>JARCFY010000020.1:4575000-5792083 GCA_029233225.1 Lepidodactylus listeri | reverse complement strand
TCCTTCTCACAGCTAAGTCTTACCTGCATCAGGATCTTAGACGTTCCACCCAAGGAGGTGAACCAGGTGGGCTTGAACTTAGCTGTGGCTCAGCTGCTGCTGGTGCTGGGGCAAGAGCCTGGGAGGTGCTTGCTTGAGCCTCATCTGGCTCAGGTGGAGGCTCCTCTGGAGCTGGGAGCTGATCCTCCACCTCACTTAGATCCGCAGAAGGCAGATCCCCAGAGGCACTCATGACACAGAGGGTTAGGAGTCTGGGAGTGCTCCTGGATCCCTCCTTAACAGTGGAGGCCCAGGTAGCAGCCACTGCCAAATCAGCCTTCTACCATCTTCGGCTGGTTCGGCAGTTGGTTCCTTTCCTCAGCCATGAGGACCTGGCTCCAGTGATCCACATGATGGTCACTTCAAGCCTAGACTACTATAACACTCTCTACATGGGGCTGCCCTTGGTGCAAATCTGGAAGCTACAGCTAGTGGAGAATGCCGCGGCCAGGCTGCTGATGGGTCTCTCTAAATGGGACCACAGCAGCCTGTGCTGGCAGCGCTGCACTGGCTGCCTATAGGATACCGAATTCACTTCAAGGGGCTGGTGCTTACCTTTAAAGCCCTATATGGCCAGAGTCCAACTTACCTGAGGGACTGCCTTTCCCCACATATACCCCAGCGAGCACTTCAGTCCGGGATGCAACATCGTCTCCAGGTCCCGGGCCCTATGGAGGCCAAGTTTGCTGGAACCAGGGCCAGGGCCTTTTTGGTGGCGGCTCCTCTCTGATGGAATAAGCTCCCAGAGGAGATCAGGGCCCTGTGGGATCTTATGCAGTTCCGCAGGGCCTGCAAGACAGAGCTCTTCCACCAGGCTTTTGGTTAGAAGTTGCCACTGCTCACCATCATTTACCATCTATCATCGCAAGTAACATCAGCAATGTGGGCCAGCCCTGAACAAAGCTCGGGCTGGGCGGAGAGCTGAACAAGACCCTGAGGTCAACACCAAGGCATCAGTAGGAACGCCATCTGAATGTTTTAGCATTAACACCTTTGCAAGCACTTTATTTGTACTGTTATTTTTATTATTATAGTTTAATCTTGTTTTAAATTGTTTTATCTGATTGGCACTGTGTGCCGTTTGTAAGCCGCCCTGAGCCCGTTCGTGGGGAGGGCGGGGTAAAAATGTGAATGAATGAATGAATGAATGAATGAATGAATGAATGAATGAATAATATAAATCTGTGTTAAGATCTGAGACCAAAAGTTCTGTATTTTTGGGCATGACCACCAGCAGTGTAAAAAATCTTCTACCTGGCCACATTTTTTCCAGCAGTGCTGGTTAGCGTTCGGATAGATCTTTGGCAAGCATTTTGGTGTTAAATACCAACGATGGAAAATTTTAAACGCATTGAATTTGATGCAAATTTTTTTTTAGGTTAAGCTAGGAGAATTCCATATGTCTGTCCAGTGCTCTGTTGATTATTTTTCATGTATGTTTTAAATTGTTGGCCGCCTTGATGGCTCTTGTGAGGGCAGAAAGGCAGGATACAAATTTTATAAATAAAACAAACAAACATCTCACAGATTAAAACATGGTTGTATTGTCTGTTCTGAAGTCTTAAGAGTGCTGCTCATAATCTTTCCAGTTACAAATTGCTGAAGACAATACTTCGTCTGTTGTATACTGTGTTCCTTTTATTTTGTAATCACCCTGTCCTGCATTGTTTCAAAAACCAAGTGGAAGGTTGTTTTTTAGCTCACAAATATGCTAGAAATAAATTAACAATCATCCAAAAAACTCATAGCCACAGCTCCTCACAAGCCAATCAAATGCCAAGATGTTCCCTATATGAAACCTTAATGTTCATGCATAGATGCTTACATGCATTGACAATGAGATCTACCCACTCCCCTGCTCTATAGCTTTTAACTTAAGAGATGGTAGGGAAGGAATACTAAGGAACAACAACTCTAGTTAACTCACTGTTTTAACACAACATTCTTTTGAAGGTAAATCCAGAGCCAAAGATGGATTTGACAGAGACAGGGACCAGAAAACGGGGACAGTCCCTGTACATAGTTGTAGGGCGTGCTTTGAATACCAGATGTTGAGGGCATCAATAGTCAGGCTGTAACCCTTATGCCTTACTTGAGAAGTTCGTGGAGGAAAGTGGCTGGCTGCAGTAAGAAGTAGTTTAAGACTAAATGGGCATTTGTCTGTTTCAGTGACACACTCTGTGTGCTGTGCTTTTTGTTTGTTTGTTTCATGTCTAGAAAGGCTCATAATGCATTAATGGATTTACTGTACTCATAGGCATAAATTTTGTGGGGGCGCAGGCCTCCCCCAAATTTTTCCAGGGGTGAATGAGCCCCCCCCCGGGCAACCAGTGCCAGGCAACATTGAAAAAATAAAGTAGGCCCACCTTAGGCTTGCCAGGCAGGCTCCAGGTGGGCGCGGAGGATCCCCGATCTGAGAACTCCTTCCCTGCTTTTAAAAAATTGAGCAGTGGGGGGGGAAGAGAAAAGGTGGCGTGGGGGTGATGCTCTAGCACTTCCTCTCAATGGTATGCCTATTGTAAGAAGGCCAGAGCCATCTTAGCTGCTATAGGACTCACAGTTGTCACGTATTTGGGGTGGTTCCCCCTAGCCTGTGCTAGTGCACATAGCTCTTCATTTTCATCAGTCGTCCGTGGGAATGTGGGCCCCTCCTCACAGGAGCCATTGGAAAGTTGTCCTGGGCTAGTGTGTGTGAGAGAGAGTGAGCAAGGGGGAATGGGGGGAGGGATGGGGGAAGTATCTCTTCCCATGCTCCCTCCCACCCGGTTATCATGAACCATGTGGAATGTTTTTTTCCATTAAGGTCTTCGGGCCCAGATAGGCTACTCTGGGACTGGAATGACAGCCCCCAGAGTGGAATTATGGTCGCTAGCAATAAAATCTGTGCTCTGGGACTGGAATGACAGGTTACAGAGTGGAATGACAGCCCCTGGGAATAGGCCCAGTGCTCTGGGACTTGCACTCACTCGTAGGATATGAGTTTGAAATGAGAAGAAGATTGCTGCTACTCTGAACTCTGTATATTGCTCAGAAATTGAGTGCATAACAACTGTTTGGTATTCTGTCCTGGCTCAGAGACTTCAGCCATGCATTTACCAAATGAAGGCATCTGTGATGCCATAATTTAGTAGATTTCAGTACAAAGTCACCCTTACAAATAAGGCAGAAACAAGACTCCTGTAAATGAATGTCCAGGAAAACTTTTAAAATGTTCTCCTACAGGCTTTTCTGTGTTGTCTTCCTTACTGTTAGATTTGTGACCATTACTTTGTCTGTTGCACATGGTATATATATTGGCAGATCTTAAAGTGACCATTCTAAAAGTGAATTTAAATAAAGGAGGAGACTACTACCACTATAACCACTATAACAACTCCCACCTTTTCCTGGGTTTAGCCCAGACCAGGGGCATTGCCAGGGGTTCCCAGCTCCCCCAAATTTCTGGGGAGCCCCTCTCTAAATTCCACATGTCACTCTATAGATAGTGACAATAGCCTGTGATGTCACTGGCTCCTCCCTGTGATGTCACTGGGCCTCGGTTCTTTTAAGGACCTAGCATAGCAATTCTGGCTTAGCCCCAGCCCACCCACCCACCCACCCACCCCGAAAAATTGGAAAGTCTACGCCCCTGACTGTACTTACAGTGTACCTCCTTCAGAAGCAACTGGAAACAATGACATAAAATGCATGAATTCGTTTTACATAATGCCAACCAAAAGCGTTTAAATGGCTCCAAGTTACAAACTGATGCAACTGATCCAGCATTGCAGATCAGTGCTGGATTTCTCCCTACAACATGGTCAAAATAGAATGCCCCAGATCTTATCAATGTAGGGCTGACCCTTCCCATCATTTGGCCTGCAAGATAAACACCACCTATTTTCTACCACGACCAAGTGACTGAGGGGAAACCAGGAATAGAAACTCACAGGTGCAGATCACATTGCAGGCGCTATTTTTGATTTCTTAGCCAGAAACTGTTTTTGCCATGGCTTGTTATCAGATGCTTTTTTTTTTCTTCCTCTTCTTCAAATTTCCAGGAACAGGATTACTCCATCCTTCCCTTGGAGGTTTGGTTCTTGTGACCTTTGATGAGGGCATGGAGGTCCCTGAGGGTAGATATGTTTTCTCAGACACCAATACTAGGTAAGACCAAGAACCCTGCTGTGGTCATATTCATTTGTAGGAGTCTTTTAAAACATGTTGAAGAGTTAAGCAATAACAACATCTGCTGTAGTTTCACTGCTGCTGCTTAGAGATGTGTTGATCTAAGTCTCGCATATCAGCTCAGTGAATGAGTTAGGGATTGCACTTTATGACTTCTCTCTCCTCTCTCAAGATAAACTTACTGCAACACAGTTCCCTTTGGCCAGCTTGGGCTGAGGTCAAGGCTCCGTTTGAGATGCTGATTGAAAATAATACATCAATGTTTTTTCAGTCCTCCAGGATCAAAAGGTGGGGATTAGGGGCAGCTCTCTTCTCAAACCCCAATCATCTCATCTTTATGCCAATAAAGGTATATGTATGTATATAATCATCTCATGGTAGAGCCAGATTCCCACTCTTCAAAGTAGCGCACTCTTCCCACTAAAGGTTCCTTCTACTTTCCTGCAACCACAAAACAAGATTCCTAGGACCTTCCACACCAAGGGATGGGGCTGTCAGTGCAGGAGTATCTCCTTTGCTTGGAAAAGGTCTCAAATTCAATCCCTGGTAACTTCATTTAAAGTGGATCAGGTAGTAGGTGATTGAAATGACCTCTACCTTGGACTCTGGAGAACAGCTGCCATTCAAAATATGCAACACTAGGGTCACCAGCCTCAAACTGAGGACTGGATTTCTCCTGGAATTAAAAACTGATCTCCAGACAACAGAGATCAGTTCCTCTGGAGGAAATGGCAGCATCAAAGGCAGACTTCATGGTGTACCATAGATTCCAGGAAAAGCTGGAGTCCTAGAATGACATCATATCCCCACTAAGCTCCCTCCCCAACTTCACCCTCCCCAAGCATGGGGCCATGGCTCAGTGGTAGAGTATCTGCTTGGCATGGAGAAGGTTCCAGGTTCAATCCCTGGCATCTCTAGTTAAAAGGATCAAGTAGGAGGTGATGTTAAAGACCTCTACCTGAGAACCTGGAGAGCTGCTGCCAATCCGAGTAGACAATACTAACCTGGATGGACCAATGGTCCAATTCAGTGAAAGGCAGCTTTGTGTGTTCATGTGTGTGTGCATTGTCAGATTCTGCTTTGCTCAAACCATCTTTATTAATGTGCTGCTACAATGTTTCTATGAATTGAATCTGACATTGATATTTGTTAGGCCAGTATTGCCAGATGCAAAGGGTCCTTCCCTTTGATGCCCAAATGCTTGTCTGCTTAGTGTTACATTTCAGGCGGGAATGCTGGTTCCCACATACCAGGATGCCATATAGTACAAAGCTATCTCATCCTTCACTCCCTGGCATGTCCTCCCTCTTCACTCGCATTGCTATCTGTTAGAAGTAGCCTTGGGAATTGTTTTATTGTCTGCTCTGCTCTGTTTTGCTGGGGACCTGGCACCACTGGGTCACACGATTCGGGCTGGGAATTTTTATGTTCTTTCACCCCTGGTGACAAAAGGTGAATTGCTTTCCCGCATTTTTCTCTGACTGCTGATTGGTGATCAATGTTTATACTGTCATCTTTTGCAGGTATAATAGTCCCCTGTTCTCTGTATATGGTATCACTAACAAACATCGAGACCTGTACCAGTATTTGAAATAAAGGACTATGTTTTAATCAACAAAGGCCGGATCATTTGCTGATAGCACAGAAGCCTCACAGATTGTTAGTGATCTGTTTTGGGCTACTCCTGTACCTGGCTATGTCAGATGACGGGAGCAACCATCAACCTCCCATGGAGGTCCCGGTCACCACGGCAGCAACGCCTGCGGAATTGCCGGTGCCGGTGACCACCACACAGGAGCTGAGTCTACCCCCTCGCACGGGGTCTCGGCTGATCTGGCCGCCGGCCTCCCCAGCTTGCTCTTGAGCTACCTTCGGGGGAGGCACTTCCAAAATGTGGATCCACGATCGGAAGGGGGCCAGAGTACGCTTCAGTGGCGATCGATCGGAGTTCAGGCGCCTAAGCATAGTGGACGAGGATCAGCATTCTCATCGTGGGTCGGGGGCCTGGGGGTTCAGCTTCCCAGACGAGGAGCGCATGATGCCCCGCGGCCCCAACCCTTCTGGCGCAGACCTGGATCAAGTGCTGGACCGCAGGTTTGCCGATATGCATGACCGCCTTGCAGCGGACATGCGAGAAGCCATGCTGGAAATGCAGCAGAACCTGATGGGAGCACTGGCAGCGGGCGTAGTCCAGCCTCTCGGGCAGCCTCCTGCTCGGGGGGCCCCGGCAGTGGTACCCCCTGCACCCCGGCCGGGGGGGCATGGGGGGCTGGGGGGCTCCCAGTGCAACCGGCAGGGGCTGGAGCACCTCCCGCTGGGGGTGCCCTGGCGCCTCCCGATCCTGTGATCGCCATCCCAGCCGGAGGTTATGTAAGACAGATGCCCAATGACCCCGTGATGGCAACGTTCAACGGGGATCTGGAGAAGCTCTGCTTTTTCATCATCAAGATCGAGTGTTTCATGGCGTCCTGGGGCCATCTCTACCCGACGGAGAGGGACTGCATCGGCTACATCGGGTCTAAGAAGAGGGACACCGCAAGCAACTGGTATGTGAGTCTGCACAATCCCCCGGGACCTGAGCTCATGTCGGTAGATAATTTTATGTGGGCCCTCCGCCAACATTATGAGGACCCACTAGGGGAAGAGAAAGCCCGGAACCAACTCCGGTGGCTGACGCAAGGGCGCAGAACCGTGCATGACTACACTGACCGGTTCCGGCACATCACGGCGAAAGTTCAGGGGTGGTCCGAAGACCTGTTCGTGGAGAAGTACTGAGAGGGACTCAGCCACGAGGTCTACGAGATGATCCTGAGGAGTGAGAGGCCCATCTCCCTGGCCGCCTGGATGCGAGCAGCCGCAGATGTGGAGGAACGCTTCACCCTGATCAAATTGGGAACCCCCGCAACGCAATCCCTGAAACCCGCCCCGAAGACAGATGGGAGGTCGGTGTTCCAGAAGTTACGTGATGCACGTTTCAAGCAGGGGCTCTGCATGAGATGCAGGGAGAGCGGCCACATCGCTTCGGCATGTCCCCGGGGGGAACAAAGACACCCAAGACTTCAACTCCCATGGGAGGTGGCACCCCAAAAGCACCCAAGACATCCTTCAAACCCCGGGCATTACAGCTGGAAGGGGCAACATGTGAGCAAGGTGAGCTGGAGCTGACAGAAGCCAAGCCGTCGGGAAACTCCAACGACCTGCAGTAACCAGCGCAGAACTGCAGGTCCCTGCTTCAGAAGCGCCATCGCCGGTGAGCATTCCTGGCCCTTTGCTTTACATGGTAGTGACTGTAGTAGTGCCCCGTACCGGAACCCATATGCGGGTCTGAGCCCTCATAGACTCGGGGTGTGCCAGAGACTTAATTAGCCCCGTAGTAGTGGAGGGGTTGGGGCCCAATGTAACCCCATTAGACAAGCCTCTACAGTTCACCCAAATGGATGGATCGGAAATGAAGGAGGTGTGTGTAGCAGAGACTGAACTTTTGGTGGTGGGGACTGGGACTCATTGGGAAGAAAGGGCTTTTGTCATTACCCCCAATGCACAATTCCCCATGGTGTTGGGTAGCCCCTGGCTCAGTTCCCACAACCCGTACATTAAGTGGAGTGAAGATTTCGTGGGTGGACCCCCGTTGTACAAACCACACTTGGGAGCAGCGATGGGGAAAAGAACCCCCGAGGATGGAAACCTTGGTAGCATTGGCGGTGTCCCCAAGCCCCATCCCCCGGGAGTATAAAGACTTGAGTGAGGTGTTTAGTGAGACTGAAGCCGACGAACTATCCCCCCATCGCCTTACTGACTGTGCTATCGAACTGTTACCAGGGGAGAAGTTACCCAAGGGAAAATTGTATTCGATGAGCCCGGCCGAGAGGGAGGAACTGCGGGCATTTTTGGATAAAAACCTAGAGCTGGGTTTCATCCGCCCAGCCAAGTCCCCGTTTGCTGCTCCAGTGTTGTTTTGGAAGAAAAAGGATGGGGGGCTAAGACTGTGCACCGACTACCGGGGTTTGAATGCCATGTCTGCGTCCAACGCTTACCCCCTTCCCCTGATCAAAAACTTATTAGCCAAAGCAGCAAAGGGGAAGATCTTTACCAAATTAGATCTTAGAGATGCGTACTTCCGCGTGCGCATTCGGGAAGGGGACGAATACAAAACGGCGTTCAATACCCCCTTGGGTCAATTCGAATACCTGGTGATGCCCTCCGGTTTGAGTGGCGCTCCTGGCGTCTTTATGAGCCTAATCAATGAAGTGTTGCACAAGCATTTGTTCAAAGGGGTGCTTTTATCTTGATGATATCTTGATTTATTCAGCTGATAAGGAGTCCCATGTGACTTTGGTTAGGGATGTCCTGAAAACACTGTTAGAGCACCAACTGTATGCTAAGCTGTCCAAATGTGAGTTTCATCAGAGGGAAGTAGTCTTCCTGGGCTATCGTATTTCCCAAAAGGGGCTAGAGATGGACCCTGCCAAAGTAGAAGCTGTAGTGCAGTGGGAAGCCCCTCGCACTAGGAAGCAGCTTCAAAGCCTGTTGGGATTTTGCAACTTTTACCAAACCTTCCTAAAAGACTTTGCTACCATTACTTTGCCGCTCATGGAGCTGTTGAAAACTAGGGGGAGGGGCCCCGAGGCGGGGAAGCCTGGGGAAAGACTGTGCTGGACCCCCCAGTACCAACAGGTGTTTGATGAATTAAAACGATTGTTCACCTCAGAACCTATACTAGCCCACCCTGATGAAACTAAAGAGTTCATTGTTCATGTGGATGCTTCGGATGTGGCTATGGGGGGCGCGATATTGCAAAGGGACTCTAATGAGGTGCTACACCCCCTTGCCTACATTTCAAAGAAATTCAATGAGACTGAAAAACATTGGTCAGTGTGGGACAAGGAGGCTGCAGCTGTCAAGCTAGCCCTTTCCACCTGGCGGCATTGGTTGGAGGGGGCGCAAAAGCCGTTTGAAATTTGGACGGATCACAAAAATCTGGAAGCCTTGCGAACTCACCGGGCTTTAAATGCAAAACAGCTCCAGTGGGCTGATTTCTTCTCCAAGTTTAATTTTGTACTTAAGCATTTTCCTGGGAAGTCAAATTCCCTAGCAGACGCATTGTCCCGCCTTCCCCAACACGAGTCCCAGAGGGAAGAAGTTTTCGACTCGATGTTTTCTCACGAACAACTGGGGGGGGGCGGTAGTAACACGGAGCCGGAAGAAACTGGCTCTGAAAACTGTAATCTGGACTGTAAAGTGGGGGGGGGGGGCGTACACTCCCGAGGAAACACTGGAATGGAGGGGGATGGTGAAGCCACTAAGCCTCTAGATGGTTGCTGGTATCATGGTTCGAAGTTAATTGTACCCCGCTCCCTTCGAAAAGACGTGTTGGTGTCATGTCACGAGTCCAAACTGTCTGGACATTTTGGGTTTTTAAAAACGCTTAATTTGGTACAACGACCGTTCTGGTGGCCTGGGATGCGTAAGGATGTTTCGGACTATGTGACCTCCTGCCAAGTGTGTCTAATGTGCAAACGGAGGGGGGGAAGTGCCAGGATTGCTTCAATCTCTTCCCACCCCCTCCTGACCCTGGGAGTCTGTCTCTATGGACTTTATTACAAGCCTCCTCCCATCGAAAGGGGAAAACGTCATTTGGGTCGTAGTGGACTTATTTTCTAAGCAAGCTCATTTTGTCCCGTTTAAACAACTACCTACAGCGAGGGGTTTGGCTAAGACATTCTTCAACCACGTGATCAAATTACACACGTTTCCTAAGAGGGTAATTTCCGATCAGGGTCCCCAATTCGTTGCCACCTTCTGGCGGGAGCTTTTGACACTCCTGGACATTGAGCCTGCCCTCAGTTCGGGTTATCATCCCGAGACCGATGGACAATCCGAAGGCGTTAACCAAATCCTGGAGCAGTTCCTGAGGTGTTATACTAATTATCATCAGGACAATTGGGTGGACTTGCTCCCTTTTGCGGAATATAGTTACAACAATGCGATACACTCTTCCACAGGTGTGTCTCCTTTCATGGCAGTGGGGGGGTTTGAAGGAAAACCTCTCCCATTGTTGCCTAGCTCTGGTGACCCCCCAAGTTCGGACTTTAAGCAGTGGTGGTCAAAATTGCAGGACTCCCGGCCGTTAATTGAAAAGACATTGGAAAAAGCAAAACTGGACTATAAAAAGTATGCGGATAAAGGAAGGGCGGCAGGCTGGGATCTGCAACCTGGCGACACAGTGTACTTATCAACAAAGAACATTCATGGACTCCAACCCAGCAGGAAGCTGGGGTGGAAATTTGTGGGACCTTATAAAGTGTTAAGGAAAATCTCAGAAGTGTCTTTTGAATTAGAACTGCCTAAATCTCTAAGCTCTGTGCATCCTGTTTTTCATTACAGCCTCCTGAAGAAGAATCCTGGGCAGAATGCATGGCGGGGAAACGCGTGTAATTTGATCACGTGGTTGAAGAACGTCTTAGCCAAATCCCCCTCTGTAGGCAAATTTCCAGGAATTTTCTAAGCTGGAGTTGACAATCATAGGCAAGACTGACCTTGATAGACCAGTGGTCTGACTCAGTAGAAGACATCAACTTCAGGTTCCATCTTGCACTGCATCCCAGCCTTGAAGCTCCAGTGGATCATCGCTCCATCATGAGGGATGTAGGAAGAAGAAGAAGAGTTGGTTTTTATACCCCACCTTTTACTACCCGAAGGAGTCTAAACTGGCTTACAATCGCCTTTCCTTCCTTTCCTCACAACGGACACCCTGTGAGGTAGGTGGGGCTGAAAGAGTTCTGAGAGAACTGTGACTGACCCAAGGTCACCCAGCTGGCTTCATGTGGAGAAGTGGGGAACCAAACCCGGATCTCGAGTTTAGAGTCCTGTTGGATCCAATCACACAGTCCATCTGTTCCAGCATCCTATTTTCCATATGAGACCGATCAGATCAGTGGTTCTCAACCTTTCTAATGCCGCAACCCTTTAATACAGTTCCTTATGTTGTGGTGACCCCCAACCATAAAATTCTGCCAACACACACAATAATGAAGCTACTTTTTCAGATGTTTTCTCTTGCATGGCAGTTAGCACCAAACAACTTTAATACAGACTTTAGACACACACATATTTGCAAGCTATTCCCAACTAAACACAACAAACACTCAGGCTTCAGACTTGCTTTTCTTAAACAGAAGATGCCATGAGAAAACGAAGGTAGGTGGGCAGGGTGAGGGTGTTGCAGATAGGGGAAGAGAGAGAAAGGGGGAAGAGAGAGGGGGGAAGAGAGAGAGAAAGCGAGAGAGAGAGAGAAAGGGGGAAGAGAGAGAAAGGGGGAAGAGAGAGAGAGAAGGGGGAGAGAGAGGGGAGAGAGAGAGAGAAAGGGGGAGAGAGAGAGAGAAAGGGGGAGAAAGAGAGAGAGAAAGGGGGAAGAGAGAGAGAGCAAGAGAGAGAGGGGGGAGAGAGGGGGGAAGGTAGGTAGGTAGGTAGGTGGGGGGCGGCTTTTGCTGCCTTTCCTGGGCTCTGCGTTTCAGCGTGGAGCCTAGGGAAGGCAGCGGGGGAGGGGCTTTTGCTGCCTTTCCTGGGCTCTGCACTTTGGCGTGGAGCCTAAGGAAGGCGGCGAGGGGCAGCTTTTGCTGCCTTTCCTGGGCTCTGTGCTTCAGCGTGGAGCCTAGGGAAGGCAGCAGGGGTGCTTTTGCCGCCTTTCCTGGGCTCTGCGCTTCAGCGTGGAACCCAGAGAAGGCAACGGCGGAGCACCCTAAAGGCGGCAGCGAGGAGGGGGAAGTTGCCATTGACTTACCTGCTGGCTTCTTCCTCCTCGTGGCCCCTGCTGGAAGGGCTGCTGGAAGCAGGGGGCGGGGCTCCAGCCCCAACCAACCCCTGCTCTTTGCCCTTAAAGGGAAAGCTCCCTTTGAGGGCAAAGAGTCGGGAGGCCAGACCTCGCACTCGTTCGAGCGTGGGGCCCTTTCCTGCCAGCAGAGAGAGGCGGGGCGGGCTTGGACGCCAGCCGGCAACCCCTTTGAAATGGTTGTTCAACCCCAAAAGGGGTTGCGACCCACAGGTTGAGAACCGCTGGATCAGATGCTCCAAAAGGCCTATGAGCAGAAGCAGAGGTTAATGCCTCCTGCTGTTGTAGCCCCTCTCCCCCCACAGCAATTGGCTTCCAGAGATGTACTACCTCTGAAAAGGGACACAGCCCCTAAGAGAACCTACAGAAAGGAAGAGAAGAGCAGAGATGTAAGTACCCAATAGTCCAGGACTGGATCAAGGCATCTGCTGAGCAGAGGGGAGAACAGAGTGGCTGGCTGAGTGGATTGTGCGCCCCCCCCCCCAGAGAACTGCTGAGGAAAGAGACAATGGTGCAGCATCCTCCCCCCACCCCCTTCTGACAAGCTGCTTCGTAACCTAATATTACTGTTTGTTTGGACAGCCACCACTGATTTAAGCAGACTGTAATCTTTTTTACTTACTAGATTCCTCACTCCCAGAGAGAGCTACAAAAGATTACTAAAGAATCCTTGCTGCTGTATGGTGAACGGAGCCAGACCAAGGGCTGCCACAGGTATCTTCCATATGGGTTTTCTGCCCCAAGTTCAGTGCTTTTAGGAAGTGAGGTTTTTCCCCAGCTTCCCCATGGCATTGTGGCGCATTCATGGACCTCTGGGTGTTTCCCAGCTTTTCTCTGATCTTTGTCAAACCTACTTTGCTCCAAAGTTTTGGGGAAGATGTCAATAAAGCTTGGATAGCTGCTGTGTGCTTGGGAAAAATGGGGTTTTCTTTCCCATATGGCAGCCATTCTCCCTGACTCTGTCCTGATGGCAGCCATTTCCTCCCCCCACCATCAAGGGGGCTTTTTTATTTTAAAAATTTACACTCGGATATCGTTGTATCACTGTACCATTGCACTGATAGGTGTAGCAGTTCTTCTGAATTCCCAGCTTTCATTTTTTAAAAAGTCTCTATCCTCTTCCTTTGGGGAAGTATAAGGGAAAAGTTGTATCTCCATAAGGGACAGGGCTAGAGATTGGATATTTGAGTGCGGATATTTTTTTGAAAAAAAATTCAAAGGTCCTGGTGGCCCAGGGACAGGGGGTGGCTACTTCCGGGGGGGCTGGGCAGGGAAACCTGCCCTGCAGAAGCCCCACTGCTGCTATACTTTCCCTGCAACTACACCAACAATAGGCAGGCCCCGAGCCAGGATTCTGTGGCTTGTGGGGCAAATTTTTTTCTGGTGGGGCTGAAGTTCACAGGGCAGAAAGAAAAGTCATTTAGCCAATAGAAAGCTGTGACCAGGATAGATCTCTAAATTGCAAGCTGCCAGCCACTTTAATCATTTCTGCCAGCCTAAGCAACAATTCTGATAACAAGCCAGCAGGTGAGTGTGATGACTTCTGTAGTCAAGAATGCTAACACTTAGGCAGAAAGACTCTCCTAAAGGAGATCAGTTTCTTGACACAGAGTTAGAAGGGATTCTAGAGGTCACCTACTCCACCCCCCCTGCTCAATGTGGGAATTAGTCAACTACAGCACCCCACTCTGCTTAAAGGAGCACACGCCTTTAAAAAATGTTTTTAAATGATTGAAAAAAGCATTGACAGGAGAAATTCTCATGGGGCTGTGCCTTTAAGAAAGGAGGTGGAGCCCGCAAAAGCCCCTGCTCACAGGGAGGGCGGGGTATAAATTGAACTAATAAAAGAAATAAACAAATAGATAGATAGATAAACAGGCCTGGCAACAGGGAAAGCACAAACTCCTGTTCCTGTGTGGAAGGCACTGTATTGCCGCTCCCAGGATCCAGGAGGCCTAATGTGCACCCTCTCTCCCTCTCCCTCCCTTCCTCTCAAACAGCACAGCTCCTGGCCTGTAGGCTGTGCGCGAACCACACTGAAATGCTAAGCAGATTTTTAATTTTCCCTTTTAATTATTTTATTTGCTATAATTTATTTGTTTATACATACGTTCTTTAGGTTCTCTTCATGTCTCTTATATTTGAACAAACCCAAAATAAATTTAGCTGCTGGAACTGTAATAGCTGGATCATAACCACCAAGCAAAAATTTAAGCTTACTTGCTACAGGTATGTCTATATCAGGATTTAGCGGATCAATCAGTTGTGTTGCGTATATCTCTGACAAAAGAATAAGACATGCTCTGTAGTTTTGATAGAATCAGTTCCACATCCATGTAAAAGCTTGGAGTAGGGCTTTTTAGAATAGCACCCATTCAAAATGGCAGTGGGTACCACGTTGAATCTGGCTAAAAAGAAGGCTCTTCTATAAGGTGGGATGGTTAAGAAATCCATATACAGACAGCAAGAATTTAAAACATAAACCTAAAAAAAGCATGAAGAACAGTGCTATGCAAATTGTTTGTTAAGTATGCAAATCAAACACATTAATAGTTGTTGCATGGCTTTGTGTTTCCTCCTGGCAACTAATCCGGAAAGCTGGAGAAGAATTAGAGGAAGTACTTGTTCATGTTCCTAGACAATAGCTTGTAGATCTTAAAGAAGCTGGGGATAGATGTGTATCTCACTAAACAATTGGGAAGAATACTGCCGACACAGTTCCTTTGTATCTCTGAATCTGCAAGGACTAAAAACCCATGGAATAACACTCAGATTGACAGAGGGACCTTGGCAGGGACTTCTGTTTACTAAAAACAGTCTTCATGAAACTGCTGTTCCAGTGACTTGGAAGCCCCACTCCCCAGAGGGCAGTTGCTGTCTGTCACTCTTCATCCATCAATAGCATAGCAGAAACAACACTTAAAATGCAATGGTTTGAATTTATTCCTCTCTCTAAGGCCCAATTTACACCTCCCCTCTGAAGTCGTTTGACTGCTGTCTTTTCTTACATTCATTTCACGCTGGTTTCAAATTTCACTCCCTGGCTCTGAAGAGTACTAAGCAACAGGATCTGTTTAAAGCAGTAAAATGCTAGCTTGACCACAGGAGGGCAATTAACAAATGTAAACAGTAATTTTTAAACTAGAACAAGTATGGTTTGAAACTAGAAACAGGTATAGATGGGGGCGGGGGGTTGAAACTAGAATGATTCCAGCGGGAAAGTCAGATGTAGATTTGACCTAAAGAGCCTCAAAACTGCCTGCAAGTTTTTCATTCCCCTTTGGCTTGAGGTTTCCTAAGTGCTAACTTCCCAGTGTTTTCACCTAACTACCAAATTTCCTACTTTAGATGGATTCCATTTGGGGGGCCCTCTCTCTTCCAGTAGAAGAACTTTGCAGTTCCAACTGGGACTGTCTTCTGAGTAGGGCTGCCTTCCCTGGGGATTTCACTGGCAAACCTACCTAGAAGCTGAGCTCCCAAGATGCAAAGGGAACACTTCCAGCAAGAGTCTTTTCACTCCCTATTAACTGATAGAGATTCTGCTCTGCCACAAAATTCCACTCCTTTTGTGCATCCCTTGCAATAGAATTGAATTGTTCGGGAAAGTGCTGCAAACTGCAATGCCAAAAAAGAAGCAAGTCCTCAGTACAGGCTGTGGTCAGATGGCGTGATTACTGTGCTGTTGACACACATCAAATATTACCAGATTTAAATATTCCATGGTGATTTGATCAGACAGCTCCCTGTGAGGTGCTCACCCTGCAGTCTACCCAACCCTAACTCTAGACATAACACTTACCATTACCCTAGCCCTAACTTTAGCCCTAACACAAACCCTAGCCCTAGCCCTAGCCCTATCCCTAACCCTAACCCTGGCCCTAGCCCGAACCCTAACCCTAACCATAGCCCTAGCCCAAACCCTAACCCTAACCCTACTCCCAAACCTAACACTAAACCTAGCCCTAACCCTAACCCTGGCCCTAGCCCTAACCCTAATCTAAGACATAAACCTAATCCTAGCCATAACCCAAACCCTAGCTTTAGACCTAGACCTAACAAACCCTAACCCTAGCCCTAGCCCAAACCCTAACCCTGGCCCTAGCCCTAACCCTAATCTAAGCCATAAACCTAGTCCTAGCCCTAACCCAAACCCTAGCCCTAGATCTAACTCTAACCCTAACCCTAACTTTAGCCTTAACACTAACCCTGCACAAAACCTAACCCTAACCCTAACCCTAGCCCAAGCCCTAACCCTAATCCTAAACCTAAACCTAACACTAACCCTAGACCTAGCCCTAACTTTAACCCTAGCCCTAGCTTTAACCCTAACCCAAACCCTAATCCTAACCCTAGCCCTAAACCTAACCCTAACCGAAACCCTAGCCATAGCTCTAACCCAAACCCTAGCCCTAACTTTAGCCTTAACATTAACCCTGCACAAAACCTAACCCTAACCCTAGCCCTAACCGTAACCCTATCCCTAACCCTATCCAAGTTAGGACTTGGTCTCCAGACCCCTCTCCATCTTCATTGCCCTCCTCTGGACATGTTTCAGCTTGTCTATATCCTTCTTAAATTGTGGTGCCCCAAACTGAACACAATACTCTAGGTCAGGTCTACCTAGAGCAGAGTAAAGTGATATAATCATTTCATGTGATCTGGACACTATACTTATGTTGATACAAACCAAAATCGCATTTGCCTTTTTAGCTACTGCATCACACTGCTGACTCATGTTCAGTGTATGGTCTACTAAAACCCCTAGATCCTTTGTGCACATACTACTGCCAATAAGTCTCCCCCATCCTCTAATTATGCATTTGATTTCTCCTACCTAAATGCAGAACTTTACATTTATCTGCATTGAAATTAATTTTAATTGTTTAAACAGTTTCCCAGCCTATTAAGATCATCCTGTATCCCAACTCTGTCTTCTACCATTATTTGCTACCCCTCCCAGTTTAGTATCATCTGCAAATTTAATAAACATTACCACTATTCCTTCATCCAAATCAGTTATAAAGATGTTGAACAAAACAATTCCCAGGACAGATCCTTGAGGCACTCCACTTGTCACTCCTCTCCAAGAGGATGAGGAACTATTCACAAGCACTCTTTGGGTGTGATCTGTCAACCAGTTACACATCCACCTAACAGTAATAAGATCCAAACCATATTTTGCTAATTTGTCAACAAGAATATTATGTGGAACCTTATCAAAGGCCTTAATGAAATCAAGTTAAACTATGTCTACAGCATTCCCCTGATCCAACAAGGTAGTAACTTTCTAAAAAGAGAGAGAGAGAGAAATTAGGTTAGTCTGACATGACTTGTTCTTGAGAAACCCATGCTGGCTCTTAGTAATCACAGCCATTCTTCCTAAATGCTCAAGGACTGTCTGTTTGATGATTTCTTCTAAAACTTTCCCAGGTACATATGTCAAGCTGACAGGTTGGTAGTTACCCAGATCCTCTCTTTTCCCCTTCTTGAAGATGGGGACAACATTTGCCCACCTCCAGTCTTCTGGCACCTCACCTGTCTTCCAAGAATTCTCAAAAATAATGGACAGAGGTTCAGAAATTACATCCACAAGTTCTTTTTGTACCCTTGGATGCAATTCATCTGGCCCTGAGGACTTCATTTCACTTAAAGAAACTAGGTGTTTATGTACTACTCCTATGCTGATCCTAGGCCACAGCTCCCTTCCCTCATCATGTATTCTGTTTTTGCTATGTTGAGTACTGTTTCCCTCGCAATATAAGACTGAGGAAAAGTAGGAATTGAGCAGTTCTGCCCTCTCTTCATCACCTGTTACAATTTCACTTTCCGGTTCCCACAATGAGCCTACCATGTCCTTGCTCTTTTTCTTACTTTCTAACCCTAACCCTAACCCTTACCCTAGCCCTGGCCCTAGCCCTACTCCTAACCCTAACCCTAACCCTAGGCCTAACCCTAACTCTAGCCCTAACACTTACCATTACCCTAGCCCTAACTTTAGCCCTAACACAAACCCTAACCCTAGCCCTAGCTCTAATCCAAACCCTAAGCCAAAAGCTAACCCTAATCCTATCCCTGTCCCAAGCCCTATCCCTAATCCCAGCCCTAACACAAACCCTAGCCCAGGGGTGGGCAAACTGTGGCTCAGGAGCCGCATGCGGCTCTTTCACATATATTATGTGGCTCCCGGCAGGGCGGCTGGGGAAGCTAAATATCATTAGCAAACAAATATCATTGGATAAATTAATATCATTATCAATATCTGCTTTTACCCCTTTTGTTATTATTTTTGGCAGTCTCATTTAATGTTAATAAAAAGCAAATTTGCTTATTTTCCAATAAAAGCAGGTAATATTTGTTCATCTCTTGTGGCTCTCAAACATCTGATGTTTATTCTATGTGGCTCTTACATTAAGCAAGTGTGGCCACCCCTGTTCTAGGTGGCTCTTACGCTGAGCAAGTTTGCCCACCCCTGCCCTAGCCCAAGCCCAAACCCTAACCCTAAGTTTAACTCTAAAACTAGCACTAGCCCTAACACTAATCCGAAGCCTTACCCTTACCCTAACCCTAGACAACCCTAACCCTAATGGTAAACTTAACGCTAACCCTAACAGTAACCCTAGCCCTAGACATAATGCGAACCCAAACCCTAGTCCAAACCATAACCATAAAACAAACCCTAAAACAAGCACTAGTCTATCCCTAACCCTAACGCTAACCCTAACCCTGGACATAGCCCTAGCCCTATCTTTTACCATAGCACAAGCTCTAGCCATAACCCTAACCCTAGCCCTAACTTTAACCCAAACCCTACACCTAACAGTAGCCCTAGCCCTTGCCCTAACCCTAAATCTAACCCTAGCCCTAGTCCTAAAAATAACCCTAATCCTAACCCTAAACCTAGGCCTAACCCTAACCCTAAACCTAACCCTAGCTGTAACCCGAACCCAAACCCTTACCTTTACCCTAGACCTAAAATTAGCCCTAGTACAAACCATAACCCTAACCCTAGCCCTAACTTTAACCCTAGGCATAACCCTAACTCTAGCCCTAACCCTTACCATTACCCTAGCCCTAACTGTAGCTGACATCTGAACCCTTGACATAGCCCTAGCCCTAGCACAAGCCCTAGCCCTAATCCTAACCGTAGCCCTAGCCATAACCTTAACCCAACCCTACACCTAACCCTAACCCTAACCCTTACACTAGCCCTAAATTTAGCCCTAACGCAAACCCTAAGCCAAAAGCTAACCCTAACCCTAGCCCTATCCCAAGTCCTATCCCTAATCCCAGCCCTAACCCTAGCCCAAGCCCTAACCCTAAACCTAACCCTAACTTTAACCCTAAAACTAGCACTAGCCCTAACACTAATCTGAAGCCTTACCCTTACCCTAACCCTAGACAACCCTAACCCTAATGGTAAACTTAACGCTAACCCTAACCGTAACCCTAACCCTAGCCCTAGACATAACCCAAACCCTAGTCCAAACCATAACCATAAAACGAACCCTAAAACAAGCGCTAGTCTATCCCTAACCCTAATGCTAACCCTAACCCTGGACATAGCCCTAGCCCTATCTTTTACTGTAGCACAAGCCCTAGCCATAGCCCTAACCCTATCCCTAACCTTTACCCAAATCCTACACCTAACAGTAGACCTAGTCCATGCCCTAACCCTAAATCTAAACCTAGCCCTAAACATAACCCTAATCCTAACCCTAAACCTAGGCCTAACACTAACCCTAGGCCTAACCCTAAACCTGAACCCGAACCCTAACCCTTAACCCTAACCCTAACCCCAAACCCTAACCCTTAACCCTAACCCCTAACCCCAACCCCAACCCCAACCCATGGAAATGTCCCTAGCATTCTGGTTCTAAATACGTTTACCTGGAATTAAATCCCACTGACATGAGCAGAAACCATTTCCATGTAATTATATTTAAGACAGATGGTTAAAAAAGCAGTTTAGCTCAGAACTAGTATCTCCCTTAAAACATTAGTATGGTGTGAGTAACCAGTTCTGAATAAGGACCTCAGAATAGTCCCTTCCTTGAAATGTTGCGTGTATCGTAGAAGACGGAGATTTCTCTGTCTAAACACTCTGCTGACTGGTCTCAATGTGGATAATGAAACTGAGGCAACAGAGGGGTCCACAAACACTGCAGGAGTTTTTACATAGTTGGGATATGTGGGAAAATATGACTTGGTAAACTAAATTAACTTTGAAAATTAAACTGGTCTCACAAAAGTAGAAAATGCCCTGTATGAGATGGGATGCTGAGAGACAGCTTGAAAATGCGTGGGTGAGAAGAATCAGTCTAATGAGGCCCATGAAAAGAGGAATAAACTACGAGGGTTGGGAATGAGTTCCAAATTGTTCCCCACTCACATGGTTCCTCCCTAGCTCCCATCTTGTTTGCATCTAATTACAATAACCTAAAGAAAAATCTCTTTATACCCTCGACCGCAGCAAAGTCACAGCTCAACTGAAAAATGAATCTGGGTACCAGATTATACTGCAGAAATGACATATGATTTATAGCTGTGAATGCTAACCAGCTAGCAGGCTACCAACAGATGCTTTGCTATTGGCAGCCTGGAGCGCTTTTAACATGTACAGTGACAGTCACGGGAAGAGCCCTAACTTTTGTCAGGTACTCCACTTTCATGTTGTCTACCATCAATTTCTTCTGGGAAAGCTCTATTTTCAGCAACTGGAGGTGATGAAGCAGCTCCTTCTGTTCTATCAGCTGCCTGGTAATTTTGATAGTGCCTTCCCATTCTTCCGAGGAGGAGATATCATCAGTTGGCCGTGTAGTCTCCAAGCTAATATCTTCAGACTCCAAGGAGCTGGAAACATTAAATTTTTTAGGTTCTCTGGAATTCTTCTGTGACATTCTTGTGCTGGTGTTTAAAGATTTTTCAGGTTGTAGTTCAGATACTTGGAAAAATAAAGAGAGCTGGTATAAGCAAAATAATTTTTGCATAATATTTAATCATGCTTTGTTTCAAGTCTGAAACATGAGAAGCATACAACTTAATTCAAAACCAAGTATCCTGGCTAGTATTATGCAAGTGGTCTTCAAAATGTGCGTATTGAAACTATGAGACTACATGCTGTGATGAGGGTATTGACTAGTATTTGCCAAATGAAGGACTTGCACATGAGACAAGTGAGTTTGAAGGGGAAAAACTCAAGTCTGCCCCTGGCAGCAAGCAGTTTATTTTTAAACATACACAGACTTACACGCCACGCCCTTAGGTTGCTGCGTCAGCGTTAGGTAGACAATAGGGTCAACATGGAATCAACATGAGAGGATGAGACAACTGTCTCAGGAACCACTGTTTGCAGAAGGGCTTATCAGCCAGCCAGCTTCAGGAGGACAATGCTCATTTTGTAGTAGGGAGGGGGGAGAAGCATGGACTTTGACCTGGCTAGCATCCCAATCTCAGATCTTCCCTACATCCCACTCTTTTTTGTTTTTTCAAGCAAGGGGGCTGTCCAGGCCAGGTCTCTGTATCAGATCTCTAATCCGATCTGTCGTCAGAGAGATCTGTCCAGAACCGGGTCTGTGGGCCTCCAAAAGTTATAATGGGGTAGGCTGAGGGTTTTGGGGTAGCTAACCAACAAAGTTGGCACAGGCTAGAGAGACATTGTAAACCACAGCAAAATACAATTCCCAATACAGCAAACAACACACAATATTGAATAATCTGGCCTAACCACCCAGTGGGGATCCAGCTCCAGAGAACTGCCCACCAGTCAGGCAGGATATCTTGTTTGATGCATTCTGCCAGGGCATGCAGATTCTGGATCTGACGATGGACCGCCTTAGAGTTGTCAGTGAGATTGAAGCAACACATACCGTTCAGTTCCTCACAGCCATGATGTTGGGATAAGAGCAAATAGTCAATTGCTGTGTGCCCTAAGATCTAGAGACCCAAACCTAACCCTAGCCGTAACCTGAGCCCTAACCCTTACCTTTACCCTAGACCTAAATTTAGCCATAACCCTAACCCTAATTCTAGCACTAACCCTAATCATAGCCCTAGCCCTAGCGCTAACTTTAACCCTAAGCATAAGCCTAACTCTTGCTCTAACCCTTACCATTACCCTAGCCCTAACTTAAGCCCACACTCTAACCCTAGAAGTAGACCTAGCCCTAGCCCTAGAACAACCCGTAGCCCTAACCCGACTGTAACCCAGCCCCTAACCTTAACCCAACCCTACACCTAACTCTAGTGCTAACCCTTACCCAAACCCATACCCAAATCCTAACCATAAACCTAGCCCTAACCCAAAACCTAACCCTAGCCTTTCCCCTAAACCTAACCGTAACCCTAACCCTAAACCCAAGCCCTTACTATACCCCTAGCCCTAACCCTAGCCCTAAACCTAGGCGTAACTCTAACTCTAGCCCTAACCTGAACCCTAAAACTTACCTTTACCCTAGCCCTATCTTTAGCCCTAACACAAACCCTAACCCTAACCCCAGCCCTAAGCCTAGGACTAACCCTAACTCTAGCGCTAACCCAAACCCTAAACCTTACCTTTACCCTAGCCCTATCTTTAGCCCTAACACAAACCCTAACCCTAGCACTAACACTAACCCAAATGCTAACACTAACCCAAGACCTAGCCCTAACCCTCAGCCTAGCCCTAGCTCTAACACTAACCCTAACACTAACCCTAGCCCTAGCCCTAACCAGAACCCTAACACTAAATGTAGTCTGACCCTAACCCTAACCCTAGCCCTAATTGTAACACTAGCCCTAACCCAAGCCCTAGGCCTAAACCTAACCCTTGACCTAAACCTAACCCTTGACCTAAACCTAACCCTTGACCTAAACCTAGTCCTAGCCCTTACCCTAACCCTAACCCTACCCTAGGCCTAACACTAACCCTAACCCGACCATTAGCCCTAACACTAATCCTACCCAAAACCTAACCCAAACCATAAACCTATCCCTAGCCCTAACCCTAATTATATCCGTAGCCCTAGCTCTAACACTAAACCTAACACAAACCCAAAAACGACCCACAGCCCCAGACCTAAAGTTAGCCATAGCCCTAACCCTAAAACTAAAACTAACTCTAGCCCTAACCCAAACCCAAACCCAAACCCTAGCCCTAGCCCTAACCCTAAACCTAAACCTAACCGTAAACCTAAAAATATCACTGTCATCTAACCAACAGATCATAGAAAAGAGTAATCAAGGAATACAATACAAGAAATACATTTCATTGTAAATCGTAATAGTTTGTTACAAAAAATGACTTTCAGCGTTACTCCCGAGGAATCCCACTGAGCGGCATTATGGGGAACCTTTTTCCTCTACCTGTATAGAAGGTGGTTTCATTTCATTGTATATGTACTCAACCATATAAAAGCATGATGTATCAACTGTAAGAGCAGTAACATTGAATGCAAGATATACATTCATCAGATCACTTTGTAAAACCTAGAAATTTCACTGTCATCTAACCAAGAGATCACAGAAGAGTAATCAATGAATACAATACAAGAAATATATTTCATTGTAAATCGTAATACTTTGTTACAAAAAATGACTTTCAGCGTTACTCCCGAGGAATCCCACTGAGTGGCATTATGGGGCACATTTTTCCTCTCGCTGTACAGAAGGTGGCTTCATTTCATTGTATATGTAGTCAACCATATAAAAGCATGATATATCAACTGTAAGAGCAATAACATTGAATGCAAGACATACATTCATCAGATTTTGAAGTTGGTTGTACAAGGAGTGATAACTGACACTGTATTGATATCACTTTGTAAAACCTAGAAATATCACTGTCATCTAACCCACAGATCATAGAAAAGAGTAATCAATGAATACAATACAAGAAATACATTTGATTGTAAATTGTAATAGATTGTTACAAAAAATGCCTTTCGGCGTTACTCCCGAGGCATCCCACTGAGCGGCATTATGGGGCACCTTTTGCATCAAAAGAGGTTGTATTTGAGGTTCTTGAGCAGTTAGCAATTTTCTTAGTGAATCTATCCATCACATGTAAGTCCCACCATTTGGTAAACCAAACTACATGCTAGGTACCTTAGCCTCCTCCCAGTAAAAAGAAATCGCAACTCTAGCTGTATAGAACGTGGCTTCATTTCATTGTATATGTACTCAACCATGTAAAAGCATGATATATCAACTCTAAGAGCACTAACATTGAATGCAAGACATACATTCATCAGATTTTGAATTTGGTTGCACAAGGAGTGATAACTGACTCTGTATTGATATCACTTTGTAAAACCTCGAAATATCACTGTCATCTAACCAACAGATCATAGAAAAGAGTAATCAAAGAATGCAATACAAGAAATACATTTGATTCTAAATCGTAATAGTTTGTTACAAAAAATGACTTTCAGCGTTACTCCCGAGGAATCCCACTGAGCGGCATTATGGGGCACCTTTTGCTTCCAAAAAGGTTTGTATTAGGGGTTCTTGAGCAGTTAGCATTTTTCCTTAGTAAATCTATCCATCACATGTAAGTCCCACAATTTGGTAAACCAAAGTACATGCTAGGTAACTTAGCATCCTCCCAGTAAAACGAAATCGATACTCTCGCAGTATAGAACGTGGATTCATTTCATTGAATATGTACTCAACCATATAAAAGCATGATATATCAACTGTAATAGCAATAACATTGAATGCAAAACATAGGCCAAGGACAGACTGGCAATGTAAAGCGGGAGAGCCCCACGTCGGAAGTGGAAGAAGGGAGCCCATTCAGACATGCGCATCTGTCCGTCAGTTCCGTTTCGCACTTACCCGTCTCCCAGTCGCTTTCCATCCGCTTTAACAGGACACCGGGAGAAACTGGTGTTCAGGGGCTGTCCTCCGCATGCCTCCCGCTTCCAAACAGTGTGAACCGGAAGAAGCGGGAGGCATCCAGAGGCAGCAGTGTGAACGCGCCAGCACTGAGTTATGCGCATATGCGCATATAGGAAACACATGAAAGGGGGGGGAGGAAAAAAAGAGAGAGGGGGGAAGGGAGAGAGAGAGAGAGTGAATGAATGAACTGTGAGTGCACTGTCGAAGTAGACTGTGGGAAGCTAGACAGGGCCTTGAAAGTGCATGGGAAGAGGGAAACCTATTCTGTGTGTCTGGAACTCTGGAGGCAGCCCTCTCCACTCCCAGATGGAAGGACGCAAGGTGGGAACAGGGTACTAAACGGTGGTCCACTAGGGATTCTCCTGGGGTCTCTAACAGATTGAGCTGTGGCCTCATGAGAGGCTGCTGTTTCAGTGTTCCCTCCTGGGTCTGTTCCGACACATAGTCGGTAGCCCCTTTCAACCCATCCAATGCTGCGCTCTGGCCACGGGTGGAGCTGTTGGGTGGCCTCATGGCATCAGGGTATAAAAGGACAGAGCGCTATGCAGGTGGGAATCCAAAATGGCCCTGATGCGAAATTGGAGGAGGCCAGAGATACTAGACCTCCTGGCCATATGGGGGAGCCAGCAGTTCAGAGGGCCTTGCGGAGGACCCATCGCAATCTGGATATTTATGAGCAGGTGGCAAGGGAGATGACTGAAAGAGGCCACAGCCGCTCTGCTGAGGAGTGCCGCACAAAAGCCAAGGCCATGAGGCTCGAATATAAAAAGACGCTGCAGCACAACAGCACATCGGGCAACGACCCTGCATGGTGCCCATACTATGAGGAGCTGCACACCATCCTAAAGGGGAATGCCAGCATCAAACCTCGTTGGGTGCGGCACAGCCTTCCACTGCAGACCACCTCCTCTACTAGCACCAGCTCTCAGAGGTCTGCTGAGCAGGTCCCATCCGCTGCTGTCCAGCCATTCCACCTGACCCTCGGGTCAGGGGAGGAGGAGGAGGAGGACAGGGAGCCGGAGGTGCTCGTCCCAGGTTGGTGGGGAGGAGGGTTGCCAGGCACAAGGTGGGGTCTGCGGGGCGCTACTGGGTGGCAGGGTCGAGGAAATAGGTGCCCAGGAGAACTCATTTACAGGGAAGGGTGCAGCCCAGGAGCCGGTGTTATGTTGTGGGCCGGTCTCTCGGCAGGCCTTGCCAACTCTGGATGCCGCCCTCCACCTACCTGAGTGTGTCCTAGTGCAGGCACTGCACCCATACCGAGGGCCGCGGCCCACAGAAGGAGAGTGGGCACCCAGGCCCCAACACCCCTCATTGCAACCCACGTGCATCAAGATGGAGATAAGAACGTGAGATGGGTCCCCTGGGAAAGGCTCAGGTGCCGTCATGCAGGTGCACTTCCCCCCACTCCCTGCTGGCCACGAGTGGCTCAGAGCCATGCAGGCCCGCCAGCACCCCCGCACCACAGGTCGCCATGGGTGTGCATCTGTTGGCGACTGCCGCACAGCAGAGAGCCATGGTGGTCTGCCTCTCATGTCGTCTGGTTGCCAAGTGACAGTGTAGGCAGGCAACTTGCAGGAATAACCCAGTGCGGTGGTCTGCAGAAAGAGTCCATCTTCCCTCCCCTTTGTAGAGACCGCTGAATCTGTGCTGGCCCAAGAGCATGTGGACACGGACTCCGATGACAGCACCCAGGTTCCAGAGGATGCCATTCCAGGTAATTTCAGTCCCTTCTGGGGGATTGGGATGCGGTGCCAGCCACGCCCTGGAGGCAGTGGGGCCTCACACACCTGTGGAGGGCTGTCTGCAAGTCCCCGTACTAATAGGTGGCCACAATGCTGCCATGTCAAGCCAGGTGTTTTCTCTGGACTGCATTATGCAGCCACAGGGGGGAATGACCATCAGTAGCCCCACCACACAGTGGAGGGCGGGGCATCCGCAGTGTTTCCCACATTCAGCAGCCGCAACCCTGTCCCGTTTCCCACTGTGATTTTTATTTATTTATCTAATTTATTTATTTGTTTCGACTTATATCCCGCCTAGCCAGCAAGCCAGCTCTAGGCGGCTAACAACATAAAATCATAACATACAAGGTTAAACACATCATATAAAATCATTTAACTCACATTAAAAGGCGGCTTAAACAATAAAATCACAAATGGCAGCAAATACTAGACCAGCACCAAAACCAGCAGCCTGCTTTTTTCCGGCCAGGAGGCTTCCACCACAGATGTTCTGAAGGTAGCTCACCAAGCCCCCTACTAAGGGCCATTCCCTCCGGTGGCGGCCCCATAAGCCTGGCAGAAGAGCTCCGCTTTGCAGGCCCTGCAGAACTGCAAAAGGTCCCGCAGGGCCCTGATGTTCTCTGGGAGCTCATTCCACCAGTGGGGAATCGCCACCGAGAAGGCCCTATTCCTGGTGGTTGCCAGCCTGGCCTCCCTCAGGCCCGGAAGGGTCAGGCAATGTTGAGTGCTTGACCTGAGTGCTCTCTGGGGAGTATATGGGGAAAGGTGGTCCCTTAGGTAGGCAGGCCCCAGACCATATAGGGCTTTAAAAGTTAAAACAAGCACCTTGAACCGGATCCGGTACGCTATAGGCAACCAGTGCAGCGCCCTCAGCACAGGCTGGACGTGGTCCCTCACCGAGAGACCCATCAGCAGCCTGGCTGTGGCATTCTGCACTAGCTGCAGCCTCCGGAGCTGGGTCAAGGGCAGCCCCATGTAGAGAGCGTTACAGTAGGCTAGCCTCGAGGTGACCATAGCATGGATCGCTGTCGCCAGGTCATTGCATTCGAGGAAGGGAACCAACTGCCTAATCAGCCGTAGATGGTAAAAGGCTGCTTTGGCAGTGGCTGCTACCTGGGCCTCCATAGTCAAGGAGGCATCCAGGAGCACTCCCAAGCTCCGGACCCTCGGCGCTGGCACCAATGGTGCCCCCCCAAAGGCCGGCAATGGGATCCCTACCCCCGGTCCACTCAGGCACAGGACCTCCGTCTTCATTGGGTTCATTTTCAGTCGGCTCAGCCTGAGCCAGCTCGCAATGTCCTGAAGCGCCCGCTCCAGGTCATCCAGGGTGGCTCCGGACCGGCCGCCCAACAACAGATACAACTGGGTGTCATCAGTGTACTAGTGACAACCCAGCTTATGCCTCCGGGCAATCTGGGCGAGAGGGCGCATATAGATATTAAACAACATGGGAGATAGCACTGCCCCCCGAGGCACACCGCATATCAGCGGGTGCCTCTGGGACATCTGCTCTCCCAGCACCACTCTCTGTCCCCGACCTTGGAGAAAGGAGACGAGCCATTGTAGGGCAAGCCCCTGAACCCCTATGTCAGCGAGGCGGTGGATCAGTAGCTGCTGGTCGACCATGTCAAACGCAGCCGACAGATCTAACAACACCAGCACCGCCGTTCCACCCCAATCCAGATGCCATCAGAGGTCATCCGTGAGGGCGACCAGTGCCGTTTCCGTCCCATGCCCTGGCCGGAAGCTGGACTGAAACGGGTCCAGCACAGAGGTGTCATCCAGGAAACTCTGCAACTGAATCGCCACCACCCTCTCCAAAATCTTGCCCAAAAAGAGCAAGTTGGAAACCGGCCAATAACTGGCCAATTCAGCCGGGTCCAGTGATGGTTTTTTCAGGAGAGGGCAGTGATGCAGGGCCGTCATGGGCGCTGAGGCCTCAGGGTGCTGGCATGGCACGGCGCCTGTCTGGAGATGCCGCAGGTGGGTGACTGCAGTGGGGTTCCATGGGAGGTGGTGGCCGGAGGCTGAGAGGGTCTCGTGCTGGCTCCAGGAGCCGGGTTGTGGCAGGGGGGTGACTGTGTCATGGGGGCATGCCTTGGTGGCCAGGCAGCACTGGGGGAGGGGGCCTGTGGGGGGGGGGGAAATGGCCACGGGAGCAGTGGTGGCTGCCGCTACTTGGAAAGGTTGGGGACCTCTGTCTCAGGGACGTGGCCTGTTCCCGGGTTCGCTGCGGTGCCAGACCATGGCCAAGCGGAGAGGCAGCTGAGGGGTCCCCACCCTGTCCATAAGGTGGGCAGTGCTGCAGGCTGCTCAACTGGCCCCCCACCAGCAGGGGGAAGGCATGCCCCGTTCGGTATCCTGTGTCTGCAGGGCCATGGGGGGCAGGCCGTCAGGAGCCGGAACAACATCCCCATGAAGGGGGAGCACATGGTGAAGGTAGGTGTGGGACGCCGGCGGCAGACCAGGGGGGGCATCCCTGGGACGCGACTGGTGACTGCCAGCACGATGGCCAGTGGGGCCAGCTGCAGCCAGAGGTCATCTGTCCACCTCCCCAAGGTGGGATGGTGACAACACAGGCAGGAAGGTCTGAGGGACACGTGTGAACCACGGTGTGAGTGCACCGGTGTGAGTGCACCGTCCACACACCGTGGAGTCTGACCACTACGCTCTCCCCAGTTATCCTGCAGATCTGCCGCAGGGGGCCAGCGTGGGAGACCTGTCTGCGGAGGGCCAACAGGCTGTCATTGTGGCCTGGAGGCATCGTGCGTCTTCCCTGCAGAGGGTGGGCGAGCGACTCTTGGACAAGTCAGCCAGACAGCACCAGGCCATGATGGAGGCCGCCCGCCGTGAGCAGGAAGAGTACCTGGAAAAGCTGCAGCGGTCTCGGGAGGATGAGAGAGAGATCAACCGTGTCATGCAAGACCTGTTTCACGGTGCCCTCAACAGGCTGTCGGTCATCGCAGAGGAGCTGATAGCCCGGCGAGACTCTTCGCGGAGACGTGGCGGCCAGCATGGGCGATGAGCTCGTGGCTGGGGAAGAGCATCCCGAGGCCATGGAGGAACCCCCCAGTGAGCTGGTTAGAAACCCCCCCAAGCCCCTTGAGCCGCCGAACCCCAGGGGGCATCGTCCATGAATAACGGACACCAGGTCCATGGAGGAACTGCAAAAATAAACTTTATTTAACAACACTTTGGGTGGGGGTAACTGGGACAATAAAGCAATTTGTAACAGGTGCTGGAGTCAGTCCTTGCTGTGGCGGGGCCTCCTGGGCCAGCTACGGGTTGTCGGGGGCCATGCCGGGGTCTGTCGGCGGTTGCTGGGTAGGGACTCCCTCTCCAGGGGACTGGTCGTCACTTTCCCCGGGTTCTGATGATGTGGGGGGAATGCCACCCTCGCATCTGCTATACACCTCCCGGCACAGCTTCCTCATGGTGTTTTGGTGCATCGTGAGGAGCCCGAGCATGTGCTGGACTGTGGAGGCGTGGGAGACAGAGACACGATGAGTGCCCAGGGGGCCCCCTCCACCCATGCAACCAGTGCCATCTGCCTGCTGTTTGGCCACGTCTCCCTGCACCCCAGTGACTGGGTGCAGCAGCCTCCCCACAGAGCACCACACCAGACTTACAGCAGTATTCCATGTGGCGCTCGTGTGCTGCAAGCCGCTCCGCCAGGCCGCCAAGTGTGAGGCCCTCTGCGCCTGGTGTTGGTGGCTGAACCTGGGTGGAAGGTGCCACCTCATCCCCTGTACCAGAGAGATGTGGCCTGTTGTCACTGTGGCCCACCATGACGGCCCCGGTCCCAGACCCTCACCAGGAGTGCTCACCTTCAGTGGCGCTTGTCTGGGACGCCACTGTTGCTCACCCCTCTGGCTTGCTCGTGTCCCCCACAGTGTGGATGGCAGCTGGCATGTCCTCGGGGGCCATCTCCCCAGCATCAGAGGCTTCTGGGGTGGTGGTCAGGATGACACATGGTCCCTCTGGCTGTGCTGGCGTTGGTGGCTCTGGGGGAGGGGAGTCAGTTGCGGTTGTCACAGACCGCCCATGTCGGTGGCATGCCGACTGCTGGTGTTTGCATAGGTGTCCTGGCTATTTAGGCCCCCTGGATGCCGAGAGGCACAGAGGGGCTGTGGCAGCCAGACCCACAGGGACCGTGCGAGGGGGCATACATGTCCTGTCAGGGGCAAGCCTGGGCACTAGCGGCTGTCCCCGCCCCCTTGGGAAGGCTCACCTGCAGAGGGTCCTGCTTCAGCCTCCTCCTCCGATGAGGGGGGGCGCAGCCTCTGCCGTGGGGGGGGGGTGCAGCCTCTGCGCCTCGGCCGGTGCGAACGGGTCCCTGTGGGAAGGCAGGATGGGAGTTCAGTGGGAGTCACACGGCGTCCGAGTGTTTCTGGGCTCTGGCATACTGGCCCACTGACCGGCCCTGCCTGTGGCCTCTGGCAGCCACAGCCCCTCCAGGGCCGCCCTGTGGCCTCTGTGGTGAGGAGCCTGGGCAACTTTGGCCCGATGAGACAACCTTAGGGGGCCTGGCCACTTGTCTGGCAAGACTGGCACCAGTGATCCATGGAGTCCTGGGCACTCGCCACACCCTTCGATCCCAGGAGCGTCCCCATTGCTTTCCTCCCCGTGGCTGCTGGCTGCTGGGGTCCACCCTCAGACTTCTACCACAATCTAGGTTGACAGCACACTGCCAGTGCACCCAGACAACCGGCCACTCTGTGTGTGTCCTGGGGCCCCAGGCCATGTGCACCGCTGTGCCCTATCAGCTCCTGACTGGGACCTGCACATCTCCCCCCTCAGCCAGGCCTCCCCCCTCCCCCTGCAAGCTCCCCCATACTCACCAGGCACATGCCGATGCTGCCAGGTAGGGCGGCCACCCTGCTCCCACAGGGCCCGAAGGAGGTCAAACCGGGGTGGCCTGTGGGAGAGTGGTGGGATCCCCTCCCAGTCCTCCAGGGCCTCAAAGAAGGCTGTCTTGTCCCTCTTGAATTTAGACTGGCACTGGGCTGCCGATTGAGGGTAGCCAGCATGAGTGAGGACCTGGCAACCTCCTGGAAGAGTGATAGGGTCTCCAGGTGGGTGCTCTGCATCACCCTGACCCCAGCCTCCTGGACATGCAGCCTCCTGATCATCAGCTCCACCTCTTCATCCAGCCAGTACATCCCCAGGCTTGCAGATGCCATGCTGGCTGGATGCGGACTAGCGAAGGAGCAGGTTTGCGCATGCGCGAAAGGGTCCAGGGGCCACATCGGGCTCCCAGGACCCCTGCAGGCATCCACCACAGAAGCCTGTCTAGGATGCCTGCAGACCCCTCAACCCACAAGCACTGCCCTGAAACCACGGTTGCCTGGAGCATAGCTGTGGAGTCCACAGTGGAGGCTTCTGAGCATGCTGCCATCGCCGAGCGGGAGCGATGCGCACTTTCTCGTTTGTGCATGTGCATGCTACACCCTGCTGTCAGAGACAACTAAACACAGGGGAGGGGGCATATCGCAGACAGCGGAGGAGGGGTGGCAGGGGGGAACTTTCAGCTGGGGGGAAGGAAGATGGGGGCAGGGGGACGGGATGAGGAATGCACGTTCTGGGGGACTGTCAGATGGAGGGGAAGGGGAAACGGAGAGGCACACCTCCCTGGGATGCTAAGGTTGGCTGCCCGCATCACCTGTCAGTACACACACACACACCCCCCTGGTATTTGCATGTGACTAACAGAGACCCCAGTCAGGAGGTCCTGGGCACCCAGGACACCAGTTCATGACTTCCACGAGTTGCTGGGTGCAGGAACAGCCTGAGCGGACCAAGGGATGTGCTGGATGTGGACTGCATGCTCCGAGCTGGGAAATCAGGGAGGAGAGATACCAAGGGCTTGTTGATCATAAACAGCAGCTGTGTCTCTTTCTCTTTCCCGTGCACCTGTGGGAGGCAGTGCAATTCGCAGGGGAGTCTGAGAGCCGGCTCCTCCAAGGACACTGCCAGGCTGCGGCCAGAGCAGGGGAGGGAGCCACATTCCAAGGGCGGGAGGCAGCAGCGCTCCATCTTCCCTGGCAAATCCCAGCTCCCGCCCGGGACACGAGTGTCTCGCCTTTCACTCTGGCAGAGAGGCCAGATGAGGCCAGGAACTCCTTGCCTGTCGCCAACGTCTGTTATCTCGTGCCACTGTTGTCTGGTAATCCCCACATGGGTCTCCACCTACCGTGCAGCTGCTTTGGTTGCGGGGGAGCAAAGATCAGTGTCTGTCTGTGGACATGTGTGCTCCTGTGCAAACAGTGCCCCCAACATGAACCACCCCCACCTCAGCTGCACTGGTCAGCATTTCCCAAAGGAACCACACTGCACACAGCACCTCCCACACGCCAGAGCACTGATGGCATATACATGTGGGAGGCCCTACTGTTCGTGGCCCATGCTCCTGCCACGGAGCCATCCTTGCTCCGGCAGGATGCCCCCCTGCACATGGCAACACTGATCCCCGAGTTTTAGAGTCCTGCCCCCGCCTCGCCCCCCTGCTGTGGCTCCCGTGTTCTGTCCTGCTGAGGAGCCAGCTGGCCACTGGCCTCCATACCAAAGGTGAGTGGAAGGCGGCGGGCTCCTGCGGGACACCCGCAAATGGCCACGCCCTGGACTGCAATCAGGCCCAACCTGGCCATGCCTCAGTGTGGCCCTCTGCCCTGCATGCGTTAGCCACCATGATGGCTTCCGGTAAAAGACAACTGCCCCGCACCCCCGGCACCCAGCTGCAGCCAGTGCTGCCCCAGTCTGCGTTCACGGGCCCAGAGCGCCAGAGCACTCCTTGTGGGGCAGGCCTAGATGAGAGAACATGGGCCCATCCACGTACCCCGTCTCGGCAGTCACCCCACCCCGTTGAGCCAGGGGCAGCACAGGTGCCGCCCCTTGACGGGCACTAGTGGCTGAAGCCCAGCTGCCATGTCTGCCCGCGTCTCACTGGGAACCTGTTGCCCACCAGACCCCTGTCCCCGAGCACCCTGCACAGGGGGCAGTGGCCCTGAAAATGAAATGTGCCCAGTGGCCCCCAAATGGGGCGGCAGCCCCTTGACAGACAAATCCTCCCCCAAGAGGCTCCCGGATGCCTGGGACTGCAGCCCTCGGGCTCCCATGCCCCACCCCACCTTCACATTACCAGCTCGTGCTGGCAGGGACGGTGACACAGACATGGCATGCGTGTGCATGGACTTTATTGGGCCCCTCCCAACACCACAGCAGACATTGGAACACAGGGGATGCCGCATGGCTGATCCTGCACGGGTTGGCAACTGTGCCGTCACCACCATGGGCTGACACTCTTCTTGCGCCACATCAGCAGGCAGGCTGCCTGAGGAGCCAGGCAGTTATAGCCTCCTGCAGCGCGTTGCCCTCCTGTCGGTTCCTCTCCTCGGCCTGGCGTGATGGTGGTGGGGCTGCGGGCATGTGGGCTGGTGGCTCGTCCCCCGGATGCTGGATGATGGCATGGCCGTGCTCCTCACATATATTGTGCAGTATGACACAGGAGGCGACCACTGGACCGAAGTTGGCCTCCTGGACATCTAGCCGTAACCCTAGGCACTGCCACCGTGCCTTCAGATGGCCAAAGGCACACTCCACCACACTCCGGGTGCGACTATGTGCTCGATTGAAGATGGCCTGCCGGCGGCTCAGGGCACCCTTGTACAGTGTGAGGAGCCAGCTTCTGCTGGGGTAGGCGGCGTCAGCGAGCATGAGCAGTGGCACCTGTATGCCCTCAATGTTGACGGTTGGGTGGCCTGGGACAAATACTCTGGCATCCATGGCCCGGCAGAGGTGCGACTGACGGAACACGTGGGCGTCATGGTCCTGGCCACTGTTGCCCACTGAAATATCCATGAACTGGCCCTCATGGTCCACGGTCCCCTGGAGGATGATGGAGCAGAAGTTTTTCCTGTTGATGAAGTCCGCTGCCTGGTGTGGTGGTGGCCAGACTGGAATGTGGCACCCATCCACTGTGCCCACACAGTGTGGGAACCCCAAGTCTGCAAATCCATCCATTACCTGTTGGACAAGGACACATTGCTTTAGACACTGTAGCGTGCTCCAGGTGGGCTGGTAACCCCTTCCTGGTGCCCGGCCCATGAGCACAGGACCCCACCCCCAAAGGCCACATCTGGCCCACCCCACCTACACCACTAGGGGTGTGCACCCTGCAGGCACCGCCTTGGCCACTCACCCGTCCAGGGGGACCCAGGCATAGAGTCCGGGACAGCAGCTCCACATCCATGGCCCCGCACACCTCTGCCACGATGCCCGTGACGGTGGACTTTCCCAATCCAAACTGCTGGCTGACCTCCCGGTAGACGTTGGCTCCGGACAGCCACCAGAGGGTAATGGCCACACACTCCTCTGCCGTGATGGCCTGCTGTAACTAGCGGGTTTCTGCATGCATCACACGTCCACGGACACATTCGACCAGCCAACGGTCCCCCTAGTGACCCAAAAGCTCTGCAACCACTGTTCATCCTCCCAGACCCGGCAAACAAAGGTCTCCCACCAAGTGGTGGGCCATGGATACACCCACCAATGACAACCACCACCCTCGTCAGCCCGGCAGAAATATCTACTGGTCTCCAGAGACCGCAAGGCCAGATAACGCCTCAGCTGGGCTCTCCTCCTGGCCATGTATCGACGGTGAAGTCGCCGTGTCTGCAGCTGGTGACGTTTGAGTCTCTCCTTCTGGTACTGCAGTATACCCATGCAGAGCTGAAGTCCAAACATCATGGCCACCACAAGCTCCAACTCCTCTGGATCCATAGCCAAGAATCAGTGCTGCACAGTGCGTACAGAACACTGACTTGTCCTTGTGAGCGGTGCTGGCAGCCCCTTCACTGCAGGTGTCCTGCTCTGCCACAGGGTGCTGTCCAGCCCATTGTCTCCATCTGTTGCCATTGCGCATATGCGCATATGCATCACCAGCGCAACGGAGACGCGTGAGCCGCGGAGCCGGCTCCACGGCAGTCTGAACACTCCGTATCGGAACCGCTGTGCACTACTCAGCGCCATGGAGTTTTCCCCCCGCAGCAGTTCCCTCCGCATTCCTCCCGCTTTACATTGTCAGTCTGTCCTCAGCCATACATTCATCAGATTTTGAATTTGCTTGTACAAGGAGTGATAACTGACACTGTATTGATATCATTTTGTAAAACCTACAAATATCATTGTCATGTAACCAACAGTTCAGAGAAAAGAGAAATCAATGAATACAATTCAAGTGATACATTTGATTGTAAATTCTAATAGATACAAAAAATGACTTTCGGCATTACTCCCGAGGAATTCCACTGAGTGGCATTATGGGGCACCTTTTGCATCAACAAAGGTTGTATTAGGGGTTCTTGAGCAGTTAGCAATTTCCTTAGTGAATCTACCCATCACATGTAAGTCCCACAATTTGGTAAACCAAAGTACATGCTAGGTACCTTAGCATCCTCCCAGTAGAAAGAAATCAATACACTGGCTGTATGGAACGTGGCTTCATTTTATTGAAAATGTACTCAACCATATAAAAGCATGATATATCAACTGTAAGAGCAATAACATAGAATGCAAGACATACATTCACCAGATTTTGAATTTGCTTGTACAAGGAGTGATAATTGACACTGTATTGATATCACTTTGTAAAACCTAGAAATATCACTGTCATGTAACCAACAGATCATAGAAAAGAGTTATCAAGGAATACAATACAAGTGATACATTTGATTGTAAATTCTAATAGATAGTTACAAAAAATTACTTTCAGCGTTACTCCCGAGGAATCCCACTGAGCGGCATTATGGGGCACCTTTTGCATCCAAAAAGGTTGTATTTGGGGTTCTTGAGCAGTTAGCAATTTCCTTCGTGAATCTATCCAGCTCTAACACTAACCCAACCCTTACACAATCCGAAACATTAGTCCAAGCCCCAGACCTAAACTTAGCCCTAGCTCTAGCCCTAACACTTACCCTAAAAGTAACCCTAATCCTAATGCTAGCTCTAGCCCTAGCCCTAACCCTCAACATAACCCTCATCCTAACTCTCATCCTAACCGTAGCCCTAACCCTAAACCGGCACTACATGTAGTCCTAGCCCTAGCCCAAACCGTAACTCTAACACTAGCCCTAAACATAAACCTAACACTAACCCAAAAATTAGCCCTAGTCTAGCCATAGGCCTAACCATAACCCTAACCCTAATTATACCCGTAGCCCTAGCCCTAGCCCTAGATCTAATACGAACATTAACCCTAACACAAACCCTAAACCTAGCCCTAGCCCCATCACTAAACCTAGCCCTAGCCCAAACCCTAACCCTAGCCCTAGCCCTAGCCCTAACTCTAACCCTAACCCAAACCCTAACTCTAACCTTAACCCTAAACCAGCACAAAATCTAGCCCTAGCCCTACTCCAAACTATAACCCTAACCGTAGATGTAGCCCTAACTGTAATCCTAACCCTAAGAGTTACCATAATCCTAACCCTTGCCCTAACCCTAGCCCTAACCCTAATGCTAACGCTAACCCTAATCATAGCCCTAGCCCTAACTTTAACCCTAGGCCTAGCCCTAACCCTAACTCTTGCCCTAACCCTTACCATTACTCTAGCCCTAACTTAAGCCCAAACCCTAACCCTAGACGTAGACCTTGACCTAGACCTAGCACAAGCCGTAGCCCTAACACTACTGTAACCCAGCCCCTAATCTTAACCCAACCCTACACCTAACTCTAACCCAAACCCAAACCCAAACCCTAACCATAAACCTAGCCCTAACCCTATCCCTATCCCTAAACCTAACCATAACCCTAATCCTACCCTAACCCAAGCCCTTACTATACCCCTAGCCCTAACCCTAGACCTAAGCCTAGACCTAACCCTAACTCTAGCCCTAACCCGAACCCTAAAACTTACCTTTACCCTAGCCCTATCTTTAGCCCTAACAAAAACCCTAACCCTAGCACTAACACTAACCCAAATGCTAATACTAACCCAAGACCTATCCCTAACTCTAAGCCTAGCCCTAGCTCTAGCCCTAGCCCTAACCCTAACCCTAGCCTTAGCCCTAACCCTAACCGTAACCCTAGCCCTATTTGTAACACTAGCCCTAGCCCTAAACGTAGCCCTAGAACTAAACCTAACCCTTGACCTAAACCTAATCCTAGCCATAAACCTAGTCCTAGCCCTAACCCTAAACCTACCCTAGGCCTAACACTAACCCTAACCCGACCATTAGCCCTAACACAAAACCTACCCAAAACCTAACCCTAACTGTAAATCTAGCCCTAGCCCTAACCCTCATTGTAGCCATAGCCCTAGCTCTAACACTAAACCTAAAACAAACCCAAAAACAAGCCCAAGCCCCAGACCTAACCCTAGCCCTAGCCCTAACCCTAACCCTGAAACTAAAACTAACCCTAGACCTAGCCCTAATCCTAACCCTAACCCTAACCCTAGCCCAAGCCCAAGCCCAAGCCCAAGCCCAAACCCTAGCCCTAACCATGACCCTAACCCTAAAACTAACCCTAACCCTAACCATAACTGTAGCCCTAGCCCTACCACTAGCCCTAACCCTAACCCTAGCCCTAGTCCTAGCCCTAAACCTAGACCTAACTCTAACCCTAACTCTAACCCTGCACAAAACTTAACCCTAACCCTAACCCTAGCCCTAACCGTAACCATATCCCTATCCCTAACCCTTGTCCAACCCCTAGCCCTAGGCCAAACCCTAACCCTAGGCCTAACCCTAACCCTAGCTCTAACACTAACACTAACACTAACACTAGCCCTAGCCCTAGCCCTAACACTAACACTAAACACAGCCCTACCCTAATCCTAACCCTAACTCTAACCCTATTTGCAACCATAGGCCTAGCTTTAAACCTAGCCCTAGCCCTCAACCTGAACCTAACCCTTACCCTAGCCATAAACGTAGTCCTAGCCCTAGCCCTAACCCTAGTCTTAACTCTAACCCTAACCCTAACACTACCATTAGCCCTAACACTAAACCTACCCAAAACCAAACCCTAACCCTAAACCTAGCCCTAGCCCTAACCCTAACCCTAACCCTAATTATAGCTATAGCCCTAACTCTAACACTAAACCTAACACAAACCCATACAAAAGCCCAAGCCCAAGACATAACCTTAGCCCTAGCCCTGGCCCTAACCCTAGCCCTAAAACTAAAACTAAAACTAAAACTAAAAAACTAAAAAACTAAAAAACTAAAAAACTAAAAAACTAAAAAACTAAAAAACTAAAAAACTAAAAAACTAAAAAACTAAAACTAAAACTTATCCTAGACCAGCCCTAATCCTAACCCTAGCTCTAACCCTAACCCTAATCCTAATTCTAACACTAACACTAACCGTAGCCCTAGCCCTAGCCCTAGCCCTAGCCCTAACCCTAACCCTAACCCTAACCCTAAAACTAAAACTAACCCTAACCCTAACCCTAACCCTAACCCTAAACCTAACCATAACCCTAGCCCTAGCCCTAACCCTAACCCTAAAACTAAACCTAACCCTAACCCTAAAACTAAACCTAACCCTAAGCCTACCCTAAAACTAAACCTAAACCTAGCCCTAGCCCTAGCCCTAGCCCTAGCCCTAACCCTAACCCTAACCCTAACCCTAATCCTAAACCTAAACCTAAACCTAACCCTAACCCTAACCCTAAAACTAAACCTAAACCTAAACCTAAACCTAACCATAACCCTAGCACTAGCACTAGCCCTAACCCTAGACCAAGCCCTAGCCCTAGCCCTAGACCTTACTCTAACCCTAACAAAAAACCTAACCCTGCAAAAAACCTAACCCTAACCCTAGGCCTAACTCTAGGCCTAACCCTAACTCTAGCCCTAACGCTTACCTTTATCCTAGCCCTAACTTTAGCCTTAACACAAACCCTAACCCTATCCCTATCCCTAAACCTAACCCTATCCCTAACCCTAACTCAAACCCTAACCCTAACCATAGCCCTAACCCTAACTCTAGCCCTAACCCTAACCCTTCCACTAGCCCTAAATTTAGCCCTAACACAAATCCTAAGCCATAACCTAAACCAAACCCGAGCCCAAGCCCTAGCCCTAATCCCAGCCGTAACCAAAACCCAAGCCCTAGCCCTAGCCCTAGACCAAGCCCTAACCCTTACTTTGGCCCTAACCCTAATCCTGACCCTTACCCTAACCCTAGACAACCCTAACCCAAATGGTAAACTTAACCATAACCATAACCCTAACCCTAGCCCTAGACATAACCCGATCCCGAACACTTGCCCTAACCATAACCTTAAAATTAACCCTAAAACTAGTGGTAGCCTAGCCCTAACCCTAATTATATTTGTAGCCCTAGCATTAGCCCTAGCTCTAACACTAACACTAACCCTAACACAAACCCTAACCGTAGCCCTAGCCCTAGCCAGAGCCCTAGCACTAGCACTAGCGATAGCCCTAACCCTCACCCTAACCCTAAACCAGCATGAGACATAGCCCTAGCCCTAGCCCAAACCATAACCCTAACCCTAGCTGTAGCCCTAGCCCTAACCCTAAGAGTAACTGTAATCCTAACCCTTCCCCTAACCCTAACCCTATCCCTAACGCTAACCCTAACCCTGGCCATAGCCATAGCCCTATCTTTTACCCTAGCACAGGGGTGGGCAAATGTCGGCCCAGGGGCCACATGCGGCCCGCCACAGAGTTTTTTGCAGCCCGCCAAGAAGATTTCAGGACTTCAAGAAAACTGAGCCTAAATTCAATTTGCTGTCTTATCCCATCACTGCTGATATTGATGCAGCACCTGAGGAGCTGCAGCTTGAACTTGTTTACATGCAGTCAGATCACACTGTGAAAGAAATGTTTAATGCTGTGACATTAGTTGGCTTCTACAAATCTTTGTCTGCTGCAAAAATTTCCATGTATGAAGAAATTTGCTGGGAAAATGTTCTCTATATTTGGGTCTACATATATTTGTGAGCAAAGTTTTTCTTGCATGAAGCTCAACAAGAGTAAATATAGATGCTTTTTGACAGACATTAACTTGCAGGCTGTGATGAGAATCTCAACAAGCAATCTCACTCCTGATTTTAAAAAAATTGTAGAAAAGTGTGATAGGGTACATTTGTCTCATTAAACTGATTCTAAAATTAAATGTGCTTGCAGTTATAGATGATATGAAATTAGCACAATAAATAAATTGAATAAAACTACCACTATTTTATTTAATTTATATTTCTTTATTTTTATGATACAATTTATACCTTTTCTGAAATGCAAAGTTAACTAATGAATGCAATCATTTTAAAAGGTGCGGCCCTCCACTAACCTCTGCTCCCACAAAGTGGCCCCCGAGCCAAAAAAATTGCCCACCCCTGAGCTAGAGGAATAAGGTGCCTCAGAATGCCGCTCAGTGGGATTCCTCGGGAGTAACGCCGAAAGTCATTTTTTGTAACAAACTAACACAATTTACGATCAAATGTATTTCTTGTATAGTATTCATTCATTACTCTTCTGTGATCTCTTGGTTATATGAAAGCGATATTTCTAGGTTTTACAAAGTGATATCAATATAGTGTCAGTGGTAATCAATATATTTCTAGGTTTTAGAAAGTGATATCAATACAGTGTCAGTTATCACTCCTGGTACTACGAACTTCAAAATCTGATGAATGTATGTCTTGCATTCAATGTTATTGCTCTTACAGTTGATATATCATGCTTTTATATGGTTGAGTACATATACAATGAAATGAAGCCACCTTCTATATAGCTAGAGGAAAAAGGTTCCCCATACTGCCACTCAGTGGAATTCCTCGGGAGTAACGCCGAAAGTCATTTTTCGTAACAAACTATTACAATTTACAGTCCACTGTATTTCTTGTATTGTATTCATTGATTACTCTTTTCTATTATTTGTTGGTTACATGACCGTGATATTTCTAGGTTTTACAAAGAGATATCAATACAGTGTCACTTATCACTCCTTGTACAACCAAATTCAAAATCTGATGAATGTATGTCTTGCATTCAATGTTTTTGCTGTTACAGATGATATATCATGCTTTTATATGGTTGAGTACTTATACAATGATATGAAGCCACCTTCTATATAGCTAGAGGAAAAAGGTGCCCCATACTTCTACTCAGTGGAATTCTTCGGGAGTAACGCCGAAAGTCATTTTTTAAAACAAACCATTACAATTTAGAATCCAATCTATTTCTTGTATTGTATTCATTGTATATGTGCTCAAGAACCCTGAATACAACCTTTGCCACCCCAGCAGGAATAACAAGACAGACAACAGTTTGGAATTAAACAAGGGCCACTTTATTAACTATTTAAACAGAACATGCAGCAATGGGCAAACTAAGCAAGCTCTGGAACAGGCAAGGCAGGCGTCAATCCCAGACACAACCTCCTTGCCCTTGTAATGGGCGGGTAACCTAGCCCCAGTCTTGAGCCAGTCAGATTCTGGCTCGTAACCGGCGGCCCAGCATACTGGCACCCCCTCCCAGAGGCACCTACCCCTGAGGCTGCACAGACCTTCAGGGAGGAGCCTAGTCTGAGAGGGTCCCATAGGCAATCACCATTCACCTCCCCAGACCGCAAGGCCCTAGGGTGGTTCCTGATGACCTCCTGTTCCCAATCGGGATATGCCGTGAGGCACTCACCGGTTCCATTTTCTTGCTTGCACAAACCTGCCACATGAAAAGCCAAGCCTCTGCTTTGGCCTTTGCTACCCCACACGGCAACCAAGTGCCATCCGAATCCCGTGCTTCAAGTCCTCTAAAAATATCCCATTGCCCTTGTCTGAGAGGTGCACCCCATCAGGGCGATACAGGTCAGGGAACTCGACCCGTATGTTAGGGTGCGGCAAAAACAGACCCTTGGCTGTGCGAAGAAGAAGAAGAGATTGGATTTATACCCCACTCCCCAAGGGAGTCTCAGAGCGGCTTACAAACTCCTTTCCCCTTCCCCTCCCCACAACAGACACCCTGTGAGGTACGTGGGGCTGAGAGAGCTCTTTCCCAAGCTGTCCTTGAGGGAACAGCTGGTACAGAGCTATGGCTTGCCCAAGGTCATCCAGCCAGGTGCAAGTGGAGGACTGCAGAATCAAACCCAGTTCTCCCAGATTAGAGTCCACGTACTTAACCACTACACCAAACTGGCTCTCGCCAGTTGGCTATTAGCATTACGCCTAGCCCCGTCCATACACCTGGGGTCACTGGTATGCCTCCATACCCGGCTGGATAGCATGGCTGACCACACAATCTGTACCCCGGGCCACCTTGACCTTGCTCTTATCCTCACAAGGTGCCGTGGCCGTCCACAATACATCAGGCCATCTTGCTCTTATCCTCACAAGGTGCCATGGCCATCTATCACGAATGACAAGCAGCCTTGCTCTTATCCTCACAAGGAGCCATGGCCATCCATCGCACCGCCGAGCAGCCCTGCTCTAATCCTCACAAGGTGCCGTGGCCATCCACCATATGTCAGACCACCGTGCACTTGTCCTCCAAGGTGCCGTGGCCATCCACAGTACATCAGGCCACCTTGGTATTATCCTCACCAGGTGCCATAGCCAACTACCCCGAGGGCCGAGCTGCCTTGCTCTCCTCATCACAATGTCGAGCAGGCCCCCAAAAGAAAAAGGGCCAAAGCCCCTTCTTCCCATAACTCGAAGATGCCCTCTACACTTGACGAGTGTATGTCCTGCTGAAAGAGCTGTTGAAAAAAGAGTGCCATGGCCGCCAACGGACCTTTCGTCCTGCCTCACGACCCACCGCATCTGCAAGAGAAATATAATTAAAACCTGGTTCCATACCATTGAACCGATTTAGGGTAGCAAGCCCAAAGGTGAACTACTTCGCTAAAGGAGGCATCCCAGACGAAAGAACGTCCATGTATTCACCTTTAAGAATGTACTCCTTATTGACAATAGACAAGGAGAGAAATATAAATTAAAACTGGTTCCAACCATTGAACCGACTTAGTACAGAGGCCGAAGGTGAACTACTTCACTAAAATAAACATCCAAGACAAAAAACAAACAAACAAACAAACAAACAAAAAACGTCCATATATTTACCGGTAAGGATTTACTCCTTATTGGCAATGGACAAGGACAAGGAGCGCAGCTTGGCAATGGACAAGGAGTGCAGCTCCGGGAGTGAAGAGCTCAAGGGCGGGCGCATGCCCAAGCCCCCACACTGTCCTTGGCTTCCCTGCCATTTGTGCCTTACCAGAAGAAGTGAAGGAGTGGTAACCAAAGACAGGCCTTTACAGTGGTGGCCCCTGCCTTTAAAGTGCCCACCCTGGAGGCTAGCCGGGCTCCTTCCATCCTGTCCTGGAGGTGTGAGGACCAATATTTCCTAATTTACCCAGGTTGTAATGAAAGGGTTCCATTTTTAACAGCTGGTGTTTACCCTCGCAGAGCTATTTCTAGACATCTTTCTAGGCTACTCTGGTGCTGCTGTAAGCCCTGCTAGGGTCCCTATTGTTTTAATGCTTCATTTAAATGTTGATAATTTCATCACTGTTTTTCATTATTACAGTGTGTAGTGTTCGCAGAGAGTAGCTCAAGGTGGCATGTGACGTTTCTTTACTTCTATTTTTATTTTATTTTATTTTATTTTCTTATCTTTTCTTTCTTTCTTTCTTTCTTTCTGTTATTATTATTATTATTATTTTTTGCAAACCATTATTGGTGTGGGCACATGGCACACCAGTACTGGAGAAATTCCAACAACCCATAAGCAGCTACCACCCATCCGCATGGGCAGTGGTCAGGGGCTGGCCTCCAATCTGGGCGAACACCCCCATTCCCCCAAACGCAGCCACTGGCGTGACCCCGGGCCAGCCACCAGCCCTCTCAGAGCTGGCCCCCCACGAGCAACCCCCAAAAAGACCCCTCTCAGCGACACCTACCTCACAGGGCGTCCTGCTGTGGGGAGGGGGGTGGGTCACATGCCCCGAGTATCTCAAGTCTACTTGAAACCTGGTGGTGTCAAGAGAGCAGTAAGAGAATGAGGGTGTGTTGTTCATGCCTATCCACAGTCATGAGCATTGCCCCCTCACTCCAAGTGGGGGCCCCCCAACTCCTGCCTTGCTCGAGACCCAACCAGATGTTATCTGGGAAAGGCTCACCAAACCCTTGGATCTCTGATCCCTTCACTGCTAACCTACCGGAGACAAAAATACTGTAAGTCTCGGCTTCACACTTCCTAGCTCACTCACACTTGGATTTAGACACAGCAGATCGGACAGCTGATCTTGCCTTGATCCTCTAACAAACCTATTATCCTGCTAAAATAAACCAACCTGCCTAGGACATGATGCTTATTCCTATCTCTATTTCTATCCCTAGATAAACCCTATCTGAGTGCCCAACTAGATGTGATGGCATTCTTGGGTTGGGATTGGTGGTGAAGCCTAGGGTGGAACTTGAAGCAGAGCACCACTTTGGCACAATGGCAAGAATGGGACAAAGCACAAATGCTAAGGTGCTAATAGTGAACAAATCTCATCCCAACACCTGTTCAGGATGGGGTTTCATTCCCTTGGAAGGAATAGGTTTGGGTATACTCTTGGAACCCGATCTACGGCTGTATAAGTAGATGGCAGCTGTAGCTAGAAGTGTCTTTCCTGGATTCGACTGGTTAACCAACTGCTGCCTTTCCCGGGCAGAAAGGATCAGGCCACTGTAGTGCATGCCTTGGTTACATCTAGACTATATAACTGCAATGTGCTCTATATGGGGCTACCCTTAAAAACTGTTCATAAACTTCCACTGATACAGAATGTTGCAGCCAGTAATGGTCTTAGGGACCATGTCACTCCAGTCTTGGCCCATCTATACTTGCTCCCTATCTGATTCTGGGCTCCCGACGGCCTTGCGCAACCGTGGCATCAAGGGAGCCGGTTTGCCGCCTCGCACGAAGCGAGGCAGCAACAGAAGCTTCGGTCGCATCGCGTGCTGGGCGAGGGGCGGGGCTTGAGAGTGAAGAGCTGTTGCCCCGCTCCCACCTTGACAGATCGCTGGCGTGCTCACCCACCTGCCCACCCTGGTTGCAGTGTAGGCTTCTGCTGGTCGCTTTTGGAGCCAGGTAGGAATTTTTAACCTTCATCCAGTTTGGCTCGGGGATGGGGTGTTTTTTGCCTACCTTACACTGTTGCTGGTGGTTAAGGGCTAGATGGTGGTTGGGCGTTAAGTAGACTGGTCACTTGGCAGATTTATGCAAGCAAGAAAATGGAACTGGTGGGTGCCTCACGGCATATCCCTGTTGGGAACAGGAGGTCATCAGGAACCACCCTAGGGCCTTGCGGTCTGGGGAGGGGAACGGTGATTGCCTCTGGGACCCTCTCAGACTAGGCTCCTCCCTGAAGGTCTGTGCAGCCTCAGGGGTAGGCACCCCTGGGAGGGGATGCCAGTATGCTGGGCCGCCGGTTACGAGCCAGAATCTGACTGGGTCAAGACTGGGGCTAGGTTACCTGCCCATTTCAAGGGCAAGGAGGCCGTGTCTAGGAAAGACGCCTGCCTTGCCTGTTCCTGTGCTTGCTTAGTTTACCCGTTGCTGCATGTTCTGTTTAAATAGTTAATAAAGTGGCCTTGTTTGATTCCAAACTGTTGTCTGTCTCGTTATTCGGGCTGGGGTGGCAATGGGCAGAAGTCAAGGTGTCAGTGTGGATTCCACTGAACAGGGGGGTTAAGCAAGGATGCTTTTCTACCTTAGCTGCCATTTCATAGCTCCGATTCAACATAAGCAAACCTCCAGGCAGCACCTGGAGATCTCCAGGAATTGCAACTGATCTGCAGGTATTTCTCCACCCAGAGTCGATGAACCTATTACTGGCTACAGAACTGCACTCCAGAGCCTTGGAACCAAGAAAAACATGGCATAGTGGAAGGTGCTTTTCTACCTTAGCTGCTCCTGCATTGCCCGAAAGCAACATAAGTCAGGGGTGAAGCAGATCAAACCTGTTACCAAGTGGCTCACTTTCAGTACTACCCACATGGGGCCCCAAAGGCAATGCTTCTCTACATTAGCTGCCGCTGCCTAGCCCGAAAGCAACGTAAGTCAGGGGTGAAGGGAACCATACCTTTTACAACGTTGTTCTCCCTCCTTACTATACCACATGGGGACTTGAGACAGAAGGGGGGGGACCCCAAAAGCGCAAGGCCGCAGGTGGCCTCCACCTTGCCACCAAGGGAGGCCGCCACCTCCGCTGCCAAGACAGCTGGGTTGTGCCGGAAGGGGGGGGGCAAGCCTCAGCAACCAGGAGCGCGGAAGCAGCTGCCTCCCCGACCAAAGTCACCCTGCACGATAAGCCTGGCAGGCACCATCAGCCAGACGCCACCACAGCCTCTCAGTCCCCTCAGCCGCAATCCGCCTGGCCTCAGAAGGAAGGCCAGGTGCTGGATCCCTAATGATCAACCCCGATGGAACAATGGTGCGGGGGAAGAACTCGCAGCACAGCCATGGGCGGGGGAAGAACTCGCAGCACAGCCAAGGGGACACTTCTGCCTCTGCTAGCCAACTAAGGCAAGTTTGCCATATAAGAAGGGGGGGCGCCACTGAACGGACCAATCCAATTTCTAACAATGGCAGGGGGGAAACCGGGCCGCCACAGGTAGGCCAAAGAAAAGGGGGAAGGCTCCAACTCGAGCCGCCGCCGCCGCAATTCCCCAAGCCAAGAGCTCCCTCTTTACTGCTGCCGCAGCTGCCGCCAAAGAAAAAATTGGTCGCCCCAGGAAAACGTGCCACAACCACACCAGTAATAAAGGGGTCTGAGGGGCCGCTTCAGCATGCAACACTTAAAAGTGTGTGGGGGGGTAGACACAGCAGCAAAGCCACGGCAGCCGCCACCTGGCCGCTTATGTCACCAGTGAGGGGGCCGCTTATGTCACCAGTGAGGGGGCCGCTTATGCAGCCAGCGAGGTGTCAAAAGGCGCCCAAATTAACCGCAAAAGGCGAGAAGGGGAATTCCGCACTCCACCACCTTCCAGGCTGCCCACCTCCCCTTATATGTAGGGACCGCCGCCCCTATAGGGCCACAGGGCCTTAAAGCCTGCTGCCACCACCGTCAGCGCTGGGGGGGGGTAAAACGTTCACCACCGCTGTAACTGACTAGACGGCCGTCAGGCCAAACACAAGAGGGAAGGGGCAAAGCCAACGTCAGCGGCGGGTGGAGCAAACGGGGGAGCAAACGACCGCCATAACTGCCAAATGGCTGTCAGACCCAAAAGGAGGGGGGCACACCGAGCAGCCAGCTCCTAAAAATCAACCCAGCAAGGGGGGGCGCAGCGACCCAAGCCGCCGCCGCTGCCTCGACCAGACCAGAAAACCTGGGCGGGGGCTGGAGCTGGAGTAACACAGGCTGCCCCTCTGTCAACTGGGGGGGGGGGGGTAACGACCTGACTCCGCCGCCGATGCTGCAGCACAGCTAAATCAAGCCCCGGGAGCAGCCGCAGTTGCAGTCACCGTCAGCGGGGGGGGGCGAGCAAAACGATCGCCGCCACCACTCGACGAAAAGCCGCCTCCATCGTCGAAGTCAAGGAGCCGGAAGCAGCATGCTCTCACAAGCGAGCACGCCAACAGACTGAAGAAGCAGGAGCGGGGCAACGGCTCTCAACAAGTAAGCCCCACCCCCTAACCCCCGTGCGACACTAGAAATGCTTTCTGTTGCTGCCTCGCATCCTGCGAGGCGGCAAACCGTCTCCCACTCGCCACGGCGTTGCCGGGCGACAGGAAGCCCATTTTGGATACAGAAGGTGGCCTATAATGCCGCTCACTGGGATTCCTCGGGAGTAACGGCGAAAGTCATTTTTTGTAACAAACCATTACAATTTACAATCCAATGTATTTCTTGTATTGTATTCCTTGATTACTCTTTTCTATGATCTGTTGGTTACATGACAGTGATATTTCTAGGGTTTACAAAGTGATAGCAATACAGTGTCAGTTATCACTCCTTGTACAACCAAATTCAAAATCTGATGAATGTATGTCTTGCATTCAATGTTATTGCTCTTACAGTTGATATATCATGCTTTTATATGGTTGAGTACATGTACAATGAAATGAAGCTACCTTCTATACTGCTAGAGGAAAAAGGTGCCCCATAATGCTGCTCAGTGGGATTCCTCGGGAGTAACGCCGAAAGTCATTTTTTGTAACAAACCACTACAATTTACAATCCAATGTATTTTTTGTATAGTATTCATTCATTACTCTTCTGTGATCTCTTGGTTAGATGACAGTGTTATTTCTAGGTTTCACAAATTGATATCAATACAGTGTCAGTTATCACTCCTTGTACAATCAAGTTCAAAATCTGATGAATGTATGTCTTGCATTCAATGTTATTGCTCTTACAGATGATATATCAAACGGTTATATAGTTGAGAAAATATACAATGAAATGAAGCCACCTTCTATACAGCTAAAAAGGTGCCCCATAATGCTGCTCAGTGGGATTCCTCGGGAGTAACACCGAGAGTCAGTTTTTGTAACAAACTATTACAATTTACAATCAAATGTATTTCTTGTATAGTATTCATTCATTACTCTTCTGTGATCTCTTGGTTAGATGACAGTGTTATTTCTAGGTTTCACAAAGTGATATCAATACAGAGTCAGTTATCACTCCTTGTGCAACCAAATTCAAAATCAGATGAATGCATGTTTTGCATTCAATGTCAGTGCTCTTATAGTTGATATATCATGCTTTTATATGGTTGAGTACATATACTATGAAATGAAGCCACGGTGTATACTTCTAGATAGCGATTCACTAAGAAAATTGCTAACTGCACAAGAACCTTTAATACAACCTTTTTGGATGCAGAAGGTGGCCTATAAAGCCGCTGACTGGGATTCCTCGGGAGCAACGCCGAAAGTCATTTTTTGTAACAAACGATTACAATTTACAATCCAATTTATTTCTTGTAATGTATTCCTTGAGTACTCTTTTCTATGATCTGTTGGTTACATGATAGTGATATTTCTAGGTTTAACAAAGTGATATCCGGTTCCGGTTCCGGCCGCGGCGGCTGCAGGTGGGGAGGAGCACAGCTCGCAAACCATAATGCAGAATTCTTCTCCAAATAGGGGAGTTTAACTCCCGAATAGACTCCTGAAGAGAGTCGGAAAGTATGGCCTTTATCAGGTGGGTGGCTATTTGAGACGGCGGTCCAATCCACCCATCTGTTTCAGCTGGAAGCAGTTGGAGAAGACAAGAAGCTTCATGGGGAGCGCAGAAGCATAGCCGCGTTCCGCTGATCCGAAGAGGGGACAACCGCGGAAGAAAAACACATGTAAGCAGAGTTAAATTGCTTATTTAGCAATGCATACAAACCTTATAACCTATATAAAAGACTAAAAACTTTGGTACAAAGCCGTTCTGAGCGGGAGGTGCTTGCAGATGCCGACGCCGATGCCGACGCTGAGAGACGGGGCGAGGCAGGGAGGTGACAAGGCTTGATGAGCGGAACACCAAGTGAAGGAGCGGCTGCAAAAGTAATCCGGCTCATGAGAACACTTGCGTAAAAAGTGTAAAAAGAACTAAAAAAGACTGTACGGAAGAAAAGCGGGGGCGAGGAGCGGTATTGTGCGACTTTATAATTTCTAGACTCTTTTTTTAGTATTCTCGTTACCAGCGACGCGACACGAGTCAACATAGCGATCAATTGCTCCGTAATCGACTGAGATGGTCTGGAGGAGGAAAAGACACACAAAAACAACATATACAAGCACGTCCCTGAATCGTCAGGTGTCAAGGCACTAAGAGATGGCAGAGAGCGACAGAAGAACGGGAGTGAAATAAAAATAACATTGGCTGCAACGAAAATTAAGAAAGGAATAACGAGAGGAGAAAACACCAACGGTGGAAATGACTGAACTGGTTGACATAGAGGCTTGAAAAATAGCTCAGATACCAACTTATTAACATATTAATGTGACTAAAACATTGAAAGACTAATGGTTAAAATGTGATGGGACTGATGCAATTAAAGTGATCTAGGAAGGTGTAAAGCTAAAATACAGGAGAGCTGAGTAGAAAATAGATAGATAGATAGACAGGCAAACAAAACAGTAAGATTCCAAGTATTATAATAGATTATATAGCTTAGTAGAGTATTATAAGATAAGATAAGGGTAGTGAAGATAAGATAAGGGTAGTGAAGTGTAGTGCAGTTTAGGGTAGTTTAGTTAAATATTACAATACAATATAGACAAGTTTAATATAGTTTAGCATAGAATAATAGTATAATATAAGATAGTAGATAGTAAATATAGTAAATAGCATAGTATAATATAGAATAGAAACACATAGTAGAGTAAAGGCTAGATTAAGACTAAGATAAGGAAAATAGGGGGGGAAAAGATAGGACAAAATAAGAAAAGGAAAGTTAGACTGATTCAGGCGTTGAAGCAAAATAGTTAGGAGAGCATAAAGGAAAAAAGTAGGCAAAGTATAAACTCAATCAGAGTAAAAGAAACTAGAGGTGGCTCAAATAATTGAAATATATGAATTAATATATGAAAAAGAATGGCCACGGGTGGTAGGAAAATGTCCATTTCTGGACCTACAGGTACAAGTCAAATGAGTGCTAAAGAAATAAATGCACAGATATACGAAAATATTGCCGAGGCAATGAATCAGGCTATACAAAACACCATACCAAATTTAATAACAAAGGCATTAGAGTCTATACAGGAGAAATTGGATACAGTTACACAACAGGTGACTCAACAGGTATCAGCTCAAATAGAGGACTTTAAGATACAAATAATAGAAAATAGACAAGACATAACAAGTTTGAAGAAGGCAAACAAAGTTACAGAGGAAAAACTGGAGGTGGTAGATCAACGGTTTGAGGATTTTAGTCAGAAATATGATGCGTTAGAAAATTCACTAATGGCACTTGAAGTAGAAAAGTCATCGCTTTTGTTAAGGTTTCAAAACATCCCAGAAAAAAAAGAGGAAGACATAAGGGAATGTATGATTTCTGCGTTAACTGACTGGTTGGGTTTAGAATCAAGTGAAGAACTTGATAAGGAGGTGGATTTAGTTTTTAGGAGAAACACGGCATATGCCAAACGTAATGGTCTACCCAGAGAAGTGCATATGAGGTTCTATAAAAGGTCAATAAGGGAGAAGATTATTGAAAAAGCAAGGACAGAGGTATTGAAAATTACAGGAAATGAAATTCGTATACTAAGAGATATTCCATGGAGGGTGAGAAAAAAGAGGCAGAACTATCAATCACTGGCTATTGCATTAAGAACAAATGAGATAGCATATAGATGGCTTTCACCGGAAGGCATATCCTTTTATTATAAGGGGACAAGATACAGCATAACATCGGTATTTAAATTGGAAGATTTTGTTAAAAAATTTGGTAAAGACCTAGGGATGTTGGAAGAGGATTTCTTAAGCTCAGAGGAAGAAAACCAAAATATATCTGAGGGAGAACTTGGAGAGGGAGAAACCTCAAAAGAGAAAGGGAAAGAAAGGAAAAAACTAGAAAAAGGGGAAAAGATCAGAAAATACCCGTCACCAAGAATTATAACAAGACAACAGCTGAAGAAGGGGGAGGAGAAAAATAAGAACAATGAATGAAAAAGTTATTAAAATATTGTCTATAAATGTCAATGACCTGAATGTACCTCAGAAGAGGAAAATTTTTTTCACACAGTTGGCAAAATCGAAAGCGGATATTATATGTATCCAAAAGACTCATATTAAACAAAAAGATATACATTTACTGACTGAAAAGAAACTAGGTTTAAACTTTATTGTGGCTGATAAGCTAAAGAAAAAAGCTGGTGTTGCTATATACGTGAAACAATATTTGTATCCTGAAAAAATATATGAAGGGGATGATGGCCGAATATTAATGGTCAAAATTAAAAGACAAGCAAAGACCACATTAGTGGTAAACATATATGCGCCAAATCAGACACAAGAAAAATTTTATAATAGTCTGCGAGAAGAAATAGCCAAACAAAATTTTGATGATTTAATACTAACAGGAGACTTTAATGCGGTATCTAATCCAAATTTAGATAGAAAAACTATGAAGACTAAACCTACAAGAAGTAATACTTTACCGAAAGCGTTTTCACTACTAGCGGAGGAATTTAGTATTGCAGATGTATGGAGACTTAAAAATGCAGAGAAAAAAGATTATACTTTTTATTCACACAGTCATAAGTCATGGTCCTGGCTGGACATGATTTGGTCTTCATTGTCGATGATAGCAGATATAGAAGACATAGATATACTTCCAGCGACATACGCGGACCACAATCCAATAATGCTGACTTTAAAAGATATAACAAAAGCAGCTAGATGGTCAATAAAAATGTGGGCTCTAAATGATGAGGAATTCACTAATAATTGTAAAGCAGACCTTACAGACTTTTTTAATAGAAATATTAATTCGGAAACAAATATTCAAGTAGTTTGGGACACCTTCAAGGCATATTTTAGGGGGGAAATGATAAGCCAGGAAAGTTGGTTACGAAAAAAACAGAGATTGACCTATCAAACACTAGTACAACAAATTAAGGTAGAAGAGGCTAACTTGAAGGGAAATCCTTTAAATGTAAAAAGTAAAGATAACCTGAGATTATTACAACATAAACTAAATTGTAATTTAACGGCAGAAATCACAAAAAAAAATGTTATATATAAACAAAATAGTTTTGAAAATGCAAATAAGCCTTCGCGCTGGTTAGCGTATAAAATCAAGAAAGAAAAAGCAGATAGAAATATCAAAATATTAAAAGACAAACAGGGTAAGGAAAACATGACAATTAAGGGACAAAAAAAATAATAGAAGATTTTTATAAAGAGCTGTGTAAGAAAGAGAATATTGATAAAGTGGACATAGATGTATATTTAAAAAAATATACTAAAAAGAAATTTACAGAAGAACAAAAAAAAATACTAAATGACCCGTTCACTGTGACAGAAATAAAAGAGACAATTAGAAGACTAAAACCTAAAAAAGCGCCAGGTCCAGACGGGATACCAGGGGAAATCTACCAGATATTTTTAGATCAAATAGTAGTTCCTTTGAAAAAGACATTTCAGCGGGTATATGAAACGGGAGAAATACCGAATTCATGGAAAGAAGCAATCATAACATTGATCCCCAAACAAGAAGTAGATTTAACAGAAATCAAAAATTATAGGCCAATATCCTTATTAAACTCAGACTACAAGATATACTCCACGATTTTAGCTAATAGATTTTAAAAAGTGTTAGTAGAGACAATTCAAAGTGATCAATCAGGATTTCTACCGGGAAGATACATGAGACAAAATATACGTACAATAATGAACACCTTAGAGTTCTACGAATCTCACCCTGACAAACAGATAGTATTATGTTTCGCAGACGCAGAAAAGGCTTTTGGTAGGTTGAATTGGGAATATATGCTGACACAATTGAAACATTGGAACTGTGGAGAAAAATTTTATAAGATGATAGAGACAATTTATAAACAACAAGAGGTAAAGGTTACGTTCAATGGAACACTTACTTCGAATTTCCCAATAGAAAAAGGAGTCAGACAAGGCTGCCCTCTTTCCCCTTTGTTATTTATTTTCGCCTTAGAGACCTTATGTGAAGCAGTCAGAAATGAAACCAAAATAAGAGGTTTAAGGATAAAAGGAGAAAATTTAAATTTTATTTATTTATTTGTTTGTTTCAATTTATATCCCGCCTAGCCAGCGGACCGGCTCTAGGCGGCTTACAGCATAAAATCAATCAGTACAAAATTACAAGTTAAAACATAACATAAAATGGATTCACTTTAAAATTACAACAACTTTCATTCCAATAGCAGCGTCATACCAGCACCAATACCTGCCTCTAGCTCACACCAACCAGGAGGCTGCCACCATGATGTTTTAGAGATGGCCCTCATGCCATCTCCTAAGGGCCATTCCCCCCGGCGGTGGCCCCAAACGCCTGGTGGAAGAGCTCCGCCTTGCAGGCCCTGCGGAATTGCAAAAGGTCCCGCAGGGCCCTGATGTTCTCTGGGAGCTCGTTCCACCAGTAGGGGGCCGCCACCGAGAAGGCCCTGTTTCTGGTGGCTGCTAGCCTCGCCTCCTTCAGGCCCGGAAGGGTCAGGCGGTGTTGGCTGCCTGACCGCAGTGCTCTTTGGGGTATATATGGGGAAAGGCGGTCCCTTAGGTAGGCAGGCCCCAGGCCATATAGGGCTTTAAAGGTTAAAACCAGCACCTTGAACCGGACCCGGTACGCTATAGGCAGCCAGTGCAGCGCCCTCAGCACAGGCTGGACATGGTCCCTCACTGAGAGTCCCATCAGCAGCCTGGCTGCAGCATTCTGCACTAGCTGCAGCCTCCGGAGCTGAGTCAAGGGCAGCCCCATGTAGAGAGCGTTGCAGTAGTCTAGCCTTGAGGTGACCATAGCATGGATCACAGTCACCAGGTCATTGCATTCGAGGAAGGGAACCAACTGCCTAATCAGCCGTAGATGATAAAAGGCTGCTTTGGCAGTGGCTGCTACCTGGGCCTCCATAGTCAAGGAGGCATCCAGGAGCACTCCCAAGCTCCGGACCCTCGGCGCTGGCACCAGTGGAGCCCCCCGCAGGCCGGTAATGGGATACCCACCCCCGATCCACTCCGACTCAGGCAAAGGACCTCCGTCTTTGTTGGATTCATTTTCAGATGACTCAGCTTGAGCCAGCCCGCTACGTCCTCAAGCACCCGCTCCAGGTCATCCAGGGTGGCCCCGGACCGGCCGCCCAACAACAGATACAGCTGGGTGTCATCCGCATACTGGTGACAACCCAGCTTATGCCTCCGGGCAATCTGGGCAAGAGGGCGCATATAGATGTTGAACAACATGGGAGATAACACCGCCCCCTGAGGCACACCACATACAAGTGGGTGCCTCTGGAACACATGCTCCCCAAGCACCACTCTCTGTCCCCGACCTTGGAGAAAGGAGACGAGCCACTGTAAGGCAAGCCCCTGAACCCCTATGTCGGCAAGGCGGTGGATCAGTAACTGGTGGTTGACCGTGTCAAACGCGGCTGACAGATCTAACAACACCAGTACCGCCGTTCCGCCCTGATCCAGGTGCCGCTGGAGGTCGTCTGTGAGAGCGACCAGTGCCGTTTCCGTCCCATGACCTGGCCGGAAGCCAGACTGAAACGGGTCAAGCACAGAGGTGTCATCCAGGAAACTCTGCAGCTGAATCGCCACCGCCCTCTCCAAAATCTTGCCCAAATAGGGCAAGTTGGATACCGGCCGATAGTTGGCCAATTCGGCCGGATCCAGTGTTGGTTTTTTAGGAGGGGGCGGACCATCGCTTCCTTGAGTGCTCCAGGGAACAGTCCCTCCTGGAGGGACTTGTTGACAATCTCCCTGAGGGCACCTCGTAACCCCTCCCGGCCAGCTTTTACTAGCCATGAAGGGCACGGGTCAAGGCTGCATGAGGTTGGGCGTACAGATCCTAGCATACGCGGATGATGTAGTTTTTATTGTAGAGGATCCCTTTAATTCAATGAATGAATTAATAAATATAGTAGAAGAATATGGTCAAGTATCAGGATTTAAAATCAACAGGGAAAAAATGAAAATGATAACAAAAAACTGTACAAAGGAGGAGATAATAAAATTGGAGGAAATAACAAAATTTGAGGTAGTGAAAAAAATAAGATATTTGGGAATTATGTTTACAAACAGATGTAGTTCTATTTATAAGGACAATTATATAAAAATTTTAAGGGAAATAAAAAAAGACTTGGAAATTTGGGAAAAACAACTCTCCCTGTTTGGGCGTATAGCTCTAACAAAAATGAATATTTTGTCCCGAGGAATCTTTTTATTCCAAACAATACCAATATTGAAAAACCAGGAGTTTTTCAAAGAACTACAAAAGAGTCTAACAAAATTTATTTGGCAATCCAAGAAACCTAGAGTGAAACTAAAATATCTACAAGACAAGAAATCGCAAGGAGGATGTGGTATGCCAGATTGGTACAACTATTATATAGCATCAGGAATGGTATGGATAAAAGAGTGGGCCAAACTAGAAAACACTAGAATACTAACCTTTCAGAAGAGAAAATTATTTTAAAAGTATACGATTACCTTCTGGAATACAGAATGCAAGACGAATGGGTGAAACCAAACATGATAAAATGGGCTCAATATATTCGTTATAATATAGAACTGGATAAATGGTTATTGATCTGGGCAGAGAATTTGAAAATTACCCGAGCGACCGCATACAAAGAAAATCTATTTAAAATGTTCTACATGTGGCATTTATCACCGGATAGACTTTTTAAATATTCTAAGAAAGGCTCCAACACATGTTGGAAATGCAAAAAAAATATCGGCACATTTTACCATATGTGGTGGAAATGTCAGAAGGTTAAAAATTTTGGGTGTATGATACAAAATATACTTCAGGAAATAACGAGAATTGAAATTCCACTGAAACCAGAGATATATTTGCTTAACATGACTCCAAAGAACATTACCAAAGAAAAGAAGAAATTGATTATAAACGGCTTTACTGCTGCACATTTGTTGTTTGCTAAATATTGGAAAATAGACAAAATCCCAGAAAGGGAAGAATATATTCAAAAGATGTGTGAAGTGGCGGAAATGGACAGTTTAACAATGAAGTTAAAATGTAAACCGGAAATTTTTTTTTATAGAACCTGGGAATTGTTTTATGATTGGTATGAAAAAAGTTATTTGTAGAAAGGCACAAATATATAATGAATGTTTATTGTAAATGGTTGTTTTCCTCTGTAACATATAAAATTGTAAAGTTTTGTTCCGTATAGAAAATTTTAAAAACTGAATAAACAAAATTAAAAAAAACAAAAAACAAAGTGATATCAATACAGTGTCAGTTATCACTCCTTGTAAAACCAAATTCAAAATCTGATGAATAAATGTCTTCCATTCAATGTTATTGCTCTTACAGATAATATATCAAGCTTTTATATGGTTGAGTACATATAGAATGAAATGAAGCCACGTTCTATACTGCTGGAGGAAAAAGTTGCCCCATGATGCCGGTCAGTGGGATTCCTCGGGAGTAACGCCGAAAGTCATCTTTTGTAACAAACTTTTACAATTTATAATCCAATCTATTTCTTGCATTGTATTCATTGATTACTCTTTTCCATTATCTTTTGGTTACATGACAGTGATATTTCTAGGTTTTACAAAGTGATATCAATACAGTGTCAGTTATCACTCCTTGTACAACCAAATTCAAAATCTGATGATTTTATGTCTTGCATTCAATGTTATTACTCTTACAGTTGACATATCATGCTTTTATATGGTTGAGTACATATACAATGATATGAACCCACCTTCTATAAAGCTTGGGGAAAAAGGTGCCCCAGAATGCCGCTCAGTGGGATTCCTCGGGAGTAACGCCGAAAGTCATGTTTTGTAACAAACTATTACAATTTACAATCCATTCTATTTCTTATGTTGTATTCATTGATTACTCTTTTCTATGATCTGTTGGTTACATGACAGTGATATTTCTAGGTATTACCAACAGATATCAATACAATGTCACTTATCACTCCTTGTACAACCAACTTCAAAATCTGATGTATATATGTTTTCCATTCAATGTTATTGTTCTTACAGTTGATATACCATGGTTTTATATGGTTGAGTTCATATACAATGAAATGAAGCCACCTTCTATATAGCTAGAGGAAAGAGGTACCCCAGAATGCCTCTCTGTGGGATTCCTCGGGAGTAACGCCGAAAGTCATTTTTTGAAACAAACTATTATAATTTAGAATCCAATCTATTTCTTATATTGTATTCATGGATTACTCTTTTCCATGATCTGTTGGTTACATGAAAGTGATATTTCTAGGTTTTACGAACAGATATCAATACAGTGTCAGTTATCACCCTTGTACAACCAACTTCAAAATCTGATGAATGTATGTCTTGCATTCAATGTTATTGCTCTTACAGTTGATATATCATGATTTTATACGGTTGTGTACATATACAATGAAATGAAGCTACCTTCTATATACCTAGAGGAAAGAGGTACCCCAGAATGCCACTCAGTGGGATTCCTTGGGAGTAACGTCTAAAGTCATGTTTTGTAACAAACTATACAATCAAATGTATTTCTTGTATAGTATTCATTCATTAATCTGTGATCTCTTGGTTAGATGAAACTGATATTTCTAGGTTTTAGAAAGTGATATCAATATAGTGTCAGTGATAATCAATATATTTCTAGGTTTTAGAAAGTGATTTAAATACAGTGTCAGTTATCACTCCTTGTACAACCAACTTCAAAATCTGAAGTATATATGTGTTACTTCCAATGTTATTGCTCTTACAGTTGATATATCATGCTTTTATATGGTTGAGTTCATATACAATGAAATGAAGCCACCTTTTATACAGCTAGAGGAAAAAGGTGCCCCAGAATGCCTCTCAGTGGGATTTCTCGGGAGTAACGCCGAAAGTCATTTTTTGTAACAAACTATCAAAATTTACAGTCAAATGTATTTCTTGTATTGTATTCATTGATTACTCTTTTCTATGATCTGTTGGTTACATGACAGTGATATTTCTAGGTTTTACAAAGAGATATCAATACAGTTTCAGTTATCACTCCTTGGAAAAAAAATTCAAAATCTGATGTATATATGTGTTGCATTCAATGTTACTGCTCTTACAGTTGATATATCATGCTTTTATATGGTTGAGTTCATATACAATGAAATGAAGCCACCTTCTATATAGCTAGAGGAAAGAGGTGCCACAGAATGCCTCTCAGTGGGATTCCTCGGGAGTAACGCCGAAAGTCATTTTTTGTAACAAACTATCAAAATTTACAGTCAAATGTATTTCTTGTATTGTATTCATTGATTACTCTTTTCTATGATCTGTTGGTTACATGACAGTGATATTTCTAGGTTTTACAAAGAGATATCAATACAGTATCAGTTATCACTCCTTGTACTACGAACTTCAAAATCTAATGAATTTTGCATTCAATGTTATTGCTCTTACAGTTGATATATCATGCTTTTATATGGTTCAATACATATACAGTGAAATGAAGCCACCTTCTATATAGCTAGAGGAAAAAGGTGCCCCATACTGCCACTCAGTGGAATTCCTTGGGAATAACGCCGAAAGTAATTTTTTGTAATAAACTTTTACAATTTAAAATCCAATCTATTTCTTGTATAGTATTCATTGATTACTCTTTTCTATGATCTGTTGGTTACATTACCGTGATATTTCTAGGTTTTACAAAGTGATAGCAATACAGTTTCAGTTATCACTCCTTGTACAACCAACTTCAAAATCTTATGTATATATGTGTTGCATTCAATGTTACTGCTGTTACAGTTGATATATCATGCTTTTATATGGTGAGTTCATATACAATGAAATGAAGCAACCTTCCATACAGCTAGAGGAAATGCCGCTCACTGGGATTCCTCAGGAGTAACGCCAAAAGTCATTTTTTGTAACAATTACAATTTACAATCCAATGTATTTCTTGTATTGTATTCATTGATTACTCTTTTCTATGATCTGTTGGTTACATGACAGTGATATTTTTAGGTTTTACAAAGTGATATCAATAAAGTTTCAGTCATCACTCCTTGTAAAAAAAATTCAAAATCTGATGCTTGTATGTCTTGCATTTAATTTTATTGCTCTTACAGTTGATATATCATGCTTTTATACGGTTCAGTACATATACAATGAAATGAAGCCACCTTCTATACAGCTAGAGGAAAAAGGTGCCACAGAATGCCGGTCAGTGGGATTCCTCGGGAGTAACGCCGAAAGTCATCTTTTGTAACAAACTTTTACAATTTATAATCCAATCTATTTCTTGCATTGTATTCATTGATTACTCTTTTCCATTATCTTTTGGTTACATGACAGTGATATTTCTAGGTTTTACAAAGTGATATCAATACAGTGTCAGTTATCACTCCTTGTACAACCAAATTCAAAATCTGATGATTTTATGTCTTGCATTCAATGTTATTACTCTTACAGTTGACATATCATGCTTTTATATGGTTGAGTACATATACAATGATATGAACCCACCTTCTATAAAGCTTGGGGAAAAAGGTGCCCCAGAATGCCGCTCAGTGGGATTCCTCGGGAGTAACGCCGAAAGTCATGTTTTGTAACAAACTATTACAATTTACAATCCATTCTATTTCTTATGTTGTATTCATTGATTACTCTTTTCTATGATCTGTTGGTTACATGACAGTGATATTTCTAGGTATTACCAACAGATATCAATACAATGTCACTTATCACTCCTTGTACAACCAACTTCAAAATCTGATGTATATATGTTTTCCATTCAATGTTATTGTTCTTACAGTTGATATACCATGGTTTTATATGGTTGAGTTCATATACAATGAAATGAAGCCACCTTCTATATAGCTAGAGGAAAGAGGTACCCCAGAATGCCTCTCTGTGGGATTCCTCGGGAGTAACGCCGAAAGTCATTTTTTGAAACAAACTATTATAATTTAGAATCCAATCTATTTCTTATATTGTATTCATGGATTACTCTTTTCCATGATCTGTTGGTTACATGAAAGTGATATTTCTAGGTTTTACGAACAGATATCAATACAGTGTCAGTTATCACCCTTGTACAACCAACTTCAAAATCTGATGAATGTATGTCTTGCATTCAATGTTATTGCTCTTACAGTTGATATATCATGATTTTATACGGTTGTGTACATATACAATGAAATGAAGCTACCTTCTATATACCTAGAGGAAAGAGGTACCCCAGAATGCCACTCAGTGGGATTCCTTGGGAGTAACGTCTAAAGTCATGTTTTGTAACAAACTATACAATCAAATGTATTTCTTGTATAGTATTCATTCATTAATCTGTGATCTCTTGGTTAGATGAAACTGATATTTCTAGGTTTTAGAAAGTGATATCAATATAGTGTCAGTGATAATCAATATATTTCTAGGTTTTAGAAAGTGATTTAAATACAGTGTCAGTTATCACTCCTTGTACAACCAACTTCAAAATCTGAAGTATATATGTGTTACTTCCAATGTTATTGCTCTTACAGTTGATATATCATGCTTTTATATGGTTGAGTTCATATACAATGAAATGAAGCCACCTTTTATACAGCTAGAGGAAAAAGGTGCCCCAGAATGCCTCTCAGTGGGATTTCTCGGGAGTAACGCCGAAAGTCATTTTTTGTAACAAACTATCAAAATTTACAGTCAAATGTATTTCTTGTATTGTATTCATTGATTACTCTTTTCTATGATCTGTTGGTTACATGACAGTGATATTTCTAGGTTTTACAAAGAGATATCAATACAGTTTCAGTTATCACTCCTTGGAAAAAAAATTCAAAATCTGATGTATATATGTGTTGCATTCAATGTTACTGCTCTTACAGTTGATATATCATGCTTTTATATGGTTGAGTTCATATACAATGAAATGAAGCCACCTTCTATATAGCTAGAGGAAAGAGGTGCCACAGAATGCCTCTCAGTGGGATTCCTCGGGAGTAACGCCGAAAGTCATTTTTTGTAACAAACTATCAAAATTTACAGTCAAATGTATTTCTTGTATTGTATTCATTGATTACTCTTTTCTATGATCTGTTGGTTACATGACAGTGATATTTCTAGGTTTTACAAAGAGATATCAATACAGTATCAGTTATCACTCCTTGTACTACGAACTTCAAAATCTAATGAATTTTGCATTCAATGTTATTGCTCTTACAGTTGATATATCATGCTTTTATATGGTTCAATACATATACAGTGAAATGAAGCCACCTTCTATATAGCTAGAGGAAAAAGGTGCCCCATACTGCCACTCAGTGGAATTCCTTGGGAATAACGCCGAAAGTAATTTTTTGTAATAAACTTTTACAATTTAAAATCCAATCTATTTCTTGTATAGTATTCATTGATTACTCTTTTCTATGATCTGTTGGTTACATTACCGTGATATTTCTAGGTTTTACAAAGTGATAGCAATACAGTTTCAGTTATCACTCCTTGTACAACCAACTTCAAAATCTTATGTATATATGTGTTGCATTCAATGTTACTGCTGTTACAGTTGATATATCATGCTTTTATATGGTGAGTTCATATACAATGAAATGAAGCAACCTTCCATACAGCTAGAGGAAATGCCGCTCACTGGGATTCCTCAGGAGTAACGCCAAAAGTCATTTTTTGTAACAATTACAATTTACAATCCAATGTATTTCTTGTATTGTATTCATTGATTACTCTTTTCTATGATCTGTTGGTTACATGACAGTGATATTTTTAGGTTTTACAAAGTGATATCAATAAAGTTTCAGTCATCACTCCTTGTAAAAAAAATTCAAAATCTGATGCTTGTATGTCTTGCATTTAATTTTATTGCTCTTACAGTTGATATATCATGCTTTTATACGGTTCAGTACATATACAATGAAATGAAGCCACCTTCTATACAGCTAGAGGAAAAAGGTGCCACAGAATGCCGGTCAGTGGGATTCCTCGGGAGTAACGCCGAAAGTCATCTTTTGTAACAAACTTTTACAATTTATAATCCAATCTATTTCTTGCATTGTATTCATTGATTACTCTTTTCCATTATCTTTTGGTTACATGACAGTGATATTTCTAGGTTTTACAAACAGATATCAATACAGTGTCAGTTATCACTCCTTGTACAACCAAATTCAAAATCTGATGAATGTATGTCTTGCATTCAATTTTATTGCTCTTACAGTTGATATATCATGCTTTTATATGGTTCAGTACATATACAAAGAAATGAAGCCACCTTCTATACAGCTAGAGGAAAAAGGTGCCACAGAATGCCGCTCAGCGGGATTCCTTGGGAGTAACGCCGAAAGTCATTTTTTGTAGCAAACTATTACCATTTACAGTACATGCTATTTCTTGTATTTTATTCATTAATTACTCTTTTCTATGATGTTTTGGTTAGATGACAGTGATATTTCTAGGTTTTACAAACAGATATCACTACAATGTCAGTTATCACTCCTTGTACAACCACCTTCAAAATCTGATGTATACATGTGTTGCATTCAATGTTATTGCTCTTACAGTTGATATATCATGCTTTTATATGGTTAAGTACATATAGAATGAAATGAAGCCACCTTCTATATAGCTAGAGGAAAAAGGTGCCCCATACTGCCACCTCAGTGGAATTCCTCGGGAGTAACGCCGAAAGTCATTTTTTGTAACAAACTATTACAGTTTACAATCATATCTATTTCTTGTTTAGTATCCATTGATTACTCTTTTCTATGATCTCTTGGTTACATGACCGTGATATTTCTAGGTTTTACAAAGAGATATCAATACAGTGTCAGTTATCGCTCCTTGTACTACCAACTTAAAAATCTGATGAATGTATTTCTTGCATTCAGTGTTATTGCTCTTACAGTTGATATATCATGCTTTTATATGGTTCAGCTCATATACAATGAAATGAAGCCAAAATGAAGCCAACTTCTATATAGCTGGAGGAAAGAGGTGCCCCAGATGGCCACTCAGTGGGATTCCTCGGAAGTAACGCCAAAAGTCATTTTTTCTAACAAACTATTAAAATTTAAAATCCAATGTATTTCTTGTATTGTATTCATCGATTACTCTTGTCCATGATCTGTTGTTTACATGACAGTGATATTTCTAGGTTTTACAAAGTGATATTAATACAGTGTCAGTTATCATTCCTTGTACTACCAACTTCAAAAATGATGAATGTATTTATTGCATTCGATGTTATTGCTCTTACAGTTGATATATCATGCTTTGATATGGTTGAGTACATATACAATGAAATGAAGCCACCTTCTATATAGCTAGAGGGAAAAGGTGCCCCATACTGCCACCTCAGTGGAATTCCTCGGGAGTAATGCCGAAAGTAATTTTTTGTAACAAACTATTACAATTTACAATCCAATCTATTTCTTGTATCGTATTCATTCATTAATCTTCTGTGATCTCTTGGTTAGATGAAAGTGATATTTCTAAGTTTTAGAGAGTGATGTTGTGAGAGTTCTGTTCAGAGTAGTCAAGGATCAGATCTTGGTTGGTTAACCACAGTTCTTTATTACCTATTCCTACATTAGTACAGCATCTCGGTTTATTGTCAGAGATGAGGCAAATAATACAAGCGGGTCTATTATACCATTCCAAGGAGTTTGAATTACCCATAGATAGCCAATCCCCTTAAGGGAAAATTGGCGGGCTAGAAGGTGGCTTGACCGTTTGGTTCTCACAGGAAAAAAGTGAGGTGTTAAGCAGTAAATTTCCCTTCTCAAACCAGACCCCTCAGATGTAGCGAGTTCACATAACAATTCATGGCTCCAAGGTTCTTTTGCATGAGATAAGAGATGAGAAGCATCCTCCCCTTGAAGTTACTGCCGGGGCAGCTGGAATGCGGAGGCAGAGATGTGAGGCCTCCTTGTTCTGGGAATTAATGGTTGTCACCCTCCCGACCCAGACAGGATGTATACATCACAGTTACATAGGTTCTAACAAATTCTAGATACATATGAAAAATAAAGACATGCATGCAAGAATACATTGGCTGAATTGACAGATTCTGACAGATGTCAATATAGTGTCAGTGATAATCAATATATTTCTAGGATTTAGAAAGTGATATCAATATAGTGTCAGTTATCACTCCTTGTACAACCAACTTCAAAATCTGATGTATATATGTGTTGCTTCCAATGTTATTGCTCTTAGAGTTGATATTTCATGCTATTATATGGTTGAGTTCATATACAATGAAATGAAGCTACCTTCTATACAGCTAGAGGAAAAAGGTAGCAATTACAATTTACAATCATAGTACCGCTCAGTGGGATTCCTCGGTAGTAATGCCGAAAGTCATTTTTTGTAACACACTATTAAAATTTAAAATCCAATGTATTTCTTGTATTGTATTCATCGATTACTCTTTGCCATGATCAGTTGTTTACATGAGAGTGATATGTCTAGGTTTTACAAAGTGATATCAATACAGTTTCAGTTATCACTCCTTGTAAATCAAATTCAAAATCTATATATGTGTTGCATTCAATGTTACCGCTCTTAAAGTTGATATATCATGCTTTTATATGGTTGAGCTCATATATAATGAAATGAAGCCAAAACGAAGCCACCTTTTATATAGCTGGAGGAAATAGGTGCCTAGGAATGCCGCTCAGTGGGATTCCTCAGGAGTAACGCCGAAAGTCATTTAATTGTAACAAACTATTAAAATTTAAAATCCAATATATTTCTTGTATTGTATTCATCGATTACTCATTTCCATGATGAGTTGTTTACATGAGAGTGATATTTCAAGGTTTTACGAAATGATATTAATACATTGTCCATTATCACTCCTTGTACTACCAACTTCAAAATCTGATGAATGTATTTCTTGCATTCGATGTTATTGCTCTTACAGTTGATATATCATCCTTTCATATGGTTGAGTACATATACAATGAAATGAGGCAACCTTCCATACAGCTAGAGGAAATGCCGCTCAGTGGGATTCCTCAGGAGTAACGCCAAAGTCATTTTTTGTAACAAACTATTACAATTTACAATCCAATGTATTTCTTGTATTGTATTCATTGATTACTCTTTTCTATGATCTTTTGGTTACATGACAGTGATATTTCTAGGTTTTACAAATTGATATCAATACAGTTTCAGTTATCACTTCTTGTAAACTAAATTCAAAATCTCATGTATATATGTGTTGCATTCAATGTTACAGCTCTTACAGTTGATATATCTTGCTTTTATATGGTTGAGCTGATATACAATGAAATGAAGCCACCTTCTATATAGCTAGAGGAAAGAGGTGCCCCAGAATGCCGCTCAGTGGGATTTTTCGGGAGTAACGCCGAAAGTAATTTTTTGTAACTAACTATCACAATTTACAATCAAATATATTTCTTGTATAGTATTCATTCATTAATCTTCTGTGATCTCTTGGTTAGATGAAAGTGATATTTCTAGGTTTTAGAAAGTGATATCAATATAGTGTCAGTGATAATCAATATATTTCTAGGTTTTAGAAAGTGATATCAATTGCAGTTATCACTCCTTGTACATTTAATTGTAACAAACTATTAAAATTTAAAATCCAATGTATTTCTTGTATTGTATTCATCGATTACTCTTGTCCATGATCTGTTGTTTACATGACAGTGATATTTCTAGGTTTTACAAAGTGATATTAATACAGTGTCAGTTATCATTCCTTGTACTACCAACTTCAAAAATGATGAATGTATTTATTGCATTCGATGTTATTGCTCTTACAGTTGATATATCATGCTTTCATATGGTTGAGTACATATACAATGAAATGAAGCCACCTTCTATATAGCTAGAGGAAAAAGGTGCCCCATATTGCCACTCAGTGGAATTCCTTTGGAGAAAGGCCGAAAGTCATTTTTTGTAACAAACTATTAAAATTTAAAATCCAATGTATTTCTTGTATTGTATTCATTGATTACTCTTTTCTATGATTTTTGGTTACATGACAGTGATATTTCTCGGTTTTACAAAGTGATATCAATACAGTGTCAGTTATCACTCCTTGTACAACCAACTTCAAAATCTGATGTATATATGTGTTTCATTCAATGTTATTGCTCTTACAATTGATATTTCATGCTTTTATATAGTTGAGCTCATATACAATGAATTGAAGCCACCTTCTATCCAGCTAGAGGAAAAAGGTGCCCCAGAATGCCTCTCAGTGGGATTCCTCGGGAGTAATGTCGAAAGTCATTTTTGTAACAAACTATTATAATTTACAATCCAATCTATTTCTTGTATTGTATTCATTGATTACTCTTTCCTATGATCTCTTGGTTACATGACCGTGATATTTCTAGGTTTTACAAAGAGATATCAATACAGTGTTAGTTATCGCTCCTTGTACTACCAACTTCAAAATCTGATGAATGTATTTCTTGCATTCAATTTTATTGCTCTTACAGTTGATATATCATGCTTTTATATGGTTATGTACATATACAATGAAATGAAGCAAAAATGAAGCCAACTTCTATATAGCTGGAGGAAAGAGGTGCCCCATACTGCCACTCAGTGGAATTCCTCGGGAGTAACGCCGAAAGTCATTTTCTGAAACAAAATATTACAATTTACAGTCCAATCTATTTCTTGTACAGTATTAATTATTACTCTTTTCTATGATCTGTTGGTTACATGACAGTGATATTTCTAGGTTTTACAACGTGATATCAATACAGTGTCAGTTATCACTCCTTGTAAACCAAATTCAAAAGCTGATATATATATTTTTTGCATTCAATGTTACTGCTCTTTCAGTTGATATATCATGCTTTTATATGGTTGAGTTCATATACAATGAAATGAAGCCACCTTCTATATAGCTAGAGGAAAGAGGTTCCCCAGAATGCCTCTCAGTGGGATTCCTCGGGAGTAACGCCAAAAGTCATTTTTGTAACAAACTATTACAATTTACAATCCAATCTATTTCTTGTATTGTATTCATTGATTACTCTTTTCTATGATCTGTTGGTTACATGACAGTGATATTTCTAGGTTTTACAAAGTGATATCAATACAGTGTCAGTTATAACTCCTTGTAAACCAAATTCAAAATCTGATATATATATGTGTTGCATTCAATGTTACTGCTCTTACAGTTGATATATCATGCTTTTATATGGTTGAGTTCATATACAATGAAATGAAGCCACCTTCTATATAGCTAGAAGAAAGCGGTGCCCCAGAATTCCTCTCAGTGGGATTCCTCGGGACTAACGCTGAAAGACATTTTTTGTAACAAACTATTAAAATTTAAAATCCAATGTATTTCTTGTATTGTATTCATTGATTACTCTTTTCTGTGATCTGTTGGTTAGATGACAGTGATATTTCTAGGTTTTACAATGAGATATCAATACAATGTCAGTTATCACTCCTTGTACAACCAACTTCAAAATCTGATGTGTATATGTGTTGTATTCAATTTTATTGCTCTTACAGTTGATATATCATGCTTTTATATGGTTGTGTACATATACAATGGGCTCCCCTTCGCCCGGCATCGCCGTGGCTCAGGGAGCCGGTTTGCCGCCTCGCAGGATGCGAGGCAGCAACACGGAACGCTTCATGCGTTCCTCAGGGGGGCAGGGGGCGGGGCTTGCTCTTTGAGAGCTGTTGCCCCGCTCCCGCTCTCTTCAGTCTTTTGGCGTGCTCAGTTGACAGAGCACGCGGTTCTCAGCTCCGGGACGCGGGCCTTTAGGTGGCGTGAGGGAGCTTTGGGGCAAGAGGTTTTCGGCCGTCTTTTAGGTGGGCCGTTTTACTAGCAGCGGCGGCGCTTGTCTTCGGAACCCCCCCACCCTCCCCCTTGGAGCTTGCAGATAACGCCGCGGTAATAGCGGCTCAGGTGGGCTTCATTCCTGCTGGCCGATCGCAGTGGCGCTTGTTTTCGTCACCCCCCTCCCCCTTGGAGCCATTGGCATGCTCGGTGGGAGCACACGTCTGTGGGTCTCTCTCCAGCAGCGACGTGGAGGCTGGGAGAGAGGGCGACTAGAGAGCAGCAGCTGCGGCGTTAGAGCCGAGGAGGCTGAGTACCCTCCCCACCTGTGACAGTTCCGGCCCCCTCTTAGGCTGGCTTGACGGCCTGTTGGGCTCCTGCTCCGGCCCCCTCCCACCCTTGTGATTAAGGGTGGCTATAAGGGTCGGGTCGATGCGGCAGCGGCTCAGGTCGCTACACCCCCCCTTCCCCTCACTGGTTTGATTCTGCTGGCCCCCTCCTTTGGGCCTAATGGCCGTTTGATAGCAATGGCTGCCGATTGCACTTCCCCTTCGTCGGCTCCTTCCGAGGCCTTTCTTTGGGGCCCAGTGGGTGACGAAGGCATCGTCGGGAGGTTTTTTGTGTGGCACCCCCCCTTTCTTAGTCTAAGGCGGCCTGGCAGGGAGGTCGGCGGATCTGGGCCTGGCTTGTTGGAGCCTCGGCGGCAGCGGCGCTCCTTGCAGCTCCCCCCTGCACCTGGGTGGGTGCGGACAGCGCGGCCGTTTTAAAGGCGGCTCCGGCGGTCCTCCCTTCAGCTTGCTGAGTTTGAATGACGGTTGGGGCTAGGCAGGGTGCGGATGGTCGGAGCAGCGTCATGAGGCCCTGGCCTCGCGGGAGGCGACGTTTGTGTTAGGAGCGCATCTCTGGCCATTTTAGGGAGGTCAGAACAGCGACGGCGGCTTGGCGTGCTGCTTGGCGGCGACGGAGGAGTCAGTTTGGGGCCTCAGGAGGCTGCAGCGGTGCCGGTTGGAGCGCCCCGGTGACTGTGGGGTCTGCGGCCTCGGCGGCCTTTGGGCAGCCATTTCGGCTATGCGGTTTGCGTTTGGCATCCCCCCCCAGCCCCGTTATGGCGGCGGCAGGGGTTTTTCCGGCCTCAGCAGCCATTTGGCCCTGGGCTTGCTCCAGCTGTGGGCCGGTCGTTCAGGCGGCGCTGTTTCTCAAGATGTTTGAGCACGGTGTGGGAGCTTGAACGAGGCCCTCAGGACCTCAGGACCACGGCGGTGATGGCGTTGGGCTGAATTCCGGCTTTTATTTTCTCGGCAGGGGAGCTTCGAGCGGCTAGGCGGGCTGCGCTGAGCCCTGTCGGAGCATTTAGGCTTGAACCTCCCCCCCCTCCTTGTTTGTTCTCTGTCCGGCACTCCCAGCATTAGCGGAGGTGGGCTATCTACCCCCCCGCAGGCGGTGGCCGTCTGCGGCTTCGTGCTGCGGGGGGGTTTGTTTGTGCGCACGCTCTAGTTTAGGCAGGCTTCTGGCGGCGGGCGTTGGCTGTGCGGATCCTTTGGCAGCTTGGAGGCTTGGCCTTCCCCCGCCATTTTTCTCTCCCCGGAGTCCAGCTCAGCTTCGGTGGCAGAGGCGGCCTTGCAGTGCCCCCCCCCAGGCGGCGTCGGTCCGCAGCTTCATGCCGCGGGAGTTCACTTCGTGCCGCAGTTTGTTCACTTGCCCTCGTTTCGTCGGAGGGTTTCTCTCGGATAGTTAAAATACAATTCAGAAATTATAGGGAAAGTGCTTAAAAGGCACAACAGCATTCTCTGTAATTGCCTGTGGAACTGGAGAGTCAGAAGAGATTGTCATAGATATAAGACTCTTTAAAAGCTAGTTTTAAAATAGATGAAGTCTGCTGAGGGCTGACTGTCATAGTAAATCTGTCTCTCACTCTGGAACTGTCAAATTGGGAGGGAGAACATCTAAGGAGGGAAAACAACATTGTAAAAGGTATGGTGCTCTTCACCCCTGACTTACGTTGCTTTCGGGCTAGGCAGCTAAGGTTGAGAAGCAACGCCTTTGGTGCCCCATGTGGGTAGTACTGAAAGTGAGCCACTTGGCAACAGGTTTGATCTCCTTCACCCCTGACTTATGTTGCTTTCGGGCAATGCAGGAGCAGCTAAGAAAAGCACCTCATACTATGCCATGTTTTTCTTGGTCCAAAGGGTCTGGAATGCAGTTCTGTAGCTAGGAATAGGTTCATCGACTCTGGGTTGAGAAATACCTGCAGATCAGTTGCAATGCCTGGAGCTCTCCAGGTGCTATGTTGAATCAGGGCTATGCAATAGCAGCTAAGGTAGGAAAGCATCCTTGCTTAACCCCCCTGTTCAGTGGAATCCACACTGACACCTTGACTTGTGCCCAGAATCGGATAGGGAGCAAGTATAGACGGGCCAAGATTGGAGTGACATGGTCCCTAAGACCATTACTGGCTGCAACATTCTGTGCCAGTGGAAGTTTTTGAACAGTTTTTAAGGGTAGCCCCATATAGAGCACATTGCAGTAATAGTCTAGATGTAACCAAGGCATGCACCACAGTGGCCTCATCCTTTCTGCCCGGGAAAGTCAGAAGTGGGTTAACCAGTCAAATCCTGGAATGGCACTTCTTGCTACAGCTGCCATCTACTTATACAGGAGTAGATCGGGTTGCAAGAGTATATCCAAACCTATTCCTTCCAAGGGAATGAAACCCCATCCTGAACAGGTGCTGGGATGAGATTTGTTCACTATTAGCACCTTAGCATTTGTGCTTTGTCCCATTCTTGCCATTGTGCCACTGTGGTGGTCAGCTTCAAGTTCCACCCTAGGCTTCACCACCAATCCCAACCGAAGAATGCCATCACATCTAGTTGGGCACTCAGATAGGGTTTATCTAGGGATAGAAATAGGGATAGGAATAAGCATCATGTCCTAGGCAGGTTGATTTATTTTAGCAGGATAATAGGTTTGTTAGAGAATCAAGGCAAGATCAGCTGTCTGATCTGCTGTGTCTAAATCCAAGTGTGAGTGAGCTGGGAAGTGTGAAGCCCAGACTTACTGGTTTGCAAAAAAAAGAAAAAAAAGAACAGAAAGAAAGACAAGAAAGACAAAAAAGACAGAAAGAAAGAAAGAAAGAAAGAAAGAAAGAAAGAAAGAAAGAAAGAAAGAAAGAAAGGAAAGATAAGAAAATAAAATACAAATAGAAGTAAAGAAACGTCACATGCCACCTTGAGCTACTCTCTGGGAACGCTACACACAGTAATAATGAGAAACAGTGATGAAATTATCAACATTTAAATGAAGCATCAAAACAATAGGGACCCTAGCAGGGCTTACAGCAGCACCAGAGTAGCCTAGAAAGATGTCTAGAAATAGCCCTGTGAGGGTAAACACCAGCTGTTAAAAATGGAACCCTTTCATTACAACCTGGGTAAATTAGGAAATATTGGTCCTCACACCTCCAGGACAGGATGGAAGGAGCCCGGCTAGCCTCCAGGGTGGGCACTTTAAAGGCAGGGGCCACCACTGTAAAGGCCTGTCTTTGGTTACCACTCCTTCACTTCTTCTGGTAAGGCACAAATGGCAGGGAAGCCGAGGACAGGGTGGGGCTTGGGCATGCGCCCGCCCCTGGGCTCTTCACTCCCGGAGCTGCACTCCTTGTCCATTGCCAAGCTGCGTTCCTTGTCCTTGTTCATTGCCAATAAGGAGTAAATCCTTACCAGTAAATATATGGACATTTTTTGTTTTGTCTTGGATGTTTATTTTAGTGAAGTAGTTCACCTTTGGCCTCTGCACTAAGTCGGTTCAATGGCTGGAACCAGTTTTAATTTGTATTTCTCTCTTTGTCCATTGTCAACAAGGAGTGCATCCTTAAAGGTGGACGTTCTTTCGTGGACGTTCTTTCGTCTGGGATGCCTCCTTTAGCGAAGTAGTTCACCTTTTGGCTTGCTACCCTAAATCGGTTCAATGGTATGGAACCAGGTTTTAATCATATTTCTCTTGCAGATGCGGTGGGTCGTGAGGCAGGACGAGAGGTCCGTTGGCGGCCATGGCACTCTTTTTTCAACAGCTCTTTCAGCAGGACATACACTCGTCAAGTGTAGAGGGCGCCTTCGAGTTGTGGGAAGAAGGGGCTTTGGGCCTTTTCCTTTTGGGGGCCTGCTCGACATTGTGATGAGGAGAGCAAGGCAGCTCGGCCCTCAGGGTAGTTGACCATGGCACCTGGTGAGGATAATAACAAGGTGGCCTGATGTACTGTGGATGGCCACGGCACCTTGTGAGGATATGAGCAGGGTGGCCTGACGTACTGTGGACAGCCACAGCACCTTGGAGGACAAGTGCACAGTGGCCTGACATACGGTGGACGGCCACGGCACCTTGTGAGGATAAGAGCAAGGCTGCTCGGCGGTGCGATGGATGGCCATGGCTCGTTGTGAGGATAAGAGCAAGGCTGCTCATCATTCGCGATAGATGGCCATGGCACCTTGTGAGGATAAGAGCAAGATCAAGGTGGCCCGGGGTCCAGATTGCGTGGTCAGCCATGCTACCCCACCGGGTATGGAGGCATACCAGTGACCCCAGGTATGGACAGGGCTAGACATAATGCTAATAGCTAACTTCGCATGGCCATGGAGTCCGGGTTGGGTCTCTTTTGTCGCACCCTAACATACAGGTCGAGTTCCCTGACCTGTATCGTCCCGACGGGGTGTACCTCTCAGACAAGGGCAATGGGATATTTTTAGAGGACTTGCAGCACGGGATTTGGATGGCACTCGGTTGCTGTGTGGGGTAGCAAAGGCCAAAGCAGAGGCTTGGCTTTGCATGTGGCAGGTTTGTGCAAGCAAGAAAATGGAACCGGTGAGTGCCTCACGGCATATCCCGATTGGGAACAGGAGGTAATCAGGAACCACCCTAGGGCCTTGCGGTCTGGGGAGGTGAATGGTGATCCCCTATGGGACCCTCTCAGACTAGGCTCCTCCCTGAAGGTCTGTGCAGCCTCAGGGGTAGGCGCCCCTGGGAGGGGATGCCAGTATGCTGGGCCGCCGGTTACGAGCCAGAATCTGACTGGCTCAAGACTGGGGCTAGGTTACCCGCCCATTACAAGGGCAAGGAGGTTGTGTCTGGGATTGACGCCTGCCTTGCCTGTTCCAGAGCTTGCTTAGTTTGCCCGTTGCTGCATGTTCTGTTTAAATAGTTAATAAAGTGGCCCTTGTTTAATTCCAATCTGTTGTCTGTCTCGTTATTCCTGCTGGGGTGGCAATGGGCTCCCCTTCGCCCGGCATCGCCGTGGCGCAGGGAGCCGGTTTGCCGCCTCGCAGGACGTGAGGCAGCAACACGGAATGCTTCGTGTGTTCCTCAGGGGGATAGGGGGCGGGGCTTGCTCTTTGAGAGCCGTTGCCCCGCTCCCGCTCTCTTCAGTCTGTTGGCGCGCTCGCCCACCTGCCCGCCCTGGTTGCAGTGTAGGCTTTTCCTGGTTGCCATTTGGGGCCAGGTAGGAATTTTTGCACCTCTTTCTTGTTTGGCTTGGGGACGGGGTGTTTTTTGCCTACCTTACACTGCAGTCGGTGGTTAAGGGCATAGGTGGTGGTCGGGATTAAGTACATTGGTCACTTGGCAGGTTTGTGCAAGCAAGAAAATGGAACCGGTGAGTGCCTCACGGCATATCCCGATTGGGAACAGGAGATCATCAGGAACCACCCTAGGGCCTTGAGGTCTGGGGAGGTGAATGGTGATCCCCTATGGGACCCTCTCAGACTAGGCTCCTCCCTGAATGTCTGTGCAGCCTCAGGGGTAGGCGCCCCTGGGAGGGGGCGCCAGTATGCCGGGCCACCGGTTACGAGCCAGAATCTGACTGGCTCAAGACTGGGGCTAGGTTACCCGCCCATTACAAGGGCAAGGAGGTTGTGTCTGGGATTGACGCCTGCCTTGCCTGTTCCAGAGCTTGCTTAGTTTGCCCGTTGCTGCATGTTCTGTTTAAATAGTTAATAAAGTGGCCCTTGTTTAATTCCAAACAGTTGTCTGTCTCGTTGTTCCTGCTGGGGTGGCAATGAAATGAAGCCACCTTCTATACAGCTAGTGGAAAGAGGTACCCCAGAATGCTGCTCAGTGGGATTCCTCGGGAGTAACGCCGAAAGTCATTTTTTGTAACTATCACAATTTACAATCAAATGAATTTCTTGTATAGCATTCATGCATTAATCTTCTGTGATCTCTTGGTTAGATGAAAGTGATATTTCTAGGTTTTAGAAAGTTATATCAATATAGTGTCAGTGATAATCAATATATTTCTAGGTTTTAGAAAGTGATATCAATACAGTGTCAGTTATCACTCCTTGTAAAACCAACTTCAAAATCTGATGTATATATGTGTTGCTAGAGGAAAGAGGTGCCCCATACTGCAACTCAGTGGAATTCCTCGGGAGTAACGCCGAAAGTCATCTTTTGTAATAAACTATTACAATTTAAAATCCAATCTATTTCTTGTATTGTATTCATGGATTACTCTTTTCTATGATCTCTTGGTTACATGACCGTGATATTTCTAGGTTTTACAAAGTGATATCAATACAGTGTCAGTTATCACTCCTTGTAAACCAAATACAAAATCTGATGTATATATGTGTTTCATTCAATGTTATTGCTCTTACAATTGATATTTCATGCTTTTATATGGTTGAGCTCATATACAAAGAATTGAAGCCACCTTCTATCCAGCTAGAGGAAAAGGTGCCCCAGAATGCCTCTCAGTGGGATTCCTCGGGAGTAATGCCGAAAGTCATTTTTTGTAATAAACTATTACAATTTAAAATCCAATGTATTTATTGTATTGTATTCATGGATTACTCTTTTCTATGATCTCTTGGTTACATGACCGTGATATTTCTAGGTTTTACAAAGTGATATCAATACAGTGTCAGTTATCACTCCTTGTAAACCAAATTCAAAATCTGATGTATATATGTGTTTCATTCAATGTTATTGCTCTTACAATTGATATTTCATGCTTTTATATGGTTGAGCTCATATACAAAGAATTGAAGCCACCTTCTATCCAGCTAGAGGAAAAGGTGCCCCAGAATGCCTCTCAGTGGGATTCCTCGGGAGTAATGCCGAAAGTCATTTTTTGTAATAAACTATTACAATTTAAAATCCAATGTATTTATTGTATTGTATTCATTGATTACTCTTTTCTATGATCTCTTGGTTACATGACCATGATATTTCTAGGTTTTACAAAGTGTTATCAATACAGTGTCAGTTATCACTCCTTGTACTACGAACTTCAAAATCTGATGAATGTATGTCTTGCATTCAGTGTTATTGCTCTTACAGTTGATATATCATACTTTTATATGGTTGAGTACATATACAATGAAAAGAAGCCATCTTCTATATAGCTAGAGGAAAGAGGTACCCCACAATGCCGCTCAGTAGGATTCCCCGAAAGTAACGCCGAAAGTTATTTTTTGTAACAAACTATTCAATCAAATGTATTTCTTGTATCGTATTCATTCAATAATCTTCTGTGATCTCTTGGTTAGATGAAAGTGATATTTCTAGGTTTTAGAAAGTGATATCAATATAGTGTCAGTGATAATCAATATATTTCTAGGTTTTAGAAAGTGATATCAATACAGTGTCAGTTATAACTCCTTGTACAAACAACTTCAAAATCTGATGTATATATGTGTTTCTTCCAATGTTATTGCTCTTACACTTGATATATTATATGGTTGAGTTATATGGTTGAGGTCTTATACAATTATATGGTTGAGTTCTTATACAATGAAATGAAGCCACCTTCTATACACTAGAGGAAAAAGGTACCCCAGAATGCAGCTCAGTGGGATTCCTCGGGAGTAACGCCGAAAGTCATTTTTTGTAACAAAGTATTACAATTTACAATCCATTCTATTTCTTGTATTGTCTTCATTCATTACTCTTTTCTATGATCTGTTGGTTAGATGACAGTGATATTTCTAGGTTTTATAAACAGATATCAATACAATGTCAGTTATCACTCCTTGTACTACCAACTTCAAAATCTGATGAATGTATTTCTTGCATTCGATGTTATTGCTCTTACACTTGATATATCATGCTTTCCTATGGTTGAGTACATATACAATGAGATGAAGCCACCTTCTATGTAGCTAGAGGAAAAAGGTGCCCCATACTGCCACTCAGTGGAATTCCTCGGGATTAACGCCCAAAGTCATCTTTTGTAACAAACTATTACAATTTAGAATCCAATCTATTTCTTGTATTGTATTCATTGATTACTCTTTTCTATGATCTATTGGTTACATGACCGTGATATTTCTAGGTTTTACAAAGTGATATCAATACAGTTTCAGTTATCACTCCTTGTAAACCAAATTCAAAATCTGATGTATATATGTGCTGCATTCAATGTTACTGCTCTTAGAGTTGATATATCATGCTTTTATATGGTTGAGCTCATATACAATGATATGAAACCAAAATGAAGCCACCTTCTATATAGCTGGAGGAAAGAGGTGCCCCAGAATGCCGCTCAGTGGGATTTTTCGGGAGTAACGGCGAAAGTCATTTTTTGTAACAAACTATTAACATTTCCAATCCATTCTATTTCTTGTATTGTATTCATTGATTACTCTTTTCTATGATCAGTTGGTGAAATGACAGTGATATTTCTAGGTATTACAAACAGATATCAATACAATGTCACTTATCACTCCTTGTACAACCAACTTCAAAATCTGATGTATGTAAGTGTTTCTTCCAATGTTATTGCTTTTACAGCTGATATATAATGGTATTATATGGTTGAGTTCATTTACAATGAGATGAAGCCACCTTCTATACAGCTAGAGGGAAAAGGTGCCCCAGAATGCCGCTCAGTGGGATTCCTCGGGACTAACGCCAAAAGTCATTTTTTGTTACAAAAGATTACAATTTACAATCCATTCTATTTCTTGTATTGTATTCATTGATTACTCTTTTCTATGATCTGTTGGTTAAATGACAGTGATATTTCTAGGTATTACAAACAGATATCAATACAATGTCACTTATCACTCCTTGTACAACCAACTTCAAAATCTGATGTATATATGTTTTCCATTCAATGTTATTGATCTTACAGTTGATATACCATGGTTTTATATGGTTGAGTTCATATACAATGAAATGAAGCCACCTTCTATATAGCTAGAGGAAAGAGGTACCCCATAATCCCTCTCTGCGGGATTCCTCGGGAGTAACGCCGAAAGTCATTTTTTGTAACAAACTATTACAATTTAGAATCCAATCTATTTCTTATATTGTATTCATTGATTACTCTTTTCCATGATCTGTTGGTTACATGAAAGTGATATTTCTAGGTTTTACAAACAGATATCAATACAGTGTCAGTTATAACTCCTTGTACAACCAACTTCAAAATCTAATGAATGTATGTCTTGCATTCAATTCTATTGCTCTTACAGTTGATATATCATGCTTTTATACGGTTGTGTACATATACAATGAAATGAAGCTACCTTCTATACACCTAGAGGAAAGAGGTACCCCAGAATGCCGCTCAGTGGGATTCCTCGGGAGTAACGCCTAAAGTCATGTTTTGTAACAAACTATACAATCAAATGTATTTTTTGTATAGTATTCATTCATTAATCTTCTGTGATCTCTTGGTTAGATGAAAGTGATATTTCTAGGTTTTAGAAAGTGATATCAATATAGTTTCAGTGATAATCAATATATTTCTAGGTTTTAGAAAGTGATATCAATACAGTGTCAGTTATCACTCCTTGTACAAACAACTTCAAAATCTGATGTGCATTTGTGTTGCTTCCAATGTTATTGCTCTTACACTTGATATATCATGCTTTCATATGGTTGAGTATATATACAATGAGATGAAGCCACCTTCTATATAGCTAGAGGGAAAAGGTGCCCCATACTTCCACTCAGTGGAATTCCTCGGGAGTAACGCCGAAAGTCATTTTTTGTAACAAACTATTACAATTTACAATCCAATCTATTTCTTGTATTGTATTCATTGATTACTCTTTTCTATGATCTGTTGGTTACATGACAGTGATATTTCTAGGTTTTTCAAAGTGATATCAATAGTGTCAGTTATAACTCCTTGTAAACCAAATTCTAAATCTGATGTATATATGTGTTGCATTGAATGTTACTGCTCTTACAGTTGATATATCATGCTTTTATATGGTTGAGTTCATATACATGTGAGAGTTCTGCTCAAAGTAGTCAAGGATCAGATCTTGGTTGGTTAACCACAGTTCTTTATTTCCAATCTCTACATTAGTACAGCATCTCGGATTATTGTCAGAGATGAGACAAATTATACAAGCGGGTCTATTATACCATTCCAGGGAGTTTGAATTACCCATAGGTAGCCAATCCCCTTAAGGGAAAATTGGCGGGCAAAGAGGTGTCCTGACCGTTTGGTTCTCACAGGAAAAGAGTGAGGTGTTAAGCAGTAAATTTCCTCTCCCAAACCAGACCCCTCAGATGTTACCAGTTCACATAACAATCAATGGCTTCAAGGTTTTTGCATGTGATAAGAGATGAGAGGCATCCTCCCTTGAAGTTCCTGCCGGAGCAGCTGGAATGCGGAGGCAGGGATGTGGGGCCTCCTTGTTCTCGCAAATCATTGGTGTCACCCTCCCGGTCTGGACAAGCATTATTACATTACGGTTACATAGAATTCTAATACAGGACAGATACATAGGAAAGCTAAAGGCATACATGAAAATTAAGGGGAGGAGGCCTGGCTAATATATTGTCTGAATTAGCAGATTCTGACACCCTGCCCTCCTCATAATTAACTTCACCTAGCTTTATCAGGAAACATTTTGTGGAACAATTTCACCAGTTTGGGGGCGTAAACATGTTCTGAGCGAATCCATTCATTGTGTTCCGGGCCGAAATCAAGCCATCTAACTAAGTAATATAATCGGCCCCTCCGCAGCTTGGAGTCAAGGATTTCAGTTATCTCGAAGTGAGGGGCCCCCTCCTTCATCAGTGGAGGAGGAACTGGAGGAACTGGATGCCAGGCATTCGGCCCAGGATCTTTCTTCAGTAGGCTGAAATGAAAAACAGGGTGCACAGAACTCAGTGATTTAGGCAGTTCCAGTTCAAAAGACACATCCGATATCTTACGTAACACCTTATAGGGTCCAACATATTTCCAACCCAGTTTCCTGCTGGGCTGTAAACCATGGATGTTTTTTGTGGAGAGGTAGACAGAATCCCCTGGCTGGAGATTCCAGCCTGCTGCTCGTCCTCGGTCGGCATATTTTTTATAATCCTCTTTTGCTTGGTCCAGTGCTTTGGCTATTAATGGCCAGGAGTCCTGTAAGGTAGTCCACCAACTTTTAAAATCCGATGGGGAAGCAGTGGGTTCATTCTCAATGGTAGGTAATGGTTTCCCTTCAAAACCCCCCACCGCCATGAAAGGAGAGACTCCCGTGGAAGAATGCACAGCGTTGTTGTAGCTATATTCTGCGAATGGCAACAACTCCACCCAATTGTCTTGATGATAATTGGTGTAACATCTTAAAAACTGTTCCAAGATTTGATTAGTTCGTTCGGATTGGCCATCGGTTTCTGGGTGCTAACCCGAACTCAGAGCCGGTTCTATGTCCATCATTTTTAGGAGCTCCCGCCAGAAGTTGGCAACGAATTGACTGCCCCTGTCGGATACCACTCTTTTCGGAAAAGCGTGTAATTTTACCACGTGGTTAAAGAAAGCTTTGGCCATTCCCTTGGCTGTGGGCAATTGCTTGAAAGGGGTGAAATGAGCTTGCTTTGAAAACGTGTCTACCACCACCCAAATAACTGTCTTCCCTTTTGAGGGGGGTAGATTAGTGATAAAATCCATAGCTATGGCCTCCCAGGGGCGAGAAGGGGTGGGTAAAGGGTGCAACAGTCCAGGAACCTTTCCCCCCCATTTTTTACACATCAAGCAAGTTTGGCAAGCCGAGACGAAATCGGAAACGTCTCGGCGCATGCGCGGCCACCAGAATTGACGCTGGATCAAATTAAGCGTTTTTAGGAATCCAAAATGCCCTGCTAGTTTAGAAGAGTGGCAGGCCAACAATATATCTTTACGTTTGGCCAGTGGCACCACCAGTTTGTCTCCGTGGAGCCAGCACTGATCTTCTCTCTTTGAGCATTCCCCCAAAGTCTCCAATTCTTCCACTTCCTCAGGAGCATAATCCCCCCCCCCCCAATCACAAGTCCCGATATCTAACTGCGCTTTCTTGATTTGGCTCCGAGTGACTACTGCCCCACCCAACTGCTGGGGGGAGAACATGGAATCAAACACCTCTTCCTTTACACTCTCATGTTGGGGCAATCTGGACAGTGCGTCTGCCAAGGAGTTGGCCTTCCCAGGGAAATGCTTAAGTACAAAATTAAACTTGGAGAAAAAGTCTGCCCACCGCAGTTGTTTGGCATTGAGGGATCTCTGTGTGCGCAACGCCTCCAGATTCTTATGATCAGTCCAAATTTCGAACGGGGCTTGCGCGCCCTCCAGCCAATGCCGCCACGTAGTGAGCGCCAATCTAATAGCCGCCGCTTCCTTGTCCCAAACCGACCAATTTCTCTCTGTGTTGTTAAATTTTTTCGAGATGTAAGCCAGGGGGTGTAACTTCCCGTCCAGCCCGCTTTGTAATATGGCCCCCCCCATGGCTACATCTGACGCGTCTACGTGGATTATAAACTCTTTGGTTTCATCGGGGTGGGCTAAGATGGGCTCGGAAGTAAAGAGAGCTTTTAGGGTTTCGAACGCCCTTTGACACTCCCCGTTCCAGGCAATCCGCTCTCCTGGCTTTCCCGCATCGGGCCCCCTCCCCTTAGTTTTCAGCAAGTCCGTTAGGGGGAGAGTGACCGTGGCAAAGTCTTTTATGAAGGTTCGATAGAAGTTACAAAATCCTAACAGGCTCTGCAATTGTTTCCTCGTTCGCGGAGCCTCCCATTGCACCACCGCCTCCACTTTGGCTGGGTCCATTTCCAGCCCCCTCTGAGAGATGCGATAGCCTAGGAAGTCTACTGACTCACGATGGAACTCACACTTTGATAACTTAACATAGAGCTGGTTTTGCAGCAAGGTAGAGAGGACTTCCCGGACTAGTTTCACATGCTCTTTCTTATCAGTCGAATAGATCAAGATATCATCTATGTAACATAACACCCCTTTAAACAAGTGCTTGTGCAACACTTCATTGATCAAACTCATAAAGACCCCGGGCGCGCCACTTAAGCCGAACGGCATCACTAGGTACTCAAATTGTCCCAGGGGTGTGTTAAAGGCAGTCTTGGATTCATCCCCCTCCCTGATGCGCACCCTGAAGTAGGCATCACGCAGATCCAGTTTGGTAAACACCTTCCCTTTAGCTGCTTCCGTCAATAAGTCCTTTATTAAAGGGAGGGGGTAGGCGTTAGTAGTGGAGACGGCATTCAGTCCCCTATAGTCTGTGCACAGTCTTAGACCCCCGTCTTTCTTCTTCCGGAATAACACAGGGGCGGCAAAAGGGGACTTGGCTGGTCGGATGAAGCCGCGCGCCAAGTTTTTATCCAGGAACTTTCGCAGCTCTTCTCGCTCTAACGGGCTCATGGAATAAAGTTTCCCCTTAGGGAGTTTCTCCCCCGGGAGTAGCTTGATGGCACAGTCCGACAATCGATGGGGGGGTAACTCATCCGCCTCGACCTCGCTGAATACCTCCAGCAAGTCTCTATACTCCTTGGGCACCAGGGTGGGAGTAAGAGCAAGCGCGGTGGGTTGGGGAGGAGGGGTCGGTGGTCCTGGACCCCATTCCAAGTCCCATTTGTGCGTGAGGCAGCGGTCGTCTACCCAAGAGATCTTCCCTTCACTCCATTTAATGAATGGGTCGTGCGAACTGAGCCAGGGGCTTCCCAACACCATGGGGAACTGGGCATTTGGGGTAATGACGAAAGCTCGCTGCTCCCAATGTTCCCCCGTCCCCAAAATCAGTCTCTCGGTTTCCGCTATGCACTCTTCCTTCATCTCCGACCCATCCATCTGAGTAAACTTTAGGGGTTCCGCCAGCGGGGTAACCTTTGGTCCCAACCCCTCCACTACCAACGGGCTAATTAAGTCCCGAGCGCACCCAGAGTCAATTAAAGCGCGGACCCTCATGTGGGTGCCCGATCCTGGGGTCACCACCGTCACTACCATATATAATAGGGGGCCAGGGATGCTCACCGGAGATGGCGCTTCTTGGCGGGGGACCTGCAGTTCTGCGCCGCTCACTGCAGGCCATTGGAGTTTCCCGACATCTGCGTCTCCATCAGCTCCAGCTCCCCTTGTTCGTTTGTAGCTCCCTCCAGCTGCAACGCCCGGGGTTTAATCGGTGTCTTCCCACGGCTGGGGGTGCTCCCCGCCACCGGTGTCGAGGTCTTCGGGCCTTTCCCCCCTCCTCTTGGGCAGGCTGAGGCGAAGTGGCCACTTTCCCCACATTTCATGCACAGCCCTTGCCGGAACCGGGCATCTCGGACGTCTTGCACGCTGGGCCGTGGTTTCGCTCTCGGGGCTGCTTTGCTGGCCGCCGTGGCCGAGGACCCCATCTTGATCAAGGTAAATCTCTCTTCCATGTCAGTAGCGGCCCTCATCCAGGTGGCCAACGTGCCCGGGCGGCCCCCCAGCAGCACGGTCTCGTAGATCTCCGGGTTAAGGCCCTCCCAGTACTTCTCCATGAAGAGCTCCTCTGGCCAGCCGTGGATCTTAGCCGCGATGCGCCGGAACTTGTCTGTGTAGTCCCGCACTGTCGATCTCCCCTGGAACAGCTTCCTCAGTTGATTCCGGGCCTTTTCCTCGCCCAGTGGGTCCTCAAATTGATGACGAAGGGCCCACATGAAGTTGTTCAACGAACGCAGCTCAGGTCCGGGGGCGTCGTGCAGGCTCACATACCAATCGCTGGCGGTGTCTTTCAGCTTGGACCCGAAGTAGCCAATCCGTTCTCTCTCGGTGGGATAGAGATGGCCCCAGCTGTCCAGGAACCTCTCGATCTCCAACATGAAAAAACGCAGCTTCTCTGGGTCCCCATCGAAAGTAGTTGTCAGCGGGTCGGAGGGGGCTGGGCGGACGGCTGGGGCGACCGGAGCCGGGGCCGGTGCTGGGGCGGGACCTGGCACCGGAGGCGGAACGACCGGCAGGGCTGGCTGCACCGGTGGGGTGGGCACCTGAGGCTGAACCGGGACCCCTCCAGGCGCCGCCGGCGGTTGCTGAACTCCTATCCCCTGACCGGGGAGAGCTCCTTGCACGACCCTCATGGCGTCGCGAAATTGGTGCTGGAGATCGAGGGCCAACTCTCGTAGTTCTGCGGTGAGTTGGAGCCGTAGCTCTCCCATCATCTGGTCCAAGTGGGGCATCTGCTCCTCTCGGTACGGATCGGGCCCATATGGACCTGTCCTCTCTCCTTCGAAAGGCGGGCGACGCGGCTCTCCTCGGTAGATCGGCTCGCAGTCGTCTCCCATGAAGCTCGGCCTCCCGCGATCGAGCGGGTCGCCAGGGAACGAAACCCGTGCCCCTTTCCGGTCGTGCACCCACGAATCCACGGTCCGACGACCGAAATGGCTCCAAGCGTACTTGGGGGTCACGCTCTGATGAGGAGGTAGGCGCGGCAGGTAGTGAGCCCCCTGACTCGTAGTCATCGGCACGTCGGGAGCCCCTCCGCCGCCTCCACCACCGTTCCCCGGGTCCGTCGGGGTAACGGGAACATCTTTGGGTGTAGGGATGGGGACCGTGTCGTCGTCTGACATAGTCAGGAACGGCTAAGTCCCAGTCACAGATCTCTGACAATCTGTGAGAGTTCTGCTCAAAGTAGTCAAGGATCAGATCTTGGTTGGTTAACCACAGTTCTTTATTTCCAATCTCTACATTAGTACAGCATCTCGGATTATTGTCAGAGATGAGACAAATTATACAAGCGGGTCTATTATACTATTCCAGGGAGTTTGAATTACCCATAGGTAGCCAATCCCCTTAAGGGAAAATTGGCGGGCAAAGAGGTGTCCTGACCGTTTGGTTCTCACAGGAAAAGAGTGAGGTGTTAAGCAGTAAATTTCCTCTCCCAAACCAGACCCCTCAGATGTTACCAGTTCACATAACAATCAATGGCTTCAAGGTTTTTGCATGTGATAAGAGATGAGAGGCATCCTCCCTTGAAGTTCCTGCCGGAGCAGCTGGAATGCGGAGGCAGGGATGTGGGGCCTCCTTGTTCTCGCAAATCATTGGTGTCACCCTCCTGGTCTGGACAAGCATTATTACATTACGGTTACATAGAATTCTAATACAGGACAGATACATAGGAAAGCTAAAGGCATACATGAAAATTAAGGGGAGGAGGCCTGGCTAATATATTGTCTGAATTAGCAGATTCTGACACCACAATGAAATGAAGCCACCTTCTATATAGCTAGAAGAAAGCGGTGCCCCAGAATTCCTCTCAGTGGGATTCCTCGGGACTAACGCTGAAAGACATTTTTTGTAACAAACTATTAAAATTTAAAATCCAATGTATTTCTTGTATTGTATTCATTGATTACTCTTTTCCATGATCTGTTGGTTACATGACAGTGATATTTCTAGGTTTTACAAACAGATATCAATAAAGTGTCAGTTATCACTCCTTGTACAACAAACTTCAAAATCTAATGAATGTATGTCTTGCATTCAATTTTATTGCTCTTACAGCTGATATATCATGCTTTTATACGGTTGTGTACATATACAATGAAATGAAGCCACCTTCTATACAGCTAGTGGAAATAGGTACCCCAGAATGCCGCTCGCTGGGATTCCTCAGCAGTAACGCCGAAAGTCATTTTTTGTAACTATATCACAATTTACAATCAAATGTATTTCTTGTATAGCATTCATGCATTAATCTTCTGTGATCTCTTGGTTAGACGAAAGTGATATTTCTAGATTTTAGAAAGTGATATCAATATAGTGTCAGTGATAATCAATATATTTCTAGGTTTTAGAAAGTGATATCAATACAGTGTCAGTTATCACGCCTTGTAAAACCAACTTAAAAACCTGATGTATATATGTGTTGCTTCCAATGTTATTGCTCTTACAGTTGATATATCATGCTATTATATGGTTGAGTACTTATACAATGATATGAAGCCATTTTCTATATAGCTAGAGGAAAAAGGTGCCCCATACTGCCACTCAGTGGAATTCCTCGAGAGTAACTCCGAAAGTCATTTTTTGTAACAAACTATTACAATTTACAATCCAATCTATTTCTTGTATTCTATTCATTGATTACTCTTTTCTATGATCTCTTGGTTACATGACCGTGATATTTCTAGGTTTTACAAAGTGATATCAATACAGTGTCAGTTATCACTCCTTGTAAACTAAATTCAAAATCTGATGAATATATGTGTTGCATTCAATGTTACTGCTCTTAGAGTTGATATATCATGCTTTTATATGGTTGAGTTCATATACAATGAAATAAAGCCACCTTCTATATAGCTAGAGGAACGCGGTGCCCCAGAATTCCTCTCAGTGGGATTCCTCGGGACTAACACCGAAAGTCATTTTTTGTAACAAACTATTACAATTTACAATCCAATCTATTTCTTGTATTGTATTCATTGATTACTCTTTTCTGTGATCTCTTGGTTACATGACCGTGATATTTCTAGGTTTTACAAAGTGATATCAATACAGTGTCAGTTATCACTCCTTGTAAACCAAATTCAAAATCTGATGTATATATGTGTTTCATTCAATGTTATTGCTCTTACAATTGATATTTCATGCTTTTATATGGTTGAGCTCATATACAAAGAATTGAAGCCACCTTCTATCCAGCTAGAGGAAAAGGTGCCCCAGAATGCCTCTCAGTGGGATTCCTCGGGAGTAATGCCGAAAGTCATTTTTTGTAATAAACTATTACAATTTAAAATCCAATGTATTTATTGTATTGTATTCATTGATTACTCCTTGTAAACCAAATTCAAAAATCATGTGTTGTATTCAATGTTACTGCTCTTACAGCTGATATATCATGCTTTTATATGGTTCAGCTGATATACAATGAAATGAAGCCACCTTCTATATAGCTAGAGGAAAGAGGTGCCGCAGACTGCCTCTCAGTGGGAATCCTCGGGAGTAACGCCGAAAGTCATTTTTTGTAACCAACTTACAATTTACAATCCAATCTATTTCTTGTATTGTATTCATTGATTACTCTTTTCTATGATCTGTTGGTTACATGACCGTAATATTTCTAGGTTTTACAAAGTGATATCAATACAGTGTCAGTTATCACTCCTTGTACTACGAACTTAAAAATCTGATGAATGTATGTCTTGCATTCAATGTTATTGCTCTTACAGTTTATATATCATGCTTTTATATGGTTCAGTACATATAAAATGACCGTGATATTTCTAGGTTTTTCAAAGAGATATCAATACAGTGTCAGTTATCACACCTTGTACAACCAACTTCAAAATCTGATGATGTCTTGCACTAAATTTTATTGCTCTTACAGTTGATATATCATGCTTTTATATGGTTGTGTACATATACAGTGAAATGAAGCAACCTTCTATACAGCTAGAGGAAAGAGGTACCCCTGAATGCCGCTTAGTGGGATTCATCGGGAGTAACGCCGAAAGTCATTTTTTGTGACAAACTATCAAAATTTACAGTAAAATGTATTTCTTGTATGGTATTTATTCATTAATCTTCTGTGATCTCTTGGTTAGATGAAAGTGATATTTCTAGGTTTTAGAAAGTGATATCAATATAGTGTCAGTGATAATCAATATATTTCTAGGTTTTAGAAATTGATATCAATACAGTGTCAGTTATCACTCCTTGTACAACGAACTTCAAAATCTGATGTATATATGTGTTTCTTCCAATGTTATTGCTCTTACAGCTGATATATCATGGTATTATATGGTTGAGTTCATTTACAATGAGATGAAGCCACCTTCTATAAAGCTAGAGTAAAAAGGTGCCCCAGAATTCCACTCAGTGGGATTCCTCGGGAGTAACGCCGAAAGTCATTTTTTGTAACAAACGATTACAATTTACAATCCATTCTATTTCTTGTATAGTATTCATTGATTACTCTTTTCTATGATCTGTTGGTTACATGACAGTGATATTTCTAGGTTTTACAAAGTGATATCAATACAGTGTCAGTTATCGCTCCTTACACTACGAACTTCAAAATCTGATGAATGTATGTCTGGCATTCAATGTTATTGCTCTTACAGTTGATATACCATGCTTTTATATGGTTCAGTACGTATACAGTGAAAAGAAGCCACCTTCTATGTAGCTAGAGGAAAAAGGTGCCCCATACTGCCACTCAGTCGAAAGTCAATTTTTCAAAAAAATGATTGCAATTTAGAATCCAATCTATTGCCACCCCAGCATGAAATAACGAGACAGACAACAGTTTTGGAATTAAACAAGGGCCACTTTATTAACTATTTAAACAGAGCATGCAGCAACGGGTAAACTAAGCAAGCACAGGAACAGGCAAGGCAGGCATCATTCCCAGACACAGCCTCCTTGCCCTTGTAATGGGCAGGTAACCTAGCCCCAGTCTTGACCCAGTGAGATTCTGGCTCGTAACCGGCGGCCCAGCATACTGGCATCCCCTCCCAGGGGCGCCTACCCCTGAGGCTGCACAGACCTTCAGGGAGGAGCCTAGTCTGAGAGGGTCCCAGAGGTGATCACCATTCACCTCCCCAGACCGCAAGGCCCTAAGGTGGTTCCTGATGACCTCCTGTTCCCAACAGGGATATGCCATGAGGCACCCACCAGTTTTATTTTCTTGCTTGCATAAACCTACCACATGCAAATCCAAGCCTCTGCTTTGGCCTTTGCTACCCCACATGGCAACCAAGAGCCATCCGAATCCCGTGCTGCAAGTCCTCTAAAAATAACCCATTGCCCCTGTTTGAAAGGTGCACCCCATCAGGGCGATACAGGTCCGGGAACCTGACCTGTATGCTTGGGTGCGGCAAAAAGAGACCCAACCCGGACTCCATGGCCGTGCGAAGTTGGCTGTTAGCATTACGCCTAGCCCTGTCCATACACCTGGGGTCACCGGCATGCCTCCAAACCAGACGGGGGAGCATGGCAGACCATACTATCTGCACACCAGGCCACCTTGACCTGATCAGTGCCAAATCAGCCCTGGCCTGCATCACAAGGGCCACGCCCTTGACCAAACCCAAATCATTGCCCCCCAGGTGTATGACTAGCACATGAGGGGGGGCCCCTGCCTCTCCTCAAACAACAACAGGAGGAGCGCCGGCCATCTCATGCCCCTCCTCCCCAACCACTCAACCGTCGCCACTTTGCTGAGGCCAAGCTGGGAGCCGACAGACGTTCTCCTCGCCCGATGAGCCGCCGAAAAGACCATGCTGTGGCCGCAGACTATGACCCTTCGTCTTGTCTCACGGCCTGCAGCACCTGTAAAAAGAACTTTATTAACAAACGTCTGAATGAAACTACAAAGAACTTACAAGGTACAACGCCTAACATAACTCTTATAGCATCCAGATTTCCAACGCCCGATCCTCTGTATTTTCCTATCAGGGTACCCCATTGCAGCAGCAGTCGATGCTGTCCCAATTCGAAAAGAATGGGAGCAAAAACGAACACCGCCCAGACCCAACCGGATCAAGGCCTTCCGAGTCACGGTCCAAAACTGGAACTTCGTAAGAGGGGTGCTGTCGCTATGCCGAAACAAATAGCCCGGGCCATCACCCCGAAGTGTCAAGTACCGCCTCATGGCGGCAACTGGGCACAGTGCTGACTCCGAACTAGACCCTAGTTCCAGCACACTCCCCTTACCCCTCTGATCAGTTTTAGATCTACGCAACCTAATCCGTAGCTGAAAATTAATGATTGATATGTCCCTAAGCTCCAAAGCTGCACCGGAAACATCAGCCCGAGAGCCTGCCACCAGTTCGCTAACCCTGAGTGCCCCAAAAAAGGCGGTCAGTGAAGCGGCATGAAACAGGCCCACCTCGTAGCAGTCACTACAACAAGAAGGCCACTGGCCCTCCAACCCTCTCAGGACCGTGGGTGTCAAAGGTTCCCTAGTGTCAACTGCCCTAATGGATTCTCGAGACCACCCCTCGAGCATCTTCCGGAGACGGAAGTTGCCCGTGGTGTCCTTGTGACCCGAGGCCTTACTGGCAAAAGCCAGCGCAGACAGCTTGCCTCTGATTGTGTGAGCTGAAAGGCCACCATTCTGTAGTGTCACACAAAATTGCATCAGGTGTGACACAGGAATAGGCCAGACCTGCTGCAAACCCGCTCCCGCCCTGAAGGACAGAAACTGCTTACCGGCCTTCAGGTAAGCTCTCCTGGTAGAAGGGGCGAGTGCCAGGCTCATTGCCCTGTCGGCCTCAGCCCTCCAATCCCCCACACCTCTGTGGGCATCCGTGCCGGGAGCGGGTCAGCCTCTGGAGCCAGCTGACAAAACCTCTCCATCTGTTTGCGAGAGAGCGCGTCAGCGATCCCATTAGCGACCCCCGGGACGTGTCTGGCCCTAAACAAGATGTTAAATTTAAGGCACTGCAACATAAAAGCCCGAACCAGGGCCATGACCCTAGGGGATTTAGATGTAAGGGAATTGATGACATGAACCGTGGACTGGTTGTCGCACCAGAAATGGACAGTCCTATTAGCCAAATCGGCTGGCCAAATCCACACCGCTGCGACAATTGGAAAAAACTCCAGGAAGGTGAGGTCCTTGACCCAACCTGCCCGAAACCAATCTTTAGGCCAGTCCCCGGCACACCAATGCCCCCTAAAATAAACTCCGTAACCGGAAGAGCCGGCCGCATCAGATGAAATCTGAAGCTCAGCCTCCAACAAGAGCTCGTCCCACCACAGAGAGACCCCATTGAACGAGTCCAGAAACTGTTCCCAAACAAAGAGGTCCTCCCTCATCCCTTTGGAGACCTTGGTCCTATGGTGTGGGAGCCGGAGGCCTCTCATTAAATCACATAACCTCCTCACAAATGCCCTACCCGGTGCCACAACTTTGCATGCAAAGTTGAGGTGACCTACCAACTGCTGCAACTCCAGGAGTGTGACTCTTTTAAGGGACCTAACAGAGCTAACCCGCGCCTTTAATGCTTCCAATTTTTCTCGTGGAAATCTGCAGCTCAAACTAACCGTATCAATCTCAATACCTAGAAACATCAATGTGGATGTCGGGCCCTCAGTTTTCTCCTGAGCAAGAGGAACACCCAGCTCATCAGCCAGGTAGACAAAACTGTCAAGCAGAAAACGACACTGACCAGAACCCCTCTTGCCCGCAAAAAGAAAATCGTCCAAATAATGGGCAGTACTACAGAGACCCGTCCTGGTTCTCAAGGCCCATTCCAAAAATGAACTGAACCTCTCGAAAGCAGAACAGGACACCGAGCAGCCCATGGGTAGAGCCCTATCTATGTAAAATTTTCCTTCAAAGGCAAATCCGAGCAGCTCAAAATCCTCAGGGTGCACCGGGAGGAGCCGGAAGGCTGATTTAATGTCACATTTAGCCAACTCGGCTCCCACACCACAAAGGCGAACCACCCGCATGGTCTGATCAAAGGAAGTGTATTTGACGGAGCATAAATCACCTGGTAAGGCATCATTCACCGACCCCCCCCCCGAGGGTAGGACAGGTGATGAATGAGGTGAAACTCACCAGGAGCCTTCTTTGGAACTACACCTAAAGGGGAAACTCTTAAATTGGCCACTGGTGGACTAACAAACGGGCCCAAAACCCTGCCCTCCTGACACTCCTTGGCAATCTTGGCCCTAACTATGTCCTCCATGCCCAAAACCGACTTTAAATTGCTAGCCAAATAGGGAACCCTCATCCCCTGAAACGGAATACGAAAACCGACAGTGAACCCTTCCAAGAGGTAGGCCCCGTCGCCCATCCTTGGTTAACTACGCAACCAGCATCTCAGAACTCCCAATTTAATCGGGCTAGGCCCCTTTATCAGAAGGGGGGTTGCCTGGCTTTCCCCCCCCTGAGTATTTGCCTCCTTTGCCCCCCCCCACGGCCCTTGGGCCGTGGACAACTGGATAAGGGATGAGGTCCGGCACACAAGGGGCACTCATGCCTAAAAGTGCACGACTTACGACCGCAGGTTCCCTGGGAAGAAAACTCCCAGCAAAGCTGGCGTCGTTGAACCGCCTGCCCCACCACAGGGCGGGAACCTGCCTGCACTGGCGCCCTCCTAACAGAATGGCCACTATGAGACCGCTCACCCCAAGCAGACCTTGCCGGAGACATGATTTGCAGCCACAAGTTAGAACATATCCGGTCCCATCGCATGGCCGGGTTAATGGCTGCCCTCATCCTAAATTGCTCGTCATATTGCGACCAAGCCGGGCTCGGGAAGTCTGTATAGGCCTTGTAGATGATGTCCAAATACTGGAGCATCGAAGAGGCCCTCCACGGCTGGTGTCGCACAATGACTGCTGCGTAGATTAGGAAACCAGTTGGCCCATGTCCTATCTACTACCCGGCGCTTCAAGCGCTCCTTTTCCCTGTCATCCAAATTATCCTTGTCCTTTTTTTCTAACTCCCGGTAAAGTAGACTAAACACATCTACAAACTCCCCTTTCAGTATTTTATCTTTAGTTGCCATTGAAAGATGGTCACCTAAAGGTAGGTCTGCGTCGCCATTCGGAACCGCCCCCGCAGCCACTGAATCATATGCTGACCCGCCTACATAAGGGTAACCTGCATTGGGCTGGGGAAAACCCCAGTATGGTCCAGCTCCCTGGCACCCAGAAGGAGAGCCATAAAATGAATGTGAAGGCCAAAGAGCCTGTGGCATCTGGGAAGAGGTGGCCCCCTGCTCAAAAGCTGGGCCCAGGGGCTGGCCAGGATGCGGCAGAGGCAAAGCGGCTGAACTCTCGCCGCCTGGGCCCCAAGGCCACGTTGATCCCTGCCTACCCAATGCCAACTCCTTACCTCCGGTAAATTGTGAAGGCGAGTAAAGCGCCATCTGCTGCTCCCTTACACCTGGACCCTGTTGGCTAGACTCTGCACCCACCAGGCCTGAAGCCGCCGCCTCCTGCCTGTCCTCCAGAAAGGCCAAACGTGCCAGCACCTGTGCTTGAAAAGACACATTGTCAGATTTGTCAACCGGTAAACCACCTGCTGGCATGCCCCGTCCCTTTTCAAGCGCCTCCAGCCGCTGAAGAATGGCCACGTTTATCACATCCTCCTCTTCCTCATCACTGGAAGGAACCACAGGATCAGGTCGTGCCAGAGGTCTTTTCGGCGCCAGGCACTTGCCCTTGCCCTTGCCCTTACCTTTTCCAGATGCCATACTACAAACTATTGTCAAACAAAAAGAAACGTAAGTGAATTGGTATACTCGAATCCACCACCTAATGCTCCCACAGGGATATAGAATAGTAAGACACCTAAAATGGCCGCCACAGCCTTCTCCCAAAATGGCCCCCGACCATGCGGCCCAAAAGACCTCACTAAAATGGCCACCTATAACCCAAGTAAGGTATTTCTGCAAGGCCAGGCGACCTTACCAAAATGGCCGCTGAACTGGCTCAGCAGATAAGGCCTACAACCAGCTTATGGTGACCCAGCCCTATAGGGTTTCTGAGGCAAGAGACGCTCAGAAGTGGTTTGCCCTTGCCTACCACTTTGCAGCAACCCTGGACTTCTTCGGTGGACTCCCATCCAAGTACTAACCAGGGCCGACCTTGCTTAGCCACCAAGATCTGATGAGATTAGGCTAGCCTGCTAAAATGGGGCTGGAATAAAGCTGTCCCAGTCAGGGGGGGAGGGAACCAAGGTATAATTAACAATAGCAGCGACTGCTAAGCAGGCCCTGTGCAACCAGAGGGGCCCGGACGCTTGCTTGCACCCTCCAAACGCAAGGGGGGGCCACGAGCCGCCGCAGGATTAACGACAGGGGGGGCGCCGCAACCAACCCGAAGCCCGGCTGTCGACTCCTTCTATCCCCTGCCACCTGAGCCCCACCGCAGAAAAGAAAACAAGGGGGGAGGAACAGCACCGCGCCAAAGCCGGAGCCACATCGTCGGCTCCCTCTCCTCCCCTGGCTCTGAAGAGGACACAGGGGGGAAGAGCCCAAAAAACCCCGTCGGAAGTCCCACGGGCTGCAAGAAGCCCGCCTCGCCGCCCCAAATGGAAACCAGAGCTCCCCTGAACACTGCCTGCCGTCGCCGCAGCGGCAGTCAGGGCAAAACGGGGGGGGCACGAATGAAGCCAACAAGGGGAAGGGGGGGCGCAGCGAGATAGGGAGGGCACCACCCAAGTCCCCAACGCCTCACCACGCAGACCCTGAGCCCCGTGAGCAGTCGCCCCCGATGCCGTCGGGGGTGGGGGGGAGGCAGCCAAACGATCTCCTCCTCAGCTGCCCCTACACTTGCCCACTCTCTCCCGGCCTTAACGTCGCTGCCACGGAGAGACCAGCCAAATCAGAGCCTCGCCGTCTGCTCTCGCTCTCTCCCAACAGCCTAAACCTCGCTGCCTCAGCCTGCTGGAGAAAGCTCCCACGCGTGCTCCTACGAGCGCGCAAAACGGACTGCAAAGGTGGGAGCGGGGCAACGGCTCTAATCGAGCTAGCCCCGCCCCCCACCAAGCCAATGAGCGCCGACGCGCTCTGTTGCTGCCTCGCCTCATGCGAGGCGGCAAACTTGCTCCCCCGCGCCACGGCGATGCCGGGCGGTGGGGAGCCCATTTCTTGTATTGTATTCATTTACTCTTTTCCATGATCTGTTTGTTACATGACAGTGATATTTCTAGGTATTACGAACAGATATCAATACAATGTCACTTATCACTCCTTGTACAACCAACTTCAAAATCTGATGTATATATGTGTTGCATTCAATGTTATTGTTCTTACAGCTGATATATCATGGTATTATATGGTTGAGTTCATATACAATGAAATGAAGCCACCCATTTCTTGTATTGTATTCATTTACTCTTTTCCATGATCTGTTTGTTACATGACAGTGATATTTCTAGGTTTTACAAACAGATATCAGTACAGTGTCAGTTATCACTCCTTGTACAACCAACTTCAAAATCTGATGTATATATGTGTTTCTTCCAATTTTATTGCTCTTACAGCTGATATATCATGGTATTATATGGTTGAGTTCATATACAATGAGATGAAGCCACCTTCTATACAGCTAGAGGGAAATGGTGCCCCAGAATGCCGCTCAGTGGGATTCCTCGGGAGTAATGCCGTAAGTCATTTTTTGTAACAAACTATTACAATTTACAATCCATTCTATTTCTTGTATTGTATTCGTTGATTACTCTTTTCTATGATCTGTTGGTTAAATGACCGTGATATTTCTAGGTATTACGAACAGATATCAATACAATGTCAGTTATCACTCCTTGTACAACCAACTTCAAAATCTGATGTATATATGTGTAGCATTCAATGTTATTGCTCTTACAGTTGATATATCATGCTTTTATATGGTTGAGTTCATATACAATGAAATGAAGCCACCTTCTATATAGCTAGAGGAAAAAGGTGCCCCAGAATGCCTCTCAGTGGGATTCCTCGGGAGTAACGCCAAAAGTCATTTTTTGTAACAAACTATTACAATTTACAATCCATTCTATTTCTTGTATTGTATTCATTGATTACTCTTTTCTATGATCTGTTGGTTAAATGACAGTGATATTTCTAGGTATTACGAACAGATATCAATACAATGTCAGTTATCACTCCTTGTACAACCAACTTCAAAATCTGATGTATATATGTGTTGCATTCAATGTTATTGCTCTTACAGTTGATATATCATGCTTTTATATGGTTGAGTTCATATACAATGAAATGAAGCCACCTTCTATATAGCTAGAGGAAAAAGGTGCCCCAGAATGCCTCTCAGTGGGATTCCTCGGGAGTAACGCCAAAAGTCATTTTTTGTAACAAACTATTACAATTTAGAATCCAATCTATTTCTTGTATTGTATTCATTGATTACTCTTTTCTATGATCTGTTGGTTACATGACCGTGATATTTCTAGGTTTTACAAAGTGTTATCAGTACAGTGTCAGTTATCACTCCTCGTACAACCAACTTCAAAATCTGATGAATGTATGTCTTGCATTCAATGGTATTGCTCTTACAGTTGATATATCATGCTTTTATACGGTTGTTTACATATACAATGAAATGAAGCTACCTTCTATACAGCTAGAGGAAACAGGTACCCCAGAATGCCGCTCAGTGGGATTCCTCGGGAGTAACGCCGAAAGTCATTTTTTGTAACAAACTATACAATCTAATGTATTTCTTGTATAGTATTCATTCATTAATCTTCTGTGATCTCTTGGTTAGATGAAAGTGATATTTCTAGGTTTTAGAAAGTGATACCAATATAGTGTCAGTGATAATCAATATATTTCTAGATTTTAGGAAGTGATATCAATACAGTGTCAGTTATCACTCCTTGTACAAACAACTTCAAAATCTGATGTATATATGTGTTGCATTCAATGTTACTGCTCTTAAGAGTTGATATATCATGCTATTATATGGTTGAGTACATATACAATGAAATGAAGCCACCTTCTATATAGCTAGAGGGAAAAGTACCCCATACTGCCACTCAGTTGAATTCCTCGGGAGTAACGCTGAAAGTCATTTTTTGTAACAAAATATTAAAATTTACAATCAAATGTATTTCTTGTACAGTATTCACTGGCCGAGGACAGACTGGCAATCTGAAGTGGGGCAGGCACGCTTCGTAAACGGAGGAAAGGAGCACGTTCAGACATGCGCATCTGCCCATCGGCTCCGTTGCGTACTTACCCGTCTCCCAGCCGCTTTCCTTCCGCTTTACCCGGACACCGGTTTTTCCCGGTGTTCAGGGGCCTTCCTCCGCATGCCTCCCGCTTCCAAACAGTGTGAACTGGAAGAAGCGGGAGGCATCCGGAGGAAGTGTGAATGCACCGGCAAAAAGTTTTGCGCATATGCGCATGTGTGCATATGCGCATATGCGCATATGTGATAAACATCAAAGGAAAACAAAAAAAGTGCAGCGGCACGCGCGAGCCGCGCGCGCTGGCTATGCGGCAGTCTGAACTCTCTGTGGCAGTCTGAATGCTCCGTATCGCCACTGATCCGCATTGCTCTGGCCAGTGTGAACGGCCAGCTCCGTGGGTTTTTTCCCCCGCTCCAGTTCCCTCCGCTTTGCCTCCGCTTCAGATTGCCAGTCTGTCCTCAGCCATTGATTACTCTTTTCTATGATCTGTTGGTTACATGACCGTGATATTTCTAGGTTTTACAAGATGTATCAATACAGTGTCAGTTATGATTCGTACTACGAACTTCAAAATCTGATGAATGTATGTCTTGCATTGAATGTTATTGCTCTTACAGTTGATATATCATGCTTTTATATGGTTGAGTACATATACAATGAAATAAAGACACCTTCTATACAGCTAGAGAAAAAAGGTGCCCCATAAATCCGCTCAGTGGGATTCCGAGGGAGTAACGCCGAAAGGCATTTTTTGTAACAAACTATTAGAATTTACAATCAAATGGATTTCTTGTATAGTATTCACTCATTACTCTTCTGTGATTTCTTTGTTAGATCGCAGTGATATATCTAGGTTTTACAAGGTGATACCAATACAGTGTCAGTTAGCACTCCTCGTACAATCAAATTCAAAATCTGATGAATGCATGTCTTGCAATCAATGTTATTGCTCTTACAGTTGATATATCATGCTTTTATATAGTTGAGTAGATATACTGTGAAATGAAGCCACCTTCTATACAGTTAGAGTAAAAAGGTGCCCCATAATGCTGCTCAGTGGGATTCCTCGGGAGTAACGCCGAAAGTCATTTTTTGTAAAAAAACTATTACAATTTACAATCACATGTATTTCTTGTATAGTATTCACTGATTACTCTTATGTTATCTCTTGGTTAGATGACAGTGTTATTTCTAGGTTTCAAAAAGTGATAGTACAGTGTCAGTTATCACTCCTTGTATAATCAAATTCAAAAGCTGATGAATGTATGTCTTGCATTCAATGTTATTGCTCTTATAGATGATATATCAAGCTGTTATATGGTTGAGTAGATATTTTACAAAGTGATATCAATACAGTGTCAGTTATCACTCCTTGTATAATTAAATTCAAAATCTGATGAATGTATGTGTTGCATTCAATGTTACTGCACTTACAGATGATATATCAAGCTGTTATATGGTTGAGTACATATACAATGAAATGAAGCCACGTTCTATACAGCTAGAGGAAAAAGGTGCCCCATAATGCCGCTCAGTAGGATTCCTCGGGAGTAACACCGAAAATCATTTTTTGTAAGAAACCATTACAATTTACAATCAAATGTATTTCTTTTTTTCTTTTTTTTATAAATTTTATTGATTTTTCCTATATCTACAACTAATATGCTACAATCTAAGCTACATATACCTTATACAGAGAGTACTTTATCATTTGCTTAATACTACCATGTTACATAATATAATTATGAAGCATTTAGAACCTTGGATAAATTTCAATTATTTTGTTACTGCTACTATAAAAATTATCAAAACTATTTGGCAGACACGCCCACCTAGAGAAATACGGTTAATTAAACAATTTATAATACATAGGTGCAATGCTTAATAGAACAGTTTAATCTCTATTTCTTCTTTCGTCCTCTTCTTGTCTTAACAGTCTCATCTACTTTTGGAGCTGCTGCTCCTTTTTCCGAGTCAGACACTTCTTCTTCACTCTTTGAGCTATCAAATCCATACATGCTTTCTTGCGAGGCCAGTGAACCATCTGAGTCTCTCCCAGTTTTCTTTTCTTTGCTTTTTTCCAGAAATTTTTTTGCTTGTTGAACAGATTCAATCTTATACTTCTTATCTTTGATGCTGAAGCATAGTCCTTCTGGAGTATTCCAGCGATAGATGATAGACTCAGACTGGAGCCAAGATGTCAATTTTCCATAGGCTTTCCTTCTTTTCCTTATTTCAAATGGGATATCCTTCATCACTTTTACTTCTTCTCCCAGGATCTTCAGAGCTGCTTTGTTTGTGGTCCTAAGCACCACGTCTCTTGTAGATTTTTTGGAGAACCTTATCATAATTTCACCAGGCAGGCTTTTCTTTTTAGTATAATCTGGATAGGTTCTGTAAACCATATCCATATCGCTTTTTATATCCGCTGCTTTCATGCCTGTCACTGGTTCAAGTGCTTCACTTAGCAAATTTTTAAGGTCTTCTCCTGTGTTTTCTGGCACATTCTGAAGTCTTAGGAAAAAATTCGATCTTTCCATTTGTAATTTCAAAAGCTGATCATGGTGGAAGGCCTTTTCCTTCTCTGCCTTTTGTAGTCTTGAGTCTTGGTTTTTTACTGAAGTTTTTACTTCCAGAAGTTCTCGCTGCAGCTTCTCTGTGGTTTTATTTGACTCTTTTAGTTCTAACTGCATTTTGTCCATCTTCACGTTGAGAGCTGTCATTTGGTCCACTAGAGGTCGCAATAACGAGGAGAACACCGCACTCATTTCTGTGGTATCAACCTTTGCACTCGGAGCTGTACTTCCTAGTTTGGGGGAAGGTTTCGGTTTCCCCGCCATTGTTGAGGCTGCGCTCTTTGTTTATAGATAGATAAGATGAACGAAAGGAGCAAATTTTCGAACAGCACTTATGTCCTTTTAAAGTTTATATCTCCAAGTGAGCGATGCTGCCATCTAGCAAGGCGGATGGGCTTTTATTCATGCAGTAACGCCACGTGAAGAGTCTGGTAAGTACGCCAGTCCCGGAGAGGGGGGTGGGTGGGTTTCACTCCTCCCGCCGTCTTCCCGCTGTATTCTGCTTTTCTTACTTCAGACTCACGTTTTCTCCATGCGTAACTGTCAGTTCCAGCCTCATTGCTTCACACTCTCTGCTGCTTCACGGATTTGCACTCTCAGCCATACGGCTCCCATGGCGGGGGAACCTATGGGGGTGATGAAAACAGATCTCGATCCCTCGATCACCACTGTAGGGAGAGATCCCCTTCGTGCCACCCCAGGCAGAGCCCCCTCACTGGGGTCTCTGGGGGCTCGGCACCAGTCCAGAGCCCCTTCTTCCCGCCGGGTACGGATCGCGCTCCCCGCAGTTGTGGAGGAGCATGTCCGCCATTATCGCAAGTCTTGCCGGAAGTCAATCAAATGTATTTCTTGTGTAGTATTCACTCATTACTCAACTGTGATCCCTTGGTTAGATGACATTGTTATTTCTAGGTTTTACAAAGTGATATCAATACAGTGTCAGTTATCACTCCTTGTACAACCAAATTCAAAATCTGATGAATGTATGTCTTGCATTCGATGTTATTGCTCTTACAGTTGATATATAATGCTTTTATATGGTTGAGTACATATACAATGAAATGAAGACACCTTCTATACAGCTAGAAAAAAAAGGTGCCCCATAATTCCGCTCAGTGGGATTCCTTGGGAGTAACGCCGTAAGGCATTTTTTGTATCAAACTATTATAATTTACAATCAAATGGATTTCTTTTATAGTATTCACTCATTACTCTTCTGTGATTTCTTTGTTCGATGACAGTGATTTATCTAGGTTTTACAAAGTGATATCAATACAGTGTCAGTTAGCACTCCTTGTACAATCAAATTCAAAATCTGACGAATGGATGTCTTGCAATCAGTCTTATTGCTCTTACAGTTGATATATCATGCTGTTATATAGTTGAGTAGATATTCTATGAAATGAAGCCACCTTCTATACAGCTAAAGTAAAAAGGTGTCCCATAATGCTGCTCAGTCGGATTCCTCGGGAGTAATGTCGAAAGTCATTTTTTGTAAAAAACTATTACAATTTACAATAAAATGTATTTCTTGTATAATATTAACTCATTACTCTCCTTTGATCTCTTGGTTAGATGACAGTGATATTCCCAGATCTTACAAAGTGATATCAAAACAGTGTCAGTTACCAATCCTTGAGCAACCAAATTCAAAATCTGATGAATGTATGTCTTGCATTCAATGTTACTGCATTTACAGATGATATATCAAGCTATTATATGGTTGAGTACATATACAATGAAATGAAGCCACCTTCTATACAGCTAGAGGAAAAAGGTGCCCCATAATGCCGCTCAGTGGGATTCCTTGGGAGTAGCGCCGAAAGGCATTTTTTGTAACAAACTATTCCAATCTACAATCAGATGGATATCTTGTATAGTATTCACTCATTAATCTTCTGTAATCTCTTGGTTAGATGACAGTGATATTTCTAGGTTTTACAAAGTGATATCAATACAGTGTCAGTTATAACTCCTTGTACAACCAAACTAAAGTTCTGATGAATGTATGTCTTTCATGCAATGCTATTGCTCTTACAGATGTTATATTAAGCTTTTATATGGTTGAGTACATATACAATGAGCTGAAGCCACGTTCTGTACACCTAGAGGAAGAAGGTGCGCCAGAATTCCACAAAGTGGGATTCATTGGGAGTAACACCGGAAGTCTTTTTTTGTAAAAAACTATTACAATTCACAATCAAATGTATTTCTTGTATAGTATTCATTACTCTTCTGTGATCTCTTGGTTAGATGACAGTGTTATTTCTAGGTTGTACAAAGTGATATCAATACAGTATCAGTTATCACTCTTTGTACAACCAAATTCAAAATCTGATGAATGTATGTATTGCGTTCGATGTTATTGCTCTTACAGTTGATATATCATGCTTTTATATGGTTGAGTAGATATACAATGAAACGAAGCCACCTTCTATACAGCTAGAGGAAAAAGGTGCCCCATAATGCCGCTCAGTGGGATTCCTCGGGAGTAACGCCGAAAGTTTTTTTTTGTAACGAACTATTAGAAATTACAGTCAAATGGATTTCTTGTATAGTATTCAGTCATTACTCTTCTGTGATCTCTTGGTTAGATGACATTGTTATTTCTAGGTTTTACAAAGTGATATCAATACAGTGTCAGTAATCACTCCTTGTACAACCAAATTCAAAATCTGAATGTATGTCTTGCATTCAATGTTATTGCTCTTACAGTTGATATATCATGCTTTTATATGGTTGAGTACTTATACAATGATATGAAGCCACCTTCTATAGAGCTAGAGGAAAAAGGTGCCCCAGAATGCCGCTCAGTGGGATTCCTCGGGAGTAATGCCTAAAGGCATTTTTTGTAACAAACTATTATAATTTACAATCAAATATATTTATTGTATAGTATTCACTCATTACTCTTCTTTGATCTCTTGGTTAGATGACAGTCTAATTTCTAGGTTTTACAAAGTGATATCAGTACAGTTTCAGTTATCACTCCTTGTACAACGAAATTCAAAATCTGATGAATGTGTGTCTTGCATTCGATGTTATTGCTCTTACAGTTGATATATCATACTTTTATATGGTTTAGTACATATACAATGAAACGAAGCCACCTTCTATACAGCTAGAGTAAAATGGTGCCCCATAATGCCGGTCAGTGGGATTCCTCGGGAGTAACGCCGAAAAGCATTTTTTGTAACAAAGTATTACAATTTACAATCAAATGTATTTCTTGTATAGTATTCATTCATTACTCTTCTGTGATCTCTTGGTTAGATGACAGTGTAATTTCTAGGTTTTACAAAGTGATATCAGTACAGTGTCAGTTATCACTCCTTGTACAACCAAATTCAAAATCTGATGAATGTATGTCTTGCATTCAGTGTTATTGCTCTTACAGTTGACATATAATGCTTTTATACGGTTGAGTACATATACAATGAAATGAAGCCACCTTCTATACAGCTAGAGTAAAAAGGTGCCGCATAATTCCGCTCAGTGGGATTCCTCGGGAGTATTGCTGAAAGGCATTTTTTAAAACAAACTAGGGCTACGGTAAAGGTAAGGGTTAGGGCTCAGGTTTGGGTTAGAGTTAGGGTCAGGACTAGGGTTAGGGCTAAGGTTAGGGTTAGGGATAGAGCTAGGGTTACGGCTAGGGCTAGGGTTATAGCAAGGGCTAGGGTTAGGGCTTGGATTAGGGTTACAGTTAGGTTTAGGGGTAGGGGTAGTGTTAGGTTTTTGGTTAGGGTAGGGCTAGGGTCAGTGTTCCCTCTAAGCTGAGTTAGTGTGAGCTAGCTCAAAGTTTTTTAGCCTCCAGCTCACACATTTTTGTCTTTGCTCAGGAAGGACAGCTCCAGAGCACACTATTTGATGCAGTAGCCAAATTGCTCGCTCACAACTTTTATGCCATTAGCTCACAAAGTAGAATTTTTGCTCACAAGACTCCACTGCTTAGAGGGAACATTGGCTAGGGTTATGGTTATTCTTATGGTTAGGGTTTGGGTTAGGGTTAAGGTTTGGGTAAGGGTTAGGGCTAGAGTTAGGTCTAGGGTTGGGTTAAGGTTAGGGCTAGGGTTATGGTTTGGGTTAGGGCTAGGTCTTGTGCTAGGGCTACGACTATATCTAGGGTTAGGATGTGGGCGAAAGTTAAGGCTAGGGTAATGGTAAAGGTTAGGGCTATAGTTAGGGTTAAGGTTAGGGCTAGAGTTAGGGTTAAGGTTAGGCCTAGAGTTAAAGTCAGGGTAGGGCTAGGGCTAGGGCTAGGGCTAGGGTTAGGGTTAGGGTTAGGGTTAGGGTTAGTGTTAGGGTTAGGGCTAGGGCTAAGGGCTAAGGTTAGGTCTGGGGCTTGGGCTAGTGTTTGGGTTTATGTTAGTGTTTGTGTTAGAGCTAGGGCTACAGCTATAATTAGGGTTAGGTTTAGGGCTAGGGCTAGGTTTGGGGTTGGGTTTTGGGTAGGGTTAGTGTTAGGGCTAAAGGTAAAGTTGGGATTAGGGTTAGGGCTAGGGCTAGGGCTAGGGTTAGGGTTAGGGTTTGGTTTTGGGTAGGGTTAGTGTTAGGGCTAATGGTTGGGGTAGGGTTAGGGTTAGAGTTAGGGCTAGGGTTAGGGTTAGGGTTTATGGCCAGGATTAGGTTTAGGTCAAGGGTTAGGTTTAGGTCTAGGGCTATTGTTAGGGCTAGGGTTACAGTTAGGGCTAGGTTTCGGGTTAGGGCTAGGGCTACGGTTAGTGTTAGGGTTTGGGTTAGGATTAGGGCTAGGGATAGGGTTAGGTTTTCGGTTTGATCTAGGTCTTGGGCTAAGGTTAGGGTTAGGTCTAGGTCTCTGATTAGGATTAGGGTTTTGGTTAGTGTTAGGGCTAGGGTAGAGTTAGGTTTAGCATTACTGCTAGATTTGATTTGTTTGTGGTTAGGGTTAGTGTTCAAGCTAGGCCTAGGCTTAGGGCTATGGCTATAATTAGGGTTTGGGTTAGGGTTAAGGCTAAGGCTAGCATTAGGGTTAGGGTTAGTTTTTGGGTAGGGTTAGTTTTAAGGCTAAAGTTAGGATTAGGGTTAGGGTTAGGGCTAGGGTTTTTGTTAGGGCTAAAGATAGAGCTCAGGTAAAGGTAAGTGTTAGAGCTCGGGTTAGGGCTAGAGTTAGGTTTAGGGATAGGCATAGGGTTAGGTTTTTGGTTAGGGCTAGGTTTATGGTTAGGGTTTGGGTTAGGTTTTGGGTAAGGGTTAGAGCTAGAGTTAGTTGTAGGGTTGGGTTAAGGTTAGGGCTAGGGTTACAGTAGGGTTAGGGCCAGGGCTTGTGCTAGGTCTAGGTCTATGTCTTCAGTTAGGGTGTGGACTAATGTTAGGGCTGGGGTAATGGTAAGGGTTAGGGCTAGAGTTAGGGTTAGGATTAAAGTTAGGGCTAGGGCTAGGGCTAGGGCTAGGGTTAGGGATAGGGATAGAGCTAGGGTTAGGGATAGGGCTAGGGCTAGGGTTATGGTTTGTGTTAGGGCTAAATTTAGGTCTAGGGTAAAGGTAAGGTTTAGGGCTCGGGTTACTTCTAGGGTTAGGTTTAGGCATAGGGTTAGGGTTAGGATTAGGGTTAGGTTTATGGCTAGGGCTAGGGTTAGATTTAGGGCTAGGGCTAGGGTTTGTGTTAGGGTTAGGGCATGGGCCAAGGCTATATTTAGGTGTAGCATTTGGGTTAAGGTTAGGGCTAGGATTACGGTTAGTGTTAGGGCTAGTGCTAGGGCTTGTGCTTGGGTATAATATAGGGCTAGGGCTATGTCCAGGGTTAGGATTAGTGTTAGGGTTTGGGCTAGGGTTAGGGCAAGGGTTAGGATTACAGTTACTCTTAGGGTTAGGGCTAGGGCTACAGCTAGGGTTAGGGTTATGGTTTGGGCTAAGGCTACATCTCGTGCTGGTTTAGGGTTAGGGTTAGGGTTAGGGTTAGGATTAGGGTTAGGGAGAGGGTTAAGGCTAGGGCAAGGGTTAGGTTTAGGGTTAGGGCTAGGGGTAGGGTTAGGGTTAGAATTAGGGCTAGGGCTAGGTTTAGGGTTTGTTTTAGGTTTAGGGTTAATGTTAGAGCCAGGGCTAGGGCTAGGGCTACGGTTATAATTACGGTTAGGGTTATGGTTAGGCCTGGGGCTAGGCTAGGGCTAATTTTAGGTTTAGGGTTAGGTTTATGTTTAGGGCTAGGATTAGGGTTACGGTTTGGGTTAGGGCTAGGGCTACGTGTAGTGCCAGTTTAGGGTTAGGGCTAGGGTTAGGATGAGAGTTAGGATGAGGGTTAAGTTGAGGGTTAGGTCTAGGGCTAGGGCTAGCATTAGGGTTAGGGCTAGGGTTAGGGTTAGGGCTAGGGTTGGGGCAAGGGGTATGTGTAGGGTTAGGGTTAGGGCTAGAGTTAGGGCAAGGGTTAGTGTTAGTGTTAGTGTTAGGCCTAGGGCTAGGTTTAGTGTTAGGTTTTATGCAGGGTTAGTGTTAGGGTTAGGCTAAATTTAGGGTTAGGGTTAGGGTTAGAGTTAGGTCTAGGTCTAGGGTTAGGGTTAGGGCTAGGACTAGGAGTATGGCTTGTATTAGGGTTAGGGCTAGGGTTAGGCTAGGGTTAGGGTTACAGCTAGGGCTAGGGTTATAGTAAGGGCTAGGGTTAGGGTTTGGTTTAGGGTAATGGTTAGGTTATGGGCTAGGGCTAGGGCTAGATTTTGGGTTTGGGCTAGGGTTATGGTTATGGTTTGGGTTAGGGCTTGGGTAATGGTTAGTGCTGGAGTTAGGTGTAGGGTTGGGTTAAGGTTAGGCCGAAAGTTACCATTAGGGTTAGGGCTAGGGCTTGTTCTAGGGCTAGGGCTATGTCTAGGGTTAGGATGTGGGCGAAAGTTAGGGCTAGGGTAGTGGTAAGGGTTAGGGCTAGAGTTAGGGTTAGGGTTCTGCCTCGGGTTAAAGTTAGGGCTAGGGCTTGGGTTAGGGTTTGTGTAAGGGCTAGATTTAGGTCTATGGCAGGGGTGGGCAATTGTTTTGGCTCGGAGGCCACTTTGTGGGAGTGGAGGTTAGCGGAGGGCCGCACCTTTTAAAATGATTGCATTCATTAGTTAACTTTGCATTTCAGAAAAGGTATAAATTGTATCATAAATATCAATAAATATAAATAAAATAAAATAGTGGTAGTTTTATTCAATTTATTTATTGTGCTAATTTCATATCATCTATAGCTGCAAGCACATTTAATTTTAGAATCAGTTTAATGAGACAAATGTACCCTATCACACTTTTCTACAATTTTTTTTGAAATCAGGGTGAGATTGCTTGTTGAGATTCTCATCACAGCCTGCAAGTTAATGTCTATCAAATAGCATTTATAATAATAACAATGCTTCTCTCTGCTTCGGGCTTCTCTGCGCTCCAGGCCCAACGGAGGCCTGACTGAAACCACGTTGCCAACTGTCTTGGTGGGCCACAAAAAACTCTGTGGTGGGCCACATGTGGCCCGCAGGCCGCAATTTGCCCACCCCTGGTCTATGGTAAAGGTAAGGGTTTGGGCTCAGGTTACGGCTATGGCTACGGATAGGTTTAGGGTTAGGCCTAGGGTTAGTGTTAGGCCTAGTGTTAGGGTTAAGGTTAGGGTTAGGTTTAGGGCTAGGGCTAGGGTTAGATTTAGGACTAGGACTAGGGTTATGGTTAGGGTTTGGGTTATGGTTAGGGCAAGGGCTAGGGCTATATTTAGGTGTAGGGTTTGGGTTAAGGTTAGGGCTAGGGTTATGGTAAGGGTTAGGGCTATGGCTATGGCTATGGCCAGGGTTAGGGTTAGGACAAGGGTAAGGATTATGGTTACTCTTAGGGTTAGGGCTACGGCTACAGCTAGGGTTAGGGTTAGGGTTAGTGTTAGGCCTAGTGTTAGGGTTAAGGTTAGGGTTAGGTTTAGGGCTAGGGCTAGGGTTAGATTTAGGACTAGGACTAGGGTTATGGTTAGGGTTTGGGTTAGGGTTAGGGTTAGGGCTAGGGCTATGTCTTGTTCTGGTTTAGGGTTAGGGTTAGGGTGAGGGTGAGGGTGGGGGTGAGGGTGAGGGTTAGGGCTATTGCTATTGCTAGTGCTAGGGCTCTGGCTAGGGCTAGGGCTACGGTTAGGGTTTGTGTTAGGGTTAGTGTTAGAGCTAGGGCTAATGTTAGGGCTACAGCTATAATTAGGGTTAGGGCTAGGCTACCACTAGTTTTAGGGTTAATTTTAAGGTTATGGTTAGGGCTAGTGTTCGGGATCGGGTTATGTCTAGGGCTAGGGTTAGGGATATGGTTAGGGTTAGGGTTAAGTTTACCATTAGGGTTAGGGTTTTCTAGGGTTAGGGTAAGGGTCCGGGTTAGGGTTAGGGTCAAAGTAAGGGTTAGGGCTTGGTCTAGGGCTAGGGCTAGGGTTTGGGTTTGGGTTTGGGTTAGGGCTGGGATTAGGGCTAGGGCTTGGGCATGGGTTTGGTTTAGGTTATGGCTTAGGATTTGTGTTAGGGCTAAATTTAGGGCCAGTGGCAGGGTTAGGGTTAGAGTTAGGGTTAGGGCTAGGGTTAGGGTTAGGGCTGATGCTAGGGTGAGGGTTAGGGTTAGAGTTAGGGATAGGGTTAGGTTTAGGGCTAGGGCTATGGTTAGGGTTTGTGTTAAGGCTAAAGTTAGGGCTAGGGTAAAGGTAAGCATTAGGGCTAGAATTAGGGTTAGGGTTACACCTAGGGCTAGGGTTAGGGTTAGAGTAAGGTCTAGGTCTAGGTCTAGGGTTAGGGCTAGGTCTAGGGTTAGGATTTGGGCTAGGTCTAGGGTTAGTTTTAGTTTTAGGGTTAGGGTTAGGGTTAGAGTTAGGGCTAGGGCTAGGGCTAGAGCTAAGGTTATGTCCTGGGTTTGGGCTACTGTATGGGTTTGTGTTAGCTTTAGTGTTAGAGCTAGGGCTATAGCTATAATTAGGGTTAGGGCTAGGGCTAGGTATAGGGTTAGGGTTAGGTTTTGGGTAGGTTTAGTGTTAGGGCTAATGGTCGGGTTAGGGTTAGGGTTAGTGTTAGGGTTAGGGTTAGAGTTAGGGCTAGGGTTAGGGTTAGGGCTAGGACTAGGTTTATGGCTAGGATTAGGTTTAGGTTTAGGCAGGGGTCATTTTGTAGAAAAAGAGGTGCAGGAGCTCATTAGCATAACTCATTTGCATATCCCACACCCCCTAACATATCGGAAGTGTGTCAGAAGGCAACACCCACCCCTCAGGCTCCCCTCCACAGGTGAGTGAAACTGACCTGCTCTTCCTCTGTTCTTCTTCCCCATCCAATCCTTTGTGCAATAAAAATAAGCGTAAAAAACACACCCTCATTCTCTTCCTGCTCCCTTGAAACCACCAGGTTTCAAGTAGACTTGAGATACCCAGGACATGTGCACCACCCATCCCTTCCCCTTCCCCTCCCCACAACAAGATGCTCTGTGAGGTAGGTGGGGCTGAGAGAGGTCTTTTGAGAACTGCTCATGAGAGCAGCTCTGAGAGAACTTGTGATTGGCCCAAGGTCACACCAGCAACTGCATGTGGAGGAGTGGGGAATCAAACCCGGTTCTCCCAGATTAGAGTCCAACTCCTGACCACTACACCAAACTGATGGGGTGGAAGCTGCTGAAGGGTTGGTGAAATTTCTCCAGTAATGTGCCATGTGCCCAGATAAAAAATGGTATATTTAGAAAATTTATATGCCACCCTGAGCAAGTCTCTGGAAAAGCAGCACACAGTCATAAAAGAAACAATGATAAAATTATCAATATTAAAACAAAACATTAAAAACAATAAAGACCCTAGCAGGGCTTTCCCCAGGGCGCTGCGCCTCTGCACTGTTCGGGGAAGCCGAGGAGGGGGTGGGGCTTGGTCATGTGCCTGCTCCCTGGGCTCCTCACTCCCGGAGCTGCGCTCCTGTGCGCTCCTGCTCCATCGGACCCCTGGGTTTAGGACTTGGGCTAGGTTTAAAGCTAGGGCTAGGGTTGCAAATGGGGTTAGAGTTAGGGTTAGGATTAGGGTAGGACTGTGTTTAGGGTTAGGGTTAGGGCTTGGGCTAGGGCTAGGGCTAGGGCTAGTGTTAGTGTTAGTGTTAGGGTTAGGGTTAGGGTTAGAGCTAGGGCTAGGGTTAGGGTTAGGCCTAGGGTTAGGGTTCGGCCTAGGGCTAGGGATTGGGAAAGGGTTAGGGATAGGGTTATGGTCGGGCTAGAGTTAGGGTTAGGGTTAGGTTTTTTGCAGGGTTAGAGTTAGGGTTAGAGTTAGGGTTAGAGTTAGGGTTAGAGTTAGGGTTAGAGTTAGGTCTAGGTTTAGGGCTAGGGCTAGGGCTAGGGTTAGGGTTAGTGCTAGTGCTAGGTCTAGGGTTACCGTTAGGGTTAGGTTTAGTTTTAGGGTTAGGGTTAGGGTTCGGGCTAGGGCTTGGGCTTGGGCTTGGGCTTGGGCTAGGGCTAGGGCTAGGGTTAGGTTTGGGTTTGGGTTAGGGTTAGGGTTAGGCCTCGGGTTAGGGTTAGGTTTAGGGCTAGGTCTATGGTTAGTTTTAATTTTAGGGTTAGGGCTAGGGCTAAGGTTAGGTCTGGGGCTTGGGCTCGTTTTTGGGTTTTTGTTAGGTTTAGTGTTAGAGCTAGGGCTATGGCTATAATTAGGGTTAGGGTTAGGGCTAGGGCTAGGTTTACAGTTAGGGTTAGGTTTTGGGTAGGTTTAGTGTTAGGGCTAATGGTCGGGTTAGGGTTAGGGTTAGTGTTAGGCCTAGGGTAGGGTTAGGGTTAGGGCTAGGACTAGGTTTAAGGCTAGGATTAGGTTTAGGTCAAGGGTTAGGTTTAGGTCTAGGGCTAGGTTTAGGGCTAGTGTTACAGATAGGGCTAGGGTTAGGGTTAGGGTAGGACTATGTTTAGTGTTAGGGTTTGGGTTAGGGCTAGGGCTAAGGCTAGGGTTAATGTTAGCGTTAGTGTTAGGGCTAGGGCTAGGGCTAGGCTTAGGGTTAGGGATAGGTCTTGGGTTAGTGTTAGTGCTAGGGTTAGGGTTTGTGTTAGGGCTAAAGATAGGGGTAGGGTAAAGGTAAGTTTTAGGGTTCGGGTTAGGGCTAGAGTTAGGGTTAGGCCTAGGCTTAGGGCTAGGGTTAGGGCTAGGGGTATAGTAAGGGCTTGGGTTAGGGTAGGATTAGCGTTATGGTTAGGTTTAGGGCTAGGGCTAGGGCTAGGTTTTGGGTTAGGGCTAGGTTTATGGTTAGGGTTTGGGTTTGGGATCGGGTAAGGGCTAGGGCTAGAGTTAGGTGTAGGGTTGGGTTAAGGTTAGGGGCTCGGTTACAGTAGGGTTAGGGCTACGGCTTGTGCTAGGGCTAAGGCTAGATCTACATCTAAGGTTAGGGTGTGAGCTTAAGTTAGGGCTAGAGTAATGGTAAGGGTTAGGGCAAGAGTTAGGGTTAGGGTTAGGGCTAGGGTTAAAGTTAGGGCTAGGGCTATGATTAGGGTTAGGACTAGAGTTAGGGTTAGGGTTACGGCTAAATTTAGGTCTAGGGTAAAGGTAAGGGTTAGGGCTCAGGTTACGCCTAGGGTTAGGTGTAGGGTTAGTTCTTGTGAGAGTTCTGCGCAAAGTAGTCAAGGATCAGATCTTGGTTGGTTAACCAGAGTTCTTTATTTCCAATCTCTACATTAGTACAGCTTCTCGGATTATTGTCAGAGATGAGACAGATAATACAGGCAGGTCTATTATACCATTCCAAAGAGTTTGAATTACCCATAGGTAGCCAATCACTATAGGGGAAAATTGGCGGGCAAAAAGGAATCCTGACCGTTTGGTTCTCACAGGAAAGAAAGTGAGGTGTCAAGCTGTAAATTCCCTTCCCAAACCAGACCCCTCAGATGTTACCAGTTCACATAACAATCAATGGCCTCAAGGCTTTTGCATGTGATAAGAAATGAGACACATCCTCCCTTGAAGTCCCAGCCGAGGCAGAAGGAATGCGGAGGCAGCGGTGTGAGAGGCTCTCTTGTTCTCATACAATGCAGGTGTCACCCTCCCACCTTACAATGTGTTACAAACTCCAGGCCTGGTTCAGCACTACAATATGTCAGTTACAAAGATAGCATAGAATACAAAATGGGGTAGGTACCGTCAGGATTACAATGTCTGAATCAGCAGATTCTGACACACTGGCCTCCCAATAATTACCCTCACCCAGGCTTATCAGGAAACATTCTATGAAAAGCTTTAATTAGTTTAGGAGCATGCACATGTTCAGAACGTATCCACTCATTATGTTCAGGACCAAAATCAAGCCATCTGACTAAATAATACAAGCGGCCCCTACGTATTTTAGAATCAAGGATCTCAGTTATCTCGAAATGGGGGGGGGCCCCCCTTCATCAGTGGAGGAGGAACTGGAGGAACTGGATGCCATGCATTCGGCCCAGGATCCTTCTTCAGTAAGCTGAAATGAAAAACAGGATGCACAGAACTCAGTGACTTGGGCAGCTCCAATTCAAAAGACACATCTGAAATTTTTCGCAACACCTTATAGGGGCCGACATATTTCCAGCCCAATTTTCGGCTAGGTTGCAACCCATGTATATTTTTTGTAGAAAGATAAACAGAGTCCCCGGGCTGGAGATCCCAGCCCACAGCGCGGCCACAATCCGCATATTTTTTGTAGTCCTCCTTTGCTTGGTCTAACGCCTTGGCTATTAGTGGCCATGATTCTTGTAAGGTCGCCCACCAACTCTTAAAGTCCGTTGGGGAAGCGTCGGACACATTTTCGATGGTGGGCAGAGGCTTTCCCTCAAAACCTCCCACAGCCATGAAGGGGGAGACGCCGGTAGAAGAGTGCACTGCATTATTATAGCTATATTCAGCAAACGGTAACAAGTCCACCCAATTGTCCTGGTGGTAATTGGTGTAACACCTTAAGAATTGTTCCAGAATTTGATTAGTTCGTTCGGACTGTCCATCGGTCTCTGGATGGTAACCCGAACTTAGAGCCGGCTCTATATCCATTAGTTTCAAAAGCTCCCGCCAGAAGTTGGCAACGAATTGACTGCCTTTGTCGGATACTACCCACTTAGGAAATGCGTGTAGTTTTATCACCTGGTTAAAAAAAGCTTTAGCCATCCCCTTGGCCGTTGGTAGTTGTTTGAACGGGGTGAAATGGGCTTGCTTTGAAAACGTGTCTACCACCACCCAAATTACAGTTTTTCCTTTTGAGGGCGGCAGGTTAGTTATGAAGTCCATAGCTATCGCCTCCCAAGGGCGGGAAGGGGTAGGCAGAGGATGCAAGAGCCCCGGGACCTTTCCACCCCTCTTTTTGCACATCAAGCAAGTTTGGCAAGCCGAGATGAAATCAGAAACATCCCGGCGCATGCGTGGCCACCAAAACTGACGTTGAATTAAATTAAGGGTTTTCAGAAACCCAAAATGCCCAGCCAGTTTGGAAGAGTGACAGGCTAATAACACGTCTTTTCGCTTGTTTTGGGGCACCACCAATTTATCTCCGTGGTACCAACACCGATTTTCCCTCAGCGAACACTCAGGCACTGTCTCTAATTCCTCGGTTTCCTCGGGTGAATACTCCCCCCCCCAATTACACGCTTCGGCTCCTACTGGGGTTCGTTTGCTTTGACTTCTGGTGGTTACCGCCCCTCCCAGCTGCTGGGGGGAGAACATGGAGTCAAACACCTCTTCTTTGAGGCTTTCGTGTTGGGGCAGCCGGGAGAGTGCGTCCGCTAATGAGTTGGCCTTCCCAGGAAAGTGTTTTAACACAAAATTAAACTTGGAGAAGAAATCTGCCCACCGAAGTTGTTTTGCATTCAGTGACCTCTGCGTGCGCAAGGCTTCCAGGTTTTTATGATCAGTCCAAATTTCGAATGGGGTTTGCGCCCCCTCTAGCCAATGCCTCCATGTAGTGAGGGCTAGCCGGATAGCTGCGGCTTCCTTATCCCAAACTGACCAGTTTCTTTCGGTTTCATTAAACTTTTTGGAAATGTAAGCAAGGGGGTGTAGTTTTCCATCCAGACCCTTTTGCAACACGCCCCCCCCCATTGCCACATCGGATGCGTCTACATGAACTATGAATTCTTTGGTCTCATCTGGGTGAGCCAAAATAGGCTCCGAAGTAAAAAGAGTTTTCAAAGTCTCGAACGCCCGCTGGCACTCCCCATTCCAGGCAATTCTTTCCCCAGGCTTCCCAGCTTCCAAACCCCTCCCCTTGGTTTTTAGCAAGTCCGTTAGGGGGAGGGTAACCGTAGCAAAGTCCTTTATGAAGGTTCGATAGAAATTACAAAATCCCAAGAGACTCTGCAATTGCTTCCTTGTTCGGGGGGCTTCCCACTGGACCACCGCCTCTACTTTCGCTGGGTCCATCTCTAAACCCCTCTGCGAAATGCGATACCCCAGGAAGTCCACAGATTCGCGGTGGAACTCGCACTTAGACAGTTTAACATATAGTTGGTTTTTCAACAGGGTGGAAAGGACTTCCCGGACTAATTTCACATGCTCTTTCTTATCAGTAGAATAGATCAAGATGTCATCTATGTAACATAACACCCCCTTGAATAAATGCTTGTGCAATACTTCATTTATCAGGCTCATAAAGACCCCCGGAGCGCCACTCAAACCGAACGGCATCACCAGGTATTCAAACTGACCCAGTGGGGTGTTAAAAGCGGTCTTTGATTCATCCCCCTCCCTTATGCGCACCCGGAAATAAGCATCCCTTAGATCCAACTTAGTGAACACTTTTCCCTTGGCCGCCTCAGTTAACAAGTCTTTAATCAAGGGGAGGGGGTAGGCGTTAGAAGTGGAGACCGCATTCAGCCCTCTGTAGTCCGTGCACAAGCGCAGTCCCCCGTCTTTCTTCCGGAACAAAACGGGGGCGGCGAAGGGGGATTTAGCCGGGCGGATGAAGCCGCGCTCCAAGTTCTTGTCTAAAAACTTTCATAGCTCCTCCCGCTCTAGAGGGCTCATGGAGTAAAGCTTTCCTTTGGGGAGTTTCTCACCAGGAATCAGCTCTATAGCACAATCTGACAGCCTGTGAGGGGGTAGCTCATCCGCCTCGGTCTCACTGAAGACCTCCAACAAGTCTCTATACTCCCGGGGAACCGTGGAGGGGGCAAGGGCGAGGGCAGCGGATCGAGGTGGATTTAGTGGCTCCGGTCCCCACTCGGAGTCCCATTTGTGCATCAGGCATCTGTCATCCACCCAGGAGATCTTCCCTTCACTCCATTTGATGTAGGGATCGTGCGAGCTCAGCCAGGGGCTTCCCAGCACCATGGGGAATTGGGCATTTGGGGTGATGACAAAAGCTCGCTTCTCCCAATGCTCCCCGGTCCCCAGAATCAAGCCCTCGGTTTCAGCTACACACTCTTCTTTCATCTCCGACCCATCCATTTGCGTGAATTTTAGGGGCTCGGCCAGCGGGGTGACTTTTGGTCCCAACCCTTCTACCACCAAAGGGCTGATTAGGTCCCGAGCACACCCAGAGTCAATTAGGGCACGGACCCGCATATGAGTGCCCGTCCCTGGGGTCATTACAGTCACTACCATATATAATAGGGGGCCAGGGATGCTCACCGGAGATGGCACTTCTTGGCGAGGGACCTGCAGTTCTGCGCTGCTCACTGCAGGCCGTTGGAGTTTCCCGACATCTGCGTCTCCATCAGCTCCAGCTCCCCCTGTTCACTCGCGGCACCTTCCAGCTGCAACGCCCTGGGTTTGATTGGGGTTTTCCCCCTGCTGGGAGTGCTTCCGGCCACCAGGGTGGAGGTCTTCGGACCCTTGCCCCCTCCCCGGGGGCATGCTGAGGTGAAGTGGCCACTTTCCCCGCATTTCATGCACAACCCTTGCCTGAAACGGGCATCTCGGACGTCTTGCACACTTGGCTTCGGCTTCGCTCTCGGCATGGCTTTGCTGGCGGCGGTTGCTGATGTCCCCATCTTTATGAGAGTGAATCTTTCCTCCACGTCTGCGGCCACCCGTATCCAGGTGGCCAGCGTTCCCGGTCGACCCCCCAGCAGGACTGTTTCATATATTTCGGGGTTGAGGCCCTCTCGGTACTTTTCTATGAAAAGTTCTTCAGGCCAGCCGTGAATCTTGGCAGCGATGCGCCGGAACTTATCGGTGTAGTCCCTCACCGTGGACCTCCCCTGGAACAGCTTCCGCAGTTGGTTCTGGGCCTTTTCTTCCCCCAGGGGGTCCTCGTATTGGTGTCGGAGGGCCCACATGAAGTTGTTCAGCGAACATAGCTCAGGGCCGGGGGCATCGTGCAGGCTCACATACCAATCGCTGGCGGTGTCCTTCAGCTTGGACCCTATGTAGCCAATCCGCTCCCTCTCGGTAGGATAGAGGTGGCCCCAGCTGTCCAGGAACCGCTCGATCTCCAACAGGAAGAAACGCAGCTTCTCGGGGTCCCCATCGAAAGTAGCCGTCAAAGGGTCGGCGGGGGCCGGGCGGACGATCGGCCCTGCCGGCACCGGGGCCGGCACGGGGGCGGGACCGGGCACCTGTGGAGGGATGACTGGTGGAACCGGCTGCAGCGGCGGCCTCGGCTGCACGGGCACCTGTGGCTGAGCCGGGACTCCCCTGGGAGCCGCCGGTGGCTGTTGGACTCCCGTCGCGGGGGCTGGAAGAGCCTCTTGCATGACCCTCATGGCGTCTCGGAACTGGTACTGGAGATCGAGGGCCAATTCTCGTAGTTCGGCGGTAAGTTGGAGCCGCAAATCTCCCATCATCCGGTCTAGGGATTGCATCTGGTCTCCTCGGTACAGATCGGGCCCATACGGGCCGGTCCTCTCTCCTTCCATGGACGGGCGACGTGGATCTCCTCCGTAGATCTGCTCGCGGTCTTCTCCCAGGTAGCTCGGCCTCCCTCGGTCGAGTTGATTGCCCGGGAACGAAACCCGTGCCCCTTTCCGGTCGTGCACCCAAGAGTCCACAGTCCCACGACCGAACTGGCTCCAGGCGTACTTCGGGGTCACGTTCTGAAGAGGAGGTAGGCGTGGGATGTAGTGAGCCCCCTGAATCGTAGTCACCGGTACTTCGGGCTCCCCTCCGCCGCCTCCACCACCGTTCCCCTGGTCCACCGGGGTAGTAGGTGTATTTTCGGGGGTAGTAGGGATGGGGACCGTGTCGTCGTCTGACATGGTCAGGAACGGCTAAGTCCCAGTCACAGATCTCTGGCAATCTGTGAGAGTTCTGCGCAAAATAGTCAAGGATCAGATCTTGGTTGGTTAACCAGAGTTCTTTATTTCCAATCTCTACATTAGTACAGCTTCTCGGATTATTGTCAGAGATGAGACAGATAATACAGGCAGGTCTATTATACCATTCCAAAGAGTTTGAATTACCCATAGGTAGCCAATCACTATAGGGGAAAATTGGCGGGCAAAAAGGGATCCTGACCGTTTGGTTCTCACAGGAAAGAAAGTGAGGTGTCAAGCTGTAAATTCCCTTCCCAAACCAGACCCCTCAGATGTTACCAGTTCACATAACAATCAATGGCCTCAAGGCTTTTGCATGTGATAAGAAATGAGACACATCCTCCCTTGAAGTCCCAGCCGAGGCGGAAGGAATGCGGAGGCAGCAGTGTGAGAGGCTCTCTTGTTCTCATACAATGCAGGTGTCACCCTCCCGCCTTACAATGTGTTACAAACTCCAGGCCTGGTTCAGCACTACAATATGTCAGTTACAAAGATAGCATAGAATACAAAATGGGATAGGTACCATCAGGATTACAATGTCTGAATCAGCAGATTCTGACAGTTCTAGGGTTAAGATTAGGGTTAGGATTAGGGTTAGGTTTATGGCTACGGCTAGGGTTAGATTTAGAGATAGGGCTTCGGTTATGGTTATGGTTATGGTTTGGGTTTGGGTTAGGGTTAGGGCAAGGGCTTTAGTTAGGTGTAGGTTTTGGGTTAAGGTTAGGGCTAGGGTTACAGTTAGTGTTAGGGCTAGGGCTTGTGCTAGGGTAAAAGATAGGGTTAGGGCTATGTCCAGGGTTAGGGTTAGTGTTAGGGTTAGTGTTAGGGCTAGGGTTAGGGCAAGGATTAGGATTACGGTAACTCTTAGGATTAGGGTTACGGTTAGGGCTACATCTAGGGTTAGGGTTATGGTTTGGAGTAGGGCTAGGGCTAAATTTCGTGCTGGTTTAGGGTTTTTTTTAAAAATTAATTTATTTAATTTTCCATATATTATCCATATTTCATTACAATACAATTTGCTGAAGAAGAGAGTGAACTGATACAAATCATAAACCGTTCATATTGTCCGTTACTATTGAATATTTTCTTTCGTACCAGTGATAAAAATTTTCCCACACCGTTTTAAACATGTCTTGTTTGTTTTTTAACCTTAAACTTAAGTTGTCTATTTCCACCATATCAAACAGCTTAGTTATTATTTCATCCTCTCCCGGTATCTTTTCCATTTTCCAATATTTCGCATATAATATTCTTACAGCTGTGACAACGTGAACTATCAGTCTCTTGTCTTTGTAATCATATCTTTCCGGAATGATATTAAGTAAGAATAACTCTGGTATCAGAGGAACGTCATTTTGTGTTATTTCCTGCAATATGTTCCTTATCAACTGCCAGAACTTTTTTGCCTTTTTGCCTTCCCACCACATATGGTAAAAATCACCTATGGAGCATTTGCACTTCCAGCATATATTTGAATTTACATTAGAGAACCTAGCCAGTTTGTCTGGTGTAAGGTACCAAACATAAAACATTTTATACAAATTTTCCTTTCGTAAATTTAAAATTTCTCTTCCACAATTTCTCCCAAACATCCATCTCTATATTGTGACCTATCCAACGAGCCCAAGTTACCATAGTGGGTTTGACCCATTTATCTTGCATTTTATATTCTATTAATATTTTGTAAATTTTTTGAATATTTTTCTTTTCTATACCTAGCCAATTTTTATCCAATTCTGTGTTCTTACTATAAAAACCAAATCTCTTGTCTAGATCATATCTTGATTTTATTTGAATTTGCTCCCACCAGGATAGGTCCAATCCTTGTGTTTGGATGCTCTTCAGACTCTGATCTTTATTTAATAAATCTCCATAGTTAACAACCTTATTTTTTGTCAAAAGAGTAGGCTTTACAAAGGCCTCTATTGGTGAAACCCATTTGGGTATTTTATAATAAAAAAATTTCTTGATTTCTAGCCATATTTTAAGGAGTGGGCCTCTTATGGCATGTTGTCTAAATGTTACATTTTTCTGGTTGTACCACATCACTGCATGCCAACCTACTAACAGGTCGTGTCCTTCTAGCTTTAAAATTCTTGTGTTCCTTAGGTTAACCCAATCCTTTAACCAACTCATGGCTGCCGCCATATAGTAGTTGTACCAATCTAGTAATGCCAAGCCTCCTTGTTCCGTTCTTTCCTGCAAGTATTTCAATTTTATTCTGGGTCTTCTAGATTGCCATATATATCTTGTTATAATTTTGTCTAGTTCTAGAAAAAATGTTTTATTCTTCAGGATTGGTAAGGTTTGGAAAAGGAACATCATGCGTGGCAGTACATTCATTTTGACAAGTGCAATACGTCCCATAAAAGAGATTTGGAGTTTGCTCCACTTCCCCAAGTCTTTTTTTATCTCTGCCAAAGTCTTCACATAATTATCTTTATAGAGTGAGCTACATCTATTCGATAGGTAGATGCCTAAATATTTGGTGTTCTTAATCACTTCATACTTAGTCATTTCCTGGAGTAGTATTTCTGTTTCTTTAGGGCAGTTTTTAGTCAAAATTTTTGTTTTGCCCTGATTTACCTTGAAACCTGCCACCTTTCCGAATTCTTCCAAAATGTTCAAAAGCTCTACCGATGAATTTAAGGGGTCTTGTAAAATAAAAACCATATCGTCTGCAAAAGCTAATAACAAAATTTTCTTCTCTTATTTTTAGACCTTTAATTGTGTCTTCTTCCCTTACTATATCGCATAATACCTCCAGGACAAATATAAACAACAGTGGCGAAAGTGGACACCCCTGTCTAACGCCCTTTTGAATTGAAAACATTTCAGTGCTATCCCCATTAAACCATACTTTGGCTTCTTGCTCTTGATAAATTGATTTCACCATAGTAAAAAAATTATTCCCACAGTCCCATTTTTTAAGTAAGGCCAACATAAATTCCCATGATAACTTATCAAATGCCTTCTCCGCGTCTAAAAAATAAAGCGCAAGTTGTTTGTCTGAGTGGAGTTCATAGTATTCTAGCACATCGTAATTAACACGAATATTGTATCTCAATTGTCTGTTTGGTAAAAAACCTGACTGGTCATAATTAATTATTTGGCCCAGGACCTTCTTAAACCTATTTGACAATATACATGCGTATATTTTGTAATCGATGTTTAATAGTGAAATCGGGTGATAATTCTTAATTTCATTCAGTTTTATGCCTTGTTTAGGTATTAGGCTAATTTGAGCTTCTTTCCATGAATTGGGAATCTTCCCCCCTTCAAAAATATGTTGCAATGTCATTTTCAGTCCCTTACTTATGTTTTCCTCAAATATTTTGTAAAATTCAGCGCCTATTCCGTCCATGCCTGATGATTTATTAATCTTCTGGCTTTTGATGGCTTCTGTTATATCCATCATTGTAAGTGGGGAGTTCAAAATTCTTTTCTGGTCCTCTGAAAAATTCTTTACCACAAACCTGTCTAGGTATTTTTCAATTCCCTCTGGACACTGACCTTCTTGTTTATATAGCTTCCTGTAAAAATTTCCAATAATCTTCAATTCTCCCATTGATGTGCTCTCTTCTCCCTTATCGTTTTTCAGTGTTCTTATATATCTATCTGCTCTATCTTTCCTAATTTTATACGCTAACCATTGGTTGGGCTTATTTGCACTATCAAACATAAGGAAGGTAAGGACAAAAACTATGAATAGAAAGACAAGCAAAGTGTTATCAATTAATGTAAATGGGCTAAACATACCCCATAAGAGGAGAAATTTTTTTCTACAAATTCAAAAATTAAATGTAGACATAGTGTGTCTGCAGGAGACCCATATTATACAAAAGGATGAACATTTACTAGAAGCCAAAAAACTAGGGAAAAAATTTGTGGAAGCAGAAAAACATAAGAAAAGAGCAGGTGGGGTTACATACGTAAAACAGGCGTTACGACCAGAATTAGTACATGGAAGTGAAGATGGAAGGATCTTAGTAGTTAAAGTTTTCAGAGATGCTAGATCTATGTTAGTGGTAAATATTTACGCACCAAATCAACACTTAGAAACGTTTTTTGCAAAATTATGGGATATACTAAGTAAAATTGAGTTTGATGATCTATGTTAATCCTAACCCTTGTCCTAACCCTGGCCCTAACCCAAACCCTACACATACCCCTAGCCCAAGCCCCAGCCCTAACATTAACCCAAGACCTAACAAAAACCCTAAACCTAACCCTAGCCATAGCCCTAGACCTAACCCTAACACTAACCCAAGCCCTAACACTAACACTAACCCTAAAACTAGCCCGAGACCTACCCCTACCCGTAACCCTAACCCTAACCCTAACAGTAACCCTAATCCTAAAACTTGCCCTAACTCGAGCCCTAACCCTAACCCTACACATACCCCTTGCCCAAGCCCTAGCCCTAACCCGAACCCTATCCCTATCCCTAACCCTAATGCTAGCCCTAGCTCTAGCCCTAACCCTCAACCTAACCCTCATCCTAACCCTAGCCCTAACCCTAAACCGGCACTACACATAGTCCCAGCCCTAGCCCAAACCGTAACTCTAACCCTAGCCCTAAACATAAACCTAACACTAACCCAAAAATTAGGCCTAGCCTAGCCCTAGGCCTAACCATAACCCTAACCCTAATTATACCTGTAGCCCTAGTTCTAGCTCTAACACGAACACTAACCCTAACACAAACCCTAAACCTAGCCCTAGCCCTAGGCCCAGCCCTAAACCTAGCCCTACCCCTACCCTAACCCCTACCCCTAACCCTAACCCTAACCCTAACCCAAGCCCTACCCCTAAACCTACCCCTCACCCTAACCCTAATCCTAACCCAAACCCTAACTCTAACCCTAACACTAAACTAGCACGAAATGTAGCCCTCGCCCTACTCCAAACCATAACCCTAACCCTAGATGTAGCCCTAGTCGTAACCCTAACCCTAAGAGTAACTGTAATCCTAACCCTTGCCCTAACGCTAACCCTAACGCTAACCCTAACCCTGGACATAGCCCTATCCCTATCTTGTACCCTAGCACAAGCCCTAGCCCTAACACTAACCGTAACCCTAGCCCTAACTTTAACCCAAACACTACACCTAACTACAGCTGAAACCCTAACCCAAATGGTAACCATAACCCAAGCCTTAGCCCTATCTCTAAATCTAACCCCAGCCCTAGCCATAAACCTAACCCTAACCCTAGCTGTAACCTGAGCCCTAACCCTTACCTTTACCCTACTCTTAAATTTAGCGCTAACCCTAACTCTAGCCCTAACCCTAACCCTAGCCCTAACTTTAACCCTAGGCCTAACCCTAACTCTAGCCCTAACCCTTACCATTACTCTAGCCCTAACTTAAGCCCACACCTTAACCCCAGACGTAGACCTTGCCCTAGCTCTAGCACAAGCTGTAGCCCTAACCCTACTGTAACCCAGCCCCTAACCTTAACCCAACCCTACACCTAACTCTAGCCCTTACCCGATCCCAAACCCAAACCCTAACCATAAACCTATCCCTAACCCAAAATCTAACCCAAACCCTAACCCTAAACCCAACCGTAACCCTAATCCTATCCTAACCCAAGCCCTTACTATACCCCTAGCCCTAACCCTAGCCCTAACCCTAGCCCTAAGCCTGGGCCTAACCCTAACTCTAGCCCTAACCTGAGCCCTAAACCTTACCTTTACCCTAGCCCTATCTTTAGCCCTAACACAAACCCTAACCCTAGCACTAACACTAACCCAAACGCTAACACTAACCCAAGACCTAGCCCTAACCCTAACCCTAACCCTAGCCCTAACCTTAACCCTAACCCTAGCCCTAGCCCTAGCCCTAACCCAAACCCTAAGACTAAAAGTAGTCCTACCCTAACCCTAACCCTAGCCCTATTTGTAACCCTAGGCCTAGCCCTAGCCCTAACCCTAACCCTTGACCTAAACCTAATCCTAGCCATAAACCTAGTACTAACCCCAACCCTAACCCTACCCTAGGCCTAACACTAACACTAACCCGACCATTAGCCCTAACACCAAACCTACCCAAAACCTAACCCTAACCATAAACCTAGCCCTAGCCCTAACCCTAATTATAGCCATAGCCCTAGCTCTAACACTAAACCTACCACAAACCCAAACATTAGCCCAAGCCCCAGACCTAACCTTAGCCCTAGCCCTAGCCCTAACCCTAAAACTAACCCTAACCCTAGCCCTAGCCCTAGCCCTAGCCCTAACCCTAACCCTAACCCTAGCCCTAGCCCTAGCCCTAGCCCTAGCCCTAACCCTCACCCTAACCCTAGCCCTAGCCCTAACCGTAACCCTATCCCTAAACCTTGTCCAATCCCTAGCTCTAGCTCTAGCCCTAACCCTAGCTCTAGCCCTAACCCTAACCCAAACCCTAACACGAAACATAGTCCTACCCTAATCCTAACCCTAACCCTAGCCCTAGCCATAAACCTAACACAAACCCAAACACTAGCCCAAGCCCCAGACCTAACCTTAGCACTAGCCCTAGCCCTAACTCTAAACCTAACCCTAACCCTAAAACTAGCCCTAGCCCTAGCCCTAAATCTAACCCTAACCCTAACCCTAACCCTAACCCTAACCCTAACCCTAACCCTAACCCTAGCCCTAGCCCTAGCCCTAACCCTAACCCTAACACTAACACTAACCCTAGCCCTAACACTAACCCTAAACCTAAACCTAAACCTAAACCTAACTGTAATCCTAGCTCTAGCCCTAACTCTAGACCTAACTCTAACCCTAACCCTGCACAAAACCTAACCCTAACCCTAACAGTAACCCTATCCTTATCCCTAAACCTTGTCCAAGCCCTAGCCCTAGCCCTAACCCTAACCCTAGCCCTAGCCCTAGCCCTAGCCCTAGCCCTAACCCTAACCCTAGCTCTAGCCCTTGCCCTAAACCTAACCCAAACCCTAACACTAAACATAGTCCTACCCTAATCCTAACCCTAACCCTAGCCCTTTTGGAACCCTAGCCCTAGCCCTAAACCTAGCCCTAGACCTAAACCTAACCATAACCATAACCCTAGCCATAAACCTAGTCCTAGCCCTAGCCCTAGCCCTAACCCTAACCCTAACTCTTACCTTAACCCTAACCCTACCATTAGCCCTAACACTAAACCTACCCAAAACCTAACCCTAACTGTAAACCTAGCCCTAACCCTAACCCTAACCCTAGCCCTAACCCTAACCCTAAAACTAAACCTAAACCTAACTGTAACCCTAGCCCTAGCCCTAACTCTAGACCTAGACCTAGACCTTACTCTAACCCTAACCCTGCACAAAACCTAATCTTAACCCTAACCTTAGCTTTAGCCCTAACCCTAGGTCTAGGCCTAACACTAACCCTAGGCCTAACCCTAACTCTAGCCCTAATGCTTACCTTTACTCTAGCCCTAACTTTAGCCCTAACACAAACCCTAACCCTAGCCCTAAACCTAACCCTAACCCTAACCCTAGCCCTAGCACCAGCCCAAACCTAACCCTTGTCAAGGAGTGCTATCTGTTGAGCTGGTGTGTTAGCACCAGAGCAGAGTGCTTCAGTAAAGTGCAGAGCCAAAAGTCCCACAGAGTCCAATGTCCACACAGCCAAGTAGGGAAGCAATATATACAAGGTTTATTTACAAAGTCCTATTGTTCAGTGCAGGTATACACAATTCAGTAAATCCACTGACAAAGCGCTTCACCATACACTGCTATATACTGGAGAGAGAAAATGACTGTACAATGAATGCTTATATACATTGACTGACCAATCAGTATTAGCTGCTGAGTCACTCTGACTGCTGTATAATGTCTACTATACAAACTAGTCAGAACTGGTTTGCTCCAGATAGGACTGCTAGCCTTGGAGCTTTTAGCTGTCATTTAGATTGACACCACCTAGAATCTGAGACTCATATCTTCCTGCCTTGTCACTCCCCCTAAGATACTGAGTTGAGATTCTTAACTTCTGTTCCAAAAAAAAACTTGTTTGATTCTAAACACTTTGTGAAAAAAAATCTGTTACATCCATCCCAGAAACACAATGTTGTAATTTTACCAAACCCCTTTGCATGGCATTGTTTGTTATCAGGCATAACAGTTGGTGTAAAAACTTTGTTTTCAACTAATGAATCATATTCCTGTTGCATAGTATCAAACCACATTTGTTTTTCAGGCTCAGGCAATCTTAATACATCATGATATGTTAGTGGTTCTTTCACACAAACAAGGTTTACATCTGTGAAACCATACCTAGCAGGTGGAATACCTTTGGTGACACGAGTAGACACTCTAGGCATCTTTTGTTCACTTTGTACCTCTTTTTGTTCACCATTCACCTGTTCCTGTTTCACAGCCTCAGAAAATTGCTGACTCACAGCACAATTTTCTGACTCTGCCCTCTGTGTCACATCTGTTATGGGCAAATACACTTGTTCAGGCACCTTGTTAGCATGAATTCTGTTCCAGTTGCTATGATCTAAAAAGTTTGCACTTCTGGAAAAACTTAGCCTGTTGTTCTCGTCTGCAAATCTATAAGACTTTGCCCCTGCCTGATAACCAAGGAAAAGAAGTTTCTTGGCTCTAGCTCCCCCTTGCCTCCTTTGGGTTAAAGGGATATTCACCCATGCCTTGGAACCAAAAACTCTGAGGTAATCAAGGTTAGGTACTTTGTTGTAGAGAGCCCTGTAAGGAATATCATCTAGGCTGCTAGTCCACAACCTGTTAATCATGTAACAAGAAGCTTGCAGAGCTTCTGCCCAGTAAGACTTATTTAGACCCGCATCTGTAAGCATAGATTTCATCATTGTTTGTAAAACACTATTTCGTCTCTCAGCTACCCCATTTTCCTGTGGAGTTCCCACGTTCACTACTCTGTGATTGATCCCCTGCTTTGCTAACCAAGTTGTAAACTCATTCGACATAAATTCTCCACCACGGTCTGTTTGTAGGGAGCATACTTGACCCAATTGTTTTTGCACCATCCGGTGCCAGTATTTTATAGTACTAAACGTGTCAGATTTACTTTTCAAAATATAAAGACATGAAAAACGAGAAAAATCATCGGTCAACACTAAGGCATACCTGTTATGTGCAATGCTATTACAGAAAGGTCCCATTAAATCAGCATGTACTAGCACTAAAGGCTTTACTGAAACCCTCTCAGACCTTTTAGCCACTGGGAATGCTTTGCTTTTGCTGCTCTTGCAGATGTCACAATCAAGAAAATGTTTACAAGGCTTGACTCCCTTGTTCCCTGTTATTTCAAGTGTTTTGCTTATTGTTTTGAAACCTGCATGGCCTAAGCGCCTATGTAACAAATGTTGGCACTCATCATGTATTTTGGCATTGATAACAGATTTTGCTTGCTCTCTGGCATTGTCTAATACAAACACATTGTTATACAAATGCCCCTCAGCATACACTGTGTCCCCCTTTGTTATTCTGCATACCTTATTCATAAACATCATTTCAAAACCTGCTTCATTTAAAGCTAAAATGCTGAGTAAATTGTTCTCTAATGAGGGAACACAGAAAACATCAGTAAAAGTGTGTTGGAGTGTGGGAAAATAAACACTCCCTTGCGCAGTTACCTGTGCAGTTCGACCGTCAGCTAAACTGACACTAGGCACAGTAGGAGATGGTCTGTCCTGAAGCAAAGACTCTGTATTGCAGAAAACTAAAGAGTCCCCGCTGTCCAATAACCACGGATGTTTTGGGTTGTCTTCTGTTGCCACGACCAAAGAAACTGCCTGCTTAGCCGTCACTCCACGTGCTGAAGCAAATTGCTTTCCTGATTTACGTGTTTGGGGGCAGGCTCATTGAAGATGCCTCTCCAAACCACAAGATAAACATTTTCTGGTAATTTTCAAAGCTGTCTGTTGAACAAATCCTTGCTGCCTCTGACTGGAAACTGGAACTCTGCTGCAGCTAGCTTCGGGTGACTCCTCCGCACTGGACTGCCGCCAACTCGCAGAAGAAAGCTGCTCTGTCTGCCTTCTTTCCTCTTCTATTTATCTGCCTGTGATATAATCCCAGGTTAAGTTTGCTGGGTCTGAAGCCTCCAAAGCTGTGACCAGCATATTGTAATCCTTAGAGAGTGAACTAAGCAAAATAAACACTCTGTCCTCTTGGCTCACAACTTTCCCTCGTTGGTCTAATAGTTGAAAACATTCAGCCAGGTTGTTAAGATGCTGTCTCACTGACTGCCCCGGTAACATTAGAGTCCTGTATAAACAACGTGTCAGGGCAATGAAAGAACCAGTTGTTTTAGCCACATAAACAGTACTCAAAGCGTCCCATGCTGCTTTGGCTGCAGTCTTATCTGATAGATAAACAAGCTGACTATCAGAAACAGACAGTATTATACTTGCCAAAGCCTTCTCATCCTGAGTGGTGTCTGCAGCTGTCGGTGCTGCTGAAGCAGACTCTATGTACATCCACAGACCTTCACGCTTCAAATAGTGTTTCATCCGTAGAGACCACACATTGTAATTGGATGAGGTGAGCTTCTCCACGACCTGGGTTACTGGAACCTGCGCCATCCTGGCTTCCTCAGGCTCACCAGTCTCCTGGTCACTTTCACTGGATAACTCTGTTTCGCTCTCCTCAGCTTCCTTCAACTCAGACCCGCTGGACAACATTTACAGGACACTTCTAGGGTGCTCTGCCACTTACTCCATGATAGGGCACAGCCTGTGACGGGGGCTGGGCCCATAACCCTGTCAAGGAGTGCTATCTGTTGAGCTGGTGTGTTAGCACCAGAGCAGAGTGCTTCAGTAAAGTGCAGAGCCAAAAGTCCCACAGAGTCCAATGTCCACACAGCCAAGTAGGGAAGCAATATATACAAGGTTTATTTACAAAGTCCTGTTGTTCAGTGCAGGTATACACAATTCAGTAAATCCACTGACAAAGCGCTTCACCATACACTGCTATATACTGGAGAGAGAAAATGACTGTACAATGAATGCTTATATACAATGACTGACCAATCAGCATTAGCTGCTGAGTCACTCTGACTGCTGTATAATGTCTACTGTACAAACTAGTCAGAACTAGTTTGCTCCAGATAGGACTGCTAGCCTTGGAGCTGTTAGCTGTCATTTAGATTGACACCATCTAGAATCTGAGATTCATATCTTCCTGCCTTGTCAACCCTAACCCTAACCATAGCCCTAACCCTAACTCTAGCCCTAACCCTTCCACTAGCCCTAAATTTAGCCCTAACACAAATCTTAAGCCATAACCTAAACCAAACCCGAGCCCAAGGCCAAGCCCTAGCCCTAGCCCTAATCCCAGGCCTAACCCGAACCCTAGCCCTAGCCCTAGCCCATGCCCTAACCGTAACCCTTACTTTGACCCCAACCCCAACCCCAGCCCTAACCCTTACCCTTACCCTAACCCTAGACAACCCTAACCCTTATAGTAAATTTAACCCTAACCCTAACTGTAACCCTAACCCTAGGCCTAGACATAACCCAATCCCGAACCCTAGGCCTAACCATAACCTTAAAATGAACCCTAAAACTAGTGGTAGCCTAGCCCTAACCCTAACCCTAATTATAGCCACAGCTCTAGCAATAGCCCTAGCTCTAACACTAACCCTAACACAAACCCTAACCATAGCCCTAGCCACACACACACACAAACCCTAACCGTAGCCCTAGCCACAGCCCTAGAACTAGCACTACCGATAGCCCTAACCCTACACATAACCCTTGCTTAAACCCTAGCCTTAACCCTAGCCCTAACGCTAGCTCTAGCCCTAACCCTCAGTTTAACCCTCATCCTAACTCTCATCCTAACCCTAGCCCTAACCCTAAACCAGCACTACACGTAGCCCTAGCCCTAACCCAAACTGTAACCCTAACCCTAGCTCTAAACATAACACTAATCCTAAACCTAACACTAACCCTAAAATTAGCCCTAGCCTAGCCCTAGGCCTAACCATAACCCTAACCCTAATTATAACCGTATCCCTAGCCCTAGCTCTAACATGAACCCTAACCCTAAAATTAGCCCTAGCCCTAACCATAACCCTAACCCTCATTATAACCATAGCCCTAGCTCTAACCCTATCCCTAGCCCTAAACCTAACCCTTGCCCTAGACTTAACCCTCACCCTCACCCTAACCCTAACCCTAAGCCAGCATGAGATATAGCCCTAGCCCAAACCATAACCCTAACCCTAGCTGTAGCCATAGCCCTAACCCTAACCCTAAGAGTAACTGTAATCCTAACCCTTGCCCTAACCCTAGTCCTAACCCTAATGCTAATCCTAACCCTGGACATAGCCCTAGCCCTATATTTTACCCTAGCACAAGCCCTATCCCTATCCCTAACACTAACCGTAGTCCTAGCCCTAACCTTAACCCAAACACTACACCTAAATATAGCCTTGGCCCATGCCCTAACACAAACCCTAACCATAACCCTAGCCCTAGCCCTAGCCCTAATTTTAACCCTAGGCCTAACCCTAACTCTAGCCCTAACCCTTACCATTACCCTAGCCCTAACTTTAGCCCACACCCTAACCAAAGACATAGCCCTAGCCCTAGCACAAGCCCTAGCCCTAACCCTACCGTAACCCTAGCCCTAACCTTAATCCAACCTTACACCTAACTCTAGCTCTAACCCTTACCCAAAATTTAACATTAACCCAAACCCTAACCATAAAACTAGCCCTAACCAAAAACTTACCCCTACCCCTATCCCTAAACCTAACCGTAACCCTAACCCTATCCCTTACTATAACCCTAGCCCTAGCCTAAAACCTAACTCTAACCCTAGCCCTAGCCCTAACCCTAGGCCTAACCCTAACTCTAGCCCTAACCCGAGCCCTAACACTTAGCTTTACCCTAGCTCTCTTTAGCCCTAACAAAAACCCTAACCCTAACCCTAATCCTAACTTTAGCCCTAAAACTAACCCTACCCAAAAACTAACCCTAACCCAAACCCTAATTATAGCCATAGCCCTAAACCTAGGCCTATCTTGAACACTAACCCTAACCACAAAACAAATCAAAGACCTAGCCGTAACACTAAACCTAACTCTAGCCCTAGCCCCAGCCCTAACACTAACCAAAACCCTAACCCTAATCCAAGACCTAGACCTAACCCTGTCAGAGTCTGTTTCATTCGGCCTCTGCCATTTGTTGTTGCTATCTGGAGTCTCCAGAATTTCACGCTTTTTTGTAACCATTTCTATTGGCCCTCTGCCTGCTTGTACCTGAAGGTGGGGAGTATATTAATCCTTGCTGTATGTAACCAAGTATCTCTAACAAACATGAAGTACCTGAACCATCACTAAGAATAAAGGAACTTTGCTTCATCAAAGGTCTGGCTTATTGGTTAGATTCAGAAGTCTCACAGATTGTTAGTCCAAATTTCAAACGGCTTTTGCGCTCCCTCCAACCAGTGTCTCCAAGTGGAGAGGGCTAACCGAATGGCTGCAGCCTCCTTATCCCATATGGACCGGTGTCTCTCAGTCTCATTACATTTCTTTGAGATGTAAGCCAAGGGGTGTAGGACTCCATCCGAACCCTTCTGCAGGATCACCCCCCGCCGCTCCTTGCGCTGGCCCCACTCCTGCTCCAGCCGCCACAGCCCCCATCAGCTGCTGTTGCATCTTGAGCACGGCTTCTCTCAGCTCCAGAGCTATACGGTCATGCATCTCACCGAACCTCCGGTCCAGCATCTGGTGGAGGTCCTCCCCTCCCAGGTTGGGACCCCTTGGCAATGGACGCTCGTCCCTAGGCAAGCTTAACTGCCAGTCATCCGGCTGACATGGGGGCCCCCCTCCCCATCCAGGAAACTCAGGCGCCTGCAGTCCAACTGGTCATTGACAAAATGTACTCGAGCCCCCTTCCGATCATGGATCCATGATTCAGAGGGATTAGTCCCAAACGTGGCCCACGACCTGGCTCACCCAGATAAAACCAAAGAGTTTGTAATTCATGTAGATGCTTCGGATGTGGCTAGGGGGGGGGGGGGCGATCCTGCAGAAGAGTTCAGATGGAGTCCTACACCCCTTGGCTTACATCTCAAAAGAAATTTAATGAGACTGAGAGACACTGGTCCGTATGGGATAAGGAGGCTGCAGCCATTTGGTTAGCCCTCTCCACTTGGAGACACTGGTTGGAGGGAGAGCAAAAGCCATTTGAAATTTGGACTGACCACAAAAATTTAGAGGCTTTGCGTACTCGAAGGTCCCTCAATGCTAAGCAACTGTGGTGGGCTGATTTTTTCTCCAAGTTCAATTTTGTGTTAAAGCATTTCCCGGGGAAGGCGAATTCCCTAGCAGATGCACTATCCAGGTTGCCCCAACACGAATCCAGTAGGGAGGAGGTGTTCGATTCCATGTTTCCCCCCCAACAGCTGGGAGGAGCAGTGACTACTAGGAGCCAAAGTAAAAAGGCTCCAGAGCCTTCTCAATGGACTGTTAGTTGCGCTGCTGAGTATTCAGATGAAGATGTGTGGGGTTGGGAAGGCGACCCCAAAACCCATAAAAAATCAGACGGGTTTTGGTACCATGGCTCTAAATTAATTGTGCCAGGCTCAATGCGCAGAAAGATTTTGAGAGCATGTCACGAATCTAAATTATCTGGCCATTTTGGTTTTCTAAAGACTCTAAACTTAATTCAGAGACAGTTTTGGTGGCCGCGCATGCGTAAAGACACGTCTGACTATGTCACTTCGTGCCAAGTGTGTTTGATGTGCAAAAAGCGGGGTGGAAAGCCCCCTGAACTTTTACGTCCCCTGCCCACTCCAGCCAGGCCTTGGGAAGCTATTTCTATGGACTTTATAATGGACCTTCCACCCAGCAAGGGAAAGACAGTCATTTGGGTGGTGGTCGACATGTTCTCTAAGCAGGCACATTTTGTCCCGTTCAAAAAACTGCCCACGGCAAAGGGCCTGGCTAAAGTGTTTTTTGCTCACGTGATTAAGCTACACGCTTTCCCTAAGCGCATAGTTTCCGATAGGGGGAGCCAGTTCATTGCCAACTTCTGGGAGGAGCTTCTCCAGGTGATGGACATCGAACCCGCCCTTAGCTCGGGTTATCATCCCGAGACTGATGGACAGTCTGAACGCGTGAATCAAATATTGGAACAATTTCTTAGATGCTACACTAACTACCATCAGGACAATTGGGTGGAGCTCCTCCCCTTCGCAGAATATAGCTACAACAATGCAGTGCATTCGTCTATGGGGGTTTCCCCCTTCATGGCAGCAGGGGGGTTTGAAGGGAACCCTCTCCGATCCTTGCCTCAGCCTGGAGAAACCCCACCCTCCGAGTTTTCTCAATGGTGGACTGACTTACAGAATTCCTGGCCTTTGATTGCTAAAACTCTGGATAAGGCTAAAGCAGACTATAAAAAATATGCTGACCGAAGTCGAGCTGCAGGGTGGGAGTTGCAACCTGGGGATTCGGTGTATTTGCCTACAAAGAATATTCATGGTCTTCAACCCAGTAGGAAATTGGGCTGGAAGTATGTTGGCCCTTACAAAGTGCTCCGGAAAATCTCTGATGTGTCTTTTGAACTTGAATTGCCTAAATCATTGAGTTCTGTGCATCCTGTTTTCCATTTCAGCTTGCTGAAGAAAAATCCTGGGCCGAACGTATGGTGACCGGATCTTCCGAATCCTCCTCCTCTGATGAAGGAGGGGGAACAGCATTTCAAGATTTCTGACATTTTGGACTCTAAAATTAAGTGGGGTCGCTTGTATTATCTGGTCTGTGGGTGGATTTTGGACCTGAGCAGAATGCGTGGGTAGCTGAGGAACATATTTATGCTCCTAAATTACTTTGTACTTTTCACCACAAATTTCCTGATAAGCTGGGGGGGAGCTAGTCTTGGGGAGGGCAGGATGTCAGAGTCTGTTTCATTCAGCCTCTGCCATTTGTTGTTGCTATCTGGAGTCTCCATTTGTAATTAACAGTTTGCCTTGAGGTTAATGGTCTGTCTCGCTTAATGTATCTTTCTCTCCCCGGGAGGGTGGCTTGCTACGTTCCAACGCGTCATAAACCAGCCCAGCTATCTTGTATTGTCACCTCCCTTTTCCCTCTCCAGATACTTGAGTGTTTTATCTGCTTTTGTAACCTTGGAGAACTGTGGAACTGTTATTCTTACCCGGTGTCTGGCTTGCAATCTACACTTAGAGGTCACTGGGGAAAAGGGGGAGAATTTTAGTGCCTTAGCGCCCTTTTGGTGGGAACCAAATGGCTCTGAGAATTTCACGCTTTTTTGTAACCATTTCTATTGGCCCTCTGCCTACTTGTACCTGAAGGTGGGGGGTATATTAATCCTTGCTGTATGTAACCAGGTATCTCTAACAAACATGAAGTACCTGAATCATCACTAAGAATAAAGGAACTTTGCTTCATCAAAGGTCTGGCTTATTGGTTAGATTCAGAAGTCTCACAACCCTAACCCTAACCCTAGATCTAACCCTATCCCTAACCCTATCCCTAGCCCTAGCCCTAGCCCTAACCCATACCCTAACCCTAACCCTAACCCTAACCCTAGCTGTAACTGTAACCCTAGCCCTAACCATAGCCCTAGACCTAGACCTAACCCTAACCCTACCCCAAACATTAACCCTAACACTAACCCTACCCAAAACCAAACCCTAACCCTAGCCCTAGCCCTAACCTGTGAGGCTTCTGTGCTATCAGCAAATGATCAGGCCTTTGTTGAGTAAAACAGTCCTTTATTCAGATACTGGTACAGGTCTCAATGTTTGTTAGTGATACCATACAAAGAGAACAGGGGACTATTATACCTACAAGCATGAAAGCATAAACATTGATCACCAATCAGCATACAGCAAAATTGTGGGAAAAGCAGATTCACCTTTTGTCACCCAGGGGTGAGAGAACATAACATTTCCCAGCTCGAACTGTGTGACCTAGATGTGCCAGGTCCCCGGCAAAACAGGCAGGAAGAACAATAAAATAATTCCCAAGGCTACATTCAGCAGATAGCACTCTGAGGAGAAGGGGGAGGAAGTACAAGGGAGTGCAAAGGAGATAGCTTTGTACTATGTGACACCTTGGTATGTGGGAACCCAAGTTCCTGCCTGAAATGTAACATTGAACAGACAAGTAATCTACACCAAAGGGAGCAATAAAGCATCTGGCCAAACGACCACTACAAAGAAAACGAAAGTAAGCAACAGAGCAGCTTCATAGAGATAAATCAATATCAGATTCAATCAATACGAAACATTTTAGAAACATTATGAAAAGACCTCTTATGCCAAGCAGAATCTGACATAACCTTAACCCTAATTATAGCCGTAGCCCTAGCTCTTTTTTGTAACAAACGATTAGAATTTACAATCAAATGTATTTCTTGTATAGTATTCATTGATTACTCTATTCTATGATCTGTTGGTAAGATGACAGTGATATTTCTAGGTTTTACAAAGTGATATCGATTCAGTGTCAGTTATCACTCCTTATACAACCAAATTCCAAATCTGATGACTGTATGTCTTGCATTCAATGTTATTGCTCTTACAGTTGATATATCATGCTTTTATATGGTTGAGTACATTTACAATGAAATGAAGCCACGTTTTATACAGCTAGAGTAGCGATTTCTTTTTACTGGGAGGATGCTAAGGTAACTAGCATGTACTTTGGTTTACCAAATTGTGGGACTTACATGTGATGGATTGATTCACTAAGAAAATTGCTAACTGCTCAAGAACCCCTAACAGAACCTTTTGTGATGCAAAAAGGTGCCCCATAATGCCGCTCAGTGGGATTCCTCGGGAGTAACGCCGAAAGTCATTTTTTGTAACAATCGATTAGAATATAGGTCAAGGGTTTAAATCTAGGGCTAGGCCTAGGGTTAGGGCTAGGGCTAGAATTACAGTTAGGGCTAATGGTTAGGGCTAGGGCTAAGTTTTGTTTTAGGGTTAGGGCTAGGTCTCGGGTTAGTTTTAGGTTTAGGGTTAGGGCTTGGGTTAGGGTTTGGGTTAGGTTTTAAGGCTAGGGTTAGTGTTAAGGCTAAAGTTAGGGTTCACATTAGGGTTAGGGTTTCAGTTAAGTCTATGTCTAGGGCTAGGGTTTGGGTTATGGCTAGGACTAGGTTTATGGGTTAGATTAGGGTTAGGGCTAGGGCCAGGGTTAGGTTTCGGGTTGGGGTTGGGTTAGGGTTAGAATTAGGTCTAGGTCTAGGGCTCGGGTTTGGGTTAGGGGTAGGACTAGGTTTATGGCTTAGATTAGGGTTAGGGCTAGGTCCAGGGTTAGGGTTAGGGCTAGGGCTAGGGTTAGTGTTAGGTTGAGGACTAGGGTTAGGGCTTGGGCTAGGGTTAGGGTTTTGGCTAGAGCTAGGGTTAGGGTTAGGTCTTTGGTTATTGTTAGTGTTAGTGTTAGGGCTACGGCATTGGCAAGGTGCATGTGTAGGGTTAGGGTTAGGGCTAGGGTTAGGGTAAGTGTTAGGATTACAGTTACTGTTAAGGTTAGTGTTAGTGTTAGGGCTAGGGCTGAGGTTAGGTCTGCGGTTTGGGCTAGTGTTTAGATTTGTTTTTGGGTTAGTGTTAGAACTAGAGCTAGGGCTACGGCTATAATTAGGGTTAGGTTTTGGGTAGGGTTAGTGTTAGGGCTAAAGGTACAGTTAGGGTTAGGGTTAGAATTAGGGCTAGGTTTAGGGTTAGGGCTAGGGCTAGGACTAGGTTTATGGCTAGGATTAGGTTTAGGTCAAGGGTTAGGTTTAGGTTTAGGGCTAGGGTTACAGTTAGGGCTAGGGTTAGGGCTAGGTTTAGTTTTAGGGTTTGGGTTAGGGCTAGGGCTAGGTTTAGGTTTAGGGTTAGGTTTAGTGTTAGGGTTAAAGTTAGGGTTAGAGCTAGGGCTAGTGTTGGGCTCAGGTTTGGGTTAGGGTTAGGGCTAGGGCTAGTGTTAGTGTTAGGTTAGTGTTAGGGCTAGAGTTAGGTTTAGGGTTATGGCTAGGTCTACGGTTAGTTTTTCTGTTTGGGTTAGGGTTACAATTAGGGCTAGGGTTAGTGTTAAGGCTAAAGTTAGGATTATTGTTACAGTTAGGGTTAGGGTAGGGCAAGGGCTAGGGTTAGTGTTTGTGTTAGGGCTAAAGATAGGGCTAGGGTAAAGGTAAGGGTTAGAGCTCAGGTTAGAGCTCAAGTTAGGGTCAGGACTAGAGTTAGGGCTAGGGTTAGGTTTAGGGCTAGGGTTACGGCTAGGGCTAGGATTAAAGTAAGGGCTAGGGTTAGGTTTTGGATTAGGGTAGGGCTAGGGTTATGGTTATTCTTATGGTTAGGGTTTGGGTTAGGGTTAAGGTTTGCATAAGGGTTAGGGCTAGAGTTAGGTGTAGGGTTGAGTTAAGGTTAGGGCTAGGGTTACAGTTAGGGTTAGGGCTGGGATTAGGGATTAGGTTTGTGCTAGGGCTTGTGTTAGGGTTAGGTTTTGGCTTAGGGTTTGGGTTAGGGCTAAATTTAAGTTAAATTTCCTAAGTCAAAGTAAGTAGGTTAGTGTCCTTCCAGTTAGAAGCAATCGATACTCTAGCTACATAGAGCATGGCTTTGTTTCCTTATATATGTACTCAACAATATAAAACCATGATATATCAACTGTAAGAGCAATAACATTGAATGCAAGATATACATTCAGATTTTGAATTTGGTTGTACAAGGAGTGATAACTGATACTGTATTGATATCACTTTGTAAAACCTAGAAATATCATGGTCATCTAACCAACAGATCATAGAAAAGAGTAATCAGTGAATACAATACAAGACATACATTTGATTGTAAATTCTAATCAATTGTTACAAAAAATGACTTTCGGCGTTACTCCCGAGGAATCCCACTGAGCGGCATTATGGGGCACCTTTTGCATTAGAAAAGGTTGCATTAGGGGTTCTTGAGCAGTTAGCAGTTAGCAATTATCTTAGTGAATCTATCCATCACATGTAAGTAGTTTGAGGACCCCTGCTCTAGGCTAACAAGGTGGATGAAGGCCTTGAGACAGCAGGGTTCATGGAGACATTGATGCAGCCTCAGGTGGACATGCTGGGTGAAACGGCTGGGTGAAACATGCGTAGGGCTTGATCCACAAGTGCAGGAACCGTTGGGTCTTCAAGTTGCTGGTGCTGCTGAAGCGTTTGTGATAGACCTGGGAAAGGGAGAGCATTTAAGTCCCCCATTAACCCACTGCTGCATTATGAGAAAGCACAAGGCCCCTTGTGCTGTTCTGCCCTTAATTTCTGAATGGAAATGTGCCCAGGCTCTCCTGCAACACATTTTCCCAGTGTCATCCTTTGACCTTTCTCATTTCCTCCACATACAAACAGCTAATTTCTGTTGTGCTATCAGGTAACTTATAAGGTTGCCAGGTTGCCAGCTATTAAGGGCAACCTCCCACCCCCGGTTTCTGGGTTCCTACTGCTGCTTGATGGAGCAGTGACATCAAAATGTATGGGGGGTGGGAATGGTGTGTGATGCTCTAGGAGCAGGGCTCATTTCGTAGCAGAAGCTCCTTTGCATATTAGGCCACACATCCCTAATGTAGCCAATCCTCCAAGAGCTTACAGAGCTCTTCTTACAGGGGCTATTGTAAGCTCTTGGAGGACTGACTACATCAGGAGTGTGTGGCCTAATATGCAGAGGAGCTCCTGCTATGAAATGAGCCCTGTCTAGGAATTTCCCAAATCTTTATGATAAACCTAGGGTAGCAAGCCCCCAGGTGGAAGCGGGTGACACCCCCAATTTGATGGATTCCAATCTGCTGCCAGCCAGTTGGACGGGGGGGGGGGGAAGCCTTGCCTCTAACACCTGGCACAACGTCCCCAGCATGATGACGTCACACAGAAGTGGTGTCATCACACTGTGGATGCAATGTGGCAATGCTGTAGAAATTTGGGCAAAATACTAGAGTGTCACCGTGTGGCATCCCCAACATGATAATGTCCCTTCCATGTGAAATCATCACATGCATGTTACTCCTGGAGAGCTCCTTCCCACTCTCCGCCAAGGAGTGAAAAGGACCTGGCAACCCTATAAAAACCATAGAGATGTGGGAAATTCCTAGAGCATCATGTTTATGGTATGCCATTAATCCAGATTCATCACTGGTTGGGAGTGGATACCAACGTGGATTAGATCCCTGGTTCTTTTTAACTGGATTTTCTTTTTGTGTTCCACATTAGTAGTTTAACATGCCTATCTGTTAGACTGCTGGTCTTCTAGCCTTGCTGTAATAACATCACAACCCATTCTTCTTTGTTGCTATCCACATGTGTGTTTAGATCTGCCAACTGAGCACAACACTGCACTGATGAAGCAGATGCTGGCTCGCAATAGGCAACAATAAATTTGTTAGTATTTTAAGAAGCCATAAGTCTTTTAGTTTTTAATCAAGCCTGTAATTTCTTTCCTTCCCTGTCTCACCCACAAACAGATGCACACTGTTGCAGGAGGCTGCCAGATCTCTCAACTACTCCTCACCAGGCCTTTTAACAAAGAAAGGAAAGTGCTACCTACCAAACATTCATGCGGCTTCTCGCCAGTGTGTACCAGATGATGCTTCTGCAGGTGAGCCAGATGGGTGAAGCTTTTTTTTTTTTTTTAATAAACCTGGCTCTGAAAGGGCTTCTTGCCACTGTGCACTCTCAGGTGGACCAGCAAGAAGTGGCACAGATTGGATGTGAAAAGGACTAGACATAACACTGCCAAGTCCAGTCCAAACTTCAAAGAGCTGTGACTCAATAGGTTGGTAAGGGAAAAATGCGGGAGGGGAATAGCAATGCACAATGCCACCATATTGTCTCAAGTTGAAGAACCAGAAGTGATGCTGCCATATCATGTGGCTCTCTAGGAATCTTCCTGATCTCTATGGCATGTGATTTTTAAGGCATTTTTTCTCCTCTGTGCATTTATTTTATGGAAAAAAACAAGCGAATAGGGAGTCTAGAAAAAAAATTGAATATTGGGCTGGGCCCAGTTGCACAGAGGTCACCACTGCTGGGCCAGACCAGGCCCAACTACATGGTGGCCACAGTTGTTCAGTGTCTGCCACCACCAGGCCAAGTGGTGTGGTTAGTGAGTTTCTGGTGGTTCCCACTGGGACTGTCCAAGGAAAGCCCTCCTCCATCACAGGATATGACAGAGGAGGGGGATGGGACCCTTTTCTGGTCTGTTCATCCCTGCTCCCCACCATAGCTTTCCTTTACAGAAACCAAGGCTTGGAAAGTTTAGCAATAGCGATATGCTTGCCTAGAAACCTTCAAACTGGCAAATGAGAGCTCAGTAGGTATTCTTTTCTTAAAGCTACAGGTGTTGCTCCTATAATTTTGGGGAACTGTAATCTCCTGTTTTGTTTTGTTTTTTAGATTTTAGATTTTTCTGAAAACTTGGGACTTTCTTCAGGTTTTTAGAGAAATCCCTGCCTCTGTCCCTAGCTGCTTGTTGTGGATCTATTAATGCACACTGGGCCTGGTTTAGGATTAGATATGTGATTAGGTTTGGATATTTTCCCTCTTGTGTCATATTCAGCCTGGTGTGGGAAATGTCTCTGATGAGAAAGGCATATTTTCAGGCTTGATAAATGGATGTTTTAACCTCACGAGAAGAAGCTTGGTTGAGATCTCAGGCCAGCTTGGTTTCAAAATCTTACCAAGAACTAGGTCCTCATGTTGACATGACCTTCAACTTGGGAGGCCAATGAAACAGGATATTACAAACACCTAGTTAAATATTTTACAAGGAGTGGATTTAGCAATTCCTACGATTGGTAAGGTCTGTGTGAAGATTTACAAAATAATTAAAAACGCTTCTCCTTGTGGGAAGAACAATAAAAGCTGTTCTATCTCTGGGATCTAACTCTGACCATTTTTAACAATAACAATTTAAAGAGATGAAATTATTCTGCAGATGGACCAAGACTGGTTTTTCCTTATCTACATGGGGCGTAACATCAAACTCAAATGTTTGGTTTCAAATAACAGGTGTAATTTCTCAAATAAACAGGTGTTAATTTGAGGCTTGAATTATCCGGATGAGAACTTCTAAAATACTAGTAGATAATTTGCAGGAAAATTTTTACTAGCCTGAATCTAAAATTGCAATAGAATAGGGAGAAATAGGGAGAAAAACCAACTCCTTTCATTTTATCCTGGAACAACCTTTGTTGTTATATATGGACAGAAATAAATAGCTGATTGTAATGTTAAGATTTATTATATCACTTATCTTATCCCATCCATTCCCTCCTTTCAATCCACAAAATAATTGTATAGAATAGAACAGTGAATCTTAATGGAGGCAATCTTCAAATCTTGGGGTACAGTCAGAACTTTGGGAGCAAATGGGATGCATTTGGGATTTTAGGGAACCTTATAATGCTATAGCAATATAGTGACTACTGATGAAAAAAGCAAACAAGCCTCTAATGGGTAAGGCAGTGGAAATGGTGGCCATGAGGAGCTGGTTAATAGTGGGATTCCTCTTCCATTAATTTGTCTAATTCCTTTTTAACACCATCTAAACTAGTAGCCATCTACTACAATACGAAATAGCTTTATCCTGAGTCATAATGTGAATTCTGTGTTCTCTACTCTGACTAGTAATGTCTCTCCTGGGTTTCAAGCTGAGGTTTTTCATATCACCTACTACCTGATCCTTCTGACTGAAGATGGGAGCATTGTGTGGAATGAAGACTGTGGAAACCAGCACTGCACGACGCCATGATGTCTCTATAATTTTTATCATTGAGATTTGTAAAATCCCTAGAACATCACAAACCATGGCATCACTTTCTGGTACTTAAATGGAAGTGACATCATGGCATTGCACAACACCAGTCCCCCCTCACCATTTTTGCTCTCATTGATCCATCAAGCAGGAGCAGGACGCCATGATGTCTCTATAGTTTTTATCATTGAGATTTGTAAAATCCCTAGAACATCACACACCATGGCATCACTTTCTGGTACTTAAATGGAAGTGACATCATGGCATTGCACAACACCAGTCCCCCCTCACCATTTTTGCTCTCATTGATCCATCAAGCAGGAGCAGGACGCCATGATGTCTCTATAGTTTTTATCATTGAGATTTGTAAAATCCCTAGAACATCACACACCATGGCATCACTTTCTGGTACTTAAATGGAAGTGACATCATGGCATTGCACAACACCAGTCCCCCCTCACCATTTTTGCTCTCATTGATCCATCAAGCAGGAGCATGGAGCATGGGCATCCTGGTAACCCTTGCATAGGTTGAACCTGGGACCTTCTGCATGCAAAGTAGATCTGCGACGAGCCACAGTCCCTTCCCATGAGCACATAAAGCTGCCTTATACCAAGTCAGACTCTTGCTCTATCCAGGTCTACAATGAAAGACAACAGCTCTATAGGGTCTCATATCAAGGCCTTTTCCTTCAGCTACTACTTAACAGGAAATGCTGGGGACTGAACCTAGGACCTTCTGTGGGTTATTGTGTTAGGCCATATCTGCAGAGTGTTTCCCACAGGTCTGGATGTAACTATTTTGCCAGAATATGTATAAGGACTCAGGGTCCTTATACTGATGCCCTCCCCCATGGTACTTTAAATGCCTACAGTGTACCATTCACATACCCAAGTTTCTGTACCATGATGTGCCACCATCTGGTAAAAAGCCTTAAGAAATTTGTTTAAGCCTCGGGGGAGATTTGGACTTGCTAATTACTCATGGGAAGTTATTCTTGAATGTGAATGTTTTTGGATACCTTGAGATTAGAAAGCTGCCCAAACAACATGGCACAAATGTTCCAGTCATATTTAATTTTGCCATTCTTCCTTTTGAGAGGGGAGGGCATGGGTTTGGTATTCTTCATCTGCACCAGTGGGTAGGACCTTGGCATGCCGAGGTTGCCAGTCTCATGATGGTATACAAATGGAGAGGTAACTTTCAGTTGCTGGATAAAGGAGGTGTGCAAAAGAGTGTGATTCAGAGTCAGACTGTCAGAGCTGGGGAAAGAAAAGGCAGCCACACAGTGGGAGGTGACATACTCCCGTGGTTTACTGGCATCCTGTTTTCCATGAAGCAAGGTGAGTCTGGCAAGAGAGTCTGATATATCCTGAGATACAGAGGTGTTCTCTTTTCTGGAGGACCTTGGGAAGACCAACTGGCAATTTCTCTAGGGCTGGTTGGCGGTAGCCCTGATGGAAAAGAGAAAGTGCCAGGGGTTACAATGAGCTTGAAGTAGGAGGCAGTGATGGCACCATGGCACAAATAGGGAAGGTTGCTCATTAGTTGGCACCCAGCGCAGGAAGAGTAAAGGTTGCTGAGAAGGAGCTGGTGATCATTCTGCAGCAAGATATTTGGGTTGTACAGGTAATAACAGGGGCCTTGCTGTTTGGGGGGATTTGTATCTCTTTGGCTTGGAGTACCAGGTTTGTCTGATGCAACTTCTCTGGATGCATTTTGGGAAGACATGAGCGTCACAGGCTGCTCTTTGATTTGACAGGAGGCCTGTATTCTTGGATTTACATTTTGGTTTTCTGCTGACCTTTCCAGCCAGTTCTGGCCTAGTTCTTCAGTCCCTCTTCCTCCTCATCACTCCCAATCTTCTTTGTGTAAATAGCCTTGTGAGTAATCTCTGGCACCCTCTTGTGGTGTTGTTTTTGTAACCACCTTAGAGGAGGACATGACTGAGAAACTCCTTGAGACTGAACAGTCTGCAAAGAAAGATGAGAGTGAGAAAGGAGAATGTACATGTTAATCTTGCTCTTTTTTGGTAGGAATACTAGCAATAGATCTTTGATCGAATTTTCACCAACTAAGAAAGCCAATGCTGATCAACCAGATTTACTAGACAAGATGATTTGTGAGAGCTTTAATCTAACAGATTAAATTAAAACCTTCTCTCCTTTGCAATCCCTCTCAAAGGACATTCAGCTGGACTTAGCAGATGTGAACCTTCTTCAATCATTTTGTTGTTTATACTTTGAGGAACAAGGCAATATTACCAGATTGCCAACTGGTACAAAATGCGCCAACTGGTACAAAATGCAATGGGGCAGGTCCTTACAGGGACCCCACAGAGGGCACACATACATCCAGTGCAGCACGAACTGCATTGGTTGCTGGTGGAACCAATCAGAGTCAAGGTTTTGGTGCTTGCCTTTAAAGCCCTTAACATTCAGGGATCTCCGTACCTTTGGGACCACCTCTCCCAGTAGGTACCCCAAAGTGCATTAAGATCAGCAGATGATCTCTGGCTGGCCTTGACCAAGGCCAGTACCTTTTCTGCCCTGGCCCCAACCTGGTGGAACTCTCTGCTGAGTGACATCCATGCCCTGTCTGACCTATTAAAGTTTTACAGGACATGTAAGGCAGAGATGTTCTGCCAGGCCTTTGGTTGAGGCCAGCAACTGTTCCTTACATCTGCCTGTCACCCCCTCCCCCAAAAAACCTGCCATCTTGTTTTTAAAATGGTTTGAAATGTTTAAATGCTTGAAAGTTTTAAATATTGAATTTTTATGGTTTTAACTGATTTTATAATGTACTGAATTAAATTCTTGTAAACTGCCTGAGCCCCGCTCAAGTGAGAAAGAAAATCTAATATATAAATAATAATAAATATAATTGCCTGATTTCAGAAATTACAGCACACACTAATACAAATGAATCAGGATCAAAATCAGCTATCCAATCAAAAAGAGTTATCATTAGCTGTTCCATACACATCTCCTGACAAGAAGAGAGAAAAAAACCAGGAACACTTAAAAAACTCAGAATGGGGAGGGGGGGTGTTTCTCCACACTTCCCCCTTCCTAGATTCCAGAGGAGGGGTTGTCTGGAAGCAGGGAAGGCAGGAGTCCCAGGAAGCAGATAGACAGGTGTTGGTTTCTCAAAAGGGCAGGAAAAGTGTCAGGGAGTTGGCACAGGACATTCCTGGTGCAGGGCAGCTAAGAATCACTAGGGACTAGGCTTGTGCTGGATTCTTACTGGCCCAGGTTAGCACAAGGTATGAGAGACTGGTGTAAGTTGTAAGAGCCAGAATAAGGGACTTTGAGGCTTCGGAGTCCCTTGACGTTGCATGTCTCCTAACAATGGCAGAGCAAAGAGCCCCACGGAGGTGGTGGGTGTATCCTCGGACAACTCAGCTCTGGACTGTCTATGCCCGTGTCATCTGGGAGGATGAGCAGTGGCTTCAGAACTTTAGGATGAGCAGGGCAACCTTCACGTGGCTGGTGGACTCTCTGAGGCCCCATCTTCAGCATGAGGGGACAGCCATGAGGGACCCCATTCCAGTTGATGAGCGTGTGGCCATCGCCCTAGCTTTCCTGGCCAACACCACATGCTACCGTCTGGTGGGTCTGCTGTTTGGAGTGGAGCGATCAACCGTGGCGGGAATCATGGTGGAGGTCTGCCTGGCGATTGAGGTGCACCTCTTGAGCCAGATCGTCTGTCTGCGGTCACCTGGACGGGTAAGTAGCTCCCCTGTAAAGCACAGCCGTTTAAAAAAAAAAATGCCTGTGGCACAGGTGATGTTCATCATCTTGGTCAATTTCTGTGGTGGGGGGATCCTGAAGATGGGTATGTTTTAGGGAGGGGGAGCACCTCAGTGTGGTATAATGGCATGTGGTCCACCTTCACGAGGCAACATTCTCTTCAAGGTAAAATTACCCCTATGTCCATCAGTGGCAGTTAGGCGGCCATGATAAAGATGCAGCGATGACATTGTGCAAATTAGAAGACACAGGCATGCTGTAGAGGAGAGCTCTGACACATCAGGAGAGAGGTGCCCCATCCCATTTTGATTCCCCCCAGCTGCAACAACACTGTGGTCCAGATGTCAAGTCTGGCAAAGGAGATGTGGTGCTGATTAATGTGACTATTCACATTTGGAATCTAATGTGGGCTTTAATGAAACTATCCTTCCTGTACGCAAAAATGCCATCCTGTGAACGGTCTGTCCTCAGGCTTCAGCGCGTGTGACTGATTCCTGGGACAGGAGGGAAGGCACCGTCGATTTCTCCAAAGGCGTACAGCACTGTGGACATTTAGGTCTGATATTGATCAATCTGCCCACAGGCATGTGGCGTTGGCATAAACACTTATGTGAAATCCTTTTCTTCTGACAGGTGATGCTTGGATTTGCGGAGCTGGGGTTTCCTCACTGTGTGGGGGCCATGGATGGCTGCCACATCCAGATCCGGGCACCCCCACACCAGGCTTCGGAGTTCTTTAACAGGAAGCATGACTACTCCGTTTTGCTTCAAGGTACCGTGGACCACCGTGGCCTTTTCATTGACGTCACCATTGGGGAGGCGGGAAGGAGCTACGATGTGCACACGCTGCGCTGTTCTAAAATTATGGACGCGATGGACCGTGGCATGTTCGTGCCAGGCAACCCGACGTTGACCATTGAGGGGGTGCAGATACCCCCTATAATAATAGCTGATGCCGCTTACCCCATGCGGCGTTGGCTCATCACACCATATACTGGGGCGCTGACTTCTCATCAGGCCACGTTCAACCATGTTCACAGCAGGGCACGGTCTGTGGTCGAGCGGGCCTTTGGCCGCATGAAGGCCCACTGGAGGTGCTTGGGTGCCAGGCTTCAGGAATCGGAGCAGAACCTGAACTGCATAATCTCTGCATGTGCCGTGTTGCATAACATCTGCGAGGAGCGTGGCCACCCGGTCATGGTGGAGGATTCAGAGATGCGTGGCACTCACCATGCGCAGGAGCAACAGCCGCAGGGGAATGACAGGGAGCATGAGGAGGGTAGGGCAGTGCGCAACACGCTTACACGCTGGATCCTGAGCCGTCGTAGACGCTAAGCTACCCTAAAATGCACCAGATGTTGGCCTTACAAAAGCATAACTTCTTTGTTAAGTAATAAACGTTTTTGTTAACATAACGAGGTGTGATTGTTTTCTGTTGACTATGCGGGTCACATTCATTTGAACACAGTTGTCAACAGTGCTGACAGTGCTCTTGTGAGACTTCTGCTCAAAGTAGTCAAGGATCAGATCTTTGTTGATGAAACACAGTTCTTTATTTCCAATCTCTACATTGGTACAGCTTCTCGGATTATTGTCAGAGATAACGCATATGACAGAAGCAGGTCTATTATACCTTTCTAAGCAGTTTGAATTACCCATAGGTAGCCAATCACTACACGGGAAAAACGGTGGGCAAAAAGGGGCTCTGGCCGTTTGCTTCCCACAGGAAAGAAAGTGAGGTGTCAAGTTGTAAATTTCCCTTCCCAAACCAGACCCTTCAGATGTTACCATTTCACATAACAATCAATGGCCTCGAGGCTTTCGCACGTTGATAAGAGATGAGACTCGTCCTCCCTTGGAGTCCCAGCCGGGACGAATGGAATGCGGAGGCAGGAGTGTGAGAGGCCCATTGTTCCCATACTTTGAAGTTGTCATCCTCCCGCTCTGACAGGCCTGGTCAGGGTCATAAACCTGGGGTCACATATTCTACATACATACTGGCCAAAGTGAGGGTTTACCTAAGGGGGGGGGGGGGGTCATTGCATGGCAGGTGGGAAGGTAGCAGCTAACATACACACATGGCAATACGAATTTAGTATGGCATACAGACATGACAGTGAAAAGCACAGCAAGAAAACAGAAGACATAGCTGTAAGCAATAGAAATACTTTGTCTGAATCAGCAGATTCTGACAGCTCTTCTTTATGAAGTTGAATCTGGTTGTGAATTTTAAACCTCTACTGGTGACCTCGATGTGTGATCCCTGAGAAGGTGCACATTTGAAAATCCACCATTTCAGCAGCTAAAGGCGTGTCAATGCTCAGCACTATCCCCCGTCACCAGTTGTTCAACACCAAGTCGACTTAGGTTCTGAAAAAGAGCAATCTCTCCAGAGGACTGCTGGAGAGAGAACATCTGCAAGGAGACCTGAGAATGGGCCAAGCTCACCCAGCTAGCTGAATGTGAGGGGGAGACTTGGGGATAACTCACAGGTCTGTGTTCCTGGGAAAAAGGGGGGGGATGTTCTGTCCAAGCTACGTGAATGGTGCAGCACACGTGTCTTTATTCCAGACCAAGTCTCAAGCATGTCTTTACTGAGGTGGAGCTCGCTGAGTTGAAACAATATGCATGCCGCTGCCGAAGTAAGCAGTCACTCATCAGCGTGATATAATTTGCTCACCCTGGTGATCTTTTCCCTGAAACAGTACACAGACTAAGTCCACCCTTCTCACAAACCAAGGACAGGTTGCTGGGGAAAGCACAAGGTAACTCATGGGACATTTTAACAGAAGGTCTTCAATGTGAGATGTTGGGGGAGGACATATAGCACCATCTGCATTGTGGGTTGTGTATTTCTCAAAAACTGCGGTTGCTTCTTAACTTTTTCTCCCATGTGGGTGGGTGGGGGTGGGGGGGGTGGAAACCTCAATCTCATTACCATGGTGGATAGATGTTCATTTACACTTAAATTGGTGTGCTGTTGGCTACTGATTGTCACAGATTGTCTCTATACAGAAACCCCACACCCTTTATTGTAAGGATTCATAGTCCTGCCAAGTAGGCTACATTCATATTCAAAGGAAGCAGGGATGCTTGGTGTTTGGGAGGTGCAAATAGACCCTGCCATGGATTGCCCTGAGTAAGGGGTGGTTTGCCTTTTTAAGACTTAAAAGTAATGTAAGTGGCTGTCTGGAGAATGCTTAATGCCTTCAGCAACCACAGAGCATCATCTTGCCTTGCAAAAACATCCCGAAATCGGCTTCCTTCGAAAATTGTATAAACGCCCGTGCGCATGGCTTTATAACCGCACAAAACTGTTTTTCGGCCGTCTGCGCATGCGCAAACTCAATCCTTCCACAAACGGCCTGTAAAATGGACGCACCAGCCAGGAAGGGTCTGTACTGGCAGGACAGGGAGCTGGAACTCATGTATGAGTTCCTGCTTGAGCACAATTATGGAGAGAGGGTAATTGCCAGCACTCATATGGAGTCCCTCTTGATTTTTGAGGAGATCTCTGCCGCGCTGGCTGAGGCTGGACATTCTCGTTCAGCCAGCCAGTGTCGCGCCAAGTTTAAGCGTGACAAAGGTGCCTTTTTCGACGCCCTGGAGGATTGGGGGGGATTCCGCCCATTAGCGGTAGCCCCCCCCGGTTCAATCTTATGCTGCGACTGTGGCAGCAGGCTGGCAGCCCGAGCTGGGAGATGCGCAGGCCCCCAAGTAAGTACCACTTACCCCTTACCTACTTTTCCTTCTGTATTGTTGCCAACTCTATGATTGAGAAGTCATGGAGACTTTGGGGGTGGATCCATGAGAAACGGTGTGATTTGTAAAGGGGAGAGGTATCATCGCGGGTCAATTATGAGCCCCCCCCTTTAATGTAATTAAAGATGGTCTCCCTCTTTCAAATGTAGGCCAGTTTCGTAAGTGGGCGATATAATGGACACACCTAGAAGGGCCCAAAGTTCGCCTTTGCACACCTTAGGTTTTCATCTGCATGTCCTTAATTTTTTTTCCCCTTGGCTTTTCCACAGAATCATACCGTCCAAAAAGAACATGCCGCCAGGAGGCTCTTGAGGACTCACCGCCTGGTCCCTCGGGAGTTGGCGGGGAGAGAGAAGGTAAGCCAGCATTACACACAGTGCTCTGGCATGCCGATTGGAGGTGGCATCCCATCCAATACACCCTGTTATTTTCCCCAGACACAATTTCAAAAGTCAACCAATTGTTCTAACAATAACTGCATCTTTATTAGGAATGGTACACGGGGCCCACTAATGTTGCCCAATTTGCACCAGCACATGCTGTGTGGAGGTGCAAAAAGTGGCGGTGAGGGATGCATCTGTGAGATAAAGATGGTGACATCGTTGCTACAGCATTGCTATCAGTCCCACTGGCTACTTGTGCACCTTCATACCCAGTGGCTAACTGCGCACCTTTAGAGCCAGTTTGGTGTAGTGGTTAAGTGCGTGGACTCTAATCTGGGAGAACCGGGCATGATTCCCCACCCCTACCCTTGTTCCTGGCTGCATGACGTTGGGCAATCCATACCTCTGTACCAGCTGTTCTATCAAGGAGAGCTTGGGAAACAGCTCTCTCATGCCCACCCACCGCCCAGGGTGTCTGTTGTGTGGAGGGGAAGGGAAAGGAGTTTGTAAGCCGCTCTGAGACTCCAAAGTGAGTGAAGGGCTGGGTATTAATCCAATCTCTTCTTCTTCTTCTTCTCTTCTTCATGGCTGAGGTGGTCAGAGGTTGCTTTTGGTGTCCTGCCCTCAAACACACACACACATGTGTTTGAAGATTAATTTCCATCTACAAAGCAAAGTCATTCAAGCAGCCAGCCATTAAGTGAGTTTTAATGGCCTTTGCAGAACAAAAACAGTGGTCACCACATCTGAATACTGAGCATGGAGAGGGATATAGTACAGGTGATTCAGGAAGACATGCATAACACCATTTTTATTTATCTTTGTATGCAGGACCAGGCTGGAGTGTTAGTCGGAGTATCCAGACCTCGTCAACAGCGGGGGAAAGTGAGCAAGGTGGGTATGTGTGTATGTTTGCAGAGTCCTCTGACAATGCACACTGACTGTATTGGCAATTGTGTTGAAATTAAACCATCATCAAATGCATGACCGTGAGCATACAGTGGCCCATTGGGATTCTATGGTAGATGTTCAACTGGTCAAGCTTAGGTGTGCTGTCACTCCGGGGACATGAGGTTCTTACCGTAGACATTCGCATACACCCATTGCTCCATGCTCATAAAACAATCATTTCAGGTTCCCCTGCAGCACAGGAGGAGGCGGAGTGTCATGCCGGGGACTCTGGGACACCAGCGGGTAAGTAACATGACCCTCACTAGTCCAGCAGAAGTAGAACCATGCCCATCCTGACGAACTCCTACTCTATAACGGCAGGCAGAGAACAAAGCCCGGCGGTATCGCTGGAGGAGGCAGAGCACCCAGGACATCCTCTCCGGGAGATCTGTGAGGGCATGGCGGCAACCCTACAACAGCTCCAGGCAAGCCTGGAAATGTTGCACAGGAAACGTGAGTCTTAAGTCCTGCACCGTTCTGTGCACATCATCAGGCAAATGTTATCAATCATGGGCACAAAGTAATACCTTCCAAATGCCATTATTGAACAAATGCGACTGATGGTGATCCCAGAGACAAACATCATAACTCACAAATCACCCCATGCATCAATCAATACCACCATCATGCTTTGCTTTTGTTCTTGCGGTAGTTGGTTGTGATTGTAACTACCTTCCTTTATTTACAGAGGACAACACACAACAGCGGGTGGCAGTGTTGGAGTGGGCCATGCTGCGGCTGAGGAGGGAGTGGGACGGCATGTGCCTCAACCTGGCTCTCCAGGCGCAGGAGGAGGAGGAAGAGGACAGTGACGAGAGGGGGGAGGGTGCTGTGGAGGAGGGCAATGTAGCCGGGGAGGAGAGCGAGGGTTCAGGGCAGGTGGGAGGGAAATGGGGAGTAGGGGGAGGAGGATCTGGGGCACAGGTACTGCAGGAATTTTGTTTTGTTTAGTGGTTGATGTTTGTGTGTACACACCTGTTTGGTTTATTGTTGTTAAAGTTCTTGTTTGATTGTTTTTCATTACAGTTTTTCAAAATACAGCAGTGTGTTGTTGTTCCTTTGTAGAGGAATACCCTTTTTTGACTTCTCATGTTGCTTACAAATTCACATGTGGAGATTGCCTCCTCCTCCACTGAAAGAGGCAATGGAGAATAACCCATCAGTAAGATAAGTATTCAGGTGGGGCTAGGGGATTCACAGAATGTATGGGTCCTCTAACGACCACATGGATAGATGTTTCCCCTTTTCAAAAACACAGAGCTTATTCACTCAGGTCATTGCACCACGAGCAGCCCCCTCAACTCCCCATGCCACATCCCCCTAATCAAAACTTGTTACCCTAACAGGAAACGTTGCTGTAGCTTTACACTCTTACAGGATGTCCAGGCGGGGGTCGTCACCACTGTTCATGATACTGGATTCAAAGACAGAAGGCACTTTTAATATTTCAACATTGGAAGCGTAACATTTATACAAGAGCAGTAGACTAATCTGTCATACATTGCAGCAATGTTCTCTACTGTGGCGGGGAGTACAGCTGTTTTGTTCTCTTGGCCCTCTTACCCCGGCGAATGCAAGGATTCCCCTGAGTGAGGTTTGTGGATATTTGGCTGGGAGGATGATTTCCCTCCCCCTCTGGCAAAGCATTCCCCACTTTCCCACCCGTGTTTCCTGGGCAGCCAACAATGCCAGACGGATCATGGGTCACCCCTGCAGCTGTTCTACTACCCTCACCAGTCACCGACCTTGTAAGGTCCGTGAGAGCATTTAGTGTGCCATTGAGGATGGCGCAGAGAGAGTCAGTGGTACACCTCTCCTGCTCCATGGATGCCCTCATCAGTTCCATAAACTCTTCATGCTCCCTACGCGCTGCATCTAAAAGGGCCTCCCAGTGCCTTGTGGAGTGACGAATCATTGCCTCCCCAATCCTTTCGGTTGCAGTAACGCGTCTAGCCCGCGCACGGACAAACGCCTTCCGTGATCTCGGAGACAGGTTGGTGACATTCACCCCCGGTGGGAAATCTGTGGTGTGGAGAACAAAAAGAGAAAATATGTAGGCTACCTCATGGCCATTCCACAGCCTCTCAGGTCCTGATTTCTCACAGCACCTGTGGGTCCACGGTATCACATTTACCTTTTGGGTTTATGTCGTCCACATTCCCTTCTTCCTCTGGATGGCTGGATGTTGAAGTTCCTGTGGTACACATGTGAGAATGCATCGTCACAACAAGGATAGTAGATTACAGTAAAGGTGACATCATGTACAGGTGCTCATAATGGTGGTTGCAAATACAACAAGGGATGCCCAGGGGGAAATGGCAGAGTTAAATGCTGGAGAGGTGTAGCCCGTGGACCATGCAAGCCTTCATGGTGAGAGCTAAATCATGGCAATATTCATTTCACGGATACTTGATGTCAACATATCCACCTTCCATTGGTGATTGATTCTGTGTATCCCTCCTGTTGTCTTCTCCATCATCCAACACCTCTGGCTCATTCCCCGGAATGTCAACGTCCCCTTCTGTAATTAAGAGAAATTGATGTATGAAGTACATTGCACTACTTGTCCTGTTGTCTCATGCATCCACAAAGTGTTTTCCCACATCAACACGGATGGAGGAATGGGAGGGATGAGGAGGAGGAAAGTCATGGACATGTGTGGATTTCTGCCCGTGTGAGATTTTGTGGGGGCATCACAACATACTTACTTGGTGTGTTATGCTGCAATCTGATGCACCCTGAATGCACCTCTAATATTGGTAAACAACAAACATTGCTGTTTGGCCACAGTGCCCCTCCTATTGGTTTTCCAGGCTCCATGGGCGTGCGGACTGGAGATGACTATGAATTAAAGCTGATCCTTTTATGTACACACCTGTTTTCCCAACATACCATGGCTTCCAAATCCACAGCCAGGAGGAGATGTCAAGACACATCTCTGGGTGGGGGTGGCCCTGTTCTCACGGTACCTCAACACGCCAGTGAGATAAGTTCCCCAGGTCGCAATGGAAGCCCTACATACACATGTCCTGGAGAGCACATACCTGGATCGGGGATCCCAACACCACTTCACACCCCAAGCGGGCAGGGAGGAACAGAAAGTCTCTTGAAAAAAAAAATTGCCTACACAGAACCCACACTCCACAGGGACCCATGTCAACTTTCTATAGCCTTTTCTAATATGCAGCTGGCTAACCTGGGTGGCTGTGGGGAGAGATTACCTGAGTCAACTGAGGGAGAAACCTGGAGAGTGTATGGTGTTAGGCAGTCTGTAAAACGCAGAAAAAGTGTTGTGTATACACTTACCATATACGCTGCTCGCCCCACTAGGAAGATCTTCCTGTTGTTCCATGGGCATGAGATCCAGTGTGACTTCTGTTTGGGAGGGAGGGATGCTCTCCTGGGTAGGCCCAGGTGCCGTTCTTTCCACGAAGCTGTGTGTCAGCCTCCGGCCCACCACACTGGCTCTGCCCTGGAAGATCCAACTGAGTTCCTCAAAATATGGGCAAGTCTGCCTGGAGCTTCCAGATCGTTCATTGTTGGCCACAACTTTCTTGTAGGCCTTTCTTGTAGGCCTTCGCCTTTCTCCGGCACTCCTCAGGAGTCCTCCTGAACCCCTTTCTTGACATTCCCTGTGAGATCCTGGAGAACACATGAATGTTCCTGCTGGATGAACCCAGCTCCTCCTGTACCTCGTGCTCACCCCACAATGCTAAAAGCTAAAGGGTCTCAGCCCGGGCCCAGTGGATGCCTCCAGCGGCTGCAGCCATTACAGCCAAGTTTCTGTTTCCCAGCCTGAACTTGCACAGAGGAGACTGTGAGAAATGAGATCCGGCTAAGGTCACATGACTCTTAGGAGCTATTTTCAGTGTAATCTAGCCAGCCCCTTGCAACTGTTGAAAACGCTGAGACTTGGCGACCCCATAATACCCTAATCGTGACTGCAAAAGCATGTACACGGTAGAACTAGCCTCCATTTCCACATCTGTCCTTCAAATGTCGATTCGTATGGGCGCCCATGCGCACATCGCTAAACTTTAAAAAAAATGGCGGACGAAAAGCGGAAGCCAGAGGCTTCTGCAGGGGAGGGGGGAGGTTGCTCGGAAGTCGATCAGGGACGGCTCCCTGTTTACACAGCGATAAGTCAAGTTTATTATAACAGTCATAGACCAGATAAAAATAGTTTTACACATGAATTGCATAAAAACTTTTGTGGCTAATAAAACATTTTCTATATAACACATACAGGTTAAATGGAACAGGAGCACAACTAATAGTAACATTCCACTTTATGGGGCATCCAGTCCTGATGGCATTGTAAGAGACTTGTAAAATGAGAATAAAAGTTGTATTCTCCCTGCGCCTAAAAGTAATAGAGGCTTAAAAGAGCAATCAAACGACAATAAAAGAAGGTTAAAACACGAATAAAATGCATTAAAAAAATTTACAAAAGGCAAACGGTAAAATGCATTTTTAGATTCTTAAGAGACAGGCAGTTAACAATTAGGTGATTTGATTTCCTCTCTTATAAATGTTCTAGTTCTTAGAGCTAGCCATCCGTATCTAGCCACTAAAAGTGTTACCTCTGGATATCTGTCTGCCAGGAGATTTTTCATAATATGGACTCTTTGCCTGCTACTAAGAGGTAAAGATTTAGAGAATGGAAGTGAGTTCCGGAGATTATCATATGCCTTACAATCGAAAATGATATGTTCTAAATTTTCAATACCATTATTACAGCAGGGACAAATGCGTTCCTCAAATGGGATTTTCTTATACTTTCCCTCTGTAACTGCTAGAGGAAGGGCATCCCAACGCATCAGAGTAAACGTTCTCCTATATTCACTGTTTGACAATTGGTGGAGATAAGCCATAGGACTAATTCTGTTAGAAGGGTCCAGAAGTCTATTCCATTTCTCCACTCTGCCAATATCGTTCTGCCTATCAATATCTATAATCCTCTGTTTTGTCAATTCTCTAGCTTTATCATATGCAAGAGAGCATAGATATTGTTTTGTGAGGCCAAAGTGAGGGAGTTTTTCTTCTATGGCCTTAAGCCAGGGAGGTATAAAGGCGTCTTGCAAAATTAAACATGTGAGCCCTTTGGATAGAAAAACTAATTTCAGCCAATAATGAATCACCATGATCCATAACCTTGCCTCCACAGTGATCATACCAGTTTCAATTCGAATAAGTGCATTTGGAATGCCATTCGGTACCTGTAGGACGGATCTCAAAAATTTTGATTGCACTGTGTCCAGTTTCTTGTATTTAGATGTAATGTTGATGGGAGCACCAAAGGTAAGTTGACTAAGGGATTTGGCCTTAAATAGTCTAAGGGCCGCTACAAGACATTTGCCCCCTTTATGCCAGTAAAATTTTTGTATTGCAGAACAATGCAACAGGGGCCGGAAGAGGACAGCTGAGACCAGCAAGGGAGCTGGTCTCAGATTTCAGACACTTTTCAACGCTTCTTGAGACAGTAAGCGATGCTTGGGGACGGGAGACAGATGCTGAGGTGTAGACACGGCAGATTTGAGTCGGCTGCAGCCGGCTCAAAGCTGCCAGTGTGAACGCACCCAAGGTGTCTCTTGTGGGGGGGGGAGGTGATTGTAAGCTACTCTGAGTGAAGGGTGGAGTATAAATCCAACTCTTCTTCTACTACTACTGAGGAATCATAGTGATAGACTGTAGAGATGATGAACAAATCTGATTGTTTTGAATGTATTAATTGGCTGTATCTTTGTGGATTTAAGGCATTATTTGCTGGCAATAAACAAAGATTTTATATCAAGTCAAACTGGATCTCTCAGAAAAAAACAAAGAGCTGCAGCTTTGTTCTACACAGGCAAACAACATTTTCGACAATTCTGATTCCAAATGCCAAAATTCAAACCACCTATGATATCATTAACAACTGCAACAACACTTAGAATTTAAAAGTTTCAAAGTGCATCATGAGTAATAACCCACTCTGCCATGGAAGTTTGCTGGGTGACTTTGGGCCGGTCACACACGCTCAGCTTAACCTACCCCACAGGACTGTTGTGAGGATAAAACAGAGAAGAGAACAATGTTCTCTTTAGGTCCCCACTGGGGAGGAAGGCAGGGTATAAATGAATTAAGTAAGTGAACAAATATTGAGCCAAGGAATCTTTGGAACTGTGCTTTTGTGAAATGGCTAGCAATATGCCATTAGGAATCATTAACTGCATTTCTCTGGGTGGGGTTTTTTTTGGGGGGGGGAGGGGAGAAGAGGCACATCACCATTAATTTAATTTCACCAATTTCAAGTAGTCAATGTAAATGTGTCCTATGCACATTTGCCACTTGTTTCAGGCAAGCAGTGTACATTTGCACAAGGTCCCCGACCAGAATGATCACAAACCTTTCAAGAATTCTCACCCCCACAATTCTGCTATATGTCCTTTATTTAAAGTTTCAGAAATGTACAAATTCTATCACATGCCCTCAAGAGCTGCCCTTCTGAATCCAAACAAAACCTTCAAATTCTCAAGGGAGAGTCTTCTCCCCTATAGCTTCACCTAGATCACCCCACTTTTTAGGAATGGGCACAGATAAATCTTCTGATGGTTCTATCTTCAATCACAAGCTGCTCTGGTGAGGATTTTCTAGTAGTGGCCCAGTAAATTACAAGCCATTTGCTTTAGTGAGGGCTGTCATATTTGGGGCTAGTTTATTCAGTCAAGCCAGAATATGTGCCTATTTATTTGATGGCATGTACTACCTCCCTCTCCCCCTTTACTTATCATCTTCTTTAGATAGTTGGGTTGAAGTGCTGATCATATTAAATTTTTGCTCAACCATTTAAAATTATTACAAGGGGGGGCCGTGATATTCGCGGGGGGGGGGGAGAAGCTGACAGCTGCTCCTCCTTCCTCCGCCCCCTTCCCCCCCCGAGACTCCCGGCGGGCCTCGGCATGCTGAGCCTCTACAGGCATCCGCCGAGGCTCCCCCCCTGTAAGGCGGTGGCGGCAGGGAGACCGCTGCCTGCCGAGGCTTCCCCCGCCTTCAAAACGGCAATGGCGGTGGCAGGGACACCCGCCGTACACTGAGGCTTCCCCCCCCCTGCTTTCAAAACGGTGGTGGGGGCATAGAGACCTGCCACTCGCCGAGGCTCTTCCCTCCCCTCCGCAAATGGGGGGGGGGAGGGAAAAACCCTGACTTTTACTGATTTTACTGACCATTTTCTACCCCTGTGACTACCGTCCACGTAGCAGGGCATCTACAGAAGGGCGAAGGGTAAAAAAAATAGTCATTAAAAGTCTCTGCGATGAAGAACCTTTCGGGTGGGTGGGTGGGTGGGTGGGAGGGGGAAACAGCTGGAAGATGCCCAGCAACAATTCAGTGAGAACCTGCATGCTGAGCTTTCAAAGAAGTCGCCTGAAGGGGCTCTAAGCTCAGTCAACAAAACAGTAACAGCAGTCGGGCGGCCAGCCTCCCATTTTGTTCCGCATTCCAATGGGACGACACTCCCGGCTGTCCAGAGCCTCCTTGACTTCAGAGCCTCAGGCTCCCCACAGAGGCGTGGAGCCCTCCCCTTTTGGGGACTCAGCCCGTGCCCACGCGTCTCCTCTGCACTCTACCCACCCTCTACCCTCAGCACAACATACCCTGGAGGCTGCCTCTAATCTTTCCGGCACATGCACGCACACACGCACCCCGGTCTTGCCTCCCCCCCAAGTCGCTTCCAAGGCTCCCACCTGCGCGGGTAGAGACCCCAGCACCAGGGCTCCCCCCAATCAGAGGGTGCGTGCGCCAACACGCTTCAGCCACGCGGAAACCCAGCGCCTGCCACTCACCACTCCCACCTGACTCTCCACCCTCGTCCGTCAGTTCTGTGGAGTTCTGGCTCCTCGCCTAGAGTGACGATAAATGGAAGCACTGGTGTAAGGCAGGATCCCGGGCTTCCAGTTGAAGGCTGGGCTTCCCAGTTTGCACTGCTGGGGTGGGGAATTTAGGGAAGGGACTGGAGGCTGACGCGCCTCTGAGATCCCGCGGGTGCAGGTTGTAGGCCTCGGGCCCACTGCAGATGGACTGAGGCTCCCCCCTGCCTCCCACCCCACCCCACCCCCTTTCCCCAGCTGTAGAGACACCCCCCTCCAAGCATTCTCTGCGCGTGCGCAGAGAACGCCATTCACTTTTTGGAGGATTTAAAGATCCCCCAATTTTTTTTCACAGGTTTGGGATTTTTCTGCACATGGGGAGAGTCCCCCCTGTATGTAGAAACCCCCCCTACCCCCCAAGTGCCCCCCCAGCGCCGAGCACAGCCAGCCAGCCAGCCAGCCAGGGCGAGTGAAGCAGCCAAGGACAGCGTGAGGTAGGAAGAGGGGAGGGGAGGGGGTCATAGGCATTTCTGCATTCTCTGAGGCCTCCACCCTTAGGCCTAAGTTTGCCTAAGGGGTCCACCAGCCCTTTCCGCATGAACAGAACACACACAGCAGCTGCTGGGAACACCAGCTCATTAAAAACAAGCACGTCTGGGAGTTCCAGTTCCGGCTAGCTTGAGGGCAGACGTGTGTGGGACTGCTCTGATCACGTCTGCCTAAACTTTGTTTTCTTTTAGGCTTTGAAAAACTGCCTCACCCGTCTCTTGTAGGGAGAAGGGTGGTAAGGGGCTTTGGAACACCGGTGGGTGGGGAGAGGCAATCCCCCAAACCGTAGTGTGCCCCAAAACAAGGAAGGACAAAGGGCGTTGATGTAAGACTCGCTGCGAAGAGGAAGCCGTGAATTGTAGGAGTCCAGCGGAGATTGGAAGAAAAGAGACTAAAGTTAAGTACAAGGAATTTTCTGGCTAAAAGTAATATAATAAGGTCTAAAGTGGACTGTGACTTGGGGGATGAGAGAGCGTCTTAGTGGAAATTAACTTTGACTGCCCGAGAGGATTGGAAAAAAGAACTGCCTCCCAGAACAAGCGGCTAGCTTAATAGTCAGATCGGGAGGGGGGCTTATAAGAGAAAAGGCACGCTAAACAAGATAAATTGCTTGCTAAGAAACAATATACTGCAGAAAGTGTTGTTTTTTCTTTTCTTTCTACAGTCGCGGGAGGGCATAAAAGGAGAAGTTACCTTTAAGAGGTGGGCGCGGTATGCAGCTCGGATTGCCAGGAGTAGCTGAGTCATCGGCGCAGCTGAGAAGGCTTGGGGACGGTCTGCGGAATCTCTGATGTAGAAAGGAGGTGCCGGCGGAGCGACATAGGGTGAACCACGAATAGCGTAAGAACGGAGCCGTGAAGCCCCAGGATCAATGAGAGACGTGGAGTGGCAGTGCCAATGGAGTGACGTGGAAAGGCAGTGCCGGCGGAGAGTTCGTGTGAGAACCACAAACAGTGTAGAGAACAGTATAAAAAGAATACGAAACTGACGTAAGATAAGAAAAGGGAAAGGAAACTACGTAAGAGGTTGAGTCATCATTGGATCTAACTAATAAGGAGACAACTGAAAGAGATTAAAGAGACTTAAAGGGACACATTTTTGCAGAGAAACACAAAATAAAGTAAATAAGGGATATAAGAACTATAAGGCTAGAAAGTTTTGGGAAATAGTGGGAAGCATTCTAGGTGTTACAGGGAAATTGTTGTTGATATCTCTGGTGTTATAAGGGGGACTAATTATAATTGTATTTGCTGTATTATTTGTTGTGTTAATTGAAGTTATATGTAAAGGTTCCAAGGTGGTGAAAGTTTAACATAATTAACCAAAGGAAAATAATAATTAAATTAAACTAATTAGGGTTCAACACTCAATAATTATTCAATAAAATTAATAAATTTAACACTAAGGTCTAATAAAGTGTGACAACAATTAGTTGATCTACATCTAATTTATATCTAACTACAAGGATATTTACATCTACTAAGGGTTAAAAAAAATAAAAATAACAATAATTAAATAAACAAATAAATAGATTTTCCAATAAAGATCACTATACTATAAATACTATAAACTTTTATTTACTAGCCAATTAACTCTCTAACCAATTTTCTTAGGAAATAAATAAACCATAAAGAGAGGTACCTAGAAATAATTAATTTAACTAGTTAATTAACTAATTAATTTATAAAGAGAGTTATCTAGAAATAATTTCCTTTTTTTCCTAAATAAAATAAATTATCAGACTGAAATCAACTAATTAATACATTTAAAGTTCAAATTAATAAATTTAATTCTATGGCATCTGGGGGGGGGGAAGCGGTAACAGGAAGTCTTCTATCCCATCGCCAAACCTAACCAAAGGCATGAGTCAACTAAAATCAACATCTTCTAGTCTTCCACAGATGTCTACAAAAGATCTCAAGGATATGATTGAAGACTCCGTTTCAGCGGTTATTAAACAGACCATCGAGAACACACTGCCCGTATTAATAAAAAAGGAAATGGAACTGATCCAACTTTTGCAAGCACAGATGGAAGAAATTTCCAGGCAAGTTCAAGCGGAAACAGAAGAATTTAGACAACAGATTCTTGAAAATAAACAGGAAATACAAAAAATTGCCTCTAATCAACAAATAATTGTAACCAACCAAAAGAGAACAAGCAGAAGAGTTACAGAAGTAGAATTAGAAGTGCAAGAGCTTAAAGCAAAAAATGAAAGAATGGAAGAAACACTGATTAATTTTGAGCTAGATAAAGCTGCACTAATTCTACGTCTTCAGAACATTCCAGAGAAGATTGGAGCAAATTTAAAAGAAGAAATAGTGGAAAATTTAACGGAACAATTAGCAGTAACTTCCAAAGAAGAACTTTCAGTAGAGATTGATGCAGTTTACCGAAGAAACTCGTCATACGCCAGAAAATATAATGTTCCCCGTGAAGTCCACATTAAATTTTTAAAAAGAGAAATGAAGGAAAAAATCTTAAGAGCCGTGAACGAAAATAGAGTGCAGATCCAGGGAGAAGAAATTAGGTTCCTTAAGGAAATACCCTGGAGTGTTCGAGAGCGTCGCTTCAAATATCAAGACTTAACGGAATTATTGAGGAACAGAAACATAACGTACAAATGGTTATACCCAGAAGGCATCTTCTTTGAATTTCAAGGTAAAAGAAATTAATTCAATCTTCAAACTAGAAAATTTTCTAGATACCTACGGGGACAACCTAGGATGGCAAAGAGATGAAGAAGAAGAGGAAGAAGAAAGGAATGAAGAGAAAGACAGCGAAGAAGATAATAAAGCAGAACAAGAAAAGAGAAAAAAAGAAGAGAAGAAAAAAGGGGAAAAAAGGACAGAAATTAAAGCATCGCAAATGTTGACTCGCTTCCAGTATAAAAACAAGGCGGAGGAAGAAAAAAGAAAAGATGGCCCACAAAAAGACTCTTAAAATTTTCTCTATTAATGTAAACGGGCTGAATAGCCCACAAAAAAGGAGAAAATTTTTCCATCAATCCATTAAACTCCAAGCAGATGTAGTTTGTATGCAAGAAACCCACATTAGAAAAAAAGATATAAAATATTTAAGAGAAAAAAACTAGGGGAACCCTTTGTCTCATCAGACGAGGGGAAAAAAAAAAGGAGTAGTAATATTTGCCAAAGAACAATTAAACCCACAGTTATTCTATGCATCTGAGGATGGTAGAATTATAGCGATTAAAATTATTAGACAAGGTATAGAAACTTTAATAATTAACATCTACGCGCCAAACCAAAATCAAGAAGGTTTTTTTATGGAATTACATAAGATCTTGAGTAAACAGAGTTTTGATAACATATGTATAATGGGCGACTACAATGCCGTTTTTGACATAAAGGCAGACAGAAGTCACTACAGGAAAAATAAGAGCAGAGGTTTGACCCTACCAAAAAAATTTCTTGAAATCGCAGAAGAGTTTAATCTAGTTGATATCTGGAGAGTGAGAAATCCAGATAAAAAAGATTTTACCTATTATTCACCAAGACATCAGACATGGTCTAGGATTGATATGGCCTGGATGTCAGTGCCATTAGTAAAAGAAACAATAGATGCGGAAATATTACCTGCTACTTTTGCGGACCATAATCCAATTTCAATTTTGTTAAAAGAAATTAAAAAGAAAAGTAGATGGTCATTTAATCCTAGCATGTTAAATAATTCAAAATTAGTCGAAAAAATTAAAATTGAAACGAAAGAATTTTTTAAAATAAACACCCAACAAGAAACATCTATGAGAATAATTTGGGATGCATACAAAGCTTTCTTAAGAGGGATTTTAATCAGTCACCAGGCATGGAAATTGAAGCAGAATAAGTCCGAGTATGAATATCTTTGTAAAAAAATTAAAACGGAGGAAGAAATTTCAAAGAAGGTTAAAAATCAGGAAAAAAGTAGAGCAAAAATAAAAATCTTACAGCATAAGTTAAATTTAATGTTATCTCAAGAAATAGCAAAAAAATTGAGTTTACAAAACAATATTTATTTGAAAACGCTAATAAGCCAGATGGTTGGCCTATAAATTAAAAAAAAGAAAAGAAAAAAGAACAATTCTAGCACTAAAAAACGATAAGGGAGAAGAAAAGTACTTGTTACACGAATTAAAAGAAATCGCGGAAAAGTATTATAAAGATCTTTATAATCAAGACAATGAAAACGTTATTTAAATAGAAAAATATTTAATAGGGAAAGAGGGATTCCAATTTTCAAAATTTCAACAGCATATAATGAACCAGAAGATTACAATGCAAGAAATAGTAGATGCAATTAAAAACCAAAAAAGTAAAAAAGCTCCAGGCCCAGATGGCTTGCCAAACGAGATATATAAAATCCTTGAGAATCAGATCAGTCTCCCATTCAAAGCATTGATTGAAGCAATTGGTAAAACGGGGGATATACCCGATACATGGAAGCAGGCGGTTATAACTTTAATTCCTAAATCAGAGGGAGACAAAACATTGATTAATAACTATAGACCAATTTCGCTTCTAAACTCGGATTATAAAATTTTCGCTAATATCCTGGCAACAAGATTAAAAAGGGTTCTCTCAGAAGCCATACATCAAGATCAAGTTGGCTTCTTACCAAAAAGGCAATTGAAAAATAACACAAGAATTCTTATTGACGCCATTGAATATTATGAAAACCACCCAGATAAACAAGCAGCATTTGTATTTCTTGACGCGGAAAAGGCATTTGATAATCTGTCCTGGTCTTTTTTATTACATAAATTGGAAAACTGTAACTCAGGGGTACTTTTCTATAACATGATAAAGGCAATTTACAAAAATCAACAGGCAAAAATTATAATTAATGGAGACCTAACTCAAGATATAGTGATACAAAAAGGTACGAGACAAGGGTGTCCATTATCACCCTTGTTATTTATTTTTGCTCTGGAATCTTTAAATGAACAAATAAGAGAAAACAAACAAATTACAGGGCTAAAAATTAGATCTTACGAATTTAAGGTGAGAGCCTATGCCGATGACCTTCTATTTATTTTGGAGAATCCCTTAAAGTCAATACCCCCACTAATAAAAGATATTACAGATTATGGAAAAGTAGCAGGTCTAAAAATTAACTTTAGAAAAACTAAAATCCTTGCCAAAAACTGTCCAGATGATTTAACCAATGAAATTCAAGAAATCTCTAAAATAGAAGTGGTCAAAAAAGTGAAATATCTAGGCATTTGGTTTACAAGTAATAATAATGCCCTCTTAGAAAATAATTACATGGTCTTCCTAAAGGAAATCCAAAAAGACTTAGATAAGTGGAAAAACATACAGCTATCGCTATTAGGAAGAATAGCAACTGTTAAAATGAATATCCTGCTGAGGTTTCTCTTTTTAGCACAGAATATTCCAATTCTGAAAAAAGAGAAATTTTTTAAAGATCTTGACAAGATAATTAGATTTTTCATATGGTACCCTAAAAGAGCAAGGATAAAATTAAAAATCTTACAGGACAGGAAGGATAGAGGAGGGTTTGATCTACCAAACTGGAGACTATATTACCGTGCTGCGGCCATGTTATGGATTAAAGATTGGGTTCAATTAAAAAACACTAGAGAGCTAGCATTAGAGGGCCATGATTTATTCATGGGATGGCACGCATATCTCTGGTATAACAAAGAAAAAATACACTCCAACTTCCAATATCACATAATAAGAGGTGCTTTAATAAAAGTCTGGCAGGAAATTAAAACTATATTCTATCCTAAAACCCCTAAATGGATATCACCTTTAGAAGCATACATTAAACCAACTTTAATTACAGAACATAACGAATTAGATTATAGGATGTTGTTAGACAATTATGATAAATTAATATTAAGTGAAAGTATGAATTTATCTTGGTGGGAAAAACATCAACTGGTGTCTATCTATGAAACAGATAAGAAAATTGGGTTTATGGAAATAAATACAGAGATGGACAACGCATGGCTTAATACAACAGAAAAAAATATTAGAAAAATATATAAAGTGTTGTTAACTGATGAAATGCATGATGAAACCATTAAAAAGTGTATGATTGACTGGATGGTAGATTTTGACTATACAATAGAAATAGAAAATTGGGAAAAAATATGGAAAACATTAAAATTTTCGCCTGCAGTAGCTCATAAGGAAAATTTATATAAAATGTTTCATAGATGGCACTGGTCACCTGATAAGATCTCTAGATGTTTTCCCAACTGCTCTAATTTATGTTGGAAATGTAAAAAAAATGTCAGTACATTTTACCATATGTGGTGGCACTGTAGGAAAGCTCAAAATTTTTGGAAAAAAATACAAAAACTTGCATTGGGAATATTAAAACTTAAGATACCGTTATCACCTGAAATATTTCTATTAAACATGATCCCAGAAAATATAATTAAGGAGGAAGCAAAACTAATGGTACATATACTTACAGCAGCAAGATTAAGTTGGGCTAAATTATGGAAAGGTGAAGAATCCCCAACCATAGAAACAATTATAGACAGAGTGACGGATATTGCAGAACTAGATAATGTTGGCCACATAGTTAAACAAAAAGATAGAGCGCACTATCAAAAAGTATGGGTAAAATTCTATGACTGGTTAGAGCGGAGGCAATGACTCCAACTTGATTGTTAAGGAAAAGTACTAATTATATCTGTAACCTTGTATAGGTAGTTTGTGGGTTAAAAGATACTAACTGTTTAGGTTAATTTAAAAGCAAATAAGAAGGATATGAAGAAATATTTGTTAATATTAATTTGCTTTGCACTGAACGGTATGTTAAGAAATTATTATGTTTACTTTCGAATAATGTTATACTTATACAACAATAAAATTTTTCAAAAAAACAAAACAAAAAAAAACCAAGCACATCTGGCCCTCATTTTATTCAAGGAAAATGTTTGTGTAGTTGCCACTGGGTTTATCGAGTATTTGTGGTACAACAGAAACTTGGGATATTTAAGGCAAATCATTCTCACTTTGTGTCGGTAGTGTATCACCTTTTACATTAATATTTTGTGATGGATTTTGTATGTAGTGATCAGGGGCAGACTGGGAGCAAAAAACGACCCTGGAAAAGGGTCCCACCATGCTCTACCCCCAAATCTACAGGAACTTCCCAACTCAAGAGTTGGCAACTCTATTCCCCTGCCTGCCCCAGGCCCTCCCTTCTAAAAGAGAGAGGGAAGAAGGATGAGGCAGTCTGCCTACCTCCCCAGCCCTGCAACCCAAAGGGGCAAAGGAAGTAGCCTGCATGCCCAGTATCTGGGTGCCTCCTCCTCTGGGCCTTATGGAGCATGGGAGGGCCAGGCGCCTCCTTTATCACCTCGCACAGGGTTAGTGAGTGGGTGCAGATCTTCTGGGCTGGCCTGGCCTAGCTGGGAGGAAAGGCTATTGGCTCACCAGGAGACTAGGGTTGCCAGCCTCCATGTGGGGCCTGGGGATCTCCTGCATTTACAACTGATCCCCAGCTGACAAACTTCAGCTCCCCTGGAGAAAATGGCTGCTTTGGACGGGGGACTCTATGGCATTGTACCATGCTGAGACCCCTCCCCTCCCCAAACCTCATCCTCTCCTGGCTCCACCCCCAAAGTCTCCAGGTATTTTCCAACTCAGACCTGGCAACCCTACAGGAGACACCCCAGTGTGCCCATAATGGCCAATCCACCCCGGTACACACGTAGATTGTCACACGCCTGTGAGCAAAGGAAACAACAGCTCAGTCAAACCCACATTTTGGCCTGATTTCAGGATTGTATAAATTAGTGAGGTTAAAACCAGCTTGAAGGTGGCATTTTCCAGCAAGTAATTGGCAGGGATGAAAAGCAAGTTTCCATGTTCCACCACGCCCAGGCAGTCCTGCCAGCTACCTTTGCAAAAGCAAAAAAGTAATGTGACTGGCCCAAGGTCAACCCAGCAAGCTTCCATGGCACAAGTGGGGATTCAAACCTGAATTTAACAGATCCTAGTCTAACACTTTAACCACTACACCATGCTGGCTCTCTTGATGGTATAGCATGTTGGAATTTGAATATTTGTTTACTGGCTTGATTATACATATAAAAATAAATGAAATATTTCACTGTCTGCATATCTTTTCTGGCCACTGAAACAAAGTTTGGGTCCAGTTGCACCTTTAAGACCAAACTTTGTGGTGCTGCTTCAGACCAGCACAGCTATCCACCTGAATCTATTTTCTGGCCATTATGATTTGTTTTACTGCATAACTTTTACTGGAAATAATTTTGTCATATAGGCCATGACCTAGATAGTCCCAACCGAGACTGATCTTGTCAGATCTCAGAAGCTAAGCAGAGCTGATGTGGAGGCATGCAAGGGAAAACCACCTCCAAACGTCTCTTGCCTTGAAAATCTACGGGGGTCGCCATGTCAGCTGTGACTTGATGGCAAAATAGAGGAGGGGGATGTTAAAACACCTGGACACCAAATAGGCTAGGTACACCACTGATGAGGGATATGATATGTTGAGGACTTTATCACCATGGCTTGTAAAAAGTTTTAATTTCTGCCTTCTGTAGCCTGTAAACAAAATAGTATGCCTTGTTTTATTGGGAAAGCTTTTTTTTTGGACAGCATATATCTAAGAGTAAGTACCAGGAAGTCTGTGGTTCAAATCCCACTTCAGCTGCACGATTACTCAGATGAACTTAAGAAAATCTTTTTTCAGCTTCATCCCAGTGGTAGAGGATAGGGCCTTTGCATGCAGAAGGTCTCTGGTCAACCCCTGACATTTCTCAATAGAAGATCTACACATTACAATTTCGTCTGCATTTATTTTAATTTTTTTGCAAATTTAGCTGCCAGGGTTGTTTTATCAAGGGGGCAAATGGCTTGAACTTTAACTCTATCAGTTCAAGCAGTTTTCTCTGTGGACAAGGCTCCCTCTGAATTGCTTTGACTCTCATGGAGAAAACTGACGGGTACCCGTATTTTTCCACATTGAGGTTAAAAGAAATTCAGAGGTGGTTTATCCCAGCAAGAAAATGGCAAGGAGGAAACTGAAGCACAGTGTCCTTCTACTTTTTAATAAAGTCCGAGAAGTCACTCCGAGTGAAAGGTGGGGTATAAATCCAATCTCTTCTTCTTCTACATTTGTAACAGAAATAAGGTTGTTTAAAGTAAATAGAAGAGGTTCTGTAGTTCTGACCTCCAGGAACAGGAATTAGGGAAGACCCCTCTGAGCCAGACAGCTGATGCCAGTCAAATAGTCAATAAATACTGACCTTAATAAACCAATGGTCTGACTCAGTGTAAGGCAGCTTTATGTGTTCATGGGAAGAGCTTACTGGGAGATAGGGGCCCTGGGTCAGTGATGGAGCATCCACTTTGCATGCAAAAGGTTCATGGCTCAATCCCTGGCATCTCCAGTTCGAAGGACCAGATAGTTGTCAGTATGAAAGACCTCAGCCTGAAGTCCTGAATAGCATCTGCCAGTAACAGAGTAGACAATGCTAACCTTGATAGACCACTGGTTTGCCTTGATGTAAGGCACCAGCAATGACCCAAGGAAGGTTGGATATTCCTGTATTGGAGACACTCCTCTAATTCCCTAGCAAAAGAAATTTAATTTTCAGACACCCTCTTGGTTCTCTTAATTCCTCTTTTGTATTTTCCTGACGACTGGGCTTTGCTGGAAGGGCTGTAATCACCAGTGAACTTAGTATATATTAACCATGAAATAAACATGGGATGAAATTAGCGGAGGTTGCCCAGAAGGAAAGTTTGCTACCCAAACCGAGCTCAGATTCCTTTGCAGGGTGTGACCTAAGAGGCCTCTGTCTCATGGGGCTGGAACTGGCTTTGCCAGTGGCTCTGCTTTCTAGCCCTCACAAGAAGGTCATTATACACCTCCTTTCTGCTTTTTATTGGCCTATTTGTCTCTAAAAGTCAGACCGGATGCAACAGTGGACACCACATATTCACATGGCTATCCCATTCATCTAGAAAGTAGTGAGGATGTGGTGGCTAATTTTGTCCTCAAAGGTAAATCTTGATCTGGCTGCAGCCTGGTTGAGAGACTGCCAAGGAACTCTGCTCAGCAGCCTGGATTTCCTTGAAGACAGAAAAAGTGGGCTGTAAATGCATCAACAAATAAAAGTTCTAAGCGTTGCTTTCTGTAATGCATATTATACATTCTATTCAGTATAGGTTTTACAGTCAAATTATCTGCTGTGTTCTCTCCCTGGGTGGGGCTGTAGCTTAGTGGCAGAGTAGCTGCTTTGCATGCCAAAGGTCCCAGGCTCAATCCCTGACACCTCCAGCTAAAAGAATCAGGTGATGGGAAAGACCTCTTCCTGAGATTCGAGAGAACCACTTCCAGTCAGAGTAGGTAAGACTGGCCTCAATGGGTAAAAGGTCTGACCTGGGTTATGTATATTTGTGCATTACATATAGGTAAAGGTAAAGGTTTCCCTTGCTTGGAAGCCAGTTGAATACGACTCTAGGCATAGGCGTCAACTACGGGGGGGGGGGCTCGATGACTCGAGCCACCCCCGAAATTTCCCAGGGGGGACTAAGCCCCCCCCCCGGAAAATGGAGCACCTACCGCCGCGTGTCCCTGGGCCCTTCCTAGGGCCGCCGTCCTCTCTCTTTCTCTCTCCCCACCCACCCCCGCCCTGACTGCCTCCGTCCCTCCCTCTCTCCCTCCGTCCAGGGGCCAGCTAAGCAGATGCCCAGCTGGCCCCTGGACGGATGGAGGGAGGGACGGAAGCAGGAGTGGCCAGGTGGGGGGGCGGAGGCAGCGGCAGCAGGGACATGGTCCATGAGCCTCTCCCCCCAGGGATTTTAAAACTTGACGCACCTGACTCTAGGGATGTGGTGCTCATCTCTGTTTACAAGCCAAAGAGCCAGCGCTGTCCGAAGACGCCTCTGTGGTCATGTGGCCGGCATGACTAGACGCTGAGGCGCATGGAATGCTGTTACCTTCCCACCAAAGTGGTACCTATTTATCTACTTGCAATGTCTTGCTTTCAGACTGCTTGGTTGGCAGGAGCTGGGACCAGAGATGGGAACTCACTCCATCATGCAGCACTTGGCTCTTGAACTGCCGAACTAGCGCCCTTCTGGGCTGCGGTTCAGTGTTTTAACCACTTGAGCCACTGCAGTCCTCGCATTACATATACATAGGAATAAATACAACAGGCTCTAGAAAGATGTGATGTGTAACAAATGCATAGGCTGGAAGCAGGTTAAGTATATATTAGCAGTATGTAATAGAAAGGTACAAATGTGGAAGTAGTCTCACATACCTTATGGTACACAATGACTGGTGTCCAAGGTCACACAACGTGGGCCAGGAAATGCAGCACACAGCGCTCTGTGGAGTAATTTCTGCAACTGGGCAGTCTGCAAAGTCATTTTATGTTGGATGTCCCTGCCTAGAATCTTAGCTAACTGTATACAGTAAAAATGTAGTCCTCTTATCAATATATTAGGGCATCCCAACCCCCCTCCAGCTCACGATACTTAATCTATTTAAGAGGAAATACTGAGTATAGTAAAATTGTAGTTGTAAACACCAAAAGGTGAACTAACAACTCCCCATAGCATAACCATGCTCTAAGAATTGTCGAGTGTTAGTCTACAATTACTATCGTAAACAGGATCTAAAGAGCTACCTAAAAAATTGCATAAAGTAGGAGACAGAAAATATAAAATCTATATTAAAAAAAACCCTTCTCTCGAGTGCTGAGATTAAAAGTTAACAAATAAACCTTAACCTTTTAGGCTAAAAATATCTTAATGCTCATTAAAAAACCAGTTTTGTTAATGATAGGGATATCTTAATATATAATAAGTACAGCATAATAACTAATAGTTATAGCAAAAATGATGTATTAAGCATACTCTATAGATAACTCCCATCTCTGGTCCCAGCTCCTGCCAACCAAAAGCAAAAAATTGCAAGTAGATAAATAGGTATCACTTTGGTGGGAAGGTAACAGTGTTCTGTGCACCTCAGCATCTAGTCATGCTGGCCACAAGATCACGGAAATGTTTTTGGACAGCGCTGGCTCTTCGGGTTTGAAATAGAGCTGAGCACTGCATCCCTAGAGTTGTACTCGACTGGCTTTTGAGCAAGGGAAACCTTTACTTTATAGAAAACTGGCAGAGTCAGAAGCGGAGGACAGACTGCCAGAATGAAGTGCAAGGGAAGTGGAGCAAAAAGACCCGGGCCAAGTTGTCGCGGGGCTTTCTGGTCGCACTGTGTGGACTGATGTGGGACCATACCAGGGAGGCGGCGGAATGGAACGTTCACACTGCAGGGCAGCCCCTGACAGTGGTGCCCCGGTTGCGTGTGGCTTTGGTCCGTTTCAACAAACTGCGCGTAGGCACATGGGTGCCTATGCGCAGCAGCAATTGGGGCAAGATCCCATGGCTGAGAGCTTTAACTCTATGAGCCGGAAGCGTCCCCGCAGGCAGTTGTGCACTCAAGCACACAGCATGCATGGGCGGTTATGCTGGATCAGCGGGTTCACGTTACCGGTGCTGCTTGATTGTGGCTTATTTCCATCCACAATTCCAGGAAGTGGGACCAACGTGCACTCAAATGGCTTGCCACTGCTTTCACCTGGTACTTTTAAAAAGCAGGATCAAAACGCTTAAGGATGGGGTGAGTATGGTATGAGAACCCCAGACAGCTGTGGCGGTATGAACTGTCTCACTTAATCTGCTTGAGAAAAGTGCCTATATCGGGCAAAACTGCCAGTCTGAACTCAGCCAGAGTATAAGCAGACAGTCTTACATTCCTATGTGATCTATTAGATAAACCATCCTTCTTCACATCCGCACATGAGCAATTATACTTTATAGTACATCTCTGATAACGCATAAATCAAATAAAATCATATAACCTGGAAAGTAGTGCTGGGAAGAAAGGTAAATAATATTTCCTTTTTTAAAAGCTGTAATAACTGTAATACTTGTGGAAAGCCAATATTGCTAAATTTTCTTTAAGGCTAGGAAGAACAAATTTTAAAAATGGTGTTTAACAGAGCGATTATGGTATTCTGTTCACTCTAAATACCTTACTTATTTTTAACATATTTAATTTAGTTGAGCTAACAATGAAGAGCTTTTCTAATTCCTATTTAAAAGTGTGAGTTTTAATTTTGTGTTCTAGTGCACTACTAACAAATAAATACTACAGATTGAAACTATCCAACCATAATAACAAAACTAAAAGAAAAATAAAAGAAAAAGAGAAGAGTGCCAAAAAGCAGGGAGTTTCTTGTTAAATTACTCACTCATGCTATACACTGTTTATTATTATTATTTTCACAGATAAGAATGAAGCTATATTTTTGCATCTTTCAGCTTGCTCAGGAGTCTATAAGAGCTTTTTCTTCTTCTTGAGTCAACTGTAGACCAAGTGACGATAACAACACTTTTCCAGTGATAGTCTGATGCCTGGTATAGGAGGCCATTTTTATACACTTGAACATTCCATGCAGGGCTCCAACGTAAACGTATCTTGGTTCCATACAAGTTAGTCAAAACTAACTTCAGCTTTTGTCGTCTATTCAGGGTTTCTGATGAGAGATCTAGCAGTATTTGACAGTAGTCTTTAAACTGGAGTGATCCTTTTTGGCAGGCTTCTTTGAGGATTCTGTCTCGAGATCTTGGGTAAACAAACTGTGCGAGTATGTCTCTTGGTCTCCCCTTTCGAGCTGTGGCTAGTGGTCCCAGGCAATATGCTTTGGTTATCAATGGTGCTACTCCCTCCTTCAGATTTAAGGCACCAGCTAACCATGTTGAAATAAATATTGCTAAATCAGTATGCTCCTTGGCCCCCTCCTCTATTCCACAAAACTTCAAATTTTTGCCTCCAGCAATTTTCCAGAAGGATAATTCTATTGGGCGCAGTTTTTTTTCAAACACTTGCAGCGATCTTCGCTCTTTTTGTAGTGTGAGAGTCATTTCTGTGGTGTTTTCTGCTACATTAGATGTCTCTTTAAGTTCCTTACCAGGTCCGTTAGTTGGATTGCATAAGCTGAAGAAGGTCTGCTACTAAGGATGAGAGAGAATGTAGTAGATCGACTCGTAGCTCTTGCAGATCCTTCTTTGTTACAGGCTTCAAAATTGGTCATCTCTGCTGTTTCTTTTGAATTTAAGGGGTCTGTAGTTTTGTTGGAAGTTTCTACTAGAAAAAAGGCTTTCACCGACCTGGAACTGGAACCTGCTGGGGTGCAAGGTGCAGTCTTGTGGGGGCAATGGTAAAGTTGCTGAACTTCGTCTTCGTTGGAGGCTTCAGAAGCTGAGGAAAAGGTGTGGTGCGTGGCGGAGCCTTGGTGCTCCTTCTGAGCCATCTCGTAGGTACAGGCCACTTGGAAGACCTTCTCCAGAGTGGGGTTCGAGAGGGCGATCAGCTTTCGCCAAAGCTTACTCTCTTGAACTCTGCACACGAATCCTGTCATGAGGGTGTCCTTGACAGATGGGAACTCACAGCCGACCACCAGCCTCCAGAGGTCGGCCATGAATGCGGCTATGGTCTCCCCCACCACTTGGGTGCAGCGGTTGAATTTGACCCTCATGGCTGGCATGGAGGGTTTGGGCAAGAAGTAGCCCTTCAGCGCCTTGAGCAGTTCCTCAAAGGGTACCTCCATTAGAGTCCAAGGGGAGACCAGGTTTTGAGCAATTTGGAACGTGGTGACCCCGCATGTGCTCAGGAGCCATGCTCGCTTCTTACCCTGGTTGGTGACTCAGCATACTTTCAGCAGGAATCCGAGCTGGCTGGCCCAAGCGTCCCACTGCTTGGGTTTGGAAAGGTTGAAGATTGCGATCTGTCCCAGGGCGTCGGCCATTGTCTTGGCAGTGGAGCAGGGAGCGGTGTCCTCAGGGGCGGATAGCAGTGCGGCTGGGCACTGGAGCCCCACGGTGCCCATCGCCGACGGATTGATGCTTGGTGAGACGCTGCTTGGTTCGGCCAGGGAGTCGCTCATTCGGATCCCATCCTCATCGCCAGTGAAAAGTACTGGAGTCGGGAGACCAGTGGCAGTGATTTCATAGTAAGCTCTTTATTAGGTAGTCAGATGAGGCATACCTCACCCCGGCTCAGGGGCCCTCTTTTATTCCGGTCAGAGTCACACCTCTGACCTCACCCAAATGTCCCTATAGGACCTTACGATTGCAGTTACATGTCGAGGTCCCCTCAAGGACCCTAGGCACTAGATTGGTGACCAGTCACAATCTGGCTGGCTATTGTTCCCCTGGGCCGAAGCTCAGGTCACAGCCAGGCCATGTGCTCTGGCCATGTGGTGGTCGCCATTACAGGAGCGCATGGTGAGCTCCATTGTACATATTCCTCATGGTACATTACAAAAAGCAATGAGAACTATGAGAGTTTATGTATGGCACTTCACCAGAACCCTCTTCCAAGGCATAGGCTGAGATTTTGGAGAAGAATCATAGGTGGGACTAGATTGAAGAGAAGGGGGGAGATCAAGAGAACCTGCTCTCCACGTCTGTAGCCGAAAGAGATTTCCCTTGATGTAAGACTGCAGTCTGCCAGGCAGTGACCAATGGTAAGAAATCTTTGCGTCCTGCAAGCAGTTTTTGATCACTTTCATGTCGCGTCTTCTTTGTAAGGTTTCAGGCGTTAAATCTTGAAAAACTTGCATAGTTGCACCTTGATAAGTGAACAATTTTCTGATGTTGGTTTCTTTTAGTATCTTATTTCTTGTGCGGTAGTCAGGAAACGTGCCACTATGTCCCTTGCAAAGTTAGATTTGATTTTGTTGCAAGAGCCAAGCCTGTAAGCACAATCCACCAAGGGTGTAATTCCCAATTCCCGATTCAAAACAGAAGAAAGCCATGTGGCAATAAAAACACTGAATTCAGTGGTCCCTTCTATTGATTCTGGGAAACCTCGGAATTTTAAATTATAAAAACATGCAACATTTTCAAGATCCATAAATTTAGCTCTTATGCATGAGTCGCTGGCGTATAAGACCTGGACATCATTCTGCAGAGTAATACATTGCTCCAAGGCCGTGTCTGCAGCTTGAGATATTTTATGTAGATTTTCAGAAAGACCTTGAAGTTGCTCCATTATTAGTTTGAGTTGGCTTTCCACTCTCAAGGCAAAACAATCTTCTAGATTGTCCAAAATAGACAATACTTCTGGAGAAATTGATGAGGCCTCCTCAGTTGGTTCTGAGGTGTCAGTGGCCGCCATCTTAGGTTGAGATCATTGTTCCAAGGCCCCAGAGTTGTTCTTCTCACTTCTTGGAAAGTAAGATTTCACTGAGGATGAGAGCAAGCCAGTAGCTTTATTACCCATCGTTTATTCACCCATCGTTTGCGAAGATGATCTATAAGCAAAACATGTTTTAAAGTCAACCGGGGGGGGGGGTTGGGTCGGGAGCCGAAGTCCTAGGCATCCATCAGCTTCAAGCATGATGCCACGCCTCAACAGCTGTTTACTTGGTGGGTTTTTTTCTGTTCTGGAAAGTGTTGCCTCAGCAAACTTGGAGGCTAAAGATGGTGGGTTTTGTCCCCTGAGGGAATCTCAGGTCTGGTGAGGAGAGCAAAGACAGTAGCTGTGTTCACTGGAGCAAAGCAACCATCTTCTGAGGAAAGTTTTGGCTGGCGCCGCTTCCGTGGGTGGGACTCAGGCAACGCAGCCAGTGGTTGGGACAGCTTCCGACTGACACATCATGGAGCCAACTGATTTAGGAGCGTGTGGAATGTTCAGAAAGTGCCTGCCCACTACTCAATTATATTTAAGGAGAGATATGTGTATGTGTGTGTATTTATGTGGGATTGTTGTGGCTATGGCTCAGGGGCAGAGCTCCTCCTTTGCAAGCAGAAGGTCCCAAGTTCAATTCATTATGTACAGTTAAAAGGATCGAATAATAGGTGATACAAATATCTCTACCTGTAGAGCTGCTGTCTTTCAGTATGCACATGAGAAGAACAGAAAGACCCTTTGGAATGCATGAAAATCAAGTTTCTGGCTTATGAAAAACAGCTGGTTTTGAAAGTACGTCCTGGACATTTCAGTCAACTCAGGGCTATTCAAGAAGACAGATTAACATTGTCATTGCAGCCTTCCTGCACTGATTTAGATTAGGCCCAGGGGACCCAGGATCAAATCCTTATCTAGGGCCCTAAGTATAAATTACTTTGTCCTTGTAACCTCCCTGAATCTAACACACAAACTTTCAATCAGACATTCCTTGCAGGTTCCATTCATGAAACTCAATTCCTAGGCACTTGTCATCCTAGTTTGGATTAGGACCACAATTTAGCCTTCCCCCTGGGGGCCATTTCAAGTTGAGAAAATGGCATGAGGGAAGATGGCTTAACCCCCTTTTCCTTGCACACTGCAGTTCCAATCTGAATTAGGTTCCCACATACTTGGATCTGAGTTCCAAGCATGGGATTCACATGGCACATTTGACTGAAAGTCCTCACAGTGATCCAGAGGATAATGTAATTTCCAGTGCAATCCTAAAAAGAGTTATACCTTTCTAAATCAATGGAAGTTAATGAATTTAGAAAGGTTTAGGACTGCACCAATATAATTCGGTCCAGAGCCATGAAACTCACTGGGTGACTTTGGGCCAGACATTCTGTCTCAAGGCCAAACTAGATATTACCATGACCATGGGTCTTACTCTGACCCATGGATGCCAATGCCATTTTAGAGCTGAACTTGGCCTTTTAAAAATGCCAAGCAATCTGGTTCCCCCCCCCCCCATGCCTTTTCAAATGCCGAAGTATGTCTAGTTTTCCCTACACCTAATGTGTTTCACAGGATTGTGATGATAAATGTAGGTAAGGAAAATCATGTAGCATGACGTTTGTTGCATAGATGAAGGCTAGAATAAAAATGTTCTTAAGAAATGGAAAAATTCTGCTTAGTGAAGTAGGTTTTGTAAATAACAGGTAAGGAATACGTTCCCAGTGTCAATGAGCAGAAATTACTATTAATTATACCCTACACACACAGTGTAGTATTATTATAAGAATTTGATAATTGTGTGTGCATGCATGTGTGTGTGCGCATGTCTGTAGGTCATCTTCTCCTGTTCTTCAGCACCAAAAGCAAGCAGAATGCTGAACTGAAACCCAGCCTGTGAGAACTGGGCAAAAGAGCCAATCTAGTGTAGCAGTTAACGTGTCATACTAAGATCTGGGAGGCTCAGGTTTGAATCCCCACTCAGTCGTGAAATTTGTTGGGTGATGTTGGACCATCCACTCTCTTCCCACCTGCTCTACTTCACAGGGTTGTTGTGGGGCATAAAACAGGCAGAATCCACATACACTGCCTTGAGCTTCTTGGAGGAAGGGACAGACAGACAGACAGGAAGAATCACTGGGATATTCCAGCCCTGTGCACTGTTTCCCAGGAATACCAGTTATGAGCAAATTCCATAGGTACAATGACAGTAGATTAACCAGAGTAGCCCAGAATTCAAGTACAGCCCCTGATGCCTTCTTGTGGCTCATTTGCAAGCTACAAGGGCTCCAATGCATGGGCTAGAGAGAGTTGATACATGCAGGGCTATTTTCGGGCAGGAACGCACAGGAACGGAGTTCCGGCTGGCTCCAGAGTTGGCCACACCTACAACCAAAACCTCTGGCATGCGTGGCTACAGAACATTCTGCCCTCCCCATGTTACACACAAGAGCGAAAGGTGGCATGTTAAGTTGGTTGGGATTTCCTTGTCAATTTCACTCCCCCCCCCAGTCAGCTGAGAGTGAAATTGACAAGGAAAAGCCTCTCTCTCTGCCTTCCCTTCTCTAGCTGACATGCTTCAGCTGGAAAAGGGCAGGCAGGGAACCCAGGCACATTGAAAATGCCTTTCTTTCCCTTCCCAATCTGGGGGAGGGAGAGAAAGGCATTTAACCGTGCCCCCCCCCCCCGCCACTTCCCTGAGTCTCTCTGCAATAGTGGAGAGGCTGAGGGAAGAACGGTACCAACTTCTGCCATGGCAGGCAGACTGGGGAAAGAGGGCAGACATGCAGACGTGCAAGAAGATCAGGAGGGGGACCCAGGCATTTTAAAAATGCCTTTCTCCACAAAAGCAGAGAGGCTCAGGGAAGTAATGGGGCATGTTTGCCTGACTGCCCTCGGTCTCCCCAGCCTGCACGCCTTGGTGGGCTGGCTGGGGAGACCGAGGGCTTCCAGGCAAACACGCCTGCTTCCCTTCCCAATCATTCAGGGTGTGTGTGTAGGAGACTAGAAAGATGGTGCTGAAGTGGGGCGGAGAAGCTTGGGGGGGGGAGAGGCAAGCTTCCATGCCTGCCCTGTGCTTTCCCAACTTCCACTCCTAATATGCTAATGAGCTGCACTGTCAGGGGTGTGGCCTAATATGCTAATACATTCCTGCTGTTGGGTGTGGCTTATTATGCTAATGAGTTCCTGCTGGGCTTTTTCTACAAAAAAAAGCCCTGGATACATAAAACCACCTTATGCATTTTGGCCCAGAAGTACACAGCTGGATCAAGGAATGGAACAAGAGAACGCAATCTGGAGCAAGCCTGAGCAGGAAGGAAAACAATTTTTGCATGACGTTCTGCAGTGTAGAAAAATTCAGGTAAGTAGCTGTGTTGGTCTAAAACTGTAGAACAAAGTTTGAGTCCAGTGGCATCTTTAAGACCTCCAAAGTTTTATTCAGAGTATAAGCTTTCATGTGAAGAAGTATGCTTTGTACACGAAAGCTTACACTTTAAATAAAACTTTGGTGGTCTTAAAAGTGCCACTGGACTCAAACTTTGTTATTGGGAGCCAGTTTGGTGTAGTGATTAGGAGCGCAGACTCTGATCTGGGAGAACCGGGTTTGATTCCCCACTCCTCTACATGCAGCTGCTGGTGTGACCAGGGGTCAGTCACAGTTCTCTCAGAGCTGTTCTGGAAAGAGCAGTTCTTGAAAGAGCTCTCTCAGCCTCACCTCCCTTACTCACAGGGTGTCTGTTGTGGGGAGGGGAGGGGAAGGGAAAGGCGATTGTAAGCCACTTTTACACTCCTTTGGGTAGTGAAGGGCGGGGTATAAATCCAATCTCCTCCTCCTGCTCTCCTTATTCTGCAGTGTACTCTACTTTAGCCATAACTTAAGAACATAAGAACATAAGAGAAGCCAATGTTGGATCAGGCCAATGGCCCATCCAGTCCAACACTTTCTCATACAGTGGTCAAAAATACCAGGTGCCATCAGAAGGTCCAGCAGTGGGGCCAGGACACTAGAATCCCTCCCACTGTTGCCTCCCCCCCCAAGCACCAAGAATACAGTGCATCACTTGCCCCAGACTGAGAGTTCTTATCTACACTTTGTGGCTAATAGCCACTGATGGACCACTGCTCCAGATGTTTATCTAATTCCCTCTTGAAGCCGTCCATGCTTGTAGCCGCCACCACCTCCTGTGGCAGTGAATTCCATGTGTTGATTCATTCATTCAAGATAACTTCATTCAAGATAACTTGTTTTACATTAGGAAATGAGAGAGCACTCTGTTTACAGAGTATTCTCTGTTTAACCTTTGATTAATAAACAAAATATAGGACATGACAACAGGTGAGCTTGCCTGCAGAGGGAAAGGCCTGGATGTTGCAAAGGGATTGCCATGAGGTATTGCATTGCTCTATAGAGTACACATGGTATTACTCAGGGCTGTTGCGACAGAGGAACCTGGGTTGTGTGTGTGTGTTTGTGCCTGCTCTCCTCCCCCCAACCCTAGGAATATTCCAAGTCTAGAGGAAAGTTGAAGCAGCCATTGGTGGACATTGCAAAACTGAGCACTGCTCTTCAGAGAATGAGAGAATAAAGTAGCAGTTTTGTCTGATCTGATTTAAATTGTGGAGAAAGAGGACAGGTGAGTGAGGAAATCGCTTATTGTCCTACAGCTCATTTTGTTAAAACTGGGTACCATGGCAACTGTTCTGGAATTTGCCCCATTGTCCTCTGTTCTTAGAAGAAAGGTTCAAATCAGAGAATACCAACTCTGGCTTGGGAAATTGGAAGCGGCAGTGCTGAGGGTGTTGAAGTTTCAGGAGATGAAGGAGCTCTGCAGTGATGTGATGTTGTAGCGGGTATTCCATCCTAAATCTCTGTTTCCTTCAGGACAACTGATTTCTACACTCTGGAAAGCAAGAGTCCAGTAGCACTTTAAAGACTAACAAAATGTGTGGCAGGGGGTATGAGCTTTTGTGAGTCGCTGCTCACTTCTTCAGGTACAGCTAAAATGTGAGTTCATCTGTCCTATATATTGGAAAGTGGAGTGATTTCAGATGTCGGATGACATTAGCAGGCTAATGACAATAGCAGGTGTGATTGGATTAGGTGCGATATGCAGAAGGGTAGTAGGCATGGAGAAATCAACAGGAAATGTAGGTATCGATTAAGTCCAGGCGAATGCATTGTCTTGAGCTTCATTATCAGTTGCAATTCAGCAGTCTCCCTAATCTCCCTTTGAAATTCCTTTGTAAGAGAACTGCTACTTTTAGGTCAGCAACTGAATGTCCTGGAAGGTTAAAATATTCCCCCACTGGACTCTTGCTTTTTTCTACTGCTACATACTAACAGGGCTACCCATCTCGCTCTCTCTCTCTCTCTGGAGAGCAGTTGTAATTAGGATTGCCAGCCTCAAGGTAGGGCCTGGAGATCTCCAGAAATTACAACTAATCCCCAGACTGCAGAGCTCAGTTCCCCAGGAGAAAACGGAAGCTTTGGAAGATGGACTCTATGGCGCTATAACCTGACCCCCGCCTCTCCCAAACTCCATTCTCCACAGGATCCGCCCCCAAAATCTCCAACCCAGAGTTGGCTACCCGAGGCCATTCTGACTAGCAAACTTACTCCCAACTTTTGATTGATGGGACAGACACAGGCCCGTAGCTAACACGGGACCCACGGGGCCCGGCCCTCTCGTGTTTCTTCTGGGCCCCCTCCCTTCTGGGCTGCTCCCAAAGTGCCTCAACTCACCGCCTGTGCCGTGCTTTGATTTAATTAGCTGGCGGCCCCCCTGAGGCCCCCTCCCGAAATAGATCCCAGCTACAGGGCTGGACAGAGATTAATCCACCATGAGCTTCAAGGAGAAAGATCAACTTCAAATAAATAAAAACCTAACTGGGAAAGTGGACTGTGAAAGGCGGTAAGCAGGGCAAATCATAGACCTCAGAAAGACGTATACATTTAACATATGTTTATTTAGTGCTGACTGACCATGCGCAAAACGTCTTGTCAAAGTGCGCTCATCCCATCGCTTCCCTGTTCACCAGCCCGCCACAAATCCTCCGGATCGGTCCCCCCTCGCCCCGCACAGGTTGACTCGGGCCAAGCCTCAGCGCGCACGCGCCCTCTCCGGACGCCCTCTCCCACGCTATCCTTCCGCCCTCCCCGGGCGCTCCCGCAAGCGCACTGACTGCCCTAATGACGCAAATCGGGGCGGGGTCTGTGACATATACGGAAGGGTACGTCACAGCCGCCTGTGGATTGCGGCTGGGAGAGCAGCAGCAGCAGCAGCTCGTCGTCTTCTTCTTCTAAACCAGGGCGCATCGCCGAGGCTGGTGAGTGGAGGAGAGGTGTGTGCAGCCTTCCTGTCTCTTTCTCTCGGCGGGAGGGTAGGCAAAGGGGCGCGCGGCTCTGCTCTGCTCCTCCTGCGCTGATGCCTGGAGGAGCGGGGAGAGAGTTCCTCTTGCGAGTCTCTACAGGAGGCGAGCGTGTCCCTGGCTCTCTGTGTCAGAGGGGGGCTCCTCGGTCCTTGGCTACGTGCATTACACTGATTGGGGTAGAAAACAGATTGCACAACCGAACCCAGTTTTTCAAGACAAGCGCCGGAAGGTGTTCTCTTCGTTTGTAACCCCTCCCGCTGTTAAAAGCAGGGTAGCTTTTGCTTGCTTGTTGCAGTTTTTTTCCTTCGCCCTGCTCTTTTGTGGTTGCGTATAGTACTTACATTGTATTTTTATGCTGCCCCCCTTCCTCGGAGGAGTTCCGTGTAGTTTATGAAGATTCATAACAATCACCTTGTGAGGTAAGTTACACTGAGACCTGGTGTCACCCCTCTCCCCCCCCCCCCCCGAACTAGCACCTGGCCTGAGATCACCCAGAATGCTTCATGGCTGTGTACTATAATAGTTCCTATCTGCTTGGTGTTTTTATCCTTTCCTTTAGAAACAGGTCTTTAGAAATTCAAGTAGCTATGTGGTTCTCCTTTCCTCCATTTTATCCTTGTTTGGTAGGTTGGCCCAAAAATGTGTGGCCCAAGGTAACCTAATGAGCTGAGCAGAGATATGAACTTCCCAGTCCTAGTCCAGTGCTCTGAACACTATACAGAACTGTCTGTCTACAGTCTACAGTCCCCTGCCACTATTCTGATGTATTCCCTGGATTAATGACATGGTTGGAGAAGCAGCCCTTGCTCTGCAGAATGTTCTGCTCTACAAAATGTGTGCTGCCCTGAGCTATTGAGTGGGCTATAATTATGGGATATAACTGATTTTAAATAAATGCATTTAGGCAACTGCAGTGGCTCAAGTGGTTAAGATGCTGAACTGCAGACTGGAAGGTCGGTACCTTGGCAGTTTGAGACCCGAGTGCCGTGTGACGGAGTGATCTCCCATCTCTGGTCCCAGCTCCTGCCAGCCTAGCAGTTCGAAAGCAAGAAATTGCAAGTAGATAAATAGGTACCACTTTGGTGGGAAGGTAACAGCGTTCCGTGTGCCTCGACGTCTAGTCATGCTGGCCACATGACCACGGAAACGTCTTTGGACAGCTCTGGCTCTTCGGCTTGGAAATGGAGATGAGCACCGCATCCCTAGAGTCGTATTCAACTGGCTTCTGAGCAAGGAAACCCTTTACCTTTAGTGTGCAGCACAGCTTGCATAATGCCTTAATGTTTGTGTGTGTATGCAGTGATATCGATATGTGTTCAAAGCATGACAGAGCCATGTACCACTTGAAGATGTAACTTCTGGGGCTCTTGTGAAGTAAGCTGAACCTTCATGAATGATCATTCTAGCCAGCATGTACAACCTTTTTGAGCCTGCGGACACTTTTGAAGTTTTGACATAGGCTGGTGGTTGCAACCACATAATGGCTGCCGCAGGAGATGGAGCCAACTGAAAAATCTCAAGGTGTGGGGTTTTCTTTATGCCTGTCTGCAAACTAATTTCCCTTGTGCATGTGATGAAGTGAACTCCAGCACATGAAATCTAATGCCCCAGTAAATCTACTTAAGGAGCCAAAAGACTCCCCCCCCCCCCCCCCCCGGTTCTATATACATTGTACCACACACATTTGATTTTGTCTAGCTCAGAAAAGCTCTTTATTTTCTGGTGTGCATAAATGCATTTTGTTCTGGGAGGTTTGAAATGAGCCAAACCTCCACTGTGCATTTTAAAAAGTTTTTTTCCCCTTTGGGCAGAGACCAGGCTGGGGAGGCCCACTGGTGGACCTCCTAATGGCACCTGATATTTTTGGCCACTGTGTAACAGTGTTGGACTGGATGGGTCATTGGCCTGATCCAGCATTGGCTTCTCTTATGTTCTTAAGTCAGCCAATGGCTTTCCAGGCTCACCTCAGCTACTGCTTAAGAAATGCTAATAGGTCCAGCTAGAGACAATGTGATGGCTAAGCTCTCCCCTTCTCCTCCCTTCAAGCTGGGAACAGAGGTTGGAACAATGAAATGCTAGAGGGACACCAGGAAAGAAATGTTTAGAATTTTCAGGAAAAGCCTCTCTGACCTGACCAGGTCAGTGGGAGAGGAAACAGAGATGATAAAAACTCGTTGCCATAGGAAGGAGGCCTCTTTTCTTTGGGTGCTGTGGCCATGAGTGCACACAGACCTCTCCACTGGGAAGACAGCCATTGACCATGTTCTTGCCTCAAGAGCTGGAGCAAGCTTCAAGGTAATGGTAACTCAATAGGAATCCATAACCTCCTAAGCAAAAGGAGCCTGTCCTATTTTGACATCCGGTAGGGCATGTACAGAGAAAGGGACAGAGGATTTGCATTTTGTCCACTTCTTTTGGACACCCCTGCTCTGATGCTGTGCTAAAAGTATGCTTGTAAGCATTTTCTTTTTAATAAATACTTTATGACTTTTGATGTTGGTAGTGGGCCTCTGTACCACATAGAGCTCTACTGTCTCAGACACACTATTTTAAAAGGAGTGCCAGGAAGAAGGAAGGCAGTTGGCAAGTGGCCATTTCTCCAGTGTCATGCAAGGCAGTAAACCATCCCCATGGTGACCAGGCGCTGGGCAGCAGGAGACACGGAGGCAAAGTCTCACACTTACCTGAGAGTGAAAGAAAAGTTTCTCCAGGTGTGAGAAAAACCCAGGAGGGCAGGGTGGAAACAGGGCCTGCAGGCAGAGCAGGCATATTCTGCCCTATCTACTTATTGGTTTCTTCTTTAGAACTGTGTATGTTTAGTTTTGCATTGGTGGTATTTTACAGTTACTCTGGAAGGAATTTTTGGAATGATTTAGAGCCTTTCCTAGCATATGTCTGTGACTCCTTAAAGACCTGCCTCTCTCTTTAAGAACCGACATCTCAGGGTTCATTTCCCTGGATCCTCTTCCTCCCTCCACATCCACAAAGAGCTGCCGTAGTAAGTTCTGCCAGGAGCAGGAAGGAGGAAAGGAAACTTGCCCCTCCTCTTAGCAGGGATAAGTGTGATATATTCACAGTCCCTTGATTATCCTGATTTTTTTTTGCCATCTTCTGGGCATAGAGCAGAGGTCAATGTGAGGTTGGGGGGGTGTTTGTGAATTTCCTGCATTGTGCAGGAGGTTGGACTAGATGATCCTGGAGGACCCTTCCAACTCTGATTCTATGATCTAGATTTTTTTCCCTTGGGATCTGACAGTGACTTCTTGTTTTTGGCATTACTTCAGGCTTGAACAGAAGTACAATTCCTCTTCATCCTGCTGGACAAAACAGGACCAAGAATGTCATGGATAACAGAAGGTGAACTGTCTATGCTGGAGAGATTCTGTGCTAGTGTGTTAAAAGTAAGTTAAAATGGTGTGTGTTTGTTAAGTGCCATCAAGTTGCTTCTAGCTTCTGGCAACTCTATGAATTAATGTTCTCCAAAACATCCTATCATTGACAGCCTTACTCAGGTCTTGCAAACTGAGGGCCATGGCTTCCTTGACTGAGTCAATCCATCTCTTTTCCTGCTGCCTTCAACTTTTCCTAGCATTATTGTCTTTTTCAGTGACTCTCGTCTTCTCGTAATCTGACCAAAGTATAATAGCCTCAGTTTAGTTATTTTAGCTTCTAGGGAGAGTTCAGACTTGATTTGATCTAGAACCCACATATTTGTCTTTTTGGCAGTCTATGGTATCCATAAAACCCTTCTCCAGCTGACACTGTATTTCTTGTATGCAGGTTTCTGAACAGGCTAGGCTGTGAGGGAATCCTTGATAAATCCGGGCTGTGAAGGAGGAGTTGGTTAATAGCTTTTAGCCTTGCTAGTTAAATAGAGCCTGTATGTGCAAGTCTATGAGATGTCAGGGATTGGTAATAAGGAATGACCATCACCCCCCTGGTGCTGCTGGCAGCCTTCAAGAGGCTGATGAGAAGCTGCTGTTGGGGGAAAAAATAGACCTAAACAGACTCTCAGTGCCACCCTTAAGCAGAGTTACACACTTTTTAGTCCATTGACTGCACTGGTCTTAGAAGGGTGCAGCTCGGTTTAGGATTGTACTGTTTGTCTGTTTCCATCTTTTATGAATTAAGTTCTAAGGATGGAGTAAACAGAAGTGCAGAAAGTGCCACTGGACTCAGATCTAAGTATTTATTTAAATATTTATACCCTGTTTTTCTCCCCAGTGGGGATCCAGAGTGGTTTACAACATTCCCCCCCACCCCGGTTTTATCTTCACAAGAGATAGCTTGGGCTGAGAGAGATGGGATCCAAGGACACCCTGTGACGAGTTTTCCCTCTAAGCTGAGTTAGTGTGAGCAAGCTCACAGTTTTTCAGCTTTTGGCTCACACGTTTTTGCCTTAGCTCAGGAAGGATGGCTCCAGAGCAAACTAATTTATGCAGTAGCCAAATCACTCACTCGCAACTTTAATGCCAGTAGCTCACAGAATAGAATTTTTGCTCACAAGACTCCAAAGCTTAGAGGGAGCATTGCCTGTGACCTTTATGCAGAGTGCAGGTTCTCTTCCCCTTTTTGTGTTGTGATTCCTCATCATCTCCACTATGACTTATCTAAAAGTTATACGCAGGTACCCTGTTGAGTATCTGTGTGTGCCCTTTCTCACTCCTTTGCCCACTGTCTATGTTCTAGATCTTTCCTTTCACTCTTCATGAAACATGAGCTTGGGTAAGGGGCTCAGGTAAAACTGGGTTGACTCTCGTTCCCTTTCACCTGAGCCTCTCTCTCTGTCTTTGCATGCAGGCTGGACCGATGCCCAAGCATGTGGCGTTCATCATGGATGGCAACCGGCGTTACGCTCAGAAGCATAATGTGAAGAAACTGGAAGGACACACCCAGGGATTTGCAAAACTGGCACAGGTGGGGAGTACCTTTTCTAATTAGGATGAATCATAGAATAATAGAATCACAGAGTTGGAAGGGGACATACAGGCCATCTAGTCTTGCTCCATGCTCCATGCAGGATCAGCCTACAGTATCCCTGACAAGCGTTTGTCCAGCTGCTGCTTAAAGACTGCCAGTGAGGGGGAGCTTTCCACCTCCCTGGGCAGCTGATTCCACTATTGCACAACTCTTACTGTAAAAAAGCTTTTCCTCCTATCCAGCTGGTACCTCCCTGCCCTTAATCTAAACCCATTATTGCAAGTCCTCTCCTCCGCTGCCCACATGAACAGCTCTCTGCACTTCTCTAAGTGACAGCCCTTCAGGTACTTGAAGGGAGCAATCATGTCCTCCCTCAACCTCCTCCAGACTGAACATTCCCAAGAAGTTCCTCAGTCTTTCCTCACAAGGCTTCTTGGTCTCCAGGCCCCCAATCATCCTCTGCTCTCCTCTGCACTCGCTCCATTCTTTTTTAAAAACATTTTTATTTTTCCATAACAAACAAACAGTGGGGGGTACATCATTTCAGATCAATTTCCTCTTCATTACAGTCATCTAATCCATCTCGTTTTTCCACCATATATTATTTATATAAAGTTTGCAAATATAAAAATACAAGTTGAGGACCCGCGATACTCGCGGGGGGGGGGAGAGAAGGAGCTCGCCCCCTTCCCCCCCACAGAGAGTCCCGGCGGGCCTCACCGGGCCTGCCACTCGCCCCCTTCCCCCCGCCGCTTGTCCGTTGCTGCCGCCGCCGCCACTCAGGTAAGTCGTTCCCTGCGCATGCGCAGGGAACGGGTTTTAACTTTTCGGGGGATTAAAGTATCCCCCGAAAACTTTTTTTAACTTTTAAGATTTTTCTGCAGGTGGGGGGGTCACCCCCCACCTGCAGAACCCCCCCCTCTGCCCCCCAAGTGCCCCCCCGGCGCGGATTTAGGTATCCACACAGGGGTGGGCCACTTGGGAATTAGATATATAGATACAGTTTCGTAGTTTCTGCTAATACAGAGTTTCCCTAAAGATGCTATTGTTTTGAATTATATTGTACAATATATGACTCTTTATTCTAAGTACAGGTATATTAAGACCTTACTCCCTCAAGAGTATCTCAGTATGTAAATGATATAGACCTAAAGTGGAGGGAGTTCCTTCATGCTTTCCCCAGAATTTTTGTGTATATCAACTTTTTCTTGATTTTCTGATTCCTCCTCCTAAGTTTTAAAGTCTTAATTTTGTGCCTTTTCCCTTTGTAAGTATAAAAATTGTCTTCTGAGAACAGCTGACTATATTCCCTCTTTGTAGTAGTTTGTAATTCCATAAATTGGTGTTTTTGTTGTCTCTGTGTTGGTAAAGAAACCACTGTTTTGGGAGTTTCATCAGCCATATTTTTTTTTGTAGAGTCTCTGGTACATTTTTGTGATGGTTACATTTGGCTTTGTAGGCAAAATCCAGTCATCACAGGACTCACTCAGGTCAAACCAGAGAATCCCTGCAGCATAACCAGACTGAGGGAGCATGTTTGCCAGCCAGGTCATCAGCAGAACCCGTGCAATCTTCTGCCCCCCACAAACAGTGCCACCGTGCCAGTCAGTGCCCAAACCACAGGACTCACTCAGGTCAAACCAGAGAATCCCTGCAGCATAACCAGACTGAGGGAGCATGTTTGCCAGCCAGGTCAGCCGCAGAACCCGTGCAATCTTCTGCCCCCCACAAACAGTGCCACCGTGCCAGTCGGTGCCCAAACCCCACAGGACTCAGATGATCTTCAGCATAAACTGAGGAAGCTGGAACTAAGATGTAGGACTAGCCTCTCCTACAATAATTTGCCCAAATCATGGCTTGCTGTGAAGGGAATGTAGCCCACTTTGACGGATGGCATGAACATCCATCCACTTCTTGTTAGATCTGAAGGTGGGTCTTCAGTTGCCTCCGGCCAAGGAAGCACCTCTGTTTCTCCAAGCATGTCAGCTTACCTCGACATACATCCGTTTGTGTCTCGTGTGGCCCAAGCAGACTCTGCGCGGCTAGACTCATCATAGACTTTGGACAGGGAGGGGACCCTCAAGGTCATCCAGTCTAACCCCACACACAGTGCAGGAAAATCTCAAACACCTCCCCCTCCACACACACACCCAGCAGACCCTGGGCCCTGTCCTGAACAATGATTTGCCCAAACTGTGAATTGCTGTCGCAGGCCACTTAAACGGATGCATGAAGATCCATTTCTTGTTAGAACTGGGAAGGGACCCTCAAGGTCATCTAGTCCAACCCTGGCCTGCACAATGTAGGGAATTCACCAATATCTCCCCCTCCACACACCCCCCAGCGGACCTCTGTTCTGAACAATGATTTGCCCAAACTGTGACTTGCTGTGAAGTGAACACAGCCCACTTAGTCAGATGCCATGAGTGGCTTTCTAGTTAACTTAACACAGAAGGTAGCCCTTCACACATCCGGCCAAGGAAGTAGCCTCTCTGCCTCATCTCATGATGTCAGCTTACCTGAAAAGAGGTGCCCCAAGACTCTGCGGCTGGAGTTGGAACTTGATTGGAAGTTGAACTTGGGAGGGACCTCCAGGGTCATCTAGTCCAACCCCACACACAGTGCAGGAAAATCTCAAACACCTCCCCCCCCACACATACCCCCAGCAGCCCCCTGTTCTGATCTGAACAATGGTTGGCTCAAACCGTGCCTTGGTCGGTGTGAACGCAGCCCACTTTGTCGGAGGCAGGAACATCCCTTTTCTTGTTAGATCACAGAAGGTGGGTCTTCCTGCCTCCGGCCAAGGAAGCCCCTCTGTCTCTCCAGGCACATGTCAGCTTACCTCGACATACATCTGTTTGTGTCTCGTGGCCAAAGCAGACTGCACGGCTAGACTCATCATGGATTTTGGACAGGGAGGGGACCCTCAAGGTCATCCAGTCCAACTCCACACACACACCCAGTGGACCCTGGGCCCTGTTCTGAACAGTGAATTGCTCCTCAAACCATGCCTTGGTCTGTGTGAATGCAGCCCACTTCGTCGGGGGCAGGAACACCCAGTTTCTTGTTAGATCAGAAGGTGGGTCTTCCTGCCTCCAGCCAAGCAAGCACCTCTCTCTCCAGTCACGTGTCAGCTTACCTTGACATACATCTGTTTGTGTCTCATGTGGCCCAAGCAGACTCTGCATGGCTAGACTCATCATGGACTTTGGACAGGGAGGGGACCCTCAAGGTCATCCAGTCCAACCCCACACACAGTGCAGGAAAATCTCAAACACCTCCCCCTCCACACACACCCTCAGCGGACCCTGGGCCCTGTCCTGAATAATGATTTGCTCCTCAAACCATGCCTTGGTCTGTGTGAATGCAGCCCACTTTGTTGGGGGCACAAACACCCAGTTTCTTGTTAGATCAGAAGGTGGGTCTTCATGCCTCCGGCCAAGCAAGCACCTCTGTCTCTCCAGGCATGTGTCAGCTTACCTCAACATACATCTGCTCATGTCTCATGTGGCCCAAGAAGACTCTGCGACTGCAGCTAGACTCATAGAGTTGGATGGAACTGGGAAGGACCCTCAAGGTCCTCTAGTCCAACCCGGCCTGCACAGTGCAGGGAATGCACCTTGAAGCACTCTCTGTGTATATAAACTTAGTTTTCTCTGCTGCCACCAGGAATTGAAATTCCAGTCTCTCTCTTCTGGTAGTGTGACCTAGGGTCCGGGGGCACTTGTGGACCTGAGGAAATTCTGTATTGATTTCTGGGATGCATTTAAACAATAAATGATTAATTTTTAAATTAACAACATAGGTTTGTGGTTATTTTGAACAGTTGGTGAGAAAAGAAGGAACCTGTAACTTGGTGCTACAAAACAGTCTCTCTCAACTCAAACTCCAAAGTCCAAACTCCACTGCTTACATTACTGCAGTCACACTAAACATTTAAAGAAATAGAGCATGAAATCACCACAGTCCGACTCCTGCCCACTAATGCCTCAGAAGTGAGAGGGAGGGGGTAGTGTGTCTGTCTATCTATCAGTCCACTGATCCCCCTCTCTCGCACCAGTACACCAACACCAGCCAATGCAGCCATCACTGCCTGCCTCAGTGGAGGAGGCTTAAGCCTTAGCCTAAGTGCGGCAGTCACCCCTCATCACAGGCTCTCCCTTTACCACCCACCCCTGCCAAAGAAATAAAATAGCAATACACACAACAGTCATTTACATTGCAGTCATTATTTATGGTGCTCCTGTGGGTTCTGCTGGTTTCTGGCTGCTAGCAGTGCTAAGTTGGCATCTACCCTACTCTATCTCGTTCATATGGAGAACAATTTTAGTGCTGCTGTTTTAATCTCAACTTGCAATGTTGGTTTGGGGTGGCTGGCAGTATAGCTTAGGTGCATACACGCACCACCCTCAACATCAACCTGCACAGGACGACTACCAGGGTTCTGTTGAGGTATTTCTGCTGCAGGTGGAATGGATGGAAGTGGGGAGGTTGTGGGGGCATTTCTGTGCCAATCAAAATGGTAATGGCCCTGGCTGCCACTTCTCCCTAGCCTCTAGTTTTAAATTGGGAAGAGCATAACCCAACGTCACAGCACAGACTGAGAGGGGATTGCAGGCACAAGCATGTGTGCTCACTTCAATCGCCCTCAAAGTCTAGGACTGGGTAACCGAACAGTGGCAAGTTGACCTTCAAGAAGACCAGCTGCTGAACTGACCAGGGGTTCAGGCGTGAGCGATGCGAGCAGACAACGTCGCCCGCATGGGAAAAAATGCGCTCACTCTGCACGCTCGTCGAAGGGCATGAGAGGAGCTTCTGGGCCACGGCAGAAAGGTCTGGCCAGACCGCCTCCTTCACGGCCCAGTAGCTCAGTGGACACGTTGACTGTGGTTTGTAGGGCTCCGCAAGATACTCCCTCATCATCGCAGCCACCATGTCCTCTCTGATGCGCCTGCTGCTCCCAGGAGGAGCGGGGCCAAAGATCTGCCTGATGACTGCCATCTCAACAGTCGTCGTGGTGGGAGCCACAAGGGGCGCGCTGCTGAGCGGGGGAGGTGGGGGATGAGCAGCAGTGGAGCTGCTGGCACCCCCCCCCTCAGCTCGTGACAACGTACCCCTCTTGGCCCACATGCGCTCAACTCGCTGGGAGAGGTCGTCTCACCATTGAGTGAACTCGTTGGCCCGCTCGGCGATCCTGCCCTTGATGCGCGGGTCACACATGGTCGCTATCATGTAGACCCTCTGCTTGATGATAGGCTGAAAGCGCTTCTCGAGTCCGCTTTGCAGCCTTCTCACAAGCGTGCACACAGCTGGAACCATGTCTGCATGTCCTGTGGCTGGCTCCAGGAATGAGGCCAAGTCCTCACAGGCTGAGTGGACCATGGGGATGACAAGAGCCAGAGTCGCCGTGTCAGACAAGAGCAACTCTGTGTAGCTCTTAAAGGGCTTAAGAACTTCCACAGTCTAAGAGATGGTCAGCCAGTCCTCCCGGTTGAGCCAGCTCTCTCCCTGAAGGATCCCGGTCTCAGCGACCAGGGCAGTCAGGTTGCCCTGCTGCTCCACCAAGCGTTCAAGCATGACGCAGGTGGAGTTCCAGCGTGTGGAGACATCGCCAAGCAGGTAGTGCTCCTGCATACCTGCCAGCGCCTGTTTCTCCCGCAGCAGATAGAGGTCCTTCCTACTGCGTGAGAAATGACCCCCAATGTGCCGGCATTTCTGGAGGAGATGCCAGAAATCGTGAGTCGCAGCGTCTACACTGGGATTCACTGTAGAACCCAATGCCAGAGCATCCTTCATCACGAGGTGAAGAAGGTGGGCCGCACAGTAAATGCGCGTCAGGCCTAGTTGCTCTGCTGCTGCTCTAATGTTTGAGCCACCATCGGTCACCATGAAGCCCACGGTGAGGTCCTTGCCTACCCATGCCCCTAACTGTTCGTCGATGGTGGCCCTGATGTTGGCCACCGTGTGCTTTCCATTGAGTTTCTCGACAGAAAGCAGAGCCTTGCAGTAGCAGGCCCTGACCCTGCCTGACGCTGGGTTCCCGTCCCCCACCGAAAACCTCAGTTGGTTGCCACCAGTGCGCAGTCAACGAGATGTATGAATCATGTGCCTGACAGGAGGTCCAGATGTTGGACGTGAAGTGCACATATCTCCCACGAGTGTGGGACAATTGTGCCTTCACATACTCCCTGGCAGCCCTGAACAATGAGGGTATCACGCTCCTGCTCAGCGTCGTGCGAGAAGGGGGCGTGTACCAGGGAGCGACATCCTGGAGCACCCTGCGGAAAGCAATGTCTTCGACTGCGGAGTAGGGGTACCCGTCTATAGCGACCATCTCTGCAATGAGACGAGTGAGCCTCTTCCTGGCCTGCTTCCTCCCCCCCCCCCCCCCCCGGCACGCTAGTGCCACCCTCGCCAAACATCTCTGTCAGAGATGCTTGGCATCCCTGCCCCGTGCCTACTGCGGGACGCTGAGGGAGAGCGCTGGAGGTGGTCGCAGGACGACTCACCTCCTGGCTGGCTGGCAGTGGCCGCTTGGGCACCCCAGCAGCAGCCTGTCTCTCCCCCTGAAGAAGCACTGCCTGGTGGTGCTTCTTCAGATGGTTCCGCAGCCGGGTGGTCGAGAGATGGGCGAGGTCCTTCCCTCGACTTATCCGGGCCCTACACAGCTGGCACTGTGCAAAGCAGGGATTGTTCTCTGTCACCCGGAAATGAATTCAGATGTCAGAGGTGAAGGGTCAGCCACGCTGACCAGCAGCAGTGGCCATCCCTGGAGCTGCCTCCTGTGAGGAGCTCGGGCCAGACACACCATGTCTTGGGAGGGCAGGAAGAGATAGCTGAGCAGGGGGAAGGGGTTGAGATGGCAGTTGCTTAGGGCACACCACCTCCATCTCTTCCTCTTCCTCCCCTCCCTGCATTTCCTCCTGTCCCTCCAGAGGCCTGCTGGAGCCTGAAGATACCAGAGCAGTGGGCTGGCCAGCCAGCTCCTCCTCCAGTTCCTCCAGAGCCCTCTTAGTCCTTGGAGTGAGCCCTGAGAACAGAGTGTCCCCAAAGCCCAGCCCCAGGGACAGGTCTGGCCGCTCCTCCACCTGCCGCTGCGCCTCAGCAGCAATGGCAGGAGAAGGTACTGCCTGACCAGCAGACCCCTGCCCAGTGCCAGCAACACCTGCAGGCACCTCAGCTGGGACCACCGCATAAGCGTCCTTCTTGAAGAGAACCAGGCGTGGCTTCTTCATAGCACCACTCTGCCCGGAGGTCGGAGTGCTGCCAGGATGCTCAGCTGTGGCCCTGTGCTGCGGTGGGGGGAAAACCGAGGCTCTCCCCCTTCCCCTTCCCCTCCCTTCCACCCCTCTAGTCTTTTCCTTTGCCTTACCCTCAGGGCCCCTCTGCGTTCCCTTCCTGTCGCTCGTGTTGCCCCTGGCCAAACTCTAGCTAACTTGTGGGGAGGGTATTAGGCACCTAACTTAACTGCACTATCACCTGACCCTAAAACAGCCTCACCTTTTTATAAACCTTCCCACCAAAAAACTAGGGTTTTGTTTTTTTCCCTAACCTAGCCTTGCTTCAGTTTTTTCCTTAGTTTGTTTTTTGGAACTAGTGAATTCCTACAGTAAACCTTATTATGGTTTAAAGACTATCCTTGAGATGTGGTTTGAAAACCTTATTAAAAGGGTTGGTTTCAAACTACTCCTATCTAGATTCTACCGGAACCACCTCTGATTCCCTGTGGAATGAGGTGCTCCCTAATTGAAAACCACCTAAGGGGGTGGGTGGGAAGTGCCTGGCTTAACCAAGGTTCAGTCAGCGCACACACACACAGCACACTATTTTTAAAAAACTTATAATAACTTTTACGCGAAGACAAACCTGGCCTCTTTTTGTTCTCCTAACACTGGCCTAGGTTAAGATAGAACAATTAAAGCCCTATACTGAGATTTATTTTAAAATATTACTTAAAAATAATTCTAAAACCTTTTTTTAAAGCCTATTTAACAGTGGTGCAGTGGCTGTTGGCTAAACCAGAAGCACGCACAGAGCAGTGAGTGACCCAATAACTAAGAAACCCAAACAAAACCTACCCTCCCAACCAGAATCCCCCCAAAAAACCAACAAGCCCGGAAAAAGTCCCCCAGCCCAGGCAAATAAGCAAAAAGGCAACTAACAAATTAAGCACAGGAAGGAAAACAAAAGTCCCCCAGCCCAGGCAAATAAGCAAAAAGGCAACTAACAAATTAAGCACAGGAAGGAAAACAAATGCAAAGAAACAACAGGCTTACCAGAACACAAACCTAGAAAAATCTTCCCCCCAAAACCCCCCGAAAGAGGCCTAAGAGAGGCCCTAGAGGCCTACCACCCCACCACCACCACACACCTACCCCCAGCCCCCAAGCCACCCCCAACCCAGAAGAAATATAAAAAAGTGCCCATATATAATAAAACCTGTTGAAGGCTCGTAGTAGACTCCAGCGGTGAGGCGACTCCAGGAAGGCAGGCAGTACTGGGAGGAGAGGAGTCTCAAGGAGCAGGGGCAGCAGCCAGCCACACTCCAAGCCAAGCTCTCAACTCTGACCAGCAGCAACAGCAAACTAGTCCAGGAACAGCAGTGGGAGTCGGGTGCAGAGAGTCTGCTTTTATGCTCTCTGGGCATACACAGAGGTTTTCAAAGAGAAACAACCTTCTGTGATTGGCCAGAGAGCAGATGCCAAAATCCTATTGGCTGCCAGTGCAAGCTGCCTAGTGCCTGTGAGTTCCACAGATCTGCAACTTTGCAAGGCAAGCTGCCTGCTGCAGTGCATTTGGAAATGCACTGCAGTGATTGACTATCTAGGTCCCTCTTTCCCCCCTCCCTCCTGGAAGCAGGAGCAAAAGGCGGGAAAGAGGGTAAAATGGCAGGAAACGCTGTTTCCCTGGTTCCCTTTAAAGTTTAAAACCCCCCCTGCGGCTGCCATTTTGAAGTTCCCAAAAAGCTGAAAAAACCCGAAACGGTTTTTTTCAGGTTTTTCCGGCCTTTCGAAAAGCCGAATGCACACCCCTAGTTGGGAGTAAGATTTGTTAAAATATAGTCTTTATAATTCAAGTATTAAGCTATAACAAATCCCAAAATTCAATATTGATTACAAAGTTTCCATAGAAAGGACAAAACGATTTATTAGGCTACTAAAGTTTAGAGTCATAAAGAGGGTAATATTTCTTGGCAGTGTCAATTGAAGAAGGTGCAGTCTTGTTTTCTTTGCACAGTAGATTGAATTACACTGTTAACTTTAGATCCTTTTGCTAGCTGTGGCAGGGGGGCAGAAAAAAAATTCCCCCGTCCCTTCCAGTCTTTTTATTTTTTGAAAGGGCTGTTATGTAGTAGAATTTTGGTTAAAGTTGCTTTATGAAGTACTCACGGTGCTATGCTTCATCGATGTTTTGGATGAGGTACCAGCTTTTAAGTCCCTTTTTAGTGGGTAGCGACAGCTGACCATGGGTGCTTTTCTTCGTTTCTTGCTAGAGACAATCCACAGGCTTCCCCTCGCCTATCGCCACAGACAGGGGGCCAGGGTCATGTCCCTTGCACTGCACCCCCCTCCAGGGAGTGCAGTGGACTTGGGATCCCCCGAGTGTCCTCTAAAGATAACGAGAAGCTGGTGGTGCCTAGGAGCAGGACCTGGCTCTGTCCATCCCGCTGCACTGTTCCCATGCCTCTCCTGCACCCGCTCCATTCTGTCCACATCCTTTTTGAAGTGAGGCCTCCAGAACTGCACACAAGACTCTAGGTGCAGCCTGACTAATGCAGTGTACAGCGAGACTATGACATCTTGTGATTTGGATGTTATGCCTCTGTTGCTACTCCCCAAAATTGCATTAGTCTTTTTAGTCGCCGCATCACACTGGCTGCTCATATTTAACTTTCAGTCTATCCTTACCCCAAGATCTTGTTCACACACACACACACACACACACACACACACACACACACACAGCTGCTCAGAAGTGTACCCTCCATCCAGTATGCGTGTTCTTCATTTTTGTTACCCAGATGTAGAATTTAGTACTTACCCTTGTTAAATTGCATCTTGTTCACTTCTGCCCCCTTTTCCAGCATGTTCAGATTTCGCTTGAATTCTGTCTCTATCTTCTGGTGTGTTTGCTGTTCCTCCCAATTTAGTGTCTTCTGCAAATTTAATGAGTAGCCTCTTCACACCCTCATCTGGATCACTGATAAAAATATTGAAAAGTACCGGGCCCAAAACCAAACCCTGTGGCACCCCACTGGACACCTCCCTCCATTCAGATGAAATGCTATTGATAACTACTCTTTGAGTGCAGTTCTCCAGCCTGTTCCCTATCCACCTAACTATCCTACAGTCCAGTCCACAGTCCTCTAGTTTACCCATCAGAACATCATGGAGAATCCTGTCAAAAGCTTTACTGAAATCCAGATAAACAACATCAACAGCATTCCCTCAATCCAATATGCTTGTCACTCAATCAGAGAAGGAAATGAGGATGGTCTGGCAGGACCTGTTGGAGACAAATCCATGCTGACTTCCTCATGAAGTTGTCCTTTAGTTGCTTGCAGACAAATCCGATCCCTTTAAAATCTGCTGCAGTGTCTTCCCTCGGACAGAGGTCAGACTGACTGGCCTGTAGCTTCTTGGGTCATCACTCTTCCCTTTTTTGAAAATTGGGATAACATCTGCCCTCCTGCAGTCTTGTGGCACATCTCCCATCCTCCAAGAGGTCTGGAAAATGATGGATAAAGACTCTGGAAGCTCTCCAGGAAGTTCTTTGAGCACTCTTGGGTGCATACCATCTGGCCCTGGGGATCTGTACTAATTCAGTGCAGCCAGGTGCTTCTCAACTACCTCTCTGTCCATGTCAACCAGCAGCCCAGATGCCGTGACTTGCCTACTACCATCTTTAGATGAGCCTGTTCCCTTCAGGGGAAAAAACGGAAGCAAAATAGGCATTGAGTCTTTCTGCTTTCTCTCTATCCTCTGTCAGTGTTTCTCCATTTTCACCCCACAGTGGACCCATCACCTCTTTTATCTTTTGTTTGCTCCTCACATATCTGAAGAGTTTCTTGTTGTAGCGAGCCTCCCTGGCCAGCTTTAGCTCACTGTGAGCTTTGGCTTCTGACGGCTGACCTACAGTGTATAGCAACCCACATATACTCTTCTTTAGAGTCCTTGCCTCCATTTCTTGAACATTTCCTTTTTCTCCCTTAGTACATCACGCAGTTCTCCATTCATCCGCATTGGCTTCCTGGATCCCCTACCATGTTTCCTTCTTGTTGGAATAGTGACAGCTTGAGCTTGCAAAGAGCTCCTGTTTTAGGAGAGCCCACCCTTCACTTGTTCCTTTCCCTTCCAACAGTCTTGCCCATGGAATGATTCTCATCATACCTCTGAGTTTATTAAAGTTTGCCTTACTGAAATCTAACTTACATATTTGGTTATGAGCTTCCTTGGTCCCCCACAGCAAAAGGAATTCTAGCAGGACATGGTCACTTCCCCCTAAGGTCCCCACCACCTTCACCCCATCTACTATCTCTTGCCTGTTGGTCAATATTAAGTCGAGTGTGGCTGAGACCCTTCATTTCATGAAGGGAGTTGTCATCCAGACAGGTCAGGAAGTTGTGTGACTGTGGATGCTTTGCAGAGTTTGCCTCCCAGCACACATCAGGGAAGTTGAAGTCACCCATAACTACCAGGTCATGTTGTTTGGATACCCTGTTTACCTGTTCAAGGAGGGCAGCATCCACCTCCTCATGTGGTCAGGGATCTGTAGCAGACTCCAACCACAATACTGTTCTTCATTCCCTTATCCAGTTTGGTGTAGTGGTTAAGTGAGCAGACTCTAATCTGGGAAAACCGGGTTTGATTCCCCACTCCTCCACTTGCACCTGGCTGGATGACCTTGGGCAAGCCATAGCTCTGTACCAGCTGTTCCCTCAAGGACAGCTTGGGAAAGAGCTCTCTCAGCCCCACCTACCTCACAGGGTGTCTGTTGTGGGGAGGGGAAGGGAAAGGAGTTTGTAAGCCGCTCTGAGACTCCCTTGGGGAGTGGAGGGCAGGGTATAAATCCAATCTCTTCTGCTCTTCTTCTCTTCTTATCCTCACCCAGATACTTTTTCAGTATTTCCTGACAAAAATCCTCTCTTCACATACAGCGTCACTCCGCCTTCTCTTCGACCCTTTTGGTTTTTCTTGAACAACTCGTATCCATCCACTATGGCATTCCAGTCATGTGAATCATACCACCAAGTCTCTGTAATGCCTACTAAATCATACCCCTCTGTTTGTAGTAGAAGCTCAAGTTCTTCCTTTTTATTACCCAAGCTTTGAGCATTGGTACATAGACCAATTAGACCCGGCCCTCCCAGGTGGGCCTCTGTTGTTTGCTCTCCTTCATTTACATCCCTATGTTCATCGTCTCCTTCCCCTTGTGGTGTCAGTTTAAAGCCCTCTTGATGAATCTCTCCAGGTTTCTGCCAAGCGCATTCTTCCCTGACCTTGGCAGGTGAAGTCCATTGCGTGCTACTAGATTGTCATCCAGAAAACCTAGCCCGTGGTCCCAGAATCCAAATTGCTCCTGCCAGCTCCACCAATGCAGTCAGTGGTTCACCTCCATTTTCGTCTGTTCCTGTCGTATTCCCCTTTCTATGACAGGAACTATTGAAGAGAATACCACCTATGCTCCCATTCCCGTCAGCTTCCTCCCAAGAACTTCATAGTTAGCCTTAATGGGGTTTTTTTGTTCACAGCTGTGTCATTAGTTCCCACATGGACCATCACAAATGGGTAATGCTCTGTAGGTTTGATGAGTTTAGGGATCCTCCCTGTAATATTTTCACCCCTGGCAAGCAACATGCTTCTCAGGCCAGGGGGTCAGGCCTGGACACATTATGTTCCATACCCCTCAGCAGGGAGCTACCTATGGCCAGCACCTTCCTGTGCCATTCTTTGTATCTCCCTGTCCTTCTCCCTCTGTCTCTCCTGTTTTGTGGTACTTCCGCTGGCAGCATTTCCATCTCTGCCTCCACCGGAAGGGCCTGGAATTGATTCCTCAGTTCTAATGGCACAGAGTGCCGTCTTACTCAACGCCTTTGGGGTCTTGTTGTAGCGCTCTGAGGAGTCTTGTTAGGGCAGTCAACCACACCTATTGTCGCTTTGACTAGTCTCTCCTTCCCTATGCAGGACATCAAGGCTTCTGTTAATGAACTCCTCCCCTTCCTTGATGCAGAGGTCCAGTTGTGGCTCCTTGAATTACTGTATCTCTGCGACAGAGCTGACCTTAGGATGCTTTTTTAAAATCTCGGAGGGATTATTTTTTGTCTGGATATTGCTAAGAAAATTTTGCCAGTTTATGTAAATGTACTTGGTTTGGTATGGTTAGAGAAAGCAAGGTGTCAATTAGGATTAAAGTTATGGGCAGGTATGAGGTAAAGGTGAACTTGGGTCCTTCAGGGGTAGTTGAGGCCCCTTCTCTAAAGTCCTTTGGGGTTTTTTTTGTTTTTTTTTAAAAAGGTGTTAGCATCTAACCAAGGGCTGTTCAATTTTGTTGAGCCTGTGGATGCTCCTGGAATTTTGAGAAAGTGTTATGGGTGCCACCACAAAATGGCTGCCACAGGATACAGGACCAGTTGCAAAATGGTTCCCCTGAGGGCTGGTCACAAGATGATGGGAGGTTCCAAGCCAAGTATCCTCCTTTGATAAAGTTAGCAATTTTAGAATGGGCATTCCCTGCAGACTCAAATGTAATGTTGCCTACTCCACTGAAGTGAAAAAAGAGCAAGAATTGGCTTCCTGCTTTGAAGAAGAAGCAAGTGGGCACTATGGGGGCCATGGTGCAGATTGATACTGTAGCCTTACAGAGATGTAAGGAACAGTGTGGGGATGATATTCAGTTCATAAGAAGTTACCTTGCGCTGGACTTCTGTTTTCTAGCCTATGAGTGTAAAAGCATCAACATGATTGACAAGTGTCTGGTACATTAAAAAATAAAGTATAATTGGAGAGCTGGTGTGGTTGTAATGGTTAGAGTTTTAGCCTAGGACTGTGGAGCCCTGGCCTTCAAATTTTCACTTGGCCGTTAAAGTTGCTTAGTGACTTTGAGCCAGTCTTAGCCCAACAGAGTTGTGAGGATTAAATGGGGCACGAGGAGGGCATGACCATCAGCTCCTTGGAGGAAAGAAAGGGTAAAAATGTGTGCTACTTCTGAACCATTAAATAACTTTCAGATGCTTTTCACTGCTTGTATGTAGGGGCTTGCTGTCTTTCCTTGCCTTAAGGGTACCAACCAACACAACATTTGTGGCTCTGGGCCTACTTATGGAAAAGAACCAAGGTCTGCTATGGAGCCTGGGGCTCTGGCTCAGTGGTAGAGCATTTACTTGCCATTGGAAAGGCTCTTGATGGACAAATGGTCCGATCCCACATAAAATGGCTTCATATGGACAGTGTGTCTACACTGGTTCCCTCTTAACCTTTTTGTTTAAATTTTTCCATAAATTCATGAGATTGAGAAATTTGTTTGTACGTTTTGCCCTGATTCTTAGAATTCTGGGTGTGGCACATGAATTGGGGATGCATTCAGGTTAGATTACATTCCTCAGTCCTTCAACAGCACCCCAGAAGTCTAGATGAGAACTTCCAGCTGCATCGCATTGCATAAGATAGCTGAGGGCGGCGGCAGCGGGGGATCCACAGACTATTAGAAGTATATTGACCATAACCTGCTAATTATGTTGTGCTTATCAGCATCAAAAGGTAGGTGTTTATGAGAGGAAGTTGCCTGGCCATTCATCTGAGTTGAACATGTTTGTCTTTTTCCACAAGATGACTGCATACAGTCTTGCTTGGGGTTTGGAATATGTTATAATTGTACTATATATTTACTTCAAAGTGTTTGTGGTGAGTAGAAATGAACCTGTGACCAAAACTACAAAAAAAGAAAACTGATTCTTATATAAACTTCCACTGTATCCAAGTTGCTCTGCAGGTGCAATCACAAAGAGTCTTGTGGCACTTTTTAAAGACCAGCACATGTATTATGGGAGAAGGTTTCATAGGTGCCATGAGATTTTGGATTGCTCTGACTACACTGTACACTACTACAGCTGTCCCATCACCTGCTACCACTTTTTTATCCCATCCTTCCTTCAAGGAGCTCACAGCAGTGTAAGCAGTGCTCCTGTCCTCTGTCTGTATCCTTGCAACAATCCTACAAGGTAGGTTAGGATGAGAGAGAGAGACTGGCCCAGTATAGTGGTTAGAGTGTCTGAGTACGATCTAGCTTCAAATCCACACTCTGCCACAGAGCTTCACTGGGTGTCACTCACTCTTGGTCTAACCTACCTCACAGAGTTGTGAGGAAAATGCAGGAGAGTAGACTGATGAAAACTGCTTTGGGTACCCATTGGGAAGAAAAGTAGGATATAAATACCTAAATAAGGTCATTTAGAAGCTTCATGGCAGTCCAGCACTCTTATCTGCTACACCACTCTGCCTCCTAGTAGAAAATGTCACTATTGAAGTTTGTGTATTCTCCATGCTGTATGGATGGTCCTGTCTGCTACTTTAGCCTTCAGTAATACTTTCCCTCTTTACAGACTCTGCAGTGGTGTTTGTCTCTGGGTATCCGGGAAGTCACAGTTTATGCCTTCAGCATTGAGAACTTCAAGCGGTCCAAGGAAGAAGTAGATGGGCTGATGGAACTGGCGAGGCAGAAATTCATCCGTCTCCTAGAGGAACAGTAAGAGTCTCCCTCCCAACCTCGCCCTCCCAAAACCCTAAGGGGAATGTCTGCCAGGAAAATTCTAGAACAAATATTGTGGGTAAAGGAAGGTGGGGAAGCAAGAGAAAAAGTACAGATCAAGTTAACAATGCACCTGAAGTATAACTTAGTTAAGTACAAGGTAGAGGCCTTCAAAGAATCAATGTGTGTGTATAGGGTGCATGTGCCTGGGAAACTTCCTTTTCCCACCCAGTTCTTCTTTCCCCCTTCAAAAATACTGTAAGCTTTTAGGGCCTTGAGCAGGCCAATCTCACCATTGCTCCACTTCTGCTTAACTGACTCTCAGCTACTTTCAGTGTTCTAGAAGCAATGAGCTTAATTAGTTCTCATATAATGTTTAAGGGGGGGTATCCAGGATTTTTTGTTTGGGGAGCATTTAAATTTTTAAGGGGACAGTTAAAGGTACCACTCTTGAGTGCCTTTGTAAGTTTTCTTGCCCTGTGGAAGGGAACTCAGAAGGCATTGCCTTCTGAAGGAAATTAAATGCCTTCTGAGCTGTATAATGCTATGGAGTCCACCCTCTAAAGCAGCCATTTTCTCCAAGGGAACTGATCCATGTCATCTGGAGAGCAGTTATAATTCCAGTTGATCGCCAGCCCACACTTGGAGGTTGGTAATCCTAGTTCTCCTGGGAAAATTGGAGGGTGGAGTCTGTGGCTTTATACCCTTCTGAGGTCCTTCCACTCCTTAAACTCCACCCTCCCTGGGCTTCATCCCCCCAAATCTGTAGGAATTTCCTAACCTGAAGTTGGCTAGCCTATCTCCTTCCTACTCAGCAGCCAGCCTACCTTTATCTCTCCCTCTGTCTTAAGTTTTCCCTCTCGCTGCTGCCACCGTGGCAGCCTCTGCCTAGGAAAATTGTGGCCCAGTTGTGTGGTGCCAGCCACTGGCGAGGTCCACTTGCATGGTAGGGAGCCCTCAAAAACCTGTGGGGTGGCACCTAATGTTCCTCTGAATCCCCTTCACCACACTATTTCTTCTTTTCCTCCTCCTAGCAACTCCCATATCCTTTCCCCTTTTCCTGCCTCATTCTCTGCTTCTCAGCCATTCACCAACCTACCTTTTATCTGCCTCCCATCTTTGGCTATATTTATTACTTATTTACCCCACCTTTCTTCACAGTGGGACCAAACCAGCTTACCTTATTCTCTGCTCCTGCAGTTTGGTGTAGCCAGTTCGGTGTAGTGTTTAAGAAATGCTCCCTCTAAGCTGCGGAGTCTTGTGAACAAAAGTTCTACTTTGTGAGCTACTGGCATTAAAGTTGTGAGCAAGCGATTTGGCTACTACATAAATTAGTTTGCTGTGGAGCCATCTTTCCTGAGCTAAGACAAAAATGCGAGAGCTGGAGGCTAAAAAACTGAGTCAGCTCACACTGACTCAGCTTAGAGGGAACACTGGTCTCTAATCTGGGAGAACCGGGTTTGATTCCCCACTCCTCCACATACAGTTGCTAGCATGACCTTGGGTCAGTCACAAGTTCTCTCAGAGCTGTTCTCTCAAGATCAGTTCTCAAAAGAGTTCTCTCAGCCCCACCTACCTCACAGGGTGTCTGTTGTGGGGAGGGGAGGGGAGGGGAGGGGAAAGGAGATTGTAAACCACTTCACTTGAAGGGTCGGGGTATAAATCTAATCTCTTCTTCTTCATCATCCACACACAACAGCCTTGTGAGGTAGGTTAGGCTGAAAGTACGTGACTGGTCCAAAATCACCAAGCTTCCACAGCACGACGGGAATTTGAACTTGGGTTTTCCAGGCACTACTCTGAAACTCTAACTGCTACACCACACTGGCTTTCATAGCGTGGCTGCTGTTGAACAGTAGGAAGCAACCAGGCCTAGTTGAGTCAAGTAAGTTGTTTGGTATCAAGCCACCCAGAGGTTACTTCCAGGCCTAGGGTTACTAATCTCCAGGTGGGACCTGGAGATATCGCAGAATTACAACTGAACTCCAGGCAACAGAGATCTGTCCCCCTACAGAAAATGACTGCTTTGGTGAGTGAACGCTATTTGGCTGTCCTCTCCCTTCCCCAAACTTTGTCCTTCTCAGACGCCACCACAAACTCTTCAGGAATTTTCCTACCTGGAGCTGGCAACCATAGTCAGGCCTGGCCCCAACGAGTCCTCCTTCAAAGGCCAAAATTGGCTTGGAAAGGGCTCTGCCCACTCTCCCTGACTTTTCACTCACAGCAACCCAACCTGGAATACTGTGGTTGTCTAGCAATAGCTACTGAGGGAATCTGTTGTTTATAGCTACAAGCACTCCTTTTATTATTTGGGTTTTTTTAAGCCTCCCAGTGGGTTTTTTGTTTGTTTTTAGATTTCACATTTTTCTGCAAACTTGAGGCCCGTTTCAGGTTTGTAGAAATATCTGTGTTGCTCATTCACAGCACCAGGCACCGGATTTAAGTATCCTAAAATCTGGACAACTTGGCTATTAGTATTTAGATTAATAATTGTGATCCTGCTATCCTCTGACCCAGGTTAACAAATTTGGCTTGGGAAATTCCTGACAATTTGTGTTGGTGTCTGGAGAGGGCAGAGTTTGGAGAGAGAAAAGGCTCAGCAAGGCCACAATGTCACTATAGGACTTCTGTTCCTCCTAGACTCTATGTTACCCAAATAGGCAGTCTCCACTTAGTTTGTGGGAATTAGCTTGGAAACAGAGCAAGAGGCAGGTAACTGGGATCTCCACGTAATGGGGATTTGTCCCTATATTAACTCTTGGAAATGACCAGGCTGTTATTTACGGGAAAGGTTTTTATTGGAACAAAAAGAAAACAGAATAAAACAAAGATGTACACAGCAAACACAAGAGCTAACTAGGGGAATCAGGTAGGAAAAGGGAAAAGTGTTGTAGGGTGATAATTACCAGTCCTGAAGAGGTCCACAGAAGCAGCAAATCAAAGAAGAAAACGACCAGCTTTTCAAGGAGGGGGAGGAGAGGGAAGGTGGGAGGAAGATGTGAGGAAAAACCTATATGCATATAAAAATGAAAGTGATGAGAATGTGGTGCATACAAGAGTCTTCCATGATCTAGCCAAGAAGATGGCTGAAGGGGTCACCTATGCTGGAATTCATGGGCCAAAATGGCCACTGGTCTGTTTTTAGTATATCACAGTTTGAGTTGTCATATTCTCAAATTAGATATTGGCGTTCAGAGAATATCCCCTTCACAATTTCAGTCTGTGCCATTCTTGGAGAAAAAACAAACAAGATGCTTAATTTGCACTTTTAAAAATACATGTTCATGTTTGAATATACTTATACTTTTGGGAGGAAAATTCACATTTAGGGAAGATGCATGTCAATATAACTTAGTCTTGCCATTTAGGGCAAGTGTAAAAAACAGGTTGCCTACCTGTAACTGATGATCTTCGAGTGGTCATCTGTGCATTCACACCCATGGGTTTCTGTGCCTGCGCCGAAATTCATCGGTATCTGGAAAGCTAAATGGTTTTTCGCACCAAGAGCCTCTGGGCATGCGCACAGCCCCATCGCGCATGCCCAGAGGACCCTGGCGCGTGGATCCCGCCAGTTCCTTCTGACTGCTGCCACCTGCAGTGTGGGGACAGCCTGGCAGCAGAGGGGAAGGTAGGGCGGGCGGTGTGAATGCACAGATGACCACTCGAAGATCATCAGTTACAGGTAGGCAATAGGGGTGTGCAAAAAAAAAAAATTCGGTATTTTTCGGATTCGGATATATTGTACCCAATTTTTTTGGTATTCCCGGATAAAACCCGAATATCTATATCGGTATAGGGTAGAAACCCGAAAATTTTCGGTATTCCCGAATTTTTTGGGACCATTATACCCTATAGGGCCATTGTAATCAATGGCAAAAAAGTCTGAAAAGTTTCCAGGGGGCTGGGGGGGAGGGGGTTTGAGGTAGAGGCTCCAAATTTGGACTGTAGGGTCCCATTCTACCGGCATCCCCCTCCACACACACTGTTAACCGAATTGCTTTAATTTAGGATTAGCAATTAACTAGACAGGAACTTGACACCTGGGCAATGTTGGATGACTCGCTGGGGCCAGGGCAGGCCATCCTTTTGTCTCTTTAATGTCCCTAGCTGGCCACTTGATGGGAGGAAGATTAGCTGCTAGGTAACTTCGTTTAGCATAATCCTTTCAGGTATGTTGGAGGGGCAGGAGTTGACCTGCGTAATGTGACAGAAAGAAACCTTATTGCAAAAGGAGTCTTTGTCTCCGTCTTGGTGAACTATGGTGGGTGCCAGCCTCCTGGAGTGGACTGGAGCTTCTCCCAGCAATGGAGAATGCCTGTAGCCCTTACAGCACAGCGACCCAAGTTCGAGGTCATCCAATCCAACCCGACATACTGCGTGGCAAAGTCTCAGACACCTCCCCATCCACTCGCACCCCCAGCAGACCCTGGGCCCTGTCCTGAACAATGATTTGCTCAAACTGACTCACTGTGAAGTGAACACAGCCCACTTAGCTGGAGAAACGAGGAACCATGTTCTTGTTAGATCTGAACTGGGTCTTCCTTCCTCCGGCCAAGGAAGTGCTTCTGTCTCTCCAGGCATGTGTCAGCTTACCTTGACATACATCTGCTCGTGTGTCTCAGGTGGCCCAAGCAGACTCTGTCTGCAGTGCACGGCTAGACTCATCATGGACTCTGGGGAGGGGGACCCTCAAGGGTCATCTAGTCCAACCCCGGTCTGCACAAGGGAATTCACTAATACCTCCCCCTCCATTTGCCCAAAGTGTGTGACTTGCTGTGAAGTGAACGTGCAGCCCACTTAGTCGGATGCTTGGAGTGGATTTCTAGTTAACACAGAAGGTGGCCACTCACGCATCCGGCCAAGGAAGTAGCCTCTCTGCCTCATCTTATGATGTCAGCTTACCAGAAAAGATGTGGCCCAAGACTCCACGGCTACAGTTGGAAGGAACTTGGTTGGAACTTAGTAGAACTCGGGAGGGGACCCTCAAGGTCACCTAGTCCAACCCCACATGGTGCAGGAAAATCTCAAGCACCTCCCCCTCCACACATGCCCCCAGTGGACCCCTGGCCTGGGCCCTGTCCTGAACAATGGGTTGCTCAAACTGACTCGCTGTGAAGTGAACGCAGCCCACTTAGTCAGAGGAACAAAGTGCCATTTCTTGTTAGATCAGAAGGTGGGTCTCTCTTCCTCCGTCCAAGGAAGCCCCTGTCTGTCTCTCCAGGCACGTGTCAGCTTCCCTTGACATACATCCGTTCATGTCTCATGTGGCCCAAGCTAGACTCCCCATGAACTGGGGAGGGGACCCTCAAGGGTCATCTAGTCCAACCCCAGTCTGCACAAGGGAATTCGCCCAAAGTGTGTGACTTGCTGTGAAGTGAATGTGCAGCCCACTTAGTCAGATGCTGTGCGTGGTGTTAACATAGAAGGCAGCCCCGCACGCATCTGGCCAAGGAAGTAGCCTCTCTGCCTCGTCTCATGATGTCAGCTTACCAAAAAAGAGAGAGCCCCCCCCAAAAAACAGAGAGAGCCCTAGAGAGAGCCCTAACAGAGCCCCCCCCACAACCACCCCACTACCCTCAGCCCCCAAGCCCCCAACCCAGAATATAAAAAATGCCCTAAAATTTAAACCCTGCAGCAGACTCCAGGCAGCAGTGACTCTGAGCTCACTCCAGGCAGGCAGGCAGGCAAGCAGGCCAGGCTGGGAGGAGAGGCCAGAGGCTCAGAGAGCAGGGGCAGCAGCCAGCCACACTCTCCAAGCCAAGCTCTCTCAACTCTCTGACCAGTACAGCAGCACCAACCGTCCAGGAACAGGAAGAGAGTCAAGGGAGGGTGCAGGACAGGTCTGCTTTTATGATCTCTGGGCATACACAGAGGTTTCCTAACAGAAAACCTTCTGTGAATGGCCAGAGAGCGGATACCAAAATCCTATTGGCTGCCAGTGCCAGTCCCTGGGAGTTCCATAGATGTTTGCAAAGTTTGCAACTGGAAATGCATTGCACTGATTGGCTATCCACAGTCCCTATTCCCCCTCCCTCCCTGGGATCATTAGCAAAAGGTGGGAAAGAAGCTACAGAACCCCCACCCCCCACCCCGGGAAACGAAAGTGTAACTAAACTGTTACTAAGCTTCTGGCCTTCCCGGCAGTTAAGCCCCCCTGAGGCTATGATAATTCTTTAACCCCTGAAATGCCGAAAACCCGGTAAAAGCTGGATTTCTCGGCTTGTTTTTTACCGGAATACCAGGGAAGCACGCTGCAGCATTCCTCTTATCCGGGAAACACAGAAAAACCCGAAATGGAGTTTTCCGGCTTTTTCGGCTTTCCACGAAGCCGAAATGCACACCCCTAGTAGGCAACCTGTTTATCTTCGATGTGGTCTCTATGCTTCACACCCATGGGAGGTTAACGAGCAGTGACTTACCTGGAGGAGGGTGCAGACAGGCTGTCACTGAGAAGCGGTAGACAGAATAACTCTCCCCAACGCCATGCGGTTTGATGCCCTGGTGTCAAGGGCCTAGTGTTTTATGAAGGTGTTTGGCGTGACCCAAGTGGCTGCTCAGCAGATATCAAATAGAGCCGTGCCCTTGAGGAATCCCGTAGAGGTTGCCATGGCTCTAGTCGAGTGAGCACGTAGAGGGCCCAGCAACGGGGTATGTGCCAATCGATAACACAGAGTTATGAGTTCCACAATCCACCTGGATAGCCTCTGGGCCGTGATAGGTGTTCCCAGACGGTGGGGCTCATGTGAGACAAAGAGGCGTGGCGTTTGTCTGCTTGCCTTGGTGTGGTGAAGGTAAAAGAGAAGAGCCCTCTTAACGTCCAGGGTGTGTAACAGGCATTCCTCCTCCAACGCGTAGTTGGAAAAGAAGTCGGGAAGAAACACTTCTGAATGCAAGTGGAATTCTGACAACACCTTGGGAAGGAAGGATATGTCCGGAACCAAGCGAACTCCGTTAGGAAGAAAGGAGAGGTATGGAGTGTCGTGTCTGAATGCTCTGATCTCCCCTACCCTCCTGGCCGAAGTGATGGCCACCAGGAAGTCCATCTTCCAAGATAGCAGATTGAGAGCACATGTAGATAGTGGCTCGAACGGTTTCCTGGTTAATTGACAGAGTACGAGGGGAAGATCCCAGAGAGGAGTGGGTGATTTGACCGGTGGGTATAGGTGCAGCAGTCCCTTTAGGAAGTGCTTGGAGAGAGGGTGAGCGAAAACAGAAAATGTATCTACTGGATTGTGAAAGGCAGAGATGGCTGCCAAGTAGACACGGGCAGAAGAATGAGACAAACCCGCATCTGCCAAAGAAAGCAGGAACTCGAAAATTCGCGGTAAGCCCGCAGAGGTTGGTGATATGCTGCTTCCCTCAAGGAAGGCCGAGAAACGTGACCATTTGTGGGCATAAGCTTGCCTAGTGGACATCTTGCACGAGTTCAGAAGGACGTTGGCCACTCTAGTGGAGAAAATCTTGGGGAAATTCTCCACGCCGTCAATTTGAGATGTGGGATGTCGTGGTGGCATATTGGAGATCCCGCGATGTTCAGCAGGTCTGGGTCTGGAGGGAAATGCAGATTACGGCCTTGAGCCAGAGAAAGAAGCACTGGGAACCAGGGCTGTCTGGGCCACCAAGGGGCGATGAGAATGCAATTCGCCTCGTCTAGAAGAATCTTCTTCACCACCCTGGGAAGCAACGGCAGAGGCAGAAAGAGGTATAGGAACCTGTGAGTCCAAGGGTAGATCAGTCCGTCGCCTAGCGAGGCTGGGTCTTTCCCCCCTTGAGAGCAGAACATCCTGCACTTTGCATTGCACCTGTCTGCGAACACGTCTACTTCTGGGGTTCCCCAACGAGCAAAGACTTGATGGAGATATGTGGGGGAAAGTTCCGATTCGTGGGGGCGGCCCCGTCCCATGCTGAGAAGGTCTGCTGTGGTATTGAGAACTCCGGGGATATGTGTCGCCCGAAGGAAGATATTTTTGGTGATGCAGAAGTTCCAGAGACGCATTGCTAGTTTGCATAGGGAATGGGATACAGTCCCTCCCTGCCAGTTGATGTACGCCACTACGGTAGAGTTGTCCATTAGGACCGCCACACAATGGGCCTCTAGCACTGGTAGGAAGGCCTGTATCGTGAAGGCCACTGCCATCAACTCCAGAAAGTTGATGTGTCGTGTGATTAGTGAAGCATCCCATGGGCCTCCTGTGGTGTGTCCCGATAGGTGTGTGCCCCAGCCCTAACGAGAAGCATCGGTGGTCAGTGTCAGGGTGGGTGATGGGAGATGGAACGGTGCCCCTTGAAATAGATTGGGGTAAGTTGCCCACCATGTAAGAGAGTCCCGGACTCAGAGAGGAGGGCGAAGGTTGTGTCTCTGTCTGTGGGTGAAAGGTAGTCACGAACCAGATTTGCAGTGGCCTCATCCTCAACTTCGCAATTGGGAGCACAGCGGTGGTAGCCGCCATCAATCCTAAAAGACGCTGGATTGTGAGAGCCGAGGACGAAGGCTGCGTTTTGACCTGTTTTGCCAGGGACACGATGGGGATGCCCTGTCTTCTGGGAGATAGGCCATTAATGACTCAGAATCCAGGATAGCTCCGATGAACTGGACACGTTGAGTGGGGCAGAGGCGGGATTTCTCCGCATTTATCTTGAGACCCAACATTGAGAGGAGGGTGAGAGTGTGAGCGATGTGGTCCAGAAGAATGTTTTTTGACTCCGCTACCAGCAGCCAGTTGTCGATATACGGGAAGACCCGTATTCCCTGGAGGCGTAAGTGGGCGACCACCACTATCATAGTCTTGTGAATACTCATGGTGCGGAGGCCAACCTGAATGGAAGGACCTTGTATTGGTACTGAGTTTGGCCTATAGAGAACCTTAGGAACTTCCGGTGTGCTGGAGCAATGGTCACATGGAAGTAGGCGTCTTGAAGGTCCAACGTCACCATCCACGAGTTCCTGCGGATGAGTGGCAATATGGAGTGCAGGGTGACCATGCGGAACCATTTGTAACTGACGTATTGATTGAGTCCCCGTAGGTCCAGAATAGGCCTGATGCCTCCGTCTCGTTTGGGGATGGCGAAGTACCGAGAGAAGAAACCCTTCCCTAGTTGATGAGAAGGAACAGGTTCTATTGCGTCTTTTGCCAGGAGAGTGGCTACCTCTTGCAGAAGAGATGGTGATGGAGGAGTGATGATAAAGACTGGTGGGGGGGGGGCTGGTGGACGAATTCTATGAAGTACCCCTTGGATATTATGGATAGAACCCATGCATCTGAGGTGATTCTTATCCATGATTGAATGAAGGGGGCTAGATGAGGTGGCTGTGGAAACCTGGACAGGGAGTCAAAGGCCCTGCTTGGCTGGGCGTGTAAATTTCTGATGTCCAGGTTGTTGGGTGGTGCTGAACTTCTGCTTAGAAGCGTAAGTTGTCCTCTGGTGCATAGGAGATGGACGTGGGCGCCAAGAGCAGTTGGGAGATGATCTAGAGGACGGTCTCCTTGACCATGGTCTGGTCCACTGACGTTGTTTGTAGGAGCATGGTGGTTGTGCAGAGACCCCCAGCGTGCATGAAGCCTTGATGCTCTTGTCAAGGTCCTGCAGTATCGCATCCGTGGTGGCATGGAATAACCCTTGGCCATCAAAGGGTAGATCCTCTATAAGAGATCTTGTGTCATATTGTAAAGTGGTCGTGTGGAGCCAGGAGTGTCGTCTCAGAGCGACAGCTGAGGACATGGTTTTGGAGGCAGCATCCAGAGCGTGCTTAGCTGAATTGACTTGTTGTTTGGCCAGAAGTAAGCCCTCCTTCTGTACCTTGCGAAGTGCCAAGCGTTTGTCCTCTGGGAGATAGTTCGCCCATTCTGAGATCTGTTCCCAGAGCGCATAGTGGTAGTGCCCCATGCAGGCCAAGTAGTTGGTTGTTTTGAGCCCCAACATGCCTGCAGAGTAAAATCTCCTACCGAAGGCATCCAGTTTCTTGCTCTCCCTATCGGGGGGGGGGGGGTGTCGAGTGTTTTTTCTTTCACCTAGTCGACTTAGTCACCACCATAGAATTTGGTTTAGGGTGGTTAAGGAGAAATTCCCCGCCAGATTCCTGCAAGCGATACATATGGTCGAGCCTGCATGATGAGACCGGAGCTGATGCGGGCTTATCCCATTGGGATTTTGTGGCTTGGAGCAGCACCGAAAACATTGGTAGTGCTATCGATGTCGACGTGTCCATTTGGATGATGTCAAAGACCGGGTCCGACACGACTGGTGTCGGTTGAACTATTGGTATTCCCAGGGAGTGAGCCATTCGTTTAGTCAGCTCTCCGTAGGTAGCAATGTCCTCTGAGGGGGAAATCGGAAGATTGTCCGCCACGTCTTGTTTCGGCAACGGGAGCTCTGGTGAACTGTGTGAAGTAGAAGCCTCCGCATCCGAATCTTCTTCTGTCGATTCAGAGTCCGGGGGAGGGGAGGCAGGAAGATCGACTTCAGCGTGTTGTGCTGGCGGCGGTGTTGGTATAGGTCTCGGAGGGGGTGGTGGGGCCTCTGGTGGTTGCCGGAAGTGTCCCTTACGTGGCTTCTAAGGAAGTGGTGGGGATCGAGGTCGACGAAAGTCCCGATATCAAGGGTCTTCCTCAGGAGGCCTTGATACGGACTCCGCCACACGTGAGTAACCTGGGGATCGAGATCAATGAGAAGACGGGTGTTCTCCTACATGGCCCGCCCGAGAAAGCCAAGGGACGGTGGAGGACAACGGGTAGGCTCCATATGGAAACCGATGGCGTTGATCCCAATGCGCTGGTGAATAGGAGATGGAGTGATGTCTCGCATAATATGCCAGAGATCTGCGATCGGTGAGGTGTCGACATGGAGACCGCATCTCACGGGGTCGATGCCCTTCCATCTCGGTGTGCCGCCCCGAATCTCTGCCAGATAAGACTGAACGGGATGGCGACGGGGATGAGTCCTGAGAGCGATCCTGATGAGGAGGGGTCTGTAGAGTAGACCACTTCTGGGAACCTCTGCGTATCCAGGATCCCTGCAGGGAGGTCGGTATTGACCTGATGGATCGGTGAGTCCAGCAAGTGAATAATCCCTGCTTGAACCTCTGATTGTTCTGAGGTTACTCTCGGGATTGCTATCGAGACTTCCATCAATCCCCGAGCCAAGACGGTGCCCTTCAAGTGGGACTTATCGGCAATGGCCTTTTTTGCGCGCTTCTCCTTATTCTTCTTTTTCTTCTTCGTAGGGGTAGAAGATAAGGGGGGGGGGGGGCGCCGGACGTTTAGTGGATGTACCCAGGTCAGAAGTTGCTTTCGGTACCGGAGGTTTTGATATAACCATCAATGTTGATTTCAGTGCCGAGGTCAATATGGATTTCGATGCCGAGGCGGACAGCAATTCTGAGAACTCCATCAGTGTTCTGTCCGAAGTGGGCTCTCATGGTTGAAGCGCTGCTTCAAGGAGTACAACCTTAAGACAGGCCGCTCGGTTCTTTCGAGTCTGATTTGAGAATTTTGCGCAATGAGCACAAGACTCGGGACAATGTGATTCACCGAGGCACAAGATGCAGAGAGAGTGCCCATCTGGGGCTGCAAGCTTGCTGCCACAGGAACTACAACGTTTGAAGCACCCCCAGCGCTGAGCCATGCAGAACAGTCGGAGTTTGTGGGGGGGAAGGGGGGGCGTCTCCGCGGACAGAGACCCCCTTATTTTACCTCCTGCAGCCTAAGCTGTAGTCCAAGTCATCAAGTTAAATCCGTGATCCATAAGAGAAGTCAATGCAGTCCGTAAAGTCAAGAGGAAGAAGGCTTTCCAAAAGTACTGTTCCAAACCGACGAAGAGCTGTTAGCCGCGTGGGGGTCAGAAGAGAACTGGCGGGATCCACGCGCCGGGCTCCTCTGGGCATGCGCGATGGGGCTGTGCGCATGCCCAGAGGCTCTTGGCGCGAAAAACCGTTTAGCTTTCCAGATACCGATGAATTTCGGCGCAGGCACAGAAACCCATGGGTGTGAAGCACAGAGACCACGTCGAAGATCTTGATATTTAACTTTCTGTATTTTTCTGATTATAGAAATGGTTATAGAACGTTTCTCTGGTCCAGTGATGTGGATTTTCCAGAAAAATTAAAATCCTGAAGGCACTTACAAGGGGTAGTATACAATCTTAATACACCCAAAGAACTGCACATGGTGTGCCTTGTATGTAGTTGTCCACTCATCTATTTCAGCTGAATGTAACTTTAGTCCTGGGAGGTCACTGGGACACATTGTTATTTGCCTTACTTGTCAGTTCCATATCAGTTGGGTGCAGAGGCATAGCCAGACATTTCTGGGTGGTGGGGCAGGGGCTGGGGCACTGAGGCAGGGAAGTGGCGGAGGTGCGTATTGGAGTGTGTGTGGCCAACGGTCAGGGAGGTGCCTTTATTTCCTCCCTGCCTCTAGCCCACCTCCAGCTGTTCTGGAGCATGTGCTGCTGGCCAGCGGGTGGGAGGCACCTCTGTTCCCTCCCTGCCTCCAGCCGTGTTGGAGCATGTGCGGCTGGAGGCAGGGAGGCACCTTTCTTCCCACCCTACCTCCAGCCCACTGGCTGCCCCTTGGACGGCACACCACGGAGGATGGGCAGGCTGGCAGGTGGTGGGGGATGGGCGGGGTGGGCGGCGGGGTCTGTGAGGCACTGAAGCAGCTGGCAGTGGGTGGGGCGTGGCTAATAAATGAAGGGTGTGGCCCTGAAATGCCCCACTGTAGCTATGTGCCTGGATGGGTGGCTTCTACCATGTTAGCTTTCGTTGTGATTGGCTATACAGATCAAATCAGTAGAATTTATAATTTTTAAAATTTGGATTAAATATATTTATGATTTGATTTCCCCACACCTGGTTTACAGCTCAATATAATATACATGTGGCCCCTCACACAGGTTCTAGGAATGAAAAACAGTAATTACAGTTTTGAAACTGCCACACCGTCTTGGCAATAACATCCATTCATTGGTAACTTTAACCTACCTCACAGGATTAATGTGAGAAAAAAATACAGGAGAATGCTTTGGATTCTCTGTCAGGAGGAAAAATGGGATATGACTGTCTAAATAAACAAAATTTGCTCCTGAATGACAGAAGTTTATGTTCGTGTTTTCTTGGATGGTGGAGCCTAGGATGTTTGAGCTCAATTAGAGTCCAGCTGTATACAGTCTCCAGTGTCTTGGAGCCAAAATGAATGCAAAAAAAGATTATGTGTTTCCATCCATCTGTAAAATGCAAATTGCAATTCATGTCATTTCAGCTTTCATTGCGACTGTACTGGAAAGAGAGCAGGTGTTTAACCCTTCAACTTCCATACAGTATCATTGTTGAAAACTAGACTCATTGCTTTGCTGTTGACATTTTAAAAGAGAAAGGATGTGTGCCTTAGTGTGGTTAAAGTGTATCCCCCCCACATTTAAAGTGCTAATAACAACGCAAGGAGCCAGGTTTGGCTTAATGAAACTGAACAGAAGTTAGGGGGTTAAACTCCTTTTTCCCTTCTCTGCATGGTCTTAATGCAAATTGAAGTTGCAGGAGTCTCTGATTTTGTATTGGATTCTGTTATCTTGGAAAAGACTTGGATTACACTTGATCTTAGCCAAAAGGCCGAGAAGTGGATGAGAGCTCCTGTGGATTCCATGGATGAAGAGAAGATTGAAGAATATGTGAAATGCCAGGGTATTTCTTCCATGCAAGAGGCAGGACCAAAGAAAATAGCTCCTATTCAGAGAAGAAAGAAGCCTCCTTCTCAGAAGAACTGGCGGTTCAAGACTCACAATGACCATTTGGCTGGAGTGCTGAAGGATTACTCTGATGTGGTTCCCACCAAATAAGAGGGCCCTGTGGAATGAACTGTGAGCTTTAATGCAGATGCTCTGGCAGAAGCGTGTCCTGTGTATAATGTGATGTGGTTCTCCCTGCTCCAGGTCCTCCAGCAGCTATGAAGAAGCAGCTCTTGAAAGCAAGGATCAACCATTCACTTCTGTGCTTATTTTATTGGCTAATGTCTGCGGTCAGTAGACTTTTGATACTGGGGAGGGAGTAAAATATAATTCATACGTAATGCCAAGATTTTTCTTCAGCATTTAAGTATTCTTTGAACTAGGGGTATTTCCATAGATATTTTCTTCGATTCTTTTGGAGTTGGCTTGAAGATAAAAAAACAGGTTGCCTACCTGTAACTGATGATCTTTGAGTGGTCATCTGTGCATTCACACTGATGGGTTTCTGTGCCTGTGCAGGAATCCTTTGGTATGGTAGAAAGCTCTCTATGGATTTCCACGCCCAGCGCCTCCGGGCATGTGTGGAGCCCCCACCACGCATGCCCAGAGGAGTGGGCACTGACATCCCGCCAGTTCCTTCTGACCACTGCAACCAAGCGTAAGAATAGCAGGAAAGCCTGGCAGCAGAGGGGGAAGGATGGGTGGGTAGTGTGAATGCACAGATAACCACTCGAAGATCATCAGTTACAGGTAGGCAACCTGTTTATCTTCGACGTGGTCTCTGTGCTTCACACTGATGGGAGAGTAGCGAGCAGTGTCCTACCTGGAGGAGGGAGCAGGCAGGCTGTCACTGAGACGCAGCGGATAAAATCAGGCGACCCATCGCGGAGCGGGCAGCTACTCGAGTGTCCAGAGCATAGTGCCTGATGAAATTGTTCGGAGTAGCCCAAGTAGCAGCCGTGCAAATGTCCATCAGAGAGGCACCCTTAAGGAATGCCATAGAGGCTGCTATAGACCTGGTGGAGTGTGCCCTGATGGGCCCTGGGAGTGGGGTCTTGGCAAGTTCATAAGCAAGTTCAATAAGCCCCACAATCCATCTGGACAGTCTCTGGGCAGTGATGTGTTTGCCCATTCTGTGTGATGCGTAGGAGACAAAGAGCCTTGGCATCTTCCTAGTAGGCTTAGTATGAGCCAGATAGAATAGAAGTGCTCGCTTTACGTCAAGGTATGTAGGAGACGTTCCTCCTCAGAAACGTAGGAGGGGTAGAAGTCTGGTAAGATAATCTCGGACTGCAGGTGGAAGTCAGATGACTTTAGGGAGGAATGAAATGTCTAGCACCATGCGAACTGCATTCGGTAGGAAGCAGAGAAAAGGAGGATCATGCCGGAGAGCCAGAAGTTCACCAACTCGTCTTGCCGAGGTGATGGAGAGTAAAAAGGCTGTTTTACAAGCCAAGAGGCAGAGATCACAGGAAGCCAAGGGTTCAAATGGCTTCCAAGTGAACGCTTGGAGGACCAACGGCAGATCCCAGGGTTGTGGAGGAACTCTGGTGGGTGGATAGAGATGAAGGAGGCCTTTCAGAAAACGCTTTGCGAGGGGGTGGGCGAAAACAGAAAAATTGTCAATTCTGTTGTGGAAAGTTGAGATTGCAGACAGGTACACTCTTAGAGAGGAATGTGAAAGTCCAGCATCTGCTAAGGACAGGAGGAAGTCAAAAATATGGGACAGGGCCGCAGAATAGGGCTGTACGTCGGACGAAGCTAGGTATGTACAGAAGCGAGTCCATTTATAAGAGTATGACTGTCGAGTGGATGCCTTGCGGGAATTAAGCAGGACATTATTCACTCTGTTGGAGAATACGGGGTGGGGGAGAGTCTCCATGCTGTGAGCTTGAGATGAGGGATGTCATGGTGGAGGATGGGAGAGTTGGAGAGTATCAGAAGATCTGGTTGTAAGGAAAAGTGATTTTCCCTGGGCCAGCAAGAGGAGAACTGGGAACCATGTTTGCCTGGGCCACCACGGGGTGATCAATATGCACTCCGCTGTCTTCTGTAGGATCTTGTGTACCACTCGTGTGAGTAGTGGTAAAGGCAGGAAGGCATAGACGAAGTCGTGGCCCCAAGGGTAGAGTAGGCCATCTCCCAGGGAGAGGGGGTTGATTCCGCCTTGTGTGCAGAACGCCTTGCACTTTTTGTTGTGACGAGTGGCAAAGACATCCACCTCAGGTTCCCCAGAGGAGGAATACGCGGTGGAGATAGGTGGGATTCATCTCCCATTTGTGATGGGCAGTGTGCCCCCTGCTTAGGAGGTTGGCTTGACCGTTTAGGGAGCTGGGAATATGAGTGGCTCTCAGGAAGATGTCGTTGGACGTGCTCCAGTCCCAAAGTTGGATTGCTAAGTGGCAGAGACTGCGGGAAATCGTGCCGCCCTGACGGTTCACGTAAAGACCGCGGTAGTATTGTCTGTAAGGATAGCTACACAACGTCCCTGAACTATGGGTAGGAAAGTCCGAAGGGCAAAGAAGATAGCCAGGAATTCAAGATAATTGATGTGATGGGATCTCAGATCCTGATCCCAGGGAGCGCCTGTGTTGTGGCCATCGAGATGCGCGCCCCACCCCCATGTCGACGTGTCGGTGGTTAGGGTGAGTTGCGGCGACAGAAGATGGAAGGGGGATCCCTGGAGGAGATTGGACGGTAAGGTCCACCAGAGGAGAGAGTCCCGGACCTTCTGCGGGGGGAAGGGGGGGGGAAGACGGAGGTACTGTGGGTCCTGCTGTGGGCGAAAGGCATGAACGAACCATAGTTGAAGAGGACGCATTTTGAGCTTTGCAAGAAGCAGCACCGCCGTGGTGGCAGCCATGTGCCCCAACTATTTTTGGATCACGAGAGCTGAGGAGTCGGGATCGGAGCGTACGTGTGAGGCTAATGTGATTATTGGTGACATCTTGTATTCCGGGAGGTAAGCCCGGAGTGATATAGAGTCCAGTTCTGCTCCTATGAACTGTACCCTCTGAGCAGGAACGAGATGGGACTTGGCCTTGTTGATTTTCAGGCCAAGATCTTGGAGGACAGTCCGGGTGACGGAAATGTTGTTCAGTAAGGCCTGGGGTGAGGACTCCACTATGAGCCAGTCATCAGTGTAGGGGAAAATAGTAATCCCTTGGAGACGAAGGAAGGCTGCCACGACTACCATTGTCTTTGTGAAGACACGGGAAGCTGTGGAAAGGCCAAATGGTAGGGCTTTGTATTGATAGTGTTGAAGTCCGATGGCAAAATGCAGCTATTTCCGGTGGGGGGGGCATATTGTGATGTGGAAGTAAGCATCCTGCAGGTCGAGGGTGGCCATCCAGGCATGCCTGCGCAGTAAGGGAAGAATGGAACGAAGTCTCACCATCCTGAACTGGTGATACTGTATGAAGAGGTTGAGACCTCGAAGGTCCAAGATGGGTCTGGTGCCCCCGTCCCTTTTGGGGACTGCAAAGTACCTCGAATACAATCCCATGCCCTGGTGGTGAGTGGGTACGGGTTCTATGGCTCCCTTGTTGAGGAGGACGCTGACTTCTTGAAGGAGGACAGGTGAGGGGACGGTAGCGACAAAGGTAGGGGTTGGCGGAGGTTGGAGAAACTCTATGAGGTATCCTCGTGAAATAATAGTGATAACCCAAGAGTCCGACGTGACCCTGTTCCACATAGGAAGGAAGGGTGCAAGACGAGTGAGAGAGGAGGAAAGATGGATAGAGTCAAAGGCCCTGCTTGGCCTGTCGAGACTGCTTGGAATGGGCTGGTTGGTGGGTCGGCAGGAACTTTTGCTGTGGCAGATAGGACTGTTTCTGCCCACCTGGGGATGTGCGTGGACGCCATGACCTATCCGGGGAACTCCGGTTAGACTATCTGCGCGACCAGGACCTAGACCAACTTCGCGGCTTAGATTGATATGGGGCGGAGGAGACTCCCAGTGTGTGCGAGGCCTTGATGCTCTTGTCAAGGTCCTGGAGGACGGCATCGGTGGTGTGGAAGAAGCCGGCCCCATCAAAGGGGAGATCTTTGACTAGGGATCTGGTGTCCTGCTGTAGCGTGGTTGAGCGTAGCCAAGAGTGGCGTCTCAAGGCTATGGCTGATATCATCGTCTTGGAAAAGGTATCCATAGCGTGCTTGGAGGTATTCACCTGTTGCTTCGCAAGAGTGAGACCCTCCTTTTGTATCCGTCGTGCGGCAAGACGCTGATCCTTAGGAAGCAGAGTGATGCTTTCCGACAACTGCTCCCACAAAACATAGTGGTACCTTGCTATACATGCAGAATAATTGCTGACCTTCAGCCCCAGCACTTTGGCAGAACAGAAACGGCGTCCGAAGGCATCAAGCTTGCAGCCCTCCTTGTCAACAGGAGTAGAATGTGTCCTCCATGATCTGGAAGCAGAGGTGACCACCATCAAGTTGGGATGGGGGTTGGTGAGGAACTCAGCATCCGCCTCCTAAACTGTGTACATGTGGTCCAGGTGTCTAGTAGAGACCGGTGTTGATGAAGGCTTGTCCCATCCGGCCTTGACTGCTTGGAGGAGGACAGTCAACATCAGTAGCGTGATGGAGGTGGAAGTGTCCATTTGGACGATATCGAACACCGGATCTGTCACTGCAGGTCTGGGCTGGACAATCGAGAGGCCGAGGGAAAGGGCCATCCATTTAATTAAATCCCCATAAGAAGTGAGATCCTCCGAAGGGGAGATCAGGAGATTGTCAGTGACATCCGGTTTCAGAGAGGGATCGACTGGGGAACTGCGGTCCGACTGCTCCACATCAGAGTCCTGTTCCGACGAGGAAGAGGCGTGTGGTACCTCTTTCGGAAGTGGCTGTGCTGATGGTGGGGTCATTGGGATCGGTGTTGATGGCATAACTGTCTGTGTCGACATCGTGGCCTTCGCTAACATAGTGGCGGTCAGTGCCGATGATGTAGGAGGGCACTGGTAGGTCGTGGGTTGTGCAGGAGGTATGGACTGTGAAGCTGACGGAGGTGGCCTTGATCCCACTGGCGATCTGGATCAAGCTCTGGTTGAATACATGTCCCAGTCGGAGTAAGCGACCGGAGGAACCCAAGGCATTGACCTCAGAGGTGAGTAGGGAGGATGGTGCTGATCCAAGTGTGGAACTGCAGGAGGATATGCCCATCGTGTTGACGGGGGGACCGGGGTCTGGGCGACCTGTATCGAGGAGACCTGTGCCTCGGCGAACAGTGCCGAGATTGCGGAGACCGGTATCGACGTCGATCCAGCGGATGTGGAGGAGGGTCCTCCTCGGTATAGGAAACGGATCCTATCGACGGCGACCAAGAGTGGGAGTTGGGACGTCCCTGTGGTGGTGCATAGAGTTGCTCCTGATCGGTCTCGAGGAACTTCTGCGCTTCAAGGATGTGATCTGGTGGCGCTTAAAGAGGCTGCCGGATTGGGGAATCCAAGACCGTGATAGTCAGGTTAGTAGGCGGAGGAGGAACGGCCACAGGAGCCATCAGCACCAAGGCAGCAACTGGTGGGAGTGCTGCTAAGTCGGAAGCCGGAATCAGAGCCTTGATCGGAGTCTTGCCCATGGCAGCAGACAGTTTCTTGTGACGTTTCTCTGACTTCTCCGACTTCTTTTTGGCAGGCGTCGACATGGCTGACTGCATTGGAGCCCTATGCTTGGCTGAAGGATGAATGATGTCCAAAGATGATCTTGACGTCGATGCAGCCCCGAAATCGGCCATCGACGCTGATGGAATGGAGGTCATGGCAGTCGATCCAGACAGTAGTGCCGGCTCTAACAATGCGACCTTCAGCCGAGCTGCCTTGTTTTTTCGGGTCTGGTTGCTGAATTTAGCGCAGTGAGGGCAGGAGTCTGGCTGGTGAGACTCTCCAAGGCAAAGGATGCACAGAAAGTGACCGTCAGGAGGCGCTAATTTGCTGCCACAAGCCGAACAGCGCTTGAAGCAGCCCCACTTCAGAGCCATAAAGCAGGGGAAAATGGGTGAAAGAAGAAGGGGGGGGAGCCCGAAGGCAGGAATAGAAGAACCCCACCACCTCAGAGAAAAGATTTTTATATATATATAAATATATATATACACACACACACACACACACACATATATATATACATATATACATATATATATATATATACACACATATATATAAGAAAAAGAGAAGTGTTGAATGTAGAAGAGAGAAAGGAAAGGAGAAGAAACGATTCGAAGAGAGAGAGCTTCCCTCGAAGGACTCTAGTGAACGGCAGAAGCTGTTAACAGCGCAGCAGTCAGAAGAGAACTGGCGGGGTGTCTGTGCCCACTGCTCTGGGCATGTGCGGTGGGGGCTCCGCGCATGCCCGTAGGTGCTGGGCGCAAAAATCCATAGAGAGCTTTCTACCATACCGAAGGATTCCCGCACAGGCGCAGAAACCCATCAGTGTGAAGCACAGAGACCACGTCGAAGATCTTAATTCTTGTTTTATCTGCATCAAGGTGACATGTTTATAATAAAATCGTATTGGGGATGGCTTACAAATGTTTTAAATAAATGTTACAAATGTTTTAAATATGTTTGTATAAATGGAGATGATCCTCAGCTATTTTTTATTTTAGAAACTTCATTAGTTGTCATTCTTATTTATTATTTATTAATATACCCCACCTTTCTGCTTGGTTTATGGAAGCTTTTGTTACAGTAGTCATTAATAGCAACAAAGGAAAATAACATCCTTGTCTACAGTAGCTTAAGAAGTATAGTAGACCTTTACCATTCAGAGGGGATCTGTTCCTGAGATGACAGTGAATGGTGAAATGCATGAATACAGAGAGGCAAAGGGTCTAGTGGCTCCCTGTAGGAAAGCAGCCACATTTCCCCCCAAAAAGTAACAGTCATCATCCCTGAGCATGTGGTGAGAGTGCACCACAGTGCTCCCTCCAAGCTGAGGAGTCTTGTAGCAAAAATTCTAGTTTGTGAGCTACTGGCATTAAAGTTGTGAGCAAGTGATTTGGCTATTGCATAAATTAGTTTGCTCTGGAGCCATCCTTCCTGAGCTAAGACAAGAGTGTTTGAGCTGGAGGCTAAAAAACTATGAGCTAGCTCACATTAACTCAGCTTAGAGGGAACACTGGTGCACAGTGCTGATGAGCTAATGGCCATGCGGAGGTAGATGGGAGGGCAAGCATCCTTGCACCTGTTTCTTTGGCTAACATGCAACAGGGTTATATGTTGGGGGTAGCCACATTATGTGGTTGGGCCAAGGACTGTGAATAAGTGAAACTGCATGCCATGAAACTGTGAATGGTGATGATCTGGGTAACCCCACAGTTCATTGCTGGTATAATTCTTTAATTCACTTTTGTTTGTGAACGATGCTGTTGCTGTAGACCTTCACAAGAGGGCACAAATCTGTGCTGTCATCTTTCATGTGACTCCTCTGCGCTTTTTTCTGCTTACGAGAAAACTCTTGTGACTTACAGTCAAGCAACTCTGTCATGAGACTTAGCAACCTCAGCTATACCATCTTGGGCTCATCTAGGGTCTCATCCTCTGATGTGACATATGCCATCACATGTCAGCAATGCCCATCTGTTCTCTGCAAAGGATAGACTGGTCATTCCCTGTGTGAAAGAATAAGGGATCATAAATCTGGCACTAAAAATTTAGTGGCTGAATGGCTTCAGTCTTTCCAGGGCACTCTGTTCCTGATCTTAAAAGTTACTATTCTTCTATGGAAAAATTCCACACAAAAATGCTGAAGTGATACTTGTCAAAAAATGTAGTACTATCTCTGCCTCCATTCCTGAAGACTGGAAAGTAGCAAATGTCACTCCCATCTTTAAAAAGGGTTCCAGAGGAGATCTGGGAAATTACAGGCCAGTCAGTCTGACATCGATACTGGGTAAGTTGGTGGAAACTGTTATTAAGGAAAAAATTAGTAGGCACATTGATGAACGAAATCTCTTGAGGAAGACTCAGCATGGGTTCTGTAAGGGAAGATCTTATCTCACTAACCTGTTAGTGTTCCTTGGGGGAGTCAACAAACATGTGTACAAGGGGGACCCAATAGATGTTGTTTACCTTGACTTCCAGAAAGCTTTTGATAAAGTTCCTCATCAAAGTCTCCTAAGTAAGCTCAATAGTCATGGGATAAAAGGACAAGTCCTTTTGTGAATGAAAAACTGGCTAATTAAAAGGAAAGAGAGTGAGTATAAATGGGCAATTTTCTCAGTGGAGGGAGGTAAGCAGTGGGGTACCGCAGGGATCAGTACTTGGTCTGATGCTTTTTAAATTGTTTATTAATGATTTGGAGTTGGGAGTAAGCAGTGAAGTGGCTAAATTTGCAGATGACATGAAGTTGTTCTGAGTGGTGAGAACCAGGGAGGATTGTGAGGCACTCCAAAGGGATCTGTCGAGGATGGGCGAGTGAGCATAAAGTTGCAAATAGGGTTTAATGTGGCCAAGTGCAAAGTGATGCACATTGGAGCCAAAAATCCTAACTATAAATACACGTTGATGGGGTCCGAACTGGTGGAGACTGACCAAGAGAGAGATCTTGGAGTCGTAGTAGATAACTCAATGAAAATGTCGAGACAGTATGCGACTGCCATGAAAAAGACCAACGCTATGCTGGGGGTTATTAGGAAGGGAATTGAAAACAAATCAGCCAGTATTATAATGCCCCTGTATAAATCAATGGTGCGACCTCATTTGGAGTACTGTGTACAGTTCTGGTCACCACACCTCAAAAAAGATATTATGGCATTGGAAAAAGTGCAGAAAAGGGCAACTGGAATGATAAAAGAGTTGGAACGCTTTCCCAGTGAAGAAGCTCTTGGGGCTCTTTAGCTTGGAGAAACAACGGCTGAGGGGTGACATGATCGAGGTTTAGAAGATTATGCATGGGATAGAGCAGGTAGAGAAAGAAGTCCTTTTCTCCCTTTCTCACAATACAAGAACTCGTGGGCACTCCATGAAATTGCTGAGCAGTCGAGTTAAAACAGATAAAAGGAAGTACTTCTTCACCCAAAGAGTGATTAACACGTGGAATTCACTGCCACAGGAGGTGGTGGCGGCTACAAGCATGGACGGCTTCAAGAGGGAATTAGATAAACATATGGAGCAGAAGTCCATCAGTGGCTATTAGCCACAAAGTATAGATAGGAACTCTCAGTCTGGGGCAAGTGATGCTCTGTATTCTTGGTGCTTGGGGGGGGGGGCAACAGTGGGAGGGCTTCCTGCCCCCACTGCTGGACCTTCTGAGGGCACCTGGTGTTTTTGGCCACTGTGTGACAGAGTGTTGGACTGAATGGGCCACTGGCCTGATCCAACATTGGCTTCTCTTATGTTCTTATGTCAGGTCTTAACCAAGACCTCTCATCTCTTACTTACTACAGATACTAATACCTTGCATTTCACACGCTATACAGATGTTTACTCCAATTATATCTCTGTAACTCCCATCGCATTTGCTTATCTCATTTCATAGTGTGCTAGGTTTTGCTTAACTAACAGAAATTGGGAGTGTCTCTCACACCTACTCTGAGTGAATTGATTAATCTTGTTTTGAACTGGCCTCTCTTTGAAACACTCCCCCCCCCCCCCCGCCATCACCACCTTTCTGTTGGATATATGAATTAGGCCTGATGGATGTATACTCTGGTGCATCTGCTGAAGTGAGTTCTGACTTAACAAAAGCTTATTCTGCAAAAAAAGTATAAGTCTTTAAGGTGTCACTAGACTTACATTTTAGTCTGCTAATGCAGCCTAACATGGCCTCCCATTCTCATATCTCCCATTTTAAACTAAAGTTCGTATGAGTAATTTTTTTAATTACCCAAGGGTCAACTACTGTGCCATGTTAAGCAGAGTTACATCCTTCTCAGCCCACTACTTTCAAGGTATAACTGTTTAGGATTGCACTGTTCATCTGATTTATTGCTTGGGCTTGGCTTGTATCTCAACAAATCTCTTCCCTCTTAATAGGGACAATCTGGAGAAACATGGGGTGTGTGTGCGAGTCCTCGGAGACCTAACACTCTTGCCACTAGATATTCAGAAGTTGATTGCCAAGGTGGTGCTGGCCACAAAGCAATACAACAGGTGAGTCCTGCCATAATTCTTATTACAAGCACATCTGTATGTACAGCCTATACCCAGGGTTTGAAGCCTCTGAGCTCTAGAACCCATTGTGGCTCAGTACAGAACCAAATAAGGCGCTTTTTCTTTTTAATATTTAAGTATGTTGGTGGGGTGTGGGGTGCTAGAATAACCAGTACGTGAAGGGAACTGCAGGAAAAGATTTTTTAGGAGACTGAAAGGCTTCTTAGAGATGCTTTACAGAAAGAGAAATGGATTGCAAGCAACTTATTGCTTCTGTCAAGTGAGCCATCATTCTCAGTTTTATGCCAGAGCACTGTAACAATCACATATAGTGCTTCTGTGTATTTTTATTAGCTATTGTGAGATCTTGTGTGCACCACTTTCCAATAAAGGGCTCACAAAAAACAGCATTAGGGATGCAAAAATTTCTACAGACTGTGAATCAGTACATCAGTTATCAGTAATGTTCAGTTGTATAGTTTGAAGCTGTGCAAATGGGTTTTCTGTACTGGCTGTTTCTTTATCTCTTGTTCCAGTTTATAGGTGGTTGCTAGGGGTGTGCAAGAAAAAAAAATCAGTTTTTTTTTTTGGATTCAGGTATATTGAACCCGAAAAAAGCTAAATATCTATACCAGCTGATTCCTGGCTTTCTCCTCCCCCAAGGGATCCTCGTCGTGCTGCCGGAGGGCCCACAGAAAGTCATTTACTGGATCTCAATTCAGGGTCTGGGAGGTTGTGCAGACTCACATACCAGTCACTTGCAGTGTCCCGCAGCTTAGAGCCAATATAGCCAACTCTTTCGCGTTCGGTAGGGTAGAGGTGGCCCCAAGTTCCCAAAAACCGCTCAATCTTGATGATGAAAAACCGGAGTTTATCAGGATCCCCATCAAACGTAGCTGTCAAGGGATCGTATAACCGGTCCACAGGACGTGGGGGCGGCTGTGCTGGTGCTGCTGGCTGCTGTTGGGGACCCGTGGGTGGTTGTTGTGCAGGACCCGCTCCGCCATCCTGCTGCTGAGCTGGCACTCCACCTCCTCCTCCAGCTCCAGCCTGAGGGATTGCTCCCGCAGCTGCTCCCAGCACGGTTTGTTGCATCTCGAGCAGCGCCTCGCGTAGTTCCACTGCCAGCGGGTCATGCATCTCATCGAATCTCCAGTCTATCTGCTTCCAGAGGTCATTCGTACCTCTGTCCAATGGTCAAGGGATCTCACATTCGTCTGGGACCAAACTCAACCTCCAGGAGTCCCTCTCATCGTCCGAGAACCGCACACGCGACCCTATCCTATCATGGACCCAGGACTCCAAAGTACCTCCACCAAAGGTCAACCAGGAATACCTTGGTAAAGGTTCTGCACCACCTGTGGCTCCCCCCGACTGAGGGGAGCATAGAAATCATAGTTCATAGTCACCGGCTCCACAGGTGCGGTGGAGACCGGTGTTTCAGGAGTCGAGGTGGGAATGAGGGACCCATCATCCGACTTGGCCAGGTCTGGGTTTCACTCCTTCCCGATTGGAAGGATCACAAACAATCTGTGAGATCAATCAATCAATCTATTTATTACGGTCCTAGACCAGCAAGTGGCACAATAAAAACAAGTAAGTAACAGGTAAAAGAGCAATTAAAATTATAAAGCATAATAGCATCTAAGATTATAAAAAGGGTTCTAAAGATTTAAAATGTTGGAGGTTTGAATTGTAAAAGGTAAAATTTTTTGTAACAGTCAATAGATAGAGATACATCTGTCTGTATTTTCCCTTTCCTAGTTCATTATGCAAGTTTGACAGCCACCCTAGTCAGCTTTTAATTTTGCCCCAACCACAATTACAGTCAGCAACCTGAATACGCAAGGTTTACATGAAATCGAACCATTATATTTCACATCTTTTAAAAGTTACACACAAGCTACTGTATGCATTTTCCGATCTTTGTACACCTGTGCACAAAATTTAGCAACTGTTCGGGTTGTTTCATGGTTTATATCAGACAAAAGATAGTCAAGTTTAGTTTTATATAATCTGCCAGGGAAGTTTCTGATCAGCGGCTCAATGTATTTTGACCGAATTTCTTTATGCCTAGGGCAATAACAATCTGTGAGACTTCTGAATAGATCCAATAAGTCAGGCCTTGTGGTTTAAAACAAAGTCTTTATTTCTTAATGGTCTTTCAGGAACACTTGCTTTGTTTGTGATATCACATACAGTAAGGAGGGGATTCATATACTGTATTCAAACAGGAACAGAAGCATGGGTACCAATCAGAAAGAAAATAATCAAGCGCCAAAAATCTACCGTTAACTTTCTTAGGGAAGAAAAGACGCGCAAGCTGAAACTAAATTCCCACCCTGACCCTGTGTGAAAGCTACTTGCAGGCCCCCGTATAAGACACCTGGAAAAGCAGAGCCCAGTTGCCCAAGGTTACAAGAGGAATCAACATAGATAACTGAAGTCTAGCAAAACACATGAGCTCACCCATAGGAGGGAGGAGTGGAGAAGGGGGGGGGGACTGGGAAGGAGGGGAAACTGAGCCGTCAGAGCAGGAACTGATGCCGAGCTCCCGCCGGGACCTCTAACCAGGAAAACTACAAGGAAACAAAACATGACAGGAACCTGACACCGCCTGGGTACCCCAGCAGCAGCCTGTCTCTCCCCCTGAAGAAGCACTTCCTGGTGGTGCTTCTTCAGATGGTTCCACAGCCTGGAGGTCGAGAGATGGTTGATGTCCTTCTCTCGACTTACCCGGGCCCTACACAGCTGGCACTGTGCAAAGCAGGGATTTTCTGGAAGTGGTTCCAGACTTCAGAGGTGAAGGGGCACCCTTGCTGACCAGCAGCCATGGGCATCCCCCGAGCTGCCTCCTGTGAGGAGCTCAGGCCAGACACACCATTTCTTGGGGGGGGGGGGGGGGCAGGAAGAGACGGCTGAGCAGAGGGAAGGGGTTGAAATGGCAGATCCCTCAGGTGCACCACCTCCATCTCTCCTGCTTCCTCCCCTCCCAGCCTCTTCTCCTGTCCCTCAGGAGACCTGCTGGAGCTTAGAGATACCAGAGGAGTGGGCTGGTCAGCCAGCTCCTTCTCCAGTTCCTCTAGAACCCTCTTAGTCTGTGGAGTGAGCCCTGAAAACAGAATATCTTCAAAGTTCAACCCCAAAGACAGGTCTGGCTGCATCTCCTCCTGCTGCTGAGCCGCAGCAGCAATGGCTTGAGGAGGAACTGCCTGAGCAGCAGACCCCTGCCCACTGCCATCTGCACCTGCAGGCACTTCTACTGGGGCCACCCCAGGAGCATCCTTCTCAATCAAGAAGAGAACCAGGCGTGGCTTCTTCACGGCACCACTGGCCAGAGATCGGAGTGGTGCCAGGATGCTCTGCTGTGGTCCTGTGCTGAGGTGGGTTGGGGGGGAACCATGGTTCTCTTCCTCTCCCTCCCCTCTCCTTCTCTAGTCTTTTCCTTTGCCTTACTCCCAGGGCCCCTCTGCTTTCCCTTCCTGCCGCTCATGTTGCCCCTGGCCAAACTCAGCCTAACTTGTGGGAAGGGTGTTAGCCACCTAACTTACCTGCACTATCACCTAAACCTCACAACTTTTTATAAACCCTTCCACCAAAAAACTAGGTTTTTGTTTCTTTCCCTAACCTAGCCTTGCTTCAGTTTGGGTTTTCTCTTTTTTTCTTGGTTTGTTTTTTAGAACTAGTGAATTCCTACACTGACCCTGACTATGGTTAAAAAACTATCCTTGAGATGTGGCTTGAAAACCTTTTAAAAAGGTTTAGGGTTTTAATCTACTCCTATATAGAGTCTACTGGAACCACCTGATTCCCTGTGGAATGCAGGAACCCCCTAATTCAAATGTACCAACTGAAGGGGGGGGGGGAGTGCCTGCCTTCACCAACAAGGTTCAGTCAGAGCACAAAGAACATAGCACATGACTTTTTAAAAAGTTATATGCTACTTAAACCTCTGCTTAGGTGAAGACAAACCTGGCCTCTTTTTGTTCTCCTAGCACTGGCCTAGTTAAAGGTAGAACAGCTAAAGCCCTATGCTGAGATTTATTTAAAAATATTAATTAAAAATAAACCTGAAATCTTTATTAAAAACTTATTTAACAGTGGTGCAACAGCTAAACCAGAAGCACACACAGAGCACTGACCCCCCACACCTAAGAGAGCCTAAAGTCCACAAAAATATAACAACTTAATAAAACTTGCCAAAAGGCACAGAAACACTAAACAGACAGAACCTAGGCCAAGGCAGAAGGCCTAGTTACCCCCCTCCCCCAAAAAACCCCAACTGGCCCAGAAAACACAATAAAAGTAACTTAGGACAAGAACCAAAAACAGAGGACAAGAACCAAAAACAGAGAGCCTAGGCCCCAGGGCCCAGGCAAAAGGCCTAGTCAACCCCCCACCCCCCCAAAAAAACAAACCCAGGAAATACAGAAACTTAAACAATGTACAAAGCAAGGCACCTGAAGCAAAAAACAAGCAAGAACCAAAAACAGAGAGAGAGAGAGAGGCAGAACAGGCTAACCCCAGTCACCCCCCCCCCCAAAAAAAACCTCCCCAGAGAATATAGGAACTTAAACAATTTACAAAGGCCAAGCAACAGAAGCAAAAAACAAGTGAAGCACTATAAACCAAGAATAGAGATTTCCCAATGATCCCTAAGGTCCGAACATCAAATAGAGAAGAAAGCCTTTATTTTTATGACATCAGTCTCGGCAATGGTAATCCATCAAAGTTACCAAGCCCAGATTTTACGTAGGCTTGGCGTTTTATACTAGGGGGTGGGGACGCACAGAAAGGAAGGGGACAGTGTCATACAGCATCATATTTGTTAACAAATCATACAATATAACTCCGCCTAACTAGCTGCTCAAGTGTTAGGAATGTTTCTATCTAAATGTTGCTAATTGCTTGCCGTTCTCATGGTTCTTTAGCCCAGCCTAAGAGCAATAATGTTGCACACTAAACAATGTAAGTCTGTTAGCTAGATGTCGTTAGTGTTCCACGTAACAGCAAAGAATCTTGTTTCATTGACCTTGCATTTCAAAGCTTCTAACTTACTAAGCAATATGCAGAGTTCTATTCAGCATAATTATTGATTAATTTTTCTTATTGCTTTCACAAGCAAGAACTAAAAACAGAGAGCGAGAGAGGCAGAACAGGCTAACCACAGTCACCCCCCCAAAAAAGCCCCAACAACAATCCAAGAAGAAATAAAATATAAATCACAGTGGAAAAAAAAGGAAAATGCAAAAACAAAGAAAAGAATCCCCCCCCAAATAAGGAAAGGTCCTACAGGCCTAGCCATCCAACCCACCTCACCACCACACAACCCCAGGCCAACCCACAAGAAATAAAGAAAAGTTTGGTGTAGTGGTTAAGTGTGCGGACTCTAATCTGGGAGAACTGGGTTTGGTTCCCCAATCCTCCACTTGCACCTTCTGAATGACCTTGGGCAAGCCATAGTTCTGGCACAGCTGTTCATGAAAAAGAGCAGCTTCTGTCAGAGCTCTCTCAGCCCCACCAACCTCACAGGGTGTCTGTTGTGGGGAGGGGAAGGGAAAGGAGTTTGTAAGCCGCTCTGAGACTCCCTTGGGTAGTGAAGGGCGGGGTATAAATCCAACCTCCTCCTCCTCCTCCTTCTTCCCTAACCAAACCAGTGTTATGTCTTCAGTGAAGTCTTGATCTGACGTCCAAGAAGTCAGCAGCAGGAAGGAAAACAGGGACTCAAGGAGCAGGGGCAGCAGAAGTCAGCCACCCACAGTCTCCAAGCCAGGCTCTCTCTCACCAGCAGCAGCAGGAACCAGGAACAGCAATGGAGTCAGCCAGCCAGAAAGTCTGCTTTTATGTCCCTCTTTCCCCCTCCCTCCTGGAAACAGGAGCAAGAGGCTGGAAAGAGGGGGAAACAGCAGGAAAACGCTGTTTAGTCACGCCCTTTAAAAAAAAAAACATTCTGGATAGCCAACCCCCCCCCCCCCCCCCGAAAATACTTTTTTTCTGGGGTTTTTTTCCAGTTTGGCACATTTGAATGCACACCCCTAGTGGTTGCTGATCTCTCTCTGTGTGTATATGTGTGTGAACACACATGCACACATACACACACAGAGCTATCTGTTCACATCCTCTCATTCCCTATACAGTATTCCACATAACTTCACAATCTTTGTTTTCTGCAGCATCCTTTGTTGAGTTATTTCCTCTTAAATTTATATTTTGTTTTAAAAAATTAACAGGTGTTTTCTGAATATCTGCTTTGCATACACATCGAGAGATGAGATTAGCAATGCTGTGAAGGAGGTGGCTTGGGGTGTTGAACAAGGGTTTCTGCAGCCAAGGTAACCATATGTACTGGTGTGTTCATGGTTTTGCTGCTCTCCTGCTCACTGATGTAACTTGCACCTGGGCCTTTCAACCCAAAGCAGATGCCCCTCTGAACCAGACACACTCCCCATCCTTAGTCCATTTCTCTTGAGATGCGACTGGGCTTGATGAACAGGGGCAGTTTCTTTTGGTAGGAACTTTTCTGGCAGGTGATCACAAATCCACTCAAGCATGGGGAAGTAGCCATGGCCTTCTGGTAAGAAAGACCACCCATCTGTGCACATTTCCTCTCCATCAAGTGTTCACTTGCACTGAGACTTAGATAAGACCTTTGCCATTTTTCCAAGCCCTGTGCATGTCCCAGTATGCTGAAGGTTGAATCTGCATCTTCTCTCCTTCATTCTGTGATTTGAGGAAGGTAAGAAGCAGATATCTCCTCTGTTGTTCCTTCAATTCTGTATGCAGAAAAATTCCTGCCTCTTCCCTCTCCCGTTATATGTATTCATATATTTAAATATTTATAAGCCACTTTTCTTCTGACAAGGGACCCAGAGTGGCTTACAGTTGAGGACAGCAACCGTTTCCTATCAGGCAATGGTCTGTCATCAAGCCTGGCTTCCCATCCCCCCCCCCACAGTAAGATATGGAATATTAAATGCTATCTGATTAGTCGATTGCTGTTTTTATTATTTTAAATTTTGTGTGTGTATATATATATATATATATATATATATATATATATATATATATATATATATGTATGTATTGTGTATTATTACAGTATTTTTCAGAACGTATTTATAACTTGTTGTCAACAGCCCGAAGCCCCAACCAGGGGGAGGGTGGTATACAAATCAAATAATGAACAAATAACAACCCTACAAATAAAAGTAAACAGCCAGCGAGAGAGAAGGAGTTAAGTTCACTCCAAGATCCATTGGGCAGGATAAATCAAAAGTAACAGGCTGAGGGCTAAGAGCCATTCGACTCCTGCCCTTTGGCTCATACCCAAAGACTTGAACCTCTGATCAAGCCCAGGCTTTGAAAACCTGCAGCAAGAAGACAAAGAAGCCCTCAGCCTTTTTCTCCTGGCAGCCAAGTAGTCCATAGACCTCCCCTCTCCTTGCTTGTAGAGGACCTGAAGGAGGTGGGGAAGTCGGTGGCAAAGACATCTAGGCTGGCTGTTGTTCTTAGACAGCACTTTTTGGGGGAGGACCCTTGTTCCTAGTCTCCAAGACCTTTTCTGCTCTGAATTCTAAAGGTTAAACTAGTCCGTGTGTGCAGCGGGTTCTTTTAGTTAGTGGGCCATTTTTATGCGAACTGGCTCCTTAGATGATACACCAAAATACTTGCTTAGGTCCTTTCTGTTCTGCAAACCTCTTGAGGAGGTTGGGACCAAACACTTCTGTATTCTAGTTTAACTGTCTTTGCTGATGTAAAGATTTAAAGATCTTTGCTGGATCTTTATTTAAATTGTTCTGGGATTTTATATAGTCACTTCCAATTTTTTTAAAGACTTGCACAGATTTTGCTATTGTTGCTATATAATATTTTGGCATTTCACTATAGAAATTAGGGGGGAAATCAGGAAATAAGGCTGGGACCAATTAGGAAAAAAAAAGTTTTATTGTAGTTCTCTGAAGAAAAAGAAAAGTGGGTATCAAGAAAGATGCTTCCTCCTTGCCGTTTCTCACCTCCCCTTTCCCTTTTTGGAATTTTTAAGACTATGTGCTCCTCTTTCCCAGTGTTTCAGAACACATCTCCCTTGTAGGTAAATTTCCTTTTTTCAAAGTGGGGAGGGGGGGACTTGTAAATATCTCTTCTCTGCTTGAAGGATAGAGAATGGATTAGTCCCACAACAAGATCAGTGATGAAGACCCTGAGGGGTTGTTACAGTGCTCTTCTATGCACAGAGATGCTTTGCAGGGCCCCAAGTGTGTGAGTTGTAGTGTGTAGGCCTATACCATACATTCCAGTGACCACAGCAAGAGGCATTTTGCTCCTTGGTAGGCTAACTGGAGTTTTATCTTTTCTCCCTTAGTGATGTGTCAGAATCATTGCTCGACAAGTGTCTCTATACTTGCAAGTCCCCTCATCCAGATATCCTGATAAGAACTTCGGGAGAGGTCCGGCTTAGTGATTTCTTGCTGTGGCAGGTAAAAATGGACTGAAAAATTAGGTTTAAATGTTCATACCCCACTTTTCTCCCCAGAGGGAACCCAGAGTGGCTTACAACACTGTTCTCCCTCCACCATTATCCACGCAACAGCCACCACCATTGTGAGGTAAGTTAGACTGAGAGAGTGGCCTAAGGTCACCCAGAAAGTTTCCATGGCAAAGCAGGGATTTGAGCCTGTATCTCCCAGGTACTAGTCCAACACTCTGACCACTATCCCATGCTGATACCACACAGAAATAAGCATTTGTTGAGTGGTGAGAGCCTCTTGTGCTAGTCTTAACATGTTGCCGGGTTGCTTTTAGAGATTGCATATGCTTTAGAGACTTTTCTGGAACGTTGGGGGCAATAATCTTTTTAAAAGCTTCTCTATTTGAGACACTTTAAAGAGATAAAACCAGGGCTCTTTTTCAGCAGGAACGCACCGGAACACCGTTCCGGCTGGCGTCCAAGCCTGCCCGCCCCCTCCCTGCCTGGCCTGAGCTGTTTGCACTTAAAGGGAAAGTCCCTGCAGAGAACCGGCAGGAAAAAGCCCCACTCGGCGCTTTCCCTTTAAGTGCAGAGAGCCAGCAGGAGAAAGCCCTGCCCAGAGATTAAGCACGGGGCTAGGCTCTTTGCACTGAAAGGCCTGGCTCTGCATGCTTGCCGACGTTGAGTCGCTCTCCCTGCTCCGGTAAGTGCCTCCCCCATCTCTTTTCCTTCTCTCTCTCTCCCCCCCCGCACATCTTTCTTTCTGTCTTTCTGTCTGTCTTTCTCTCTCTGTCCCCACCTTTCTTTCTCTTTCTCCCTCCCCCTTCCTTTTTCTCTCTCTCTCCTCCCCCTTCCTTCCTTTCTCTCTCTCCCCTATCTATCTTTCTGTCTTTCTCTCTCTCTCTCTCTGTCCCCACCTTTCTTTCTCTTTCTCTCTCTCCCTCCCCCTTCCTTTCTCTCTCTCTCCTCCACCTTCCTTCCTTTTTCTCACTCCCCTCTCTCTCTCTCTTTCTCTCCCTCCCTCCCTCCCTCTCTCTCTCTCATTCTTTCTCTCTCTCTCTCTTTCTCTCTCTCTCCCCCCAACTACCTACCTTCCTTCATTCCTTCCTTCCTTTCTTTTTGTTTAATTTTGTTCTTCGTGTTTTTATTAAAAAAATTATTGAAAAGGGGGGGGATGTAAAAAAGCAAAGCGCCCAGGAAATGCTGCTTTTGACAATATCTTTAATTTTTGAGAATCTCTTTAGTTTTCTCATGGCATCTTCTGCTTAAGAAAAGTAAGTTTGAAGCCTGAGTTCATTGTTGTGTCTTGTGGGGAATGGCTTGTAAATATATGTGTGTCTAAAGTCTGTATTAAAGTGGTTTGGTGCTTACTGCCATGCAAGATAAAACATCTGAAAAAGTGGCTTCATTGTTGTGTGTGTTGGCAGAACATTCGACTGTTGCATGGGGGACTTTGGGGGACATCTGCAGAGAAACAGAGTTGTAACTAAAAATGAGCATGGTTTGCAGCACTTTGGAGATTGCCTGTTTTGAGAAATTTAAAAAGTGGGCAGAGTTTCTGATGAAGATGATTGTCCCTCTTCTCCTGCCACTGGGCTGACATCTGCCTTTCATGGGCCAGCAAAGTTGATGTTCTTAAATTTCCTAATAAGAGAGATTTCTGCTTCTGAGGAGTTGACTTCCAACGATTGGTGATCTTGTGATGGTAGTGATACTTTTATGTGGTAAAGACCACCTGTTCACAGGATAGTTTTACCTGTGGGACAGACTCTGCATGGTAACCACTCCACTGGTACATAATTGCTTGTAAAAAGTATTATAGTGTAATAATTAAGGTGGGTAGCTGTGTTGGTCTGAAGCAGCAGAACAAAGTTAGAGTCCAAAGTTTCATCCAAGGTATAAGCTTTTGTGTGCATGCACACTTCTTCCATCTGAAGAAGTGTGGGTGGCACATGAAATCTTATACCTTGAATAAAATTTTGTACCTTGAATATAATAGTCCACAAACTACTCCCGTCCAGTGCATCCACAAACCTAGAAGAATAAGAGATTGGATTTATACCCCGCTCTTCACTACCCAAGGGAGTCTCAGAGCATCTTACAAACTCCTTTCCCTTCCCCTCCCCACAACAGACACCCTGTGAGGTAGGTGGGGCTGAGAGAGCTCTGAGACAACAGCTGGTACAGAGCTATGGCTTGCCCAAGGTCATCTAGCAGGTGCAAGGGGGGGAGTGGGGAATCAAACCCGGTTCTCCCAGATTAGAGTCCGCACACTTAACCACTACACCAGACTGGCTCCTAGCGTTGTTCTGCCAGTGAACTAGGGTTGCCAACTCCAGGTTGAGGAAATCCCTGGACATTTGGGAGTGGAGGGTGGGGTTTAGAGGAAGGAGGGACCTAAGCAAGGCATAATGCCATGGACTCCACTTTCCAAAGCAGCCATTGACCTGATCTCTGTAGTTTGGAGCTCAGTTGTAATTCCAGGAGATCTCCAGACCCCACCTGTAGGTTAGCAACCCTAAAAAATCATATTCAGCATACTAGTTCTGCAGGAAGGCAAGCTGATTTCCATGGGAACCTAACCTTTAGGAATTGATTCCAATCCAGTGTGGGAATAATTGTTGGACATAAGATATTGGTTCAGGCAAGATTTTGTGTAGATGGGACAGGAAATAATGTTTTTATTGGTTTTGTCAAAACTATTTTGACAACAAGGTAAACAGAATAAGAAGCAAAAGGTGGATGTGGCTGGATGACCACACTTCTGATAACATCGGGTGTGGCCTAATATGTTAATGAGCTGTGCTGTCAGGGGTGTGGCCTAATATGCTAATAAGTTCCTGCTGGGCTTTTTCTACAAAAAGAGCTCTGGATAAAACTATAAAGCAAGAAACCACTGTTGCCCCCAAGATGCATTTTTTCCAGTTTTAATTATTGCAAAATGATTATTTATCAGTTCAGTAAGAAGATGGATAAATCCTCCTGACTTGGATCTGTCTTTAGAATATCGTCTCTAGATGAGAACTTAGTTTAGCTTGGAATCTTGCAAAACCTGCTGTTTGTTTGTTTTTGTTTGTGAAGGGTTTATTTTAGGAGCAGGTTTTCCAGCTGACAATTGCAGAAGGGAGTGGGAGAAACCCAGATAACAAATGAGCAACATCAGCCACACCCGCTCAGTTTCTAAACCTTGAGCAATCTGCCAGTTTCAGGCTTTAAATTCCAGAGTGGTAGTTGTGTTAGCCTGTTACAGCAACTGGAAAAGGAGTGTCTTGTGGCTGACAGATTTACTGTGGCAGCAGTTCTCAGATCTGAAGAACCTGAGGTCCCCCATTTTGATTTAAACAAACTTCAACAGCCCTCCACCCCTTCTGTCTTCTTCTCCTCTGCTGGTACCCACTGTGCACCATTTTTCAAAGTGCATGCAAAAAGCCCATGTGTGTCCTCTGGATTTGATGTTCTCAAAGCAATACAGTGAAAACTTCATCAGCAGGACTTGAAAAGCAGGTTTAACTAAGATGTTTGTTTTGTCTGTATGCAGCCTAGAAGATCAGGTCTCCGAGGGTAGCTGATGCTGTTGGTTGCAATTTAGAAGGTCCTGACTCATGTTCTTATCAGTCTCCCCCCTTGATTGGAAGGGACTTTGTACTGGAGACAGACGTCCTCACTAGTGAATAACTTCTGGGCTGAATAGGGATTGGAAGGGCCTGCCCAAACTCTCAGACCTGCTCAAAAGAAATAGAAAAGACTAGTGTCACACACAGCCTGAAGGACATTTAGCTGAAAACCACAATTGGCTGCTATTGTCTCTGGACTTAGAGTGGTGTTTCTGTCAAACCCCTTGCACTGGAAAAGGGATTGAAGCTCAGCTCAGTTTTATACCAGAAGTAGCACTGGTGCCTGTAAATCCCAGTGACTGGACAAGCATTTTTGGGCAAGTGTTTTGAGTTGATCTGGAAGTGAGGTGTCTGTGGGCAGCAGCCCTTCAGAAGAGGTAGGCAAGCAGATTCTGTCCTCTTCTCCTGAAGCAGAGCTTTGCTACTGCTGTTCCCAGAAAAATAAGAGGACTTTATTTCACATTGGTCAGATGAGCACAAGAGAAGGGCTTTTCTTTCAAATGAGTCCCAGACCCTCTTGGTCCTCAGTTCTCCTCTTGAGAAATGCTGTTTCTCAAAAATATAAAACTTTTGTGGACTACAGTTCACTCTGTCACATATATTGGGGGCATTGTTTAGCAGCTCTGTCTGCACATGATTGTTCACAGCAGAACTAGATGATAATCCACTCTTCCCAAACTAGCTAAACTAGAGAACTGGTATAGTATTGCCAAGACCAAGCTGGGAGGTCTCTGATTCAACCCTCACCTGTGCCACAGTCGCGCTAGGTGGCCCTAGGCAATCTCCTTTCTTTTCCTGTCAGCCTTCTATTTCAATTTGGGAACCATAATTTTATTTATTTTATTCAATTTATATCCCGCTCTCCCCGAAACCGGCTCAGAGTGGGTGACAACAGTATATAAAACACACAGTTAAAAAACTTCCCAACATTACAAAAAACAATCGCATTCAGTAAATACAATAAAATCACTAAAAGAGCTACTATACAGTTCTAAGATGGCGTAAAAACTCCTATGGAGTGCAGTGTGCAGGCATCTGATAGAAGGGGGGGGGGGAGAGGGGGGAAGTCAAAAACTAGATGAGCCTTTTGGCAAGGAGCCCATCAGTGCCCTCAACCATAGGCTTGGCAGAATTGTACCAAATCCTGCAAGGCCCTGATCTCTCCTGGGAGCGTGTTCCGTCAGGCTGGGGCCAGGGACTACCAGTAAATTTTGATCGGTAGGAGAGGCGATCCCGAAGGTAGGCTGGTCCCTGATCGTTAAGAGTTTTGAAGACCGAATTAAATTCAAGATTTTGGTGTTAACCTTCAATCTGGAGCCAGTGCAGCTGATAGAGCACTGGTTGGATATGTACTCTAAAAGGCATTCCTGTCAGAACCCTTGCAGCTGCATTGTGGACCAGTTATATTTTCCCTCAAGGGACGCCCTTTGTAGAGCAAATTACAGTAATCCAGCCTGGTGATGACTGTTATATGGATCACTGTGGTTAGGTCAGGGGGCGACAGGTATGGAGCCAACTGCTTAACCTGGCGAAGATGGTAGAATGGCAGCTTTAACCACCTTTGTGACCTGGACCTCCATTGAAAGGGAGGCATCCAAGATCACTCCCAAATTCCTGATGGATGGCCCAGCTGTTAGCAGCACCCCATCAAGAGAGGGCAGTTGGCAGCCTGGCCCAGCCACAGGGCCTCGGTCTTTGATGGATTTAGTTTCAGCCTGCTGTGCTTTAACCAACCAACCACAGCCTCCAAAACACTGGCCAGGTTTTCTAGGGCATCCTCTGGCCAGCCACTCATCAGCATACTGGTAACACCCAAGCCCGTAATCCTGCACTAGCTGGGCAAGGGGGCATAGAGATGTTAAGTGATGCCCTGACCTGGATAGCCCAGGCAAGCCCAATCTCATCATATCTCAGAAGCTGAGCAGGGTCAACTCTGGCAAGTACTTGGATGGGAGACCTCCTTGAAATACCAGAGCTGGGAGGTGGGGGCAAGCTTTATTCAGCCACCTCTCTGAATATCCTCCATGCCCCCAGTAGGGGGTCAGTCACCAGAGGTCACCATGATTTCCAGGTGCACTCTCTTTTTCTCTCTCATCCACCCCCACATAATCTAAAAAACCCCAAAAATATGTTAAACAATAACATTGGTTTGCCTTTGTTGTAAGGATTGCCAAAAAAATGTGTATAAAGTATTATGTCACTATCATAATCACTGTGCTAATTGAACACCTTAGTAATAAAGGAAACCACAATCACAACTGAGGTCACATTAGGGAGTATTGAGCTTCCTAACAAATTTTAATTCAACAGTTTCAGACTGGAGTCTTCCTTTTTGAAGTACTTTTTCTGAAGGACAACTTTTTAATTTAGTGGCATACATCCTTTTGTGAGACTGAAAGGTTCTTCTCTCGCTGGCTTCTGAATGTTGCCAGTTCTTTACATCAGACTGATATGCATGTTGCATAGTGGCTGACCTGTTTGTCCTGTGTGGACAGCAGAAGGGTGTTGCTGGCATGTGATGGAGACTGGATCGCTGATAATATGGCTGGTACTGGTAGGTCCTGTAATCTTGCATCAAACACTTACATGCTCCACATTTTGATTAAAGTGGCTTATAAAAGATTTTTAAAAAACATGGATGTCCATCTATCCCATTTGCAGCTTGACAGAGCAGGGTTCTTTGGGGCAGAAAAGGCAGAAGTGGGCTCTTTTGGCTGCTTGTTCTCTGGCCAGTGGACGTAGCCAGGCTGTTTTGTCTCCTTGCTTTGGTATCATTCCTGGGTGGAAGGCTGTAAAACCTCCCAGCGGTCCTCTGGCTGCTGGCAAAAGCCTGTGATGTCTTGCTGTTTACCTCTGCAGGCCTAGGGCTGCTGGCAGGTAGAGAAGAAAGCCTTTTTCACAATGCAGTCCTATGCAGGGTTACTCCAGAGCCACTTATTTCAATGGGCTTATACTGGAGTAATTCTGCATAGGGTTCCACTGTCAGCATTATCAATTCTGTTGCTCCTTGTTTGTTTCTATGTCTTATCAGTCTGTATTTTTCTCTTCCTTTAAAAGGTTCCCCCACTCTGTTGGTCTTTCTCGTCACACTGTGCTTGGCTGGCATTCTGTAACATCAGTCTGCCACTGCCCCCCCCTCCCCCGCACAGTTGCACACTTTATTTATCATATCATATTTATCATAGGAAGTATTATACACACAAAGTGGCAACGATACCTAATTATAATAAGGAAATTAATAGTTGCCTTCTGAGTCATAACTTATCAAACAGATGGAATCAATAATGTATTTTTATGGAGAGGAAAATGGAAGGTTGTCGTTGACCTAGTAACAAGGCTGTTTTAAATTTGTCAGTGACCACAAAACAAACAAAATAAAACCAGCATCCAGTGACAATTGAAGACTTAACTGATCAAATTTATTCCAGCATCAGCTTCCATGAGTCTGAGCTCACTTCATCAGATACATTGGAGTGTACATTCATTATGTTGAATATGCCCTCGGAGCCTCAGTCATCATATTGTCAGTCTCCCAAAGATCCTTCTTCTGGTGATGAAGGCAGCCATTACAAAGGCGATTGTGGCAGTTTTAGCGACCATGAAGTTCTTATGTGTCCTCGATTGCAGAACTATAAAATTTTAAGATGCTCAGAAGAATCTGGAAATACTCCATACAGTGAACTGCACATAGATATGCAATGCACATATTTGGCACATAAATAAAAGGCCACTAGTGGAATTCATTCTACAATAATTTATCAGGATTTTTCACTTCAGCCTTTTCCTACCTGTGCAGGTGGCATTCACGCAGCATTTTTTTTTTTTGTCTTCCTGTAGACGTCTCATTCCTGCTTGGTGTTCCAGCCTGTCCTGTGGCCGGAGTATTCCTTCTGGAATTTGTGGGATGCTGTCATCCAGTACCAGATGAACCACAGTGCTTTGCAAGTAAGAGCCATAGAAAGTATGAGGCAAAGACAGAATAGTAAACCAAAGGACATACTTTAAATATTAACTTTGCTAATCTCTTTAAGTCTTGGAATTGCAGTAATTATAGTTTTTCTAAGAGTTTACTGCTTTAAAGAGTTGAATCAGCATCATAATTCTGAAAATACTGGTATGCATCTTATCTCTCTGCTCACAATAGTTGATGCTTTCCTCCAACTTCAGTGGTTTTTCCGCCAGCAGAAGAGCTGTTGTTGTTTTTTATAATATATTTTTATTATTTTTTCAAAAAACATGAACAATAAATAGTACACTAACATCAAAAAGTGCATTGTGATTACATTTACAAAATCCAATCTCTACGAACAAAGTTATAATAGTCAGATTGCTGACTGGGTTTATGTGAGGCTTCTGTGCTATCAGTAAATGATCAGGCCTTTGTTGGTTAAAACATAGTCCTTTATTCGGATACTGGTACAGGTCTCGATGTTTGTTAGTGATACCATACAAAGAGAACAAGGGACTATTATACCTACAAGCATGAAAGCATAAACATTGATCACCAATCAGCATACAGCAAAATTGCGGGAAGGCAGATTCACCTTTTGTCTCCTAGGGGTGAGAGAACATAAAATTTCCCAGCTCAAACTGTGTGACCTAGATGTGCCAGGTCCCCAGCAAAACAGACAGGGAGAACAATAAAATAATTCCCAAGGCTACATTCAGCAGATAGCACTCTGGGGATGAAGGGGGAGGAAATACAAGGGAGTGCAAAGGAGATAGCTTTGTACTATGTGACACCTTGGTATGTGGGAACCCAGATTCCCGCCTGAAATGTAACATTGAGCAGACAAGTAATCTACACCAAAGGGAGCAATAAAGCATCTGGCCAAACGCCCACTACAAAGAAAACGAAAGTAAGCAACAGAGCAGCTTTACAGAGATACATCAATGTCAGATTCAATCAATAAGAAACATTGTAGAAACATTATGAAAAGACCTCTTATGCAAAGCAGAATCTGACAGTTTAATCTTTTCTATAACAAACTCCAACTTTTCTAAAACTGAATGCCATCTTCCAAAGGAGGATTGGGAATATAAAGACGGATCATTGTGCGGCAGTCTGAATTTTTGTCCATGAGGAGATGATCCCAAACTTTAGAGTATTATGTTTTCATCAAGAGTGGACGGTTGTTATTCCAGTTTAACACAGTTGTTGTTTTAGCCGCTGGCAAAAGAAGGGTAAGTAATTCTTTAGTGTATTGTGGGATGTGCTCTTCTCTCCAATAATTAAGAAGAATGATCTCCAGTTTTTCAGGGGTTAAGTACCCAGTCAATTTCTCAATTTGAATCAGGACGTTTTGCCAGAAAGAACGTTGCACTCCCACCAACAGTGTATGTAAGATCGAATACTGCCACAGTTTTTCCAACACTTTGGTGATAGTTTACTGTCCACTTTGTGCAACTTTAGTGGTGTCAAATGCCACCTGGTTATTAATTTAAAGTTTTGCTGTTGGACATTAATGGATTTTGAAAGGGAGGCATAGGATGACCAAACTGATTCCCAAAATTGTTCTGGGAGGTCTGAACCGAGATCTACAGACCATGGCAACGCATATGATGGTAAAATCGAAGGGTTTGGATCAATAAATATTTTATACAATTTGGAGATCATTCCTCTGCCAGACCCTCCTGAGGAAATTATGAGCTTCTCAAACTCTTTAAGGGATCCTAAGCATGATTGTCTGATCGTAGGAGAACTAAATAAATGTTGAAACTGAAAATATTTAAACCAACGTAAATGTTTCTTTGCTATAGTGTCTAATTTTGATTTCTCCATGAGTTTATTCTTATGTGTTAGGTTATAGAGTGGTCAAGCGAGCTGATTTCCATAAAGGAAAGGAGTTTGGATGTTGTGCTGGGAGAAACCTTGGTTGCCCCCTATATGTAGAAATCAATGAAATCCCTGGTGCTAATAAGTTAACGTTTGAGTTTTAAATAGGGATTGCATCAAGGGATGAATAGCAATGGAGTGTGAGCATTCCGAGGTATTACCCCAAATCGCTGTGTGGTACTGAGTGTAGTTTAAAAAATGTTCCTCTATCTTGACCCACTCAGGTGATGGGTCGGCTCGCAAGATTTTTGTTACTGTAGTAAGAATTGCAGCATCATAGTAAGTTTTGATGTCTGGGAGGGGTGTTCCACCAAGTTTAGAAGGTCTCTTTAGGATGGCAAAGTTTGTTCGTAGTTCATGATAACTCCATATAAAGGAATTCCAGTTCTTTTGCCATGTTTTGAATTGGGATAACTGAATGGGCATTGGCAATGCTTGAAAAAGGTATAATATAAATGATTTAATAGAGGAGATTCTTTCCATCCAGGTTAATTTTTGGGTATGCCACTGTTCTAGTAATCCTTTAGTATTATCCATTGTATCTCTGTAATTTAATTTTAAAAGGTTTGTTAAGTTTAAGAGAATTCAAATTCCCAGATACGTAGCACCCATTGATATGAGAATTCAGTTCTTATTAATTTTTCTGTTTGTTCCTTAACATTTATTGGGTACAACAAAGTTTTTGTTTAGTTGACATGAAGACCCAAAAAGGAGGCAAATTCTATTAAAGTAGATTCAATGATGGGTAATGAGGTGTGAGGCTGTGTCACATATAATACAAAATCATCAGCAAATAAATTTAAAAATAATTGATTGATTGTTATCCCAGATATTGAATCCATTTGTTTGATTTTGTTAGCTAAGGGCTCAATACTTAAGGCGAAAAGCAGGGGTGATAAAGGGTACCCCTGCCTTGCGCCTCTGGATAAAAGAAAATCTTCTGAAATTGAATTAAGTGCGATATGCACCTTAGGAGAGGGATATAATGTCTTAATTATTTTTCCCTGATTACTGCCTGTAAAAATGCAGGTTCCACCTTGTCAAAGGCCTTCTCAGTATCTAAGGCCAGGATACATATGTCTGTTAACTGGTCTTTACCATAGCAGATAATACCTCGTTTTTCGGATGTTGTCTGTAATATCCCGATTGGGTATGAACTCAGTCTGATTAACATTGATGTATTTGCCAATAAATTTATTTAGTTTAGTTTTTAATATTGTTGTAAATATTTTGTAGTCGCAATTTAACAAAGAAATTGGCCTAACTAATTGGGGAAGAAGGGAGTCCTTACCCTTTTTGGGAAAGACTATGATTCTGGCTTGGGTTTTGGTTTCTGGGATGGTACCTGTTTGAAAAATAAAGTTATAGGTATCTTGGAGAGGAGATGCTAATTGTTTCACAGAGTTTTTTATAAAACTCGATGGGAAATCCATCCCTACCTGGAGCCTTATTTGCTTTGATATGTTTTATGGCTGCGATTATTTCCTTAGTTGTTATTGACTCATCCAGAGCTTTACTATGTGAGGGGGGAGGTTTCTTGATGAGTTCATTAGATGTTAAAAAAGTTTTAATATCCTCTTCAGAGGGATTATCTGAAGAGTATAGTGTTTGATAATAATGTTTAAACACTTGGATGATTTTTTTAGTGGAATTTACTATCTTCCCTGTATGGTCAACAATAGAATTTATATTTCTGGAAGCTTGTAGAAGAACTGTTTAAGTTAGGGGAGGACTCCTGAAGCTGGAGGAAGGCTTTTGACTTTTCTGAGCAGATTGGTAGGATACTAAACATTCCTGATATGTGTGAGCAAGGAGTGAAATAAAGTCATACTGGCCTCTTTCTCTTCATGCATGGAGCTTTCCATTGTTCCCGTCTATTTCTGCTTCTGTGTGGAGCAATAGCAGTACAAGTCAGAGAGATTGTGGTAAGGACTGGAACAGAGCAGAAGCACTCCTCCTGTGTCAGTAGTGGTACTTTACAGAACATCATACACATTGAGGCCACTATAAAATGATAGTTGTGGTCAGGGAGTATAACAATAAATAGTGGTCTGGATCATCTTTCTGCCAGCTTTCCAGAGAGTTACTGTTGAGTCTTCAGAGTGGTAGATCATAACAGTACAAAAAATCTCTTAACAGTGCCTCAAGCCACTGAATCAACAGGCTGCATACACAGGACTGTGTGCAAAGATCTCTGTGCTTGATTGATGCTGAATTACAAGTGGGCAGGAGGTAAAATAGGGTTGGAAGGGGGGATTCCAAGCTCAGAAAACTTGGAAAAGTTTCCCTGGAGGGATTTCTGCAGGTACTTCTGGACATTAGAGTCAAATCTAAGAGCCAAAAAAGGTTGGTTTGTGCTTCTTGCCTACAGCAGAAGGAGAAACTGATAAAAATGCTATTTTTTTAATTCAGAAAGCCAAAGAGCTGTACCTGGAAGAAATGAAATGGCAGCAGCTAGAAAACGACAAGATGTGTGTAACTGAGAAGCTGAAACAAGAGTGTGCATCCCCAGGTGATCCTCAGCGTCGGCGGGAGCTCTTGCAGGAATGCAAAGCTCAGCGAGAAGAGAGGATCCAAGGCTTTTTGCAGGCCTTGGAAAAGAAGAGAATGGACTTCCTTGTCAAATTAAGCATGGTGTCCGCATGACTCGAAGGAACTTGTAAGGGGAGGATGGTGAAGAGGAGGAAGTATGTGAGCCAAGTTAGGATCCATGCAGTTACTATTCAGAGTGCTTTGTTTGAAAATGGGGTCTATTGAAGGTCTTGTTTTCCCAGTAGACATGGCAGCAAGGCTCTTTTTTTTTTAACCTCCTCTTATTTCTGGTGGTTATTTGAACTGTTGGAACACATCACTGATTCCTAATGTAATACAGTTTAAGAGGTGGTGGAACATGAGGCCGTTAGCTGTAGAACTGGTAAAAGGCAACATCGTGTAAGGGTGTGTTTGATACAAGTGCTGTGTACACTTTTTTTGTGTGCCATTTTCCCAAACTGCAGTCTTTCTGCATCATTCCTTCAGGGCTTTTTGAAAGGCTGTTTGTGATGTGGCACAGGGACACTGCACTTGTTAAAGTTTAAAGCTGCAAATGTATGCATTTGGGAGGAAGCCCTGCTGAACCTGGCAGGGTTTAGCTCTGAGAGGAAAACCCTATTGTGTGCACACCACCCTGTGTGTGTGGTGACTGTGAGCCCCATGAGTTCTAGAGAGGCTTTATTAGTCTTCTTCTGCTAGTGAGGTAGACTGGCTATCCCATTCTCTATTTTTCCTCCCATATCTAGTTCCTTGAGTCCTTGCTGCCAGAAACATTGGAATTGGAGGGCAAATGTGCTTGCAGAACAGCACAGATGGCCATGCTGCTGTAATCATTTTAATATGTTCAGGGGAGTGGTGTTCTTGCTCAGAGCCTTGCAGAGCTTTGGACAGACATATTGGCCACAATCCAGGTTATTCTACATGTCTGTATCTAATGCAGCATTCTTTACTTTGTAGAAAAAAGTGTGTGTACATGAACATGTGTGTGGTGCTTTTAGTTTTTACTTTTTGATGGCACTTGTCCATTTTTTAAAAACTTGGAAATTAAGCATGTTGGATGCAGCTGGAAGAAGATAATTGCATTATCAAGCAACAATAAAGCATTTTCATGACAGGCATCTTTTAAAAATGAGCTGAACATTATTAAGAGTTTCTTTTTTTCTAAAAGCTAAGTGACCCCCGAAAGGTAATATGTACAGTTTAATTACCTTCTTTTAAGCTTTTCATACTGAGGATGAGCAGACTGCTGATTATTGGGAAACTTGTAATTCAACAAGCAGTGAAGAGAGATGCATCCTTTGATACAAGTAACAAATGCTGTATACAGAAATATTTGGTGACCAATAAATTTAGAACTTTGTTCCTCTACAATGGTTTTATCAGCTGTAGTGAGCAGCATCGTTATAGTTGATGTCTAAATACTTCTTGAAATAAGCTCTTTAATTCTGGAGAGCTCTTCTGTTTCTTCTACAGGATGGATGCATGACATGTGGCCTTTAGGGGAAGGCATGGTCCACCAGAAAGATATTGTTAGAATGGTCTGCTGCCTTAGGAATAAACCTACAGTAACATGAGGGGAAACATAGATAGTGTTCAGGAAGCAGAGATCGAGGAAGGCTGTTTTGCCAGTGGGGCTTTGAATTAGATGTTGACCAAGTGAGGTGTTTGTAATCTGGTTCTCTGCTGGTCTCTTTGTTTTGAGACTCACTAGTTCACAAACAGCAATAATCTTTGTTTCAGTACAGAGTACATGTTGTAATCCTGATCTGGACTGTAGGTCCTATGTGCCTGGGAATTAAGCTTCAGCTTAGAACTCCCAATACATGTCTGGTTTGTCAGGACACAGGGTGGCCCCAAAAGCAACACATCACAAACGTAGGTACTTTGACAGGGCTTATACCAAAATAACATTTGTATGTTCGTGTTTGTGTTTACTGTGATGCCTGGAAGTGTGCCATGGTATGAAGTTCAGGTTCCCCCCTAAAATTCCTTGGTGACAGTAAGTCTCCCTATAGTGCAAGGATTTGGATGCAAACTACATTTTCTGCTAAGGGAGGGGGAGATGTAATTTTCACCAACTCTCCCTCCCTAAGCTACATTTCAAGAAGAATAGTGGACTGAAGTGAGAGGCAGGAAAGTTCTGTTCTGCTGATGGAAATACCTTCCACTGGTGGAAACTTTAGTCTGGCTCCAACCCTAAGACACATGGTTAAAACAAAATTAATTCAGATCCCAGGCACTACACTCACGGGCCACCTAGAGGAAGCTCTATGAATTCATTAATTTATATCATGTTTCTCCTACATCTCCTGGAATCACAGCAGATCTCCCAGCTACAGAGATCAGATCCCCTTAGGGTTGACAGCTTCAAGTTGGGAAATTACTGGAGATTTGGGGGTGGAGCCTTAGGAGGGAAGCAACCTCAGCATGGTGTAATGCCATAGAATCTACCCTCCAAAAGCCATTTTCTCCAGGGGGACTGATCTGTGTCATCTGGAGAGCTGTTATAATTCTGGGTGATATCCAGCTCCCACCTGGAGGTTGGCAACCCAGTTCCCCATGAGGAAATAGCATTATACCACTCTGAGGTCCCTTCCTTCCTCAAACCCCACCCTCCCCAGGCTCCAGCCCACAAATCTCTAAGAATTTCCTAACCTGGAATTAACAGCCAACCTACCTTTATCTGTCCCTCTTGTCTTCAGCTTCCCCACACCCTAGCAGCCTCTGCCTAGGAAAACAATGGCCCATTTGTGTGGTGCTGGCCACTGGGTCAGGCCCACTTGCATGGTAGGGAATCCTCAAGGACTTGTGGAGTAGAACCTCACTTTCCCCTGCATCCCCCACCCCACACTATTTCTACCCTTCTTTCCTCCCCATACCCTCCCCCCTTTTCCTGCCTCATTCTCTCATCAACCATTTACCAATCTACCTTTTATCTGCCATCTTCAGCTACATTATTTATTTACTTCATTTATATCCCATCTTTTCTCCATAGTGGGGAACAAAGCAGCTTAACATGTTACATGTTAATTAGCTGTTTAGCCCATCTGTAAGTTTGAACCTTACATTCCATTCCACTGTATTTGAAAAAGTGCTTTGCGCGTGAAAGCTCACACCTTGAATAAACCTTTGTTGGTCTTATAGGTGCCACTGGACTCTAAGTTTGTTCTACTGCTTCAGGCCAAGACAGCTGACTACCTGGATCTATTGTAGAGCCAGTAATGGGCTTCTCAAATGACTTGCAGCAACCAGATTCCAATTAAAGTTAGTACAAACATGCAGTGTTCTAGGACAGAGGCATTCTAGGGTCCGGGCATTCTGGAGGCAATACTGAGTGCTACCACTGCCTAACTACAGCCCCATTATTTCAGAATGGGCCTGGTGTGTGCAGTGCATGTTATGAATGCAGGCACCTGAGAGGATTTGCAAAGAGCTCTTTTGGAGCCTTGTGAGAGACCTGATTCCCTAAGGCTTCCCCCTCTGACCATGGGGTGCCTACAAATGTGGTGCTGAAAAGAACAGCTCCTCACCTGACACCCTCCACCCTAGCAAGGAGGAGCTGCCTGTCCAAAGTGTCGCCACATTGCCTTTTCTTCCTTCTCCCCCGCCCCCGCGCAGCGATAGAGACGGTTGTTGTTTCACCTGAGGCTGTTCTACTGCTTGCCCTTGCCCGCTAATAGTCTAGGTTGAGGAAGAAGGGGGCGCTGTGGGGTTACGTCTGCCGTCCTCGGCAGCTCAGTGACCGCACCTTCCTTCTTCGAGCGAATGGCGAGACCACCATCTTCCTACCCAAGCGTGCAACCAGATTTCCTTTAGGGACTGGGGTTTGTTATGTGTGTGGGAGCGCTCCCTCGTGCAAATGTTAATTTCTCCTCCACCATTTGTACACTGTAGAAAGAAACGAGTGCACCTTTCAGTGCCCAGGTATGCCAGCCAGGTTAGCTTCCCTACCTCTCCTGCAGAGAAAAAGGAGGCCATTGCATTATCACCGACCGAGTGAGGCTGCAATCCTGTACTTGGAAGCAAGTGAAATTCCCCACACAGGATCAAAGGACAGCGATTATAGAAAAGGTTGCAAGTCACCCAAATGGAAATTGCACAACAATTTAGAAACAGTTTCAAACCAAGCTGGAAAGGGCTATTTTATATGAAGACGAGGCGGCGATAAGTGAAACATGTTACAAATCTAGATGTGGCAACTGCACCGTGCTGTATGTATAAGCTGTTTTATATTTATATGAGAGAGCAATAACATAAATATAATGCCCTAAAGCACTCGAGAATGAATGGCTTCAGTTAGTCTGGGGAGGGGAGTACTTTTTGTTTTTTATTCCTCATTCGATGTCACTTAGCCGCTGCAACCCCAGCAGCGGCGCAATCAGAAGCCTTTCCAAGAAAAGCAGGCAGACCAGTTGCGCGCGCGCGCCCTCCGCGGCTCGCCTCCCCTCACAGAGCCCGCCCTGGCGGGCCCTCGCCATGTGACACGCCCCGTCCAATGGGCAGTCGGGGCGGTGGGGATCCGGCTGGAACCGGTTGGGCCGTGTCCGGCTCTATATAAAACTTTATAAACACCCGATTCAAATTAGTGGGGTCGCGAGCGACACGAGCGAGCCCAACGACTGGATCTTTCCCCTTCTTTCGATTTCCCCCTTCTCTCGTCCTCCTCGCGCGGCTCCCCCCCGCCCCCGTGGTCACCCGAGTTTCTCCCTTTCCCGTATCCTGCATCTTTCCATTTCTTCCTGTGCCGCCTCAGCTGAGCCGACTTCTCTCCCTTCTCACCCGCCGCAGAAATGCCCAAGAGAAAGGTACGTGGCGGCTCCGGGCGGAGAATCTGTGTTGGGGGGGGGCGGGGGAGGGGGTTGAAAGGAGCGGCAGCGGCGGGGGGGGGGGGGCGCGAGACTGATCAGCCGCCATTTTTATTTTATTTTTTTGGCTCTCCTTCCTTTTCTCATTTTTTTCTGCGTTTCTGTTGCCTTGGTTTTTTATTTTATTTTTGTCGGGCAGTTAACGGTTGCGAAGCACTAGGTGAGCGCGTGCGCACCAGGAAGACTCAACGGTCGTCGTCAGGATTCTTAAGTGGAAGGAGAAGGGAGGAGCAGCGCCTGCTGGTGGGCGGAGCCGAGCCGGAGCGACCGTTAACTGCTGCGCGCTCTGGCTGGCTGGCCGGCCTAGGAGGGGGAAGGCGGGGTTAGGAGTCTGGAGGGGAGCGCAAAGGCGATAATTATTGGCTGTCCCGGGAGGGGAAGAGCACGCGTGCTCCTCTCCGCAAATGGGAAAAGGGAACGGCCGCGAGAGCGAATATGCCCGTCTGTCGGACTTGGAGCAATCCGGTTGGGTTTTGGCGGGAGGCTGGTTGGCTGAAAGAGGCACGTGCATTGATGGCGAACCGGGGCATGCGCACGCGCCGGAGGAGGAGGGGAAATGGAGGCCTGAGGAAGCGCGCGATCTCGTTCGGTCTACAGTGAGTACGTTGGCTGTGCTCTCTTTACACGCCCCCCCCCTTTTCCCGAAAAGGGCGGGAAGGCTACAAGAAATGTTAGTTTTGTTTGTTTTTTAAAGCCCGAGGAAGGAGGGTAAGCCTCGCTTGCCCTTGCCAAGGCTGTTGGCGGCGCTGCCCAAAGCCTCTCCAAACCTGCCCCCCCCTCCCAGTAAGGGACGAGGGGGACGCGGCTGTGGCAGCTTTCTGAAGATACTTGTCTGAAACATGGAATTGGAAATCCTCCCCCAATAATACCTGTCGGTAGGAGCCCCTCAAAGACCTCTAGATCGCTGTTAGATCTGTGTATCTGTTCTGATTCAATATTCTGCTGATGTTTAAAATAATGCTTATGCTACTGGAGTCCTGTTACATTCTGGCTTTCCGAAATGTATTAAGTATTGCTTTTAATGCAAGAGAGATTCAGTATAAACCCACAAATGTGGCATAGGTTTGTAGGGGAAGCTAGGAGGAGGCAGGACAGCCTGAAATTACCCGGATCAGAACTCCAGAAATAAACAAGGTCTTGGGCTTGTTTCATGGGACTTAATAGAAAGCGTAGTGTTCTGAAATAAAAGGACCCATTATGTGGTATAAAGCTGTAATGTTGGGGGAATAAAACAATAGAGTGAAATAAGGACCATCTGGTAATGCTGTTACTCATGCAGCCTTCCCACAAACATCACTCTTCAGAGGACATTGCGTCTCCAAGAGTGGGCTCAATGATAATTCACATAAAGAGGAATTTCATTATTGGTACAACTTTGTTCTGAAGGAAGAGAGAAGTTTTTGAAATAGTTCTTTGCAAACTTGGATATTATTGATGGTTCATTAAGGCGCCAGAGAATAAATATCATTTGTCACATCATTTTTACTTATGAACTGTTTCCTTATTTTAGTAAATATAAAAGTTCTAGTGCAAGCAGTCTTTTGATTTAGCGTATTCAGGAATGTTAAGTGCACTCCGCACTGACTTCTGCATTCCAAAGTATGTATGTGATTTATTTGTAGATATAAAATTAGAGAAGCACTGGCTATATTGCAGATTATTACCATAATATGTTAGATAAAGTAGTTAAAGTCATCTGATTGTTTTCTTTTTTTAAAGAAAACCAATGTTTTGGTATAGATTTTCTTCCAGATTTTTACTCTTAAAATTTTTTTGTAGGCTGAAGGAGATACCAAGGGTGACAAGGCCAAAGTGAAGGATGAGGTAAGACCAAAACGTGTGTGTACTTTGCTTTTCTAATGCAGCCTAATCCTATTTTCCCTTACAAATCAGTAGACTAGAGTACAAAATCTTGGCAGTTCACCATAATTATATTTATGATGCTCCAATGCATAAGAAGGTGTTTTTTTCTAGAAGTATTTTGGATTCTGACAGCATATAAAATATCACTGGAACTTAAGTGATTATGTACTGAATTGAGCTCTTCTATAGAGGCAGCATAACTGTTCTAATGGTATTTGATAACATGTGCATGCACATGAAAGCTCATATCTTGAATAAAACTTCGTTGGTCTTAAAGGTGCCACTGGGCTCTAAATTTATTCTAATGGTTAAATTGTCTTTTATTTCTGACAGCCACAGCGGAGATCAGCAAGGTTATCTGCTGTAAGTATGCGCCATCCTAAAATACTTTTGGGATTGTTGTAGCTTTAGCTTCTCGCGTTACCCTTCGACACATTGAAAAAGAATTGATTGTGCTGCTTAGTCACTGATTGAAGTGGACATGTATTGTTTCAGAACTTACTTGAGATTTTTCCCATTTCTAGAAACCTGCTCCTCCAAAACCAGAAGCTAAACCTAAAAAGGCAGCTCCAAAGGTAAAGTTAAGGTGTTCATAATTTGTGTTTAAGTTTAGGTTTCACAGTTGAAAGTTAATTGTCTACTAGTGTTAACATAAATAACTGTTGATGCTTTATTTGGTCATGGTTGCAAAAGCTAACAACTGTATTCATGTATTTCTGTTGATTGGCAGAAGAGTGAGAAGGTACCTAAGGGAAAGAAGGGGAAAGCTGATGCAGGCAAGGATGGGAACAACCCTGCAGAAAATGGAGATGCCAAAACAGACCAGGTATGATTGCAACAGTAGCTTTCCTTACTGTGGCAACCAAACCACTTCAGTAATAGTAATACAGTCCTACCGTATGTGATTGTTTTTAAAAAACATTTAAGAAATACATTAACTGATAATACCATATATTGTGATAAGAGTGTGTACATGTTCATGCAAATTGTACCGATTCATTCAGACAATAAGCTCACGTCAACGTAAAACGTTTTCTGATGGTACTGCCTTTTTCTTTCAGGCACAGAAAGCCGAAGGTGCTGGGGATGCCAAGTGAATTGTGTGAATTTTTGATAACTGTGTACTTCTGGTGACTGTACAGTTTGAAATACTATTTTTTATCAAGTTTTATAACAATGCAGAATTTTGTTTTACTTTTTTTTTAAGCTGTGTTGTTAGCGCACAGAACGCTTTGTTGTTGTGTTTTGGGGAGGAGAGGGGGCAAATGTAATTGACTATGTTACTTAGAATCTGGGATTTTAAAGGTTCCCTTCATCTTTGCAAGAGTGAATCTTGGGCACAAGAAAGGGGGGTCCTGATACTGTAAATCTGTAATGTTTTTTGAAATGCCTTTTGAGTGAATATTGAAATTCCCCGTTAGTTTTGTCTGAGGAGGCAGTACAACTTAAAACTGTAGTTAGACTTCCTTTGTTTTCATTGTTGTCACTTGCATTGCATTTATCACTCCTCTGGGAATGGCATACGGTGTTTTGATATTTGCTCTCAAATCAAATGCATTCTGACAGTGTCAGGCAATCCAGGTTTCTGGTGTCAAATAGGGAAGGAGTGTGGCTTTAAAATGAGCCACTTTTTTTATATTGTGAATCTTCAGATTAAGAATACTGCAGTTATGTTTTCCCCTAAAAGTCAGGGTAGGCTTGTGAAAAGTTGTTAAACAACATACTAAATGTGAAAGTGTCGCCCTCACTCTAAACTTTCCTGTTCTAAGTATAAATTGAAGATTCTTCATTGGGTTTTATATAGTAACTTTACATTTCGGTAGTCCAAGGAGGAGGGGAGTTTGAACTTGTTGTAAAACATTGCAGATTGTAGCCCATGTCCTGCCTGAATACCATTGATTGTTTTATGAAAAGTACCTTTAATAAAGCTGGATATCGTTTGGCTTGGACTGTTTTTAATAGCATTCTGTTTGCTTCCTAGTGTCCTTTACTTTGAGTTGCATTGGTAAGTATCAGTGTAAGAATATCACATACAGAAGTGGTAATCTGCATTTTACTGAGGTCTAGTCTGCGTTAAAAAGCATACAGTAAAGCCTTACAGAGACTATGCCACTTCAGAATGGAGATGAAGAGTGATTTTCTGTGCAGTTTCATGTTAGAAAGTTTCATGTTCGCTTGCAAGTGCACAACTTAGCTTCCGTCAAAACTATTGTGTGAGGGGAGGAGCACCCTTTACATTCAGTTGATTTGACTATCAGCTTTTGCTGGACTCCCAGTGTGGGACTGCATAGAAGACAGCAGATGGTTGTATTTATCTGTAATTGCTCATTCAGTGTCTTCTGTGAAGGCACACATTGTGTCCCTGCTGTGAACACTCATTTTTTGTTCTTTTTGGCTTGCTCCAGAGAGCTCAGGAGAATTGAGGAAAAGGGGTGTTCCACCATTGCATCAGTAGAGGCAGAGTTGTGGGGTGGGGGGCTTGGAACATTTTAAAAGCTAGACAATTCTTCCACACCTGGTCTGTGAATGTACAGTCCCTCAGTGTGTGCCTACACAGAAGACACTGGTTGAACAGTTATAGGTAAATGGAACCCTGTTTTTCCCAGTGGGACATCTAGCATGAAGAATACTTTAGCCCAGCCTAGTCTTTCCCTTCCCTGTGTTTGAAATTTCAGATGAGCTCTTCCCAGTCTCAATCTAAAGTTATTGGGTCCCAGGAGAGTTATTATGTGTTGGGTTTTGTTTCTGAATGCGTAAAGCTCTAATAAGAGTTTTGCAGTAGTAAACAGTTCATTGGAGACTACAGCACTGGTATGGCAGCTGTGAGCCTGGGACAGAAGCACCTACTGAAGAACCTAATAACACTCTTAAAGCTGATATTTCTGTATGAATCACAGTGCTCTTAAAAAATAGGCAAAGATTTTATCAGCTGAAAGTGTCACATAGGATGTATGTCTCTGTATAATGCACGTGCAAACCCCCCCCCCCCCCCTTAGAAATCATTATTACGGCTTCAGCAGTACCACTGTTGGTACTATACTATGGCTCTAGCCAGAATCATGTGCATTCATAAAATGCAGCACTCATCAGCTCTAATCTATAACTGAACTCAGTTCCAAAACTTGAAAAAACCTTCTAAAATGTGTACATTGGACTTCATTAAAACGTGTGTAATTGACTAAATTAAATTTGCCAAAGTAACAGGTAAGTGGGTTATCCAACCTGTGTGCTGTTCTCCTGAACCACATACTCCTCATTCTAGCTCTGAATTAATAAAGAAAGCTACCACTGGAGGGCAATTCAAATTTTGGAATCCAATGCTTAAAATGTTTTCTTTATGACTCACGTGGTTTCATGCACCATGAATGTAAAGGTGCATATTTTAAGCCTCTTCATAGGCTCAATTAACACATACTTTCTAATGGAGCTAGCTATCAAATGATGGGGGTTCTGATAAATATTTTATGTGTATATTCTCTGGTGTTTTTCTAGGGGATACTACTGAGCACATTTAGGTATCTGAATTGTCATGTGCATACTTGTAGCATAGGTTTTAGTTAATTGGCTTTGTGGATTAAAACTTACGTTCAAGCTGTTGCGACATGTAGCTTTGAACGAAACAGCTTCCATTTTTTTGTTTATTTCTTAGATTTCTATCCCGCCCACCCTGCCTTTCGGCAGGCGCAGGGCAGCTAACAACAAAGTTTTTATAAAATTATATAAAACAGCCATAAAATAAGAACATACCATACAACCATTAAAATATGCAAGATGGCAAAAACTTCAGCATCTTTGCCCAAGCGGTATCAGCAAGCTTCTTCTGGACCCAGTGCTGGTGGTCCATTGGTGGTTCTCAGTGGTTGGTCCAGGGCTATAGAGACAGGGCAGCCCCTAATTGTAAGCCTGGCAGAAGAGCTCTGTCTTACAGGCCCTGCAGAACTGTGCAAGGTCCCGCAGGGCCCTGATGTTATCCGGGAGCTCATTCTACCAGTCGGGGCCGCCACCAATAAAGCCCTGGCCCTTGTTGCCACCAGTCGGGCCTCCCTAGGCCCTGGGAGAACCAGGCGGTTCTGGGAACCTGATCATAGTGCTCGCTGGGGTACATAAGGGGAGAAGCGGTCCCTGAGGTAAATAGGTCCCTGGTCATAAAGTTTGGAAAAACATTTTAAAAATGTTTTAAACCTTAATGGGAAGTGGTTTTCTGTTAATGGGCCTGTAGAAGATGCAGATATACGGGACTTCGAAAACATGCTTTATGTGGCAACATGTACACCTGCACTTAAGGCCTCCAGTTACTTCCCTCTATATTTATACACTATTTTTCACCTATATCAACCAGTCTTAGTAGAACTTTAGCTATTGCTGTGCAAATAAACTGTAAAAATACTTGAAAGTGAATAGTCAGTGCCTTCCACTCAAATTTAATAGCTCCAGAGCTAAAAGAGTTGCAGTAGTTACACAGTTCTGTTGATTTATGTAAATGCTCTTATAGCTTTTACATAAGCACATTGAGACGGGGGCAGGATATTTAGTCCAAATATAAAATAACTGATACCCGTGCTTCACTACGGTATTTAAGTTCCGTAAATCCAGTTATAATACTGATGTGAAGTTTGAAATGTAACATTTGTTGTAGGAATTCTGATGGAGAAGATTGTAGTGTAAAAAATAAAGTGAGACAAACGTACTGACTTTTTTCTTTTTACTGAAGTCTCTGTAGACTGCATTGGTGGTTCTGCCCTCAGGTGCTAGGATCACCAGGCTCTGGAGCAGGCAACATAGAACTGTCCTTTTAAGAAGCAGTCGTCTGTTAAGTCAACTACCACCTTCCACGAAAGTTATGGCCTTTCTACTGGTGTTCCTAGATTGTTTTGCTCATGGAGAGACTGTTCTGAGCACCTCAGTGATCTTGCTGGTACTTGGCCTGCGCAGCTCAGTTCCCCGTAGGAGTACTATGTGCAAATGTCTTTGCTGCATTCCTAAGCTTAAGTTGCCTTCTTGTAGTGTTAAAGTACCCTGGCCCTGCTCTGACATCTGACAGACACCTGTCTGGCTGGTGGGGGGGTGGGTTATGTTTAAAGGTATCCAGGAGGCTGGGCCAACAGCAGGGCTAAGGCAATCCTGCTGAGCAAACCTCCCCGGTGGTTGTAAGCATCCCACCTCTCCTACACCTGACAGGCAGCTGCCTATCCAGTGGGGGAGGGGGAGGAGTATTAGACGCCCCTGTGGAGGTGGGGCCAACAGGATCACTAAGGTGTTACTGCTGGGGTGGGCTCCCTCATGGCTTTAAGCCCCCTGCAACCGCTGCTGCACCTGCCAGACAACCGCCTGTTAGGTGTGGGAGGTGAGGGAAGTGTGTTGGAAGCCATCAGAGAGGCTGGGCCAGCAGCATCTCTCTACCTTACAGGTGATTGTTGGCCATTCCTGATTTCCTCAACTGCCGTTAGATCTCTGCAGTCTCCTGTAACTGTTTTTTTACCTCAGAATGCTGAGCTCTGCAGCTGACCAATCAGAGTGGGGGGTGCAAGGAGGCAGCCACATATGAATCAATGGGGGGAGCACATTTTTCCCCTTTTGACCCCCTTAGGGGTTGAATTTCTAAAAACCCCTTCTTAGGTCCAGCGGTTTGGCCTGGGCATTGATTTTATGGTGAGGGGACTTTCTTTTATATATAGATAGATGGGGCCAAAAAAGGCAATATTCTTAAGACAAAAGCATCAGTGTTCCCTCTAAGCTGAGTTAGTGTGAGCTAGCTCACAGGTTTTTAGCTTCCAGCTCACAGGTTTTCATCTTAGCTCAGGAAGGATGGCTCCAGAGCAAACTAATTTATGCACTAGCCAAATTGCTCACTCACAACTTTAATGCCAGTAGCTCACAAAGTAGAATTTTTGCTCACAAGACTCCAGAGCTTAGAGGGAGCATTGAAAAGCATTACTCTCTGTTCCCAATAAAAAGCCACTCTGAACAAGGGTTTGACACTGGTTAAGAGTCCCAACTTAGATAGTGCTGTACACTGAGTTTACTTCTGTTGAAGTTCATGGAATTGTTTGTATCCACTTGATAAGACATAGAATCTAGTTTCCTAGTTTTTCCAAATCCATGGAAAACAATAATCCCATCTGATGTCTATTTGCACCTGATCCAGTTGAGACAGTGTGCCTCAGGGCCTGCTGTTCTTCAGATGAAAAGGGATTCAGTGTGGGAGATGTAAAATATGCATGTGCTATGTGGTTTTCAAAGTTGGGGCTTTTTTTGGCCTAATGCTTTTCAGTTTTCCAGTTTGGAAATCAATGTAGCAATTACATTCAACTCTACCCATGCAGTAGTTGAGTTTTGCTCTTAAGATGTGTCCTAAGAATCCTCATTTCAGAGAGTGTTCATAATTGCCAGTCAATTTTTTATTTCCAGCTGGCTCTTAGCTAAAATGGCTCCATAAATTAGTTTACTTTTTACTTCATTTAAGCTATCTTACTCCCCTATGGGGACCCAAACAGTCTTACATTGTTCTCTGTTGTATCCTTGCAACAATCCTGTAAGGTAAGGGTTTTGGTTTGCATAAGGTAGACGTGTGTGTAGCACTGGCCTTTTAGTCTGATGACCTGCTATAATTATGAACTGTTTCACACAGTTTATGCAGTTGATAATTTTTTTTTACCATGCCAGTGTTTCAGTAAGATAGGTACATGACTGGATATATGATGGACACACATGGAGGAACTATGCTGAGTTGCCATCTTGCTGGAACACTGTCTGCTGTTTGTTTGGAGATGTGCATTTTCCTTCCATATGTAACATTTAGCAGACCTGAGTCCCAAGAGTAGCCCCAGACTATGGACCTATTCCCTCAAGGGGAGTGCAACCCCATCCAGAACAGATGACACCTTCCCTAATTGCGTTAGCTATGTGCTTGGAAACTGGGCAGAACCTCTTAGAAACCAGAGCATGGCTCTCAAGTCTGAAATTTTGGTTACATCTTCATTTCAGGGCTAAACCCATGAGCTTGATGTTGTCTGTTCTCTAGCACATAAGACATGCTTCCCTCTGGTGTTTGGCATCAATAGGGCACCTGCTGCTTACTTCTCACAGCTTATTTCCCTCTCAGCTACATCGAGCTTTCATGCTCACTTGATTTAATGTCCTACCATCAGCAGTCCTGTCTGGGAGATTTGCAAACATTCCCTATAATGAAAGATTCTGCCCATGTAGAGCAAGGAAACCTGAATCGGTAGCTCATATTTTACTCTATTGTGATTTTTATGAAAAAGTCTGGGACTCCATAATCAGTCCTCTCTTGTTTAATCTTTCTGGGCTATCTGATGAGAGGCTAGTTCTCTTTGTTATCTGACTGGTGTCCCCATATTACATACTCCGTAGCAAGGTATCTTTCAATTGTAATGATTAGGGAGCATAAGATTAAATCTCTCGCTGGCTAACCTTTATTGTATCTCAAATGTGAAGCAGCATTTCACTCTGTTATTTGCTGTATATTTTATGTATGCCAATGAAGGTACTGAAAGGTGACACCTTAAATCTCAAGTTGGACTTCCCGCTCATCAGGAGCACTTCTGTCTTGTAAGGATTAAGCTTCTGTTGTTAGCCTGCATCCACTCAAGAACTGCCTCTAGGCATCAGTTCAGAGTTTCTACAGCCTCCCTGGGATCAGCTATGTGAGAACCTGATAGATCCAATAAGCAAGGCCTTAATGTGAAATAAAGTCTTTTTTATTTCTTAATGGTCTTCAGTATACACGTCCAGTGTTAGTGATACCAGTGAATGTGGCAAGGGTCAATTATACACATTTCAAACAGCAGGATCAAAGCTTGTCACCAATCAGGGCAACTACAGCAAAGGTGCAAAAGTTACTAGCAGTTGCATTTTCACCAAAAAGGCACGTAGCCTGCAATGATTAGGCTTGGCGGCTAGCCTCCCTCTGCCACAACTCCTTCCCCATTATTCTCACACATTCAGCCACCTGGAGTTCCTTCGTTACATAAACAATTCAAGGCTAAGCTTCACAGAGCCAGATTAACAGAAGCAAAGCAACAGGGAGGGGTGGTGGTAGAGAGCACTATGACATAAAGGGAGCTGGGTCGCCATTCCCCAGCCGGGAGAAAACATACAAATGACTGGGAACCTGACATCCTGCCCGCCCTAAGACTGCACCTTCCCAGGCTTAGCAGGGTAAAGCTTGTGAAAGTCGCTGATCAGTCGGGGAGCATGCACATGTTCAACAGCAACCCATTCATTACATTCAGGACCAAAATCCACCCATTGAACCAAGTAATACAGTCGACCCCGCTTTAGTTTAGAGTCTAAAATATGAGAGATTTCAAAATGAGGTTCTCCCCCCTTCATCAGAGGAGGTGGAGCAGGAGGAACCGGTCTCCAGGTATTCGGCCCAGGACTCTTTTTCAATAGGCTGTAATGAAAAATGGTGCACAGCTTTTAGGATCTTTGGCAGCTCAAGTTCAAAAGACAAGAAATCTTGCACAGCACTTTGAACGGACCCACATATTTCCACCCTAGCTTCCTGTAGGCTGCAGTCCATGTATGTTCTTAGAGGTATATACTGAGTCCCCTGGGGCTAAATCCCAACCTGGAGCCCTTCCCCGTCAGCATATTTTTTGTAATCCGATTTGGCCCAATCCAAAACTTTAGCAATCAGCAGCCAGGAGTCTTGGAGAGAGTTGCACCATGTCCTGAAAGGACTCAAAGGGGAGTCAGCAGGCTTGAGCGTAGGGAGGGGACTGCCTTCAAAAAAACCCACTGCCATAAACGGGGAAACACCAAGAGTATAGCATTGTAACTGTATTCCGCAAAAGGAAGGAGCTCCACCCAATTATCTTGGTGAAAGTTAGAATAGCAACGCAGGAATTGCTCTAATATTTGATTTACACGTTCGGACTGTCCATCACTTTTTGGGTGATAAGCTGAGCTCAATGCAGGTTCAATCCCCATGACTTGCAGAAGCTCCCGCCAGAAGGTGGCAATGAACTGCGAGCCTCTGTCAGAGATTATACGCTTCCGGAAAGAATGGAGCCTCACCACCTGGGAGAAAAATACCTTGGCCAAACTCTTGGCTGTGGGGAGCTGCTTGAACGGGATGAAATGTGCCTGTTTTGAAAACAGGTCAACCACCCCCCAAATAATTGTCTTCCCTTTACTGGGTGGTAGATTAGTAATAAAGTTCATGGAAATCACCTCCCAGGGTCTGGAAGGGGTGGGTAGAGGCTGCAACAGTCCTGGGGGCTTACCCCCCCCCCCCACTTTTTACACATCAGACAGGTTTGACAGGAAGCAACATAGAAACGTCTCCCTGCATACGGGGCCACCAAAACTGCCTCTGGAGTAGATTTAAAGTCTTTAAATATCCAAAGTGACCAGAGAGCTTGGATTCATGGCAAGCATGCAAAATAGACAGTCTGAGAGATTTAGGCACCATAAGTTTCTCTCCTTTGTACCAACAGCCATCAGGACCTTTGTGTGCGTCTTTCTCAGCCTCAAAATCATCCTGATCTTGCTGAGAGTACTCCAGTGCACACTTTGTAATCCAGTCATTAGGAGGAGCTGGCCCACCCCGCTGCGTCTGACTCCAGGTGATCACAGCCCCTCCCAGTTGCTCAGGGGAAAACATGGAATCAAAAATTTCCTCTCTCTGGGACTTATGCTGGGGGAGGTGAGACAGAGCATCTGCAAGTGAATTAGCAGTCCCTGGGAAATGATGTAAAGTGAAATTGAATTTAGAGAAAAAATCAGCCCATCTGAGTTGTTTGGCATTAAGAGCTCGCCTTGTGCGCAATGCCTCCAAGTTCTTATGATCAGTCCGTATCTTCTGGGCTTCTGGGCACCCTCCAACCAATGTCTCCAAGTGGAGAGGGCTAGACAGATAGCTGCAGCTTCCTTATTCCAAACAGACCTATTCTGCTCAGCTTCTGTGAACTTTTTAGAGATGTATGCCAGCGGATGCAACCTCCCATCCTCCCCCTTTTGCAGGATTGCCCCCCCCCCCCCCATCGCTACATTGGAGGCATCCACATGAACTGTAAACTCTCGGGTTTCATCGGGATGGGCAAGAATGGGCTCGGAGGTAAACAGGGATTTTAAAGTCTCGAAAGTGGCTTGGCACTCACTGGACCAGGGCAAGCGCGCCCCCAGCTTGCTCGCCTCAGGTCCCCACCCCCTTCATTTTCAATAAGTCAGTGAGAGGCAAAGTCACTTTTGCAAAGTCTGAGGAATGATCTATAGAAGTTGCAAAATCCTAAAAATGATTGTAATTGTTTGTGTGTTCGGGGGGCTTCCCAGGAGACCACCGCCTCCACTTTTGCTGGGTCCATTTCCAACTCCCTGGGAGAAATGCGGTAGCCCAAGAAATCAATCTCCCTTCAGTGAAATTCACACTTGGAAAGTTTAGCATACAGTTTGTGGGTTTTTAGCGTTGACAGCACTTCCCTCACCAATTTCACATGGGAGTCCATATCTTGGGAATAAATAATAATGTCAAGATAACAAAGGGCCCCCCTAAATAAATGCTTGTGCAACACTTCATTTATTAGGCTCATAAAAACGCCAGGAGTGCCAGCCAAGCCAAAAGGCATAACCAGGTATTCAAACTGACCCAAGGGGGTGTTGAACACTGTTTTGTACTCATCTCCCTCTTTAATGCGAACACGAAAGTAAGCATCATGTAAATCCAGTTTGGAGAAGATCTTCCCCTTCACCGCCTCAGCTAACAAGTCTTTAATGAGTGGTAATGAATAAGCATTGGAGGCAGAGACTGCGTTCAAACCCCTGTAGTCCGTGCACAGCTGCAGCCCCCCATCCTTCTTTTTCCGGAAAAGGACAGGAGCTGCAAAAGGGGACTTGGCTGGGCGAATGAAACCTTGGACTAGATTTTTATCCAAAAACTTTCGCAGCTCCGCTCGCTCTGTGGGTCCCATAGAATACAGTTTTCCCTTGGGGAGCTTCTCCCCCGGCAAGAGTTCAGTAGCACAGTCTGTCAATCTATGGGGGGGAGCTCATCCACCTCCGTTTCACTGAACACTTTAGCCAGATCCGGATGCACCGAAGGAATCTTGGCAACCTCCTCTGATACCAAACATGCATGGGGGGGGGGGGGGGTGATGGGGGCCCAGGACCCCATTCAGAGTTTCATTTATGTTGTGTACATTGGGGGTCAATCCAGGAGATCTTCCTCTCACTCCATTTTATGTATGGGTCTTGTGAGCCCAACCAGGGACTACCCAGCACCATAGGGAATTGGGCATGTGGAGTTATTACAAATGCCCGCTTCTCCCAATGGTCCCCTGTCCCCAGTACCAAAGGTTCAGTTTCTGCCATGCATGCCTCCTTCATTTCTGAACCATCCATTTGTGTGAATCGCAATGGCTCCCTCAAGGGATTTACTTTGGGACCCAATCCCTCCTCTATGAGGGGGCTTATCAAATTCCTGGCACACCCAGAGTCAATAAGGGCTCGCACTCAAATGTGAGTGCCACTTCCAGGTGCTATTACAGTCACAATCATGTAAAGTAAGGGGCCCGGGGTGCTCACCACTGGTGGCACGGCCAAGGGGGGGACCTGCAGCTGTGCGCCTCCTACTGCAGGTCCTGGAAGTTTCCCGACAGCTGTTCAGCTACTGCTTCCATGGCTGGTTTCTCGCTCATTGCCCCTTCCAGCTGTAATGCCCAGGGTTTGTAGGAGCCCTTCTGGAGCTTGGGAGTCCGTCCAGAGGTTGCTGCAGGGGTTCTTGGTGTCCTCATTCCTCCTTGGGGACAGTTAGACGCGTAGTGGCCGCCTTCCCCACACCACATGCAAAGCCCTTGCTTGAAACGAGCATCCCGTAGCTCTTGGATTGCTGACTTCAACTTGGACTTGCCAGGAGCTTTAGTCGTTGATTGGGAAGATTGAGACCCCAACTTGATCAGCGTAAAGTGTTCCTCAACATCAGCTGCCGCCCGCATCCACACTGCCAGGGAAGCGGGACGGTCATTTCTCAACAGTCTCGTAAATCTCCAAATGCAGGCCCTCCCTATATTTTTCAACAAATAGATCTTCGGACCATCCATGCACTTTTGCAGCCACTCCCCAAAGCTGAGCAGTGTACTCCCTTACAGAGGTCCGGCCTTGAACCAGCTTGCACAGCTGATTCCAAGCCTTCTCCCCTGAGGGATCTTCGTAGTGCTGCCTAAGTGCCCACATAAAGTCATTCACCGACCTCAATTAAGGACCAGGAGGGTTGTGCAGGCTTACATACCAATCACTAGCAGTGTCCCGCAACTTAGAACCGATGTAGCCTACTCTCTCGCGCTCCATGGGGTAGAGATGTCCCCAAGTGTCCAGGAACTGCTCGATCTCAATGAGGAAGAACCGTAACTTGTTGGGGTCACCATCAAATGTGGCTACCAGGGGATCATTAGGGGGTTGTCGATAGATCCTCTCCCCCCCTAGGGTGCTGGTGGGACCGGACCCCCTGGCAGTAAAGGGGGCCCTGCAGGTGCTTGCTGCTGGTCCCCCGCACCCCGGGTACCAGTTGAATGGGTGGGGGGGCACTCCCCCAGCGCCATCCCCGCCGCCTTGCCTGTCTGCACCTTGCACTGCTGCTCCCTGCAGGACATTCTGCATCTCAAGTAGTGCCTCCCACAGTTCTGTCGCCAGCCTGTCATGCATCTCATTGAATCTCTGATCCATCCACTGCCACACTTCATCAGGAACTGGCTCCGGGTATCGGGATGGGGTCCTTTGACCCGGCTGAACACTCAGCCTCCAGTCACCTGGCCGCTCCTCGCACCCTGTAGCCTCGCCTGTCATGGACCCAGGACTCCTCTGTGCTCGTTCCGAATGCCGACCAGGAATATCTCAGCTTCACCGAGCGATCAACCGTAGCCCCACGGGTAGATAGTGGGGCAAACAAATCATAGTCCATAGTCACCGGCCCCACCGGAGCAGAGGTGGTCACCGGGGTATCAGGGGTAGAGGTTGGAACGAGGTTCCCATCATCCGACATGGTCAGGTATAGGGTGCACTCCTTCCGTTGGTGGAAAGATCACTAACACTCTGTGAGAACCTGATAGATCCAATAAACAAGGCCTTAATGTGAAACAAAGTCCTTTTTATTTCTTAATGGTCTTCAGTATACACGTCCAGTGTTAGTGATACCAGTGAATGTGGCAAGGGTCAATTATACACATTTCAAACAGCAGGATCACCAGTCAGGACAACTACAGCAAAGGCGCCAAAGTTACTAGCAGCTGCATTTTCACCAAAAAGGCGCGTAGCCTGCAATGATTAGGCTTGGTGGCTAGCCTCCCTCTGCCACAACTCCTTCCCCATTATTCTCACACATTCAGCCACCTGGAGTTCCTTTGTTACAAAACAATTCAAGGCTAAACTTCACAGAGCCAGATTAACAGAAGCAAAGCAACAGGGAGGGGGGCAGTAGAGAGCACTATGACGTAAAGGGAGCTGGGTCACCATTCCCCAGCCGGGAGAAAATGTACAAATAACAGGGAACCTGACAGCTAGAAGTATGAGATAGAAGTGAGAGTCATCTGCATGTTGGTGACAGCCTGGTTCAAATCTCTGGATGACCTCACCCAGCAGTTTCATATGGATGTTAGCAAATAGGGGATAAGATGGAACCTTGCTGGACCACCCCGGGTGAAGGCCATGGGACTGATCAGCAGTCACCCAGCACCATCTTCTGAAACCTACTCTCCAGATAGGACCAGAACCATCACAGACCCATGCCTCCTAATTCCAGCCACTGAGAGGTCCGGGAGAATCAACAGTTGCACTCCCTCTGTCCACCTCCTGGTGCAAGTCATCTTCCATGGTGACCAAGGATGTTTCAATCCCATAACCCGGCCTAAACCCATATTGGAAGGAATTTAAACAATTTGCTTCATCCACGAAAGCTTGAAGTTGCCCAGCCACCCCTCATTCTGTCAGCTTGTTCAGGAGTAGAACATTATTTATTTATTCACATTTTTATCCCATCCTCCCCGCACACGGGCTCAGGGCAGCTCACAAAGGGCACACAGTGCCAAACCCAATAACAGTTTAAAACATTTTAAAAACAACACAACAATAAAACAGTTACAAATAAAGTGCTTCCAATGGTGATGATGTTATGCAGTATTCAGATGGCTCTCTATCAGGGTTAGTACCCGGCCCTCCGTGATCAGCTGGCCTGGCTGCCTTCAGGGCCACCCTCATCGCCGATGTCACTTGTGATGGGGATGATACTAGTGGTGGCAGCTCCTAGTCAAAGGCCTGGCGGAAGAGCTCCATCTTGCAGGCCCTGCGGAACTGCATAAGATCCCGCAGGGCCCTGATCTCCTCCAGGAGCTCATTCCACCAGACAGGACCCACCACCGAAAAGGCTCTGGCCCTTGTTTCTTGCAAGCCTGGCCTCCCTGGGGCCTGGGATACGAAGTCCATGTTGCAACCCCGACCAAAGTGCCTGCTGGGGTATATGTGGGGAAAGGCAGTCCCTCAGGTATGTTGGACCCTGGCCAATTAGGGCTTTAAAGGTAAGCACCAGCACCTTGAAGCGAACTTGGTATGCTATAGGCAGCCAGTGCAGCGCCGCCAGCACAGGCTGGATGTGGTCCCACTTTGTGAGACCCATCAACAGTCTGGCCATGGCATTATGCACCAGCTGCAGCTTCCGAATTTGCAACAAGGGCAGCCCCATGTAGAGAGTGTTACAGTAGTCCAGCCTCGAAGTGACCGTCGCATGGATCACTGTAGCTAGGTCATCACAGTCAAGGAAGGGAACCAACTGCCGAGCCAGCTGAAGATGGTGAAAGGCTGACTTGGCAGTGGCTGCTACCTGGGCCTCCATTGTTAAGGAGAGATCCAGGAGCACTCCCAAGCTCCTAATTCCCAACGCAGGCACTAACGGTACCCCATCGAGACTCGGGAGTGGGACCCCCCTCCCCGGACCACCCAGGCACGGGACCTCCGTCTTTGCCAGGTTCAATTTCAGCCAACTCAGCCTAAGCCAACTGGCTACAGCGTGTAATGCCCGGTCCAGATCTTCTGGGCTGGAGTCCGACTGGCCGCCCAACATCAGATAGAGCTGAGGGTCATCAGCATACTGGTGACATCCCAGCCCATACCTCCAGGCAATCGGGGCAAAGGGGCGCATATAGATGTTAAACAGCATCAGGGAAAGCACCGCCCCTTGAGGCACCCCATATTCAAGTGGGTGCCTGTCAGAATCTGTCAATTCAGTCAATGTAATCTTGCATGCATACTATGTAACCTTATAGTCATTTGTATGGGACCTGTATTAATCCTGTTTTGGTCGGGAGGGTGACAACCCTTAGAGGTGAGAACAAGGAGGCCTCTCATCCCTGCCTCCGCATTCCAGCTGCCCCGGCAGTAACTTCAAGGGGAGGACGGCTCTCATCTCTTATCTATGCTAAAGAACCTTGGAGCCATGAATTGTTATGTGAACTGAGGGATCTGGTTTGAGAAGGGAAATTTACTGCTTAACACCTCACTTTTTTCCTGTGTGAACCAAACGGTCAAGACACCTTTTAGCCCGCCAATTTTCCCTTCAGGGGATTGGCTACCTATGGGTAATTCAAACTCCTTGGAATGGTATAATAGACCCGCTTGTATTATTTGTCTCATCTCTGACAATAACCCGAGATGCTGTACTAATGTAGGAATAGGCAATAAAGAACTGTGGTTAACCAACCGAGATCTGATCCTTGACTACTTTGAGCAGGACTCTCACAGATTGTCAGAGATCTGTGACTGGGACTCAACCGTTCCTGACCATGTCAGAAGACGACCTTGTCCCCCTCAAACCTACTACTCCAGAGGAGGTTCCCGTTACCCCGGCGGATCCGGGGAACGGGGGTGGTGGCGGCGGAGGAGGTACCGAGGTGCCGGTGACCACGAACCAAGGGGCTTACTACATTCCACGCCGCCCGATTACCCATCAGAATGTGACCCCCCAGTACGCCTGGAGCCACTTCGGGGGCCGTCCCGTGAGTTCGTGGGTGCACGACAGGAAAGGGGTGAGAGTTTCGCTCACCGGAGACCAGCCCGATCGAGGGAGACCGAGCTACCTCGGAGACGACCGCGAGCCGATCTACCGTGGAGGGCCGCATCGCCCGCCTCCCGAAGAAGAGACACTAGATCTGTATGGGCCCGATCCGTATCGCGAGGAGCAGACGGTCCCGCTGGATCAGATGATGGGAGACCTGCGGCTTCAACTCACCGCCGAGCTCCGCGAGTTGGCCCTCGATCTCCAGCACCAATTTCGCGACGCTATGGTGGCGATGCAAGGCGCCCTCCTCGGTCAAGGAGTCGGAGCCCCACCACAGCCGCAGGCACCCGGAGGGGTTCCGGCTCAACCGCAGGCGCCCGCTCTACCGGCGCAACCAGCCCAGCCGGCCGTCCCAGCTCCAGTTCCGGGGCCCGTTCCCGCACCGGCCCCAGTCCCGGCCGCGCCGGCCGCTCGCCCACCCCCTTCCGACCCTTTGACGACTACTTTCGATGGGGACCCCGAGAAGCTGCGTTTCTTCACGCTGGAGATCGGGAGATTCCTGGACAGTTGGGGTCACCTCTACCCTACCGAGAAAGATCGCATCGGCTACATCGGGTCCAAGCTGAAAGACACCGCCAGCGATTGGTATGTGAGCCTTCACGACAACCCTGGCCCTGAGCTGCGCTCCCTGAACAATTTTATGTGGGCCCTCCGGCATCAGTTTGAGGACCCCCTGGGTGAGGAAAAAGCCAGAAATCAACTGAGGAAGCTATTTCAGGGGAGGTCGTCGGTGAGGGAATACACCGACAAGTTCCGGCGCATCGCTGCCAAGATCCATGGGTGGCCGGAGGAACTCTTCATGGAGAAGTATTGGGAGGGCCTGAACCCGGAAATCTACGAGACAGTGCTGTTAGGGGGTCGCCCGGGCACACTGAACACCTGGATGAGAGCTGCCACCGACATGGAGGAACGCTTCGCCCTGATTAAGATGGGAGCGTCCGCGACGGCCGCCAGCAAAGCAGGCCCCCGAGCGAAGCCCCGATCCAATGTGCAAGACGTACGTGATGCGAGGTTTCGACAGGGGTTGTGTATGAAGTGTGGGGAGAGTGGCCACTTCGCCTCCGCTTGTCCCAGAGGAGGGGGGAAGGGCCCGAAGACCTCAACTCCCGGAGCGGGGAGCACCCCCACCAGAGGGAAAACTCCAATGAAGCCCCGGGCTTTACAGCTGGAAGGGGTGGCGAGCGACCAGGGAGAGCTAGAGCTGATGGAAGCACAGATGTCGGGAAACTCCAACGGCCTGCAGTGAGCGGCGCAGAGCTGCAGGTCCCCCGCCAAGAAGCGCCATCTCCGGTGAGCATCCCTGGCCCCCTCTTATATATGGTAGTGACGGTGGTGACCCCTGGATCAGGGACCCACATGAGGGTTCGCGCTCTAATTGACTCCGGGTGCGCGCGAGACCTAATCAGCCCCCTGGTAGTGGAGGGGTTGGGACCCAAAGTCACCCCGTTAGCAGAACCCCTGAAGTTTACCCAGATGGATGGGTCGGAAATGAAAGAGGAGTGCATAGCAGAGACTGAGAGCTTGATTTTGGGAACGGGGGAGCATTGGGAGAAGCGAGCTTTCGTCATCACCCCGAACGCCCAGTTCCCTATGGTGTTGGGCAGCCCTTGGCTCGGGGCGCACGACCCTTACATAAAGTGGAGCGAGGGGAAGATTTCGTGGGTAGACGAACGCTGCCAGAGGCACCGGTGGGACCCCGGATGGGGCCCTGGACCTCCGAGCCCGCCTCCCCCCGCACCCGCACTCACCCTCGCCCCTGCCATGGTGCCGAAAGAGTATAGAGACTTGCTAGAAGTGTTCAGTGAAACCGAGGCGGACGAGTTGCCCCCTCATCGACTGTCGGACTGTGCCATAGAGCTCCTCCCAGGAGAGAAACTCCCGAAGGGCAAATTATATTCCATGAGCCCGGCGGAACGAGAAGAACTGCGGAAGTTCTTGGACAAAAACCTTGCAAGGGGGTTTATCCGCCCCGCCAAGTCCCCCTTTGCGGCGCCCGTGTTGTTCCGAAAGAAAAAGGATGGAGGCTTACGACTGTGCACTGATTACCGGGGGCTAAATGCAGTCTCCACCTCTAATGCCTACCCCCTCCCGTTAATAAAGGATCTCTTGGCGGAGGCGGCCAAGGGGAAGATTTTTACCAAATTGGATCTACGAGATGCCTACTTCAGGGTGCGCATAAGGGAAGGGGATGAATCTAAGACTGCCTTTAACACCCCCTTGGGGCAATTTGAATACCTAGTGATGCCGTTCGGCTTAAGTGGCGCGCCCGGGGTCTTTATGAGTTTAATTAATGAAGTGTTGCACAAGCACCTTTTTAAGGGCGTGTTATGTTACATAGATGATATCTTGATCTATTCTACTGATAAGAATGAGCATGTGACTTTGGTCAGGGAAGTTCTTTCAACGTTGCTGAAAAACCAGCTTTTTGTGAAACTGTCTAAGTGCGAGTTTCACCGGGAGTCGGTGGACTTCCTAGGCTACCGCATTTCTCAGAAGGGGTTGGAAATGGACCCGGGGAAAGTGGAGGCGGTGGTGCAATGGGAGGCTCCGCGAACAAGGAAGCAGTTGCAGAGCCTCTTAGGATTTTGTAACTTTTACCGGACCTTCATCAAGGACTTTGCTAAAGTCACCCTTCCCTTAACGGACTTGTTGAAAACCAAGGGGAGGGGACCCGAGGCAGGAAAGCCAGGAGAGAAGCTGGCGTGGAATGGGGAGTGCCAGAAGGCGTTTGAGGCTTTAAAAACTCTTTTTACCTCTGAGCCCATTCTGGCCCACCCGGATGAGACAAAAGACTTTATAATCCATGTCGATGCCTCGGATGTAGCCATGGGGGGGGCCATTTTACAAAGAGACTCGGAGGGGAAATTGCACCCCTTGGCCTACATTTCAAAAAAGTTTAACGAAACGGAAAGGAACTGGTCGGTGTGGGACAAGGAAGCCGCGGCCATTAGGTTAGCGCTCACTACGTGGCGCCACTGGTTGGAGGGAGCGCAAACTCCGTTTGAAATATGGACTGATCATAAGAACCTAGAGGCTTTGCGCACGCAACGGTCCCTCAACGCCAAGCAGCTGCGCTGGGCTGACTTCTTTTCCAAATTTAACTTTGTGTTAAAACATTTCCCCGGGAAGGCTAACTCCCTGGCAGATGCATTGTCCAGATTGCCCCAACATGAGAGTGTGAAGGAAGAGGTATTCGACTCCATGTTCTCCCCCCAGCAGCTGGGAGGGGCGGTGGTCACCCGGAGCAAAGCAAAGAAAGCCGAGCTAACCATGGGGGACTGCCAGTGGGGGGGGGAGTATGCTCCAGAAGAAATAGAGGAATTGGAAACGGTGGGAGAGTGTTCCAAAAGAGAGGACCATTGTTGGCTGCATGGGGACAAACTAGTGGTGCCTAAGACCAAACGCAAGGAAATCTTGCTACATTGTCACTCTTCCAAGCTAGCCGGGCACTTTGGTTTCCTAAAGACACTTAATTTGATCCAGCGTCAATTCTGGTGGCCACGCATGCGCCGCGATGTCTCGGACTTCGTCTCGGCGTGCCAAACCTGTTTAATGTGTAAGAAACGGGGGGGGGAAAGTCCCAGGATTGTTGCACCCCCTTCCCACTGCCTCAAGACCCTGGGAAGACATAGCCATGGACTTTATCACCAATTTGCCCCCCTCCAAGGGAAAAACGGTGATTTGGGTAGTAGTTGACACGTTTTCTAAACAAGCCCATTTCACCCCCTTCAAGCAATTGCCCACAGCCAAAGGGATGGCTAAAGCTTTCTTCAACCACGTGATAAAATTACATGCTTTTCCCAAGAGGGTGGTATCTGACCGCGGAAGTCAGTTCGTTGCCACCTTCTGGCGGGAGCTTTTGAAATTAATGGACATAGAACCTGCCTTAAGCTCGGGTTACCATCCAGAAACCGACGGCCAATCCGAGCGAACTAATCAAATTCTAGAGCAATTCCTAAGATGTTATACAAATTACCACCAGGACAATTGGGTGGAATTATTGCCCTTTGCAGAATATAGCTACAATAATGCAGTGCATTCCTCTACTGGGGTTTCACCTTTCATGGCGGTGGGAGGCTTTGAAGGTAAACCACTCCCTACTCTTAAGGACGACCCCCGGACCCCCCCCCTCGGATTTTAGGAGTTGGTGGTCCAACCTCCAGGACTCCTGGCCATTAATTGGGAAGGCCCTGGACCATGCCAAGGAGGACTACAAGAAATATGCTGATCGAGGGCGAGCACCGGGATGGGATCTTCAACCCGGGGACTCCGTTTATCTCTCTACTAAAAATATCCATGGGCTGCAGCCCAGCAGAAAACTGGGATGGAAATATGTTGGACCTTATAAAGTGCTACGTAAAATCTCTGATGTATCCTTTGAACTGGAACTGCCTAAATCACTGAGTTCTGTACACCCTGTGTTTCATTTCAGCCTGCTGAAGAAAGATCCTGGGCCGAATGCATGGCATCCAGTTCCTCCAGCTCCTCCTCCACTGATGAAGGAGGGGAGTCCACACTACGAGATAACTGAAATCCTTGACTCCAAGATGAAGAGGGGCCATTTGTATTACTTAGTTAGATGGTTAGATTTCGGCCCGGAGCACAATGAATGGATTCGTTCTGAACATGTTCATGCCCCCAAGTTGATTAAACTGTTTCACAAAATGTTCCCTGAGAAAGCTAGGTGAAGGGAATTATGGGGAGGGCAGGGTGTCAGAATCTGTCAATTCAGTCAATGTAATCTTGCATGCATACTATGTAACCTTATAGTCATTTGTATGGGACCTGTATTAATCCTGTTTTGGTCGGGAGGGTGACAACCCTTAGAGGTGAGAACAAGGAGGCCTCTCATCCCTGCCTCCGCATTCCAGCTGCCCCGGCAGTAACTTCAAGGGGAGGACGGCTCTCATCTCTTATCTATGCTAAAGAACCTTGGAGCCATGAATTGTTATGTGAACTGAGGGATCTGGTTTGAGAAGGGAAATTTACTGCTTAACACCTCACTTTTTTCCTGTGTGAACCAAACGGTCAAGACACCTTTTAGCCCGCCAATTTTCCCTTCAGGGGATTGGCTACCTATGGGTAATTCAAACTCCTTGGAATGGTATAATAGACCCGCTTGTATTATTTGTCTCATCTCTGACAATAACCCGAGATGCTGTACTAATGTAGGAATAGGCAATAAAGAACTGTGGTTAACCAACCGAGATCTGATCCTTGACTACTTTGAGCAGGACTCTCACAGTGCCTCATGGATTGCACCACCCTTTGTCCCCGACCTTGGAGAAAGGAAACGAGCCATTACAAGGCCCGTCCCTGTATCCCCATGTCGGTGAGGCGGTGGGACAGCAGCTGATGGTCGACCGTGTCAAACACTGCTGACAGGTCTAGCAACACCACCACACTGTCCCAATCCAGATGTCTCCGAAGGTTGTCCGTAAGGGTGACCAGAGCAGTCTCCGTCCCATGTCCCGGGCGAAAGTCAGACTGGAAGGGGTCAAGGACCGAAGCATCATCCAGATAACTGTAACGGTAACGCCACCACCCTCTTAATTTGCCCAGATAGGGCAAATTGGATATCGGCCAATAGTTAGCCAATTCAGCCAGGTCCAGGTTTGATTTTTTTTCAAGAGAGGGCGGACCATTGCCTCCTTGAGTGCCCCCGGGAACCAGCCCTCACTGAGGGACGTGTTGATAATTTTCCAGGTGGCATCTCACAGCCCCTCATGGCCTGCTTTAATCAGCCAGGACAGACATGGATCAAGGATGCATGTGGTTGGGCGCACAGTCATGAGAAGTCTGTCAACTTCCTCTAGGCTGAGCGGGCCAAACCCATCTAAGCCTGGAATCAAAGGCGTGCAAGGGGCCTCGAGTTCACTTACTGTTTCAACTGTGGCAGGGAGTTCGCGGCGGAGCATCAAGACTTTATCCGCAAAATAGCTTGCAAATGCCTCGCAGCCGGTTTGAGACTTGATAGTTATTGAAATCTCTTGGGTCCAGAGTAGGTTATTTAGAAGTGGACACACTACGGCCGGTTTCAAGGCTAGGTCAACCACCCCCTTTTCCAAGGAGGCATTAACTACCTCTTGGGCCCAATCAGCCATCCCCGCAGCAGATTTCAGTAGTCAGGAAGATACAAGCAGATGGTAGACCTCAATCTTCCAAGGATCCTGAGCACATCCTCAGGCTGAATAAATAGTCCACAATAGGCCACCTCCTACTGCAGGCCAGATCCCAATAGACTTCTGGCCACCCAGAACAGCTCTACTGACCTACATTGCCACCATCACTGCCATGGTGTTAGCCAGCAAGGCACTTTTCTGTGCTCTTATGGATTTTCATCCATAAGTTTGAACTCTGTGTCGCCAGCAGTGGTAGGGACTTGCGCTTTCTTCTTCACATAGGAGCCAGCTCCAGCCCAAGCCAGGAGGCTGACACCCCAAGCAGTTCACCCAAGGCAAAGACAAAGGATTCCTCTTGCCATGAGGCCTCCTTCTGTCAGACATCCGCTGGCTGACCCCCACTCCCCCACTACCCATCTGAATAGTTATGCTAACGAGACTGCCTAGCAACTAATGTGCCAGCCATCAGATACCTGGCTAAAACCATCAACTGACAATGGGGATGGCCAGATGAGTCATCGGACCCCAGACTCAGTGTCTGTTTCCTGGTGAAGTCATACTTTTGCAACACTGACCAAACCCCTGGACCTCCTCCCTTTGTTCACCTTTAACCTATAGCAAGGTCCAACACGCCTAGTAGGAGTGTTAGTGGGTTGTGGTCTGCAAAGCCCGCCCCAAGACCCCCAATAAAAGTCCAAACCGAGAGTCACTCGGCCTCTTGAGCCGTCGCCCTCTATCTTACCTATTGACCCTTCAGTCCAGCTTTCTGTCCCCAATCCTTGCCTCCATCTTTAAACCCCTTTTTCTCTCTCTGGACTCGCGATCCAGGAGAACCACGTGGTCTTGCCGGTTCAAGCCTAGTGGCCCCATAGCTTTTATACCTTTCTTCCCAAATCCAATTCATCTTGACATCGGACAACGCATCTAAGGTAACGTGCTTTCCCCACCAACGAAACCTGCTCATGCAAAAGTGCTATTTTCTCTCTTTATTTTATTAGACCTGTAAGATTGTGTGTGTGATTACGATTTTTGTATGCTTGATTACATGATCCAGTAAACAACATTGAACTTGGAACTCGCCTCACGTGCCTCTTTCCTTGAGATCTCCCGGGAGGGGTGGGACCCTGGTATAGTTGGCAAGAACCCGTGTATTTTGCTGATTGCTAAACTTAAATTAAAGCAATTCGGCTAACAGAATTGGGGGCTCGTCCGGGATTTGCCCTGAGGGTTAAACTTCGCACCATAGTCGACAGGCGTGTCTTTAACCCACAGACGTAAGGGAAAAACCACTTCCGGAACTCTTGGAGAGGCTGTATGATTGGTTTCTGTCTGCGTGCCTGGCTCTAGCAAGCAACCTATTGTGGGTGGCTTCCCCCCACTCTCTCTCTCTCTTTGAACCCCAGGTCAAACTGTGTGACCGTCCGCGCGTCTATTTTGTGGGAAGGGATCCAAAGAAGACCAGAGTAGGGCGCTAGACCAGTTGCACCAACACTACATACACTACATACACCCGCTGAGTCCGAAAAAGAACTTTTTCTTTGAGCACACCCTCACTCCCCATCCTTGCTTTACTTCGCTCAACGAAGTGAAATCAATTGATTTTGGTTAGGGGTCAGCCTGCTGGAACATATTGTTTCGAAACCCCGCTGGTTAATAGGTTATCCAGTGAGAGCTTGCGAGCCCAAAACCTTCATTTGGTTGTGTGGTTATCCTTAGGCCGAGAGGTTTGGCCAGCCCGTTCTTGAAACCCTCATATAAAGAGACTGGGTGTCTCTGAGACTGGGTGTCTCCTTTTGGGTTACGAGCAATCCCTGGGTGTCGTGTGGGTGTGAGTCCCCGGCTCTAGAAACCGAATTAAGGCCGAGAGTGCCGCGTTTAGGGTTAACAGTAATCCCCGAGTGTTGAGAGAGGTGTGAGTCCCCGGCTCCTAAAACTAATTAAAGGCTGGGATAGCCTGTTCTGTGGTGCATTGGCCACCTTGAGCCAACAACTGTAACTTAAGAAGCCGATTAAGGCAGGAAAGAGAAATTCAGCTTCCTTTTCCGCGCCCCTGTTGTAAGTGAAAACAGGAGAATCTCTGAAAAGATGTTTCGTACCAAGGAAGACGAACCTAAGCTAGAGAAATGGCTGGTAAAGAAAGGCAAGTCTCCTTGGAAGGAAGGATCTTTTAAGGGTCCCAATCCATTAGAAATAGCCCGGAGTGCTTTCCAGGACTATTGTACCACCCAAAAACCTAGTTCCACTGCCAAGGACATAGCTGCTAGTTGGGCTTTATACACGGCCTTGCAGGATGCCGCAGCCGTTATTCAACGTCTACAAGCGGATGTGGACAGACAGGAGGAACTCGTAAGAGAGAGGGACCAACAATTGGAGGAACTTGTAAAAGAAAGCAATCAAAAATTCGAGTTGCTAGTCCAAGAGGCTAACCAAAAATTAGAGGAAACCAATAAGGAGAGTAATCAGAAGCAAGAGACCATAGTCAAAGAGTATCAGCAAAGGCTGGAAGAACTAAACGATCAAAATAAGGCAGCAGTGGATAGAGAGGTGGCCAGATTCGACAGACTAGAATCTAAGTTCGAAGCCACCAAAGAGGAATTAAGAGAAATAAAAAGCAAACATGAACAAGACCTCATAGATCAGAGAGAAAATTACGAGGATCTAATGGAACAGAGGCTAAGTGAGGCAGAGGCTGAGAGCCAACAGTTGCAAGCTGATAAACTAACCATAACTTTAGAGAATCAAGGAATGGCCCTCAGTGTTCAAAAGGCTGAACAAAAAGCCGCAAAGGCTATAGCCCGGGCTGAGGAAGCAGAGAAAGCCCTAGAAAAGGCCAATGTAGCCCTAGTGTCAGTACAACAAGGAGCAAAATATTTGGCCCAAGAAAACCTAATTAAGAGAGAGCGAGCCAATCATGATGCCTGTAAAAGAGAGATAGAGGTTCTAAAACGACAATTGGAAGCCCAAAGAGCGGTGGTATCAGCAATCCACCCGGAGGGTTTAATTGACCTCTCCCACACCGAAGAAGACCCTGAAGCCCCCATAGAAGAGCCCACGGAGAACCATGCCCCCGTCCACCCAGTGAGCACCAAACAAATGGTCACTAGGACCGGCACCAGAACCACCACCCAAACTGTAACGGAAACTCAGCAATGGAAGCCCGATGAGGTTAAGGCCATCGCCGAGCAAGTAGGCTCTCTCTCCAAGGATACTGCCGTACAATGGATGACGCACATCCATACCATGTATGGCGGCGTCAATGGAGAGGATCTCTGCCAACTCGCCAGGCGCTGTGCTTCAGGCACAGATCTAACGGCCATTAATTCAGCCATAGCTACAAACGGTATTGCAGCCGGTACTCGGATCCAATGGATGCAGAAGGTTTTGGAGTATCTCCATCCGAACCGCAGCTTATCTGCACTGTTCATCCTAGAAAAGCAAGGGCCAGGAGAAGATCCAGAGGCTTATATGGCCAGGAAACAGCTATTAGCTCAATTGGCAGACACATTATATATTGACCCTGACACTAATGAACCCGAATTCGATGACGATGCGTTTAGACGCGCACTCATGCATGGTTTCAATGCCCAAACCCAATTGGCTCGTAACATTCCAGATCCCACTAGGGGAACCTGGCCCAATATGGAACTCAAAATAAGGCGGGTGGCTACCTTACTCAGGAGCACAGGAGTCACTAAGGCGGGGAAAGGATCCAAGAAACATAAAGACAAGGAAGAGGAAAAACCCATTCAAGCCATCACATACGCCAATCACGGCCCACACTCTCAGTACCAACCTTCAGGCAAATATGATAACCGGAATGATAGAAATTATGATAGAAACAACGACAGGAATAACGATAGGAACTACGATCGGAACTATAAGAATGACCGCTATGACCATAGTAAATCCTGGCAGAGAGGCGGCAACAATAATTATAGAGGGAAAAGGGATTACAATAACAACAGAACCAACCCAGCACAGGCATACATGCATCCATCTGCTCCGCCGCTTCCGGCTGACTATAACAATGGTCCTGACGATCGGTATAGTCCTGCCCCTAGCTCAGGCAATTCACACCCGGCTGCCCAGCTGCTGATGCCTGGTCCACAACCGTTCCACCAAAAAGTCAATAGGGAGGCACCTCCAAATGGAGTAAGTCCATTCAGATGGCACCTTTGGATGGAACTCAAAGAACGGGGATTTGAGATGGAGCGCTTCCATCTGCAACCCGACTCGGTTCTCCTCCAGGCACTGACAGACGCAGCCAAGCAACAGGAACGGCCTCTCAACCCGGTAAAGACCACTCTCACTCGCATTGAAGAGGAGAAAGGGAACCAAAGCTAGGGCTGCCCGGAGTCCCACAATCTCCCCAATGGCATAGTGGCTCCTTTGAAGCCCGACACATGGGGGAGACCGACTGTGAAAGCAGGGGTCGGGACTCCAGGGAACATGAAACCTGCTACGCTCCTTGTAGATACGGGAGCATCCACAAATGTCCTTAAACCCCAATTGGCTCAAACAGGCCAGCCATCTTCAGCTACTCTCTCTCTCTCAGGCTTTGCCGGAGGCAAGCACACTGCCACCATCTGGAATTCGATTCCCTTAACAGTGGGAAAGCTTTCCACACGTGTGTCTGCCTGCGACAACCAGGGCGAAGACGACGGCATTCTCGGGGTTCCATTTTTCCGAGACCATGGGCTCACAATTGATTTGGCTAATGGCTTCCTCTGGCAGATTCCGGGAGGTCCTAGCGAAATCAATGCAGTCCATCGGTGTGCCGCCCTAAAGGCTCCTCTTCCCCTGGCCCCATTGGAACCTAGTGACCCTTGGATCCAAGATTTCCCTGAAGTCTGGATCCAAGACAAAGCAGAGTGCGGCACAGTCCGTGATGCCTGTGTATTAATAGAAGGGAAGGATCCACCTCCACAAAAACAGTACAAGTATCCCGCCGAAGCTGAAGCCGGAATAGCCAAAACCATTGAAGGGCTCCTCCAATGGGATGTCATCCTCCCAATGCAGTCCATCTGCAACGCTCCCCTCTGGCCCGTCCTTAAAGCAGACAGACTGACCTGGAGAATGACAGTGGATTTCAGAGCGCTAAACGCAGTGACTCCTCCAGTGGCCCCTGTCGTAGCGAAGTACCATGAGATCCTTGCGGCCATCGCAGCAGGATCGCGCTACTACAGTGTGATTGATTTGGCTAATGCGTTTCACTCCATCAAATTGCACGAGTCCTGCTGGTATAAATTCGCTTTTACCTTCCGTGGCCAGCAATATGCCTTCAAACGCACGCCCCAAGGTTTTCACTCCAGTCCTAGCATCTGCCATGCACACGTTGTACGCATGTGGGAACACCTTAGAGCTACCTCTAAAGATCACGTGCTTTCTTACGTGGATGACATTCTTGTCCACGCCTCCACAGAAGAAGAGGTCACTGATGTAACCAGGGAAGTCTTAAATCTTCTCAGGGAAGCAGGGTTCAAGGCTAGTAGGGACAAGGCCCAGCTGGTTCAAACGCGGGTCAAGTACCTTGGCCTGGCCCTGGGTCCCGACGGCAGGACTCCCGATGCCCAGCACATGGAAGTCATTGCCAAGCTCCCTGCGCCTACAGATGTGCCTTCTTTAAGAGCTTTACTAGGAACATTCAACTTCTCTAGGGATTTCGTGGAAGGCTTTGCTGATAAAGCGCGCCCTCTGTACTCTCTCTTAAAGAGCAACACACCCTGGTTCTGGGGACCTGAACAGCAATACGCCTTTGCCAGCCTTAAACAAAGTCTTGCTTCTGCTCCCGCTCTAGCGCATCCGGACCCTGATAAACCCTTTTACATCCAACTGGCACATTCTGAGAAAAGCATCGGCGCCACCCTTATACAGCATCACGCTGGCGCCCCAAGAGTGGTCGCCTATGCCTCCCGCAATCTTTCCTCTGTAGAAATAAAGTTTACCCCATGTGAGAAAGTCTGTCTAGCCCTTGTCTGGAGCCTTACTCACTGGGAATTTATCATCGGAGGTGCGAAGGTCATAGTGCAAACCACACATACCCCTCTGAAGTACATTCTCTCAGGGAAAATTCAGGATGGCCAAGTATCTAATGCCCACATTGCCCAGTGGACACTTGCACTGGTCAATAAGGGAGTAGACTACCGAAAAGAACAGAAGGAACCCCCTGCCCCGTATGGCCTCATCATAACCAGGGAAGAGCACGAGTGTCCTCTACCAGTGGTCGACCATGTACCCTGGCCAGCCACATGGGGAGTGCCATTCGAAGAAGCCAAGCAGCTCGGTTTTCACTGCTGGTTCTGTGATGGATCCTCCTTCCATGTGACAGGGACACCCTATACAGGTTATGGTGCCATCCGTACCCACGATGGTCACACTTTGCAGGAGTCGGTCCGCCCCCATTCCAGCCAAGCCGCAGAAGTCGCCGCCCTGCGAGCGGTTCTAGCCTTTGAGCCCCCAGACATTCCGGTCGCTGTGTTCACCGACTCGGACTGGACGGCCAAAGCCGCTACAGTGTGGCTCCCCCACTGGGAAAAACAGGATTGGGTCAATGCAGAAGGCAAACCGGTGGCCCACGCAACACTCTGGAAAGATGTTGTACAACTCCTCCATAGACGTATAGCGGAGACTCAGATCTCCCATGTCAAGGGCCACCAGAAAAATAACTCTGAAATCGCATACTGGAACGACCAGGCAGATCTTTTAGCCAAAGCTGCTGCACAGCTACCCCTTCCCCAAGAACCGCCGGAACAACCTCTGCAGGCTGTCACTACACGCAGCCAACATAATAGGTCATCCATCCCACCAGTCTTTGTAGACCTTGGGGAGCTCCAGGCAAATGACGCCGATGTACAGGATCTCCTTTCCAAGGGCAAGGACCCAACAGGGAAATACTCCATAGAAGAACGGGACGGAGTAATCTGGGCGGTGGATCACACTGGGCACGTCACTGGGTAGTTCCTGTAGAACTACGAGCAGACCTGATTCAATTTGTTCATGAGCAGGGCCATAGAGGAAAAGACCTCACTTTGGAACGGGTGCGTGATGCAGGCTGGTGGCCAGGCATGCGACAAGACGTTGCCCAGTGGGTAGATAACTGTCTCGCCTGTGCCATGGTCAATGCAGACTCATCCGGTCCCAAAGCCCCTATTCAACACCAACACATAGAGGGACCATGGGCACGGGTTCAGATCGATTTCATCGGTCCCCTTCCCAAAACTAGCCGCGGCAACAGGCACTGCCTCACCGTGATTGATCCCTTCTCCAAGTGGGTCGAAGCCTTCCCCTGCCGGGACAACTCCGCCAGCACGGCTGCCAAACTCCTTTTTAATAACTTATTCTCACGCTGGGGCATCCCCCGAGTCCTGGACTCCGACCGTGGGCCTCATTTCATTGGAGAGGTCACTCAGGAGCTCTGCAAGGCTCTGGGGATCACCCAAAGATTCCACATTGCAGCACACCCCCAATCTTCTGGCTCTATTGAACGGGCTAACCGTACACTCAAGGAAGCGCTCATGAAAATGGTTAATTCCACGGGCAGGACTTGGGATGAAAAACTGCCCATCATCCTCATGGCTATCAGGGGAACCACGGCCTCACACGGCTATTCCCCACATATGGTCATGACTGGCAGGAAAATGCGCATGCCAGAAGCTTTTTGGCTACAGAGCGATGTCCCCTCGGACTTTGAACCCAAAGTGGCAAATGATGAGTGGGTCAGATCCCTCCTCACTGACATCCTGATCATACACCTCCAAGTAGCCAACATGCTCGGGGAAAGCCAGCTTGCAATAGATAAGAAATTGGGATGGGTTCGTAATCCTCAGGTTTGGGATCCAGGGCAGCAAGTGCTCTACCGCAAGTTCAGCCGCAAACAGCATGCTCTCATGGCTAAATGGGCTGGTCCGGTCCCCATCATTGATAGGGTCAGCCCTGCAGTGTACAAACTGGCAATCCCTCGGAAGCATGGCCAAACGTGGCACAAGTTCTTCCACTCCTCCCAACTCAAACTGTGGAAGGGCGAGCCGGTTCCGGTCCCACCTGATCTCCCTCCGGACCCCGGCGGCGACGGGAGCCCACTGGCTGCAGTTACACACGGACCTTTCCTTCCCACAGATATGTTCGAACTCTTTCCTCTTTTCTCCCTTGGAGACACTTGCCTGCTCCACTAAGTGCTTCCCAATGGCTCAAGCCGCCATTTAGGAAGCAAGGGGGGGAGGGAATAGCAGAATTTTAAGTATAATAACCTCGTTCAAAGAACAAAAGCCACAGTAGCGTGCAGCAGTAACCGCACCGGGCTTGCATAAGTGCCAAGCGCACACCAACGAACGAAGCACCTTTAGCTAAAAGGGAACCATACTGTGACTACTTGGGTATGTCGACTGCAGTATGGAGTACAGGGATCTCACTCACACACCCCTCAAACATTATATTACAGAATGCATCCAGGAAGTTTCACCTCAGCAACAGACAAATGGGTAAGACCATTAAAAATTTTATTGTTATTTTCCTTGATTCATTTTACATCGACAACACAAATAGCCAACCATACGGTAGTCTTGACCAGGTGGAGATGCGTGGGAATCAACATGCCTTTTAGAATCTTTACCTGTGTAACAGGATGGCATGACAGAGCAGTCACACTCACACCCATAGATCGGTGTCCACCACAGCAGCTCACACATTGCATCCAAAGCCACACCGGAGAAAAGGTGACGCTATGCACCTCCGGGAAATATGCTATGGATGAAATGGAAGTGACCTTGTGCAAACAGCCACAAGACAAAATCAACACCTCCACCATTGAATATACTGCTCCTACCCCCATCTCCCTCTACACTGACATAGCTGTAATCTCAGCTGCCGTATGGGACATTGGCGATCCTTTAAAATTAATCATTTCCATTGGCTCCCGTCATTTCCATAATGACACAGCGGTCCCGATAACGCTCACGGACCCATTCGGTGAAGAAATAGACCTAGAGCCACTGGCATGGGGCAAGCTCGATTGGCATTTTAACTGCTCTGCGTTAAAGCAGCAAGGTCCCCCAGACTGGACCCTCCTTCTAAACACATCTGTCTGCCTCAATGCCACTGATACTGTAAATCTTACAGCTATCGGAACAACAATTCTACAGCTCACCCATCAGGAAGGAAATTACACTTTAATAATTGGTGATGCAAATCACACACTCAATTTGGACCCACTTATCCAAAACATAGACGCACTGGCCTCATTAACCTACCCGGTAGTGGGGGCACACACTTTAAAATTTAATCATCAAGAAACAGTCTTGATGCAGCCACAAATTTCAGTCAAAAGGGTCAATGTCAGCTTACATGGGCTCGGCACTTCTTTCAGCCATGCCCTTTGTGACTCTTACCTACACACGACCCAGCAAGGTTGGGACAATTGGATCTTAATGTGGCGTAAAGGGGAGCTTGCTAGGAGACCTAAATGCGATCTTTCTGATTGGGTCGCACCCGTTGTGAGAGTTCTGCTCAAAGTAGTCAAGGATCAGATCTTGGTTGGTTAACCACAGTTCTTTATTTCCAATCTCTACATTAGTACAGCGTCTCGGATTATTGTCAGAGATGAGACAGATAATACAAGCAGGTCTATTATACCATTCCAAGGAGTTTGAATTACCCATAGGTAGCCAATCACCTTAAGGGAAAATTGGCGGGCAGAGAGGTGTTCTGGCCGTTTGGTTCTCACAGGAAAAGAGTGAGGTGTCAAGCTGTAAATTTCCTTTCCCAAACCAGACCCCTCAGATGTTACCAGTTCACATAACAATCAATGGCCTCAAGGCTTTTGCATGTGATAAGAGATGAGAGGTATCCTCCCTTGAAGTTCCTGCCGGGGCGGCTGGAATGCGGAGGCAGGGATGTGAGGCCTCCTTGTTCACATACTTCACGGGTGTCACTCTCCCGCCTTACTGACTACAATCTCCCGGTCTGGCCAAGCATTAATACACAATAGGTACAGGGAAAAAGAAAGACATATGCTACTTAAAAGGTACAGGCATGAACAACATAATGTCTGAATTAGCAGATTCTGACACCCGTAGAAGCGGGTATGGCAGCCATAGATGCTGCAAACATAGAAGTGATAGCGAATAAAGCCTCCAAGGTTGCATTCGACATTTCTCAAATGAGTCTCCCTCTTACGCAGTCATTGGATTCCCTTGCCCATGTGGAACGCTCCACCAACCCCCTGCTGGTTACTTGGGAACAAATCATGGAAAAAGATTTTAACAATCTCCTTGATGGCATTCAGTCTTTACAAAACAATATTTCATTGGCTCTTGCTTGCACTCAAGCACAAACTCTTAATGTAGTCACTGCCATGACTATAATCAAACAAGCTATGGCTGGAGTTATACCCTTAGAAATAAGGGAATTGATTAAAGGGAACCTAACCGCCAGTGAAATCTCTCTCGAGCACTGGTGGTCATTGGCAAACGCCTCTTTTGATGCAGTAACCCAGACTTTGCAATTGATTATAACCACAGTGACCGCTAAAGAAATTTTCCACATCTATCCAGTAGTTCCACTGGGTATTCAAGTCGATTCGGACACCGTATTATATGCCAGGAACAGTGACCGATGGGCTAAAGTAAGCTCATCCAACTGGCATATGATCAATCTAGACGGATGTACCCACAAGGAAAACTTAGGCTTCATCTGTGATGACGAAGCCCTAGAAAAACATCACCCATGCCTAGTTCCCAAGAAACACGCCATCTCACACTGCCAATTTGACGCAGTCAGTGAGACCGGGTCCACTATTATATACATAGGCAGAGCTTGTGTCTGCCTCAGAACAACCTGCGAACACATTCATCTCAATACGTTATACTACCAACAAATGCTGCCTGGAATAAACAGATGCTTTTGTAACATTACCTCCATCAGAGGGTGTGACTTTTATTTTGAAACCCCCATTTGGACACAACAAGAAATGGCCCTATCCCCAGAATTATATGACTCTATTGCTCCAGTACCTTTGGGGTTAGGACTGGAAGCCTTGAGGAAATTGCTCTCTCACCCGGACCTCCAAGAGCGCCTGGCTCAGCTAAAGAAAGCGGGAGACAAAGCCGCCTTAAACGTTTCCCATAATGGTGCCAGGATTAAGGAACTGGCCGTGGAAATTAAAGAGGCTGGAAAACATAGCTGGTGGGAATCGCTTCTTGGTTGGAGCCCGACGACGACGGGGTATTTAAATTTAATGCTCCACCCCATAGTCGTCATTCTGGCCTTCCAAATTATTTTAATAGTGGCGCTAATTACATTGACTTGCTGGGTGAGAAGACAAATCCACAAATTGGAAGCTCAATCTAAAGCCACGGACTTCCAAGCCTTGATGCACGTTGCATCTAAGGTTTCGAATTCCTAGCCCCTCCTTCCCGACCTCTGACATACCTTAACTGTTGCCCTTTCTCTATGTTTGTATGTCTTCCTCCATTTTCGGACCCTTATGTGTGTTTATGTTTGTGTTTCTATTCTTTAACCGTTATTGGGTGGGTCTCTTAGAAGAGACCCATGAGGTAGAAAAATTGGTCTTTAGCAGCAGTCTATCGAACCCAAGGGAACATCAGCAAGACTACAAATGCAGCCGAAAGCAGGTTCAGTCTCCTGCACATATTCAGAAGACCTCAATCATGCTGCCTTTTTGATTCCTCTGTAGCATCGCTGACACCAAAAAAAACCATATTGCCAGGTCGCCAAGAAGCCAGTGGAGCTTTCTCAGGATGACTGAGATCCGCTGTGGCAATGTGGTCACGCTTTAAGGTCAGCGCGACGGAGCAGGCCAAGAAAGGAAGTGCAAATGTGCAAGTCCTACTGGAAAGCCAGCGGGAGAAATGCAGTCCTTTCCAAAAGGTTAAGGCAAGCCAGGATCGTTTTGTGTGAGCTCTCCCCCTGCAACGACTTTTTCGATCATAGGGCATAAAAGTTTTAAATCGTTTTTCACCTTTGGGTTCCCAATTTGAAACCTCCTAAAGTATTTTTAATTGTGACATTGGCAATTTTCAAATAACAACTTATTAAACAAAGATTCGGTCTTCAGAAATTAAGAACCAGCGTGCTTTGCGGCAGCTCTATTTTGCATACGCCCCAACACGTGGATCGTAAAATTAGTCCTCTCAAAATGTGTGCTATTACTTTGTATATCTTTCGACCGGTACAATCCATGCCCCGGACTTCTTTATTTTTGGTTTCACTTTTGCAAAAATCTCCCACCAACGTTTTTATATAGCCCGCATACACCCTTTTTATTGTTCATAACCAGCCACATCTTAGGATCACAACAAGCCTCTGCTTGTTCCTAAGAGTTTTCCTTTTTCTCTATTCTTTAACCAGTATTGGGCGGGCCGAAGCCCTAACGAACCATAGGGAGCAATGAGAGAAAGAAAAGGGAGATAGGGGGTGGGAGGACCGAAAGCATTTCTTCATGGGAGATCAGAAGAGCCGAGGGCGCATCCAAAGATGCCGTCGACAAAAGCTCCGTAGTTACATTTGTGGCTAGCACGAATGTGAAGCTTAGTAGGCGGCTTCTCCCGGTGGTGCGTGCAGAAGTTGGGTTCGGAAGTTACTCCGAAGCCTCCCCTCTTTCGCCCCATCTCCACCAGGTGTGCAATCCGATCGCCACTCGAGGCAGCGACGGGTGCCTGGGGAAAGGCCCCAAGGTTAGCCCGCTCCAGCCAAAAACTCTCCGGCCACATATTTCTGCATCTCTCTATGTTAGTGTGACCTCCTCCCTAACTATCTGCCCAAGCAATCCTCAACCCCAAAACACTCGGCCGCCTCGGGGCGAGCCTCTTATTCGGCCTTTTTACTTTTAAAATCTATTTTACTCATGATATCTTTTCTCCCAGCATGCCCTTACTGACGCCCAATCTGCATAGTCTGTCAATCATCATTAACTTATTTAGTCTTCATATGTACTTTTCTTTATTTATTTATTTTTATGAGCATGTAGCCTTGTCCACAAACTTTTTCAGTGTGCACGGTTTTGTTTTTGTCTCCGTCTCTTTGTTTTTGTGCACTCTACGGGCAAGAAATAAACCGTTTGTTTGCAAACCAAGTCTTCTGTTTGCAAAGCAAAATCGGTTGCTTGCCAAAACATTTTTGTTTTGTGCTTGCTTTTCTATTCTTTACCAGTGTTGGGAGGGCCGAGGCCCAGACGAACCGTGAGGAATCATTAGTGAGCAGGACAACAAGAACAAGGGGGACATGGAAGCCCGAGAGACAGCTCAGGAGGAAGAAGTAGGACAAACGAATCCTTTGTCTCCCTCCGCTATGCAGCCCCTCCAAGCCGAAATGATCTGGAGGACATGCAGAAGTTGGGTTCGGAATTTAAATCCGGCCCATGCCCCCTTTCACCAGGCGTGCAAGTTCTCCCTGCACGAAGCAGTGGAGAGTGCCTGGGAAGGACTCCCCGGTTAGGTCAGAACCCCGGACAAAACCTCCTGCCCCCTCTTTTAACATCTTTCTAAGTTAAAGGGAGATTTTCGCCAGCTCTCTCCCTGAAGTGCCTGCAAGTTAAAACGTATCCTCGCTCCAACACTGGTGTCCAATTCGATTGTTTTTGATTTTAATAAATTTATTTTTCTCAAAATGTTTGTGTATCCCAGAATGCCCAAACAATCCTCTCATTTGCATACGCAACAACCTCCAGCCGTAACATATACAGCCAAGTCCAAAACACGCGACCTTTGAGGGGTTCTGCCTCGTGACTAGCTGCCCAGTCCGCTCCTCATTGGGTATGGGACGGGACCACTGGGATCAGGTTCAGGGGGAAAAAGATTGTTCTATTTTTGTACAGTATTAGGGGAGGGCCCCCCGGAGGGAGCCCTCCAAGCTAAAACGGGTACGCAGCTAACGGCGTCCCCGCGGAGCCACCCGGCTCCAGATAAAAGGTCAGAGTCGACCGGACGCAACTCCCGAACCCAGCTTTTGCATGCCCTGCCTGTGCGTGTGTGCGTCTGTGTCTTTCTCAGGCACACATCTCACAAATGCTCCCCAGGGTTCGGGAGGCGTGCCCGGAGACTCCGCCAACCCCGAAGGGTGAATACCTGGCCTGTGATTATTCCAGCCAGGACCCCAAGATGATGTGTCTTTCATAATACAATGATTCCAGATGTATGACCTGTTTTGACCTTTTCTGCATTTCTTGAATGCCTTTAGACACTCTGCTTGCAAATTCACTAAGCTATGTTTTATTTTAATATCCTTTTTTCTTAATTTAAGTAGGTACCCATGATGCTTTTAGATAGCAAGGGGGGGCGACTCCTCAATATGCAAACCGGTCTCCTCCTTCCCGGCCGAACTGACTCGTGTCCGTGCCGAGAAGTGACGAGCGCAGCCGAGAGCTTCATGAGCTATTGATCAAGACCCGAGTGGCTTCCGAAAAGCCGAAGATATACGAGTCCTGGTGTTCCATTAGATACAATGTAAAGCGTGCCTCTCTCCTGCATAGAGACACCAGTAGCCCGGTTCCAGCAGAAAAGCCTTGCCGCTCAGGAGAGATGGACGAAGAATTGTTTGTAACCATTTTATTTCCTTGTGCATTCCTTGTGGATTATTTTTATTGATACAAATGTGTGTATTTCCGCTATAAGTATTAAATGCTTTATGTATAGATAATACCCTTATAAGAAATTTATAATGCTTCTATAAGGCTTTTTACAATGAATTTAAAGTAAGCAATTTTTAGAATTACTTTTAATATTTCAGTTAAGGATGTTTCTGCTATTTAGAGACTCAAATATTTCTACATAGGCTCCCTTGGTGGTCTAATGCACAAAGCCTTGTTTTATGTCCGCCCCAGCAACAATTTGGCATTTTTATTGCGATAGATTTTTGTCATCTTCTGGGTCCGTCCCTTGCCAACTATTTCTTCCAGGATCACCATCATGCAGTCTGTCTCGATTTTCATCATCGTATCGCCCAAAGTCGGAGACCTTCACCTGACGCCTTCAGGTCTCCGAGGGGGGGAAATGTTAGCCAGCAAGGCACTTTTCTGTGCTCTTATGGATTTTCATCCATAAGTTTGAACTCTGTGTTGCCAGCAGTGGTAGGGACTTGCGCTTTCTTCTTCACATAGGAGCCAGCTCCAGCCCAAGCCAGGAGGCTGACACCCCAAGCAGTTCACCCAAGGCAAAGACAAAGGATTCCTCTTGCCATGAGGCCTCCTTCTGTCAGACATCCGCTGGCTGACCCCCACTCCCCCACTACCCATCTGAATAGTTATGCTAACGAGACTGCCTAGCAACTAATGTGCCAGCCATCAGATACCTGGCTAAAACCATCAACTGACAATGGAGATGGCCAGGTGAGTCATCGGACCCCAGACTCAGTGTCTGTTTCCTGGTGAAGTCATACTTTTGCAACACTGACCAAACCCCTGGACCTCCTCCCTTTGTTCACCTTTAACCTATAGCAAGGTCCAACAGGGACGGACCGCCTAGTAGGAGTGTTAGTGGGTTGTGGTCTGCAAAGCCCACCCCAAGACCCCCAATAAAAGTCCAAACCGAGAGTCACTCGGCCTCTTGAGCCGTCGCCCTCTATCTTACCTATTGACCCTTCAGTCCAGCTTTCTGTCCCCAATCCTTGCCTCCATCTTTAAACCCCTTTTTCTCTCTCTGGACTCGCGATCCAGGAGAACCACGTGGTCTTGCCGGTTCAAGCCTAGTGGCCCCATAGCTTTTATACCTTTCTTCCCAAATCCAATTCATCTTGACATCGGACAACGCATCTAAGGTAACGTGCTTTCCCCACCAACGAAACCTGCTCATGCAAAAGTGCTATTTTCTCTCTTTATTTTATTAGACCTGTAAGATTGTGTGTGTGATTACGATTTTTGTATGCTTGATTACATGATCCAGTAAACAACATTGAACTTGGAACTCACCTCACGTGCCTCCTTCCTTGAGATCTCCCGGGAGGGGTGGGACCCTGGTATAGTTGGCAAGAACCCGTGTATTTTGCTGATTGCTAAACTTAAATTAAAGCAATTCGGCTAACAATGGAGTATGCTTTAAACTGAGCTTTTGCCTATGTCTTACCAGATTCATCCTGGGTTTTCCTCTGTTGTCACTCTAGCTGTCTCCCTTGTCTTTTCATCACCTGCAGCCCCTCAGTAAGCTATGGGGCTACTTGGGCTCTGACACTTGAGAGAAGGTGCCTAGAAGTTATCATCTCCATGGCTTCTATGCATTCCCACATGGAACCGTGTGTGTACAGGCCAAGCACAGATATGAAGATTCTAGTGCTTTCCAAGCTGCTTGGAGTGCTCACCCTCCCCACCAGCACGCCCAAGAATGTTCCACCCAAAACAGCATGCAGCAGAGGTGAGGAACACACTCCTTTTTCAGTCCATTCTTAACTGCTGTGGAAGTAGGATCATTTTCTTTGCTTTCCTAAAGGTTTTCCTCAAGTGTTCTTGTTTTGACAAGATATTTTATCTTCCTTGATGTCTCTGTGCATCACACCCATGAGATCTAGTGCACCTTTGCTGATCCAATCGGTGTTGTACAAAGCTCACAACGGGATTTTTGCACTTCAACCCTGAGCCTGCGCGGGAACCCCACTGTGCATGCCCAGGAGGGTTGGTTGTGGACATCCCGCCAGTTCTCTTCTGACTGCCACACTGTTAACAGCTTGTCTGTTGGTCGATGAAGAAAATCTGTGTACCTCACTTTGGGAAACCTTTTCGGATTCCTTTCCTCATCTTCATTTTTTTTCTTTAAAAAAAATTAGGGGAGGAGAGACTTTATTCCTCGTAATACTTCATCTTCAGCCACCTCCCCCCCCCCGGCAATCCTCTGTTGCTTTGAGGAGTCCATCTTCTCCAGACTTAGTTTATGGCTAAAGGGGGGGGGGTGTTTTAAGAGGTGTGCCAACTATGGAAGCAAACTGGCTCCCCCTGACAGTCACACCCTCTGCATTTTGTGTCTGAGAGAAGCCCATCACCAACACTTGCCCGCATTGTGCGAAGTTTTCCAACCAAACCCAGAAAAATACAGCAGTGAGGCTAAGGGTAGCCCTGTGGGAATCAGCACTTGCTCCCCCACCCCCAAAATCGATGGCGTCTGACATGCCCATGAAACCTTCAACATCAACAGTTCCACCATCGAAGTCAGCAGTACCCCTGATACCGAAGTCAGCATTGGATGCCGGGCCACTGTCGTCCAAACGACAAGCATCAAAGATTCGTTCGGCAGCTTCCACTCCTGCGAAAAAGAAGAAGGACAAATCAGAGAAGACTCATAAGTCTTCGGGCAAGGGCACGCATAAGTCTCATACCATGAGCATCGGTGCTGACCTGTCGGGCTCTGTGCAGACCTTGGCTTTGCATGTGCACCCCACAGCCATACAAGCTCCCATGTCAGAACTGCCAATCATTCAACCAGCACTGCCTATAATGCTCCTTGGCTCCCCGATTCGGCAGTTGAACCCCGTGATGTTGGAAGCTCTCCTGGACACTAGACCCTTTTTCGTATCAGCATCCAATGTTGACAAGGTCGTGGTTGCCAGGTCGCCCTGAAAAGTGTGTTCTTTCTCTGGATCTTCATGGGCGAGTGAACGCTTGAACCCCCACCCGAGGGAACCATACTGTCACCGATCCCAATCACCCATCCAAAACGGAAGATCAGCGTCGATGGGAGGAAGACCCTGAGTGCACCAGTACATGGCGAAGTAACCATTGGTCGCCCAGACATGCTTTGTCCACCAGATCATCAACTCAGCACCTCTATCCACAGGGGTCCCCATTTGTACCTTGGGACCATTGGCACATGCCGTACTGGTTCGGAGCCTACCCATTTTCGTCCTTGATGCTCTGGCTGATGCTGGTCAGGCCGACCTACTGGGATCACCAATCATCTCGTTGCTCTAAATCCCCACAGCCTTTTCCAAGCACACATCAGCGATGGTATTGAAGCCCCTGGCATCTTCACCCCCAGGTCTTGCCCCATCATAGACCACCCAGCCCTTGATTGATACCAAAGCAATCGATACCAGAGCCCCACCATATGCCTAGGGTGCCGAGTGTAGATGCCCCGCATGAGGTGCCCTCGGCACCAATCCTGAAATCAGCTTCAGAATCCTCGCAGGAAGATTCTGAGGGTGAGGCATCAGAAGCAGAGAGTTCACCAGAGGAACTTTCACTGAAACCTACAGTATCAGAGGATCTAACATCTTATGGAGATCTGGTGAAGCAAATGGCGCATTCCTTGGGCTTATCTATCACCCAGCCTCAACCATCTGTATCCGATGCGGTCTTCGATGTGGTCCAACTAGACATTTCTACAGCAATTGCACCTCCTATGTCCACTGTTTTACTGCAGGCAGCAAAGACACCTTGGGAGAAGCCATCCTCAGCTCCAGTGTCATCTAGACGCTTAGACCATATGTATAAGGTACAAGAAACAGGTGTGGCGTTCTTGTACATTCACCCCAAGCCTAATTCTTTTTTTCCTTTTTTTTTTAAGGTTTTTAAACTTTATTTCATCAATCCTCGCTTACATAAAAGAAAAGAAAAATAATATCAGGGTAAAACAACCTTAAATCATACATTTGTTTCACTTTCATTCATTTCCACCATATTCCTTTTCATACCATCTGTAAAAAATTTTCCAAGTTGTTTGAAACACTTTTTCTTGTTTATGCTTTAAAATCAATGTCAAATTGTCCATTTCAACAACTTCTAGCAGTTTCTGTATATATTCTTCTCCTTCTGGTACTTTATCACATTTCCAATATCTAGCAAATAACAGTCTAGCAGCTGTAATACCATGCAAAATCAGTTTTGTATCCATCTGATTATAAGTGTTTGGTATTATATTTAACAAAAATAAATCTGGTTTCAACGGAATGCTTGTTTGTATTATTTCTTGGAGTATTTTTTGAATGCCTGTCCAATATTTAATAGCTTTAGGGCATGTCCACCACATATGGAAATAGGAACCTTGATTCTGTTTACATTTCCAACATGTTTTTTCTTTTGCCTTGGAGAATTTGGATAGTTTTTCTGGAGTAAGGTGCCACATATAAAACATTTTATATAGGTTTTCCTTATATACACTTGATTTTGTAATTTTTATATTTTTCTTCCAGATTTTTGTCCATGCCTCTAAATTAATAGTATGTCCTATGTATCTCGCCCATCTTATCATTGAGGGTTTGATCCACTCGTCTTGCATCTTATTCTCTAAAAAGTAATTATATATATTTTTTAATCATTTTATCTTCTGTTAATAGCCACATTTTATCTAATTCTGTTGGGTTTTTATAAAAACCTTTCTTTTCATCTATTTTGTATCTAGACGATAACTGTATCTTTTCCCACCAGGTGAGCTTGATTCCTTGTTCTGTCAAGGTTTCATTATTTTTTAGTTCTAATTTATCATTTAATAGTTCTTTATAGCTAGCCATTTTTTCTTTTTCTATCAGAGTGGGTTTTATGAACACTTCGAGCGGGGATACCCAATTTGGTATTTTAACATAATATTTAAATTTGACTTCTTCCCATATTTTTAATAAGGGGCCTCTAATTACATGTTGTTTAAAATTTCTATTTTTTTGGCCATACCAAAAAATTGCATGCCAGCCTGTTGATAATTCGTATCCTTCTAGGTTCAAAATTCTAAAGTTATTTAATTTAGCCCAGTCTCTCAGCCAAACCATTCCAGATGCCGTATAATAGAGCTGCCAATCAGGCAGGCCAAAACCACCTCGCATTGTATTATCTTGTAGGTATTTAAGTCAAATTCGTGGTTTTCTGGCCTGCCATATAAATTTAGACATCATTTTTTCCAAGTCTCGAAAAAAAAAATTATTTTTAACAATTGGTAAGGTCTGAAACAAAAAAATAACACACGGCAAAATGTTCATTTTAATTAACGCTATATGGCCCAGTAATAAAAGTTGTAATTTTTCCCAACTTTCCAAATTTCTTTTTATCTCCATCACAGCTTTTAAGTAATTATCTTTGAACAATGTACTACATTTTTTTGAGATCGTAATCCCCACATATTTTACTCTCTTTGCAATTTCAAACTTCGTCTTTTCTTGTAATTGGTTTTCAATATCTTTTGTACAATTTTTGGTAATAATTTTTGTTTTTTTTCAGTGAGTCAGAGGAAGTGAGTCAGAGGAAGAAACACAATTAACATCTGAGACAGAGAGAGAACAACCTAAAGAAAGGAAAAAAACTAAAAAAATAAAGAAATATACACCCTTAAAGGTGGTTACAAGGCAACAAACAAGGAAGGAAGGACATATAAATAGCAATCATGGACAGGAAAGCAATTAAAATAATATCGATTAACGTAAATGGAATGAATATACCTCAAAAGAGAAAAAAGTTTTTTCTCCAAATGCAGAAATTGAAGGCAGAAATAATCTGCCTTCAAGAAACCCACATCAAACAGAAAGATAAACAACTACTAGAGTGTAAAAAATTAGGCCAAAAATTTGTAGCAGCAGATAAACAAAGGAAAAAATGTGGAGTAGCGATGTACATCAAACAACACTTGCTTCCAGAATCAATATATGAAGCAGATGAAGGTCAAATCTTAATGGTTAAGGTCCTTATCCAATCAAGAAAGATATTGGTGACAAATATTTATGCTCCCAACCAAGGACAAGGGCTATTTTATGAGAAACTTAGAGATCTGTTAGCACAGCAAACATACAATGACTTATGCATAGTAGGTGATTTTAACACGGTTGCAGATAATCGAATAGATAGGGAAACAGCTAATATGAAATTAACAAAAGATAATGAATTACCTCTAACATTTTTACAACTGGCAGAAGAATTCCAAATAGTCGATATGTGGAGAACAAAAAATGGAGACAAAAAAGATTACACTTTTTTTTCACATAGGTATAAATCGTGGTCAAGATTGGACATGATTTGGGCATCATTAACAATGATAACAGGTGTTTTTTTTTTTTGTAAGAAAGTTTTTATTTTTCAAAACATTAAAATTAATACATTTGTTTTATACAAATCCTTTTTTCCATATTATATAACATTTTGTTCTATTTGTATAGTCTTGCTTTTATCTTGTATTGGTGGTGTCCCACCACATCTGAAGCATAACACATTTTCCACTTTATCCAAAATAGTAATATTTATCTCTATGTTTACATTTCTGGTAACGGTTATATATCTTTAAAATACTTATATACCAATTCTTATTTTCTATATTCTTATATAATTCTAAAAAACAAGTTCATTATCTAATTATCCTTAGTACATTCATATACTCAATTTCTATTCCTTTATGCTATTATAACCATGTATAAATGTAGTTTTTCATGTCCCAATATTTTTCAACATATTCTTTCAAATCCTCCCAATCTTCTAAAAAAGTCTCTGAGTACAGATTATTCAACTTTCTAGTCCATTTATCCATTTCAGCCATATATAACAATTTTTTCAACCATTCCCACACTTCTGGTATTTTTTCATTTTTCCAATTTCGTGCATACACCATTCTTGCTGTTGTAATCATATACCATATTATTGTCCTTTTCTTTACATTTATCTCTTCTAGTTTAAGACCAAGCAGTAACATTTCAGGCAACTTCTTAAATGTACATTTCAAAAAATTTTCCATTTCTGCATGTATTATAGACCAATAAGTCTTCGCTTTATCACAAGTCCACCACATATGATAGAAAGAACCTTCTTTCTTTTTACATTTCCAACATTTGTTAGACATATTTTGATTAATAGTTGCAATTTTTTTGGGTGTCATATACCATCTGTACATCATTTTAAAACAGTTCTCTTTTAGATTATAACATGTAGAAATACTCATTGCATTTTTCCATAAAAATTCCCAAGATTCCATTTCAATGTCTTTGTTTAGGTTTATCGCCCATTTTATCATTTGTTCCTTTACCATTTCATCAGCATTAAACCATTTTAACAATACTTTATACATTTTAGAAATCATTTTTTTCCCATCTTCCTCCCAAATTTGTTCTATTTCATTGCTTTTTTCTCTAAAACCAGATTTTTTATCACTTCTGTACATATCATATATTTGTCTGTACCTTAACCAGCCATAATCAAAGTCCATCTGCTGCTGCTCCTTCAATTTAAAGTCTTTACCATGTCTTGTTAACAGGTCTCTATATTTCAACCAGTCTTGTACTTTGTAGTGAGATGATGGATTTAAAACTTCTGCAGGTACAATCCACATAGGTATTTCTTCTGGAAAAAAGTTTTTATATCTTGACCACGTATCGATTAATGTTCTTCTCAAATAATGATGCTTAAACATATTGTCCATTTTTGTTTTACCATAATACAGATATGCGTGCCACCCAAACCTACAGTCATGACCTTCCAGGGACAATAACTTTCTGTCTTGTAACATAGTCCATGTCCCTATCCAAGTCAAACATACTGCATCATGATATAGCCTTAAGTTTGGTAACTGAAACCCACCTCTCTCTTTAGCATCACACATTATTTTCATCTTAATTCTTGGTTTTTTCCCTCCCCACACAAACTTAGTCAATTCCTTCTGCCAGCATTTGAATGTTTTTACATCTTTCACAATTGGAATAGTTTGAAACAGAAACATTATTCTTGGTAACACATTCATTTTAACCACTGCAATTCTACCCAGCAGTGACAAATTTAACACATTCCACCTTTTAATATCTTGCATAACTTGCTGCCATAATTTCTCATAATTATTCTTATACAAATCAGTGTTTTTCATTGTTAGGTTTACACCTAGATATTTTGTCTTTTTCACCACTTCACATTCTATAAGATTTTGTAATTCAGTTTGCTTATTATTTGGCATATTTTTACACATCACTTTCGATTTGTTCTTATTTACATAAAACCCAGCCAAATCACCAAACTCTCTTACTTTCTGCAACAAATATGGTAGTGTAGTCATAGGGTCTTCAGCTATAAACATCACGTCGTCTGCAAAGGCTCTATATTTAAAAGAGAAACCTTTTATTGTTAAGCCTTTAATTTCTTTATCTTCTTTCAAATTTAGTAACAAGACTTCCAAAATCCAAATAAATAGCAACGGCGAGAGTGGGCATCCTTGTCGTGTTCCTTTTTCCACTTTAAAGTAATCCGTTTTTTCAGTATTAATTATTAAAGAGGATTTCTGTTCTCTATATATTGACTTAATAAGATTAAGCATATAGTCTCCAATTTCAAGATGTTCCAACACTTCAAACATAAAATCCCAATTTAAATTGTCAAACGCTTTTTCCGCGTCTAAAAAAAGAAAGCCCACTTCCTTCTCCGGATGTTTATCATAGTACTCTATAGCATCCACTACTACTCTTATATTGTCTCTTATTTGGCGATTAGGTAAAAATCCTGCTTGTTCTGTCTGTATAGTCTCTTTAAGATGTTCCTTAAGCCTATCAGCTATAATCTTGGCAAAAATCTTATAGTCATTGTTTAACAAAGAAATTGGTCTATAATTTTTAACATTGGTTAAATCTTGACCTTCTTTCGGAATGAGTGAAATGGTTGCTTCTTTCCAAGTCTCCGGGACCTCACCTGTCACTCCTATGTCATTCATTAATAGCAATAACACTGGTGAGATCGAATCCTGTAGTGATTTATAAAACTTAGCTGTAAATCCATCTGATCCAGGTGCTTTCCCTAATTTTGAATCATTTATTGCATTTTTAATCTCTTGTAGTGACATTGGGCAGTTAAGTAGTTCTTTGATTTTCTCTGTTGGTTTTGGTAACTTTAATGTTTGCAGGTATTCTTTAATCCTTCTTCTGTCTTTATTTTCCTTCTTAAAAAGCTTTGCATAATATTTAAAAAATTCTTTTTTTATTCCCTTATTGTCTATTATCTCAATATTGTCCCGTATCACTTTAGTAATAAATTTATTTTCACGTTTTTTCTTTAATTGCCATGCTAAGTACTTTCCAGGTTTATTTGCACCTTCAAATGCTTTTTGTTGCAATTTTTTCAGGTTCCAGTAAGTCTCTTGATTCAAAATAGCTTTTGCTTGGTCTTGTAACATCCAAATTTCCTTTTGCAGTTTCTTTTATCCTGGTCTGTTCTTCAGTTCCTTTTCTTTTATTTTAATGGCTTGTACAATGTTTTCATATTGTTCTCTTTTCTTTTTATTGTCTTTAGCGTTCAATGATATCAATAATCCTCTCATAACTGCTTTGTACGCATCCCACACAGTTTGAATTTTTACTTCTTTTTGTATGTTCGCTTGAAAATATAAATCTGTCTCTTCATGTAATTTTTTAACTATTTCTTGGTTGTCTAATAAGTCCTCATTTATTCTCCATCTCCCTTGCCTTTTTATTTGCCCAGAAGTCCATAGACAAGGATTGTGGTCTGAGATTATTCTAGGTAGAATTTCAACTTTTTTTGTCTTAAATGTTAGATTAATAGACATCCAGATCATATCAATTCTTGAATGTGAATCATGTCTGTTAGAGTAAAAAGTATAGTCTTTCCCTTGTGGGCTAACCTTCCTCCAAATATCCTCCAGCTTTTCCTGTTTTATCAGTTCAAAAAAATTTTTTGGAAGTTTCCCTAGTGTGTCGTCTTTTCTCTTTGAGCGCCTATCTATTTTATTATTCACAGTCCCATTAAAGTCTCCCAACATTATGATTTGTTCATAGTTTACACTGTCCAGTTCCATTTGTAGTTCTTTAAAAAAGATTTCTTTAGCTCCGTTGGGGGCATAAATATTTACAATCAAAGTCTTCTGTCCGTGTAACAGAATTTCAATAGCTAAGTATCTTCCTTCTTTATCTTTAAATATTAGTTTAGGTTCCAAGTCTTTTTTGGCATATGTTACCACTCCATTCTTTTTATTACTTGCCAATGAAAAAAATCCTTCTCCCAACTTTTTTCTTATTAAGTATTTGTAGTCTTGTTTCTTAAGATGGGCCTCTTGTATACAAACTATACTACATTTTTGTTTCTTTAGCCAGTGTCCTACCATTCTACGTTTTTGGGGTGAATTAAGTCCATTTACATTCCATGAGAGTATTTTGTAATCCATCTTGTTGTAGTCTTAAATATCACCAAATTCTTCGTTCTCCAACAAAGGCGTACATTTCTGCTGAATTTTTAATCACCATTCTGTTGTTACCATAATAAAAACTCAGTCCTTGTGGTATTTCCCAACGAAATCTTATTTTTTTCTCTTTCAGTTTGTCTGTCAGACGCTTGAATTTTTTCCTGTCTTGCAAAATTGCTCTGGGCAATTCTTTCATTACGATAACTTTTTTTCCACCTATTTCAAAAGTGTCTGTAAAACATTTCTTGTAGATTTGTTCTTTTGTTCTCTTCATTGTAAATTGAACTACCACGTCCCTTGGTATATTTTTGTCTCTCGCGTATGTAGAATTGACTCTGTAAACAAGATCCATATGTTCTTTAACAACTTCCTCTTCCTCTTGTAAAAAATCTGCTAATGCTTCTTGCATTCTCGTAAAAATGTCTTCACCTAATTTTTCCTCTATACCTCTAAATCTCAGATGGTTTTGCATGTCTCTATAGTGCATCATCTTTTCCATTCTGTCATTTTCCTTCATTGTTTTTTTAGTATTTTCTTCCAGTTCTTTTACTTTAATTTCTATGTCTTGTGTTCTAGTGGTTAACTTTTGTAATTCAGCTTTTAAATCTATAAAAATTTTGTCTGCTTGTGCAGCTATACCATTCATTTTAACATTTACCTCTCCTATAGCATCTAACATTTTTTTTCCATTGCTTCCATAACAACTAGTAATTCTTTTTCTTTTTTTGCTGCCATTGTAGGAGAGGACCATGTAGCTGCTCTCGATCTTAGCCCGCGATCCGTCTTGTCTCTTTAAAAAAGATTGATTTTATTTTATTTTCCAAATCAAACACTGTTTAGTGTAATTACACAAGCTAGTCTTGCCAAGTCAAATTTCGTTGGTTTCAGCCTTCTAAGTTATATAGTTTATGAGATATTACTGTTTAAAAATTTTATAAATCCAAAATGGCGGGCGCAACTTCTCTATGGTTTGTGTCAAAGGTTATAGTCTTTTTACCTTGCTTCTGGCTTGCCGTAGTTTCCTTTTGTCCCTTCCTCTTGCTTACTTGTCTGCTCTCCGCACGTCACTTCCTGTTGTAGTCCTTTTGGTCCGGCAGTTTTTACAGTCCCCTTTGCTCTCTTCCGGTTCTTCTCCGCTTCCCTTCTTGTCTGCTCCTCAAGCCGTCACTTCCTGTCTCAGTCCTCACAGCTTGGTCTCGCGATGCTTGGTTCCCTCCTCCCCTCTTTGTCTCGTGATGCTTGGCTCCCCCTCCCGACTCTTCTTAACTGCAGGAATGTTAAACAACTTGTTTTTTTGGCTTTTTAAGTTCAAATTCAGCTTTTTAACATTTCAAAACTGCACTCATCCAATCTGCAACAGTCTATTGCTTCACCAGATCTGCTTTTCGTCTTTCAAAACACGGTAATGGTAAGGCAAAAAGTTTTTTTCCATTACCTTATGTTGTTACTTCTCTTCAGATGTGGTCCCAATGTTTAAACTTTGTCTTCTTTGTTAAGGAATCAGGGGAATTGGAGATTTTATGCTGATTAATCAGCCCAGCTCGGCTCCTTAGAGATACTTGCAAAAATCTTCGGCTGCAGTGCTCAAGGTGTTGTAAAAGTCTCCTCCAAGGCTTTTCCTTCACCGAGCTTGCTCAAACCTGGATTATATTGCTTGCTGGTCCTCACACTACCTGTGTGAGGTTGCGTCAGGTGCATTTATCCACCCAAGCTGTCAAGAAGAGCCGCTGTCCGCCCTGCACATTTGCAAAGCGTGTCAGACCTCCATTCCTCCGACCGGAAACCCTCAATGATAACAGGTATTAATGAGGTGGAAATATTACCGAAAACGTTCGCAGACCACAACCCAACAATGTTAATTTTATTTGAAACTTCAAAATGTTTTAGATGGACAATGAAGGCTCAAATGTTGAAAAATGTTAAGTTTGTTGAAAATTGTAAAAAAGAATTTGTAGAATTTTTTGAAAGAAATATTATCCCTGAAACTGATATAGATATTGTGTGGGACACTTTTAAGGCATTCGTTAGAGGTAAAATGATTTGTTATGAGAGTTGGGTTAGAAAACAGGAAAAATTGAAATATCAAAACATAGTAATACAAATCCAAAAAGAAGAGAGTGAATTAAAGAAAGATCCCCTCAAAAAAGAATGCCAAGATAAATTGAGAAAACTACATTGTTTAAACTGCATATTAGCAGAACTGGCAAAAAAAATGATGTATACAAAACAATATATATTCGAGAACGCAAACAAACCTACCAGGTGGTTAGCCTATAAGGTGAAAAAAGAAAAAGCGGATAGATATATAAGAATACTAAGAAACAAAAGCGGTGAAGAAAATTCTACAATGAAAGACTTAAAAAATACTATAGAGACTTTTTATCGTGAGCTATATAGACAGAATGGAAATAACAAAACAGAGATTAAAAATTATTTAGACAAACATGTTAATAAAAAGTTCACAGAAGAACACAAGAAATTGCTTAATGAGCAGATAACAATGAGGGAGATAACAGAAGCTATAAAAAAAGCTAAGAATAATAAGTCCCCAGGACCAGATGGAATTTTAACAGAATTTTATAAGATATTTGAAGAGCAAATTAAGTACCTATTAAAGATGACAACCCAAGCTATATATGAAAAGGGGGGAATGCCTGTTTCCTGGGAACAAGCAACCATTATGTTAATCCTGAAACAAGGTTCAGACTTAAAAGAGATCAAAAATTATAGGCCAATCTCTTTACTCAACACGGACTACAAAATTTACACCTCAATTTTAGCGGACAGATTTAAGAAAGTGTTGACACAGACGATCCATCAGGATCAAGCAGGATTCCTGCCGCGTAGACAATTAAGGCAGAACATTCGTACAGTATTAGATATTTTAGAATATTATGAAAATCAACCCGGTAAACAATTGGCGTTATTTTTTGTAGATGCGGAAAAAGCTTTCGATAAACTAAGTTGGGAATTTATGTTGCTACAATTAAGTCAGTGGGAATGTGGAGAAAGATTTTTAACGATGGTTAAGGCTATATACGCTAATCAAAAGGCAAAAGTAGTATTCAACGGTGATGCAACCCCAGAATTTCTCATTCAAAAAGGAGTTAGGCAGGGGTGCCCCCTGTCTCCTCTTTTGTTTATTTTTACACTGGAAACACTATGCGATGTGATTAGAGAAGATGATACAGTAAAAGGATTAAAGTTGAGAGGTGAAAAGTATAAAATTTTAGCCTTTGCAGACGATATGGTTTTCATATTAGAAGAACCATTAAATTCCATAGATAAATTTTTAAATATTCTGGAAACATATGGGAAAGTAGCTGGTCTTAAAATAAATGAAAAAAAAACCCCAAGCCTAATTCAATGGTGGTCACCTCCTCATCAAGAACCAAACGTACGCACACCACTCCATCCGACAAGGAGAGTAGAAAGCTATCCTGTCCTTCATCCCTGAAGAAAAACACCAATCGGTCAGGAAGATACAGAAGGAAGGCTTAGTCTTAGCTAAACAGCTTATAAACTCCTCCAAGCATGTTCTAGACACTTTCTCTAAAACAATGACATCAGCTATTGCCCTCCACAGACATTCGTGGCTCTGGACCACCTCCTTGCAGCCAGACACAAGGGTTTACATCAAGGATCTGCCCTTTGACAGACAAGGCCTCTTTCATGCATCCACAGATTCTGTTCTCCAAGACATGGACAAGAGTATTAAAACCTCCAGGCCCTTAGGAGTCTCGGGCACCTCAAAACCATACCAACCGTGCTCCTGGACCCGCTATGGGCCTAAGTGCTAATATTCCAAACCATCACCAGAACATGCATGGCACCCTTGCCAGTCGCCTGCAGGACAACAATGGCAATATTTCAACTCACAGCATATCTGGAATACGCCTAAGTCAATGTATGTCACTCAAAGGCTTTACAGTGTGCCCAGGGGTACTCCACAGAGTCCCTAGAGCTGCCTCCTCTTCCAGTGTTTGTTGCCACCCCCCTGTTCTGTTCTTCTTGAGGAAGTCTCCAGTCTCCTATCCAAGGATGCGAAAGAAGCAGTGCCTCTCACGTCCCAGGGGCATGTGACCAATTCTGGACCTGAGGGGACTCAGTGCCTTAACAGAGTACCGCAATTTCAAGATGACATCTTTGCAGGTCATCCTCCCTTTATTGCATCGAGGAGCCTGGATGGCCACCCTTGATCTTCAGGATGCTTGTTTTCATTTGAATATCTGCCCCTCCCATTGGAAATATCTGCGCTTCACCATAGGGGACCACCACTATCAAGACAAGTCCCACCTTTTGGACTCTCCACAGCCCCCAGAGTCTTCACAAAATCTATGGTAGTGGTGGCAGCTTTCCTCCATCTACAACGGATCACAGTCTTCCCGTATACCGATGATTGGCACCTGGTGGTGGATTCCCCAGAATGGCTGTCCGATCACATCCACCAAACCTTGGGCATCTTACGGGCGTTGTGTCTTCGAGTAAACCAGGAAAAGTCCAACCAGCACAATGGATGCAGTTTATCGGAGCAGTACTGGACGCCACAGTATGCAGGGCCTACCTGCCAAGGGACTGACAAGCCTGGGGACACTAGCTGAACAAGTATGGACAGGAATATTGGCCACAGCTTATCAGATCCAGAGGTTGTTGGATCTTATGGTGGCAACCACGGTGGTCCTCCACTTTGCCAAACTGCGAATGAGGCCCCTCCAGTTGTGGTTTGTGCAACACTTCAATACAACCTGGATGAGCCAATTGGTGCACCTCGACCCTCCAAGGGACGTGAGAGACTCCCTACTGTGGTGGACTCAGCCCACAAAACTTTTGCAGGGTGCTCCCTTCCACCCCCTGGTGCCTTAGCTGACACCACCAATGCATCATTGTGGGGATGGGGGGCACACCTGAACGGCCTCTGTGTCAGGCACAGACAGGACACCTGCACAGCAGCTCATCACATACTTAGAACTTTTGGCTGTAAAGATAGCCCTACATTGCTTCCAACCCCTGGTGTTGGGGAAGTGCATAGCTGTCCTTTCAGACAACACTACGGTGCTCAGCTACATCAATTGCCAGGGAGGAACAGTTTTCCAGAGCCTTTGCTCCTTGGCACTCAACGTATGGGAGTGGTGCATAACCCACAACATCTTCCTCGTTACTGCCCATATTCCAGGGGCCTCAAACATACAAGCAAATCTTCTCAGCAGAGGACAGACTCAGCTTCATGACTGGGAGTTAAATTGGACATATCTCTGCCCGGTCTTCGCCAAGTGGGGAAGACCATCGACCAATGTCTTTGCCAACAGAAGGAACAGAAAGTGCCCTCTGTTCTGCTGCAGGGGGGGAACAGATCCCCTCTCTCTCTCAACAATGGTCCCTTACATCCTTGGGGCCATGCTCTTCTTTACATGTTTCCTCTCCTCCCTCTGCACCCAAGAGTTATCCACAAAATAGCTATGGTCAGCGCAGACTGCATACTGATTGCCCCATGGTGGCCAAGACAAATGTGGTTCCCCATTCTCATGGACCTGTCCAAGGTATGCTTTCACCTCTTCCCAGCTGCACCGGATCTGCTACTAGCAGCAGACAAATGCGTTACCATGTCACCAGACTGAAGTTGACAGCGTGGCCCATACGTCCCTACACTTTTCCAGTAGAATCTCTGAGGTCCTCTTGAACTCTAGAAAGGCATCTACATGCCTGTCTTACGAGGGCAAGTGGTCTCATTTTACATCCTTCTTGAGGCCTTACAGGAATTCACCCATGACAGCGCGTCTCAGTTGAATCTTGGATTTCTTGGTATCATTAGCTGACACAGGACTCTCCCATTCTTCTATTAGAGTACACTTATCAGCCATCTCTGCATACCATGATTCAGTGGAGGGCTACTCAGTATTCTCTCACCTGACTTTGAAAAGATTCTTGAAGGGACTTGTTAGATTGTACCCCCCCCCCCATTAGGAGCCCGGCACCCCTATGGGATCTCCCAATGGAGCTGCGACACCTTACCAGGTAACCATTTGAGCTGATGGCAACCTGTGATCTGAAGTACGCTGCATGGAAAACAGCATTCCTTGTGGCACTTACATTGGCTAGAAGGGTGGGAGAGCTCTTGGCCCTTTGTCATGACCCCTTGTATTTGAGTTTTCTGCTGAGTGGTGTTCACTTGGTGTCAGAATCTGCTGATTCAGACAAATGTATCTTGCTACTTACAGCCATGCTTCACTTTGTATTTGCTGCTTTGCTTTTTGATAGTACTGTATGTATGCCTTCATGAACATCTGTCATGTATCCCTCATCCTGGCCAGTATGTATTAGCATGTATGTAGAATGTGTAACCCCAGGTTTATGACCCTGACCGGCCTGGTTTGTGTAACTGTCAAAGCGGGAGGATGTCAGCTTCAAAGTATGGGAACGATGGGCCTTTCACACTCCTACCTCCGCATTCCATTCATCTCGGCTGAGACTCTAAGGGAGGACAAGTCTCATCTCTTATCAATGTGCGAAAGCCTCGAGGCCATGGATTGTTATGTGAACTGGTAACATCTGAAGGGTCTGGTTGGGAAGGGGAAATTTACAACTTGACACCTCACTTTCTTTCCTGTGGGAAGCAAACGGCCAGAGCCCCTTTTTGCCTGCCGTTTTTCCCTTGTAGTGATTGGCTACCTATGGGTAATTCAAACTGCTTAAAAAGTATAATAGACCTGGTTTGGCCATCTGTGTCATCTCTGACAATAATCCGAGAAGCTGTACCAATGTAGAGATTGGAAATAAAGAACTGTGTTTCATCAACAAAGATCTGATCCTTGACTACTTTGAGCAGAAGTCTCACAGATTGTCAGAGATCTGTGACTGGGACTTGGCCGTTCCTGACCATGTCGGACGATGGTACTCTTCCCATCCCTACTACTCCGGAAGACACACCGACCACCCCTGGGGACCAGGGAGCCGGTGGTGGAGGCGGCGGAGGGGAGCCCGAAGTGCCAGTGACTACGATTCAAGGGGCTCACTACATCCCGCGCCCACCTCCTCTTCAGAGCAGGACCCCGAGGTACTCATGGAGCAATTTCGGTCGCGGGACCGTGGACTCCTGGGTGCACGATCGGAAAGGGACCCGAGTCTCGGTCCAGGGAGACCACCTCGACCGCGGGAAGCCGAGTTTCCTGGGAGATGAACGCGACACTACCTACGCCGGAGATTCGCGTCTCCAGTCCCTGGACGGAGAGAGAATGGGACCCTACGGGCCCGATCCCTACCGAGAAGACCAGACTCAAGCCCTCGACCAGATGATGGGAGATTTGCGGTTCCAGCTTACCACCGAATTGCGAGAGCTGGCCCTCGATCTCCAATATCAGTTCCGGGATGCCCTCACGGCTATGCAAGCGGCTCAGCTGGCGCCAGCCGTGGTCGGAGTCTAGCAGCCGGTGGTGCCTCCCGGGGGAGTCCCCGCCCCGGTGCAGCTGCCCGCGCAGCAGCCAGTGGCGCCGCAGGTCCCCCCTGCCGTTCCTCGCCCAGTGCCTGCACCTCCACCTGTGCCGGGTCCCGTGCTGGCAGGGCCAGTGGTTCGCCCGGCCCCCGCCGACCCATTGACGGCTACTTTCGATGGGGACCCCGAGAAGCTGCGCTTCTTCCTGCTGGAGATTGAGCGGTTCCTAGACACCTGGGGACATCTCTACCCCACCGAGAGGGACCGGATTGGCTACATCGGGTCCAAGCTGAAGGACACCGCCAGCGATTGGTATGTGAGCCTGCACAACGCCCCCGGGCCTGAGCTGCGTTCGCTGAACAACTTTATGTGGGCCCTCCGACACCACTATGAGGACCCCTTGGGGGAAGAAAAAGCCCGGAACCAACTACGGAGGCTGACCCAAGGGCGGTCCTTGGTGAGGGACTACACCGACAAGTTCCGGCGCATCTCAGCCAGGATTCGTGGCTGGACGCAGGACCTGCTCATAGAGAAGTATCAAGAGGGGCTGAGTTACGAGGTGTACGAGGCGATCCTGCGAGCGGGAAGGCCAGGGTCGTTGGGCGCTTGGATGAGGGCAGCCACAGACGTGGAAGAGCGCTTCACCCTCATCAAGATGGGAGCTTCATCGACGGCCCCCAGCAAGGCGACGCAGAAGGCAAAGACCAAGCCCAACATGCAAGAAATCCAAGATGCCCGGTTCAAACAGGGGCTCTGCATGAGATGCGGGGAGAGTGGCCACTTCGCCTCAGCGTGCCCGAAGGGAGGGGGAAAGATCCCAAAGACCTCCACCCCGGTAGCCGGGAGCACTCCCAGTCGAGGAAAGACCTCGTTCAAACCCCGGGCTTTGCAGCTGGAAGGGGCAGCGAGCGAGCAGGGAGAGCTGGAGCTGACGGAAGCACAGATATCGGGAAACTCCAATGGCCTGCAGTGAGTGGCGCAGAACTGCAGGTCCCTCGCCATGACGCGCCATCTCCGGTGAGCATCCCCGGCCCCTTGTTGTATATGGTAGTGACTGTAATGACCCCCGGGACTGGGACCCACGTCCGAGTCCGCGCCCTAATTGACTCTGGGTGTGCTAGAGACTTGATTAGCCCACTAGTGGTGGAAGGGCTGGGACCCAAAGTCACCCCATTGGGGGAGCCACTCAAATTCACGCAAATGGATGGTTCACAGATGAAGGAGGCGTGTGTGGCAGAGACTGAGGGACTTATTGTGGGCACGGGGGAGCATTGGGAGAAGAGAGCCTTTGTCATCACCCCAAATACCCAATTCCCTATGGTGCTGGGGAGCCCCTGGCTAAGCTCCCACGATCCCTATATTAAATGGAGTGAAGGGAAAATCTCCTGGGTGGACGACAAGTGCCAGGGCCATAAGTGGGATGCCGGGTGGGGACCAGGACCCCCGATGCCGCTCCGACCGGCGGCCCTCACCCTAGTGCCCTCAACTGTCCCCCGGGAGTATCGTGACCTACTGGAAGTGTTCAGTGAGACCGAGGCGGATGAATTACCCCCCCACCGACTGTCGGATTGTGCTATAGAGCTGATCCCGGGCGAGAAACTCCCCAAAGGAAAGCTCTACTCGATGAGCCCCCCGGAGCGGGAGGAGCTAAGGAAGTTCCTAGACAAGAACTTGGAGCGTGGGTTCATTCGCCCTGCTAAATCCCCCTTCGCGGCCCCTGTTCTGTTCAGGAAAAAGAAAGATGGGGGGTTGCGGTTGTGCACGGACTACAGAGGATTAAATGCGGTTTCTGCTTCCAACGCCTACCCCCTCCCCCTTATTAAAGACTTGTTGACGGAGGCGGCAAAGGGAAAAGTGTTCACTAAACTAGATCTCAGAGACGCTTATTTCCGAGTGCACATAAGGGAGGGGGACGAGTTCAAGACTGCCTTTAACACCCCGTTGGGACAATTCGAATACCTGGTGATGCCGTTCAGTTTGAGTGGCGTGCCAGGGGTCTTTATGAGCCTGATAAACGAACTGTTGCACAAGCATTTATTTAAGGGGGTGTTATGTTACTTAGATGATATCTTGATCTACTCCACTGATAAGAAAGAACACGTGAAATTGGTCCGGGAAGTCCTTTCCACTTTGTTAAAAAATCAGTTGTATGCGAAGCTGTCTAAATGTGAGTTCCATCGAGATTCCGTGGACTTTTTGGGGTACCGCATTTCGCAGAAGGGGCTAGAGATGGACCCAGCCAAGGTAGAGGCGGTGGTCCAATGGGAAGCCCCCAAAACGAGGAAACAGCTCCAGAGCCTATTGGGATTTTGCAACTTCTACCGCACCTTCATAAAAGACTTTGCCACCGTCACCCTCCCATTGACTGAGTTGCTAAAACTAAGGGGAGGGGCCCGGAAGCGGGGAAGCCCGGGGAGAGAATTGCCTGGAATGGGGAATGCCAGAAGGTGTTTGAGACTCTTAAAACTCTCTTTACCTCAGAACCCATTCTAGCCCATCCGGACGAAACTAAGGAATTTGTAATCTATGTAGATGCGTCTGATGTAGCTATGGGGGGGGGGCATTTTGCAACAAGGTTCAGACGGGAAGTTGCACCCCCTCGCTTACATCTCGAAAAAATTTAATGAGACGGAAAGGAACTGGTCAGTCTGGGATAAAGAAGCCGCAGCTATCCGGCTAGCCCTCACTACGTGGCGGCATTGGTTGGAGGGGGCGCAAACCCCTTTTGAAATATGGACAGACCACAAAAATCTAGAAGCGCTGCGCACCCAGAGGTCCCTGAATGCAAAGCAACTCCGTTGGGCGGATTTTTTCTCAAAATTTAATTTTGTGCTCAAACACCTCCCTGGGAAAGCCAATTCGCTAGCCGACGCGCTCTCCCGTTTGCCCCAGCATGAGAGTTTAAAGGAGGAGGTATTTGATTCTATGTTCTCCCCCCAGCAATTGGGAGGAGCAGTGACCACCCGGAGCCAAAGTAAGCGAATAACAGTGGAATCGGAGGCGTGCGATTGGGGGGGGGAACTATTCGCCAGAAGAAATTGAGGAGTTGGAGGCACTGGCAGACTGCTCCCCCAGGGAAAATAAGTGCTGGTATCATGGAGACAAATTGGTGGTGCCCCGCAGCAGGAGAAAGGACATATTACTAGCCTGCCACTCCTCTAAATTGGCAGGTCATTTTGGATTTCTAAAAACACTCAATTTAGTTCAGAGGCAATTCTGGTGGCCACGCATGCGCAGGGATGTTTCGGACTTTGTCTCTGCCTGCCAGACCTGCTTGATGTGCAAAAGGAGGGGGGGGAAAGTCCCGGGACTCCTGCACCCTCTACCCACTCCTTCTCGGCCTTGGGAGGCAATAGCTATGGACTTCATTACAAACCTGCCACCCTCAAAGGGAAAGACTGTAATTTGGGTAGTAGTGGACATGTTTTCTAAGCAAGCCCATTTCACTCCTTTCAAGCAGCTGCCTACAGCTAAAGGGATGGCCAAGGCTTTTTTCAACCACGTGATCAAATTACACGCTTTTCCCAAACACGTGGTATCCGACAGGGGCAGTCAGTTCGTTGCCAACTTCTGGCGGGAGCTTCTGAAGTTTATGGAGATAGAGCCTGCTCTAAGCTCTGGTTACCATCCAGAGACCGATGGGCAGTCCGAACGAACTAATCAAATTCTGGAACAATTCTTGAGGTGTTATACTAACTACCACCAGGACAATTGGGTGGAGTTGCTGCCATTTGCGGAATATAGTTACAACAATGCAGTGCATTCGTCTACGGGCGTTTCCCCATTTATGGCGGTGGGGGGCTTTGAGGGAAAACCTTTGCCCACATTGGAAAATGCCTCGGATGCTTCCCCCACCAACTTTAAACGATGGTGGGCGACCCTGCAAGAGTCGTGGCCTCTGATAGCCAAAACGCTTGATCAAGCCAAAGAGGATTACAAAAAGTATGCAGATCGTGGTCGGGCTGAGGGCTGGGACCTCCAGCCTGGAGACTCTGTCTACCTTTCTACCAAGAACATACACGGACTGCAACCCAGCAGGAAACTGGGGTGGAAATTTGTGGGCCCTTACAAGGTGTTGCGCAAAATCTCTGATGTGTCTTTTGAATTAGAATTGCCCAAATCACTGAGTTCTGTGCATCCTGTTTTTCATTTCAGCTTACTGAAGAAGAATCCTGGGCCAAATACATGGCATCCAGTTCCTCCGACACCTCCTCCACTGATGAAGGGGGAGGCACCCCATTTTGAAATTTCTGAGATTCTTGATTCTAAGCTGCGTAGGGGCCACTTATATTATTTAGTTAGATGGCTTGAGTTTGGCCCAGAACAAAACGAGTGGGTTCATTCTGAAAATGTGCATGCTCCTAGACTAGTTAAAGCTTTCCATAAAAGGTTCCCAGACAAGCCCGGATAGATGTATTTTTGGGGTGCCAGAGTGTCAGAATCTGCTGATTCAGACAAATGTATCTTGCTACTTACAGCCATGCTTCACTTTGTATTTGCTGCTTTGCTTTTTGATAGTACTGTATGTATGCCTTCATGAACATCTGTCATGTATCCCTCATCCTGGCCAGTATGTATTAGCATGTATGTAGAATGTGTAACCCCAGGTTTATGACCCTGACCGGCCTGGTTTGTGTAACTGTCAAAGCGGAAGGATGTCAGCTTCAAAGCATGGGAACGATGGGCCTCTCACACTCCTACCTCCGCATTCCATTCATCTCGGCTGAGACTCTAAGGGAGGACAAGTCTCATCTCTTATCAATGTGCGAAAGCCTCGAGGCCATGGATTGTTATGTGAACTGGTAACATCTGAAGGGTCTGGTTGGGAAGGGGAAATTTACAACTTGACACCTCACTTTCTTTCCTGTGGGAAGCAAACGGCCAGAGCCCCTTTTTGCCCGCCGTTTTTCCCTTGTAGTGATTGGCTACCTATGGGTAATTCAAACTGCTTAGAAAAGTATAATAGACCTGGTTTGGCCATCTGTGTCATCTCTGACAATAATCTGAGAAGCTGTACCAATGTAGAGATTGGAAATAAAGAACTGTGTTTCATCAACAAAGATCTGATCCTTGACTACTTTGAGCAGAAGTCTCACACTTGGTCCCGGATGTGGCCTTCCTACTGAAGGTTATCTTGGAGTTTTACCTACATTCTGAGATCTTTTTGCTGGATTTCTTTCCAAGTCCTCAGGATGAGGAACAGTGGCTCTTACACACCATAGATGTCAAAAGAGCCCTGCTCTTTTATCTTAACAGGATGCAATCCACGTGCCAGGATGCATGCCTCTTCATCTCTTATGCATCCACCTCGTTGGGGTTGAGAATTACGGCCCAGCGCCTCTCCAAATGGATTATCAGCACTATCCATTTGTGTTACCTTTTGGCGAAGTGTCCACTTCCATTGCATCTCAAGGCACATTCAACTCGGGCAACGGTAGAGTCTATGGCATTCCTGAAGGGAGCCTCGTTGGATATCTGCAAGGCTGTGACATGGTCCACTCCGAATACATTCATCAAGCACTACACGCTAGATATTAGAATGCAGCACGGAGCAGAGTTGGGTCATTTTATCCTGTCTTCTGCTATGCACTGACTACCTGACAGCACCCTCCTCCGGGTGAGCCACTGCTTTATACTCTCCCATGGGTGTGATACACAGAGACCACAACGAAGATAAACAGGTTGCTTACCTGTAACTGATTATCTTTGAGTGGTCATCTGTGCATTCACACCACCCGCCCTTCCCCTTTGCTGTCAGTTTCTCACTTTTTGCTGGACAGCGGTTAGAAGGAACTGGTGGGATGTCCACACCCCACCCTCCTGGGCATGTGCAGTACGATTTCTGTGGAGGCGCAAAAATTCCATTGTAAGCTTTGTACACTGATTGGATTGGCACAGGCACACTAGATCCCATGGGTGTGAATGCACAGATGACCACTCGAAGATCATCAGTTACAGGTAAGTAACCTGTTTTTCCTCATTGTGGAAGTTGAGGTGGCTTACAATATAAATAAAGCATTTAAAAAATAAAAATGATAAAATCCATAAAAGTTGCAATTTAAAAACTCCAAATTGGGCTGCTAATAATAAAAGTGAAATCAATCAAAATGCAGTCCTAAATAAAACTGTTCTCAATTGCCTTCTGAAGATCGACAGTGAGAGGTTGTTCCATAATTGTGGAACTGCCATGGAAAAAGCCCTCTCTTGTATACCCACCAAATGAATGTCTTCTAAGTGGTGGGATAGTCAGGAGGATGTCTTCCCACAATAATGGGGCAATACCAGACATTTTTGTGGGATATATCAGTATATAAACATTCTGCCTGAGGACAAAGACACTGGCCAAAGTTATCCAAGCTGAAGGGATTAAGCTGGCTAAGCAGAAGTTAAATGCTGCAAGACATGTCTCAGATTGTGCCAGTAGAACCATGCCCTCCACCTGTGAGAATGTCCCAATGAATATAGTCCACAACAGGTCTTGTAAATAAAAGTCCTTTACTTGTAGAAAAGATTATTGGAGTCATACACTTCTTCTGTTTGTGGAGTCATACACTTCTTCTGTTAGTAATGAGATGCTTAGGACAGACATTGATATACTAAACTCACAAACGGTTACAGATAGTCTGCCAATCAGACAATAGTGCTGATGGCATAACAAAAAGGAGGGTCAGTTCCCCGAAAATACGCGGGAAACCTTTTTCTCAGGAAATAATGATGTTGAACATTCTAAAAAAACAGTTCACAGAGACCTGAGACCATAACAGCAAACAGTTTCTCTCCACACCAGACCCTTTAATGTTTCAAGGCTAAGACATGAGATAAGTGGCCAGAAGGTAGCTAGCTGTCTGCGCAACCACGGGTAATCTGCCAAGTAAAGCAGAAGCCAAGCAAGCAAGGGAGGCGGGGTGGCAGGCGGTAGCTGACTCCACATTCCTGAGGGCTGGGTGAGAGGCCCATTGTTAACTCCTGGGCAGGACCTGTGGGGAAGCTAAAAGCAAGGCGAAATATAAATAGGCCCAAAGCATGATTAACATACTGGTATAGCATAGGCACATAAGAATACAGGGGATATAGGCTCAAAGCCTGAGTAATATACTGGTATAGCAGAGGCACATAAAAATATGCACTGAAATATATGGCAGGCACTGACACCACCATCATCCTAAGGCACTTTTGGCTGTGGTCATTGGCCCTTCCAAATGAAAGTCCAGTTAAAGTAGGGGGCCTCCCTTTTGAAGGCAAAGATTTTTTTAGATCACAGACTGATGATGCTTTAGTTAGGATTCGTATGAACTATATAACCACAAAGAGTTTAGGGATTACAGATCGACCTGTTCAGAACTATAAACCAAGGTACTTCTCAAGACAGGCTTTTCGGTCTCAGTACCACAGGCCATATACGTACCAGTTGCCTGTACAAGAGGCTCCTTATTGTCCCTATTACGACTCCCACCAGCAAAGGAAGAAGCATCAGGGCAAGCTGACAGGGCCCCCAGTCCCTGAAGGACCACAATAGTCATGGGTAATCCTTCCCATGACTAGCAGCACACTCAAGCCCCACTCCTCGATTTTAAAACAGGTTGGCACCATTGGCTGGTGTGTGGAGAGGGATAACCCAAGAGTCTTGGGTTCTTTCTATTATTGAGGAACTATATTATTTACAGTTATAGTTGTTGCTGGTTGGCTGTTTATCAGCTGAATGCCCTCCTGTTCCTCCCCCTGCATTAAAGCAGGAAGTTTCTCAGCTCCTTAATAAAGAAGCCATTGAATGTGAAATTTTCAATGGTTTTTATTCAAAGTACTTTCTTTTTTTTTTCTCCAAATTTTATTAAGTTTTTCACAAAAAACAAGACAAAACAAAACAAAACAACATTAAAAAACAGACAGATTATTCTTATACATAATCATTTTGAGCCTCTATAAATTTTCATCCAATCATAAAATTTGGACCATATATAATCTGGGTCTTTACATTTTCCCATATTTAACATGTAACTCAGTTTTTCTAACTCTGCCAATGCCAACAATTTATCTATAATTTTATCTTTGTCAGGTAGTGTAGCCATTTTCCAATATTTGGCTCTTAGAAGAACGCATACGTTGCTTCGGTCACTTACAGATCAGACGCAGGAGCTAGCAGCTCCTGTGAGTCTGATTCAAAACCTCCAAATTTACAGGTTAAAAATCTACCTGCTACCCTCTCTGGAGAAGGGGGAAGTGAAGAGAGCTTTGGACTATCCATGGAGAGAGAGAGGCAATCTCTATCTGCGGTTTTAGTGGCTCTATTCATGACTTTGGAAGGAGTACCGCCAAGAAGGATCAATGGGATCAAGAGGGGATCGGTTACAAAGAGCCTGGCGTAACTGGGACCTAAGAGAGAAGAACGGGAGAAGCAGAACTCAAAAAGATGAGTATAACATTGATCTGCCTGTTAGAGTAGAGGGATATTGTAAACAAAAGGCCTAAAAGGGAAATAAAATTCTGAGTAAATTACTTTTACCCCCGGTCAAGTACAAACGGCTGCATAAAGAAAGTAAAATAAGGCTAAAGGGGGAAAGAGGAGGTACCTGATTAAGAAGCTTGCTGCACTAATCCTTGTTGAATTTTTGTGTTGTAGAACTCCAGACGTTAGGGAAACTGAGCAGCAAGGTCTGGTGGCTGATTGAAGAGTGGACGGCGGGGAGGCAGAGCGGAGCAGAGCGGAGGTGTGGCGATTCTCAGAAGGAGCTACGCAAAAGGAGGAGCAGCGCTTGAACGGCTAGGAGTGGAACTGACGGGGCGGATTCAGCATAAATGGTGTAAATGACAGAAGAGGCATAAGGAGCTACACAAGGAGCTACAAAGGAATCCACGTAATTGGAGTACGCAAAAGTAGAACTGCGGAGTCACTGAGATGTTTGGGGCGTCTGGGGCATACTAGACGTTAATTAACGCTTAGGAGGTTTGCGTAGCCATAACAAAAGCGTTTAGGAGGATTGCGTTGCTGTAACAAAAGCTACGCAACCGGAGTAAGCGAAAGAAGAATAGCGGAGTTACGGAGATGTTGGGGGAGTTTGGGGCATACCAGACGATAATTGGCGCTTAGGGAGATTGCTTAGTCACAGCAATAAGAAATAGCGTTGTTTGTTAGTGTGATAAGAGACGCTAGTAAGAACAGATTGGGGGAGTGCTGCAAAAGAAATGGTTTAAAGTTATAAATAACTGGGCAGGAGAATACAGGAGAGGTAGGAGGAAGAGATTGCTCTGAGGGGAGAGGGAAGTCTAATTATAGACTTATAGGGGGGTGAACGTAATTTGATAGTCCTAGAGTACCTATAAATTTACTTACTTATTTGTACATCTAGTATTATTGAAGTATAGAGATTGATATAGAGGGATAGTAAATAAGTATATAAACTAGAAAGAGCTTAAACGTTAGGTAGTTAATACAGGAAAATTAAATCTTAGAATCGATTCACTAATAAATCACTAATAAATCAATTCCCAATCAGAGGTTAAGAGAGGTAATTAAATCAGTTGATATAAATAAGGGAAACCTGGGTAGGTAATTAAACGGACAAGGAAAAATTGGCTAGATAATTAATAACTAATTTGGTAATTAATCAATTAATTAACTGATTATATAATATATTGATGGACTGATTAGATAACAGATAATTGATTAATCGAACTAAACAACTTTATTTGTATTAATTTTTTTGATTAGCGCCACCCATATAATTAATTAGTTACTAATAATTAGTAATTTAATTGTAGGCTAAGGAAAACTAATAAAGTAGGGTAATTAATATTAAATAGTAAGTTAGGGCAGTTAATTAATTAATTATTTAATTATTTAGGAGATTAAGGTAGTATTTATGGCTACAGGACACCCCGGTGCAACAAGGAAAAACTCCCTTCCATCACCTGGCATTCTCAAAAGTATGAGTCAACAAAAGCTTCCTGGAAGTAACCCTCCGCAGATGTCCAAAGAAACCATGGCAACGATTGATGATTCTGTGGCAGCGGCAATGAAAGCGGTTCTAGAAAGCACACTCCCAGCAATGTTGGAGAAAATAGAGGAAAGATTGCCAGTCCTCATAAAGAAGGAATTGGCCCCGATACATACGAAAATTGACGACCTAGCAACTCAAATAAGGAATGAAGTAGACGAAATTAAAGCACAAGTAATCAATAATACTCAGGAAATTCAAAAGATAACAATGAAAGGAAGACAAGAAAAGAGCAAAATGAGGGAATTTGACTCAGACATGCAGGAATTAAAAGCGAAAAATGAAAGGTCCGAAGAATCGCTTATAAGTCTGGAGATGGATAAAGCAGCAACTGTCCTTAGGTGTCAGAACGTCCCGGAAAAAGTAGGCAGCGATCTAAAAGAAGAACTGGCTAGTAATCTGGCAGAACAATTTGAAATCTGTACCAAAGAAGAATTGATGGGTGATGCTTCAGATGTGGTGGGAAACCACCAAAACAAGATAAAAATAGAATGTACAAATAGAACAAAATGTTATTTAATATGGAAAAAGGGATTTGTGTAAGGTTAAATGTATTATTTTCGATGTTTTTCTTTTGAAAAATAAAAATTTCTTTACAAAAAAAAAGAATTGATGGGTGAGATGGAGTCGGTTTACCGCAGGAATACGGCCTTTCCTAGGAAATATAATGTTCCAAGGGAGGTACATATCAAGTTTACTAAAAGAGAAACTAAAGAAAAGATCCTGAAAACATCATACGATAAAACACTGAAAATCCAAGGGGAAGAGATAAAATTGTTGAAAGAAATACCCTGGAGAGTGCATGAAAAGACGTATCTACCAACACTTGGCTCAGGTTTTGAGAGAGAATGGCATTCCCTACAGATGCAACCTCCCAGAAGGACTGTTGTTTGAGTACCACGGGAAAAGACATAAATTAGATTCAACCTTTAAAATGGAAAATTTCCTGGAAATTTATGGAGAAGAGTTGGGAATTGAGAAGGAACAATCTGAAGAGGAGGAGGAAGACCATCAAGCAGGAAGGACTGAAGGTGAGTCAGAAGAGGAAAAGACACAGCAAAAGAGGAAAGACCGGAAAAAAAGAGAGACAAGAACTCCCTCACAGATACTAACAAGAAATCAATCGAAAAACAGGACTGGGACACAAAAGGAGAGAGATGGCGCATCACAATAAGGAGCTTAAGATCCTTTCCATAAATGTAAATGGGTTGAATGGGCCCAATAAAAGAAGGAGAATTCTACATCAAGCTCTCAAGCACAAGGCAGACATAACCTGCCTTCAAGAAACTCACATAAAGGAAGACCATAATAAATTCTTACAATATAAAAAATTAGGAATGGTGTTCATAGCAGCGGATAAAGATAAGAAGAAAAGAGGGGTAGCAATCTATGCTAAAGAAGAGTTACAACCACAACTTAGGTACGCATCTAATGATGGAAGGATCGTGGCCATAACAATTGAAAGGCAGGGAATTAAATTTCAAATAATTAACATTTATGCACCTAATAGTAATCGAAATAAGTTTTTTGAAGAATTAAATGAGGCGTTAAAGAAAATAGATGGGAATAATATATATCTTATTGGTGACTTTAACGCAGTAGTAAATAAGCAAAAGGATAGAGAGAGCACGAGAGGTTCTAAGGTGAAAGGTCTGGTACTTCCTAAAAATTTTCTACAATTGGCCGAGGAATATGATTTGATTGATGTATGGAGAAATAAACATAATCAAGAAAAAGGTTTTACTTTTTATTCTGCTAGACATCAGTCATGGTCAAGGATTGACATGATTTGGGCCTCAGCCTCAATTCTACCAGAAGTGACAGATATCAATATACTTCCGATGTCTTTTGCAGACCATAATCCTTTGATATTATTATTGAAAAAAAACATAAAAGAAAGAAGCTGGATGATGAACAGGCACATACTGATAGACCAAGAATTTGTTAAGAAAACAAGCTTAGAAATTAAGGAATTCTTCCAAATAAATATTCAACCAGACATATCAATAGATATTGTATGGGACGCCTTTAAGGCCTATATCAGAGGAAGAATAATAAGTTATACCACTTGGAAAAGAAAACAGGAAAGGAAAGAGTATGAAGAGCTGATATTACAACTTAAAAAGGAGGAAGATAAAATGAAAAGCCCTGATAAGGATAAAAATTGTAAGAATAATATAAAAATTATCCAACATAAAATAAATTTATTATTAAACAAGGTAATTGCAACTAAAATTGAACTTAATAAATTATACTTCTTTGAGAATGCCAATAAGCCATCAAGATGACTGGCATATAAACTGAGGAAAGATAAATCCAAAGGATTGATACATGCCTTAAAAGACGAGAAGGGTGAGATTAAAACACAAATGGATGCGATAAAGGAAATAATCGAAAACTACTATAAGGGACTATATAAGAAAGGAGAGGAAAAGGAAGCACTTTTGAAAAGTTATTTTGTTAAAAATAAACCCCTGATAAAATTTAATGATCAGCAGAAAAAAATACTAAATGATTCGATTTCAATGTGTGAAATCGTAGAAGTTTTTAAAAGACAAAAGAAAAATAAGGCACCCAGACCTGATGGGCTTCCAGCGGAATTCTTTCTAGTCTTTGAAGACTGCATTACCCCTACTTTTAAAGAATTGGTCGAGACGATAGGTGAGAAAGGTAAAGTCCCGGAATCATAGAATCAAGCACTCATCACGTTGATACCAAAAGAAAAGGATAAAGCTGATACTGTTAGTAATTATAGACCCATTTCTCTGTTAAATGCAGACTATAAAATTTTTGCTAACATATTGGCTGAGAGATTCAAAAAGGTATTAATGCACCAGGCAAGGATGTCCTTTATCAGCTCTCCTATTTATCTTCGCGTTAGAAACACTTAATGATCAGGTTAGAATAAATAAACAAATAGTGGGATTGAGATGTAGAGGTCAAGAGTACAAACTATGCGCATTTGCAGACGATCTGATGTTCATATTAGAAGAACCAGAAAATTCTCTTAAGCACTTATTAGAAGAAATAGATCAATACGGGAAAGTGGCAGGATTAAAAATAAATCTAAAAAAGACTAAAATAATAGCGAAAAATTGTTCTAAAAAGCGAGAAGAAGCAATATATAAAAGCTTTAATATAGAATTAGTTAAGAAGATAAGGTATTTGGGCATAGTTTGTACCAATAGAGTCAGTTCTTTAATCGAAGATAATTACATCAAACTACTTAAAGAAATCAAAGCTGATTTGGAAAAATGGAGAAGACTTAATTTATCATGGCTAGGTAGAATTGCAGCTATAAAAATGAATATTCTCCCAAAATTTATATTCCTAGCCCAGAATATTCCCTTGTTAAAAGAGAATGCTTCGTTTTATCAAGAACTAAATAGGCTGACTAGAGACTTTATATGGTTCCCCAAAAAACCTAGAGTGAAACTGAAACTGCTCCAAGATAAAAAGGAAAGAGGAGGTCTGGCGGTACCGAATTGGAAGCTTTATGGTAGATCGGCAGCGTTAACTTGGATTATCGATTGGGTGAGGCTAGAAAATACTAGATTATTAGTTCTAGAAGGCCACGACCTATATATAGGCTGGCATTCATACATTTGGTATGGGAAACAAAAGGTGCACTCAAACTTTCATTCTCATATGTTAAAAGCTGCTTTAATGGAAACCTGGAACAAGATTAAGGAAGAGTTTTATGTTAAAACACCAAGATGGGTGTCACCTTTAGAAGCCTTTATTAAACCTACACTATTAAATAAAAATAACTTGGCTAAATATGAATCCATACTAGATAAAGCAAGTAATATAAAACCAGAAGAAAAACTAATAAGTCTAGATATTAAGCTGACATGGTGGGAAAAAGTCCAACTTCAAAATATCCATAGCAAAGATAAAAAAATAGGATTCTATACAGAATCAAATGAGTTAGATAAAATCTGGCTAAATAGCAATAGTAAATTAATCAAGAACATTTATAGTCTGATATTGGACAGAGAAATGCATCAGGAGACTGAAGGCAACAAATTACAAAGAAAATATATATAAAGTTTTTTATAGATGGTATTGGCCACCCGACAGATTAAGTAAATGTTATTCGAATGTATCTAATCTATGCTGGCTATGTAATTTGAAAATTGGATCCTTTTATCATATGTGGTGGCAATGTAAACAGATGCGTCAATTTTGGTTAAGTATCAAAATTATAATTAAAGAAATTTTAGGGATGGAAATTGCTATGGCCCCGGAGATCTTCCTTTTAAATATAACACCGGAGGGAATATCACCACCTGATGAGAAACTCTTAATTTCAATCCTGACTGTAGCAAGTATTCAAAGTACTTTCTAACTGATAAGAAAGATGGCAGTAAGAGGTCTATTTTGTACCCGAAGGTTTATGAAGGTTTCCAGATTTTGTATGGTTGCATTAACTGATGTTCTTTACTTCTTAGAACTAAATGCCTGGTTTGCCATCACTGACCTCAAGGATGCTTATTTCTACATATCCATTCATCCAGCTTTCAGGAAGTACCTGTGTTTTCAATGTGGTATGATGCATTACCAATACAATGTTCTACTGTTCAGGCCCCGTGGGCATTCACAAAAGATATTGCTGTGGTGGTATCTACATCTCAAGGGCAGTACTTTCTATCCTTATTTCGACAACTGGCTGTTGATGGCACCTTCCACAGCAGCCTTGTTGGCCCTCCCTGACTTTAAGCCTGTTCACCCTGGCATCTTTAGGCCTTACAGAAGATAAGAAAAAATCTGAGCTATACTCCATCTGGTCCTTTCTCTTTATAAGGGCCTGCTTAGGTTCTTTACAGGGCATGCTTTCTTTCCTAGGGATAGTGTGTGCACCATTCAGGCTATGGTGACCAAGTTCTCTTCTCACAGGTTCCAGTCTGCTAGATCTATCCAGAGGCTTCTGAATTTAATAGCCTCAACTACCACAGTGGTTCCCTTTGATCATATGCATATGAGGCTGTTACAGAATTGGTTTCTCTGTACATTTAATGCTAAATGAGACTCCTGGTGGGCGAGATTCTCTGTTCCCAGGTCCATCTCAAGGTCTGTCTCTTGGTGGTTACAAGACACTAATCTGCCACATGGTTGTGAGTTTGGTATCCAGCCTCATGATACAGAGGTATTCTCATATGCTTCCTTGTTAAGTTGGGGGGCACATTGTGGTGTGCACTCTGTGAGTGAGCGGTACTCCTCATCAGTCTAGTTTACATTAGAACTAAGAGCTAACAGAAATACTTACATTTCTTGTGCCGCTTTGGTCCATGGCAAATGTGTCTTGCTAGCCATGGACAATACCACCACAAGGTTTTGTCAACAAACAAGTGGGCATGGGCCCCCTGGCCCTCACAGCAGTTGAAAAGATGAAAAAAGAGTTGCACTTACATGTAACTATTGTTCATCGAGTGGTCTTCTATGCAGGCACATATCCCTCCCTCCTTTCCCCCTGTGGGCTTCTCCGCAGGGGAACCTATCTTCTCCACGGTGAAGGGAGGACTGAGAGAGGTGCACTTCCCCCACCTCTGTTGTATGCTGGTTTGGGTGGGAAATGCCAGCGTGCACCAGAGGAGACTACACACTATTACGACACATGAGCTCTAAATTGCATTTAAAATTGCATCTTTAGGACCAAAATAGGAAGGTATATTATTGCACTAGCATCTAAGGTATATGCTCATGATTAGGACGGAAGGTGATATCATATGAGGCTTCTATATCACCTTCGCCTTGAACCACTGATAATTATAATTCAATTTTCACTAGGTCCTATATCAATACTTTGTTTTGTTATTGCAGCATTGAGCCTACGTGTAGTATTTATGCTTGACCATTGAAGAAGGCCAGTTGGTCAAAATGCATTGGGTCACATAAGGTCCTTTTATGAAAACTGTATGATTTTCATTCTTATTTAGGCTACATTTGGGCCTATAACTTTTTAAATTATCTCTCTATATAATATTTGAGTTTTCATGTCCCTCTTGCCTCAACATTCCACACGTACACACAGCCTTTGGTCCCCTGACCTGTCAAACAGAGGCTGTCCCTATCCACTGGCTGTGAGTACTTGCGTGCCACTGGCTGGGTGCTGAGTCTGCTCCTCTTTCCCACCCACTCCTTCAGCCACTGTGCCCTGTCAGAATTACTGGCAGACGGCTTTCTCCCTTGACGAAGACACTTCTGCTTCCCTCCTGTGTGGGACTATTACCTCAAGTGGCTGTTGGTAGGTGTAACAAAATGGCAGTTATCTGTGTTTATAAGATGGCTGCTGTCTGTGGTTTGTTTAAAATGTTCCTCCATAAGGTTCAATTGAGCTGTAGTTCCAGAGAAGGGCCTGCAGGGGTATCACTCACTGGGTTGAATGGGGCTTCTTCATCTACTCGACTACAGTTCCCAGCTGCCCCAAGGCCAAAAAGTGCAGGGAAAGGGACCGTCCCAAGGGGCGGGGCACCATCAATATAGACTCCAGCCCATCTAGGGAGGATTGTGTTTAACCCCTGTTAATTTATGCCCTGTTGGTTCATAGTGTATGCTTACTCCTACAGCTGTGCCTTATTCATTTACTAGGAATAAGGCTCGTTGTGGAAATAAATTCAACGGGCTCTAGAAAGAGGCTCTGGGAGAGTGCCCTGGCCTTGGGCACTCAGTGTCAATTTGCTGTGGTGACCTCAGCAGGGTATAATGACACAGAGTCCACCATTTTCTCCAGGGGAATACCTCTGCCATTTGAAGAGCAGTTGTAAGTCAGCGTGATCTCCATTCCTCCCCTGGAGATTGGCAACAATGGTTCCCCATGAGGGAATGAGTGGTTTGAAGGGTGGAGTTGATGGCACTGAACCTGTCTGAGGTCCCACCCCTGCTGAAACCTCACCCTCTCCAGGGTCCACCCCTCAAATCTCCAGGAATGTCCCCACCTGGAGTTGGCAACCCTACCTCCCAGCCAACCGTCAATGTATTGTTATCTGCCCCCTGGCTTCAGCTTTCCATCTCCTCCCCCCTCCCCCCTAGAGAGCAGTTGTAATTCTGAGTGATCTCCAGCCCCCATCTGGAGATTGGAAACAATGGATCTTCGACGTGGTCTCTGTGCTTCACACTGATGGTTTTCTGTGCCTGCACAGGAATCCTTCGGTATTGTAGAAAGCTCTAATGGATTTTTGCACCCAGCGCCTCCGGGCATGCATGGAGCCCCACCGCACATGCCCAGAGGAGCGGGTGTGGACATCCCGCCAGTTCTCTTCTGACCACCGCACTGCTAACAGCTTCGTGCGATTAGCTGAGTCCTTCGAGGAAAGCTCTCCCTTTTTCCGCCTTCTCTCGCATTCTAACCTCTTTCTTCCTAACTTTCACCTTATTTCTTGACCTTTCTGTCAAAAAACCAACCCCCCCCCAAAAAACCTCTTCTTCTCAGGTGGTGGGGTTCTTCCTTTCTGCCTCTGGGCTCCCCCTCCCCCATCTTTATCTTTTTCTACTTTATGGCTACAAAGTGGGGCTGCTTTAAACATTGCTCCTCTTGCAGCAGCAAATTAGGGCTCCTGATGGCCACTCTTGCATTCTCTGCCTTGGGGAAAGTCATCGACCAGATTCCTGCCCTCATTGTGCCAAGTTTAGCAATCAAACTCGGAAGAATAGGGCAGCCCGCCTGAAAGTTGCTTTACTGGAGTCGGCTCTGCTTCCCGCATTGACCTCGATCGCGATGGCCTCTCTCCCATCAACATTGACGGTATTGACAGCTGAATTCGCAGTCCTGTTGCCATCGAGGCTGTCATCCGATATAGCTCGACCAGTATTGAAACACCAGGCTCTGACACAGTCTACGGCGTTAACGCCAATCAAGAAGAAAAAGAAGTCAGAACGATGCCACAAGGCTCTATCCACAGCCATTGGTAAGCCTTCTAGCAAGGCTCCTACCTCGGCCTCCGACCCAGTAGCTCCCTCATTAGATGCTACCTCGGTACCGACAACTCCTTTGATTGTGCCTCCACCATCTGCGGAAGTGACCACCATCAATCTTCTGGATTCCCCCATCAGACAACCGCATGAGGCATCGCCAGACCACATTCTGGAGGTTCAAGAGTTCCTCGAGACTGACCAGGAACAGCTCTATGCTCCTTCACCACGATGCCCGAGCTCTCGTTCTCGATCCCAATCACCATCCAAGGGATCTCTCTCCTATGTCGAGGCCAATCCTCCTCGTCCAGACAGGGACCATCGGCATGACTGTTGGGCTCCATCACCTTGATACAAATTCCCGAGACGAGGATCTCCAGGCACAGATCTCCCATTTTGGCCCACTGGGGATATGCTCTTCCGATGGCCCTGTGGGATCAACGCCATCCTCCCTATCAGTACAGTGGTTACCCACCTTTGACATCAATGTCCTGGATCCCCCCGGTCACTCACTCCGACTGGGACAGATACTCCCATCGGGATTGATCGTGATCGCCAGCAAGATCATATCCACTGCTGGCAGCATCACAATCTAGACCCCCTATCTAGACTGCAGACCAACAACATTTTGCTCCTCTGGCATCAGCGCCAAAGTCCACCAAACCACCAATGGCCACGGCATCGAAACACTCCGTGCGGGATCGCAGTCGACACAGAGGGCCCCTATCTGCATGACTCCACCTCCGGTTCAGTTGATACAGACAGAAACAGCACCTGTCTCTTTCTCATCAGAGAAGGATTCCGATGGTGACCAGTCCAACCATAGTTCCCCAGCCGATCCTTCACCGAAACCAGATGTGGCAGACAATTTGCCAGTCTCCCCATCAGAGGACCTTACCTCCGATGGAGATTTAATTAAAAGAATGGCCCTTTCCCTTGGCCTGCCTATTGTACAACCAAAGCCTGTTATAACTGATCTGGTGTTCGACATCGTACAAATGGACACCTCCACTTCTGTTTCACTACCAATGTTCGTGGTCCTCCTCCAAGCCGCCAAATCAGTATGGGATAAGCCCTCATTGACACCGGTCTCTACCCGACACCTGGACCCGACACCTGGCTGCACCCCTTCACTGCTTTTGTTCGCCAGAAGAACTCTGTATAACTGAAGCTGCCACCTTTTAGAGTTATTGTGCAGGATATGGTTGTAGTTTTAATTGTTTGTTTTTATATTGTAAACCTTTGAGGGTATTTTTATGTGTGTTAGCCGCCTTGAGCCGGTTCGCTGGCAAGGCAGGATACAAATATAATAAATAAATAAATAAATATGTACAGGGTCCAGGAAACAGATGCTGAGTTCCTGACAAACCATCCACGTCCCAACTCCATGGTTGTCACCTCTGCCTCCAAGTCCAGGAGGACACACTCTACCCCTGCGGACAAGGATGGGCGCAAACTTGATGCCTTCTGATGCCGGTTTTACTCTGCTGGAGCTCTGGGGCTGAAAGTGACCAACTATTCTGCCTGCATGGGAAGATATCACTACGCCCTGTGGGAACAGCTTTTGAAAGCCATCAGTTTGCTCCCTGAGGACCAAAGACTGGCTGCCAGGAGGATACAAAAGGAAGGCCTCATCCTTGCTAAACAGCAGGTGAACACCTCCAAACATGCTTTAGACACCTTCTCTAAAAACATGATGTCCGCCATAGCCCTGAGGCGCCACTTCTGGTTGCGCTCTACCACGTTGCAACAAGACACCAGATCCCTGGCCAAAGAGCTCCCTTTTGATGGAGTTGGTCTGTTTCACACCACTACTGATTCTGTCCTCCAGGAGCTTGATAAAAGCATCAAGGCTTCCCGCACACTAGGGGTCTCTTCTAGCTCCTGACAATCTAAACTGAGAAACTGGTCTAGACTCTGGTCCCGGAGGTCACCCAGCAGGAGCTCCCCGGATAGATCCTGGTGCCCATGCACTTCCTCAGGTGTGCAGAAACAAGCCTACACCCTGAGACAGAAATTCTTGCCAGCCCAACAGCCAGGCCACACCAAGCAGTCCTGACAGGCCAAGCAGGGCCTTTGACTTTATCCGTCCTGGCCCACCTCACACTCGTCTTGCCCCCTACCTTCCTATATGGAAAAAAGTAATGTCAGATGCTTGGGTCCTTACCATTATTACCAGGGGATACATCATCAAATTCCTCCGATCCCCTCCGACCCCAACCTTCGTCACCACCATACATTCCGATGTACTCCTTTGAGAAGTAAAGGTCCTCCTCGACAAGGACGCCATAGAACCCGTCCCCACTCACCACCAATGCAAGGGTTTCTACTCAAGATACTTTGCAGTACCCAAAAGCGATGGCGGCACCAGACCCATCTTGGACCTTCAAGGTCTCAACCTATTCATCCAATACCGCCAGTCCCGAATGGTGACACTGTGCTCCATTCTCCCCCTATTACGCAGACGAGCATGGATGGCCACCCTCAACCTGCAGGATGCCTACTTCCATATTACCATATGCCCTCCCCACCGGAAATACCTCCATTTCACCATTGGACATCAACATTTCCAATACAAAGCCCTACCGTTTGGCCTCTCCACAGCTCCCCGTGTCTTTACCAAGACGATGGTCGTCATTGCAGCCTTCCTTTGCCAGCAAGGGATTACTATTTTCCCATACATAGACAACTGGCTCATAGTGGCAACTTCCCATCAGGGCTTACTGACCGACATATCCGTCACACGAACCGTCCTGAAGGATCTGGGCCTAATGATCAACAAGGACAAATCTCATCTCGTCCCCCACTATGCTCCATTCTCCCCCTATTACGCAGACGAGCATGGATGGCCACCCTCAACCTGCAGGATGCCTACTTCCATATTACCATATGCCCTCCCCACCGGAAATACCTCCATTTCACCATTGGACATCAACATTTCCAATACAAAGCCCTACCGTTTGGCCTCTCCACAGCTCCCCGTGTCTTTACCAAGACGATGGTCGTCATTGCAGCCTTCCTTTGCCAGCAAGGGCAGTACATCGGGGCGGAACTAGACTCCATATCCTTACAGGCATACCTTCTGGAAGACAGGGTACCACCGATAGTCACATTGGCCTCACACGTCTGCTCTGATCCCAACTCTTCGGCCCTCCTGATCCAACGATTATTGGGACAAATGGCTGCCACAACAGTGGTACTGCTCTTCGCAAAACTCAAAATGCGTCCTCTCCAACTATGGTTTGTCAGTTCCTTTCATCCACAGCGAGACCCACAGAACTTCTGCCTCTCTCCTCCCCAAGATGTCCGAGACTCTCTCCTCTGATGGATCCTACCATCCAACCTCCTCCAGGGAGCTCCCTTCCATCTCCCATTGCTGCAACTCACCCTAACCACCGACAGGTCTACATGGGGATGGGGGGCACACTTGAATGGCCACAGCACAGGCGCTCGATGGGAACCAAACCTGAGGTCCCACCACATCAATTATCTCAAACTCCTGGCAATCTTCTTCGTGCTTCGAACCTTTCTCCCATTAGTGAAAGGACATTGTGGGGTGTCCCATCCCAAGACTCTTGCCCCCGAAGTCTTCCCCCTCCCACTCAAGCCGCACTGGTGGAGCCTCCCCCAATCCCGCTACGGGGCCGCGCCGGGGGCACAACAGATGGATGGCAGCCCAGGAAGGAAGGGGCATCACTCACCAATGACGGCTTGGGGCCTGACGTGGTTGGGCACGGGAACCACACCCCACCCCCTATGGCAACAGGGTGTGCCCGCTGCGGAGCCCGGGAACCGCACCCGGGAATCCACCCACCTGGAACCCCGCCAGCACGCCAGAGATGAGGAGGCAGGCCGAAACGGGTGGCGTTGAGCCCACAATGGAAGGAGAAGCCAGCGCGCTCTCCCAGTGTGGCGCATTTGCCTGGGCATATCTAGACGACATAATAATATGTAGCCCGGATTGGGCGACCCATCTTACCCACCTGCGACAAGTCTTGCAAGCCCTAGACCGGGCGGGACTGAAGGTAAACCCGGCAAAAAGCCACCTCGGCTTCCAGGAGCTGCGGTACCTGGGTTACTTAGTGGGTCACGGGCTGTTGCACCCCCTACCTGAGGTCAGCGCCTTGGAACAGAGACCCCGTCTGAAGACCAAGAAGCAGCTTCGGGCCTTCCTTGGCTTTGTGGGCTATTATAGCCGCTTCATCCCTGATTTCGCCACGGTGGCCAGCCCCCTCACCAACCTCCTCAAGAAAACCAGTCCGAACCAGCTCCCTTGGGCTCCGAAGGAGGAAGAGGCCTTCCGTAAGCTCCAACAAAGTCTCTCCAAGAGCCCGGTACTATACAACCCGGATTTTAATCGGCCTTTCATCCTCCCCACGGATGCCTCCGGAACGGGCTTAGGGACCATGTTGGGCCAGGAGTGCGAAGGCAAAGTCCGGCCGGTACTTTTTATCAGCCTCAAGCTGCTGCCCGCGGAGTGGGCCTACGCAACTGTGGAGAAGGAGGCACTGGCGGTCAAATGGGCCATCGGCACATTGCAATATTATTCAACCAACAACCACTTTCTTCTGGTGGTCGATCACGCCCCTCTCCTTTGATTGGCCCGCATGAAGGACTCCAACCCCCGTATTTTGCGTTGGTATTTATCATTGCTCCCCTTTTCTTTTACAGTCCACCATCAACCCGGCTCAGACCATCGGGTGGCCGACTACCTGTCTCGCATCTTCGACGGTGAAGGCATGACTCTGGCTTCAGAAGCGGGGTGTGTCCCGTCCCAGGACTCTCGCCCCTGAAGTCCACCCCCCCACTTGAGCCACACTGGTGGAGCCTCCCCCAACCCCACTATGGGGCCACGCCGGGGAGGCAAAAGACGGACGGTGGCCCAGGGAAGAAGAGGCGTCACTCACCAACAATGGCTTGGGGCCCGACACAGTCGGGCATGGGAACCGCGCCTGGGAATCCACCCACCTGGAACCCCGCCGGCATGCCAGAGACAAGGAGGCAGGCCGAATCGGGCAGCGTTGAGCCCACGATGGGTGGACGGAAGGCGAAGCCAGCGGGAGCCTGCCGCGGCCCAGAGCCATCTGGCGGTGTGGCAGTCAGGGGGAGGGGCAGTTGGGCATCATTGCACATAAAGGGGGGGTTTGGTGGAGGAGGGGCTGCACAGGGAAGAGGGAATAAAACAGGAGGGCTTCAGCCGGGCTGGGGAGGAGGAACCTGAGGAGCAAAGTGAACGGCAAGGCAGAGAGAGAGAGAGAGACGGGGAAAAGGACGGCCACGGAGGGAGAGAGAGAGATGGCATCCTGAGGAAGGTCTTTGCTCCCAGGGGCAAGAGGGTGTCGTTAACCCGCACCCCTTGCCATTCTGAAGCCTGAGCTGCCCCCCATTCCCACTCCTAGGCGCAGCATCCCTCTCCCTACGAAACCACGGCGACTGGCACCCCACCCAGGGGGGACCAGGTGGGGCGTGACACGTGGCCAGACGATACCACTGCAGTGTGTTATATCAACCGCGAAGACGGCACAATCTCCCGCAGCTTTGCCAACTTGCAATCTGACTTTGAGACTGGAGCACGTCCAACGGCATCTTCCTGAGGGCCACACACATTCCTGGCTCACTCAACACCCAAGCCGATCTCCTGAGCAGGGGGCAAGCCAGACATCACGAATGGGAACTGAATCCAATTTACCTCCGCCAGATATTCCTTCTTTGGGGAACCCCGGTTGTAGTTGTCTTTGCCACTCATCAAAACACAAAGGGCATGAGCTACTGCACGCAGGGTGGAACCAACCCCCTCTCCCTGGGAGATGGCCTACTCTACCCTTGGAATCACGATTTCATCTATGCCTTTCCATCTCTACCACTACTCACACGAGTGGTACACAAGATTGTACATGAGATGGCAGAATGCATACTGATCTCTCCTTGGTGGCCCAGACAAGCCTGGTTTCCAGTCCTTCTCTCTTTGGCCCGTGGAAAATTGTATCAATTTCCTCCACTACCAGATCTTCTGATCCTCTCCGACTCTCCCGTCCTCCACCACGACATTCCCCATCTCAAGCTCATGGCTTGGAGACTCTCTCCTCCATATTCTCTGAAAGAGTGAATGACGTACTGCTTAACTCCCACAAAGCATCCACTCGACAATCATACACCTATAAATGGACTCATTTCTGTACATATTTAACCTCGTCCGACATAGAACCGTGCTCTGCAGGTCTATCCTGCATTTTTGATTTCCTCCTATCCCTAGCAGATACTGGACTCTCACACTCTTCTTTGAGAGTATACTTGTCTGTAATCTCGGCATTCCACAGCAGAATTGACAACTTTTCTGTCTTCGCCCACCCCCTTTCAAAACGTTTTCTGAAGGGCCTCCTACATCTTTTTCTGCCCACCAGATTCCCACCCCAACCTTGGGATCTTCCGTTGGTCCTCCACACACTCACTCGGAAGCCATTTGAACTGTTGGCATCCTGTGATCTCCGGCTGCTGGCTTGGAAAACGGCCTTCTTACTCGCCATCACGTCTGCCAATTGAGTTGGTGAATTCCTAGCCCACAGACACGATCCTTCATTCCTCTGTTTCTTACCAAATGCAGTTTGCATGGTTCCGGACATTTCCTTCCTGCCTAAAGTCGTTTCCAACTTCCACCTACATTCTGAGATCATTTTGCCTGACTTCTACCCCTCTTACGTTTCCAATCAAGAACATCTCTTACATACCCTCTTACATACAAAGGCAACTAGGACAACACCTAGACTCTTTGTCTCTTATGCATCACACAGAATGGGCAAACCCATCACTGCCCAGAGACTTTCCAAATGGATTGTGGAACTTATTAAATTTGCCTATGATCTCGCCAAGACTTCACTTTCGGGGCCTATCCAGGCGCACTCTACCAGGTCTATAGCAACCTCCATGGCATTCCTCAAGGATGCTTCCTTGACAGACATTTGTATGACTGCGACTTGGGCTACTCCAAATACTTTCATTAGGCATTACGCACTGGACACCCGAATAGCTGCACGCTCTACAATGGGTTGCCTCATTTTATCCTCTGCTTCTCAGTGACAGCCTGCCTGCACCCTCCTCCAGGTAGGACACTGCTAGCTACTCTCCCATCAGTGTGAAGCACAGAGACCACATCAAAGATAAACAGGTTGCCTACCTGTAACTGATGATCTTCGAGTGGTCATCTGTGCATTCACACTACCTGCCCATCGTTTATGAAAGCCTATGAGATGGCTGTCAAGGCTGCAAAAAAAGTTTTCTATGCAGCTGAGATAGCATCTGCGAGTTCCCGCCCAGCCCAATTATTCAGGACAATTCGGTCATTGACAACTCTGCCAGTGAGCAGACCAAACGATAGAGAATTGGATACTGGCTGTGAGGCGTTTGGGAACTTTTTCGCAGATAAAGTCCTGTTGCTCCGCCGAGACCTCCCTGCCACAGTTGATACAGTGGCAGAACTTGAGGCTCCAAGCCCGTCTTCTGGTCATATTTTGGATTATTTCAATCCACTCTGTCTGGACAAGGTTGACAACTTGCTCTCGCTGGTCCGCCCAACCACCTGTAAGCTCGATCCGTGCACATCTTGGCTAATTAAAGCGAGCCATGAAGGGGTACGAGGGGCACTTAGGGAGATCATCAACACATCCCTTGCAAAAGGGATGTTCCCTAGTGCTCTAAAGGAGGCAGTGGTATGTCCACTCCTCAAAAAAACATCTTTAGATCTGACTGATTTAGTTAATTATCGACCGGTCTCTAACTTACCCTATCTGGGTAAGCTAATCGAGAAGGTGGTAGCGGACCAGCTACAGAGCTTTTTGGAAGACACCTCAGTGTTAGATCCCTTCCAGTCCGGCTTCCGACCAGGCCACGGGACGGAGATGGTGCTGGTCGCCCTTACAGATGACCTCCAGAGGCATCTGAATCGAGGTGGCACGGCAGTGCTAATGTTGGACCTGTCAGCGGCGTTCGACATGGTCGACCATCAGCTACTGCGCTGCCACCTCGCCGATATTGGAGTCCAGGGGTTAGCCTTACAATGGCTCTCCTCATTTTTCCATGATCGGGGACAGAGGGTGGCAGTAGGGGATCAACTCTCCCGAAGATATCCACTGAATTGCGGTGTTCCACAGGGAGCAGTTCTTTCCCCTATGTTGTTTAACATCTTTATGCGCCCCCTTGCCCAGATTGCACGGAGGTTTGGGCTAGGGTGTCATCAGTATGCAGATGACACCCAGCTCTATCTGTTGTTGGGTAGTCAGTCGGTCTCTGGTCCGGGTGATCTGGACCTGGCATTGTCGGCTGTGGCTGGATGGTTCAGGCAGAGTCGAATGAAATTGAATACGACGAAGACGGAAATGGACCAGGGTTGGGGATCCCTCTCCCAGCCTTTGAGGGGGTACCGTTGGTACCGCCAGTGGAGGTCAGGAGTTTGGGAGTGCTCCTGGACTCCTCGTTAATGATGGGGGCCCAGGTAGCAGCCACTGTGAGGTCAGCCTTTTATCATCTTTGGCTGATCAAGCAGTTGGTCCCCTTCCTTGAACGCAACGAACTGGCGACAGTGATCCATGCTTTGGTCACCTCAAGATTGGACTACTGCAACGCCCTCTACATGGGGCTGCCCTTGTGCCAAATCCAGAAGCTGCAACTGGTGCAGAATGCTGTGGCGCGGCTGTTGTTAGGTCTTCCCATGCGGGAACATATCCAGCCCGCCTTAAAAGCACTGCACTGGCTGCCTATAGCGTACCGGATAAGGTTCAAGGTGCTGGTTCTTACCTATAAAACCTTATATGGCCTGGGACCTACTTACCTGAAGGACCGCCTCTCTCCATATGTTCCCCAGCGAGCAGTACAGTCTGGATCTCAAAACCAACTGGCCCTGCCAGGGCAGAAGGAGGCGTGGCTGGCAATTACAAGGGCCAGGGCGTTTTCGGTGGCGGCCCCATGCTGGTGGAATGAGCTCCTGGAGAACATCAGGGCCCTGCGGGATTTGTTACAGTTCCGCAGGGCCTGCAAGATGGAGCTCTTCCACCAGGCCTTTAAGTAGGGACCACCTAATGTATACGCCTTGGCCCTGGCCCAATTCCATCTGCTGCCAATTCCATCTGCCAGCCTGTGTGAATGCACACAGGATTTCATCTGAGTGCTGTTCTGATACACCTATGAAGATAATTTGTAAGCTGCTGATTTTGTGGTATTAGTCTAATTGTTTTAATTGACATTGTATGTATTAATTTGTGTTGTTAGCCGCCCTGAGCCCGCTGTTGGCGGGGAGGGTGGGATATAAGCAATGTTCCCTCTAAGCTGTGGAATCTTGTGAGCAAAAATTCTACTTTGTGAGCAACTGGCATTAAAATTGTGAGCTAGCGATTTGGCTACTGCATAAATTAGCTTGCTCTGGAACCGTCCTTCCTTGAGCTAAGACAAAAATGTGTGAGCCAGAGGCTAAAATACTGTGAGCTAGCTCACACTAACTCAGCTTAGAGGGAACACTGGATATAAGTCTCATTAAATAAATAAATCCTTCCCCTCTGCTGCCAGGCTTTCTCCTCATTAACATGCTTGGTTGCAGCGGTCAGAAGGAACTGTTGGGATGTCCACGCCCGCTCCTCTGGGCATGAAAATCCGTTAGAGCTTTCTACAATACCAAAGGATTCCTGCGCAGGTGCAGAAACCCATCAGTGTGAATGCACAAATGACCACTTGAAGATCATCAGTTACAGGTAGGCAACCTGTTTTTCCCCATGAGGGACTCGCTGGCTTGGAGGGTGGAGTCTATGGCATTGTACCTGTCTGAGGTCCCACTCCTCCTCAAACCTCACTGTCTCCAGGCTCCATCTCTCAAGTCTCCAGGAATTTTCCACCTTGAGTTGGCAACCCTACTATGTCACATTGGCTGTCATAAAGGGTCCATCTCAGCAGTGTATAAAGAAGTAGACTCCACCATTTTCTCCAGGGGAACTGATGTCTACCATCTGGAGAGCACTTGTAATTCTGAGTGATTTCCAGCCCTCACCTGGATATTGGCAACCATACTTCCACTAGAGGAAAAGTAGTCTTTTTCTGCAATGGGGACCATAGCAGCTGACATCATTCTCCTCTCCCCCTTTTTGACTTGCACAACAACCCTGTGAGGTAGGTTAGGCCTAAAGTCTGTGACTGGCCTAAAATCACCCACTCAGCAAGAACCTGGATCTAGCAGATCCTGCTCTGAAGCACTGACTGCTACGCCTAGGGTAGCCAACCTCCAGGTGGAGCCTGAAGATCGCCCAGTATTACAGTTGAACTCCAGACAACAGATCTCCTCCCCCCCCCAGAGAAAATGACTGCTTTGGAGGGTGGCCTCTATGGCATTCTGTTCAGCTGGCCCCAATGAGTTTTCTCCCAGAGTCCAACGTAGGTGTAGAAAGGGGCTTTCAGAGAAGCAGGCTTGGTTGCCTAGCAACGGGCACTAAGCAGGAGAAAGAGCCTGAGGAATTTCACACAGCCAATATGTTCCATTTCAGGAACTCTTCAGTAATGGTTTCTGTCAGGCATTTTACACAGAACCATATTAGTACCGGTTCCCTAACGGAACATATTGGCCCTTTCACACAGAAACGTGTCTCTCCTGTTGGGGAAGCGTTCCTGAGCCGGTTTACCTTGAAACCTACTCCCAAGCATTCTTCAGTTCTTTGTACCAGTCCTGAAGCACTATGGGGTGCTGTGTGAAATGCCCCCTTGTTTCTGACAGTTTATTCTGGGTATGCTAGCTGTGTGCGGGGGAGGGGGTTATGCTGATAGTCCATTGTCTTTTCACTGACAGAAGCAGGCCACTGAGGGGACAGTTAGACCCACCTGGCAGTGGGCGGAGGAGAAGAGTGGACCCAGCACCAGTCGGTCCTTCCCTTCAGACTGAGGCTGAGATGCTGGCCAGTGGCTCTGTGGGCGGGACTGAGGGAAAGCAGGGAGAGAATGCAGCCACTGACCAGGAACCCCCTTTTGAGTGGCAGTCCATCCAGCCAACTGATTTTGGCGCCCCGTGGAATCTTGCCCTATGGAATCTTGAAAACGGCTTTATATAATAGGAAAGATGCTATTTAAGCTGCAATATCAGAATCACCACCAGATGCCGAAATTGCCTGAAATGTAAAAGAGAAAGTTCCTGGGTGCTTTGAGAGTTGTAATCAACAAAGCCAGGAATGTCAAGGTCACTTCTTCAGTCTCGTTATGAGTCCACTTTTAAATCCACAGGGAAAATTTCTCCAAATATTCACTTAGGTTATTGTACAGTTCCACAAATTTTAATGGGAAGCAACTTATAAGGTTTCACTCTCCAGCACTCTTCCAGTAGGTCATAAAACGATACAACCAGAAGCAATATAATCCCAAATCTGTTATTTCCTCGCCAAAGGTCTCATTAAGATCAACATGCACACTTTAAATTACTCCTCAGCAGAAAAGCTGCATCCATGGGGGAGGCGTTAAGACACAGTTCTCCCCTTCCTTCCTTTCAACTGTCTCCATTAAATCCCAAGCTCAATTAGCATATCAAAGCCTAAACACACTCACTCAGTTCATTCCAGACCGAAATCTTCCTCTTCACAGCGTCTCTGCAGTTCTGCTGACTAAAAAGGCTCTTCCAATAAATCAGAAGAAATAAAAAATCCATACAACAGCACTATAATCCCAAATCTCTGTTAGTTCCTCACCAAAGGTCTCTCAAGATCAACACATACCCTTTAAATTATTCCATCTCCTCTGTTGCCAGCTGATCTCTCCGCTGAAAGGCCACTTCCATGTGTGTGTGAGGGTGCTTTAAGACACAGTCCTCCCCTTGCCACCTTTCAAACATCGCTGTTAAATCCCAAGCTCAATTAGCAGATCAAAGCCTGGTCACACTCACTGAGTTCATTCCAAACCGCCAAAGTCCTCATCTTTACACCATCTCTGTAGCTCTGCTGACTGGAGTATTCACTGTTTGATGCCAGAAAAATGGCTCCCATTACAGTTCTCACCAGGCAAAAAGTTTGAGAGCTTAGACCCAAGCCGCTGCCTGTGCATCTTGTCACCATAGTTACGCAAGTTTGACCTAATTCATTAGGAGACATTAATGTACTTTGGTATATTAGTACTGTTGCTTTAAGAACAACTCCCAGAGGCTCTCTAGAAGGGAGAGGACCATAACTAGAGGAGTTAGAGCTACTGAGGCCTAGTTTTGATCTGTTCTGTTAGATGGCTATTGTGTTCTAATAAACACAGTTCTTATTACTCCTACTGCCTCCTGCACTGATCCTTTCCCTCTCTAAAGACACAACTGTACCTTATACTATATTAGAAAATGAGTTCACCTAACCCAGCACTTTATGTTCTAGCTAAGAGGCTGGGAAATAGAACCTGGGACCTTCAGCATGCAAAGCAGATCTAGGGTTGCCAGGTCCCTACCTGCTGCCGCGGGGAGGGGGGAACGGAGCTTCCTCTCCGAGAACTTCTGGCATGTATGCATAGTGCACACACCACAATGACATCACCCAAAGGTGACATCTTTGCACTAGGCACCACCAGAAGGACGCTCTAGGCCAAGTGCCTCTGGGTGATGTCATCGCGCTGGGCACATTGGTGCAGTCTCAGCACTTTGGAGGCAGGGTTCTCCCCACTGGCCAGATCCTGGCGGATTGGGGGCCCCTAAAGCGGGCATACCCCTGCCCCCCTTCAGGGAATGGTAAGCTTAAACAGATCCTCTACCTGTGAGCTAGTTTCAGAGGGACAAAGGGAGCTTTGATACTCGAAAGCTTATACCCCAAAAAATCTTGTTGGTCTCTAAGGTGGACTTGAATCTACCTGTGAGTTGTGTCCTCTCTTCACCCAAATTTTCAGCATTCAGAGGTGTGCTTTCCCAATACTGCTTTCACTTCACAGCTGCCCAGAGGCATGAAACATAAATCTTTGTTTAGAGATTGCTTCCTGACTCAACACCAAGTAGTTACAAACTGCAGTATCCGTTTTCTTCTTCGCCACTTCCACAGGCACCTTCTAGTGAAGGGAATAAAACAGATGGAGGCCTTCCCAAAACCAAAAGGGAAAGAAAGCTTAATGCTTTAGGAAAATGAATAGGCTATGTGTACATGTCCTCCTTTTTGTGTTGTGGCCATCGCTATATGTCATGGGCAGTGGCTAGAAAGGTTCACTACAGGCTGCCACCACTCTGGTATGAGTCTCCTTGGGAGGGCCTGGAGTACTCACCCTACCCCCTTTTACAGTACTTTTATAACAGGTTTCTCCTTGTACTTGACCAAATGAGGTGTGAGGACCCAGGCAGACTAACAAATAATTTTATTAAGAGATTTAACAACAACTTTAGATTTATAACAAATAGGAAAAATGAGCAAAGTAAAGGCAGGTAAATCAGTAAACTAATAAATCATAATGCGTCTATCTACACATTCCTAGCCTCCCCTAGGTTCACAGTCTAACTCACCCCTTTTTGGATGAGGGATCCCTCTGTCTGCAGCAGTTTCCACCAGCCCTGCTCCCTGAGAGAGAACACCCTCCCACTCTGGGCATGGCCTTTTATCTCCTCTTCCCTAGCACCACCCTCTGTTCCCCTTAGGGTTGCCAAGTCACTTACCTCCAGGAGCAGGGGAGTCCTGCTCCTGTTTCGGGAGTCTTGTACACACGCTTTGCACGCATGCAGCGTGATGACATCACCTTGCAATTATCATAGAGTTTTTAGGGCGATTGCTAGAGCGTTTTTCCAGTAATGTGCCCAGCGTGATGACGTCACCTCTGGGTGATATCATCATGCTGGGCAGTTGGCTGGATCGGGCCGCTTTGGGGGTGGGGTTCCCCCCGCCAGCCAAATCCGGACTGGCGGATTGGGGACCCCTATAGTGGGGGATTCCCTGCCCCCCGGGGGGACTTGGCATCCCTAGTTCCCCTACTGGTGTAGTTTTCCCTCGAAAATCTCCTGTTACCCAGTCATAGGGTCCAGAGGGAACCTTGGAAATGTAGGCCCTGATGACTATTCCAATACAGGCTTCCCTGGAGCCACTAGGCCACCCCAGAACCTGTAGACCACTCCACTAGGCCCATGATCATGACACTATATAACATGCAATGGATATTTCACTATGGAAAAAAGTCTATAATCTGATTTATGAGCCCAAAGAATCCAAAATAATGGCTGAAACAACCATCAAATTAAGTTAGGTATATACACAGTGTAGTATTAGAATATTAGTCTAGAATATTGGAGACTCAGGTTTGAATGCCTGCTCTGCTGTGTAAGCTCCCTGGGTGACCTTGGGCTGGTTGCGTTCTCTTAGCCTAACCTGTCTCAGGAGGGGAGAACAATGTTGCTAGTCACTTCGGGTACCCATTGCTGAGACAAGTGGTACAGAAATACCTATATCTGTCTGTCTGTCTATCTAATTATTCAACAGCAATGGAGAAGGTTTTGTTCCTTTTTTTTAATAGATTTTGTTCCTTTTTAAGTACTGGCACTAGAGCACAGGTGCCAAGGCATCTGCTCATTGACTTCCTGGTATCTGATTCCTCCAAAGCAAAGAGCCAGTCTTGGATTTCCTCTGCCTGATTGGATCTGGATGTGTTTTAGAAGCGCCCAGGAAGAATCACCTCCATCCTAGGAGGATGCTTGGCTTAGAATTTCCCATCATTTTGTAATTGGACCTAGACCCTCTGGCCTCCATCTTCTGGTGGTGCCCACTACCTGTTGTGAAAGTGTCAAAAGTGCCCACCAGTTCAATAAGGTTGGGAACTCCTGGAATAGAGCAAGTTGCACCTCATTTTAGGAGCTGCTGTGTGAAAAGAGGCTTGGTAAATTATATTCTTCAGCCTCAGTTCCCCATCTGTAAAATGGGAATAAAATAGTAACTAACCAAATACGCCAATCCACAAATACCTTCAACTATAAATTCCCTACTTATAATATGCAAATGTTCCTCAGAGATAGTAGAAGTTGAATAACTCAGTGCAGAGGTACAGATTTGCATCTTTGCCTGTGTCAGAATTAGATTCTAGCAACGGGCGTAATTTCAAAGTGACAAAATGATAGCTGTGTTTTGAATCACTGGAACTGCTCAGCACCCACCATCCATCCACATTTCAGCAAATTTCTATGCAAATCTGTGCCAGTCATAGAGTTAGTAAATCAAGACCCCTGAAGAAGAGAACAGGCTCATCTAGAGATGGTAGTAGGCAAGTCACAGCATCTGGGCTGCTGGTTGACATGGACAGAGAGGTAGTTGAGAAGCACCTGGCTGCACTGAATTAGTACAGATCCCCAGGGCCAGATGATATGCACCCAAAAGTGCTCAAAGAACTTTCTAGAGCTCTTGCAGAGTCTTTGTCAGTCATCTTCCAGACCTCTTGGAGGACAGTAGACGTGTCACAAGACTGGAGGAGAACAGATGTTATCCCAGTTTTCAAAAAAGGGAGGAGGGATGACCCAGGAAACTACAGGTCAGTCGGTCTGGCCTCTGTCCCAGGTGAGATACTAGAGCAGATTTTAAAGGGATCGATCTGTGAGCATCTAAAGGACAACTTGGTGATCCGGGGATTTGTTCCCAACAGGTCCTGCCAAACCAACCTCATTTCCTTCTTTGATCAAGTGACAAGCTTACTGGATCGAGGGAATGCTGTTGATGTTGTTTACCTGGATTTCAGTAAAGCTTTTGACAGGGTTCTACATGATGTTCTGATGGGTAAAGAAGAAGAAGAAGAAGAGATTGGATTTATACCCCACCCTTCACTTGTAGTCTCAGAGCAGCTTACAAACTCCTTTCCCTTCCCCTCCCCACAACAGACACCCTGTGAGGTGGGTGGGGCTGAGAGAGCTCTGAGACAATTGTCCTTGAGAGAACAGCTGACACAGAACTATGCCCAAGGTCATCCAGCCAGGTGCAAGTGGAGGAGTGGGGAATCAAACCCGGTTCTACCACATTAGAGTCCGCACACTTAACCTCTACACCAAACTAAAGGACTGTGGACTGTACTGTAGGAAAGTTAGGTGGATAGGGAAAAGGTTGGAGAATCTCACTCAAGAGAGTTGTTGTCAATGGCATTTCATCTGAATGGAGTGAGGTGTCCAGTGGGGTGCCACAGGACTCGGTTCTGGGCCTGGTACTTTTCAATATTTTTATGATCTGGATGAGGGTGTGGAGGGGCTGCTCATTAAATTTGCAGATGACACTAAATTGGGAGGAACAGTAAACACACCAGAAGATAGAGACAGAATTCAACAAGATCTGGAAAAGTGGGCAGATGTGAACAAGATTCAATTTAACAAGGATAAGTGCTGAGTTCTACATCTGGGTAACAAAAATGAAGAACACACATACTGGATGGGGGATACACTTCTGAGTAGCAGTGTGTGTGTGAACAAGATCTTGGGGGTAAGGGTGGATTGAAAGTTAAATATGAGCAGCCAGTGTGATGTGGCAACAAAAAAAGGCTAATGATATCAACAGAGGCATAACATCCAAATCACAAGATGTTATAGTCCCGCTGTACACTGTTTTGGTCAGGCTGCACCTAGAGTCTTGTGCGCAGTGTGCAGGTGCCTTACTTCAAAAAGGATGTGGACAGAATGGAGTGACAGAGGAGAGCAAGGAGGATGATCAGGGGCCTGGAGACCAAGCCCTATGAGGAAAGGCTGAGGGACTTGGGAATGTTTAGTCTGGAGAAGAGGAAGTTGAGGGGGGACATGATTGTTCTCTTTAAGTATCTGAAGGGCTGTCACTTAGAGGAGGGCAGGGAACTGTTCCTGTTGGCAGCAGAGGATAGGACTCGCAATAATGGGTTTAAATTAAGGGCAGAGGTACTGGCTGGATATTAGGAAATCCTTTTTTACAGTAAGAATTGTTCAACAGTGGAATCATCTGGCTAGGGAGGTGGTGAGCTCTGCCTCACTGGTAGTCTTGTCAGGGATGCTGTAGTCTAGGCTGATCCTGCATTGAACTAGATGGCCTGTATGGCCCCTTCCAACTCTGTGATTCTATTATTCTATGGTTCTATAAGTTTTTATGCTTTTGTGTGTATGTATTACTATGATATGAGGTCTAACCACTTTGCTAGCATATGCTGTATTTTTAGTGCATTGTTGCCCTGCCATTCCCACAAGGAGCTTAAGGCAGTATCCATGCTTCTCTCAACCTTTGTTTTGTAGAAAAGAGCAAGAGTCCAGTAGCATCTTAAAGACTAACAAGATATGTGACACTGCCACACTGCTCACTTCTTCAGATATGCTTCTTCAGTTGTTTTGTGTTCACAACAGCACTGTGTGACAGGTTACACTGAAAGAGAAATAGTGATTGGTCCAAGGTTACCAAGTGAACTTGGCAGTGTGAAGATTTGAACCCAGGTCTTCCAAATCCCAGTCTAACCACTGCATCACACTTTCTTGGTAAACTGATAACTATGGATGTATGTATTGAACCTTAGCCTGGAAGAAGTTCCTCCAGCCTAAGCAACCTTCCTCCCACTTAACATGGCTTTTGCTCCAATGAAGGAGCCACGTATGCTGGAGGAAGGCTTCAAACTGCTCACAGGGTAGTAGAATATATGCCACCATTTGGGATAGCTACTTGCAAAAACCATAGGGATAGCTCTCATTATTTACTTATTTAATTCATTTATAACTGTGAGGCTTCTGATTAGTTTCAATAAGTCAGGCCTTGTATTTCAAATCAAAGTCTTTATTCTTAATGGTCTTTCAGGAAACACTTGCGTTGTTAGTGATACCAGATACAGAAGGGGAGGAATTGATATACTGTATTCAAACACGGGTAAAAGTGCGGGTGCCAATGAGAATAAAAATATCAAGTGCCAAAATGTGCTACCGTTACTTTCTCAGGAAAAAAGGTGCGTAAGCAGAGCTAAATTCCCATCCCTGGCCCTGTGTGTGTAATCTACATGCATTCCCCCACAAAAGACACCTGGAAGAGCAGAGGCCCAGTTGCCCAAGGTTACAAGTGCAGCAACAGAGATAACATGAGTCTAGCAAAATATCTGAGCTCATACTGAGGAGGGAGGGGTGAGGGGCGAGGGGGGGAACCGCCAGAATGGAAGCTGATGCCGATCTCCCACCGGGACCTGCAATAGGGACAAAGAAGGGGAAGCAAAACATGACAGGGAACCTGACATCCTGCCCCTCCCAAAATCAACCCCCATCAGATTTAGAAGGGTAACGTTTATGAAAGGCACGAATCAACCGAGGAGCATGAACATGATCAGCCACCACCCACTCACTCCATTCAGGGCCAAAATCCACCCAGTTCACAAGGTAAAACAAACGGCCTCGTTTGAGTTTAAAGTATAAAATGCTGGAAATCTCAAAATGCGGCTCCCCCTCCTTCATCAGAGGAGGAGGTGCTGGAATCGCCGTACACCAGGAGTTCGGCCCAGGGCTTTTCTTCAATAGACTGTAATGGAACACAGGATGAACAGAGTTCAGTGACTTAGGCAATTCAAGTTCAAAAGACACAGGAGAAATCTTGCGCAGGACCTTAAAAGGGCCGACGTATTTCCATCCCAATTTATGGCTCGGCTGTAAGCCGCGAATGTTTTTTGTAGACACATAAACAGAGTCTCCAGGCTACAGCTCCCAACCAGGAGCTTTATTCCGGTCCACGTATTTTTTGTAATCCGCTTTAGCCCAATCTAACGTTTTTGCAATAAGGGGCCAGGAGTCTTGCAGCTTAGTCCACCAAGGTTCAAAAGGAGAGGGTGAGCTGTCACTGGGGGGTAGAATATTAGGCAGTGGGTTACTTTCATACCCCCCCCCCCCCCCCACTGCTAGGAAAGGGGAAACACCAGTAGAAGAGTGCACTGAATCATTGTAGCTGTATTCAGCAAAAGGGAGCAAATCCATCCAGTAATCTTGGTGGTAGTTTGAGTAACACCTCAAAAATTGTTCCAGGATCTGATTAGTTCATTCGGATTGTCCATCAGTCTCTGGGTGATAAGCAGAACTGAGGGCGGGTTCAATGCCCATAGTCTGTAAAAGCTCCCGCCAAAAGGTGGCAACGAACTGACTTCCCCTATCAGAAATTACATGTCTAGGAAAAGAATGAAGTTTCACCACGTGATTAAAGAACACTTTGGCTAAACCCTTAGCTGTGGGCAATTTCTTGAACGGAACAAAGTGTGCCTGCTTGGAAAATAAGTCCACTACTACCCAGATTACAGTTCTCCCTTTGCTGGGTGGTAGATCAGTTATGAAATCCATGGAAATGTCCTCCCAAGGCCGGGAGGGGGTGGGAAGGGGTTGTAAGAGACCTGGAGGCTTTCCCCTTCATTTTTTGCACATTAGGCAGGTTTGGCAAGAAGTTACATAGTCTGAGACATGTTTACGCATCCGCGGCCACCAAAACTGCCTCTGAAGTAAGTTCAACATTTTCAAGTACCCAAAATGTCCAGAGAGCTTAGATTCATGGCAAGCATTTAAAACGGAGAATCTAAGAGAACTGGGCACCACCAATTTCGAGCCTTTATACCAGCACCCATTGGGCTTATGTTCCAAACCCTCCTCCCCATGCCATTTATCCTGATCCTGCTAGGAATACTCCATTGCACATTTTGTAATCCACTCAGAGGAGGGAGCCGTGGCGGACAGCTGCTTTTGGCTCCTGGTGACAACAGCCCCGCTAAGTTGCTCAGGTGAGAACATGGAATTGAACACTTCTTCCCTCTTAGATTCATGCTGGGGAAGCCTGGACAATGCATCTGCTAAGGGGTTAGATGTTCCAGGGAAATGTCGCAATTTAAAATTGAACTTGGAAAAGAAATCAGCCCACCGGAGTTGTTTGGCTTTCAAAGTTCTACGGGTTCGCAGCACCTCCAGGTTTTTATGATCAGTCCAGATCTCAAACGGTGTCTGCGCCCCCTCTAACCAATGCCTCCAGGTGGACAAGGCTAAGCGGATGGTGGCTGCCTCTTTGTCCCACACAGACCAGTGTTTTTCAGGCTCATTAAATTTTTTGGAGACATATGCCAAAGGGTGCAGCTTCCCATCCTCCCCTTTTTGCAGAATTGCCCCACCCATGGCCACATCAGAAGCATCAACATGTACAATGAACTCCCGAGTCTCATCTGGGTGCACCAGGATGGGCTCTGAAGTAAAAAGTTTTTTGAGCTTGTCAAAGGCTGCTTGACATTCAGGCGACCAGTTCAGGTGCTCACCCAGCTTGCCAGCTTCAGGACCCTTTGTTTTTAACAGGTCAGTTAAGGGAAGGGTGACTGTGGCAAAGTCTTTTAAAAATGTTCTGTAAAATTTGCAAAATCCTAATAGGCTTTGCAGCTTTTTGCGTGTACGGGGGGCTTCCCATGTGACTACTGCGTCCACCTTGGCAGGGTCCATCTCTAAACCCCTGGGGGAAATGCGGTAACCCAAAAAATCAATTTCAGTACAGTGAAACTTGCATTTTGACAGTTTAGCAAAGAGCTTGTGATTCATGAGGGTGGACAACACTTCTCTCATCAATTTAACGTGGGAAGGTTTATCTTGGGAATAAACAATGATATCATCTAGATAACAGAGAACCCCCTTAAATAAGTGCTTGTGCAACACCTCATTAATTAGGCTCATAAAAACTCTTGGAGCTCCAGCCAATCTGAAGGGCATAACCTGATATTTGAATTGCCCCAGGGGGGTATTAAAGGCAGTCTTATATTCATCCTCCTCTTTGATGCGCACTCGGAAATAAGCTTCCCGTAAATCCAGTTTGGAAAAGATCTTCCCCTTAGCCACCTCTGCCAACAAGTCTTTGATCAAGGGTAAGAGGTAAGCATTGGAGGCGGAAACGGCATTCAATCCCCTATAGTCCATGCAAAGCCGTAAGCCACCGTCCTTCTTTTTCTGGAACAGAACAGGGGCAGCAAAAGGAGATTTCACTGGCTGAACGAAACCCTGCTCTAGATTTTTATCCAAAAACTTCCGCAGTTCATCTCTCTCTGTGGGACTCATAGAATATAACTTTCCATTTGGTAACTTCTCCCCAGGTAACAGTTCTATAGCACAATCAGTAAGTCTATGGGGGAGAAGTTCATCAGCCTCTTTTTCACTGAACACCTCGGCCAGGTCTCGGTACTCCGGAGGAATTCTGTTTAAGTCCTCTGAGACCAAACAAGCGAAGGGGGTGGAGGGAGGTCCCGAACCCCAGCCGGGATTCCATTTGTGCTGTGTGCATTTGGGATCGACCCATGTAATCTTCCCTTCACTCCACAACATAGGGATCATGAGCTCCCAACCATGGGCTTCCCAATACCATAGGGAATTATGTGTGGGGGGTGATGACAAAGGCTCTCTGCTCCCAGTGATCCCCAGTCCCCAAAATCAAAGGCTCAGTCTCTGCTATGCAAGCCTCTTTCATTCCAGACCCATCCATCTAAGGTGAAGCGCAGAGGCTCAGATAACATGTTAACTTTGGGTCCCAACCCCTCCACCACTAAAGGACTAATCAAGTCTCTAGCACACCCCGAGTCAATAAGGGCTCGCACCCTGACGTGGGTGCCACTTCCAGGGGCAATAACAGTCACAACCATATAGAGCAAAGGTCCAGGACTGCTCACTGTTGGCAGCGCGGCCAGAGGGGGGACCTGCAGCTCCACGCCTCCTACTGCAGGTTTGGGAAGTTTCCCGACGGCTGAGCGGTCACAGCTTCCAAGGTGGGATTCTCACCCTCTGCCGGTGCCCCTTCCAGCTGTAATGCCCGGGGTTTAAACACTCCTTTTGTGGGTCGTTCCTCCAGGAGTCGGCTGGGAAGTCTTCGGTGCTTTCGGGGCTCCCAGGGGACAGGAAGATGCAAAGTGGCCGCTCTCCCCGCACCGCATGCATAGCCCTTGCTTAAACCGAGCATCGCAGAGCTCTTGAACGGCGGTTTTAAACTTGGGCTTCGGTGTGCTCTTAGCAAGGGAGTGAGAGGCCGGTGAACTCAGTTTAATCAATGTGAACCTCTCCTCCACGTCGGCCGTCGTTCTCATCCAAGCCGCTAATGAGCCGGGCCGATCATTTCTCAACACAGTCTCGTATATCTCACGGTTCAACCCCTCCCTGTACTTCTCGATGAAAAGATCTTGACCCCAGTCCTGCACCTTAGCAGCTATTCTACGGAATTGGGCAGTATACTCCCTTACAGAGGATCGGCCCTGAACCAGCTTTCGCAGCTGATTCCTGGCTTTCTCCTCCCCCAAGGGATCCTCGTAGTGCTGCCGGAGGGCCCACATAAAGTCATTTACTGATCTCAATTCAGGACCCGGGGGGTTGTGCAGACTCACATACCAGTCACTTGCAGTGTCCTGCAGCTTAGAGCCAATATAGCCAACCCTTTCACGTTCAGTAGGGTAAAGGTGGCCCCAAGTTCCCAAAAACTGCTCAATCTCGATGATGAAAAACCGGAGTTTGTCAGGATCCCCATCAAACGTAGCTGTCAAGGGATCGTTAGGTGGCTGCTGGTATAGTCGGTCCACAGGACGTGGGGGCGGCTGTGCTGGTGCTGCTGGCCGCTGCTGGGGACCCACGAGTGGTTGTTGTGCAGGTCCTGCTCCGCCATCCTGCTGCTGAGCTGGCACTCCACCTCCCCCTCCGGCTCCTGCCGGAGGGGCCGCTCCCACAGCTGCTCCCAGCATGGCTTGTTGCATCTCAAGTAGCGCCTCTCGTAGCTCCACTGCCAACCTGTTGTGCATCTCATCGAATCTCCGGTCTATCTGGTTCCAGAGGTCATCTGTACCTCTCTCCGCTGGCCGAGGGGTCTCACATTCGTCTGGGACCAAACTCAACCTCCAGGAGTCCCTCTCCTCATCCGAGAACCACACGCACAATCCTCTCCTGTCATGGACCCAGGACTCCAAAGTACCCCCACCAAAGGTCGACCAGGAATACCTTGGTCGGGGTTCTGCACCGCCTGTGGCTCCCCCCAACTGAGGGGAGCAAATAAATCATAGTTCGTGGTCACCGGCTCCACAGGTGTGGTGGAGACCAGTGTTTCGGGGGTTGAGGTGGGAACAAGGGACCCATCATCCGACATGGCCAGGTCTGGGTTTCACTCCTTCCTGATTGGAAGGATCACTAACAATCTGTGAGGCTTCTGATTAGATCCAATAAGTCAGGCCTTGTATTTCAAATCAAAGTCTTTATTCTTAATGGTCTTTCAGGAAACACTTGCGTTGTTAGTGATACCAGATACAGAAGGGGAGGAATTGATATACTGTATTCAAACACGGGTAAAAGTGCGGGTGCCAATGAGAATAAAAATATCAAGCGCCAAAATGTGCTACTGTTACTTTCTCAGGAAAAAAGGTGCGTAAGCAGAGCTAAATTCCCATCCCTGGCCCTGTGTGTGTAATCTACATGCATTCCCCCACAAAAGACACCTGGAAGAGCAGAGGCCCAGTTGCCCAAGGTTACAAGTGCAGCAACAGAGATAACATGAGTCTAGCAAAATATCTGAGCTCATACTGAGGAGGGAGGGGTGAGGGGCGAGGGGGGGAACCGCCAGAATGGAAGCTGATGCCGATCTCCCGCCGGGACCTGCAACAGGGACAAAGAAGAGGAAGCAAAACATGACAGGGAACCTGACAATAACCTGCCTTTCTCCCTAATGTGGGACCTAAGGCAGCTTATATCTCATTCTCCTCTCCTCCATTTTATCCTCACAACAACCCTGTGAGGTAGGTTAGGCTGAGAGAGTGTGACTGGCCCAAGTTCATCCAGTGAGCTTCTGTGGCATGAGTGGGGATCTGAACCTGGGTCTTCAAGATACTAGTCTGACACTCAACCACTACACCACACTGGTTCTTATTGTACTGTGAGAATAATACAAATGAAAGCATTCTAATTTAGCACAGAAGAGTCCATCTGGAAGATTCAGTGCAAAATTTAGAACATACCAAAAATTATTTAAAAACAAACTCCCTTCTATTTCCAGTTTTGTTTTTGTACCCAGTTCATTTCAAGTCCTTGAGGTGCAACAGTCAACTGGTTGCAATAGAAAGCACTCTGGCTTGCTGTGTTTTCTGGCATTTTGCATTATATTAGATGCAATGATCTTCAGTGTATCTCTGGTGGAACAGTACTGCTCTGGCTTGCAGGCCCTGTTTCACCCTGCTCTTCAAGGTTTTCCCAACACCTGGAGAGGCTTTTCTCTCTCTCTATGTGCAACCACCACCACCACCTGACCTTTATTTATTTAATTAATTAGATTTGTATTCTGCCCTTCCTGCCAGAGCGGGATTGCCCACTGTAGGGATTGCCCATGGGGGGGGGGTGAATTCAGGACTCCCAACTTCCCTTTCCAACTTCTGAGGCCTTGCCTCTGTGCCTCCCTCTACCCAGGGCCTGATGTCAGGTTCCCTGTCATTTTGTTGTTCAATTCCTCCATGCAGACTGTTTACTCCCAGCGGGAGTATGGTATCCTGTTTCTTCCTATGTCAGAGTGCTCTTACCCTCACACCCCCTCCCTCTCCTCCCCCTGCGTCTCGCCAGCTCTGCTAATCTGTTTTGCTGTGAAGTTAACCTTGGGATGTTTCTGTGATGGGTTCCTCCAGGTGCCTGACTGTGTGGGAATGTGAAGTAGGAGTTCTCGCGGGGGGGGGGGGAGTGGTTTCTAGCTTGCGCGCCTTTTCTCTGGGAAAGTAACTGCTGGGGTTTTTTGCGCTTTTTGCCTATTACACTGATTGGTGCTTGTCATTTATCTGCTATTTGAAAACTGTATAATTGCTCTGAGTCCTATTGATCTGGTATCACTGTCAATGGACATGTTCCCTGAAAGACCATTAAGAAAATAAAAGGACTTTGCTTTTACACTGAGGCCTGGCTTATTGGATCTAATCAGAAGTCTCACACCTGGTTAACATGGGGATAACTTGCTGCCTTGTGCACCACCAGGGGAGTAGCCACTTGCCAACTGACTGCCCTCCCCTTCCTCCTGGTGCTCCTTTTAAAATAAAGTGTCCAAGATAGTGGAGGTCTATGTGGCACAGAGAACCACTACCAGGATCAAAAGTTACAAAGTATTTATTTAAAAGAAAATGTTCACAAGCATATTCTTAGCACAGCACCAGACTAAGGGATTAAAAAGAAATGGGTAAAATGCAATTCCTCTGTCCCTTCCTCTATACGAGCCCTTTCAGATGTTAAATATAAGGCATGCTCCTTAGCTTAGACAGTTACAGATCTTTTACAGGAGTGCCATTACCTTCAAGCCTCTTTCAGGTGTGCAGGCCAGCACATGGCAATGGCCTCCTCCAGACTGCAATAAGAGTTCTGTCTGCCTGGATGGAATCTGCACAAAAGAGCACTTCCTCCTTGCTCCCAGGAGTTTTATAATCTCTTCTTCTCCTCCCACTGACCCGGTCAGGCCAGGTCAAAGAAGCTTTTCCTGTAGTCTCCAGGAGTTTCTTCCTAAAATTTTTCTAATCTTAATTCCTCCAAATCTCTGTTCCCTGCTTGGAGGGGGGGGGGATACAGGGGGGATACTGGACCAACCCATTGTCTCTAGCTAGACCTATTCGCATTTCTTAAGAGGTACCTGAGGAGAGGCTGGAAAGCCACTGAACTGACTTCCCCCTTCCTGCCTGTTCTCTGCCCAGAGAGAGAACTTTTAAAAACTTCTGGTGAAGGTTTTACTCAGTTCAAACCTCCACCCCAAAAGGCATTTCTTCACAGTATCATTTATGTACAAAATATCACTTTGTCTGGCTTGAGTGTGTGCCCCTTCATTTTTAATTTTGTTTGGTGCTCTTGTAGAACAGAACAGAAGCTCCAGATATGAGATTCTTGGTAAACACACTTATTTCATTTTTGTGGCTAAAATTCAGCTCTGCGTATGAGCACAGCTGTATGGAATGGTGGAGCCTTCTGAGGCAAGACAGGGCAGCAGCTGGAATGTGGAAAATAAACCACATCTCTGAAGACTGCATGCCTGTTGCCATCTCCTTGGGGAATGTACATTTCCAGTTCCCCCGAAGAGGAGTGTCCTACTCCTAGGCTCTCGACTTTGTGTGTTCTATTTAATACCAGGCAAACATTTGATCAACTGCTTGGGTTTCGTATTTATTTACTTGGATATCGTTCATTGAATTCTGGCCCAGATGCTGCAAGAGGCTTTAAGATCATGGACTGAAAGGTTTCTTCTGGTTTCACATCCAGGCTGATGAAGCATTCTGGAGGACTCAAAAGTTTGCACACTATAGTTCTTTTCAGATATTACAGTGATGCATCACAGAAGCATACTGACTGTGCATGGTGTGCACACAAAAGAATTTGGGATTTTTCGGATTCGGATATATTGGACCCCCCCAAAAATTGGGATTCCTGAAAAACCCTGAATTACAATACCGGTATGGTATTCAGATTCAGTTTTTTCCAGAAATCCTGATTTTCCCCGCTCCATTATTGTGAGAGTCCTACAGAATCAGTCACAAACAAGCATCCTTAAAGAAAGGTGATCTTCATTGAGAAAGATCTGTTGTGGTCATCTACACATTTTGTGTCAGTAATGGCTAGAAGGTTCTCTATCCAGAGCAATTATACAGAATTCAAAAGGGTCTTGCAATGGAATGCAACCAATCCCATAAATCAGAAAAGATGCACAAATATACTGGTTACAAGTTCTCATAAGAAAATGCAGGAAGGTGAATCAGCAGACACTACCCAATGGCCAAGGTCAGAGCAAAATGGCAAGCGATAAGCAAGCAGGGAGGGAATCAAAACATAACATTCCAAGCAGCCTACATCCCAAGGCAGTCCAAGCCACCTTCTGGGGAGGGGATGGCAGCATTAGCTGACATTTATCCCGTATAGGACCATTATAGTAAATGGGGAAGCTATCTGAGGGTAACCAGGGGTCTGGGAAGGCTATTTCTTGAGGTAGAGGCATCAAAATTTCTGCATAGCTTCTGGTGCCTCTACTCAAAAGAGCCACCAAATTTCAAAAAGATTGGATTAGGGGGCCCAATTCTATTGGCCCCCAAAGAAGGTGCCCCCATCCTCAATTGGTTCCAAAGGTGTGGAGGGGAACAAGGACTGATATCAAACCAGAGAGTCTCTAAAGTAGGAACTGAAGGTGGGGGGGATTTTTCCAAGCCCAGCAGAACCAGTGCATGTACAGAGTGCCCCAAAGAACCAGTGCATGTACTGAGTGCCCAGGCATATTACTGTAGATGTTGTTTATTCTTACAGAAAATCTATGATTATCGGTTCTACTTTGAGAAAGCTTCTCAGCGAAATGACAGCTATTAGCTAGCAAGCTTGTGAGACTAAAGTCTTCTGGAACCATGGATTCTTCTATGAAACCGTCCTTCTGGGATTTACATCCTTTGGAACATTATTCACTCAATTGAGAGTGCTTTGTATTTCTGTATAAGAAATATTCCATGATGTACTGCTGTGATCATTTCAAGATTTTTCTACTAGTGTATCACATTCTGTATGTTTCCTTGTTCTGAATATTGCACGGTATTTACAAGCACAATTTAATACACAGCTTTAGTTAATACAAAATTGATTGATTGATTGATTGAATTGATTTTTACCTCACCCATTCCAGCCTATGCTGGCTCTGGGTGGCTCACAACAAGATAATATTATTTGGTGCACAGTTTGATATTGTTTTCTGCTTTTGGGATCTGAATTCAGTGGATGGGCTCTTGCTGAGGAAACCTTCTCTATGGAGCATGAGGCTGTGTTCTCAGGAAGGAGGTTTCTCCCTGCCCCAGAAGTGCAATTGTAAGGCTGGGCAGCATCCTTATGGAATTTTCTGATTTATAGGGGCAGCGTATGGACTATGCCATCAGTTATGTGGGACATGAGAGTACACTAGGTGACCAGTGGGAAGACGGGAATAGATGCCTACACTATAGGACCAGAGTACCATTTTCTGAGGTTGCCACCTCCAGGCGGGAGGTTGACACAGAGAACAAAGACACTCACACAAAGTCTCGTACCGGTCCAGGTTCAACCCTTGATGGTACTGCTCCACAAAAACTTCTTCAGGCCAACCCCTAATTCTTGCAGCATAGCATTTGAAGGTCGCAGTGTACTCCCATACAGAGTCTCATTCCTGGGTCAGTCGCGGATCTGATTCCGAGCCTTCTTCTCGCTCATGGGGTCCTCATACTGCCTTCTGAGGGCCCACATAAAATCATCAGTATGTTCCAGTTCGATACCTGGTGGGTTATGAAGGCTCATGTATCAATCGGCAGCTTCGTCTCGGAGTCTTGTAACCCACCCGGTCTCCCTTGGCAGGGAAAGGATGGCCCCAGGTTTGCAGGAATCAGTCCGTCTCAATGATGAAGAATTATAGCTTAGCTGGATTCCCATCAAAGGTAGCTGCCAGAAGCTCTTGGGGGATTAGACGTCGGTCCAATCCAAACACGGGTGCTGTGGGGCCCGGTGGCCCAGGGGCTGGAGCGGCGGGCACCCCACCAGGAGGTGGCTGGACCGGTTGCTGCTGTGGTCCTACTCCCACCCTGTCACCACCTCCCCCTGCTCCATCAGCCCCGTCGCCTGGTACTCCCTCTCAGCTGACCACACGCTGGATCACAGCAGGGAGCTCCTCCAGGATAGCTGTCATCTCCCGTTGTAACAGCTGTTGCATTGCCTCAAACCGGCGATCCATGTGGGACCACATGTCCCCGAACTCTGGTTCCCTAGGGCAGCCAGAGTCTCGATGCCTGGCCGGGATACATGGCCAAGCCGCTCCCCAGGGTTCGGCTCCCCATGGTCAAGTCCCTATGTGGGGTCCAGCTCTCAACCGATTCAGTCCCGAACAAAGTCCATGAGTACCTGGAATCTCTCGGCTGGGTGTTCACCCAAGTGCAGGTGGGGATCACGATTGGCTCCTCACCCGTGGACAAGGGAAGACCTGAGTCAGAAGTCGTTGGAGGTTCAGCTTCGTCATCCATCGTGGTCAGGTATGGGTGATCTCTCCAAAGAAGGATTACTGACTCTCTTATGAGAGTCTAAGAGATTTCAAACTGCAACCAGAAGTTCTTAATCAGAAAATTCTTTTATTGCCAGTGGATCTTTAGTCATCTACTATAATGAAGTCGACCCCTCACCTATTTACCAACCAGACCCTTAACTCTGACCGACAGCGAGTGAGTGGATCTCCTGTCTTTCTTTGGGTGACAGGGTCCCTGAGGTAACCTGGATCATCCTCTCTCTCTCTAATAATAAACCCGCTGACCAGTTTCCTCCAATTAAAGTAGCTACAGTTTTACAATATAGTCTCTTTGGGGTTTGTTGATATTTGGTCTCTGCGTTTAGTATCTGAGGTAAATATTTGGGACCCTGTGTACTTTGGTCTGAAATCCCTTTTCAAAAGGCACCACAGCTTTTCTTTTACTGAATACAACTTTATTGGTACAATTGAGTATAAGTGGGGGGGATATTGCGGAGATTGCTTATATTGTCACGATGTTACTGTTCCTGATGTCACATTAAGCTTTACTGTTTTACAGGCTCGTTGTTACTTTGTTGCAGATGGTATGTTTTGATACACTTTGCACACACTCGCTAAACACTCAGACTTCACCCTCCTGTCCTGCTGTGTGGAGATGTACAGTTTCTTGGCTTGGCACCCCGGTCTCATACTAGCCCCCGTTGGCTCTTGACCGTCCTGCCCCTCAGCCTCACTAATCTCCCTTTTAGTCAGGATCCTTTGGTTGACAGTACTGAATAGCGTTTGTGTGTATTCTTAAGTTCACTTGTCTGCTCCCACTCTGGCAAGTCAGACACCTTAGCTCTTCTCACTGAGCTTTCACACGCTGTTCGCTCCCACAGAGCACCGAGGGGTACACAGACTGCCCTTCTGCTCTCTCTGACGTCCCAGGCTGGACTCCCTCTCCACCTCACAGTTCTCTGATCACTCCTTCCTAACTGACCACTCAGACAGTTATCTGTCTATCAACAGTGGGTTCCGAGCCCTTGGGCCCCCACCTTTTCAAGTCATGTGACTTCCCAGGCATTCTACTCTGCCCCTTTAAGTTCCATTTCGTCACATACACATCTTGAGTCAGTAATGGAAGGGTGAGGGTAAAATGGGTACAGTTATAGTGTATTCAAACAGGGCAGTGCAAAGTGAATCCTCCAATCACCACACAGATAAAATTGCACCCAAATATACTGGACATTTCTTCCCAGGCTAAAAGTGGGAAAAAGTACCGTTAGCACCTGGAAAAGGGAAGCAGCTGAGAAGCTGCGAAAAGCAACACAGTCAAGGTTAGGGAGGCATAGTGTGATAAGCTGCTGTGAGTGAGAACAGAGAGACATTCCAACGGAGGGGGTTAGAGGCCCACAGACAAGGAGAGGATTTGTCACCTCCTGCCTGGGAATGGCAGCCAAGCTGACACATGCCCCCTTCAGAAGTGGGCTTGGACATCTTGTAATTCCCTTTCAATGGTTGGTGTCAGGAGCTGTATAATTTTAAGCAGAATTTTGCTAATGTGAGGGATGAGAACGATTGTGCGATAATTGGAGCAGTCTTTGGAGTCTCCCTGTTTTTGGTAGTGGAATGCACTGAGCGTTTCCAGTCCCTTAGCCATGTGTTGGTTTCCCAAATTTTCCGACACAGGGCTCTGGTGATTGCAGGTGGTACAGGCCTCAGCAATTCTGCGGAGGTGATGTCAACACCTGGACCCTTGTTGTTTGGTAGTTGGCTCATTGCCATCATGATCTCTTCCTTAAGAATGGCTGGTTCTTTCTCAACTTCCCTTTCCTTGGTATCCTGAGGTTGGGGTTCTTTGCTACTAGTGTACAGCTGTTTTGTGTATTCTTGCCATCTGTTTTTGACTTCTTGTTGGTTGGACAGTTCTTTCCCTTGCTTGCTTTTGATAATGCCTTTACGGGCAGTAAATGGTGTTTGAATCTTCTTGACTTGCCTAAATGCAAGCTTGGTGTGGCCCTTTATGAAGTCCTCTTCCAGCTGTTTACAACGCTCGTCCCACAGAACTTCATTGTCTTTCCTTGCTGCCCTCTGGAAATTCACATTCAGTCTTCTTGCTTCTTCCCATTTCCCTACTGCTTTGGCTGCTTTTCTTTGCTCGGCTATTTTGATGGTTCCGTCTAAGAGCCACTTGCACTTTTTCTGTGGCTTCTTGTATGGTTCAGCTGCTATTTCGACTATCGTAGAATACATTTCCTGCCACAGTTCGTCAGGGGTTTTCTCAGCCGTGTCCAGCAGTTCAAACCTATTTTTTACCTCAATTGTGTGTTTGTGGGGGGGGGGGGGGTTTTGGTGACATCAAACTCCTTTAATGGTGTTGTCCTTTTGATGTTGCATAGTTTTATTCTGATTTTAGCCACCAACAATTCATGGTCTGAACCAGTCAGTGCCTGGATATATCTTGATGGCAAGTACTGAACTAGTCCATCTATGATTGCATAGAATATAGTCAGTCTGATTATGGTGTAGTTCATTTGGAGAGGTCCAAGTGTATAAACGACATTTGTGCTGTTTGAACCAAGTACTCATGATTCGAAAGCAGTTTTCTTGGCAAGCTTGTACCAAACGATCACCTGCATTGTTCCTTTGCCCAAGTCCAAATCTACCCATGATGCCTGTCTCAGCTTGGGTGCCAACTTTTGCATTGAAATCTCCCAATATGCAAACAATGTCTTTTTTGGGCACTGTTTTCTGAATTTCTGGGATGATGGCATAGTAACCCTCTATGTTGAGTTCCATTGTGTCAGTTGTTGGGGCACGGGCTTGGACAACTGTGATGCTGAGGGGCTTGGCACAAATTTGGATGGTCATAATTTGATCATAGACCATTGAGAAGCCTTCCACTGTACAAGAAAATTTCTTGTTTACAATAAATGCTACTCCATTTGTTTTCTTGGTGTCATGTCCTGAATAGTAGACAGTAAAATCCTCAGATTGGAAATAGCCATTGTTTGCCCAGTGTAGCTCACTGATGCCAAGGAGGTCAGTTTTCAACCTTATCATTTCTTGTTTGACAATATCCAATTTGCCCTGACTCATTCTCGAACATTCCATGTTGCTATTCTGTGTGTCTCTGTACAACACAGACTCTTGCTTTCACCTTTGGCTGTATCAGCAGCTGGGATTCCTGCTGGCTTTGTCCCAGGCATGTCATTAATACCATGACTACTTGCTAGAGATCTTTGCCCTTCCCCAGTAACTTGTTGGGTACCCTTTGGACTGGGGGTCCTGCCACTGGGCACCATGTCTGATAATTTTGAGAGCCTTTCCATAAAATTTTCTTGGTGGGTTTTTCTGGAATAGGTTGCCAGGTCTTTCTCCAACCCTCCCCATTTATCCAGGCTTGGGACCGGCATGCACTCAGGAGCTGTTTGTTATTTCCATGGGGTATTTTTGTTTTGTGATTGTATTACTGGAAATGTTGGCCAGCAAGGCACTGCTAGTGCTCTTATGGATTGTAATATTCATAAGCTTGAATTTAAGTTGCTATGCTGTAAGGACTACAGGCATTCTCCATTGCTGGGAGAAGCTCCAGTCTAGTCCTGGGGGCTGGCAACCTTTATAGTTCACCAAGACAGAGACAAAGACTCCTTCTGCCATGAGGTTTCTTTCTGTCACACCACGCTGGTCAACCCCTTCCCCCTCCAACATACCTGCATGGATTATGCTAACAAGGTTACCTGGCAACTAATGGTCAGGCCATCAGCCAGCCGGCTAGGGCCATCAACGGACAATAGAGGCGATCCAGTGACTCATCGCAGGAGTGCCCAGGTGTCAAGTTCCTGTTTAGTTTCAGTTTCTCAAGATTGACCACTCCCTGGCCTCTCCTCCTTTGTTTACCTTTAACCTATGGTAGGGTCAGAAAGGGACGGACCGCCTAGTAGGTGTGTTAGTGGAATGTGGTTTGCGCAGCCCGCCCCTCAAGACCACCTAATAAAAGACCCTGCACAGCAGGCAATCGGTCTCTTGAGCCATCGTCCCCTATCTGCTTTGCTGCCCCTTATGTCCAGCTTCCTATCCAAATACTCTTGCCTCCATCTTTAACCTCTGAGTCGCAACCAGAGAGACCATGTGGGGGTGGGACCCTGGTATAGTTGGCAAGAACCCGGTATTTTGCCAATTGCTAACTTTAAATTAAAGCAATTCAGCTAACAGAAGTATGTCAGAAGGCAAGAAAGAAAGAAAGAAGAGAGAGAGAGAGCTAGGAGGCTGAAGTTGGTTCCTTATTCACATTTTCTTATTCAATCCTTATTTGTTACTTATTCGCGAATTCATCCAGAAACACTGCAGAGATTTTGAAAGCTCTGAACCCCAAAATAAGGTCTGGACCACCACATATTATATATCCTCAGGTTCACAGGACTCTCCCCTTCAAAAAGATATATACTGTTTCCTGGTCCAAAGCGTGATTCTTGTACCAGCTGCTCCAAAGTGGGGTGCCCCCAGGACAATCACACAGGCAGACACTGGGGCAGGGCCGCACCCCAAAACAATCTTTCAACCACCCCAAATAACACATCCCCATGCTCTGGGGACTGTCCCCTGCAAGATGACATACAGCACTGCCCGGTCCAAACACTGGTTCTGAAGACACAACCCTCTATTTGGAGTGCTTCCCGGAGGCCTGTATTTTAAAGGAGATTAGAATAAGGAAGTGCCCTCTGCACCCAAAATTAATTTTGGACCCCCACACCTCATACACCCCCATCTTCAGCGGACTCTCCCCTTCGAGGGGACATATGCTGTGTCCTGGTCCAAAATGTGGTTCTTGTGCCAGCTGCTCCCAAGCATAGTGCCCCCAGGACAATCACACAGGCAGACACTGGGGCCGGGCTGCACTCCAAAATAAGGTTTTGACCACCCCATGTCATACACCCCCACGTTCTGGGGACCCTCCCCTTCAAGCGCACATATGGCACTTCCTCCTCCAAAGCCCAGTTCTTGTGCCAGCCACTCCAAAGTGCGGTGTCCACAGGACTGTCCCCTGCAAGGAAACATGCAGCAGCGCTCGGTCCAAACACTGGCTCTGGCCCTAAACAGTCCTCGAGCAATGCTCCCTCTGAGCTGTGGAGTCTTGAGAGCAAAAACTCTACTTTCTGAGCCACTGACATTAAAGTTGTGAGTGAGCGAATTGGCTAATCAGTTTGCCCTGAAGCCATCCTTCCTGAGCTAAGACAAAAATGTGTGAGCTGGAAGCTAAAAAACTGTGAGCTAGCTCACACTAACTCAGCTTAGAGGGAACACTCTCATCCTTTCATCTGGATATAACAACTCAAAGATTTCCATTCAAATTCAGTCTGAACAGACAAGCTTTGACAATGGAAAGCTCAGATTCCCAAAACCAAACTGATCTCCAAGGTGCTACTATGGGCAGTCTGTGTTTGTGATTGCTCAGTGATTGGGGAGTAGGCCCAATCTCCTTTGAAATACAGGATGTAAAGCTGCAATATGCTTTCTAAGTAGCTTGATTGAAATATGGGTGTGGAACATTAGCATCTATGGTGAAATAAGAAACGATCAAGCCCTGGATCCTTCCTTGTAAACTCAGTTTGTTATCTGTAAATGAAGCTTCTCTGAGGAGCTTTAAAACTCATTCAGCAGGTCAATGACCTTCACCCTAAGGTCTGCCTATGTGATTGTCCTGCTGGAAACTCACTGGGAGTGGTTCCTTATTCCAAGGTACTTGGAAATACAAGTACTCCAAATAGAAACTTGTGGGACCAGAAGATGGAGGTGCATGAAGTGTGGGGGTCCAAACCTTATTTTGAGTTGTAAAGGGCAACCAGTTCCTTCTTCAAACCTCCTTTGAAATGCAGGCCTCTTGGAGTCACTCCAAAGAGAAGCTCGTGTCTTCAGAACCAGTGTTTGGACTGGGCAGTGCTGCATGTCATCTTGCAGGGGACAGTCCCCAGAGCGTGGGGATGTGTCATTTGGGTTGATCGAAAGATTGTTTTTGGGTTATTTTTTCTTCACCCCTTTTGTTTCTTAGTATTCTTATACATCTATCCGTTTTCTCTTTTTTCACCTTATAAGCTAACCACCTAGTGGGTTTGTTTGCGTTTTCAAACGTATATTGTTTTGTATATCTAATTTTTCTTGCCAGTTCTTCTGATAGCATACAATTTAAATCATGCTGTAACTTTCTCAATTTATCTTGGCATTCTTTTTTAAGAGGGTCTTTCTTTAATTCACTCTCTTCTTTTTTAATTTGTGATGCTATATTTTGGTATTTCAGCTTTCCCTGTTTTCTAGTCCAACTCTCATGACAAATCATTTTGCCTCTTGCAAAAGCTTTGAAAGTGTCCCATACAATGTCTATATCTGTTTCAGGGATAATATTTCTTTCAAAAAAATCCACAAATTCTTTTTTACAGTGTTCCACAAACTTAACATTTTTCAATAATTGAATCTTCATTGTCCATCTAAAACATTTTGACGTTTCAAATAATGTTAACATTGTTGGGTTGTGGTCGGCAAATGTTTTCGGCAATATTTCCACCTCATTAATTCCTGTTAACATTGTTAAGGATGCCCAAATCATGTCAAGTCTGGACCAGGATTTATACCTATGTGAAAAAAATGTATAGTCCTTTTTATTCCCGTTTTTAGTTCTCCACATATCCACAATTTGGAATTCTTCAGCCAATTGTAAAAATGTTAGGGGCAACTCATTGCCTTTGGTTAGTTTTTTATTAACTAATTTCCTATCTAACTGGTTATCTGAAACTGCGTTGAAATCACCTATTATACATAAGTCATCAAACGTCTGTCGAGCTATCAGATCTCTAAGTCTCTCATAAAATAATCTTTGTCCTTGATTCGGCGCATAAATATTTATTACCAATAATTTTCTTGATTGTATAGTAACCTTTACCATTAGAATTCGGCCATCCTCTGCTTCGTGTACTAGTTCTGGAAATAAACATTGCTTAATATACATCGCAACTCCACCTTTTTTCTTTTGTTTATCTGCAGCTACAAATTTTTGACCCAATTTCTTACACTCTAGTAAATGTTTATCTTTTTGTTTAATATGAGTTTCTTGTATGCAGATTATTTCTGCTTTCAATTTTTGCATTTGAATAAAAAACTTTTTCCTCTTTTGAGGTATATTCATTCCATTTACATTGATCGATATTATTTTAATCTTTTTCCTGTCCATGATTGTTTTCTTTGTACCCATCCTTTCTTATTTGTTGCCTTGTAACCACTTTTAATGGTGTGTAGCACCTTATTTTTTTGGTTTTTTTCCCCTCTTTAGTTTGTTCCTTTTCCATCTCAAATGTCATTTGTACTTCTTCCTCTGATTCACTGTCCTCTCCCCCTTGAACCCCAAGATCTTTTCCATGTCTCCTCAGAAAATCCTCTAGCTTAAAAATCGAGGTCAGACTATATCTTGTGCCTTTATAGAAAAAAGAGATTCCCTCTGGGTGAAGCCATCTATAACTTATTTCATTTGCTCTTAAAGCTGTTGCTAAAATTTTATAGTCATTTCTACGTTCTCTAACCCTCCACGGTATATCCCGTAATATTTGGACTTCTTTCCCCTGAATAGTCAAAGGTTTAACTTTAGATGTTTCCAGTATTTTTTCTCTGATGTGTCTCTTATAAAATTTTACATGTACCTCTCTTGGGGTTTTATTGCGTTTTGCATATGCTGTATTTTTCCTGTATACAGTCTCTATTTCGCTACTTAGTTCAGTGGGTATTTCTAAATCCAACCATTCCTTTAGTGATTGGACCATAACCTCTTTAATACTTTCCTCTCTCTCTTCTGGCACATTTTGAAATCTGAGCATCATCATTGATTTTTCCGTTTCTAATATCATCAAGGAATTCTCAATTTCATTACATTTAACACTCAATTCTTGTAGTTTTTGGTCTGTTATTTCTGCTTTTGCCTCTATCTTATTGCTTACCTTATTTAACTTAATAATTTCTTGTCTATTTTCAAGAATTTGTGTTTTGACTTCTTCCATTTGGGCAGTTAAATTTTGTGTGAGTGCATCCAGTTTCATTTGCATTGGCTCTAATGCCTTAGCAATTAAGCCCGGCATAACCTGGTTCATAATCTCTGCCATATTGCTTTCCTTTGCACTTGTTTGAGTCTGGCTTGAGGGACCCGATATTGACATCTTCCTTCCCCCACTGGCCATTTTCTCCTTTCCCTCCCTTTTATTTTTGTTTTCCTTATCTTGGTTATTATCGCTCTCTACTTTGTCTATAACCTATTTCTACCTATAATTTCTATTTAATTCTACCTATTTCTATCTATAATTACCTAATCCAAACTATTCTTGCCTATCTATCTTATTTCGCTATTTGGTCTTCCCTCTAATACTCCACTTCCATCCCTCTCCTAATCCCTAATCTCTAATCTTATCTATCTATCTTATCTTGTTGCCTAACCTAATAATCTATTAATTTTAACCTTTTTAATCACTCTAATATGCCACTTCTCTGTCTCTCTGTCTCTTCCACTTAAGCTTCTTCTTTGCTTAACCAGCAATCATTTTCCATATACAGTAATTCTAAGCAAAACATATATAAGAACAGTAATGTTCCAATTTGGCTTCCCCCCCCCCTTCTTTCACTCTCCAATCTTCTCCAGTCTTCTCCAGTTTTCTCCGCCGAGAATTTCCACTCTATGCCAAAGTGAAACACACTCCGTGCTTTGTCTCTGTCTCCCAGACCCTATGTATCAATTACCGGTCGTTTAGGGCTTATTAGCATGCAATGTCCTTTTCTTCTTCTTTATTTATTTTTCCCCTCTCCCAAGTCTATTATTTAAATGTCTGTCTTTATCTATGTAAAGTATCTGTGAACTCACAGCCGTTTGTTGCAAAGCCAAAAGACGCTCCCAATCTGCAACAATGCAGCTCTTTCTGTGTTGTTCTCCTGTGCTCTCTGCTAGCTCTCCTATGCTCTCTGCTAGTTCTCCGGCACTCTCTGCTGGCTCTCCAACGTTTCCCGCTGATTCCAGCACTCTCCGACGCACTCGCTGCCCGGTCCGCGCCTTTCCCCGCCCTTCACTCTACCTCTCGGGACTCTGTTTAGCAGGTCTTCTCACAGGGCGGATCCGCCACGTCGTCAGTCCGTCAATCCGTCAGTAGGCTCCTACTCTCGAGGAGCACGCTCGTCGCCTAGAAATTTGGTGGTAAGATTGCCTTCTTATGATTTCCTGATGTTTACCAAAAGAAGTTTCACTCGGTTGTCTCCCTGCATTCGATGAAGGAACTGAAAAACATCATAGAGACCTTTTATAGTGAATTATATAAGCAAAATGGGAGCAAGAAAACTGAAATTAAAAATTATCTAGATAAATATGTTAACAAAAAATTCACAGAAGAACATAAGAAATTGCTTAATGACCCAGTAACAACAATGGAAATAATAGAGGCAATAAAAAAAGCCAAAAACAATAAATCCCCAGGTCCTGATGGAATACTATCAGAATTTTATAAAATATTTGAAGAACAAATTACGTGTCCACTGAAGAAGACAATCCAGTTTATATCAGAAAAGGGGAAAATGCCCGCTTCATGGGAACAAGCGACAATTACCTTAATACCGAAACAAGGGTCTGACCTAAAAGATATTAAAAACTATAGGCCAATTTCATTGCTCAACACAGATTATAAAATTTACACCTCAATATTAGCAGAGAGATTTAAAAAAGTGTTGGCACAGATGATCCGAGACGATCAAGCAGGATTTTTACCCCGTAGACAATTGAGAAATAATATTCGTACTGTATTAGATATTTTAGAATATTATGAAAACCACCCGGGTAAGCAGTTGGCATTATTTTTTGTAGATGCCGAAAAAGCTTTTGACAGGCTTAATTGGGAATTTATGTTGGCACAATTGAGACAGTGGGAATGTGGAGAAAGATTTTTTGAGATGGTTAAGGCTATATATGTTAATCAAAAAGCAAAAGTAGTATTTAATGGAGACGTAACCTTAGAATTCCCTATTCAAAAAGGGGTTAGACAAGGGTGTCCCCTGTCTCCACTTTTGTTTATTTTTATATTGGAAACCTTAGGTGATGTGATTAGAGAGGACGAAACAATAAAAGGTCTAAAGATAAAAGGCGAAAAGTATAAAATCTTAGCTTTTGCGGATGATATGGTTTTTATTTTAGAAGAACCGTTAAACTCTATAGATAAACTGTTAAGCATTTTGGAAATATATGGGAATGTAGCAGGCCTTAAAATAAATGAAAAGAAAACAAAAATTATTACAAAAAATTGTACAAAAGAAATTGAAAACCAACTACAAGAAAAGACAAACTTTGAAGTCGCTAAGAGAGTAAAATATCTGGGGATTACACTCACGAGCAAATGTAGTTCATTATTTAAAGACAATTATCTAAAAGCTTTGACGGAGATAAAAAGAAATTTGGAAAACTGGGGAAAATTACAACTTTCATTATTAGGGCGTATAGCCCTAATTAAAATGAATATTTTACCACGAATTATTTTTTTGTTTCAGACCTTACCAATTATTAAAAACCAAATATTTTTTAGGGATTTGGAAAAAAATGTGTCCAAATTTATATGGCAGTCTAGAAAACCACGAATTCGACTTAAATATTTGCAAGACAAAATAACAAGAGGTGGTTTTGGTCTGCCGGATTGGCATTTATATTATATGGCATCTGGAATGGTTTGGCTGAGAGACTGGGCCAAACTCAATAATTTTAGAGTTTTGAACCTTGAAGGATATGATTTAGCAACTGGATGGCACGCTATCTTTTGGTATGGCCAAAAAAATAGGAGTTTTAAACAACATATACTTAGAGGCTCATTATTAAAAATATGGGAAGAAATCAAATTTAAATATTACACCAAAATACCAAATTGGGTATCCCCTCTTGAAGCCTTCGTAAAACCCACCCTAATAGAAAAGGAAAAGATGGCGAGCTATAAAGAATTATTAAATGAAAAATTAGAACTAAAAAACAATGAGACCTTAAAAGAACAAGGAATTAACCTTTCTTGGTGGGAAACAATACAGTTGTCATCTAGATATAAAATAGATTCAAAGATAGGCTTTTATAAAAAGCCAGGGGAACTAGATAAAATATGGCTATTAACAGACGAAAAACTGATTAAAAAAATATACAACTATTTTTTAGAAAATAAAATGCAAGACGAATGGGTTAAACCTACAATGGTAAGATGGTCCCGATATATAGGATACAATATTGATTTAGACACATGGACAAGAATTTGGAAGAAGAATATAAGAATTACAAGATCGAGCACATATAAGGAAAACTTATACAAAATGTTTTATATGTGGCACCTTACTCCAGACAAGCTATCTAAATTCTCCAAGACAAAAGAAAGGGTATGTTGGAAATGCAAACAGAATCAGGGTTCCTACTTCCATATGTGGTGGATTTGCCCCAAAGCTGTTAAGTATTGGAAAGGTATTCAGAAAATACTCCAAGAAATAATACAGACAAGCATTCCGTTAAAACCAGATTTATTTTTGTTGAATATAATACCAAATAATTATGAACAAACAGATACAAAGTTAATCATACATGGTATTATGGCAGCTAGATTGCTATTTGCTAAATATTGGAAATGTGATAAAGTACCAGAAGGAGAAGAATTTATTCAGAAACTTTTAGAAGTTATAGAAATGGATAACTTGACTCTGATCCTTAAACATAAAAAAGAAAGCATGTTTACTTTGACTTGGGAAAAATTTTATAGATGGTACCAAAACAAATATGGGATATGAAGGGGATCTAAGACAAATGTATAATTTAAGGTTGTTTTTCCTGACAATATTTTCTTTTCTGTAAGAAATATTCTCTTACTGTAAGAAATAGTTTCTTTTCTGTAAAAAATATGGGATTAATGGTGAAATAAGAAAAAATTCAAAAATAAACAGTTAAAAAAAAAAAAAAAGAAAGAAAGATTGTTTTTGGGGTGTAGCCCAGCCCCAGTGTCTGCCTGTGTGATTGTCCTGGGGGCACCATGCTTGGCAGCAGCTGGCACAAGAACTGCATTTTGGATCAGGACACAGCATATGTCCCCTCAAAGGGGCGAGTCCGCTGAAGATGGAGGTGCATGAAGTGTGGGGGTCCAAAACTTATTTTGGGTGCAGAGCGCACTTCCTTATTCAAATCGCCTTTGAAATACAGGCCTCTGGGAAGCACTCCGAATAGAGGGGTGTGTCTTCAGAACCAGTATTTGGACCAGGCAGGGCTGTACGTCATCTTGCTGTACGTCATCACCTATTTTTCTGGAATAGGTTGCCAGGTCTTTCTCCAACCCTCCCCATTTATCTTTTTTTTTAAAATATTTTTATTTGCTAGATTAGATACACAGTAACATCATTTCATTATTGCGTTTTAAATATTTTAACATTTTCTCCCCAATCCCTCCCCCTTCAGTCTAATCTTCGTCTTTCAGCCAGGAACACAGGGCTTGTAGCTTCCACTGAACGTGTTCTTTCTGTTCCTCTTTTATCCAGTTCAAGTAGGTAGACCATTTCTCCTTGATCTGCGATGTTCTATCCTCCCATGGCAGGTCCTTATTGATTGTAGCCATTATATCTGACTGAATAAATTCAAAGAGATACTTATGCCAGGTTCTTTCTGTCCATTTACTTTTATCTTTCCACCCCACTGCTATCACTGCTTTACCAGCTAATATCATCGCTTTCAATAAATCTTGATTCTTTTTCTCTATGGTCCCATTACCTAGGCTACTCATCGTCATCAGTTCAAAATCTATATTCAACTCTACCTGGAACAACTCATTTATTACTTTTAATATATTTTTCCAAAATTCTTTAACTTCCAGGCATTCCCACCACATGTGGGAATACCATCCTTTCGCACTTTTACAATGCCAGCAGTTTGGGCTTAGTCCTGAGAACATATTAGCTAAGGTGGCTGGAGTTCTATACCATTTAGTAAAAAATTTTAATTCTATTTCCCTAAACTTATGTATTTTTATTCCCTTAATTCCATCCATTAATTTTTTTACTTTTTGTTCTGTTAATTTAGTTTCTGCACCCCACTTCCCTTGAAGATGACCTGTTAATCCTTCTTTATCTGAGGTCATTTTTTAATATATTATTCCTGCTATTCCTCTTTTAGTTTTATTCATTACTCTATGTATTTCTTCCATCGGTTCTTCTATATCCATATTGTTATTTTCAATTATCTTTTTAATTTTTGTATATAAGCCTGCAACTTTTAACCAATATTTTATGCCTACTTCCTCTTCTAGAACTTGAAGTGGTTTTAAAGCGTTCGCAGACAGTAAGTCCTGTATTCTACTATATCCTTTTTGTTTAAGTAGTTCCCACCATCTGTGGTCTATATCTTCCTCTTCCAGCGTTTCTAGTGGGGCCCATTTTGATGTTCGTTTTAACCATTTTGATTGCCATTTCCTCCAGACTACTAATGTGCTTTCCCTAGGTCCTATATCTAATTTAAGATCTTTAACCTGTTTATTTGTGAAAATACCAAATCTACCCGCTCCTTTATTTACTTCGTTTTCAAACCTTACCCATTTTTGGTTTCCTTCTTGTTCTATTTCTAATAATGCTTTTAGCTGAAAGGCTTCATAGTAAGCTATTATGTCCGGAACTCCCCAACCTAGTTCTGAATTATGATTATAAACTAACTTTCTTGCAACTCTGAAGTTCTTGGTACCGAAAATCCATTCTCTTATTTTTGTGTTCCAATTGCCCATTTCTTGTTTGTTAATTGTTAATGGTATAGTTTGGAATAAGTATAGTAATCTTGGTATCCAAAACATTTTAACACTTTTAATTCTAGCTGTAATACTCAGGGTTTTCCTCTTCCACCCCTTCATCTCTCTTGTTATCTTGCCCCATACCTTTTTATAATTTTTTTCCACTATTCTATTAATGTTTTTATAAATTTCTATTCCTAAATATTTAAATTGTTTAACTCCCATTCCTATTTTAGTTAATTAATTGATTTCCTTCCTTTCCTCCAAATTCATGTTGTGATACATTATCTCTGATTTTCCTATATTAATTCTCAATCCTGATAACGCTTCAAAATCTTCAAGTATAATTTTCATTTCTTTAACTCCTTCTTTAGGGTTAGTCATAATTATGATTATATCATCTGCAAATAGGTTAATTTTCATCTCTTCTTTACCCATCCTGCATCCTTCTATTCTACCCGAATTTCTAATTCTTTCTGCCAATTGTTCCATTGCCATTATAAATAGGGCTGGTGAAAGTGGGCATCCTTGTCTTACTCCTCTTACAACTGCCAAATGACCTGTATGTTCATTATTCACCCTAACTACCGCTGTGCCTTCTCTATAAATTTCCTGAATTGTTTTTATAAATGATTGGCCTATCCCATATTTCGACATTATGGACCACAGGAATTCATGTGACAATGTGTCAAACGCTTTATATACGTCCAGTTTAAGTAGTCCTATTTTCTTAGACTGTTGATGGCATAATACATTTAGTATATTTCTTATAGGATGTGTTATATTCCTACCTCTCACAAACCCATACTGATCTTCTTTTATTATGTGGGGGATTACTTCTTTGAGTCTATTTGCCATTATTTTAGCAAAAATTTTATAGTCCTGATTTAATAAACTTATTGGTCTATATGAACTCACTTCTTGAGGGGCTTTCTGAGGTTTCAATATTAGGGTTATTTCTGCTTTTCTCCAGGTATTAGGGGCCCTTCCTCCTTCTAGTATAGCATTAAACACTACCTGTAGTTCCAGGATTAGAATTCCTTTCATTTCCTTATAGAATTCTGCTGTGAAGCCATCCAGACCCGGAGATTTGCCAGGTTCTAAACCATTTATTACCTCCTCAATTTCCTGAGCTGTAATTTCTTTCTCTAGACTTTCCTTTTCCAGCTCTTCTAGCCTTACTCCCATTTGCTCCTCGAATTCAACTGTATCCTTTTTCCCATACAGAGTTTTGTAAAAGTCTAGAAAGGCTTCTCTGATCTCTTTTGGGTGTGTTGTTGTTTGTCCTGACATATTAACTTTTGTTCTAATACTTTCCACTTTCTGCTTATCTTTTCTGCCCTTCAAATAATTTGCCAATCTCCTAGTTGAGTTTATTGTAGACCTCTGAAATTCATTCCTTACCATAGTTTGTTTTTTCCAAAGTGCCATAGAGACTAGACAGTCTAATTGCTCCTTAAATTCTTTAATTAATTTATGCCTATTATGGCAGAATTTCTTGATCTGGTTTTTTTGCAGCATTTCCAGTTCTTGAATTTTTATGCTCCTATTAGAGAACCATTCTCTTTTAATTTCCTTTTCCTTCATTATACATTGTCCCCTGATTACTGCTTTAGCAGCATCCCAAAGGATATCTGTGGCCACTGTTCCTCTATTTTCCAGGAAATATAGTTTTAACTGATTTTCCATGAATTTTTTGTCTTTCTCTTTAGTCATAATCATATTATTATATCTCCATACTCTTTTAGTCTGTTCACTTTTTATATCAATTTCTATGCTTACTGGGGCATGGTCTGAAATCCATATTGGATGGGTCATTATACTTCTCAACTCCCAATTATTAGATCTTTGAAGAATTATATGATCCAAACATGAAGCAGTTTTATGTCTACTGGAGAAATGGGTTGGTTGGGGGTTTAAACCCGAAGCTTCATATGCTTCTATCAAATTCCATTTTTTCCAACTAATTATTTTATCTTTAGTAACATCCATGTTAAAATCTCCTGCTATTATTACTTCTCCCTCAGAAAATCTCTGTATTTTTTTTAATGCTTTTGTCAAGAAAGCTTTCTGTCCTTTATTCGGAGCATAGATATTTATTAGTTATCAGTCTGTTTTGAAATGTACATTTAGCTAAAAGATATCTTCCTTCTCCATCTTTTAATACATCTACTAATTCGATATCGTTCCTTTTGTGTATCAAAATTGCCACCCCTCTTGCTTTGGCTGTACTTCTTGCCTCTACCAGTACTTCCCACCCTGGGTCTTTAAATAATGGTTTATTATCCTTTTTTGCTTTATGCGTTTCTTGCAAGCACATTATATCTATATTTTGTTGCTTTGCAAACCTAGCAAGTCTGTACCTTTTAAGATCAGATCTTAGACCACTGACGTTCAGTGTCAGCATCTTCAGCAACCTACCCATATTCTTTTTGGTTGAAATTCCCCTGTTCTCCCAGCTGAACATTTACTTTTGTTATTCTTCCCTCCTTTCCTCCCAGCCTCCCCCATCCTTCTTCTCCCCCTCCCCCTCCCTCTTGTCCCCAGTATAGAGCTTGTAACTGGGGAGGAATCATCATCCCCTCTCTATACCTTGGGGCGTGCGCACCCCCCCTCCTTCCTGTTTAGTTTTTTTCCTTTGCAAGGAAATTTGTGAATAAGTAATGAATAAGGATTGAATAAGGAAATGTGAATAAGAAACCAACTTCAGCCTCCTGAAAGAGCTGGCAGAGAGGGGACAGCTCCTAATCCAAGCCTCAGAAATACCACTATTCTGGGAGGATAGCTGCAGTGGTGGTTGAAGCCTTCAGAAGGCTGGTTGGAGGAACAAGGACCTTCCCAGGGGGCAGGGTCATTTTCCCCTGCAGGCATTCCCCCGCGGGGATGGGGGTGGGGCTGGCACCAACTCCCGGAGCTGTGCTCCCCTGAGCTCCTGCTCGAAATGTCCCCTATTCACTGCTGCCTGCAGCAAACTGCTAGAGGAGGTACCTGAGGAGCCAGCACTGTCGCTGCTGGCAATCCAAACCAACTAGCCCATGTGATGCTGGCAAAGCTGCTAGGGCTTCTCTGCTTGCTCTGGGCCTCCAATGGCCCTCTAGAGCAGTGACCCACCAGAAATTTTTCTGCAAGTTAGATGGTCAGTCTTCTCCTGCTTGTCCACAAGTGAAAGGCATATACGCAGAGCAAAATGTGCTTATATAGTGTTTCTGCATCTGGCCACATAAGGAAGTTGATTAACAATTATAATCTCTCTGTGTTTTGTAAGGCATGTCTGTTTTGGCTAAGGAGGGTGAATAACACTCCCCCATACACATGTCAGGACATTTCCTAGTATAGTGATTAATTCCTACAAAGAAAATCCATGGCAAGCCTAGAAAGAAATTGCTGCTATTCAGCCAGAGGCTGTTGAATAAGATTACCTTGAGCTGGAAAAGCCTCTGGGGGCTCAACTTTTCTTTTCTGATTTCATAGGCACATTTCCCCCCAAAGGGTTTGCAGATGGTTATGTGTGCAGGTGTTTCATTGTACAGAATGTATGCCTCAGAAAAACTCTGATTAATGTTTGTGCTTTTGGTACCCGTTTTATAGCCATACCTGTGCCTTAGAATGGGGAAAGGAAAGAGTACAGGTTATTTTTCCCTAGGTGAGTATAGATGCCAGCCTCCAGGTGGTAGCTGAAGATCTCCCGGGATTACAACTGATCTCCAGGCAACAGACAGCAGTTCCCCTGGAGAAAAAGGCCACTTTGGAAGGTGGACTCTATGGCAATATATACACCCCTGAAGTCCGTCCCCTCCCCAAATTCCACCCTCTTCAGGCTCCAACCCCCAAATTTCCAGGTATTTTCCAACCCAAAGCTGGCAACCCTAGGTGGGTGTATAAATTCTTGTACCAAGAACTGAAGGTCTACAACCTGACATGCAGTGAAGAAAAAAGAGTCATACAAACCAGGAAAGATTTGCATGCAGGCATACATTTTGTAGTTTACTACGCTAGCAACATATACAGTGTTCTGTCCCAATCAAGAATAGTTGGGCCAGCCAGGGGGGATCTAGGCCCATAGCTAGGATTTTATTTTGTGGGGGGCTTTTAACTTTTTTAAAAATGATTTTTATTATTTTCCACTACATAAACTAATACACTACAAACACTAAACACTACAAACACTAAACCACTAAAATAAAACATAAGCTACACAAAGGGTCACATCTCTAATTACTATTTAACTTAAACAAAGCTTTCTTCTCAGTAAAATTAATGGAGTAAAACTTATTTCTCAAGGTTAATAGTTACATACTGGAGTTTAAAGATTTGAATCAAGTGAATACAGAGTTAAGACTTTCAAGCTTTCAAAAATTTCAAGGTTACATTATTTCTTTTTCTTCCCTTTATATTTCTCTTTTTCAAAATCCCATTTAACTTTCAAAAGTTTTGGCGCCACTGCCCCTTTTTGTGAGTCAGAGTCCTCTTCTGGGGTGCTACTTTCAGAGTTTTCAGAACTTTCTTCAGGATGTGTGCCATTTTCTTCTTCCTCTGCTGTTCTTTTTTCCTTTGCTGAACTTTGTTGCTTCTCCAAAAACCGCTTTGCTTTTACAAGAGTCAATCTTTTCTTTCTTCTCTTTGTTGCTGAAAGTAAGTCCCTCAGGTAATATCCATCTGTAGGGGGTGAAACTTTTCTGTAAAAAATGTGTTAAGCCTTTATATTGTTTTCTCTTTTTCCATATCTCGAATGCAATGTCTTTTAGGACTCTAGTTTCTTTGTCTTTGATTTTTAGGGTTGTCCCATTAGTGGCCTTGAGCACCACATCTCTTGTAGATCTTTTAGAGAATCCCACCAATATATCCCCAGGCAAGTTTTTTTTTCTTGATGAATTCTGGATATGTTCAGTAGACCACATCCATTTCATTTGAAGTACATCTGCTTTTACACCTGTCATTGAGGCCAACACCTAACTCAAGGTTTTCTTCAGATTCTCACCTTTTTGTTCACAGACACCCTGGAATCTCAGAACATAAGCTGTCTTTTCCATTTGCAGTCTTAAAAGTTGGTCTTTATCAGAGATTCTCTGTTTCCCCACAACCTCAAGTCTTTGGTCAATTGCTTTTATCTTAGTTTCAACCTTTTTCACAGATTTAGCTGTCTCCTCAGCTATTTTGTTAGTCTCTTTATGTTGTTTTTGAAGTGTTTCAAAGTTATTATTGAGGTTGGTCATCTGGTCCAGCAGGGGGTTCAATGCAGTAGCCAACATGTTGGGAAAGTCAGTGATCGCTTTTGGTTTGGCTGCCGGAAGTACAGGTTTAGTAGTTCCTGGAGAGGCCTTTGTTCTCATCGCCATTTTTTCTGCCCGATTAGTCATTTGTTTACAGTTCAGGGAAGATTTTATAAAGTCAGAAAGTTTATCTAAGTTTTGATGTAAGTGGAATAAATAAATAAATGTATCCATATTTTACTTGGTCAAATCTAGAAACACCGATGGTCCTGGCCCCATATCTTTATTTTAAAGTTCGCTTTAGGTTGATGGGGGGGATTTAAACTCTCTCCCACTCCCTCACTGCAACGAGGCTTCAGATAAGCACTTAAATAGTTTTCCAGATGAAGAGCTTACACTCATGTTTTATTCCATGCCAACCAGGAAGGTAAGAGACCGCTTCGTGCATTCGTTGGACCTCTTGTTCTCTTCCCCAGTATGCCCTTCTTGGGGCCATAATGGTGCATCGACAGCAGGACCTATAGGGGCAAAGGGGAGCCTCGATCCCTTGGCCATGGCCTTGGGAGAGGCACCCCTCGTGCCCCAGGCTGGGAGCCCCCTACAAGGGCTCCGGGGGGCCCTGGAATCATCCAGGACTGCTCCCATTCACCATACTACAGGAGCACCGAGGGAGTGCGCCTGCCATGAGAATCGCTGAAACTGGAAGTCAGGGGCTTTTAACTTTTTAAGGGGGCTTGGCTGGGTGTGTGTGAATGCACAGGAATGAGGCAAGGTAGGGAGGAAGGGGGCAGCATCACATGAGGCTCCCCAGGCTGGGAAAGTTGCAAAGGCAGGAACTTGAGGAGGAAAACAAAGTTTGCAAGCCAGGAAGGAAGGCAAGGTGAAGGACTGTGAAAAAGGAGGCAGGGCTTGGGAAGAGGAAGCCAGGCTCATGCCTGTAATATATTTTTTAAAAAATTAAAAATAGGGGTTTTCAGAATTTGTGGGGCTGTGACTTTAAGAAAGTGAGCGGAGCCCCAAAAAGCCCCACCATAGCTACGGGCCTGGGGAGTTCTAAGCCCATTGATGAAGTGTAGTGCATTGCAAACTATCTGCAACACTGAGGCATTCCAAATGTATTGTACGAAGAACTGGATATTGTGAAGGCAGCATTCTGAAAACTCTATAGAGGTGCATCATTAATTCCACTTGTGTTCACAGTCCTTTTGATTCATCAGCCAAGAGAGTGTGCCTATTTTCAGTTGTGAAGCGTTAAGAAGAGGATGCAAATTGGAAGCTGGTCATGAGCTGACTCCAGGCACTAAAAGCTTCTTACTGAAAGTGGCAACAGTGTGAATTTTTACATTGGCGATGACAGTGGAAAGGCAGTTTTGAATGTTTAAAGTTAATTTAGTGCTGCTGAACAAGACTAGAAGCCTTTATATCTTCTGATGAACTGTAAAACTGTCTCCAAGCTTTGCCAGCTACTTGGAAGACAAAAGACAATTGATGGGCTCTTGTTTTTCATTTCGTTCCTTCCCCCAATCCATTCCCCCAGGACTGCTAACAAGGGTACCATATCAATCACTGCAGAACCCAACTTGCTAAAAACTCTCAGTGGGTCTGATTTTTTTTTTTTTTACTGTTTCAAAGATAGCTTGTCAACTCAGCCTCTCTGGATGGGAAATGATCTCAACTGGAGGAGCCAATCTATTTCTTCTCTTCTATTGGATCTGATCTGCTAGCAGGTGCTGCGCTTTTGTGATCAGTTGTAGCCAAAGCATTTACTTGTTCAGTGCACTTTTCCAACACAGGAGTCAGCTGACTTCCATTTTCCATAGTCTAGTATAACATTTTTAAATATGTTTTTGCAGACACCAGACTATAATGTACAAAATTAAAGGGAAGGAGGATGAAAAAGTGTGTTTTGTATTGTGTTTGAAGGATCTTGGAGCAAGTCATATCACAGTCTATATTATTTAGTAGTCCTGAATACCAAATTCATTTTCCTTTTTTGCCCCAGTAGTCCATCAATGTGACCTGTTCATTTTCTTATATTTAGACAATATATGTGCTACCTCTCCAGAGACCTGCTCAAGGTAACTCACAAAGTAAAATAATAAAAACCGCATAAAATTACTTATTTACAAAATGTATATGTCACCTTTCTGCCCAATCAGGGCCATAAAGGCACCTAATTATTAAAAATAAAAACATTATAAAAACCATAAAGCCAAAACTACCATATGTGTGCATAAACACAAGGCAATTAAAACATAGGATAGGAAGATTGTTGGGATCAATGAATGAATGCTGGATGTAACAAAAAAAGTCTTCATCCACTGTTATAAAAGGGGACAAATGAATATCCTTGTGGAGGGAGTTTCATAATTTTCACACCATGACAGAGAAGGCCCTCTTTCAGGTTGCTACCTGTCTAGCTTCAGATGACAGGGGCATCCAAAGACAGGGGCACCTCAGAAGATTACTTTAGTGGTTGGATAACTTTGTATGCCCTTAGGGTGTGCTGATTCCAAGTCATACAGGACATTAAAGGTCAATACCAACACCCTGAATTGGGTTCATAAACAAATTGGGAGCTAGTTGGACCAAAACTGGAGTGATATTGTCCCTATGATAAAATCATAAAGGCATAAAATAATCAAAATTGTGTGTGTGTGTGTGTGTTAAGTACTGCCAAATGGCTTCTGACTTAGGGTGATCCTATGAATTAATGACCTCCAGAACATCCTATCATTAACAGCATTGTTCAGATCTTGCAAACTACCTTTAGAGAGTAAATCCACTTCATGCTGGGTCTTCCTCTTGTTGCCTCCAACTTTTCCTATTATTATTGACTTTTCTAGTGACTCTTGTCTTCTCATAATTTGGCCTCAGTTCAAACATATGATAGCCTCAGTTCAACATAAAAATCAACACAAAATAAAAAATCCCAGCAATTAGAAACCCAGCCATTTAAAAAGGAAACGTATGCAAAAGTCCTGTTTGGGACTTCCTAAGTCATCCTGAGTATCTCTCTTGCATAAGAAGTGCCATGCTAAATTCAATCAAGATCCAGCTAGTCCCAGAGGTCTAGCATCAATAGTTTGTGGCAATGCTCTTGCATTACCAGGTTTCCAGTGTGTGCCTCCAATCACAACTGGTTCCCCCCCCCCCACCCAAGGGTGCTATATTTGTCTTCTGCTGGGAACCTGCCAGCTCCACTCAGTATGCAGAGCAGAAAGATCAATGCTTTTCCTCAATCAAACTCAATCAAGCTCAGGGAGAGCCAGGAGAGGGGGAAGCAGAGGATGGCAAGGGAGGGTGAGCTCGTAGAGAGAGGACGGGCCCCAGAACTGAGAGGAGACAGAATGAGAATCAGGAGTTCTGGACATCCATCATGAGATGGGAGGTATGGAGTGCCAGTATGGGTGCCAGGCATGTGATGGTGGAGGATTCTGCCGAAGTGATGGTCTGTAAGTTCCTGGCTGAGCCCCCTGGGCCCACCAACTCAGACCCACTCAAGTACTGGGCATGCAAGGCCACCATATGGCCAGATCTCACCAGTGTGGCCACCAGTCTGCTCTCCTGCCCTCCCACTAGTGTCCAGAGCGAGTGGGTGTTCTCCCACCTTCAATCCCAACTAGACCTAGCCAGGGTGGACAAACTGTCCTTTGTGAAGGTCAGTTTATCCATGCTGGACAACCCTGTTCTGGACAGGGTGGATTGAGACCATGGTCTCTCATCTTCCCTCCTCATTTCCCCCCTTCCTTTCCCCCCCCCTTTCTCTACAGGTGATCCTGGCATGCAGCCCACAGGGTGCGTCTTTCGATGCCTGGGTGGGAGGAAGGCCACCTCTGCCAGGAGGGGTTGTCCTGGGGGCCAGGACTCCCCACCCCACATATCCGTCTGCAGTATCCCCCCAGCCTGCCTGATGGCAAAGTGATTACCAGTCAGGACCGAATCCTCCTGAGCTGGGAGGTAACGTTGCCATGGCCCGGGACCATCATGGCAGGGTCCCCACGAGGTCCCCATCCCCAGGGGTTTGGGACTCCCCACCTGACCCATCCATCCGCCCATGTCCCCCTGGATCACCTGATGGCATAGTGATTACCGGTCAGGACCAAATCTTCCCGAGCCGGGAGGTCACGTTGCCATGGCCTGGGACTGTCATGACAGGGTCTGACACATGGTCCTTGTTTTCTGGGTTTGGGACTCACAGCCTTACCCATCCACATGTCCAACTGCCGGTCCTGACGCACCTGACAGCAAAGTGATCACCATTCAGGAAAGAATCCTCCCAGGCTGGGAGCTCTCATTGCCCTGTTAAGAGACTCACACGTGTCCTACTTAGAGAATAGTCCCTGGGAGAGGAGGCCATCTGCAACTGTGTGGGTGCCTCCCAGGCATCAGGTTGTGCGGGAAATTATTGCCCGCTCATTTATCATGTTAGAGGAAGGGTGGGGCCCCAGGGAAGGAGCACCCCCTGTCCCTGTGTGGGTGTTCCTCAGGACCCGAGTAGGGTGGAGGAGGTCAGCCCTGCCCAGTAGTCACATGGCCGGTGAGGCCCAGGGAGAGTGCCACCCGTCCTATTGCCTGGCGGTCACGTTGTGGGTGGGTGGAAGGTGGGGCCTGGGGAGAGAGAGCCCCCTGCCACCACGCAGGTGTTCCCCGGGCCCCAGGGAGGGTGGGAGGGTCAGCCCATTGCCACCAGTGGGTGGAGGGTGGGCCCAGGGAGAGAGATCCGCCCACCTCCGTGTGGGTGTTCCCTGCAGGGGGTTCGGCCTGGCCCAGGAGTCATGTTGCCTTCAGGGTGGAGGGTTGGGCCCGGGGAGGGAGCACCCCCCGCCCATGTACAGGTGCTCCCCAGGCCCTAGGGCAGTGTGGGAGGGTCAGCCCTGCCCAGGAATCACCTTGCCAGTGGGTGGAGGGCGGGTCCAGGGTGACAGCACCACCCATCCCCATGCGGGTGTGCTCTGGGCTGGGCAGGGCATTCTGCCCTGGTCAGTGACCCCCATTGCCGTTTTAGGGTAAATGGGCCCAGGGAAAGAGCACCACCTGTCCCTGTCACCTTCCTCAGCAGGGTGGGAGGCTGAGCCCCAACCAGTCCTCATGTCAAAAGGGCTGAGTGGTTGGCCCTAGGAAGACAGAGGCACCCGCAAACATGCCTGTAGCTGAACCATTTCTGCTCTGAACTGTCTGAAACCATCACTGGACAAGTCCTCCAGAAGCAGTTTCCTGGGGGGCACCAGGCTTGGGGGTCCACTACTCAGACCCTCCAGACCTGACAGGCATGTGACTTGTGGAACTTGTGGAGGGCCACCTCAGGGAGGTATTGTGCAAGTTGGAGGCCTCTAGCTCACCCAGGTCAATTTTGGTTGCTTCCAAACTGGCGAGGGGGACACGTCCCATTGAAAAGCATTGTCTCTTTGGGGGTCTGTAGCTCAGCCTCTTGAAGTCCAAGAGGGACCAAACTTGGTGGGCATGTCAAGGAGAGTGAGCTGAAATTATGCTGAGAATTTTGGGCCCCCAGGACCCCCCCCCCCCGGATCTTTTCTGCATCAGGACCAGTCCGCGAACCAGTTCACGAACTGGCCGCAGTTTGGTTTGAGAACTGGTCCATGAATGGAGTATGTTCGGTTCAGTTTGGTCCGGGGCAAAATCTGGAAAGTGTCCATTCCTGCAAATTAACAAACATAGGTCCGCTTTCGACAAAATGGTAAATAGTGGAATGGATACAAACTAAATTGGCAATTTCCATTGATTCCCCTTCTTACTGCAGACCCCTCACCAAGTCGTTCTGTGGAGTCTCCTACTCTCTACAACCAATATTTTGTGGAGATCAGTGGGCTGCAGTGGTGGGGAGAGGCAGGACATTTCTATTCTGCTGATGGAAAATTTAGTCTGGATTCAATCCAATGATTTGTTGGGAATGTGGATGTCTTTGGTTTCTGAGACACAAGGGGTGGGTGGGAAGGGAACCTGTCAGTAAATTACTGTAAGGATAAAAGTGACATATAAATGCAGCCAGAGATGTTTCATGAGCTTGATTCAAAATCTGTTCAGTATATTTTTATCGCACCTCATATTCCAAGGGACTCAGGGTGGGTATGTATGGTTCTTCCTTCCCCATTTTATCTTCACAACAATCCTGTGTGGTTGATTAGGCTAAGAAAGTGTGACTGGTTCAAAGGCACCATGCTGGCAGACTATTAGGATTTGAACTCAGCTCTTCCAGACCCTACTCCTGCACTGTAGCTGCTACACTACCCTGGCATCTGCTAGAAGTTGTCAGTTATTGGGGGGTAAAACAGCAGTGCAGAAGGGTGGACAGAATCAGCTAAGAATGTAAAAAGAGGAACAGGGGCCATCCTTGCCTAAGCTCGCAACACCAGTTTTACAATATGATTGTTATAACAGTCATTTACATGCATTGCCAAACATCCTGTTTTGCACAAATTGTCCCTTCGCTCAGGGCTGGTGCCAGGTATTTCTGCACACTAGGTGAGGCTACCTTCTGTCCCCCCCCCCCCCCGCGCACACACTGTTCCATGCCCAGAAAATGACAAAAAACATCCAAAATCTCCAGCTAAACTGGCCTGGAGAAAATTGCTTTCTAACCCCAAAGTGACAATCAGCATTTCCCTGGGCATATAAGAAAGGGCCATAAGAGCTGAGCAGTGGCTCACCCCTTCCTGCCCTCCCTCTCATGATCTGCCTAAGTTCACAGAATCTGCATGGCTGTCAGAGGGCCATCTAGCCTCTGCTTCAAAACCTCCAAAGAAGGAGAGCCCGCCACCTCCCGAGAAAGACTGTTCCACTGAGGAACCACTCTAACAGTCAGGAAGTTCTTCCTAATGTTTAGCCAAAAACTCTTCTGTTTTAATTTCAACCCACTGGTTCCGGTCCAACTTTCAGGGGCAACAGAAAACAACTCTGCACCATGCTCTATATGACAGCCCTTCAAGTACTTGAAGATGATTATTATATCACCTCTCAGTTGTCTCCTCTCAAGGCTAAACTTATCCAGCTCCCTTCAGCCTTTCCTCATAGGGCTTGATCTCCAGACCCCTCACCATCTTTGCTGCCCTCCTCTGGACACATTCTAGCTTGTCTATATCCTTCTTAAATTGTGGCACCCAAAACTGAACAGAATACTCTAGGTAAGATCAAGCCCCCAAGATGCAAGCCTGCCTTTAATGCAGTTCCATGCACAATGCAGTTCCATGAAGAACAAATTGGAACTACAATTTTGATTGGCATCACCACTGACAAATCCACAATCAAGGCCATTGGATGTCAAAGCATGTCCTGAAGTTTGCACTAACATCAGCTATCGCAACTACAAGAAACAGCCACCAAGGAGGGGCTTTGGCTCAGTGGTAGAGCATCTGCTTGGCATGCAGAAGGTCCCAGGTTCAATCCCCGGCAACCCCAGCTCAAAGGAGCAAGTAGTAGATGATGTGAAAGACCTCTGCTTGAGACCTTGGAGAGCCTCTGACTGACCTTGAGGGACCAAAGGTCTAATTCAGTACAAGGTAGCTTCATGTGATGATATCCTAGAGCACTGCCAGCAGCAAAGAGGAGATGCAAGGCAGTAAAACACAGAAAAGGCTCTGTAGGGTGCGAAGGCAGTGTTCTCCAGTTGAAGGACCTCAAAGAACAGGCAGAGAGAACTCTACATCAGACCATGGAGGGCTGTTTCCAGTTAGAGAAGACAACACTGAGCCATATAATTCAAAGACTGATTTGTATTTCACTATGTTCAGGGATACCTGCATTGCCTGGATATTTTCCTCACAATATGTACACAAATGATCCATCATTAAATCATCTCTCTCACAGAAAAGTGTGTCTGACCCTAGATTAGGACACAGTCTGAGATTTACCACAGAGGAGGGGATTATTTCAGCCTTCCCAGCCCATCTAAATTCTCATGAAAACAAATGAACTCTGGGGAGGGTGATATTTTGTGAGCTGCCAAGTGGACCTGAAACGGTCTAGCAAAGCCACCTAAAATACTCACCAGGAAGACTCACAGCCTCAATGTTCTGTGGGTCTTGGGTAAGACTAAGCACCATCTGTAAAAACTCACCAGTTTTATAAACAAAATATTTGAGCACTTACCTATTGATCTCTCTCCTTCATTAACTGTGTGGAGCAATGGATATTTCCCTGCTTCTAACCAGGAGATCAGGTCCGATTTGGGAATGCCTTTCAACAAAAATAAAAACACCAATTTCTTATGACTATAAAATATTTAGGTATCCCTGACAGGTTTTTCCAGTGTTACTGAGTACAGCTGGAGTCTCAGTGAGAAAGGTGGACAATAAATAAATAAAAATATAATTCCAAACAGTGGTGGAAAGTGCAATCAAATTGCAGCTGATTTACTGAGATCCCATAGGGTTTTTAAGGCAACAGCCATTCAGAAGTGATATGCCATTACCAGGGCTTCCTTGGGGGTCTCCCATTCAAATATTAATCAAGACCAACCCTGCTTTGCTTCCAAGATCTGAGGAGATCTAGCCTGAGCTATTCAGGTTAGGGTGGGAAGGAGACAGGAAGACAAGCTCTTATAAATTCCTGCCCACATATAGGTTAGGGCTGTGAGGCCCCAGAAGGGTCAGTGTGGCACTTTTAGACCCACTGTTCCCCACTCAGGAATCTTGGATTCACATGCGGGGAGGAAGTGATCTCCAGCCACCTGCCTCCCCCCTTTGTCTAGGAATTCGGAGTTGCTCTGCCTGTATCCAGAACACCCCCCCCCCCCCATAGTTGCCTCCCTGCAAACGGAATTCTGCAGAGGCTTCCCCACACACACACCTTTGCAAAACGAGGGCTTGCTTTTTTCAGGGGGGCAGCAGCTGCATGATCTCGGGGTGACCCTCTCCACCAGGAGGGGGGTTCTCATGTTTTTGCTAATAACTGAAGAGAATATATTACAAAGCCTAAGTTAGTTTAAGACCATTAATAGAAGAGTGAGAGGGATCATTCCATCTGGTAAACAACAGATCAAAACAAAGCAAAGCCATCCAAGGAACACTGGAATTTTTATTTTTAAAAAATCAAGAACTCTAAAACCAGCAGAATAAAAAGGAGCATTGCTATGAAATCACTACCACTCGCCTCCCGACTCCAATATTTTCCAGCAACCAAGAATGATTCAAACCTCCTGGCACTGATCCAGAGAGGAGGGGATAGATCCCCCCCCCCCCCAATACTCTGTGGGAATCCCCAGAGGGGAACATGGGTTTGCGCGGCCTCCCTTCACCCCAGACAGCAAGAGCCCTCCCACCCCCACTTCCTCCCAATGGGTGTCCCTTTGCAGAGAGATCTCCCCCCCAATGTCATCCGGGGCGATCCGCCAGCCCTGGAGGAATGGACTTAGAAGGCTGCCGGCAGCAGCGTTGCAAAGCAAGGTGAGCCAGGTTTCCGCCCAGTGGGAGGGAAGGTGGCTGCAGCGGGGACAGCCTCGCCGGCAGCTCCTTCCTTCATCCCTGCTACTGAACTAAAGGGAAAGGGAAAAGTGCACCGGAGCCAGGCTGGGAAATAATGGGAGAACCCCCCCCCCCCCCAAGCTTTACAGCAGCACCTTTCAGCTCTCCTTTCTCCCCCTCCCGCCCCACACGGCCGGGGAAAGGCGCTGCTTCAGTGTGTTGTATCTGAAGCCAGGCGTCACGGAACAGCTGCAGAGGAGCGCTGGGGCTCTGCTGCAGCAAGAGCATGCCGCCCCACAGCCAGCCCTGCAGCTAGACACGGGCCACGATCGGGGTGTGCCAGCCCCGCGTGCTAGCACCAGGCGGCGTTGGCGTGCTGGAACACCCTCCAGGTACCTTGTCAAGATGCCAATTTCCTTGAGATGAAACACACATGTGAGGGGGTGGAGGAAACAGCAGAGATTCCCGCTTCTCTTCTATGTGATATTCAGGTGTGTTTAGCCATATTTCATGCACTAACCCTGTGGACAATGGCCATTAACTTTCCACTGTGACCTTGACAATTAGCTTCTTAGCGCCTGCTGATTAGTGTACCACCTGCCAGCTGGCTTTTTAGTAAATCCAAAGGAAACCTGTTTTATTTTTAACTTCCTCTGTTTACAGTGGGCAGGCTTGACCTCTGTGGTAGAGATTTTCCAGCTGTTAAGTGGTCAAATTAAAGGGTGTGGTTAACCCAGTGGCTGAGTGGTGATAAAAAGCTTACATTGTAAGACATACCATACACTTATTGAAAAATGGCCATAAGTTGACATTTCAAGAACTTCCAGGCTTGGGCTCTGTCTCCTAGAGAATACCATCCATTACGAGACTACTCGGTGGCCAAAGGCAGGAATGGACCATCAGATTTCATGATGGTCTTGGTAGGTTTTCATGATTCAAGATGAGTCATCCCTAGCCGCCTCAAGAAGGACCTTTCATGCTTTTGGTCCTCAGAGGAAAACTTAACAGAGACCAGGCAAGGGGGACTAAATGTCTTGCCCCCAAACCCAGTCTATGCTGTGTCTAAACCAAGAGTCAGGAAAAATCAACAGTTCTGAGAGGTTGCTGTCCTACTTTTGTGTAAAAGGGTTGCACCTATGCCTCAAGAGCCAAATATGGCTCCTTAACAAGGAAAATTAAAATTTAAGGTATATGGAGGGGTAGGTGGAATGCTAGAATAACTGGGATGTAAAGGAAATGGCACACAAAAGTTTTTATGGGAGTAAAGGGCTTCTGAGAGATTCTTTACAGAAAGGAAAATCACAGAGCCAAACAGTTACCTGGAATCAAAGTGCAAACGCAGGATTCTGTTATGCTTGGGCAGCTCTGAAATATCCAGGAATCATGCACAGACTGTTTGCCTTTCACCCAGGTGGGCTGGTAAGCATGATAAGAGAGTGGGTTGGCTGATCCCTAGGCTGTGGTCACACACACTAAATGATCCACTTTCAATCCACTTTCCAACTAGATTTTGCCAGTTCACACAGTAAAAATCCAGTTGGAAAGTGCACTGAAAGTGGCTATTGGATAAGAATGAAATGAGTTTTTTTTAACAGGAGGGTCCTATGCAGAGTTACTACACCCTTGGGCTTTGTCTTAAAAGAGGGGAATAACTGGATAAATTAAAATAATTTAAACAGCCTGGAGCAGTTTACTGGAGGCAGCACACACAATTAAATATATATTTTATATATGTATTATATGTTATAAGGATGCATATTTTCTATTTTATAAATGCATTTGTTATATATTTTACTCAATATATACTAAGCCCCGCTGAACTCATTAGGGCTTGCTTCCGACTCTACCACGGCTAGGCTGGAGCTGTACGTGGCTTTCCAGGGACTGCAGGCAGACCCAGGAGCGACCGAGATTCCGGATTCCTCGCGTAATCCGGAAACTAAAAGGAACAGTTGGAGTGTGGTTGCGGAATCCAGCAGCGGGGCACAGTGACCTGGCTGCGCTACGCTGAAGACCCTCCTCCTCACCCCCCGCTTCTCCGAAGCCAACCCGTCGCGGACTGCAAACAGAAACCCGCCAAGCCTGGGCGGAGCTGCCTTTTCCTTCCACCCTAGGCCGAGCAGCCAATCGGGCAGCAGGGGTCGACGCTCGGCTTCTTCTTAGCGGGGAGCTCTGGGCTTAATGCTAGGGGAATGAGCGGCGTCTAAAGTCTCGGAGTGCCCGCTAAGAGGCTCGGTGGAGCCGAGCTTGTGAGCAAGGCGTTGGGGGCGCGTTAGCGGCGGGGTTTGCGGTGCTGTTTCTGGGGCTTTCCGAAGCAGCCGCGATGCCGCTTGCCCAGCTGGGAGCAGAGCCTTGGCCCGATATGGAGCTGGTGGACATGGAGTTGGACGCCGAGGTGAGCCGTGGCAGGGCGCAACCTGGAGGGGAGCAAGCTGGGCGTGGGTCCGGGGCCGAGGATCAGTGGAGAGTGAGGAGGTATCCACTCCCTCTCTGTAAGGCTCAGGCTGGAGTCGCGCAAGTGGGATCCTCCGTTGACTTCACCAAGCCTGGCCTGCGGTTAATTGCGCGCTCGCGAATTCTCTCTTCTTTGGTTTGGACCGGGGGGGGGGGGGGGAGAGGGCTGCAAGAATCCGGGGCCGGTCTGTGGTGTAATAGTAGGATCGGTCCTCTTTCTCTCCCCTTCTGTGCAAAGGAAGTTCCTTCATGGCTTCGTGCTGTGTAGTCTCCCCCCCCCCCCCCCCCAATGGATTGGGTTGGGGGGGGGGGGCGTTTTAGCAAGCCGAAAGTAACTGCTTCCTTTTCCTGGGAGCTATTAAAGGGAACTCGAGGTGGGAGAGAGACCTTTTCCTGCTCGTTGAAGTCATCGGAACCTCATCTTTGACCTGATCGATACACTGCGCCGATGCCTTTCTCTTTAGGATGCCCCATTTGGGCAATCGGGGTAGGGGGGGCAGGGTTGTTTTTTCTGACTGTCGGTCAGTGTTAAGTGCACATGAGTAGACTTCACCTGTTATGGCAAGACCGAGTTCTCTAAGCAAGGCGCCAAATAATCGCGGTTTGGGGGAATCATGTTGCCCCGCCAGAGGTATTGCTGCCACCAGAGGAGGCTGCGATGCTGATGAGGAATGGCCTCTTTGCTGGGTTGCAGGTTGGGGGCTGAAGGTGGCTGTTCCTCCACACCTTCCAGCACAGCTAAGGGATTCAGCTGCAGAAGGGCAGGGGCTGCTTCCTGCACCAAATGCGCCCCCCGGGAATGACAATGAGAGCAGGTTGGCACTCAGGTGGGGCTGAAGAGGGGTCCTGCTCTTTGTGGCTGCTTTGGGAAACTTAAGTTGCAGTCCTAAACAGGCTTTCCTGGCCCGTTGAATAAAACGGGACTTACTTCAGAATAGATCTGTTTAGGATTGTTTCCCTGTCTCTGCAGTGCACTTGAAGGGCTTAAAACCAACTGGGGAGATGGGGAATGCTTGTGGCATCTTAAAAGCAAGCTGATTGATGTGTATACTGTTGAAAACCAGATCCTAGGTTTATTGTTGTGAGGATGTGCTACTGCTTTTTTGCCTTTGTGTGTGTGTGTGTGTGTGTGCACCATTTTAATACATCTTCTGGCCTTTCAAATGCCTCGAGGCACCTTTTGGGTTCAGTTTTCTTTGATTTTGGCTGGTATAGATGAAAAGTGGATTTTTATGCCCTGCCTTATGCTCTGCCTTACAGAGTCTCAAAGTGGCCTTCCTTTCCCCGCCCCACAACAGGCATGTGGGGCTGAGAGAGTTCTGAGAGAACTGTGACTGGCCTAAGGTCACCAGCAGGCTTCATGTGGAGGAGTGGGGAATCAAATCCAGTTCTTCAGATTAGTTTGCCGCTCTTTGGATGTGCGGGTTGAAGTGTGTAGAGTAAAATGCAAAGACCGATTTCCCACAAGTGCTGCCCCGGTGTCATTCCTCCGTTTGCCCCATTGCCTGCTTGAATTTCCCACTATTTGCTGTGGGCACATTTTGACCCAGGGCTTTGCTCGATTTTCCCCGTGACTTCAGTGATCTTGTTTTTTGAGGATCATTGAAGCCGCGGAGGAAATCGGAGGAAATCCCATGGTAGCAACTAGGAACTCTGGGCAGTGTTCTAGTGTCTGTTAACTTAAATGTCCAAAGCTGTCTTATAAGAGGGCACAGGTAACTTGGTGGTAAGAAGCTTTAAGAGGAGGCAGTGGCTCAGTGACAGAGCATCTGCTTTGCCTCCACAAGGTCCCACGTGCAATCCCTGGCATGTTAAAAGATCTAGAGATCGAAGCAAATGCGCCTTTCATCAATAAAAGCTGCATAGATTTTTTTTGTACCAGACTTCATATATTTGCCAGCTAAAAAGGATAGGAGAAAACAGTGGTCAGCGGTGGAACTGCCTTTCGAGAACCCAATTTGTTCAGGACAAATGATTTGTTGTGGTAGTGCCCAAGTTTTTAGGCGTCTTTCTAAATGTTTCGCATAAAGTTTGCCAATTACAGAGAGAAGACTGATTGGCCTGTAATTATTTGGACAATTAGGGTCGCCTTTTTAAAAAATTGGAATGATGATGGAATTCAGCCGAGGTTGTGGCATTATCCCATGTTGATTAATGTGAGTAAAGCGATTAGCAAGTGGGGAGGCCCACCACTGAGGATGTTTTGTCAGTGCTTCAGCGGGGATTCCACCCAGTCCAGGGGATTTGCCTGTTTTAACTTCTGAAATTAGATCAAGCAGTTCATCCGCTTCTACTGGGAGCCAGTTAGGAATATTAGCTGGTATGGTGTTATCCCGGTCTGTTGGGAAAATTGTGGGGTCAGCAAAGGTCATTTTATAGTAGTTAATCCGGGACTCGGGAGTAATATTTAATCTGGGGAGTTCTACTCTATTGTATTTGCATGCATTAACTGCTTGCCAGCGCTCTATTATTGTTGAAGGGGCTAATAGTAAGTTGGCCCACTTCTGCTGATAAAATAGTTTCTTTTTATTTTGTGTAAACTCTTGATAGAGGTTGCTTTGAATACAAAAATTGAGCAATTTTCCTGGGTTGTTGGAGGAGCGGAATTCATTATATGCTGCTCTTAGTGTTCTTTTGGCATCCAAACAATCTATGTCAAACCAAGACAAAAAACTATGCGGCTTCAGCAAGATCAGTTTGGCTAGAGAACCTATTAAATTGATTATTTGATCATAAAGGAGAATGGAGTCATTTAGGGATGTTGTGGACATTAATAGTTTCAAATTAATTGCAACGTTAGAATCAAGTAGGGTGGTTAGAGTCTCCTCCACAATAGGGGACCATCTTATTTTCCTCAGCACAGAATCAGAATTAGATTGTGGGCAGGGCCGGTGCCAGGTTTTTTTGCACACTAGGTGAGGCTACCTTCTGGCGCCCCCCCCCCCCCCCCCCCCGTGCACCCACCAATTTTCAAACAGGAATGCATTTTAAAAAGGATGAAAAACACAAAATTTGAAATCCCTAATTTCTTTTTTTTTTTTAAATGTCGCCACTTTTGAATGATCTGGTGTACTTTTCAATGACACAATGATATCAGAGTGTGGTTTTTCAGTGACACTATAGATTCATTAAAAGGAGAAATGAATAAATAAATTACAGTGCTTTCCCTCAAATATTTTACCATTCCAAAACAGAAGGACAGAAAATGCCAGCTATGCAAATGCCTCATGTGCCAGGGAAAATGTATGTCAAAGCAATTTGAAAACACATCTGTGCAAAGATTTGCATGCTATTACTGAGTATGCACCTTGGAATACATTGAGTGGCATACTAGGACTATGCTGTCATGAGTTATTTATTTTTACAGCATGTTGAATCAGAAAGGTGGGGGGAACCACCTCAGTTGGCTAGTGGTTACCTAAAAAGTATGGCGTGCCAAACGGGAGGTACAAGAAATATTTCCGCAGCCACATACACTGTCACTGATTGTTAGGCCAACTGCTATACCACCTAGTTAGCTACAGTGAAGTTGACTTCAGAGAAGAACTATTGATACAAAAGTGAAGAGCCAATAGACTTTTTGGGACTTGTGCTTTCTAACTAATAGTTTGCGAGTTGGGGCACTTTATACTATAATCCTTCCCTGTGTCTCAACAAGCAGCCAAATCCAGTGCCTGTCTCTCTGTGTTAATGTGAGTTTACTCTGGCTTCGTAGGACTGTGGTTTTAAATGGATGCAGTGCCATGAGGAGACTACCACACCAGTCCTACTGTATCCATTCCTTGGAAGTAAAGCCAATGAATCTTTCTAGAATGTGTAAAGTGTTTTTGGCCTGGCAGTGGACTGAGAATTGTAGCCCTGCTCCCCATGAAACAGAAGTGAGTACATTAAAGTAACAGGTGGCAGCCATGTCGGCAGAGATGGGGAAAGCAAGGGAAGTCCCTTAAATTGCCACCCACACATTATGAGATTCCTAAAGGGTTTACTACATGATCAAAACCGACACAAGTACAGAGGTTTCAGACTTGGAACCCACATAGGGTCCTGAGAGCATTATGTAGAGAACCTTTGAACCCATGGAGTCTCAAGGAACTAACATTCAAGATCTTCTTTTTTACCAGACATCAATGTCAACTAGGCGGGTGTCGGAACTGGGGACCCTGTCAGTTGACAGGGAACTTTGTTTTCCACAATTATTGGGTGACGTTATGCTTGGATCAAGCCTTCGTTCCCAAGGTTAATCCAGTTCTTTCACAAGGCAGAGATCATTGACTTACCTTTCTTTGTCCCAATCATAGGCAGGACAAGGAAAGGGAATGGCATTGCGTAGATGTCCATAGGGTATTCAGTTTTTATGTCGGCAGGCCAAGCATTGGCATGATTCCGATACTCTGTTTGTTTCCTTTAGGATATTTTCCTTAGGTCAACTGGTATCGCCTTTTACCTTAAGTAGGTGGTTTTAGGGGTGGCATCATTGTTGCATGCAAGGCTCAGGGGCTGGATCCACCTAAAAGTGTTGCAGCATATTCTCTGCAGGGGGGCTGCTACGTCAGCAGCTTACAGATCACTTCCATCCTTGGAGACGGTAGGTGCAATGGGCACCTGGAAGTCTGTGCACTCTATAAAGTGCTATAGAGTAGAGAAGCTGACCTTGGCTGCGGTGGCTTTTCATCGGAGTGTGCTGCAGCGCACCCTATAAACCAGAAGCTGGATATCCCACCCTGGGGCACACTGCTATTGTATGTCCCAAGAGTAAGAACTGTCCCACTACCCGGACCACTGGAGAATGGAAGATTTGTATTCACTTACCGTGAAGCTTCCTTTCTCGGTAATCCGGGAGTGGGGCAGTCCTACCCACCCATTTTTGGGGGGCAGCTTCCAGAGATTATTTTTTTGTGGGATGTAGAAACTGGATGAACATTTATGAAGTTTCTCTGAGATGCTAAAACAAAAAAATGGTGAGTTAATCGGGTGAGAGAATGACAGAGGGTTTCAACCTTGGTCTACACCCGCAGGAGGGGCATAAAGTTATAAGGCTGGCTGCCCTGACAATCTAGTTTCACTATGGTGGGGAGAAGTGTTTTTCTTTTCCTCAGTGTGATGTTGGGGGGATGCACGGCTTGGAGACGACTGGGATGTTCCCAGGGGACAGGCCCCTCCCCTTCCTGGATTGATCTGAGGAAACCGACCCTGTTCCAGAGGAGGAGCCTAATCCCAAGAGTAAGGACTGCCCCACTCCCGGACCACCGAGAAAGGAAGCTTCACGGTAAGTGAATACAAATCTTCCATTCTCAAAAATGACACTGAACATACCATCCATGACCGGATTGTGGAACAGTCTCCAGAAATAATGCTCCTTTCTCCAAGGATTTGCTTTAACTGACATTTCTGTTATCTGCCACAATGCCAGCCCGTGAAAATGTGGTTTTATTCCACTGAGATTCCTCTGCTGTCTTCTCTAACCACATGACCCCACCCTCAGCATTGTAAGCAAGTAAATACATAACTTACGTAGGCTTGTAAAGTAATGAAGAGTCCTATTTTTTTTCCTGCTAGTCACCCTCTTCCCAGCAACCCTGGTTATTCTTGCTCATTCCCAGGGTGGGGGAGTGGTATGCTCTTCTGTCCCTGGCGGTCTTCTGTAATGGTTAGGCTGGTGCACATAGTTCTTGACTCCCTTCTTTCCACTGTATCCTCACCACAGCCCTGTGAGGTAGGTTAAGCAGACAGTGATGAAGAAAGTCTCAGTGAGCTTCAAGGATGCATGTGGATTTGAACAGTCCTAGTCTAACCATTATACCACACTGGCTTTCTCTTGAGTTATATATGAAGGCTGGATCCAGTGAGCAGGATGGTGGGGCATCTTTGTATGACCCTGAATATTGCACAGATCTCTAGATGTGTTATACAACCACATTCTGGTTGCCACAATTCCCTGTTGTGAGGCTAGGTGAGATGGCCACCTTTGTTGGGTTTAGGTGTTATAAGTGGGTGGATAGGCATACTCAAGAGGGGGTGCTTGGACAAATAGGAGCTGCATGGAACTACTCTGTAGTTTGCATTCTGCACAAATTGGTGAGTGTATATTGAACTGCGGTGCCATTTGGATTTTCTTCTCTGGCCACCAAAATGCCTTGGCCTATCTCTGAGTGTGTGACCAGCCCCAATGTAAAGAGTTGCTAACCTTCAGGTGGAACCCGGAGTTCTCCTGGAATTACAACTGACTGCTTTGGAGAATGATCTCTGGCATTATGGACAATTCTCACAGTGGAGGGAAGTGAGCAGCAGCATCACACAAGGATTGGTATTGGGGCCAGTACTGTTTGATTTGTTGATAAATGATGTGGAACAAGGGGTTGAGCTGTGTAGTGGCCAGGTTTGCAGATGACACAAATTTGCAAATGACACAAAATTATTCAGGATAGTAAAACCCAAGGATAACTGTGAAGAGCTCCAGAAGGAGCTCCATAAATTGGGTGAGTGGGCAACAACGTGACAGATGAAATTCAGTGTTGGTAAGTGTAAGGGGATGCATACTGGAACATCCCAGCTTCAAGTTCATGCTACTGGGGTTTAAACTTGCTGACACTGAGAGGGAAAACGAGATCTTGGGATCATGATAGATAGCTCAATGAAAGGGTCAACCCAGTGTGCTGCAGCAGTGAAAAAAGGCAAGATTTATATTGGGGATTATTAGCAAAGGGACTGCAAATAAAATAGCCAATATTATCATCATCACAGAACTTTTATTAGAACAAAGTTTGAGACCAGATGCACCTTTAAGACCAACAAAGTTTTATTTGTAGCATAAGCTTTCGTGTACAAAGCACACTTCAGACAAATTGGAATGAAATCTCCTTAAGGGATATTTACAGGAAAAAAGAGGGTGGGGGCAGCCGTTAGGAGGGGCCACTCAGAGTCAAGATGCATAAATATACACATCAGAAAGTGCACTGATAAATGGTCATAAGCTTAAATAAAATAGAGATAAAATTATTCATGGTCATTGATAACCAACCCATGGCTCCTCATAGCAGTAGCCAATATTATAATGCGCCTATATAAATCTATGGTGCAGCCTCATTTGGAATACTGTGCAGTTCTGATCATTGTATCTCAGAAAAGACATAGCAAAGCTGGAAAAAGTAACAGAGAAGGGCAACCAAGACAAGAGGGTTAGGGGGCGTTGAGGAAAGGCTGAAGAGTCTGGGACTTTTCAGTTTTGAAAAGATACAACGGGAAGCATGACAGAGGTTTATAAAATTATGCATTGGGTAGAGGGACAGACAAAACTTTTTCTCCCTCTTCCAAAATCCAAGAATTGTCCAGAGGAACAGGTTGGCCCCTGAGCGAGACAGGATGGACCATTGGCCTGATAAACTAGTGTTCTTATATTCAATATACCCCGCTGAAGTCCCTTCCCATGCTCCACCCCCGAATCGCCAGGAATTTCCCAACCCAGAATTGGTAACCCTACTCAGCGTGCATATTTGTCTAATATATTCTTCCTGCCCTTCTTTGAAGAAGCTCAGGCTGGCATACATTGGTCTCTCCTCCAGTTTGTTCTCTCAACAACCCTGTGATACAGGTTAGACTGAAACAGTGGGGCAACCAATGGAAGATTGGGCAACAGGGAAAGAAAGCAGTGGCATGATGTCATTTACAGGAAAAACATGAAGTGATATTATGCTGTTTGTTACCTGGGGGCAATTTAAAAAAATCCCTCCTGCCAGAGTATTGTATTTCCCAGGACTGGAGTGGGGAAAATGGAGGGAAAAGGAGTGAAGTGCTTCTGGAGGGGAGTGAGCCTGACCTGAAGGAGATTGGGTATTAAAGTAGTGGTAAGAATCCACAAAAGAACTATACAAGAAGGACCTCAATGTCCTTGACAACCACAACGGTGTGATCACTGACCTCAAACCAGATATCCTGGAGTGCAAAGTCAATAATGGGCTTTAGAATGCATTACTAATGACGAAGATAATGGAGGTGATGGTATCCTAGCTGAGCTATTCAAAGTCTTAAAAGATGATACTGTTAAAGTGCTGCACTCAGTATGCCAGCAAATTTGGAAAGTGCAACAGTGGCCACGGGATTGGACATTCTATTGCACAATTGCACTCATTTCCCACACTAGCAAGGTCATGCACAAGATCCTACAAGCTAGGCTTCAGCAGTACATGGATGGAGAACTGCCAGAAATACAGTCTGGGTTTCGAAGAGGTAGAGGAACTAGAGATCAAATTGCCAACATTCACAAGGGAGTACTAGAAAAACATCTACTTCTGCTTCATTGACTACGCTAAAGCCTTTGATTGTGTGGATCACAACAAACTGTGGCAAGTCCTTAAAGAGATGGGAGTAACAGACCATCTCACATGTCTCCTGAGAAACCTGTATAAGGGTCAAGAAGTGATAGTTAGAACCGGATATATAACAACTGATTGGTTTAGCATAGGAAAAGGAGTACCACAAGGATGTATATTGTCACCTTGCTTATTTAATTTATATGCAGGAGCACAGTATGTGAAATGCCAGCCTGGATGAATCACAAGCCGGAATTAAGATTGCTGGGGAAAACATCAATAACCTCAGATATGCAGATGATACCATTCTAATGGCAGAAAGTGAAGTGGACCTAAAGAGCCTCTTGCTCAGGGTGAAAGAGAAGAGCACAAAAACTGGCTTGAAACTCAGCATCAAAAAAACTAAGATCATGGCATTCAGCTCCATCACTCCTTGGCAAATAGAAGGGGAAGTCATGGAAGCAATGACAGAATTCACGTTCCTGGGATCCAAGATCACTGCAGATAGTGACTGCAGCCATGAAATTAAAAGACACCTGCTCCTTGGGAGGAAAGCTATGGGAAACCTAGATGGCATAATTAAAAGTAGAGGCATCAGCCTGCCAACAAAAGTTGGTATGGTCAAAGCAATGGTATTTCCAGTAGTAATGTATGGCTGCGAGAGTTGGACCATAAGGAAGGCTGAGCGCCGAAGAATAGATGCTTTTGAATTATGATGCTGGAGAAGACTCTTGAGAGTTCCTTGGACTGCAAGGAGATCAAATCAGTCAATCCTAAAAGAAATCAACCCTGACTGTTCCGTGGAAGGCCAGATACTGAAGCTCAAATATTTTGGCCACCAAATGAGAAGTGCACACTCACTGGAGAAGACCTGATGCTGGGAAAGATTGTAGGCAAAAGAAGAAGGGAATGGCAAAAGATGAGATGGTTGGACAGTGTTATCGATGCAACAAACATGAAATTAAGCAAACTCTGGAGGATGGTGGAAGACAGGAGGGCCTGGTGTGATGTGGTCCCTGGGGTCGCAAAGAGTCGGACTCAACTGTGTGACTGAACAACAAAAAAGAATCAAGTAAGACAGTTGCATTAAGGAACTTTGTTTTCTAGCTGGTTTCTTTTTCTGGAAGTTTTGCCCTGTGAAACTGTAATCTGCTCTGTGAGCATAAGTGTTTTCTTGTGTCATCTGTTGTTGCAGTATTTGGTAAATTAGCTTTTCTGTTCAGTCTACCTGGGTCCTTCAGACCTCATATTTGACCATACAGCAGGGCACACCCGGACTGAAGAGGGAGTTGTCTGGGCAGTAGGGAGGGTGTTGTGGATTATCTCTTCCCTAATTCACTTTTAGAATCCAGGCAACAAATATTAAGTAAAATTGAACAAGCTTTAGATGGTGTGCCGCTAGAGTGCTTGACTTGAGTTGCTGAAGTCCACAGCTTTAAAAAGCAAGATCTGTTCTCCTTGGCTTGAACTTGTACCGGAGGTACATGGCCAGAATCCAGCTGATAAAACTCTTGCCAAGGTCTTGCTGCAGCTTCTGCTGCATACTCTCTACCTGTGGCACACCCACCAGGCTTGCTGAGTCATGATGAAGTGCTGTGGTTAACTCTTTCCTTCAAACTGGTAAGAAAAGCTTTGCACTGTGGTGGTGACTTGCCACAGTTATAGTGGAAAGTACACCATTTGGTGTTAACAACAGTGTGTTCTCATGACTGGTGTGCAGTTCTATATATGGGCCTGGGTGTTATAGGGAGAGGCACAGATCTCCCCCATAGGCTGAGGGCAGTAAAGGCATTGGAGCTCTTTGTGGCCCCCAATCAGGGATGGCTCTCCAGTATTTGCTTGAGCATTCCCCAGTACCAGTAGAGAGGTGAGAGAATGAGGGGGGAAACTCTGCTGTCCCTTTAATTCCAGCCCTCTGTTCTTCCCCCACCACCCAAGGAGGAAAACAACAGTAAAAATAATCCATGGTGTACATGTGAAGTTACCTTATACCAAGTCAGACCACTGGGCTCTTAGGGTAGGCATTGTCTTCTCCATTGGTCTTCCATGGGAAATCTGCCGACAACCTGTGGTTGCTACTTGTGTGGCCCCAAGAAGACCCAAGAAAATATTGGGAGGGAGGATTGTCTTGACACAAAGACACCTGGGAAGGTTTAGTCAACTGACATACATGAGTCTCTGTGCCGAGAACTGGAACCCTTCCTGCTGTGAGCACTTTCCCTTTTCCATGCTGCGAGAGGGAATAAGCAGTGTTTCCTCAAGTAAACGTGAGAAAGCAGGCTGTGGGATTGCCCAAATACATAGAATTGCAAGGAGGGGGAGGCAAAGGTGTCTTGCAGTATAGAAAGGACAGTTTGGAATGGGAGTTGCTTGAATCTGGGACCTTCCATGTTCCCTGCTCCTGAGCCCCTCCCTGAATGATAGTCACAAACAGAAAACCTGTCTGTGGTAAAAAAAAAATCACTGTAGCCACTGGGAGATAAAAATACCTTTAAATGTCGTAAGTGAGAGAGAGAACTATTTCAGCTGATGTAATAAACCTGTAACTGGGTGAGAGAGAGGCCATCAAAGAAGTAACAAAAGGGTGTGATTACCCCACAGATGAAAGCCCAACTAAAGGGCAATGATTTGGCCTGGTAAATTAGGTAATTAAAAATGAAATTGTCATGTTAAAAAATGCAAGGATCACCCTGACCGGGATAGGCCAGGCCGGCCCGATCTCATCAGAAGCGAAACAGGGCCAGCCCTGGCAAGTATTTGGATGGGACCCCTGCTGCCTGCCTGCTGCCAGCACACCCTCTGGCCTCTGAGGACCCCCTCCTGAGTGGTCCCATGGTCACCGGGGGGCCCAGAAGGGCTGGGAGGGAGCCAACGGGAGGGTGCAGTCTCCGCAGGGTCACGCCACGGTGGAGCAGCTGGCTCTGCCCCAAAGCCAGCAGATGCAGGGCGGGAGAGGAGCTGACGAAGAGAGAGGAGAAGGCTGCACCGGGCTTGTGGCCTGGCACAAGAGCCCGTCCATGTCTGCGGGCACAGAGTCTTGGGCGAGGCAGCTCACAAGTCCCCCTCCCCTGCCCCAGAAGAGACACCAGGAGTCAAGGCTCGACCTGAGGGTCAGCATCTCCACCTAAGTGTGAGGGTGGGGCAGTACAGGGAGGAGTGGGGGCGGGCTCACGGGAAGCTAGGGAGGGCAGATAAAAGGAGGGCAGCAGGAAGGGCCTGAGGAGGATTGCCTGCAGTTTGCGTTGCCACAGCAGAGAGAGTGACGGCAAGAGACCCAGGAGGAGTGAGAGACAGGGGTGGTAATGTAACCTCCCTGCTTTGCTCTGGTGACTGAGGCCCCGGCTGCCCTCGGGACAGGAGCCACCAAGGTGGCCAGACTTCTCAGAAGCTCCAACTCTAGCGACAGTGACCGGGGGCGGGGGGTCCACCGGGTCTTGTGACAGGATGGGACACCTTCAGAGAATACCAGGGTCGGGAGGCCAGAGGCAGGCTATCAAGCCACTTCTATCAAGCCACTTCCTTGATGCCCCAGTAGGAGTCGCCAGAGGTTGTCGTGACTTCCAGGAATGGGCGTGTGTGTGTGTGTGTGCGTGCGTGTGCGTGTGCGTGTGTGTGTGTGTGCATGCGCATCCACACACACACACACACACACACACACACTGCAAAAAATATTCTTTTAAAGTACAAGGATCATAATGCTGGCATACTTGTGTTGCTCCAAACATCTTGCTTGAATTACCTGCTCTTGGAGGAGCCCTCCCTCCCCTTGATTTTCTGCATGGTCACTGTTTTGGGGTGGTGCTTCCTGTTTGGAAAGGGCCTAAACTTAGGGCAGAGACCTGTGGAGAGATGCAGTGGATGGCCTCCTTTCTGGGTGTGTCCTGAGTGCCCTCAGGAATCTCTAGATATTTCAATGCAGCACATGGTCTGTCCTGCCATGGCACACTAGTGCATTCCAGAATGCCTGTGTTGTGTAAACCTGAGGGGTATCTATCTGCCTTCAGAATTCAGTGTGCAGCACTGGTTGTCCTGCCTTTGCAAAGATATCATGTTGCGAGGCGAGATGGAGCATCTTCCTTTTGAAGAAAGGCTTGAGCGATTGAGGAGGCATTCAGTAGGTTTTATGGGAGGGAACACGGAAGAGTAAGATACATGGAAAAAGTTGATGTTTAGCGTCTGCTGCTGCAGGTATGGCTAGTAGTAACTGAGCTTCCTTTTGCTTTGCAGAACGGGCAAGCTGCTCTGGAGGAAAAGAAAGGGACTCTGTCCAAGGTAAGACTGTTTCTTGCATCTCTTCTTCCTGCTGGGTGCCTGAGGATGCTGGCAAAGATTCCTGGTCTCTTTCTGGCAGGGCTGAGAAGGAATGAAATTGAATCTACTGCTTTTAACTTTGGCAAGGAGAGTATTGGAATTTAGAGCAGCAGTTCTTAACTCACTGTCAAGCCACAAATTAAAAAAAATTAGGACATCAAAACAGCACTTGAGATGAGGCTATTTATATAGGTTTATTGATATATGCGTATGGCATGCAGATCTTGGGCACACACTTGCTGAAATCTTTGTGCCTGAGGGCCATCAGCCATCTCCTTAATGTTAAGTTTGATTTGCTGAGTGCCACTTTTTGTTTAAAGGTCCAGCAGTGTAGCTGTGAGGCTTTTATCCTTGGGGTATGGTGTGCTGTATAAACCAGCTTGCCTCTGCTGGCTACTGCAGGCTATCGCAGGTGGAGAGAAGGGCCTGCCTAAAATCCCAAATACTTCTCGTGATTGTAGAGCACCCCCATCAGGACCCATGTACATTGTTTACAGTCAATGATTTAGAGTGCTGAAGATGCATACCGTGCCCCCCCACTCCCCCCCCCAACAGAGAATAAGGCCTGTTGTGGAAATAAATACAACGGGCTCTAGAAAGACGCTCTGGGTGGGTGCCCCAGCCTTGGGCACTTAGCGTCAATTTGCTGTGGTGACCTCAGCAGGGTATGATGACCGAGTCCACCATTTTCTCCATGGGAACTGATCAATGCCATCTGGAGAGCAGTTGTAAATCTGAGTGATCTCCAGCCCTTACCTGGAGATCGGCAATAAAAGGGTTGGAACACTTCCCCTGTGAAGAAAGGTTGAAGCACTTGGGGCTCTTTAGCTTGGAGAAATGATGGCTGAGGGGTGACATGATCAAGGTTTATGAGATTATGCATGGGATAGAGCAAGTAGAGAAAGAAGTCCTTTTCTCCCTTTCTCACAATACAAGAACTTGTGGGCACTCCATGAACTTGCTGAGCAGTCGGGTTAGAACAGATAAAAGGAAGTCCTCCTTCACCCAAAGAGTGATTAACTCGTGGAATTCACTGCCACAGGAGGTGGTGGCAGCTACAAGCATGGACGGCTTCAAGAGGGAATTGGAGAAACATCTGGAGCAGAAGTCCATCAGTGGCTGTTTCATTGTTCAGTTGCACAGTCGAGACCGACTCTTTGCAACCCCATGGACCACATCATGCCAAGCCCTTCTGTCTTCCGTTGTGCTCTGGAGTTTGCTTAATTTCATGTTTGTTGCATCGATAACACTGTCTAACCAACTCATCCTTTGCATCCCCTTTTTCTTTGACCTTCAGTCTTTCCCAGCATCAGGGTCTTCTCCAGTGGCCAAAGTATTTGAGCTTCAGGATCTGGCCTTCCAGGGAACAGTCAGGGTTGATTTCTTTTAGGGTTGACTGATTTGATCTCCTTGCAGTCCAAGGGAACCTCAGGAGTCTTCTCCAGCCCCATAATTCAAAAGCATCTATTCTTCAGCGCTCAGCCTTCCTTATAGTCCAACTCTTGCAGCCATACATTAGTACGGGAATACCATGGCTTTGACCATACGGACTTTTGTTAGCAGGGTGATGTCTCTGCTTTTTATTATGCCCTCTAGGTTTCGCTTTCGCTAGGCCATCGCTTTCCTCCCAAGGAGCAGGCGTCTTTTAATTTCATGGCTGCAGTCACTGTCTGCAGTGATCTTGGATCCCAGGAATATGAAGTCTGTCACTGCTTCCACAACTTCCCCTTCTATTTGCCAAGGAGTGATGGGGCCAGATGCCATGATCTTAATTTTTTGATGTTGAGTTTCAAGCCAGTTTTTGTGCTCTTCTCTTTCACCCTGAGCAAGAGGCTCTTGAGGTCCTCTTCACTTTCTGCCATTAGAGTGGTATCGTCTGCGTATCTGAGGTTGTTGATGTTTTTCCCAGCAATCTTACATAAGAACATAAGAAAAGCCAATGTTGAATCAGGCCAGTGGCCCATCCAGTCCAACACTTTGTGTCACACAGTGGCCAAAAACACCAGGTGCCCTCAAAAGGTCCAGCAGTGGGGGCAGGAAGCCCTCCCACTGTTGCCCCCCTGCAAACACCAAGAATACAGAGCATCACTTGCCCCAGTGGCTAATAGCCACTGATGGACTTCTGCTCCATATGTTAATCTAATTCCCTCTTGAAGCCGTCCGTGCTTGTAGCTGCCACCACCTCCTGTGGCAGTGAATTCCACGTGCTAATCACTCTTTGGGTGAAGAAGTACTTCCTTTTATCTGTTCTAACCCGACTGCTCAGCAATTTCATGGAGTGCCCACAAGTTCTTGTATTGTGAGAAAGGGAGAAAAGGACTTCTTTCTCTACCCGCTCTATCCCATGTATAATCTTATAAACCTCAATCATGTGACCCCTCAGCCATCGTTTCCTCAAGCTAAAGAGCCCCAAGTGCTTCAACCTTTCTTCATAGGGAAAGTGTTCCAACCCTTTTATCATTCTAGTTGCCCTTTTCTGCACTTTTTCCAATGCTATAATATCTTTTTTGAGGTGTGGCGACTAGAACTGTACACAGTACTCCAAATGAGGTTGCACCATCGATTTATACAGGGGCATTATGATACTGGCTGATTTGTTTTCAATTCCCTTCCTAATAACCCCCAGCATAGCATTGGCCTTTTTTCATTGCAGTCGCACACTGTCTCGACATTTTCATTGAGTTATCTACTACGACTCCAAGATCTCTCTCTTGGTCAGTCTCTGCCAGTTCAGACCCCATCAACGTGTATTTATAGTTAGAATTTTTTGTTCCAGTGTGCATCACTTTGCACTTGGCCACATTAAACCCCATTTGCCACGTTGATGCCTACTCGCCCATCCTTGACAGATCCCTTTGGAGTGCCTCACAATCCTCCCTGGTTCTCACCACCCTGAACAATTTCATGTCATCTGCAAATTTAGCCACTTCACTGCTTACTCCCAACTCCAAATCATTAATAAACAATTTCAAAAGCATTGGACCGAGTACTGATCCCTGCAGTACCCCACTGCTTACCTTCCTCCACTGAGAAAATTGCCCATTTATACTCACTCTGTTTCCTTTGAATTAGCCAGTTTTTGATTCACAAAAGGACTTGTCCTTTTATCTCATGACTATTGAGCTTACTTAGGAGTCCTTGATGAGGAATCTTAATTCTGACTTGTGATTCATCCAGGCTGGCATTTCACATACTGTGCTCTGCATATAAATTAAATAAGCAAGGTGACAATATACATTCTTGTGGTACTCCTTTTCCTATGCTAAACCAATCAGTTGTTCCATATCTGGTTTTAATTATCACTTCTTGACAGTTTCTCAAGAGACTTGTGAGGTGGTCTGGTACTCCCATCTCTTTAAGGACTTGCCATAGTTTATTATGATCCACACAATCAAAGGCTTTAGCATAGTCAATGAAGCAGAAGTAAATGTTTTCCTTTTTTTAATCATTAACATTTTTCTTTAAAAAAAAATCAATACATAACAAAATGCTATTTCCATATGATTATAAGAATCCGTACAATCACGTATATCTTAAGATATTTGACTATCTTATCAGTACTTAACCTTGCATTTATTTTTATATTTAATCTTTTGTGACCTTTACATTTCTGATTTGTGTTAGTCAGACTGAATTGTATATGATCTTTTATTTCATTTTTGGAAATTAGGACGCTGAACAAGCTTTAGATGGTCTGTTGCTGGAGTGCTTGACTAGAGTTGCTGAAGTCCATGGCTTTAAAAAACACTCACTCCCAGTGGCAAGATCTGTTCTCCTTGGCTTACAGCACAAATAAATGTCTTGTGGTCCCTTAAAGTCTTATTGTGGCATCAAATGGGCTCTGCTCACAAAAGCTATCAAAGGGCATCCTCACTTAGCAGATAACTCCCTTGAAGCAGCAGAGCCAAAAGACAGCAGAAAAGCCAGGGGGACTTTTCTCCTTCTGTGAAATTAACACAGCAGTTCAGGGACTACAGTGCTAAAACCTTTGCAGCTTGGCAGAAAAGGTTTTTGGATCCCTCTTCTAAGAATTCCTCCCCCCCTTCATGCTGTGTTGTATGTCCAGTCTGTGGGGGGCTTTGCCCTGAAATTTGAGAACTGCAGCAGTGCCATGCAAAACCTTAAAACAGTTTCCAAACGGTGGTTTCCTTGCATGTTGCTCTTTGGGCCAGTGCAAGGCAGTGGCTGGCTTGAGATGTCAGAAATGGTGGGTTCAGATCTTTTCAGGAGCAACTAATGCCCTGTCCAGTCTTGCTGACACTTGACACCAAGGTCAGTGAAAGTTGTATATTGCTGGCAAGGTGTGGTCATTCTCTGACTGTTTTCTTTGTCAATGAGTGCTTGGAGCAGAGCTTGTGCATATGTAGTGTCTCAAATGTTGCAGAATGAAAAGAACATAGGATAGGGCTGCCAAGTCCCCCGGAAGAGCGGGGGAAACACCGATTTTGAAAGCTTTCCCCCGCTTTTCCAAGATTGGCCACCGGGGGGACAAAATGGCTGCCAGCAGGGGAACCTCGGAGCCTGGCCTGGCCAGCCTCTTGAACTTCTTAAAAGGGAAATTTCCCTTTTAAGAGCTGAGCCAGCTAGAGAGCCCCGCCCAGAGATTAAGGAGGGACTAAGCTCTTTCTACTGCGTGCAAGGTTGCTGCTAAGTAAACTGCTCCGGTAAGCTGGGGTCTGCGAGCTCTTTTCCTTCTCTGTCTCTCCCCCTCCCCCTCTTTCTTTTTGCTGTCTGTCTGTCCACTGTGGTTTTGTCAAAGGAATAAACTGTCACTTCCAAAGAGGTAAACATCACAAGGAGAGGTTGCCTGTAGAAGGTCTGGGAGTGGGATTGTTTAAAATGTCTTGTCGTGGCTGCTTGGGTCCCACCAATCCTCATTTCCCTTCTGCAAATAAAAGTTGGGATTCCTCATTTTTATGCCAATTTTCTGTTTCTTTCAACCGTGTCCCCCCCTCCAGCAGTAAAAATCTGCATTTTTAAAAGCATTTGTACATCAAGTAACCGGTATTTTAAATTAGGGATGGATCCAACTAGCTTTTCTGCTGGCGAAAAGGGGAGGACAAAGGTCCTCTTTAGCCACCAAAAAGCCTATGCTGGGGGGGGGGGGAGAAGTTATGGGACTTACATGGACAACAGCTGGGTGAAACAAGGGCCAGAAATAAAACCTGGGAATTGGGCAAGAGTAAGTGAAAAAGCTGTCTGTCTGTCTCTCTCTCTCTCTCTGTCCCCATCCAGCAGAGGTCTATCAGTGGCTATTATGAGCCACAAGGTCTAAATGGAACCCTTTGTCTGGGGCAGTGATGCTCTGCATTCTTGGTGCTTGGGGGGCAACAGTGGGAGGGCTTCTGGAGTTCTGGCCCCGCTGCTGGACCTCCTGAGGGCACCTGGTATTTTTGGCCACTGTTGTGACACAGAGTGTTGGACTGGATGGGCTGTACTGGATGGGCCAATCCACTGTGGCTTCTCTCCTGTTCTTATGATATGAAAATCATATTTAGCACTTGTGTAGCACTTAGGGCTTCATATTCTGCCGAGATGAGGAAGGATTCAGTAGGGCCGTTGCTCAGTGATAGAGCATCTGCTTGACATGCAGGAGGTATCAGCCTCTTCAGCTAAAAAAGGATCAGGTAATAGGTGACATTAAAGATCTCAGCCTGAGACCCTGGAGAGCCACTACCAGTCTGAGTAGTCAATACTGACCTTGATGGACCAATGGCCTGATTCAGTATTAGGAAACTTCATGAGTTCATGTGGAAGCATGTGGAAGCAACATCACAGGATGTGACTTCACAAAATGATGTCACTTCCTTTCTCCTGGCTCTACCCCCAAAGTCTCCTGGCTCCACCCCCAAAGTCCCCAGATATTTCCCAAGTTGGACTTGGCAGCCCTAACATAGGAGCTTATTCTAACCTCCTCATCCAGACTGTCCCATTAGACTGGAGCCACATCAGAGAATGCTCTGCTTTAGGCGACTGTTTGTACCCATTTGCAGGATGGCACTTTCAAAAGGCCTTGCTCAAATGAGCAGTGCTGTCACAGTGGGGCATATTAGGTATTAATTATTGAGTCAGGAGACGATAAATCAAATATAGGCTTTTATTCAAAACATTGTTCAGCTCAGGGACAGCTCTGGCAAGAGCGGCACTCAACTTAGTGTTCCAACAAATAACTATATACAATGTAACTATAAAGACTCAATTTCATTGGACCTAAGCAGGGCTCTGCGATTGGTTCCCTGGATTGACTTCAGGATAAATGAGAAGTCTTTATTCGGTAGCCAATAAGAATGAGGGGATCGTAATACCAGAACCCCTACAAAGCAATGCAGAACTCAATAAGAAAACATAACACTCCTCCCCCCTTAGTTCAGATAACATAGTCTTTCAAGAACGTGGGGGGGCGCCTGGTCCGACAAGACCGGCGCAGCAATGGCGGACTCAATTGAGAGCATCCTGTTAAGTCTGGGGACTCCATGCAGCCAGGTGTAAGCTGCGGCAGCGGCGGACTCAATTGAGATCGTCTTGTTAAGTCCGGGGACCCCGAGCGGTCCGGTGTAAGTCTCTCCTGCGGCAGGGGGCCTGCCAAGTCCCAAGCAGGCGGTGGCTTGGTAGACTGTTCATGGGGGACAACCCAGGCAGGAGTTGGCATAGGCACCCTGTCTACAGGGTGGCTCTCCTGGGCGCTGATGTCTGGCTGAACCAGGAGATCTCCCAGGCTGGCCCCAGGAACTGGGGTGCGCTGCAAATCTCCTGTAGCTGGGGAATGTTGCAAGGGCTCTGGAACTGGGGCACGTTGCAACTGGTCTTCTTGCGCTGGCCACCGGCATCTGAGTTGGGCTAAATGCTGGTGATGGACCTGTCCCCTGTTGTCCTGCACCTTGTAGGAGATGGGGCCCGTGGAATAAAGGACAACAGCCAGAACCCAGTATGGACCTGTCCTGTAGTTTCGGGCGTAGACAGCGTCGCCAGGTGCGAAGGACCGTGTGGAAGCCGACACGATGGGGTCGCGGTGAACGTCTGGTGCTAGGTCGGGGTAGATGCGGCTCAGGATGGTTGACAGTTGATGGCCCATAAGGAGCTCGACTGGCGACTTCCTGGTAGCAGCATGTGGCGAAGTGTGCTGCTGTAGCGGGAAACTGGCAAGGTTGGTAGGGAAACTCCTGTCCCCCAGCCTGCGGAGCAAGTCCTTCACAGTCCTTACCATCCACTCTGCCTGGCCTTTTGTCTCAGGGTGGAATGGTGCTGATGTGACATGCTGGATGCCCCATTCATCCATGAACCTCTGGAACTCTGCAGATGTAAATTGAGTCCCATTGTTGGACGCAAGGAGGTCCAGCAGGCCGAAGGTGGCAAACAGGCGGTCCAAGCAGCAGGCAACGATGGCCAACGTCATGGAGGTGACAGGAAAGATCTCCAGACACTTCGAATAGGCATCCATGATGATTAGTAGAGTTCGGCTTGGAAAGGCCAGCAAAGTCCACATGAATGCGAGACCACAGGCCCCTCGGCTTCTCCCATGGGTGGATTGGAACGTCGGTGGCTGTGGGCCTAGACTCTTGGCACGGCTGCCACGTCCAGACCCACTGCTCAATTTGCTGGTCCACCAGACATAACTCTGGGCAACAGCTTTCATTTTCACAATGCCCAGGTGGCCTACATGCAAAGTGTCCAGCACTCGTCGAAGTGAGGGAGGGACGATGACTTGGTTTCCCCACAGCAGACAGCCCTTGCTCACTGACAGGTCTTATGACGGTGACTGGAACGGCTGGAACTCGGCCTCAAGTGTCCCCAACGGCCATCCCCTCCACACATAGTGGTAGACTCGGCTGAGTGTTCAGTCCCGGTTGGTGTGGAACACTATGTCGGTGACAGAGAGCGGAGGCTGTGGCAGCTCTTCAATTAGTAGGGTCTCTTGGATTGGAGCCTCTGGTGGCCCCGGCGATGGCAGCGGCAAGCAGCTGAGGGCATCAGCATGCCCAATGGTCTTGCCGGGCCTGTGGAGGAGGCAGAAAGAGTAGGCAGAGAGCAGGACTGCCCAATGCATCATCCGTGGTGACAAGACTTGACAGTTGGCTGTGAAAATGCCAAGCAGCGGTCAGTCGTCAGTGACAGTCTCAAACTGTGAGGCTTCGGAGTCGAATTAAATAAGCCAGGCCTTTGATGAAGCAAAAGTCTTTTTATTTTTTAATAATGGTTCAGGTACTCAATGTTTGTTAGAGATAACTGGTTACAGGCAACAGGGATTAATATACCATACACAGCAAGGTAAGGGCAGGAGAAGAGCTAATCAGGGCTAACACAAAAAAGCGTGAAAAACCCCAGCCGTTAATTCTCACAGAAAAGGCGCAAAAGCACTACCCCCCATGCTTCTTAGTGAACTTTACTTGCAATTCACAGGCCAGGCACCTGGCTAAAATCAGTTCAGCAGTTCTTCAAGGTTACAAAAGCAAGATAAGTCATTCGAGACTCCAGAGAGAAAAAAGGGAGGAGGCTAGGAAAGATAGCCAGACTGTTTATGTGATGTGGTGGAATGCAGCAAGCCATCATCCTGGGGAACGAAAAAGACCTATTAGGCAGGACAGGCAATAAACCTCAAGGCTGGCAGTAAATTACTGATAGAGACCCAGGACCAGGGACAATTAATGGCAGAGGATCTGACACAAACTCATGCCCATAGATGAAATCGTGGAATTTCTTGACAGCTGCAATGATCACTAGTGCCTCCTGGTCTATCTGGGCATAGTTTCTTTCTGCAGCAGATAAAGTCCTGGAATAGAAAGCAATAGGGGCCTCCCGGCCGGAGGACCATCAGTGGCTAAGTACAGCTCTGATTCTGTAAGGTGACGCATCACAGGCTAAGACGAGGAGATTCTTTTCATCATAATGAATGAGGACCGCATCGGAGGTGAGGAGAGCTTTGATGGCTTGAAAAGCAATGTTTTCTCGGCAACCCCATGCCCATGGAGCCTATTTGTCTAGTAGATGATGGAGCAGTTCAGCAAGAGCTGCCTTGTTGGGCAAAAAGGCATGATAAAAGTTCAGAAGTCCTAAAAAGGACTGCAGCTCTTTCTTCGACTTCGGAGGGGGCATGTTGTGGATCGCAGCAGCCTTGTCCGGAGCAGGGTGGATGCCGTCTGTGTCTAGAAGGTAGCCCAGGAATTGAACGGCAGGGACAAAAAACTCACACTTCTCCTTCTTGAGCCGTAGGCCAACGAAGGACCTCTTGTGCCCAGGGAGCTAGTTCAAGTTCAGAGGCAACTGCAATTAAGACATCATCAAAGTAGGACACAACTCCGGGCAAACCTCGTAGAAGATGCTCCATCAGTTCTTGGAAGATGCCGGGGGCAATGCTTACCCCAAATTGTAGCCGGTTCATTTTAAAGGCACCTTGGTGCGTTACAATAGTCTGTGCCTCGGCCGTGGCTGCATCTACCGGCAGTTGTTGATACACCTGGGGTAGGTCAATCTTGGTGAACACTCGGCCCCCAGAGAGGCTAGAGGCTAGAAGATGCCTTACCACAGGAAACGGGTATGCATGCGGCTGCAGGGCCTTGTTGAGGGTGCACTTCTAGTCAGTGCACAGGCGGACGGAACCATCAGGTTTGAGAGGAGTGACGATGGGTGTTTCCCACTTGTCATTCAGAACCAGCTCTAAGATGCCTTGGGCCAACAGCTTGTTGATCTGCTCGTCAATCTTAGGCTTGAAAGCAATGGGGCAGCATCTGGGCTTGAGGCATATGGGCTGCACGGTAGGATTCAGGTTAAAAGAGACAGGTGGACCTTTGTAGCAACCTAGCTCTGCTCTGAACACATCAGGGAACTCTTCCTCAAAGTCTATAAGGGGCTGCTGACCGTCATGATTCACGCCAACCATGTCGATGCCCAGGCAGCAAACCAGTCCAAACCAATAAGACTTGTGCGGCAACCTTCCACCATGAGCAGATTCAGATGGCCAGCGAACTTCTTGTATCTGACCTGGACTGTGGCGATGCCGATGACTGGAACTCGGTGCCTTTGGAAGTCAAACAGCTGTAGAGTGCACTTCTGAAGGTGGTGTGCAGAGAAACGTGGGCAGACTTGTTGGAAGGTGCTCCACGAGACGATGGACAATGTGGACCCGGAATCTACTTCCTGTCATGCCGGCCCCTGACTTAGCTCTAGACCCAGTGCCTGACAGCCATGGACAGGAGGACTTGGCTCAGTTAACTGCAGAAGACGTAAGTCCTGCAGAGGATCCACAGCCAAGTCCTCAACCAAACCCACCTGGGGCTGACAATTCTCCCCCAGACTGCCTCCACCTGTCAGCAGGCTCCGTGAAAGGAGAAGGCAAGAGCTGACTAGGCGACGCAAGGAAGCACGCAGGCAGGGGCGAAGATCATTAAGTCCTGAGTACTAACAGGAGCCAGGACTCAGCACAGCAGTGCTAAGTGGTTAATGAGCCAGCACACTATTTAACAAGGCTGCTGGCAGATAGCAATCCGTGTTGGCAACATCGTTGTCAGAGCCCTCCGTTCCTGTATACCTTGCCTCTGATCCTGATTAATTCTCTGACTTCCGACCCGGCTTGCTTCCTGGACTTCTGCTTTCTGCTTCCTGATCCTGGACCCCGGCTTTTGACCCTTGGCATTCCTTGACTCCGGCTTCAGCTCTGCTCCTGACTGACCTCGGCTTGATTTATAGACTCTGACCTCTGGTGCGTTCTGACTATGCCTCTGCCTTGAGATTGGGACTTGCTGCAACGCTCTGCTGACTGTCTCCAGCCAAGTCACACCCAGAGTGTGCTTGCCAGCCTGTCTGCCCAGCCGGGCTCCCGGGCTCTGCCGTGACACTTCCATCTGGCACACCCAACCTTCGATGAAGATGGTGGCCTTGATTTTAGGACACGGATGCAATCCTTGGTGAATGTATAGGCGGTTGGTTTAGTCTTCGGACACGGTTGCTTCATTACTGTATTTTGGTTTTAGCTCAAACAACCTTAACAACCTGGAACGATACGATCGGCTGGAGGCATTAGCAGACCCTCACGTACACTGGACTCTTCTGGAACATTGCGACCTTGTGACAAACGGCAGACTTTGGCGAGGTGGTCCACTTTACGACATGCATGGCAGATGGCATCGCGAAATTGAGTCTCTCCACACATGCGCACCACCACAACTGGCACAGCATTTCCTTCGCTGGCTTTTTTGAGAACGGTGTGGGCTTTTTTGGGAGCAGTGCAGTTTCTGATTTGACCTCATGCTGTAGACTCCATCATCAGATGCATTGGATTGGTCATCCCAACATCAGAATCAGTGGTACTGCCATGGTGTTCAGCGTCAGCGCGGCATGACATATGGCCTTGGGGACCCAATTGCAACTTGCAGGGGACAGGTTGGCAACCTCTACTCACAGGACCTCTTCGAGGGCCAATTTGTATGTGAGAATCTTTAATAAGAGCAGGGCCCTCTTAATGCTTTCATCTCTGAGGCCACAGAGAAGCCAATCTAAAAGAACTGACTTCAGATCGGGGAATTGACAGACTCAAGCAGCCCGTCTGAGTGCAGTGAGGTACTCTGTGACAGACTCCCCCTCTTTCTGATTCCGCTGGTGCAAAGTGCATTGGTGGGCGGCAGCCAACGTCTTCGGTATGAAGTACTCGGTCAGCCGAGCCTTTATGATGCCGAGAGGGGTCTTGAGTAACTTAGCAGGGGCTACTAAATCACGAGAAATGTCGAATACAGCCTGGCTGCATGTACTTAGAAAAGTGGCGTGGCAGACATTGTCTCCGACAAGCCAAGCCAAGCCAATATGCTACGTGGTAGAATTCAAAATGATCAAGGTATGACACCCAGTTCTCAACCTTTGGGTCAAACAGTTCAATATGGCCCTTGGATGCCATGCCTGTAGTGATTTAGCTCTAGGCTCCCTTAGTGATTTCAGCTGGGCAGGCAAGAGTGATTTCAGCTGTTCAGTTAGGACTGGGATCCCATCCTCATTGCCAGTATTAAGTATTGAGTCAGGAGATGATAAATCAAATACAGGCTTTTATTCAAAACATTGTTCAGCTAAGGGACAGCTCTAGCAAGAGCAGCACTCAACTTATAGTGTTCCAACAAATAACTATATAACTATGTAACTATGAAGACACAATTTTGTTGGACCTAAGCAGGGCTCTGCGATTGGTTCCGTGGATTGACTTCAGGACCAATGAGAAGTCTTTATTCGGCAGCCAATGAGAATGAGGGGATTGTAATACCAGAACCCCGACAAAGCAATGCATAACTCAATAAGAAAACATAACATTAGAAAAGGCAGATAAGCAGGACCTAGGCTAGGAAGGGCTTTGTAGGTGATAAACTGATACCTTGAATTGAATCTGGTAACTAATTGTAGCCAGTGGAATTCAGAATCGTTGTGAGCCAGTTTGGTGTAGAGCCAGTTTGGTGTAATGGTGTCAGAGTCTCTAGTAATCAGCACTCAACAATGTTCCTTAAGCAGGATCAGTTTACTGTAGTCAGGTTACTACATTTCTCTAAACACTATCTGTGTTAAGGCTACAGAGGAAAAGCGGGAATGGGATTTTATACAGGGTTCAGACTTGGGTGTCATATGGCTGCAAGCCAATGGAAAACTTACAAAAGAAATCAGAGCATCTCTGTCAGGTTCCCTAGTTTTTCTAAGTCAGTATTTCTAAGACATTCCCTAAGCACTTCTGTGTTAAGACTAAAACAGGGAAGCAGGAATGGAATTATATACACGGTTCAGACTCAGCTGGCTACAAGCCAATCAGTGCCCCAGTATCCTCGTGCTGAGAATAACGGCTTCAACATTCAGGCGGGAGACTCACCAGAAAAACCCGAGATCTTATGTAAACAGGGGCAAATGTTAGGAGAGTATCAAAGGCAACATTCCAGAGTTTACAACATCAATTATAATCTTCTCCCCCCACTTTTCCTCATAGCAGCATCTCCCTCTCTCCCCTCCTTTTAGTTATGACAGCCTAGCTGATAATCTCCAGGGTCGAACCTTGTCAAGGCAAAAGATAAATGCTAGAAGAGAATCGAAAGTTAACACACCAGTGGCAATTCCTCACCCCCACCTTCTTTATGACCCCTAGCTGACATTCCTTCCTCTTTATGGCTGCCATATGGCAACCAGCCTCCTCCCCCCCTTTTCTTTATGGCAGCCTAGCTGACAAATAGTTAAGAGCGCAGATTGTAATCTGGGAGAACCGGGTTTGATTCCCCACTCCTCCACATGCAGCTGCTGGTGTGACCTTGAGTCAGGAGATTGTAAGCCGCTCTGAGACTCCTTTGGGTAGTGAAGGGCAGGGTATATATCCAATTTCCTCCTCTTGTGATATGCATACTCCATCCAGCTTGGGATAGTAATTGAATTGAATCTTCTGATCTGAAAATGCAATAAAGTGCCAACATAAAGAAGTCCCACAGATAGTGTTGATGTACGTTTTTCCTCACCCCATTGCCAAAACAGAGGCTTATCTCTGTTGTTGAATGTCCTTAAACTTAGGAGATATCCCAAAAGTTGCAGCAGTTCTCTGTTTAGGGAGGGTTGTCCTGTAAGCAAATCATATGCTTATGCTTCCCTGATTATTTGAACTCTCAGGATGTTTTTTTTTTTTTTTGGCAAGAGCTACTGAGAGTCTTGCAAGTCAGGAGAGGCTAGCTTGCAGGATGAGAGGCTAGCTAACCTGTTATTTATTTATTTATTTCTCAAATTTCTACCCCACCCTCCCAGCCAAGGGCGGCTCAGGGTGGCTTACATAAAATCAGCATATATTTGCAATAAAACAATTAAAACATTTAAAACAATGTTAAAACCAATTAACAATAACAGTAGGTGCTAGTATTGTTGTTGCTGGATCAATGATGGCTACCATATTAGATCTTTCTTCCCATAACCGGCTCCTAGGTCTACTTCAAGTGTCTTTTGGGCGGCTTGCACAGGCTGGTGTTATAAATTCCAGAGTCAACAGGGCATCCTATCCTTCAACCACTAGTTGTTAATGATGTTTAGTGGTGGTGGTGGCTCCAAAAGCCTGGCAGAAGAGCTCCGTTTTACAGACCCTGCAGAACTGTAAGAGGTTCCACAGGGCCTTGATCTCTTCTGGGAACTCATTTCACCAGGATGGATCCACCACCAAGAATGTCCTGGCCCTGGTTATTTACAGCCTGGCCTCCTTAAGACTCGGGAGGGCCAATCGGCTCTGGGCCCCTGAATACAGTGCTCTCTAGGGAATATGTGGGGAAAGGGCAGTCCCTCAGATATGTAGGTCCCTGACCATAAAGGGCTTTAAAGTTAAGAACCAGCACCTTGAAACGAATTTGGTATGCTATTGGCAGCCAGTGCAGTGCCTTTAGCACAGACTGGATGTGCTCCCAAACTGGGAGTCCCATCAACAGCCTGGCCACAGCATTTTGCACCAGCTGCAGCTTCTGGATTTGAGACAAGGGCAGCCCCATGTAGAGAGCGTTATAGTAGTCCAATCTCAAGGTGACCATTGTGTGGATCACTGTTGCCAGGCTGTTGCGTTCGAGGAAGGGAACCAACTGATCAACCGGGGATGATAAAAGGCCATTTTGGCAGTGGGGGCTACCTGGGCCTTCATCGTTAAGGAAGCATCCAGGAGGACTCCCAAACGCCTAACCTCTGGTGCTGGCACCAAAGGCGCCCCATTGAAGTTCAGAAGCGGGATCTCTACCCCCGACCGCCCTGGCTCAGGCAAAGGACCTCCATCTTTGTCAGATTCAGTGATAACGTTGTGCCAGCTCTTGCTTTTCTGCCACCTTGGCAAGGGTGTCCTTGCCCCTGGAAGGAGGTGTCATCACTGAGGCAGTCTTTCCTGTTCAGAGCAGTCTGTTCCTGGGGTTGCTCAGGGCTGGCCAAGATGCTTTCTGGGGCTTGGTTGCAGTGGGAAACTGAGTGGCATACCTGCTTCCATCAAGGATGTAGGTCTTTTGAAAACATTAGCAAATTATTTGATGCCTTAAAGTGAGTGTGACCTGATTTAACAGGTTTATTTTTGAATCATTTAAGTGCCTCATGTAAATTTTATGTCCCAGTAGCAACAAATACTTGAGCTGAAATACTTTATTAGGAAGAAAAATCCAGTGTGGTTTAAATGTTGTATTTAAAACTTTAATGAGAGCAGGTGTGGTGCAGTGGACAGAGTGGGGGACTAGGACCCTGGGCAATGTGGATTCAAATCCCTACTTCTGCCATGGGCGCTCACTGGGTGACTTTGGGACCATCACAAACTCTCAGCCTGGTCTGCCTCACACGTTGTTATGGGGAAACGGAGGAGGGGTGCAATGTGGTAAAAGCCACTTTGAGTACCACCTGGGGGGAAAAGCAGGATAAATGCAAATGCAATGTGGAAATTATTTCTGTTGGAATAATACTTAAAATAATATTGTGTTTATAATTTTATGTTTAAATTTAAGAAGGAAGTTGAAAGCATTGAGAACTGACACAAACTTTAGCCCTTTTTGACAAGGACATATGATGTGACTAGAAATAAGGCCCACTGTGGAAATAAGGCCCATTGTGGAAATAAATTCAACAGGCTCTAGAACAGGGGTGGCCAACCTTGCTTAACGTAAGAGCCACATAGAATAAACGTCAGATGTCTGAGAGCCCCAAGACAGGAACAAATATCACACACACGTTTTTATTTTTTAAAATATGCAAATTTGCTTTTTATTAACATTAAATGGGACTGCCAAAAATAAAAACAAACGAGGAAAACCGGTTATTGATAATGATATTACTTGTTTGCTAATGATATTGAGAGAGAGAGAGAAAGAGAGAGAGATGGAAAGAAAGAATTAAAGAAGTGGAAAGAGAGAGAGAGAAACTAGGAAAGCAAATAGATGGGGGGGAGGAGGGAAGGAAGGAAGGGAGAAAGAGAGAAAAAGCATGCCTCCCCTTTGCTTCCCCAGTCGCCCTGCCAGGAGCCGCACAATATGTGTGAAAGAGCCGCATGTGGCTCCCGAGCCACAGGTTGGCCACCCCTGCTCTAGAAAGAGGCTCTGGGAGAGTGCCAAGGCTTTGGGCACTCCGTCAATTTGCTGTGGCAACCTCAGCAGGGTATAATGACACAGAGTCCACCATTTTCTCCAGGGGAACTGATCAATATCATCTGGAGAGCAGTTGTAATTCTGAGTGATCTCCAGCCCTCATGTGGAAATTGGCAACAATGGTTTCCTTGGCCGGGAGGGAGGGATAGAAATTTAAATAAATAAATTTCCCAGGAGGAAAAGTAGTCTTTCTCTGCAATGGGAACCAAAGCAGCTTACATCATTCTCCTCTCCCCCTTTTGACTTGCACAACAATCCTGTGAGGTAGGTTAGGCTGAAAGTCTGTGACTGGTTCAAAATCACCCACTCAGCTTCAAAAGCAAGAACCTGGATCTAGCAGACCCTGTTCTGAAGCACTGATTGCCACGCCTAGGGTAACCAACCTCCAGGTAGAGCCTGAAGATTGCCAGAGATCACAACTGAACTCCAGATAACAGATCTCTCCTGCCCAGAGGAAATAACTGCTTTGGAAGGTAGACTTTATGGCATTTTGTTCAGCTGAGGCCTCTCCCCTCCCCAAACCCTGGCTTCCATATACTCTATCAGAAAATCTCCAGGAATCTCCCTACCTGGAGCTGGCAACCCTAGTCAGGACTGGTCCCAATTTGTTCTTCACAAAGGCATGTGAAGGGTTTCCTTCCTCTGTCTGAACCAAGCTTGGTTGCCTACTGTGGCAAAACGGGCTCCAGTTTACAACTCAGCTGTTCGCCTCCCACCCTCGTCCCATGGGGATATCTCACTCATTAAGTTCCCTGCCACCAGTCACTGAATTGTTACTGCCTTTTTAGAGGGACAGTGAGACCCCTGTGGCCAAATCTACCTATTTGGAGATGGGATCCCTGGAAAATTGGCAACCCAAGGGTCTGGCCTTTCCTTGCTTCCCTGGGCTACCCCCTCCCTTTGGTATTGGCAGAGCGGGGGAGACTATAGGGTCAGAGCACAACACGGATAATTGGTCCAAATAGAATAATTTATTTTAGTATTTACACAGTTATGGGGCACCCATACAAACACACTAAATGAATAAGGCACAACTATAGGAGTAAGCACACACTATGAACCAACAGGGCATAAATCAACAGCTTGCCCGGCAAGGCGGGATATAAATATGAAAAATAAATAAAATGGGTTAAACACAATCCTCCCTGGATGGGCTGGAGTCTATATTGATAGTGCCCTGCCCCTTGGGACAGTCCCTCTTTCCCTGCACTTTTTGGCCTTGGGGCAGCTGGGAACTGTAGGCCAGCAGATGAGGAAGCCCCTTTCAACCCAGTGAGTGATACTCCTGCAGGCCCCTCTCTGGAACTACAGCTCAATTGAACCTTATGGGGGAACATTTTAGACAAACCACAGACAGCAGCCATCTTATGAACACAAGTAACTGCCATTTTATTTCACCTACCAACAGCCACTGAGGTAACAGTTAATCCCGCAAAGGAGGGAAGCAGGAGAAGTGTCTTCGTCAAGAGAGAAAGTCGTCTGCCAGAAATTCTGACGGCACAGAGGCTGAAGGAGTGGGCAGGGAAGAGGAGCAGACACAGCACCCAGCCAATGGCATGTGAATATTTACAGCCAGTGCATAGGGACAGCCTCTGATTGACAGGCCAGGGGACCAAAGGCTGGGGTGGCATGTGGAATGTTCAGGAGAGTGCCACCACCAGCAGAGAATTATATATAAGAGAGATATGGATATAGTTCTGAACTCCTCTGTTTCAGTGGAACCAAACTCTCATCCACAGAGGTCATTGGGGCACCTCATTGATTGCATTACTTGCTGTATGTGAGAAGCTGATAGATCCAATAAGCCAGGCCTTAATGTGAAACAAAGTCCTTTTTATTTCTTAATGGTCATTCAGTATGCACGTCCAGTGTTAGTGATACCCGTGAAGAAGAAGAAGAGATTAGATTTATACCCCGCCCTTCACTCACTTGGAGTCTCAGAGCGGCTTACAAACTCCTTTTCCCATCCCCTCCCCACAACAGACACGCTGTGAGGTAGGTGGGGCTGAGAGAACTGTTTCCTAAGCTGTCCTTGAGGGAACAGCTGGTACAGAGCTATGGCTTGCCCAAGGTCATCCAGCCAGGTGCAAGTGGAGGAGTGGGGAATCAAACCCAGATCTCCCAGATTAGAGTCCGTGCACTTAACCACTACACCAAACTGGCTCTGAATGTGACCAGAGGCAATTATACACATTTCAAACAGCGGGATCAAAGCTTGTCACCAATCAGGCAATTACAGCAAAGGCGCGAAAGGTACTAGCAGTTGCATTCTCACCAAAATGGCGCGTAGCCTGTCATGATTAGACTTGGCGGCTAGCCTCCCTATCCAACAACTCCTTCCCCATTATTCCCACATATTCAGCCACCTGGAGTTTCTCCGTTACATAAACAACCCAAGGCTAAACTTCACAGAGCCATAGCAAATGAAGCAAAGCAACAGGGAGGGGGATGATAGAGAGCACTATGACGCAGAGGGAGTTGGGTCGCCATTCCCCAGCCAGTAGAAAACATACAAATGACAGGGAACCTGACACTGTAGTTCCATAATCAGGCTGGAGACTTCCTCCATGTGAGAGGGAAAGTATACACATTTTAGCTTTAGTTATGAATTAGATTGGTACAGTTCCCATAAATCAAAAGACTAGTTGCACCTTAAAATATGAACATCTATTTTATGATTACCTTTCCTGAGCCACAGCCCAGACAAAATGATCTGTGATTCACAAAATTTCAGTATTGAAATAAATGTTGTTAGTCTTTGAGGTGCTGTTCGATTTTAGGATCAGCCCACAGTTAGAAAATCAAAGAAATGTTTAAAATGTGAATAAAACAAATTTAACAGCAAGTATTTTAAAAAGTCTGCTTGAAGATTTCTGCTGTTGAAAATAGGTAGATTGCCAGTGAAGAAGCTTTGCTGTGTAGGCAAGCAGATCCTGCTTCTTCCGTGCTAGCAAAGCATGTGGTTCCAGAATTGAAGAGTACTGGACTCGGGAGACCAGGAACGGTGAAATCATGAAGTCTTTATTGAGTGATTCAGCATGTCCAGTAGATGGTCAGATCAAGCATGCTTACAGGGCTCCAGGGCCCTCATTATATGCTGGCCGGAGCCACACCTCCGGCCGCACCCAAAATACCTGATAGGGGCTTAACATATGCACATGTTTGTCATAGGTTCCCTGGAGTAGCCTTTGACTGCATTGGCTCCCCAGGGAGAATCTAGGTCCCACATTGGTGGAGGCTTTGAATCCAGATGTCTATTGTTCCTCCAGATTCAAGCTCCCCTCTCTGCCTGACCATGTGTGCAACCTGAATACTAATTTACTTTGCTTGTAGTCTAGACATATAAACTAGATGTAAGCTGAATAGATATTTCAAGTTATTAGTTAAAGTTTAATGGTTTATAATAGCTTAAATAGTAGAAGAATAGTAGAAGATAAGTGAAATGATTGCATTGAAAGCCATGGAGGGAGAAAACCTCAAGAAGAAAGTAGATAGAGTAACAATCTTTCCAAGCCCATAGTAAAAGAAATATCAATGTTTAAAAGATTGGAATTTGCCAAAACAATGGGTTTGGGCTGCCTGTAATAATTAAAGAAAAAAATGTTTAATGTAAGGATTTTCTTTTATTTATGAAACCTGTAATTCTTTCTTGTGCATGGAAAACAATAAAAATAAAATTAAAAAAGATGGGTAGCCATGTTAGTCTATCTGTAGCAGTAGAAAAGAGTTAGAATCCAGTAGCACCTTAAAGACTAACAAAATTTGTGGTAGAGTATGAGCTTTTGTGAATGACCCTATCACAAATTTTGTTAGTCTTTAAGGTGCTGCTGGACTCTTAATCTTTTTTTTTTTAAAAAAAAATTATTTTCAAATAGTAAACATATCTGTAACAGTGTACATAAAATATTGTGTAAATTTGAAAATGCATTAACAATGAAGTTACACTAATAACAAATGATAATCAGTTTTAACAACTACAATAAGCAAGTGTCTTAATTTCATCTAAGAGCATAAGGAGAAGCCTAATGCTAGAAGGTAACAGTTCTTATCTGTTCTGGTTGAAATTTAGCATTAACACACTAGGCATTGTGATCTAAATGTTGTGGTATTTGTTAGTGATTTAGCAAAGCTAGATATGCAGGATTGCAGTGTTGCAGATCTGAAGCAGACAGAAATTCCATAAAAGGGAACCATTTCCCTACAAAATTGGAAGGTTTGTGGTAGATTTCTGATTGACGTACACAATCCGTAATTTTCTCCAGGATTAGGTGATCCCAAACTTTAGTAAGCCAACAAGAACGTGTGGGGGCCTTATCAGCTTTCCATTTGGATGCTATCGATGTTTTAGCGGCCCCAATAAGACTAGTTCACAATGAAGCGTTGGTATTTCCTTTATGTTCCATATATCTAGAAATAACAAGGCTGGATCAAATGGGATGTCATACCCAGTAATGATTTTTATTTGAGCTAATACATTTTGCCAGAACCTTTTTGTGTGGATGCACTGCCAGCAGCAGTGGGCAAAGGTTCCCATTTCTCCACACTTTTTCCAACATCAGTGTGAGTGTGAGGATGTCACCTTGGAGAGCTGCTCAGGTGTAAGTTACCAGCGTGAGATAATCCTATGTGTTTGTAGTTTTGTTGAAATGACAGGGGAGGTTGTCAATTTGGAGGTACAGATTTGCGACCATTGTTGGGCTGTTATGACAGTTTCACAGTCATGCTGCCATTGCTGTTGGTGCCTCAGAGGTTTGTCACCAATTTGACACATCAAAATGTCATATGCTACTGTGATTAAGCATTTAGAATGATGGTTTTTGGAATCAGTGAGTTTTTCAGAAGGAGTAAGCAGTTCTTTCAGTAGTTGGGTTATGCCCAGATGTTGAATCATATGATTTAATTGTAAGTAGAAAAACCATGGAATGGATCGTTTAAATTTTTGTTCCAAATTAGTTTAGATGATAAACCTTCTGTAGTCAAGGTGTAAATCAAAGAAGACATATTTGTTTGTCTCCAGCTGTCAGTTAATCTTTTGTCATTCCCAGGAGGGAACCAGGGATGGAAGAGAAAAGGAGTAAATCCGGAGTATTTCAGGAGCAACATAGATGGACATAAGTCCCAGTTTTTCAAGATGGCTGTCTGGAAAATATTGTAGTTGATTGTGTATGGACAACTACTTGAAGTAGTCCATACAGTTTCCTGAATTATGAGTGGAGATAATAAAGGAGTTAGAGGTTTGACCCAATCTAGGTAGTCACCCTCTCTTAGCATTTTAATGATGGGAATCAGCAAAGACGACTTATAGTAGAACATCAAGTCTGAATAATTTAATAATGTGATGTGCATCATCTGAGCATCAGAAATGTGTTCTCGGACATTTGCTTTGCCATAAAAAGGAATTTAGGGTCAATTGACATTGCTTAAGCATATTGCACAGCAATTCAATAGGAATCGTGTGAAATAAAAATAATAATTTGGGGGGGGGGGCAGAGCATCGCTGAGGAATGGCAGACGCAGAAAACTAAAGCTCCTGATCCTGCTCCTGAAAAACGACCAAAACGATAGACACAACTAAACAAAAGGCTTCCAAAAACATGGGAAAGAAAGGAGAACCAAAGGGAAAACAAATTTTGAAAGATACAGCCTCGGTAAAATCCTTCTTTCCCCGGGAAGAGCCAAAAACACCAGCGGAGAACAACGATCCCTCTGAAACCAAGATGACGACTGGGAAAGACTCAGCGGACACAGAGAGGTACTTAACCTTAAAAGATTTATACGAACTTAAATTTGATATCACCAGGGGTCATTTCATAGAAAAAGAGGTGCAGGAGCTCATTACCATAACTCATTTGCATAACTCATTTGCATATACTACACCCCCTAACATACCGGAAGTGTGTCAGAAGGCAACACCCACCCCTCAGGCTCCACTCCACAGGTGAGTGAAACTGACCTGCTCTTCCTCCATTCCCTTCCCCATCCAATACTTTGTGCCATAAAAATAAGCGTGAAGAACACACCCTCATTCTCTTCCTGCTCCCTTGAAACCACCAGGTTTCAAGTAGACTTGAGATACCCAGGACATGTGCACCACCCATCCCTTTCCCTTCCCCTCCCCACAACAAGACACCCTGTGAGGTAGGTGGGGCTGAGAGAGGTCTTTTGAGAACAGCTCATGAGAGAATAGCTCTGAGAGAACTTGTGACTGGCCCAAGGTCACACCAGCAGTTGCATGTGGAGGACTGGGGAATCAAACCCGGTTCTCGCAGATTAGAGTCCAACTCCTGACCACTACACCAAACTGATGGGGTGGAAGCTGCTGAAGGGTTGGTGAAATTTCTCCAGTACTTATGTGCCATGTGCCCAGATAAAAAATGGTATACTTAGAAAATTTATATGCCACCTTGAGCAAGTCTCTGGAAAAGCAGCACACAGTCATAAAAGGAACAATGATAAAATTATCAATATTAAAAGAAAACATAAAAATCAATAAAGACCCTAGCAGGTCTTTCCCCGGGGCGCTGCGCCTCTGCACTGCTTGGGGAAGCCAAGGAGGGGGCGGGGCTTGGTCATGTGCCCACCCCCTGGGCTCCTCACTCCCGGAGCTGCGCTCCTGTGCGCTCCCCCTCCAACGGACCCCTGGATATCAATAAATCTATTAGAGACACTATGGAGGAAATGTTAGACCCTGTAAGCACCAAGCTGTCTGACCTTACCAAAACTATTCAAGAAAATGCAACTAAGGCAGAAACAGCAATGGCCCTGGGAGAAACCTTGCAAACGGAATTAAAAACTTTGCAAGACAGGGAACAAGTTTTAACTGCAAAACTGGCCAACCTAGAACAGAGGTGGAGGCAGCAGAACCTGAAATTTAGGGGTCTGGAGGAAAACATTGAAGGGAACACTGACCTGGCAATTTTTATTTCAACTTGGCTAGCCAAAGCATTGCAGCTCGAAGATGGCATAGCACCAGTTATAGTGCAAGCCTATAGAGTAGGACCCATGGCAGTAGCCCGGCATGGAAGACCTCGAGACATCATAGCACAATTTGGATATCCTCGGGTCCGTAATAAAATCCTGGCAGAGGCTCGAAAGCAAGGCACGTTAACATGCAATGGAGGAAAAGTGTGAGTATTATTGGATCTCTCCCCAGAAGCCTTAGACAAATGGAGGCTACTAAAGTCTTTTGCAGCAAAACTGTTTGGCGCCAAAATCCATTTCAGATGGAGTCAAACATCGGACATTTTAGTTTTTAGAGATGGAAATCTACTCCAAGCCACTGATGTGGACTCAGGAAGAAGATTGCTGGCAAACCTGAACCTGGAATTTACCCCAGAAGAAGAGGAAGAGTTGTATCTGCTGAACTCTAAGTTGAAGAAATGACTTGGAAATGGAAACTTATTTTTACTCTACATTGGTGGAAGTATATCCCACAAGAATGACAAGCCCTACTATGGGGCAACTTGGTTTAGTAATTTAATAGTTGATAAGTTAAAATCATAAGTGGTAACAATACATAGAAATAATTTTATATTAGTTATATAGTTGATTAGTATAGCTGAAGTTACTTGATAAGACTAATTGAAAGTGAAGAACGTAAAAGCTTATTCATATTAAGAATTTAAAAATAAGATGTATATTTAAAACATGTTTATAAGTGAATTCATAGAGTTTTATAGATGTTTATTATAAGATAAATAATTGGAATATAAATATAGGTGAATATATGGAAACAACTTTGTAGTAAGTAGATGATAGAATTCAATAGTTTATTAGTAATAGAAATTTATACAAATGTTAGACATTAAATACTACAAATATATGTGACTTTACAGCAATTTTATAAATACTTTATAGATACATAGAATACTACCTTTTATAGTTATATTTAAATAAGTGGGCTTAAAGCTATTATTATAGAGTGTTTATCAATATGACAAAGGAAAGTCAGGAGTAGGTAAAGGGAAAGTTTTGATATTTTATATATTTAAAGTAACCCCCCCACATTTTGGTTTGTTTTTTAGGAAAGGGAAATACCTTGTTATTTTCCACTTTCCTCCTTGTGAGGAGAATCCTAAAGAGTTAGCCTGGAAAAGGCTGGTTAATTTAGAGTTTATTGTGGTTAGCCTGAGTAAGGCCTAGTTTTTATTGTTGGTTATATTATTTTATTAAAAAGTATATTAATTAAGTTATTGGCAACTGTTCACCAAATAAGGAAACTACAATATATAGAAATAAAGAGCAGGAGGAAGAGAATTTTTGGAAAACTATTGTTGGATTTAAGAATAATATTATTTGTTGAACCAATTGAGTGTGAAAATTAACACAATATTTATAATTTTGATAAGAAGTATTTTATAAAAACAAATTGAAATATAATAATTCTCAAAGTTAAGAGTTTTTTGAATTTAGGTAACTATGAACCAAGAATTAATGTTGTGAAACTTAGGAGAGTATCAAACTTAATGAATAAGGAAAGACCAAATTTTCTTTGTCTTCAGGAAACACACCAAAGAAAGGTAACAAACTCTTTGTTGAAATCTACGTGGTTTGAACAAACATACCAGGCAAAAGGTACCTCCAGATCTAGAGGTGTAGCAATACTCATATCAAAAAATATTCCATTTAAAATTAAACACACTGAACCAGATAGTAAAGGCAGATACAACTTTATTAAGGGTGACCTGGGTGAAACACCCTTAACTATTGCATCAATTTATGCACCCAACAGTAACCAACAACAATTTATCTCAGAAACACTGGAAAAGCTGCAAACATTCCAAGAAGAAGAGACATTAATAGGATGTGATCTGAACTTAATTATTGATCCCAAAATGGATAAAACACACAAATTACCCAAAGAAAAGAAAATCAAATTAAAAAAAACAGAATTAAGTAACATTTTGGAAACTTTTAACTACTATGATGTGTGGCGCAACTTAAACCAAAAAGAAAAAGATTATACCTATTACTCATCAGTACAGGATGTTTACACCAGAATAGACTATGTTTTGGCGTCAACAGCATTTAATACTCAAATCAGGGAAGCACACATAGGAACCAGAACACTATCAAATCATGCTTGGGTTTCCTGCTATGTTTCAAAGAAAGAAAATGATGGAAAAGGTCCAATGTGGTCTTTAAATAAACTTCTTTTACAGCAACAATCTCTTAGTGATAGTATAGAAAAAGATATTCAGGAATATTTTGAATTTAATTCAGGCTGCGAGGCATCACAAGAAAATATTTGGGACGCTTTTAAAGTTGTGCTGCGAGGAAAACTTCTTTCTATGGCTTCTTCCTACAAGAGAAATAAGCAGCAAGTTATCACTGAGTTACAAACTAAGATTGCTAAACTAGAAGATAGGCATTAAAAATTTGGAGGGAAAAAGACCCTTAAACAAATAACAATGGAAAGGAAAAAATTGGAGGTATTAGAAACTTCATTAATACAGAAAAAAATACTTTATTTAAAACAAAGATATGTAACTAAAACCCCAAGATCTATGAAGTGGCTTAAATATAGAGTTTCAAAAAAGCAAACACAAACACAAGTGCATGCCATCCATTTAAGTAATGGAAGTAAAGCACTTTTACCAAGAGATATAACACAGGCTTTTTATACCTACTATAGTAAACTTTATAGCTCTGATCACCCCCAAGAGTTATTAATAAGAGACTATTTAAAATCAACTAATTTCAATACCAAATTGAGTAAAGAACATCAAGATTACTTGGAGAGGCCATTTGAAAAATCAGAACTAGAAGCAGCTATAGGAAAATTAAAAAACAATAAATCAACAGGCCAAGATGGATTTCCTATAGAATTTTATAAACATTTTAAATTTTTAATTATAGAGCCATTATTAACAACTTGTAATTCTGTAATTGTTAACGGAATAATGCCTTGTTCTTGGAGTGAGGCTAAAGTTATAGTAATACTCAAACCAGGAAAAGATAAAACTAAAGTAGAATCTTATCATCCAATTTCAATTTTAAATCATGATTTTAAAATTTTTTCCACAGTATTAGTAACCCGCCTAAACAAAATTATTTCAAATTATATCAACCCAAACCAAGCTGGGTTTATTCCAGGAAGGTCAATTTCTGATAACATAAGGAAATCACTAAATATTATAAATCATTGTAAATTACATAAAATAAATTTGGCAATTCTTGCGCTTGACGCAGAGAAGGCCTTTGACAAGGTTGAAATTTCGTATTTAAAAATGGTATTAGCATTTATGAATTTTGGCCCAAATTTTTTACGCTCTATAGAAGCAATATATAAATCTCCAAAAGCCCAAATTATGGTGAATAATTATAGATCTGATAATTTGGTGTTGGACAGAGGTACACGTCAAGGTTGCCCTCTTTCCCCAATTTTGTTTGCAATTTCATTGGAACCCTTAGCACATGCCTTGAGACAAAACACAGAAATAGAAGGCATACAAATAAGACAAAAAGTATACAAATTAGGACTGTTTGCTGACGATATGGTAGTTTATTTAAAAAACCCAAAAACCTCGTTAAAACCATTAATAACCCAGATAGCCTTATTTCACTCAGTGGCAGGATTTACAATTAATTTAAATAAAACAGAACTATGGCTGATTCCGGTTCCAGTCACGGCAGCTGCGGGAGAAACGGGGCTTAGCTCCTGACTCACCGCAGAATTCTCTCTCCAAATAGGGGGTATATCCCCAAGAAGGTTCCTGCAGAGAACCTGACTGCAAAGCCATCGTCAGGGGGTGAAGTTTGAGACGGCAGTCCATTTTCACCCAACTGAACTCAGCTAGCAGCTAAAGGAGGGGACAAGAAGCTTCGCGGCAAGCGCCGAAGCATAGCCGTGTACCAGCAAGCCGAAGAGGAGAAAACCGGAGAGAAGGTGAAGCCCTAATTCATTACATCCTCAGAAAAAGCTTCCAAATAATTATAAACTCTTTAAACTCTAAATAAAAGTCTTAAAATTACCTCGTTAAGACTCAAAGAGAGACAATTTCGGGAAAAGTGGTCAGTGGGCGAACGCTGAGTGCACTTACGGCACAACGAGAGCAGGGAGAGACAATAGGCATGACAAGCAGATAACCGAAAATTATTATGGCGATCAAATAGCTTGTTTAAGCCTAATAAAGGGCTTAAAAGAAACAAAAGAGATAAAACAAAAGAGAAAGCAGAAAGCATTATCTCAAAATTGGGGAAACGTTCCGACAGCCAAGTCACTAGTGAACTAAGTAGCGAGAACGTGAGTAGACGGCGAGCGGAGGGTGGAGATCGTGCGCTCGGCAATTGATTGGAAATGTCTGGCTCGGGGAACGCGAGCAAATGGCGAGCGGAGGGTGGAGAGCGTGCGCTTGGCAACTGATTGAAAGCATCTGGCCTTGGGAACCAACAAAAAGCCAACGTCTTCCTTACGCGGCTGGAGTCTTTGAAGGGCGAAACGTGCAGAAAGGCAGCAGGAGCGGGGAAATACTTAAAGGGACCATTAAATAAAGACCTGAAACAAAGAAGCAGAGAGCGAAAAGACGTACAGAGCAGCGGAGAAACTGAAAACGGGACAAACGGCTGAAACAGAGAGGAGGACCTCACTCTCTACTGAAAGACTGTGAATCTAAATGAATGTAATTGTTGAGGGAGAGGTATCACTCAACACAGAAAATTAATTGTAAGAAACATTTAAAAGGGGACGGTACTGTGTGGAATATAACACAGAATTATAGGGTTGGGAAGTTAAAAAAAAAAATGGATGGAGGGGGGCCCATAACAGAACTTTGAGGAATAAATTGAGAGTAGACTACTATATTAATAGGGAGACTAATGGTAGTATATTATTAGAGAACAGATTAGTATATTAGTGAAACATAGCAATGTAGACTCACAGGCTCACAAACTGCAGATTAGGATAAAATTAGATTAGAATAGGATAGGATAAGATAAATAAGATAGATTAAGATAAGATAAGGTAAAATAGATTAGAATAAGATAGGATAAGAATAGGATAGAATAGAATAAAATAGATTAGAGTAGAATGAAAGTAGATTAGAATAGAATAGGAAAAAAATACAGACTAGAATACATTATACTAGAAAAGTGTAGAGTAAAATTAAAAAAAAAAATAGACTGAACCTGTAGAATGGCAAGTGGGGCAAGGAAATTGTCGGTATCTGGTCCTTCAGGTGTGAGTCAACCCAAAGAGACAAATATTCTAAAACTTGAAAACATGATAGAAGTAATGAACCAGGTAATACAAAATTCTATACCTAGTTTAATATCTAAAGCTTTGGAGCCACTGCAAGAGAGGCTAGACACGGTGACTAAAACCTTAGAACCAATGCAAGAGAAGCTAGATACGGTAACCCAGCAGTTGACTGCTCAGATGGAGGATTTCAAAACACAACTACTTGAAAATAGTCAGGACATAAAAAAGATTAAATTAGAGACAGATGGAAAATTTGAAGTAGTAGACCAACGTTTTGAGGATATGAACAACAAATGTGAATCTCTAGAAAACTCTCTTATGGCATTAGAGGTAGAAAAATCAGCTCTAATACTAAGGTTTCAAAATGTCCCAGAAAAGAAGGAAGAGGATCTTAGAGAAACAATGATCTTCAATTTACAGGAATGGTTGGGATTAGAAACCTCTGAGGAATTAGATAAGGACATAGAGTCAGTGTTTAGAAGAAACACAGCGTTTGCAAAATGCAATAACCTACCACGAGAAGTTCATGTGAAATTCTATAGAAGATCAATAAGGGAAAGAATACTAGGGAAAACCAAAACAGACCCGTTAAAAATACATAGTAACGAGATTGGTATTTTAAGAGACACACCTTGGAGAGTGAGACAGAAAAGGCAAGACTATCAGTCAGTGGCCGCGGCATTAAGATCAAGAGAAATATCATATAGGTGGATTATTCCAGAGGGCATATCTTTTTTTTACAAAGGGACCAAGCACAATTTATCCTCAGTACCTAAACTGACTGATTTTGTAAAGAAATTTGGTAGAGAGTTAGAAATTTTTGAAGAGGAATCCTTGGAATCAGAGGAAGAAAGTCACTCAGCAACAGATGGGGAAGCCACAGAAAAAGGGAAAGACATTAAACCGGTCAAAGGGAAAAAGATAAGAAAATATCCCACACCGAGGATCGTAACAAGGTTACAATTTAGGAAGGGGGAGGGTAAAAGCATAAATTATGAACAAGAATGTGATTAAAATAATATCCATAAATGTCAACGGATTGAATGTACCTCAGAAAAGGAGGAATTTTTTTTTGCAAATTGCCAAACTGAAAGCAGACATAATTTGTATCCAGGAGACGCATATTAAACAAAGAGATAAACATCTATTGGTTGCCAGAAAATTAGGTTCAAATTTTGTTTCGGCAGACACATCAAGGAAAAAAGCTGGGGTTGTTATTTATGCCAAAGAACATCTCCACCCTGAAATAGTTTATGAAGAAAAAGAGGGGCGTATAGTGATTATTAGGATTACAAGACAAACAAAGACCACATTAATAGCAAATATATACACCCCGAATCAAACACAAGAGAAATTTTATGATAAACTACGAGAAATAATAGCAAAACAGGTATTCGATGACTTAATTGTAGCAGGAGATTTTAATGCGGTATCTAACTTGAACTTAGATAGGAAATTCTCAACTTCTAGACCCCCCAGAAGTAACATTTTGCCAAGATCGTTTTTGCAGCTAGTAGATGAATTTTGTTTGATTGATCCTTGGAGGCTTAAAAATGGAAATAAGGAGTTTACTATTTTTCTAACAGACATAAATCATGGTCTAGACTGGACATGATCTGGTTATCTGCATCATTGTTGAGGGATATTCAAGAAGTAGAAGTACTCCCGGCGACTTTCGCTGACCACAATCCAGTAATGACAACCTTACTAGATACGCCAAAAACATTCAGGTGGTCAACAAAAATGTGGATGTTTAATGATGTTAATTTTATTAATGAATGCAAAATAGATTTTAAGGATTTTTTAATTAGAAATATAGACCCAGATATAAATATTCAGACGGTCTGGGACGCTTTTAAAGCATACTTTAGAGGCAAAATGATAAGTCAAGAAAGTTGGTGTAGGAAAAAGCAAAGATTAAATTACCAAAATTTAGTACAGCAAATTAAAAAAGAAGAAAAATTTTTGAAGGAAAACCCTCTAGATGTTAAGAGTAAAGATGAATGGAGAAAATTACAACATCAACTTAATTGCCTACTCACGGAGGAACTGGCAAAAAAAATGGTTTATGCAAAACAATTTACCTTTGAAAATGCAAATAAAGCTTCATGTTGGCTAGCATATAAAGTCAAAAAAGAAAAGGCAAATAGAAATATCAGACTGTTAAAAGACACTCAGGGTAAAGAGATTTTAAATATAAATGAACAAAAAAAAATGATAGAGACATACTATAAAGAATTATATAAATGGGAAAACATCCCCAAATGTGATTTAGACACATACTTGGGAAAATATGGCAATAAGAAATTTACTGAAGAACAAAAAAAGATACTTAATGAACCGATTTCCACAATGGAGATTATGGAAACAATCAAAAAGCAAAAAACAAAAAAATCCCCAGGTCCAGATGGCATCCCTATGGAAATATACCAATTATTTACAGATCAAATAGTGGATCCATTAAAAAAGACTATACAGCAGATTTATGAAAAAGGTACGATGCCAGCCTCTTGGAAAGAGGCGATTATAACTTTGATCCCAAAACAAGAGGTGGACTTAACAGAAATTAAAAATTACAGACCGATTTCCCTGTTAAATTCCGATTACAAGATATACACCTCAATATTAGCAAATAGATTTAAAAAGGTGCTACTAGAAATAATACACCAGGATCAATCCGGATTCCTACCAGGTAGACAATTAAAACAAAATTTACGCACAGTTTTGAACATTTTAGAATACTATGAGACACATTCGGATAAAGAGGCCGTACTTTGTTTCATGGATGCCGAAAAGGCCTTCGACAAGCTAAACTGGAAATTCATGTTAGAACAATTAAAACACGGGAACTGTGGTACAAACTTTTACAAGATGGTCGAGGCAATATATGATCAACAAAAAGCTAAGGTGGCATTTAATGGAACACTAACCGAGAGTTTTCTGATAGAAAAAGGGGTGCGACAGGGGTGCCCACTCTCCCCTCTCCTTTTTATTTTTACATTAGAGACTATGTGTGAGGCTGTTAGAAAGGAAAATAGTATCAAAGGATTAAAGATAAAAGGAGAAAGTTACAAATAGCTGGCTTTTGCTGACGACGTCGTGTTTATTGTGGGAGACCCTCTTAACTCTGTGAGCAAACTTTTAAATATATTAGAGGAATACGACCACTTCTCAGGCTTTAAGATTAACAAACAAAAAACAAAAATGTTTTGCCACCCCAGCATGAAATAACGAGACAGACAACAGGTTTGGAATCAAACAAGGGCCACTTTATTAACTATTTAAACAGAACATGCAGCAACGGGTAAACTAAGCAAGCACAGGAACAGGCAAGGCAGGCGTCATTCCCAGACACAGCCTCCTTGCCCTTGTAATGGGCAGGTAACCTAGCCCCAGTCTTGACCCAGTGAGATTCTGGCTCGTAACCGGCGGCCCAGCATACTGGCATCCCCTCCCAGGGGCGCCTACCCCTGAGGCTGCACAGACCTTCAGGGAGGAGCCTAGTCTGAGAGGTTCCCAGAGGCGATCACCATTCACCTCCCCAGACCGCAAGGCCCTAAGGTGGTTCCTGATGACCTCCTGTTCCCAACAGGGATATGCCGTGAGGCACCCACCAGTTCCATTTTCTTGCTTGCATAAACCTACCACATGCAAATCCAAGCCTCTGCTTTGGCCTTTGCTTACCCCACACGGCAACCGAGAGCCATCCGAATCCCGTGCTGCAAGTCCTCTAGAAATAACCCATTGCCCTTGTTTGAAAGGTGCACCCCATCAGGGCGATACAGGTCCGGGAACCTGACCTGTATGCCTGGGTGCGGCAAAAAGAGACCCAACCCGGACTCCATGGCCGTGCGAAGTTGGCTGTTAGCATTATGCCTAGCCCTGTCCATACACCTGGGGTCACCGGCATGCCTCCAAACCAGACGGGGGAGCATGGCAGACCAGACTATCTGCACACCAGGCCACCGTGACCTGATCAGTGCCAAATCAGCCCTGGCCTGCATCACAAGGGCCACGCCCTTGACCAAACCCAAATCGTTGCCCCCCAGGTGTATGACTAGCACATGAGGGGGGGGCCCCGCCTCTCCTCAAACAACAACGGGAGGAGCGCCGGCCATCTCATGCCCCTCCTCCCCAACCACTCAACTGTCGCCACTTCGCTGAGGCCAAGCTGGGAGCCGAAAGACGTTCTCCTCGCCCGATGAGCCGCCCAAAAGACCATGCTGTGGCCGCAGACTATGACCCTTCGTCTTGTCTCACGGCCTGCAGCACCTGTAAAAAGAACTTTATTAACAAACGTCTGAATGAAACTACAACGACTTACAAGGTACAACGCCTAACATAACTCTTATAGCATCCAGATTTCCAACGCCCGATCCTCTGTATTTTCCTATCAGGGTACCCCATTGCGGCAGCAGTCGATGCCGCTCCAATTCGAAAAGAATGGGAGCAAAAACGAACACCGCCCAGACCCAGCCGGATCAAGGCCTTCCTAGTCACGGTCCAAAACTGGAACTTCATAAGAGGGGTGCTGTCGCTATGCCGAAACAAATAGCCTGGGCCATCACCCCGAAGTGTCAGGTACCGCCTCATGGCGGCGACTGGGCACAGTGCGGACTCCGAACTAGACCCTAGTTCCAGCACACTCCCCTTACCCCTCTGATCAGTTTTAGATCTACGCAACCTAATCCGTAGCTGAAAATTAATGATTGATACGTCCCTAAGCTCCAAAGCTGCACCGGAGACATCAGCCCGAGAGCCTGCCACCAGTTCGCTAATCCTGAGTGCCCCAAAAAAGGCGGTCAGCGAAGCGGCATGAAACAGGCCCACCTCGTAGCTGTCACTACAACAAGAAGGCCACTGGCCCTCCAGCCCTCTCAGGACCGTGGGTGTCAAAGGTTCCCTAGTGTCAACTGCCCTAATTGATTCCCGAGACCACCCCTCGAGCATCTTCCGGAGACGGAAGTCACCCGTGGTGTCCTTGTGACCCGAGGCCTTACTGGCAAAAGCCAGCGCAGACAGCTTGCCTCTGATTGTGTGAGCTGAAAGGCCACCATTCCGTAGTGTCACACAAAACTGCATCAGGTGTGACACAGGAATAGGCCAGACCTGCTGCAAACCCGCTCCCGCCCTGAAGGACAGAAACTGCTTACCGGCCTTCAGGTAAGCTCTCCTGGTAGAAGGGGCGAGTGCCAGGCTCATTGCCCTGTCGGCCTCAGCCCTCCAATCCCCCACACCTCTGTGGGCATCCGTGCCGGGAGCAGGTCGGCCTCTGGAGCCAGCTGACGAAACCTCTCCATCTGTTTGCGAGAGAGAGCGTCAGCGATCCCATTAGCGACCCCCGGGACGTGTCTGGCCCTAAACAAGATGTTAAATTTAAGGCACTGCAACGTGAAAGCCCGAACCAGGGCCATGACCCTAGGGGATTTAGATGTAAGGGAATTGATGACATGAACCGTGGACTGGTTGTCGCACCAGAAATGGACAGTCCTATTAGCCAAATCGGCTGGCCAAATCCACACAGCTGCGACAATTGGAAAAAACTCCAGGAAGGTGAGGTCCTTGACCCAACCTGCCCGAAACCAATCTCTAGGCCAGTCCCCGGCACACCAATGCCCCCTAAAATAAACTCCGTAACCGGAAGAGCCGGCCACATCAGATGAGATCTGAAGCTCAGCCTCCAACAAGAGCTCGTCCCGCCACAGAGAGACCCCATTAAACGAGTCCAAAAACTGTTCCCAAACGAAGAGGTCCTCCCTCATCCCTTTGGAGACTTTGGTCCTATGGTGTGGGAGCCGGAGGCCTCTCATTAAATCACATAACCTCCTCACAAATGCCCTACCTGGTGCCACCACTTTGCATGCAAAGTTGAGGTGACCTACCAACTGCTGCAACTCCAGGAGTGTGACTCTTTTAAGGGACCTAACAGCGCTAACCCGCGCCTTTAACGCTTCCAATTTTTCTCGTGGTAATCTGCAGCTCAAACTAACCGTATCAATCTCAATACCTAGAAACGTCAATGTGGATGTCGGGCCCTCAGTTTTCTCCTGAGCAAGAGGGACACCCAGCTCATCAGCCAGGTAGACAAAACTGTCCAGCAGAAAACGACACTGACTGGAACCCCTCTTGCCCGCAAAAAGAAAATCGTCCAAATAATGGGCAGTACTACAGAGACCCGTCCTGGTTCTCAAGGCCCATTCCAAAAACGAACTGAACCTCTCGAAAGCAGAACAGGACACCGAGCATCCCATGGGTAGAGCCCTATCCATGTACAAATTTCCTTCAAAGGCAAATCCAAGCAGCTCAAAATCCTCCGGGTGCACCGGAAGGAGCCGGAAGGCTGATTTAATGTCACATTTAGCCAACTCGGCTCCCACACCACAAAGGCGAACCACCCGCATGGCCTGATCAAAGGAAGTGTATTTGACGGAGCATAAATCACCTGGGATGGCATCATTCACCGACCCCCCCCCCCGAGGGTAGGACAGGTGATGAATGAGGCGAAACTCACCAGGAGCCTTCTTTGGAACTACACCTAAAGGGGAAACTCTTAAATTGGCCACTGGTGGACTAACAAACGGGCCCAAAACCCTGCCCTCCTGACACTCCTTGGCAATCTTGGCCCTAACTATATCCTCCATGCCCAAAACCGACTTTAAATTACTAGCCAAATAGGGAACCCTCATCCCCTGAAACGGAATACGAAAACCGACAGTGAACCCTTCCAAGAGGTAGGCCCCGTCGCCCATCCTTGGATAACTACGCAACCAGCGTCTCAGAACTCCCAATTTAATCGGGCTAGGCCCCTTTATCAGCAGGGGGTTTGCCTGGCTTCCCCCCCTGAGTACTTGCCTCCTTTGCCCCCCCCCCACAGCCCTTGGGCCGTGGACAACTGGATAAAGGATGAGGTCCGGCACACAAGGGGCACTCATGCCTAAAGGTGCATGACTTACGAGCGCGCAAACAGACTGTGACGGCGGGAACGGGGCAACGGCTCTAACCGAGCTAGCCCCGCCCCCTGCCCGGCCAATAAGAACGCTGTTGCTGCCTCGCTCCCTGCGAGGCGGCAAAAATGCTCCCCCGCGCCACGGCGATGCCAGGCGGCGGGGAGCCCAAACTAAAAACTATACCAGTGGGACTGAATCCAAATTAATGGAACTGACAAAAATGGGAATAGTCAAAAAAATTAAGTATTTAGGGATTAACCTTACAAATAGGTGCAGTTCATTATAGAAGGATAACTATTTGAAAATATTAATGGAAATCAAAAGAGATTTGGAAATATGGGGAAGATTACAACTGTCACTTTTGGGTCATATTGCTTTAATTAAAATGAATATTTTACCCCGGCTAATTTTTGTGTTTCAAATGCTGCCAATTTTGAAAAACAAGCTTTTAAAAAAAGAATTAAAGATAATTACAACTAAATTTATTTGGTTGTCTAAAAAGCCCAGAATTAGACTCAAATATCTGCAGGAAAAGAAGACACGAGGTGGATTCGGACTACCAGACTGGTACGCTTACTATTCAGCTGCAGGAATGGTATGGCTGAGGGACTGGGCTAGACTAGAAAACTCGAGAATACTAAAATTAGAAGGACAGGATCTACAAGTAGGGTGGCACATGGTACTATGGTATGGAGTTAAAAACAAGATATTTGAACAACACGCAATACGAGGGCCTTTACTAAAAATATGGGAGGAAACAAAATATAAATTTTATCCAAAAATCCCCTTATGGGTCGCCCCTTTAGAGGCATTCATAAAACCGACCTTGATAACAGATGAAAAAAAGATAAGTTATGAACACCTTCTTGATACAAAACTGCAACTTAAACCGGTGGGTAAACTGCAAGAGCAGGGTATAAATCTAACATGGTGGAAATTGAACCAACTAAATTCAAGGTACAGTATTGACAAGAAACAAGGATTTAATAAAGAATCAACTGATCTCGATAAATCATGGCTGAAATCTGATCAGAAAAATATAAAGAAAATGTATGAATGCTTTTTAGAAAATAAAATGCAAGACGAGTGGGTGAAGCCATGTATGATTACCTGGGCAAGTAACATAGGACACAACACTGAACTCAATAGATGGTCAATGATATGGAAAGAAAATCAAAAAATTACTAGAGCAAGCTCGTATAAAGAAAATTTACTAAAAATGTTTTGTATGTGGCATTTATCACCGGACAAACTATCCAAATATTCTAACAAAATCTCCAAAGCTTGTTCTAACAAAATCTCCAAAGCTTGTTGGAAATGTAAAATCAATGTAGGGTCATACTACCACATGTGGTGGACATGCCCAAAAATTAAAAAATTCTGGCTAAAGATCAAGAAAACTTTGCAGGAAATAATGCAAGTTGAAATACCCTATAACCCAGAACTGTTTTTACTTAATATGTTGCCAAGAGATATTGCAAAAGACCAAAAAAAATTGATTTTGCATGCTGTAACCACCGCTCGTTTATTGATTGCAAAATTTTGGAAGACGGATAAAATTCCAACTATGTTACCAAACTATATGAAATTGCAGAAATGGACAACTTAACAATGAGGCTAAAAGGTAAACAGGAAAATGTATTTTTGAGAACGTGGAAACAATTTTATGATTGGTACGAAAACAGTTACAGAAAACAAGAACGAGGGGCTATAATATAAAAATTTATTTATTTATTTTATCCTCTGTATATTATAGATATATGAATGTAGTGTGATTGTAAAAATTTGGTGAAAAATTTAAACAAATAAAACTTTAAAAAAAATAAAAATAAAAAATAAAACAGAACTATTTCCGATCTATCTTTCGGAAGAGGATAATATTACAAACACATTTCCTTTTAAATGGGTAAATAAGCATTGGAGGCACCTAGGGATAAATATACCTTTTAAACTAAAAGATTTATATAATAGTAACTATTTGCCACTAACAAAAATGGTAAAGGAATCCATTGAACAATGGTCTAAATTTAATTTAACTTTATTGGAGAAAATTGAATTATTGAAAGTAGTATTGTTCCCAAAATTTTTATTTCTTTTCCAGAATTTACCTATACCTATTCTGGAAAAAGAATTTTGTAACTGGCGTGGGTTGTGGAAGGCTTTTATTTGGAATAATAAGACCCCTCGTATTAATTATACTTTATTAACACGCCCTACAAGATTGGGGGGCTTGGCAATACCAGACCTGAAGAGTTATTATTTAGCAGCACAACTTAGAAATGTACTTTACTATGCTACACCCGCAGAACATAAAGACTGGGTTTCAATCGAAAAAGAACAGTTTTATCCTCAACTTATGCATGAGGTCATATGGAACAAATTTAAAGACAGGAAAAGACCTATATTGGAAAATCCTTTTGTTGAGCATACATTATGGGTTTGGGACAAATACAGAGATATTATAGCACCAGGTGTTTCTCCAATAATGGCTTTTTTGGGACAAAAATGGTTTGAACCAGGGAAAAACATTGAAACTTTTAAAACTTGGAGGGGAAAACAAATATTTAGACTAAATCAAATAAGTCACCAAGGGAAACTTTGGTCGAAAACGCAATTAGAACTAAAATATCAGTTAAAGATCCCATGGTTACAATACCATCAACTACACCATGCATTTATGGTTATTGACTTGGCAAACCATTTAGATAGACCATATACAGGATTTGAGGAGCTTATTAAGAATGACATATGTGTAAAAAGAGGTATTATTAAAATCATTTATGTATTGTTAAACCAAAAACAATGGACTAGTTTATCTCCACAACAATGGGCATGGCACAAAGATTGTAATATTCAACTAATGGAGCTGCAATGGTCACAGATTTGGGCTTCACCCCTATATACTACACAGTCTTTGAACCTTAAACTACAAAATTACAAGTTGTATGCTAGGTGGTATATGACACCACAAAGATTATTTTATAGCAAAGCAGTTAAATCACCCACTTGTTGGAAATGTGGTAAAGAGATTGGATCTTTTCTACATTGCTAGTGGACGTGTCCATCTGTTTGTATTTTTTGGAACAAAATCTTGAAAACAATAGGAAAAATAGTTAAGGTTAATATACCTGCAACACCAGAATCTGTACTACTAAACCATTGGAGGCCTGAATCTGTGACCAAAACAAAAGCTGATTTAATTGCTTTGTTATTGATAGCAGCTAAGACTCTTTTGGCGCAAAGTTGGAAATCAGTGAAAATTCCAACTCTGAGACAATGGTTTTTAAAGGTATGGGATGTAATTGTTCAAGATAAAATAGCAAGTCAATTGTTGACAGCAGAAAATGCAAGTTTAAAATCTAATTTTATGGGAAAATGGTATTATTTCTTTCAATATATTGAACATGATACGAATGTTATGAACAAACTTCCTGAAAGATATAAAAAGTTTGTTTTTTATTAGTCAAAAAGAATGTAACTTAAGATTAAGTTGAATAGTTGCTGATTAATTGTTTATTGTTTATGGTTTAATGTTAAAGTTAGTGTTAGAGTTATATGTATTGTGTTTATATTTTTTATATGTTTAGATTTTGTTTTGTTATGTTTTTAAAAATTAATAAAATATAAAGTTATAAAAAATAATAATTTGGAGAGAATGAAAGATCTAATGAGGTGCAATCTGTCTAAGTAGGTGAGGTGATTTTTCTCCCATTTGTGGAAGTCTGCTTTGATTTCCAAAAATTTGGATAGATGATTTTTAGAAAGTAAATCAGTTGTCCTGCTGGGTAGGTGAATTCCCAGATACGGAAGATCAGTACTGGTCCATTGAAAATCATAATGGTTTTTGAGTAAGATCTAGTGTGAGGTTTAAAAGCATTATATAAGATTTAGATTGGTTGACTTTGAGTCCAGATATTGAACCAATTTTTCCCAGGACTCTTTGAAGGTGTGCCAAGGATGCAGCTGGGTTTTTAAGATATACCAGCATATTGTCAGCAAATAAGCTTAATTTGAAGGTATGAGGTCCCATAAGGATTCCTTAAATATTGCAGTCGTGTCTGATCTCAGCTGCCAGCGGTTCAAGAGCCAGGGCAAAGAGGACTGGCAACAAAGGGCAGCCTTGACTGGTACCTCTGTTTAGTGAGATATTTCTGGAGGTTAATCCGTTTACTTTAATGTGGGCAGTTGGTCTCACATATATTGAGGTGATGGCTCGAAGAAACATAGATCCAAATCCCATGTAACGCAAAAGTGCAACTAGACGGGGCATTTCCAAAGAGTCAAACACATTCTCTATGTTGAGTAACAGAAGTAGTGAGTCTAGTTTTGATTTCACAGGATGAAATAATGTTCAGCGTCAGTTTAAATTGCTGTAGAAGTTCTGTCAGTCCTGTTGTTTGAGGAGGCTTCCATTGCTTGATTCCCTGAGAGCTCGAACCATCAATAACTTGGTTCACTTTAAGGTTGAAGTCTCTGCCTAGTTTTATTTCCCCTTCATGGAACTATTCCAAGTCCAATAGGAATTAAAGTTGGGCTGTATTAGGTGTGTAAACCAAGGCTATTGGTCATTAAGGAGGCCTTTTACTGGTCGATAAAGCGACCAGTAGGGTCTGCCAGTGTTGCTTGGTGCTGGAAGAGGACATTATGAATCATTATGAATCAATTATGAATCATTAATATCACTACCCCTCTCGACTTTGAGGTGCCTTTAGCATGGAACAGGTACTGGATCCATTTGGCTTTGAGTTCTTGTTGGCTCGTAGAGTGCAAGTGGGTCTATTGGAGCAGGAACACCTCTGAACATGCTTTGGCCAAGTATGATAAAAACCCTCTTGTGTTTGATCAAGTTATTAAGTCCTTGCACATTTTGGGATAAAACCTTCCATGTGGTAGTTGTCATGTTTAATCAGAAAAGGTGTAATACAGATCTATAGTGTGAGCTCAGGTGATGCTAGTTGTGAGAATTCTTTTATCCTAATGTATAAGAGAAAGGCTTTGAAAAGGCTGGTCACTCTGTTACACTACCAGGTATGTATGTGCACTAAATAACTACACTTCTAGCACCATAGAACAGTTTCTTAATACTAAGAAAGTATAATATATTTGTACCTTGGCTAAATTGTGAAGTGGTACCTTACTGGAAATAAATTCCATTCTTAGCCAAGCAAAATTTTAAAAACAACACAATGAACTATTGAAATTGATTATTTTGGTGTCCCCCCCAATCAACAGTATTTGTAAATGCAATCAATCAAACAATCAATTGATTTATAATAATTAATTACAACACTTGTAAATCAAGAAGACGATTGATGTTAGTTTAAAAAGCTATTAGTGCAACTGACTAAATTAATGGAAAAATATGATTAAAAATAGTTAAGCACACTTGAGTTTTAACCAACCCCAGTCAAGCAATAAGGAAATGTGCAATAACAGTAAGTTATGACTGCAAATGTTCAAGCAGGATGTATGTGCTTAATTACAATGTGTGTTTTCAAAAGATAATAAAAAGTGAAAAATTAACAGTCCCACTTAACCCAATGAAACTAGTGTTCCACCAAGGCTAACGGAGAGCACTCCGAGAGCAGAGGACTGTTAGTTGGAAATGGAATAACAGAACGAAACACCCCCTCTCCCCGAACCATTTATGTAGAATTGATAGTAAACATTAAAAGTAACTGGTTATAGCATTTATACATAGCTGTATTGCAACCTAGAGTAAATATATTGAACATGAGGCAGCCGTGAACTACGAACTATAACTCTCTTAACAATTCCACCTCTTCTCCCAAAGGGAGAGCCGAGAACCTGTTTCTCTTGCTGTTAGGCATGATGAATGGTCAGCTTGCTATCCTTGTTTGGAGACGGCGGGTACTTTTGTTTTTAGGGTATTTTGTTAGTGTCCATCTGGAGCACAATGTGCAGTGAGTTTAAAGGCCTGAGACTGGATTCAAGATCTCCTATGATATGATAGTCTTCTTTTATGTTAATATGCAAGTTAGTTAGATTCAGCCATCTGTAGTTAATCTTAGCATGACATACTGCTTCTGTGACAGGGCATAATTCATGTCTTCTGCTTAAGACTTCTCTAGGTAAGTCCGGAAAGACTTGTATTGGAGATCCATTGTAAGATAAGGAGCCTTTTGCCCTTGCTAATTCTAAAATCCTTCATCTAGTGCGGAAGTCAGGAATATTTGCTAGCATATCTCTGGGGCCCCAAAAATGCACGGGCTCTGCCGGGCCTAAACGATAGGCTAACGCAATTAAGGGAGCTACCCTGTCTTCCAGTTGCATTTCCTGCACTAGCCATTCCGATAAAAATATTTGTAAATCAGTATTGGTTTCAAGCTTTTCTGGGAAGCCTCTGAATTTTAAATGAGATTTGCGGGCCGAGGTCTCTACGGTCAATACTCGGTCATGCAAATAGATGGTTTCATTTTGCAAAGAGTCCACGTCAGCTTTTAGAGTGGAGCTAAGATCATAGGCCTACTCCGCAGTTTGACTGACCTTGTTCAGTGAGACTTTAAGTTCGGTGAATTGCTCAGTTAGTGGAGTGATGAGAGCTGACATGCTGTCAAGGATTTTTTTCTCCATATTTGCGAGGAGAGTTGGCAGAGAAGCATCAAGCGGTGAGCAATGATCCCTCTAAGTTGTGGAGTCTTGTGAGCAAAAATTCTACTTTGTGAGCTACTGTCATTAAAGTTGTGAGTGGTTTGGATACTGCATGATTTAGTTTGCTCTGGAGCCATCCTTCCTGAGCTAAGACAAAAAAGTGTGAGCCAGAGGCTAAAAAACTGTGAGCTAGCTCACACTAACTCAGCTTAGAGGGAACACTGGCGGTGAGGTGTTAGGTGGGAACTTACTTTAAATGTATGCTCTTGTAAAACTGAGATAAGCTAGTTTGGTGAATTAGATATTATTCTAGTAGAAATGTTTGATATGTACAGTTAAAGGAAGAAAATTCAAAAGCCATACTAATGAACAATAGCTAGCTAACAAGCGGAAACTGCAAGGGCAGAAGCAAACGTACACGATTCTCTGTTGTTACATTACACACATATGCTTGAGCGACGAAACAAACAAACGCTCATTGTTCTACCCGCTACTGCTTGCTACTACAAAGGATAGCTTTAGCCATGAGAAGCTGTGGGAACTTTCACTATATTTGCAACATTGCTTGGAGTAGACATTCCATTGTTCCGACTATAATTGACATGCGCAAGAATGTAATTGAATACTTTGCTTATGAGAGTGATGATTGATGTACAAAAATGACTAACACCCCCCGTCTCTTCTGTAACTTCCCACCTCCTTAGTTTAAAAGTCCGGTCCCAAATGAAAATGGGGCTTGGCAATTTGATTCTGAAAACTTTATTCAGGCCGAGACTGGTACCATTAAAAATTCAGTTTTTCCTGATCCTGGTGTCCAAGTACCTTCATCTTGGGATCTGATTTTGGGTTAAAGTGCTTCATTTGGTGCATTGGCCGGGAACCAGACAGGGAGGTGGGTTTTTTGGAGCCCTCTTTCGATCTCGAGCTAGTGGACAAGGGCCCAACTTTGATCTTCAGAAGGTCTGCTGTTGGGAGGTTGCTGTGACTCCCATGGGACGCTGCTCGCCTGGAAGAACCTCAGCGAGGCAGAAAAGCTAGCACACCCCCATGCATACACAAGAACTCTGGAGTCTTCGGGAACAGGCGAGTATGGAATTTATTAAAGGGGTAGGAAACCCCTCCGGCGTGAGGGAAAGGAGGACCTGATCACCCCTCCATAGGTTAAGGCAGATAGACAGGTGGTAGATCTAGGGGAGACCACACCAAACAAAGCCTAGTCAGCCTTAGAGGATATTCCCAGGCATGGCAAAAGTGGACCCAGGCGGTCCTGCTCTGATCGTGTGGGAATTGTTGTTGTGAATGAAAGTGTGTGAATCAGATGAGTTGAGTGGGATGGTCTCCGCATTTCCTAGCAGCGAAAGCTCGCTAGGCCGGATCCTCTAGAAAGTGAATGGTTAGGGCTTGTTAATCAGGACTGGCAGACCCCTTACTGCTGCCTCACACCCTTCCCTCTGTGCAAACCCAGTTGTCTGTCTTTCGTCCGCCATGGGTGGGTGTCAGTCAAAGTCAGTAAACCCCTCCAATATATGTTGAAAAACTTTAAAGAAATTTACGGCAAGGCAGGATACTCAGAGACTCTCAGAGCAATAGACTTGCAACAATTCTGTGAAGTCAATTGGCCAGCTTTCAATGTAGGATGGCCTGTAACCAGCTCCATGGACATAGCCCTTCTTAGGAGAGTCTTTGTCGCTTTCACAGATCCAAGAGGAAATCACCCAGACCTATGTGGATACTTGGTATGAATGTGTCAGAAAACACCCAGATATAGCCTGCAAGTTCCAAAAGGTGCAGTCCCGGTCAGCTGCAGGGCAACCCGTGATTCGGCCCATTCCCGGAGCAATCCCTGCAATTTGCCCAGTGTTGCCCAAGTCTCCAGAGAAAAAGCTGCCACAGCCCCAGTTGTTCCCTCCAGAGGAGGACTGGCCACCAGCCTATTGTGAGGGCCCGATCCCAATAGCCCCGCCAGCAGTGCCACCAGCAGAGGAGCCCCTAGTAGAAGCAAGGGTCGAACCCCCTTCATCAAGGCAGACTAGGAGCACAACTCGCCAGAAAGAGGAGGAACTCAGAGCCAGAGAAGCAGAACTGAGAATGAGGGAAAATGAGCTAAAAATGAGAGAAGAGCTGGCAGCTAAAGAGGAGGAGAGAAAGACCCGTGAAGAAGAATTGAAGAGGGAAATAGAGGCAAAAGAAATGGAACTTAGGGTGAGAGAAGAGGAGTTTTAAAAAGGTAGTGTGTCAGTGCCTGCCATATATTCTTTTATGTCTATGCCATACCAGTATGTTAATCTTGCTTTAGGCCTACCTACATTTAACCTTGCTTCTAGCCTCCCCATAGGCCCTGCCCAGGAATTCACAACGGGACGCCTACCCAGCCCCTAGGAATGCGGAGTCAGCCGGCACAACTCCTGCAGCCCCCACCTCCTTTCTTGTTTTGCTTCAGCTTCGCTTATGCTTCGCTTGGCTTGTTTCCAGTGCCTGCGCAGATGGCTAGCTACCTTCTCTTCTGGCTGGTTATCTTATGTCTTCTCCTTGAACATGAAAGGCTCTGGTGTGGAGAGAAACTATTCTGATGTTATGATCTCAGGTCTCTGTGAACTGGTTTTTAAAATGTTCAACATGATTATTCCCTGAGAAAAGGGTTTCCCGTGTATTCTGTGGGAAGCGCTACTCTTTCTGGTTGCGCGCCTAAAGTACTGTAGTCTGATTGGTAGAACACCTGTAGTCATTTTATAAGTTTAGTATATCAATGCATGTAACCCAAAGCAATTCATTACTAACAGAAGAAGTGTATGACTCCAATAATCTTTTCTGCAAGTAAAGGACTTTTATTTACAAGACCTGTTGTGGACTATATTCATTGGAACTTTCTCACAGACTGTTAATAATCCTCATTACTTTGGGAGAAAAGCACATTCCCTTACCATGGATGATGGTGCTGAAATCCCTGTGTCTGATGCTGAAGTGCTGGTGTCCTCGGAGGAGGCACCGATCCAGTTCCCTGATGCCAGCGGGGTGAACATGAGGCCTCGCTGGTTGGGAGGGACCCAGTCCTGGGCCCAGTTTGGGACTGGAACTGCTGAGACCTGGTCCGTGCGCTGGAGCCGGGGATTGGGAGCTTCAACCTTGCAGGGAGCTGAATGAGGACCATCGGAAGCCAATCTGATGGGGGAGATGTTGAAGCAGATGGATAGTCGGTTTGACACGATCCAACGGCAGCTCCAATGTGAGATGACAGTGATGACGACCGATCTGCCCAACGTTGTGGGTCAGATCCTGCGGGAACAACTTGACGCAGTGGGGTGTGTGTGTTGGGGCACTACCGTGCCCGGCGCAAGTGCCTGTGCAGCCTCCGATTCCTCCCCCCCTTCAGGCTCCTGTACAGCCACCGGTAGCACCTGCCCTGGGACTCGCTCCAGATGCTGACCATCGCCCTGTCCCGACTGAACTGTTGGGGGCTACCTTCGATGGCAACCCTGCCAAGCTGCAGTTTTTTATAATTGAAGCGGGAAGGTGCATGCAGAACTGGGGCCATCTGTTCAGAGATGAGGGAGATCGAGTTGGATATTTGGGATCGAGACTACGCGAGGAAGCGCCTGTCTGGTATGTGAGCCTCCACAACCCCCCTGGCCCCGAGTTAGATAGTGTGGATGACTTCATGTGGGCTCTCCGCCAGCAGTATGAAGATCGGATGAGTGAGGAGAAAGCCATGAACCAGGTACGCAGCCTCATGCAAGGGAAGATGTCCGTGCAGGAGTACACGGCCACCTTTAAGAGACTGGAGGCTAAGATCCGAGGGTGGCCTGAAATTATGTTCGTGGAGCACTACTGCAAAGGGTTGAATTCAGAACTGTACAAGACTGTGCTGAGAAATGTCAACCCAACTACCCTTAATGGGGGGATCCAGGGGGCTGAAGACGCTGAGGCCCGCTTCACTTTGATTTGCATGCGGCAAAGCTAATTACCCAAAGGGTTCCCCTGCGGGGGAAGGGGGGCTCCTCCGAAGCCTAAGATGGTGTCTGAAGACCTCCATGATCAGCAGATGAAGATGGGCCTGTGCACCCGGTGCAGGGAAGCAGGGCACTTTGCATCATCCTGCCCAGCGGTCTCCCCGAAAGGGAGGGGACCAGGTCAGATGCCAGCACGCCCCCTGGTCAAAAAAAGGGGTGCTTCGAAGCAGACAGCCTTGCAGGTAATTGAACTGGAGCATTCCGAAGCTGCTGAGATAGCCACCAAAACCCCGGTGCAGGGAAACGGTCAGGACCTGCTCTAAATGGCGCTATGCAGCAGGTCCCTCCTTCCAAGGTGCCGCAAACGGTGAGCTCCCCTGGGCCCCTCTTGTATCCCCAACAAGGCACCCAGATGCGGTTAAGAGCCCTGATTGATTCAGGGTTTGCCTGGGACTTAATCAGCCTGATCGTGGTAGATGGGTTGGAGTTGGGAGTGTGGACTTTAGAAGAGCCTCTGCATTTTACGCAGATGGACGGCTCTGAAATTAAAGAACCCTGCACCTTTGAGACTGATCCTGTTACTTTGGGGACGGGTTCGCATTAGGAACAGAGACACTTTATAGTTACCCCAAATGGCCAGTTCCCTCTGGTGTTGGGGAGCCCTTGGTTACAAGCCCATGACCCGTACATCCATTGGAGTGCGGGGAAAATAAGCTGGGTCTCCCCTGCTTGCCACACTCATAAATGGGAGGTGAGCTGGGGCCCCGCGCCTGGCCACGTGAGTGCTTGCCTAGCAAAGGAGGAATTGTCAGCTATTCCTTCATTCTATAGAGATTTGTTGGATGTATTTGAGGAGACGGAAGCCAATGAACTACCCCCCCCCCCATTGTAATACTGACTGTGCTGTTGAACTGTTACCGGGGCAGAAATTGCCTAAAGGGAAATTATATGCCATGTCACCTAAGGAGAAAATTGAGCTCTGTAAGTTCATGGACAAAAATCTGGAGCAGGGGTTCATTAGACCTGCCACCTCCCCCTTTGCCACTCGTGTACTATTTCAGAAAAGAAAGAATGGGGGCCTGCAGCTTTGTACTGACTACAGGGGTTTGAATGCAGTGTCAACATCCAATGCTTACCCCCTCCCCTTAATAAAAGACTTGTTGAATGAAGCCAGCAAAGGGAAAATGTTCTCTAAACTGGATCTCTGGGATGCCTACTTCAGAGTGTGCATATGGGAGGGGGATGAATACAAGACTGCTTTCAATACCCCCCTGGGGCAATTCGAGTACCTTGTTATGCCCTTTGGCCTCCAGGGGGCTCCAGGGGTCTTTATGAATCTCATTAATGAAGTGTTACACAAGAACCTTTTCAAAGGGGTCCTTTGTTATGTTGATGACATCTTACTGTACTCTGATGACTTAGATTCACATGTTAAGTTGGTGAGAGAGGTGTTAGCTACGTTGAAACAGAATAAGCTGTTTGCTAAGCTATCCAAGTGTGATTTCCATAAGACTGAGATTGATTTCTTGGGATACTGGATCTCCCCTTGGGATTTGGAAATGGACCCAGTGAAAGTAATGGTGGTAGAGGGTTGGGAGGTCCCTAAAACCCGCAAGCAACTCCAGTCATTTCTCGGATTCACCAGTTTCTACTGCGGCTTCATCAACAACTTTGCCCAATATAGTTTGCCCCTCACAGACTTGTTAAAAACTAAGGAAAAGGGTCCTGAAGCCGCTAAGCCTGGGGCCCAGTTGAGATGGACTCCTGAATGTCAACAGGCATTCAATGATCTAAAGAAACTGTTTACTTCAGAACCGATCCTGGCTCACCTAGATGAGACCAAAAAATTCATTGTCCAAGTGGATGCGTCTGATGTGGCTATGGGGGGGGGGGCATACTACAGGAGGGGTCGGATGGGAAGTTGCCTCCATTGGCCTATGTCTCTAAGAAGTTTGGGGAGACCGAGAGAAATTGGGTGGTGTGGGACAAAGAGGCTGCATCTATCCGACTAGCCCTCACCACGTGGAGGCATTGGTTGGAGGGGGTCAGGCAGACGTTTGAAATCTGGACGGACCATAAAAACCTAGAGACTCTGCGAGCCCAACGTTCCCTTAATGCCAAACAGTTGCGGTGGGCTAATTTTTTCTCTAGATTTAATTTTATCCTCTGTCATTTTCCTGGCAAAGCTAACTCGCTGGCGGATATGCTATCGCATGTCTACCTCAACATGATTCTCAGAGAGCGGAGGTGAAAGAAACAATGTTCAATAGTAGAACAATTAGGGGTGGTGGTGCAAACCCGAAGCCAAGCTAAATCCCAGCCGCCTAGCTCAGTGTTGGAGTGGGTTCTCAAATTCATCCAAGCATACACAGAGGACGATCACTGTGAGTTCTGGGCTATTCCAACCCTAAAACAGAGTCCAGAGGGGTGTTGGTTTAAAGATCAAAAACTAGTGGTCCCTGCAAATCTCCACAAAGAAATAATGTATGCGGCTCATGAGTCTAAGCTCTCTGGACATTTTGGATTTTTAAAGACATTGAACTTATTGCAACGGCAATTTTGGTGGCCGAGAATGCGTGGGGATGTGTCTACTTATGTGTCCTCTTGTCAAACCTGTTTAATGAGTAAATCCAGAGGGGGAAAGCCCCCTGGTCTGCTGCAACCTCTGGAAACCCCCAGTAGACTGTGGGAGGCCATCTCTATGGACTTTATTACTGATTTACCCCCCTCCAAAGGAAAGACTATGATATGGGTAATAGTGGACACTTTTTCGAAGCAGGCTTACTTTGTCCCCTTTAAAGCTCTCTCTAATGGTAAAACGTTGGCTAAGGCTTTTGTGACCCACGTGCTCAGGCTCCATTGTTTACTGAGGAAGGTAATTACAGATCGGGGCCCTCAGTTCGTTGCCACCTTCTGGCGGGAGCTTTTGCAGGTTATGGGGACTGAGTCTGCATTGAGTAGTGGCTATCATCCAGAAACCGATAGCCAAACCGAAAGAATTAATCAAATTTTGGAACAATACCTACGTTGTTACACTAACTATCAACAAGACAATTGGGTTGAGTTGTTGCCTTTTGCTGAATACAGTTATAATAACTGTGCATGCATCTATTGGAGTTTCTCCTTTTATGGCTGTTGGGGGGTTTGAAGGTGTTCCCCTCCCGAACCTACTGCAGCCTGCTGAAGGTTCCACAGACTTTGCCCATTGGTGGAACTCATTGAAAGACTCTTGGCCATTGCTAGCTAAAACTTTGGAACATGCTAAGGCTACTTACAAAAAAATATGCAGACCAAAAACGAGATCCTGGATGGAATTTAGCACCTGGAGACTTTCTACGTGTCTACTAAAAATATCAAAGGACTGCAACCCAGTAGAAAATTGGGTTGGAAATATGTAGGACCTTTTCCTTTGATTAGGTGTATTAACAAAGTGTCTTTTGAACTGAAACTGCCCAAATCATTGAAATTTGTACACCCTGTGTTTCATTACAGCTTACTGAAGAAAGATCCTGATCCGAACAAATGGAGGCCCTCCTCATCCTCTCCTCCTCCTCTGATGAAGAATGACCAGCCTCACTATGAAATTGACCAAGTCCTAGACTCTAAAATTAAATGGGGTCATTTATATTATCTGATTAAATGGGTTCATTTTGGTCCTGAGGATAATGAATCAGTTGAAGCCTCTCATGTCCATGCACCTGGTAAAATCAAAGCGTTTCACAAGTTGTATCCCTTAAAACCTACAGACCTGGGGGCATAATTTCTGAGGAGGCAGAACATCAGTGCCTGCCATATATTCCATGCCTGCCATACATTCTTTTATGTCTATGCCATACCAGTATGTTAATCTTGCTTTCTGCCTACCTACATTTAACCTTGCTTCTAGCCTCCCCGTAGGTCCTGCCCAGGAGTTCACAAAGGGATGCCTACCCAGCCCCTAGGAATGTGGAGTCAGCCGGAGCTCCTCCCGCAACCCCGCCTCCTTTCTTGTTTTGTTTCAGCTTCGCTTATGCTTGGCTTGGCTTGTTCCCAGCACCTGCGCAAATGGCTAGCTACCTTCTCTTCTGGCTGGTTATCTTATGTCTTGTCCTTGGACATGAAAGGCTCTGGTGTGGAGAGAAACTATTCTGATGTTATGATCTCAGGTCTCTGTGGTTTTTAGAACGTTCAACATAATCATTCCCTGAGAAAAGGGTTTCCTGCGTATTCTGTGGGAAGTGCTACTCTTTCTGGTTGCGCGCCTAAAGTACTGTAGTCTGATTGGTAGAACACCTGTAGCCATTTTATGAGTTTAGTATATCAATGCATGTAACCCAAAGATATTCATTACTAACAGAAGAAGTGTATGACTCCAATAATCTTTTCTGCAAGTAAAGGACTTTCATTTACAAGACCTGTTGTGGACTATATTCATTGGGACATTCTCACATAGAGCTGGAATCCAAGGAAGCAGAGTTAAAGGCAAAGGAAGAGGATTTAAAAGTTAAAGAGAATGAAAAGGCTGGTAGTGAAGAGGAACCAGAGAAGCAAGATCAAGGGAAGTCCCTTTCAGACTATTTGTTGTCCCGTGCCAAAGACAGGGGAATGGCTGTGGAAGAGTTTTCAGTCCCAGACCTGGGAGCCGGTCACTCTCATGCCCAAAAGAACGGCCACAGTATGCCCTCTCTGGAGTATCCCGGCAGGTGCAGAAGGGAACCTCACCTATGTCTACACCCCTTTTAGCATGGTAGACTTCTGTAACTGGAGGATGCAAACTACCCCATATACAGAAGACCCCAGACCCAAGACTGAGTTAATGACTACTATTATGATGACTCACACTCCTCCCTGGAGAGATTGTAAGCAACTGCTATCAGCTTTGCTTACCGTGGAGGAATGTCGGAGGGTGATGGCCACGGCCAGACTAGATATGGAAAGGGGGGGGCCCAGTTAATCAAGCAGAAAGAGCCACATGGCTGGAAGATCATTTTCCTGACAATGATCCCAACTGGGATGCAAATCATGCCCCTTCCCTGACTTTGCTACAAGAGTACCGTACTGCAATTTTAAATAAACTTGCCATGGCTGGAAAAAAGCCTATGAACATGGCTAAATTAAGAGAAGTGATTAAGGGCCAACAGAACCTCCATATAAGATTCTAGAGAGACTTTACAAAGCTTACAGACTCTATACTCCCTTTGATCCAGAGTATGAGGCAAATTGGACTATGGTAAATGCCTCATTCGTTAGCCAAGCCGCGCCAGATATCCGCAAGAAGCTAGAGGGCTTCCCAGGCATGGTGATGTCAGAGTTAATAGAAGTAGCCCAGAAAGTTTATGTGAATTGTGATAAGGAGGAAAAGAGAGAGAGGAAGCCACCAAGCAGAAGAGGAAGGCAGCAATTTTATCCGCAGTTATTCATGGGCCAGGAGCTACAGCAATGCAATCATATGGAGGCAGGCAGTTCTCCGCTCCCTTAGGGCCAAACCAGTGCGCAGCCTGTGGGGAGAAAGGGTACTGGAAAAACTACAGTTCCAACAGCCCCAACTGAAGCTACTCAGAGTTTTTAGAGGAAGAGGCAGAGGACATGGGAGAAGTTTTAGAGGAGCCCAGAGAGGATGGGTCCAGAATGGAAGATATTCCTTAATCCCACAAGCAGAGTGTGGTAGAGACGGTATGATTGGATTTGCAAGCATGGGAGAGGGAGACTAGGACAGACTGGGTTCCTTTAAATGTGGCCCCAGGGAATCCATGGTCCAATTAAGTGTCGGAGGAATGCCAGTAAACTTTATGATAGACACAGGGGCCAAATTATCCATAGTCACAACACCCATTGCACCCCTTTCCAGAGATGTCCAGCCTGTAGTGGGGATGGCAGGTAAATGCCTCCTCCTTCCTTTTCTCCAAGCCTGTTTCTGTGAGTTAGGAGGACATCAAATCAACCATCGGTTCCTGTTGAATCCCGATTGCCCCATTAGGCCAGGAGAGAGGGACTGGATGCTTGGATGGTGCTTGGTGCCAAGGAACTAATTTGCCAGTGGAAATGAGCTATCTGCATTTATTAGTTTTAAGTGGGGCTGAATTGGGAACCTGATTGTGGGAGGTCGGAGTTGGGAACCTAATTAGTTAATGGGTGGGGGAGGGGTTAGCACTGGCCTTTACTGTTTCACTGGCCAGTGAAGGAAATGTAGCAGTGCCAGTGGAGTACAGGATAGTGGGGTAGGATCCACTGGGGATATCCGTGGCTAGGGCGGTGCAGTAAGTGACTGCCCAGTGATCTGAGGTGTAAGTGGAGGTCAGAGGGTAGCGATGCCTGGCCAGCAGATTCTGGTGCTCCTGGGGAGGGGGAAGTTTAGCGGTGGGTCCAGGCATGAACAGAAGGGAAGGATGCGGAGAAGCAGACGTGCTCGGCACCCTTCCAGCCTGAGACCCATCCCAAAGGTGATTGGCAGCGGGGCTGGGATTGTAAACTCCCCTCCATCATTGGTGTTGTGCAATGCCAGATCCATAAATAATAAATCCATGGTCCTTAGCGTGGCGGAACAGCAAGTGGATCTGGCTTGTGTGACAGAGACCTGGGTGCAGGAAGGGGAAACAGTAGCTCTTTCCCAGCTTGCCCCTCCCGGTCCTTCACCAATCATGGACTCAGGGGCAGGGGGAGGGGTGGCAATGCTCATTCGAGAGGCTTACTCCTTCAGAGTGCTCCCACCACAGGAGATTATGGGTTTAGAGTGTGTCGGCCTGGTGCTGGAGGTCGGGGTAAGTGTGGCTATTTGGCTGGTGTACCGACCGCCTAACACGCCGGCTGAATGCCTGCCGGCCCTGATGGAGGCCGTAACAGGCTGGGTGTTGGAACACCCACGGCTAATAGTCCTGGGTAATTTCAATGTCCATGCTGATGACGCGGTTTTGGTTCAGGCGTCGGCCTTGACGTCGTCCATGGCGGTGCTGGGACTCACCAGTTTGTGACGACCCCTATGCACCAGGCTGGACACGCTCAATCTGATCTTCGAGGCGGGGGTAACAGTGGACCAGATTACTGCTTTGGCAGTACCGTGGTTGGACCACTATGCTCTGAGGGCTCGTCTGAACACTCCACCCCAACCCTGTTTAGGCGGTGAGTGCATTTTAGCTCGTCCTCAGAGCCTGATGGACCCTGGACAGTTCCTGGCAGCCCTGAGGGATCCAATGCCCCCTGGCAGCTTGTTGGATGAGCTGGTGGAGGACTGGCATGGCCATTGGCAAGATCGCTCCCAGGTGCCTTCTGCGCCCCCATAGCAGGCTGGCACCATGGTACACCCATGAGCTTTGGCTTATGAAACAGGAACTCAGACGGTGGCGTCGTGCTCATGACGAAGAAACAAGAGCATTCTATAGGACGTTTATGAAAGCCTATCAGATGGCAACCAAGACTGCTAAGAAGGGTTACTTTGTGGCCGAGGTTGCATTCGCTAGCTCATGCCCGGCACAATTATTTAGAACGATTCGGTCTATAACTGCGTTGCCGCAGGGCAAACCAAACATTAGGGAATTGGAGATTGGCTGTGAGGCTTTTGCGAGCTATTTTGTGGATAAAGTCTTGGCGCTCTGCCGTGACCTCCCCACCACGATTGAGACAATGAGCGAATTCGAGGCCCCTTGTACGTCAGTGAGTACGGGTTTGGATTCCTTCAGCCCGCTCAGCCTAGAAGAAGTTGACAGGTTGCTCTTGACTGTACACCCAACCACATGCATCCTGGATCCGTGCCCTTCCTAGCTCGTGAAAGCAGGTCATGAGGGGTTACGAGGTGCACTGAGGGAGATTATCAATCTGTCCCTCTTGTAGGGACGGTTCCTGAGTGCACTCAAGGAGGCGATGGTCCGCCCTCTCTTAAAAAAATCATCTTTAGACCCAGCTGAATTGGCCAACTATTGGCTGGTGTCCAATTTGCCGTATTTGGGCAAATTAATTGAGAGGGCAGTGGCGGTACAGTTACAGGGTTTCCTGGATGATGCTTCGGTGTTAGATCCCTTCCAGTCTGGCTTTTGCCCGGGGTTTGGAACGGAGACTGCTCTGGTTGCTCTGACGGATGACCTCTGGAGACACCTGAATTGGGGTGGGGTGGCGGTTTTGCTGCTGCTTGACCTGTTGGCAGCGTTCAACATGGTCAGTCATCGGCTGCTGACCCGTCGCCTCGCTGACGTGGGGATACTGGGGCTTGCTTTACAGTGACTCACTTCTTTTCTCCGAGGTCGGGGACAGAGGGTGGTGCTCGAGGATTAGCAGTCCTGGAGGCATCCGTTGGAATGCGGGGTGCCTCAGGGGGCTGTCTTGTCCCTGATGCTTTTTAACATCTATATGCGCCCCCTTGCCCAGCTGGTACGGAGGGAAGGGATACCACCAGTACGCTGATGACACCCAACTTGATGTTAGGATGCCAGTCTGGCTCTGGACCAGACGATCTTGACAGAGAATTGCACGCTGTGGCTGGATGGCTTAGGCTGAGTAGGCTGAAGTTGAACTCAGTGAAGATGGAGGTCCTGTGCCTGGGCAAGGGCGGACCTTGGTCAGGGCTCCCGCTCCCATCATTCGACAGGGCACCGTTGGTGCCTGCACCAGTGGTGAGGAGCTTGGGAGTGCTCCTGGATCCCTCCTTAAATATGGAGGCCCAGTTAGCAGCCGCTGCCAAGTCGGCCTTTTTTCATCTGAGGCTGGTGCGGCAGTTGGTTCCCTTCCTGGACTGCGCTGACCTGGCTACAGTGATCTATGCAATGGTCACCTTGAGGCTAGATTATTGCAATGCTTTCTACATGGGGCTGCCCTTGTCGCTGATCCAGAGGCTGCAGCTGGTGCAGAATGCTGCAGCGAAGCTGCTGATGGGTCTTCCGAGATGGGAGCACATCCAGCCTGCGCTGGCAGCGCTGCACTGGCTGCCAATAGCATACCGAATCCGCTTCAAGGTGCTGGTGCTTGCCTTAAAGCCCTAAATGGCCTGGGTCCAACCTACCTGAGGGACCGCCTTTCCCCGTATGTACCCCGGAGAGCACTACGGTCTGGGGCCCAACATCGGTTGACTATACCTGGCCCCAGAGAAGCCAGGCTCGCTACCATGAGGGGGAGGGCTTTTTCAGTGACGGCCCTGACCTGGTGGAATGAGCTCATGGAGGAGATCAGGGCCCTGCAGGACTTGGTGCAGTTTCACAGGGCCTGTAAGACGGAGCTCTTCTGCCAGGCATATGAGTAGGGGCTGTTACTCTCGCCTTCCCTCCCCCCTTATCTCCATAGTACATCTACTAATGCCTGACAACCGATTGTGCCAGCTGCCACTAGAAAAAGGGCACTGGTGCGATCAGATTGTCGCCATCTGAGTTTTTGTGTTTTTGACTGTTGAGCACTTTAGATTGTTAAATTGTTGTTGTTTTAATGAAATGTTTTATATTGTTTTAAATATTTATTATGCTTATTGACTCCTGGTGCGCCAGGTCTTGTATGCCATTCTGAGCCTGCAAATGTGGGGAGAGCGGCTTAGAAATTAATTAATTAATTAATTAATTAATTAACCTGTTGGGGAGAGACTTGCTTTTTAAACTCAGGGCAAGCATTCACTTTAATGAAGAACAGGCAACTATGCCCCTAACTCTCCCAGACGCCAAAGTATGCTGCAGTCTCTTAGTAGATCCAGAAGAAGAATGGAGACTGTATGAAAATAAGAGAATCTTGCTAGAGGAGGCAGAGGGAGATTATGACTTTGATCCAGATGAACTCGATCCCCTTAATCTTGATTACTGGCTGGATTCTAACATGAGGCAGGCTTAAGCAGGTGTTACTTCAGTGAAAAAGGAGTATTATGCCCTTTCAGTTCCTACTGTATGGGCTGAAACCCATCCACCAGGCTTTGCTGACCACCATCCCCCAGTGATAGTAACACTAAAGCCATCTGCCAGTCCTGTTCGGGAGTGCTAGTACCCAATCCAAGAAGATGCAAGGAAGATACTTACTGCCCATTTTAAGAGACTGTTACTGGCAGGGATCCTTGTGCCTTGCAAATCAAGCTGGAACACCCCAATCTTGCCTGTCCCTAAAACAACCCCAGATGGAAAACCAGACTTCAGACCAGTGCAGGATCTTCGTGCTGTGAATGCCCGAGTAGAGACTATATATCTCCTGGTTCCTAATCCATACACCATTCTGACCCTGATCCCTCCAGAAGCTACATTCTTCATTGTTTTGGATTTAAAGGATGCATTCTTTACAATACCGTTACACCCCCAATCCCAAGAGATATTTGCCTTTGAATGGAGGGTCCCAGGGGCAACATGGACGCAACTACCCCAAGGGTTCAAAAATTCTCCATCCCTTTTTGGCCAAGCACTAGCTTCAGAACTCGAAAAATTTAACAACCTTGAGGATCAATTAACTTTACTTCAGTATGTTGATGATCTTCTGTTGTGTGCCCCAGATTTGGAGTGTTGTAGCACTGGAACTTTAATTTTGCTACACCTCCTGGACTTTAGTGGGTATAAGGTTTCCTGGAAGAAGGCACAGATTTGCCAGGGCTCAGTGCACTTCCTAGGCTATGATATCTCGCAAGGAGAGAGGTCTTTAGGACCAGCTCGGAAAAAAGCTGTCTGCTGAATTCCAGAGCCCAAGTCCCTGTGCGTTTCTCGGAGCAGTTGGCTATTGCAGACTATGGATTCCTGGGTTTGCTCTCATAGCAAAGCCTCTGTATGAGGGAACCAAAGGGGGGTCAGACACACCCTTTCCATGGACAGAAGAACAGAGTCAGGCTTTCAAAACCCTAAAACAGAAACTCATCCAAGCCCCTGCACTAGGACTCCGAAACCCAGACAAGCCATTTTTCCTTTGTGTGGATAAGCGCATGGGGATGGTGCAAGGTGTGTTACTTCAGACTCTAGGCTCACACAAGCGCCCCGTAGCCTACCTAAACCAAAACCTGGACAAAGTGGAGCAAGGACTCCCTCCCTGTTTGCAAGCAGTGGCAGCATGCTGTCACTTAATAGAAGCTGCTGCAAGTTTATTTGGGGAGGAGAACTCACAGAGTTTGCGGCACACAGAATAATAACCATTTTAGAGGCAAGGGGGCACAAGTACTTGACTGTGTCTAGGATGGCCAGATACCAAGCTGTTTTGCTAGAAAACCCCAGAGTTACTCTAGCCCCAATCACAACCGTCAATCCAGCCACCTTGCTGCCAATCCTTGAAGATACCCCAGAGCATGACTTGTCAGATCCTCTGCCATTAATTGTTCAGACCTGGGGTCTCTATTAGTAATTTACGGCTAGCCTTGAGGTTTATTGCCTGTCCTGCTTAATGTGTCTTTTTCTTCCCTGGGAGGATGGCTTGCCGCATTCCACCGCGTCACATAAACAGTCTGGCTATCTCCCCTCATCTCCTCCCTCTTTCTCTTTCTCTCTGGAGTCTCGAATGTTTTATCTTGCTTTTGTAACCTTGGAGAACTGTTGAACTGTTTCTAGCCAGGTGCCTGGCCTGTGAATTGCAAGTAGAGGTCACTAAGGGGCATGGGGGGAATTTTTAGTGCTTTTGCGCCTTTTCTGTGAGAACCAATGGTTGGGGGGTTTCGCGCTTTTTTGTATTTGCTCTGATTGGCCCTTTGCCTGCTCTTACCTTACTGTGTAGGGTATATTAATCCCTGTTGCCTATAACCAAGTATCTCTAACAAACATGGAGTACCTGAACCATCATTAAGAAATAAAAGGACTTTTGCTTCATCAAAGGCCTGGCTTATTTGATTCGACTCAGAAGCCTCACAGATTGTTAGAGATCCCATCAACGGGACTTCTCATACCTGACCATGTCAGACGATGGGACACTTCCCATTACCACTGAAGAAGTCCCGGTCACAACAGCTCCCAGCGAACCGTGTGAGCCGTATGTGCCAGGGACAACAGGCCAGGACTTATTCACGTTCCCACGCCCTGGTGGGGCAGGGGGGGTTTGGCCACCCTCCCCACGGTACTCGTGGGCCATGTTTGGAGCTGCTACCTCTGAGTCATGGATTCATGATCGGAAAGGGGCCCGAGTACGTTTCAGCGGCAACCACTCCAAGATTGGTCGGTTGAGCTTGCAGGACGAGGAGCAGTTCTTTCCTTGTCGACCGGATAATTGGTGGTTGAGCCCCCTAGAAGAGGAACGACTCCTGCCCAGAGGCCTGGAGCAGGGCCCGGAGGACCTTGGCCAGATCCAGGACCAGAGGTTTGGTGAGATGCATGACCGTCTGGCAGTGGGACTGAGGGAAGCCATGCTAGAGATGCAACAGCAGCTGATGGGAGCAGCGGTGGCAGGAGTGGGGCAGGTGTTGAGCCAGCACAAGGTGCAGGGGGGCTGGAGTGCAACCTCCCGGACAGGCACCGGGAGGAGCGGGCACGGCTCCCGTGGTGCCCGTGCCTGCAGGTGTGCCTCCAGTGGGCACCCCCTGCCTGGACCTGTGGCCCCTCGCCCCGGGGATCGAATGCTCCGCCAGCCCCCGAATGACCCCCTGACCGCAATATTTGGTGGGGACCTCGAAAAGCTCCGGTTTTTCCTGATCGAGAAGTTCCTGGATGCGTGGGGTCATCTCTACCCTTCTGAACGTGAGAGAATGGGGTATATCGGTTCAAAACTAAGGGACACCGCCAGCGACTGGTAAGTAAGTCTGCATAACTCCCCTGGGCCCAAGCTGCGAACTGTAAACAATTTTATGTGGGCCCTCAGGCAGCACTATGAAGACCCTCTAGGGGAGGAGAAGGCTCGGAACCAACTGCGCAAACTGGTTCAGGGCCGCACCTCTGTGAGGGAGTATACTGGCCAATTTCATAGAATTGCTGCCAAAGTGCAAGGGTGGTCGCAAGACTTATTCATTAAAAAATACCGGGAGGGGTTGAACTCGGAGATCTACGAGACGATTCTCCGGAATGATCAACCGGGATCCCTCGCGGCAGGGATGTGGGTGGCAGCGGATGTGGAAGAGCGCTTCACCCTGATCAAGCTGGGATCCTCCGCCCCTCACACAGCCAAGCCCGCCCTGAAGTCAAAGTTTAAGACGGCTCTGCAGGAGCTACGTGGCTCCCGATTCAAGCAAGGGCTGTGCATGAAATGCGGAGAGAGCGGCCACTTTGTCTCGGCGTGCCCTCGGGGAGGACCCAAGACCCCGAAAACTTCGATCCCTCTGACGGGAGGGACACCCCGACCCGGCAAGTCGTTGTTTAAACCCCAGGCATTACAGCTGGAAGGGGCAATGAGCAAGCCAGCTTCCCAGGCGGAGCTGGAGCTGATTGCAACACAGCTGGCGGGAAACTTCAAAGACCTGCAGTAAAAGGCGCAGAGCTGCAGGTCTCTTCACCCGATGCGCCACCACCGGTGAGCATCCCTGGCCCCTTACTTTATATGGTCTTGACTGTGATAGTTCCTAGCATGGGGACCCATGTCCGGGTGCGTGCCCTTATAGACTCGGGGTGTGCCAGAGACTTGATAAGCCCCTTCGAGGTGGAGGGACTGGGACCTAAGGTGAACCCGCTGGGGGAACCTTTACGGTTCACCCAAATGGATGGATCGGAGATGAAGGAGGCGTGTGTGGCAGAGACTGAACTTTTAATTGTGGGGACAGGAGATCACTGGGAGAAGAGGGCTTTTGTAATCACACCCAATACCCAGTTCCCAATGGTGCTGGGGAGTCCCTGGTTAAGCTCACACGACCCCTATATAAAATGGAGTGAGGGGAAAATCTCCTGGATTGATCCCAAATGTGCCCAGCACAAATGGGACGCCGCTTGGGGAACGGGGCCACCCTCTTCCCCTACCCCATCAGCGATGTCTTTAACACCTGTCAAGATCCCAGCGGAGTATAGGGACTTGGCGGATGTGTTTAGTGAAACGGAGGCAGACGAACTTCCTCCCCATAGACTCACAGACTGTGCAATCGAACTGCTACCAGGGGAGAAGTTGCCCAAGGGGAAGTTATATTCCATGAGTCCGACTGAGCGGGACGAGCTTCGGCACTTTCTGGACAAAAACTTAGAGAGGGGTTTTATTCGCCCAGCCAAGTCCCCTTTTGCCGCCCCTGTTTTGTTCCGGAAAAAGAAGGATGGGGGTCTGAGACTGTGTACGGACTATAGAGGTCTAAATGCTGTGTCTGCTTCAAATGCCTACCCCCTCCCACTCATTAAGGATCTCCTGGCAGAAGCGGCTAAGGGGAAGATTTTTTCAAAGTTGGATCTGCGAGACGCATATTTTCAGGTGCGCATAAGGGAAGGGGATGAATATAAGACTGCCTTTAACACTCCCCTTGGCAAGTTTAAATACCTGATGATGCCATTCGGATTGGTTGGCACGCCCGGAGTTTTTATGAGCCTGATCAATGAAGTGTTACATAAACATCTTTTCAAGGGGGTGCTTTGTTATTTAGATGATATCTTGATCTATTCTCCTGATAAGCAGTCGCATGTGAAATTAATGCGAGAGGTGCTGGCAACGCTGCTAGAGCACCAGCTGTATGCTAAGCTCTCCAAATGTGAATTCCTCCGCACTGAGATTGACTTTTTGGGCTATTGAATTTCCCAACAAGGGTTAGAAATGGATCCAGCCAAAGTAGAGGCTGTGGTCCAATGGGAAGCCCCTCGCACCCATAAACAACTACAAAGTCTGTTAGGATTCTGCAATTTCTATAGAACCTTCCTCAAAGACTTTGCTACGATAACCCTACCCCTTACTGAACTGTTAAAAACCAAGGGGAAGGGACCCGAGGCTGGAAAGCCTGGGGAGCGGTTAATTTGGACTGCCGAGTGTCAGCGAGCATTTGATGCCTTGAAACGGCTGTTCATGTCTGAGCCCATTCTAGCACACCCAGATGAAACTAAAGAATTTGTAATTCATGTTGATGCCTCAGATGTGGCCATGGGGGAAGCGATCCTGCAAAAGGGGCCGGACAATGTCCTACACCCCCTGGCTTACATTTCAAAGAAATTCAACGAAACTGAGAGGCACTGGTCGGTGTGGGACAAGGAGGCTGCAGCCATTCGGCTAGCTCTCTCCACCTGGAGGCACTGGCTGGAGGGAGTGCAAAAGCCATTTGAGATTTGGACTGATCACAAAAACCTAGAGGCTTTGCGCACCCGGAGGTCCCTAAATGCTAAACAACTCTGGTGGGCTGATTTTTTCTCTAAATTCAATTTTGTGTTGAAGCACTTCCCAGGCAAAGCAAATTCGTTAGCAGACGCCTTGTCCAGATTGCCCCAACATGAATCCAGGAGAGATGAGGTGTTTGTTTCCATGTTTTCCCCTCAGCAGTTGGGAGGGGCGGTTACCACACAGAGTCAAACTAAAATGGCTCCGGCTCCCTCTCAGTGGACTGTAAGCTGTGCTGCAGAATACTCAGCAGAGGAAGTGAAAGAGTGGGAAACCGACAGTGAGTCCAAGAAACAGACGGCTGTTGGTACCATGGGTCCAAACTCATTGTGCCACACTCCTTACACAAGGACATTCTCCTGGCTTGTCACGAGTCCAAACTGTTGGGCCACTTTGGATTTCTGAAAACCCTGAATCTTGTTCAATGACAGTTCTGGTGGCCCCGCATGCGCAAAGATGTTTTGGACTATGTCACCTCATGTCAGATGTGCTTGATGTGCAAGAAATGGGGGGGGGGGGGAACCCTGGACTTCTACACCCATTGCCCACCCCCTCTAGACCTTGGGAGGACATTTCAATGGACTTTATAACTAACTTACCACCCAGCAAGGGAAAAACGGTCATTTGGGTGGTGGTAGACATGTTTTCCAAGCAAGCACATTTTGTCCCTTTCAAAAAACTACCCACAGCTAAGGGGTTGGCCAAGGTTTTTTCTCTCACGTGATCAGGCTACATGCTTTCTCGAAGCGCATAGTCTCCGATAGGGGGAGCCAATTCATTGCCAACTTCTGGCGGGAGCTTCTCCAGGTGATGGACATTGAGCCTGCCTTGAGTTCGGGTTATCATCCAGAGACTGATGGCCAATCCGAACGTGTGAATCAAATATTGGAGCAGTTCCTTTGGTGTTACACTAATTACCACCAGGATAATTGGGTGGAACTTCTCCCTTTTGGTGAATATAGCTATAATAATGCGGTGCATTCCTCTATGGGTGTTTCTCCATTCATGGCAGCAGGGGGGGTTGAGGGAAACCCTCTTCCTTCATTGCCTCAACTTGCAACGGCCCCACCGTCTGAATTTTCCCAATGGCGGACTGATTTGCAGAACTCTTGGCCTCTGATTACTAAGACCCTGTATAAGGCTAAAGCGGACTATAAAAAATATGCAGATCGAGGTCGGGCTGGGGGATGGGATTTGCAGCCTGGGGACTCTGTGTATTTATCGACAAAGAACATTCATGGGCTCCAACCCAGCAGAAAGTTGAGATAGAAGTATGTGGGCCCCTACCAGGTGCTCTGGAAAATCTCTGATGTATCTTTTGAACTTAATCTGCCCAAATCATTGAGTTCTGTGCACCCTGTTTTCCATTTCAGCTCACTGAGGAAGAATCCTGGGCTGAACGCATGGAGACCGGATCCTCTGACTCCTCCTCCTCTGATGAAGGGTGGGGGAGCAGCATTTTGAAATTTCTGATATTTTGGACTCTAAAATAAAGCGGGGTCGATTGTGTTACCTTGTACGGTGGGTGGATTTTGGCCCTGAACAAAATGAATGGGTCACTGTTGAGAATGTTCATGCTCCTAAATTGCTTCGTGCATTCCACAAATGGTTTCCTGATAAACCCGGGGGGGGGGGAGCCGTCTTGAGGAGGGCAGGATGTCACAACCTCTGCCATTAATTATTCAGACCCGGGGTCTCTATCAGTAATTTACGGCTAGCCTTGAGGTTTATTGCCTGTCCTGCTTAATGTGTCTTTTTCTTCCCTGGGAGGATGGCTTGCCGCATTCCACCGCGTCACATAAACAGTCTGGCTATCTCCCCTCATCTCCTCCCTCTTTCTCTCTGGAGTCTCGAATGTTTTATCTTGCTTTTGTAACCTTGGAGAACTGTTGAACTGTTTCTAGCCAGGTGCCTGGCCTGTGAATTGCAAGTAGAGGTCACTAAGGGGCATGGGGGGAATTTTTAGTGCTTTTGCGCCTTTTCTGTGAGAACCAACGGTTGGGGGTTTTCGTGCTTTTTTGTATTTGCTCTGATTGGCCCTTTGCCTGCTCTTATCTTACTGTGTAGGGTATATTAATCCCTGTTGCCTGTAACCAAGTATCTCTAACAAACATGGAGTACCTGAACCATCATTAAGAAATAAAAGGACTTTTGCTTCATCAAAGGCCTGGCTTATTTGATTCAACTCAGAAGCCTCATAATGACTGTATAATTACAACAGATGATATCTTTGCCTCCCGTCTTGATCTTCGTGATCAGCCTCTCCCAGCCCCAGACTGGACTTTTTATTGTGATGGGAGCAGTTTCCTCGACAAACTGGGAATCAGATGGGCAGGGTATGCTATAGTGGATGATCAAGACACAGTGAGAACCCGAACCCTACCTTCAGGCATCTCTGCCCAATTGTCCAAAATAATTGCCCTCACAGATGCTCTTGTTCTAGGATGCAATCTATGTGTGAACATTTATACAGACTCTTTGCTTTCAAAGCTGCCCATGCTCATGGAGTCCTCTGGCAGAATAGAGGCTTCATTAATGCAGGAGGGAAGGAAATAAAGTATGGTCCCAACTTGCGTCTTTTGATGGAAGCTATAAACCTTCCTTCCCGAGTTGCCATAGTTCACTGCAGAGGGCACCAGAAGGGACTTGATCCTGTTGCCCAAGGAAATGCTAGAGCCGACGCCACGGCAAAGCAAACAGCTATGGACTTTACTCCAACCAGCCAGGCAACTCTAGCATGCCCTGTTTACTCTACCCCTATTTCCCAATGGACTCCTTGCTAGACAGCAGAAGAAGAAACTTGGCTGGAGTCTCAGAGGGCAACTAAAAACACAGAGGGGTGGTGGATTGTCCCTGAGGGAAAGGTTTGGATTTCTTCAGCCTTAGCTTACAAAGTAGTTAAAGCCCTTCACACCAATACACATTTTGGATCCGCAGCACTGCTGAAGTCTCTTGACAGATGGGCTCACATAGACTGCAAAGCAGCCCTAGCAGACTTAGTGTGCAGACAGTGTGTAACTTGTGCTCAAAATAACCTCCAAGAAGGACCAAGAAAGCCCCCAGGACATAAACCCCCGGGACCTGCCCCAATGACTCATTTAGTTGTGGACTTTTCAGAAATGCCTCAAGTTGGGCGCCATAAATACTTGCTTGTTTTTGTTTGCACTTTCACCAGATGGATTGAGGCTTTTGCTACCATCACAGAGAGAGCCTCCGAGGTTAGCAGGGTCCTAGTGCGAGAGTTAATTGTGCGCTACGGGCTCCCACAGACTATTGACTCAGACAACGGGAGCTTGTTCATTTCCGAAGTAACCCAGCAAATAGCAAAAGACTTAGGCATCAACTGGAAGCTTCATTGTACCTACAGTCCCCAAAGCACCGGCTCAGTTGAAAGAGCCAATAGAACTTTGAAAACTGCAGTCCGCAAATTCACCCAAGAGACTGAGCTTCCATGGACAAAGGTCTTGCCACTGGTTCTATTTAGAATACATTGTCACCCCTCAAAGCGCACTTCAATCTCCCCATATGAAGCAATGTTTGGATGCCCCCCTCTGCTGACTTTGGGGATCCAGACAGATGCCTACCAGGTTGAGCATCTTATTACTGCTGCAGAACTTCAAGCCCTTGGGCACCAGGTCCAGGAGCTCCAAGCCCACTACTCCATGAGTCTTCCCCTTCCAGTGTTTGACTTGGTGTGTCAGTTCAGCCCCGGGGACTCGGTGTGGGTTAAAAACTGGTGACCTGATCCCTTGGGACCTCGGTGGGAGGGACCATTCACTATTCTGCTTAGCTCTCCTACTGCCGTCAAGGTAGCAGAGAGGAAGCCGTGGATCCACTGGTCGAATCTTAAACTGGCATACGAGAGATGGGAAGCAGCTCCAGGTTCTAATCCAATGTCTATCTGAATTCGGAATCTGTCTCGTTACCACCCACCACCAATCAAACCGATTGAGGGGAACCTGGCTGTCGGTCATCAAACCCCTGCTGGAACCTCTAACAAGGTTTCTCTATGCACAGGGTGAAGAAGCAGTTCCATCGTCGAGAAGGGTGCTGCTGGCATGCCTTCCACCACTTCGATGTTCTTGATCCTGATCCTGTTCGCTACTTTACAAGTGCAGGCTATAAGCCAGTGTCAGCAATGCATAACTACCACCTACCGAAATTCCCAGGTTTCCCAAACTCTTGTGTATCACACTGATTATGAATGCCCCAATCTAAATGTTACACTGTGTCTTTATCAGAATACCTCTTACCATGTGTGTCACCAACCTGTTAAAGCTGTATGTTACAAACCCCAGGCATTTTCTATTTGAGCCCGAATTAATATTTATTCCTACAAGCCTGGTAAAAGGAAAAAGTTAACCCTGGGAAACCTCATAGCTAGTAATTTAACTATTCATCCCAGAGAATCTTTGTCAGTTTGTTTTGATGTTTGTGCTGCTATATCCAAACAGGCATCACAATCTGGCCAGAGGAGCTGTGGAGGCCAGTGGTGGCAGACTTTTTACGCACAAGAAAAGAAATACTTACATACTTCCATGAGGTTTTATTATGCATCTTATGGCAAAACTGTAGAAGGACCTGATAATCTGCTTTTATCTCTGGGACAGGTGTCTAGCTCTTGCATAGAAGGATTCTGCACCCCTTTGTGTATAACAGCACCTTCTCCAACTTCCAGCACCAGCCAATACAGTATATGATATTGGGGTGGATGGGAGAGGGGCAGATCCTTATGGCCAAATAGTAGTAGAAATCATACGCTCACCCCCACGCAGCGAAGAACAACGAGTACATACAACATTCTGGATGGAAATGGGAAAGCAAATAGAGATTCCCCCTGTCACAAAGAACTTGTTTATTGATCTTGCAGAGCTTCAGATAAAGAACTGTTATGTCTGTGGGGGAACAAATATGGGTGAGCAGTGGCCTTGGGAAGCAAGGGAGCTAGATTTAATGAATCTCACTCCTGCTAATCTAACTTGGAAAGATAAAGGTCACCCTACAAAGTAGATTTTGCAACATTCTTTAATTGGTAATCTATGTATTCTCCGACAGGGTTCCCATTTCAATTATTCCATAGGTGCTCTAGAATGTGAGTCTGCTTGGGTATGTAATCAGTCAAAGCCTCTCCAGTATGTGAATTTTGCTGCTACTAACGTTTCTTTTACTTCTATACCATAGGTCTACACTGGAACACAACTTGATGCTTATTATCATTACCCATGTGTTACCTTTCTTCCTTGGAGAGCCCCAGATCACCTATACTGGATCTGTGGAACTATTGCATATGCAGTTCTACCCCCCCAACTGGGGAGGTGCATGTGTACTGGGTACAATCAGGCCCAGCTTTTTCTTGCTGCCTATCTCTACTGGTGAGCGATTAGGTGTCCCTGTATATGACACCCTTGGCTGGTCAGAGAGAGCAACATGTGTTAAAGCCTGGCAAGGTAATGAGTGGCCCCCTGAGTGGATTATTCAAGTCTATGGGCCAGTCACCTGGGCAGCAGATGGTACCTATGGTTATAGAACCCCAATCTATATGTTAAATCACATTATTTAAGTGCAAGCTGTTTTAGAGATCATAACTAATGAAACTTCATTAGCACTAAACCTCCTTGCTTCTACCAACAGGCAGCTGCACACAGCAGTCTATCAAAATCTCTTGGCTCTTGATTTCCTTCTTGCAGCAGAAGGAGGTATCAGTGGAAAGTTCAACCTTACCAACTGTTGTCTCCAGATCAATGACAATGGAAAGGCAATAGAGCAGATAACTGACAAAATGAAAAACTTGGCGCATGTTCCAGTTCAAAATTGGATGGGCATACTAGATGCCGGATGGTTTCTGGGAGGTCTATTCAATAATTGGAAGCAAGTTCTCTTAATGATTGGTATTGCTCTGGGAGGATTGTTAATTCTACCCTGTTTTATCCCGTGGGTCAGATCCATAGTCCGGAAGGTAGTGGAAGCAGCGGTAGGAAACATGGGTGCCGCAAAGCTTCTATACATGCACACTGCCAGACAATGCTACCATTACTTAGAACTATCACAGACAGACAGACACAACACCAGTGAGTAGATTGGGCAATTTCCCTTTCAGGGAAAAGCCCAAAAGGGGGGAAATGAATGAAGAAAATTTAAAAGCCATACTAAAGAACAATAGCTAGCTAACAAGCCGAAACCACAAGGGCAGAAACACACGTACACGATTCTCTGTTGTTACATTACACACATACGCTTGAGCAAAGAAACAAACAAACGCTCATTGTTCTACTCGCTACTGCTTGCTACTACAAAGGATAGCTTTAGCCATGAGAAACTGTGGAAAATTTCACTATATTGCAACATTGCTTGGAGTAGACATTCCATCGTTCCGGCTTCAATTGACATGTGCAAGAATGTAATTGAATACTTTGCTTCCAAGAATGACAATTGATGTACAAAAATGACTAACACCCTCCGTCTCTTCTGTAACTCCCCACGCCCTTGGTTTAAAAGTCCGGTCCCAAATGAAAATGGGGCTCGGCAATTTGATTCTGAAAACTTTTTCAGACCGAGACTGGTACCATTAAAAATTCAGTTTTTCCTGATCCTGGTGTCCGAGTACCTTCATCTTGGAATTGTTCTGGTTTGGGGTTAAAATGCTTCACAGTACGGACTCCATATCTGTTAGTATGTATTTATCTTTGTGTGTTTTTTCTTGTTTTTTATTTTTCTTCTTCTTTTTTTTCCTTTCTGGAAACTTAATAAAAAGAAATTTTAAAAAAAGGTGTTAGGTGGGAATGTAGATGCCACATCAGTCGCCATTTTGTTGGATGCTTCTAAGCCTTCTTCAGGAGTTTTGTCTTGTTGTGACTTCGGAAAGAAGGTTTGAATTCCTCTGAGAGTAGATAACAGTTGGAGCTGCTTTAGTAGGATAGGTTCTGCCCATTATTTAGACGTAGCTTAAACTCTAGGTTAGTTATTTTGACGGTTCAGAGGGCGCAGGGGTCAGAACTAGGTTTTCAGGCATCTGTCTCCATCAGCGCCGACACCACGCCCTGACTCTTACTCTTTTTGACTTCTGACAGTAAATGACCAAATGGGTGGTTGAGGAATACTATTGATCGGCATGTCAACATTCATGAAAGCCCCACTGCAATGGGCAGGTGTTGTATGTGACACTACTTTAAGCTGTTTTTGCAAGTTTTTGTACATGCCTTATTGTAACACTCCCTGAGTCAGATCTTCCTGCTTGCTTCTGCTGCCCTTGACCTTGTAGGACCCTCAAAAATCCTCTACCACTTGACGGCTGCCTTGCTTCTGTGTGTTATTTGCAGACAGGCCTACTTTTTAGTCTATACTTGATAGCTGCTTTCTCTTGTTCTCCCCTTTCATTGAGAAACACAAATCTTGGTGGATTTGTGAAGGGCAAGAGTGTCCCAGCAACGTGATCCTATGCCAGTGCTGCATGGATACTGTCCTGTTGGCTGCCCCCCAAAATAAGGATTTGCAAAGGAGAAACCCAGATGTTGGCTGGGTTATTCTTCTGAAGCCTTTTCTGTAAAATGATGAAGGCTAGTATCCTAGCAAAATTGGTATCGCTGAAACAAAAAGGGCTAGAGACATTTTTTTTAAAAAATGTGAGTTTGAGTTTCAAGGCAGCTAGTAGAATGTGGCAGTAGATTATTATAATATTAATCTGTAATATTATAATATAATTATAATTGATCATTATAAAGTTATGCTTTAGCAATCTAGCAGTTATCATTTCACAAAAAAGCCTTTGGTGGCATGCACGGCCACAGCAAAATGAGGCGAGAAAAATTAGCACCTTCAAAAATAGTGTACCTTGTTCTGACCTGGTTAGCTCAGGCAAACCTGATCTTGTCAAATCTTGGAACCTAAGCAAGGCCAACCCTGGCAAGTACTTGAAAGTGCGATCTCCAAGGAATACCAGGCCTGGAATGCAGAGGCAGATAATACATGCCACCTCTCTGAAACATCCTAGCCCCACTAGGGGTTGCCAAAAGTCACCATAACTTCCAGGTTTGCAAGCACGCACGCGCACACACACACACAATACAATAATAATAAAAAATAAAAAAGGGCACCTTCTTTTACACGTGGCACCCTAAGGCAGTTTCACTGTGCTCTTTCCAAAAACATCTTATCAAACCAGGCTTGGTAAGATTGCATTGAAGTAGGAGAATAACCCAAAGTAAGTTTAGGAGACAGAGTTGTGTGGATCCTTCAAGCAAACCTGTTCTGGTTTGGATGCCAGTCTGAGAAAGTAGCCATCACTGACACAGCTACATGACAACTAGCAAGAGTAAATAATGTGAGTTCTCCTTGCTTTGAGTCAAGTGGACTTTAGGGATAGTCTTAGAAATTTGGTTCAAACTTCTTCCTGGACGCTGAGCTCCTTGGGTCATGATCATCTGCCTCCTCCCCAACTCATAGGTATTTGTGGGAAAATGAACAGCAAAAGATAGTGTCTTTTCAGATGGATGACGTCTGTTAGCTCTAGCCACGATAAAAATAATAAATCTGCATCTCACTTCAGTTGTGAGTATATAACAAAGTTGCTGTTCCTCTTTAATGTTGCTGTGTACCTCTTCCTCCCAGAACTCTGGCTGGCCCATGCCAAGAACAGGCTCTGGCTAATGGCAACCTCTTCATTGCCATTAAAATGAATATATGTAGGCCCCAATGAATAATTCAGGGAAGGTCTGCTCTCAGAGCACTGCATTTCTCAGTGCCTTTGCTTGGGCTGTGGAAAGACCTGAATTACATAACTTGCTTGGCTTGAAACAGCTCCAAACCTCTTGTCTCATTCTCTTTTGTAAGGAGAACTTGAAATAAGAAGCTGCCCCTGGGTACCTGGTGTTCAAAAAGCTTCCTGACAGCCTGGAAGTGACATCATCACGCTGGGGATGTCACACGGGGCACTCTGATTTGAGGGCAAAACCCTATAGTAAATCTAGCTTAAAACCATAGATTTTTGCCCTCAAACCAAAGTGTCCCTGTGTATCATCCCCGGCATGATGTTGTCACTTCTGGGTGATGTCACCACATCGGGGAAGTCACGTGGGATGTGGCTGTTTGGGAGTGGGGTTTCCCCCACTGGCCAGCTGGCCGGTGGTGGGCTGAAGCCCCAAAAACCGGAGGAACCCCCATCTCAACCTGGGGACTGGCAAGCCTACTCCCACTGGGAGTTTGGCTGCCCTACTGGTTGGCCACTGTGTGAGATAGGACACTGGACTAGATGGTTCACTGGACTGATCCAGCAGGGCTGTTCTTATGTTCTTAGTTTAGGCTGAGGGAGAATGACTGGGTCATCCAGTGAACTTTGTGGCCTGAGTAGGATTTTAATCTAGGTATTTCCCTAGCACTCTAACCACTACACAGACTTGCCACAGCACACACAATATGTCCTGATCTCCTATTAATGATTAGGAAATCGGGGACACTCCATACACTCCTGTCTTTCCTTTGTGGTGCTAGCAATAGCAAATCAGCCTTGTCAACCATGGTTAACAATGAGGGGTGGGATCCAGACTAAATTTTCTGCTACTGGAAGGCACATCCACCAGCTGAGCAGAACTTTCCTATCTCCCACTGGAGTCTGCTTATCTACCTGAAATGCTGCTTATAGGGGATAGGGGACCCTCAAAAATAATATGGGAGTCACAGAATCATAGAGTTGGAAGGGGCCATACAGGCCGTCTAGTCCAACCCCCTGTTCAGTGCGCAAAGCATCCCTGACAAGTGTTTGTCCAGCCGCTGCTTGAAGATTGCCAGTGAAGGGCAGCTCATCACCTCCCTAGGCAGCCAATTCCACTTCTCAGCTGCTCTTACTGCAAGAATATTTCCCCTAATATCCAGCTGGTACGTCTGCTTGTAACTTAAACCCATTTGGGGGTCGACAGTGGGAAGAGGAAATTGGTGTAAATTATACTTCCTCTTCTATTAGTGGAATACTTAGTCATAAACCAGCTCTGGGTTTACAAACTCTTATAACTAACACTCAGTGTATATAATTCAGTTAAAAAATATCCTGCTTTTCTCCCATTCTGGTGACTTACAAGGTAATGCCCACAATACAAAGAATGCAATCTGACAGGCCCCTAGTGCAGTCTGAATTCAGATGATGGGCCATGAAGATGCCTTGGGCTTGCTCTGCTGGCATGGGTTATGCAGAACCAGGGTCTGAGAGCAAAGGGCCAGGAGCCCAGGCTTCAAATGTGGTGTAGTGGTTAAGTGCACGGACTCTAATCTGGGAGAACCAGGTTTGATTCCCCACTCCTCCAGTTGCACCTGCTGGATGACCTTGGGCAAGCCATAGTTCTGGCACAGCTGTTCTTGAAAAAGAGCAGTTTCTGTCAGAGCTCTCTCAGCCCCACCTACCTCCGAGGGTGTCTGTCTGTTGTAGGGAGGGAGAGGGAAAGGAGTTTGTAAGCCGCTCTGAGACTCCTTTGGATACTGAAGGGTGGGGTATAAATCCAATCTCCTCCTCCTCCTCCTGCGAAAAGGGTAGGGGCAGATGCCCCGCTCTCATTTAGCTGGCTTAGATGCTCCTGATGTTGTGTGTATGGAAGAACACAAATGGTTAGGATACGGACTTGGTACAGCCTAACACAACCCTGAGCATTAAACAGCATGAGCATTGTTGCACATTCATCCCACTATTTCTGTTAGAGTTTTTAATACTACTTCACAAACCTGAAAATGGTGTTTTAAAACCGAATGAATATGTGGGAAGAGATGCCTGTATTGCTTTAAATTCCAAATCAGCCACAGTAGTGGAAGGAAAGAGTGTTCCCAGGATACAGTCCATATTTTGTTGTAGATGAGACCTTTTGATTTCACAGTTTTGTGTTTAACAGCACATTCAGATCATGGGGGCAGTGCAGACATCCAGGGTGGTATACTGGTTAGAGCAGGAGTCTCCAACCTTCTTGAGCCTGTGGGTGCTGCAGGATGCGGAGCCATCCACAAAATGTCAGGGAAGAAGAAGAAGAGATTGGATTTATATCCCGCCCTTCACTCACTTGGAGTCTCAGAGTGGCTTACAAACTCCTTTCCCTTCCCCTCCCCATAACAGACAGACACCCTCGGAGCTTGGGAAAGAGCTCTCTTAGCCCCACCTACCTCACAGGGTGCCTGTTGTGGGGAGGGGAAGGGAAAAGGCGTTTGTAAGCCGCTCTGAGAGTCCAAATGAGTGAAGGGCGGGGTATAAATCCAGTCTCCTCTTCTTCTTCTCTCCACAACAGACACCCTGTGAGGTAGGTGGGGCTGAGAGAGCTCTGAGACAACTGTCCTTGAGAGAAAAGCTGGTACAGAGCTATGGCTTGCCCAAGGTCATCCAGCAGGTGCAAGTGGACGAGTGGGGAATCAAACCCGGTTCTCCCAGATTAGAGTTCACACACTTAACCACTACACCAAACTCTTAGTGAGAGAGTGAGGTTTTGCATAACTTTAGGGAGTGAGGTTTTGCATAACTTTAATAGTAATTCTTCAGCAATCCAGACAGAAACTCTGTTTACCAGGATGCCTTTTTAAAATGAACTTATTTATTATTTATTTTCAAAATCCTGATTTTCTGCCCTTACAAGGTGGCTAACGATTTAAAACCTACATTATAAAATTACATTATAAAACCATTAAAATCAAACCCCCTTCCCAAACATACATCATTAAAACACTTTAAAAAAAGTTAAACAGACAAAACAGTGAAAATACATTCAAAACATAAAAACATAGTCTACAAAGGACGGATCATGGGGGGAACTCCAAATGAAACCAAAAAGTTTTCACCCACTGGGGGAAGACGGCAACAGAAGGGGACTGGGGAATCTCCCTAGGGGGAAGAGAGTTCCAGATCTTTGGTGCCATGGCTGAGAAGGCCCTCTCCCACCTAGTTGTCACCCGCCTAGTCTCAGAAAATGCTTGCACCCAAAGCAGGATCTCCAAAGATGACTGAAATTGTTGGGCAGGTTTATAAGGGATTAAGCATGTTCAGGTATGTTGGTCCCAAACCATATAAAGCTTTGAAGGTCAAGATCAGCTCCTTGAATTGCTCCTGGAAACGAACTGGAAGCCACTGTAGCTGGATCAAGACTGGAGTGATATGGTCTCTACAACCCACTCCAGTCAACACTCTGGCTGCAGCATTCTGTACCAACTGAAGTTTCCAAACACTTTTCAAGGGCAGCCACTTTTCAAAGACCCCCCCAAGACCCTAGAGTGCTTTGCAGTAATATAATCTAGGGCATGTGCTGCAATGGTCAGATCCTTTCTGCCCAAGAAAGGCTGCAGCTGGTTACCCTGTCGAAGCTGATACAAGGCACTCTTGGCTACAGCTGCACTCTGCTTATAGTTATTGTTGTTGTTGTTCTTTCCCAGCATCAGGGTCTTCTCCAGTGAGTGCTCCCTTCTCAGTTGGTGGCCAAAGTATTTGAGCTTCAGCTTCAGTATCTGGCCTTCCAGGGAACAGTCAGGGTTGATTTCTTTTAGGATTGACTGATTTGATCTCCTTGCAGTCCAAGAGTCTTCTCCAGCACCATAATTCAAAAGAATCTATTCTTCGGCGCTCGGCCTTCCTTACAGTCCAACTCTCACAGCCATACATTACTACTGAGAATACCATGGCTTTCACCATATGGACTTTTGTTGGCAGGGTGATGTCTGTACTTTTTGTTATACTGTCTAGGTTTGCCATCGCTTTTCTTCCAAGGAGCAGGTGTCTTTTAATTTCATGGCTACAGTCACCATCTGCAGCAGTCTTGGATCTCAGGAAGGTGAAGTCCATCACTGCTTCCATGACTTCTCCTTCTAGTTGCCAAGGAATGATGGGGCCGGATGCCATGATCTTAGTTTTTTTTGATGTTGAGTTTCAAGCCAACTTTTGTGCTCTCCTCTTTCATCCTGAGTGAGAGGCTCTTGAGATCCTCTTCACTTTCTGCCATTAGAATGGTATCGTCTGGGAGGCAGGGCGTCTACACCGGAACTGGCAGACGCCTGCTGAGAGTTCTCCGTTTGTCCCTCGCTACTTCTCCCCTAAAACTAAGTGTAAATAGACAACAAATGAGAAAACGAGGCACTACTAAAGCTAAAGACGCTGCACATTCCAACACTCCGTTGGAAAACTTTTTTTCAGCAGAATCGGCTCCTGACTTAAAGTCTTCAAGGCCACGAAGTAACTCTAAGATGGCCGGTAAGCCTAACACTGTGGGCTCCTTTGATAAGGAAGAAGCTCTTACAAAGCAAGACATTAAGGAGATTCTGGTGGCTTTTAAGAAAGAAATGCTTTCTGATATTGGTGAAATGATTAAGAAGAAGAAGAAGAAGAAGAAGAGATTGGATTTATACCCCGCCCTCCACTCCCCAAGGGAGTCTCAGAGTGGCTTACAAACTCCTTTCCCTTCCCCTCCCCACAACAGACACCCTGTGAGGTAGGTGGGGCTGAGAGAGCTCTTTCCCAAGCTGTCCTTGAGGGAACAGCTGGTACAGAGCTATGGCTTGCCCAAGGTCATCCAGCCAGGTGCAAGTGGAGGAGTGGGGAATCAAACCCGGTTCTCCCAGATTAGAGTCCGCGCACTTAACCACTACACCAAACTGGTGTAGTGGTTAATTAAGCCATTAAACGACCAACTTTTAAAGAGCTGCATTCAGAAATGACAAAAATTTCTAATGCTGCGGAAATGGCGCTGGAAACTTCTATTGCTAACCAAGAAGACATCCGGAAATTACAAACTAATGAAACGTGGGCAAGAGAAAAGTTACTCATGCTGGAACAGAAGCTCCGGGAATGCTTTTTGAAGTTTTGCGGCTTTCCTGAGCAAGCTGAGGGCAAAACTGAGGTGTCGTCTTTCATTTCATTATGGCTAGCAGGCAGTCTCCAGCTGAAGGAGGGGGTGGGGCCTCTCGTGCTTCGAGCTTTTCGGATCGGCTCTCTCAATGCTGATAGACGCTGGGGCCCTCGAGACATTATTGTTGAACTGGCTGATTTTAGAACAAGAGCTTGTATTCTCCAGCAAGCGCGCACTGAGACAGGCTTTAAGTTCCAGAATGGCGATATAAGTGTTTTCCCGGATGTCTCCCCAGAGGCCTTGCAAATACGTCGCACTCTCAAGCCCATTACACAACTCCTAAACGATGCTGGCCTGCGGTACAGATGGTCTCCGGCAGGTTATCTCCTCATCCGTCATCAAGGATCCACATACCAAGCTGATGATCTGGAAACTGGCGCTCTTTTACTGAAAGCTGTAGGTCTAGAAATGGACCCATCTCTTGCTGGTGCCATGCAGAAAAAGCGGAAAAGAGATACACAACATTCACCTTCCAAATGGTCTAAGATTTTACCTCGCAGAGGCTTTCAAACTGAAGACTGAGTTGGTTCTATTATCCTAGTCATTTGTTAAACTGACTTCAATGCTTTGTTTTTTCTACCCACTAAGTGATACGCCCAGGGGGGAAGGGGGGGGGAACCTCAGCGTTATGGTCTCACAAACTTCTGACTGCTCTTTTGGTTTTCCTTTTTCCAATCCACGGCAGAGTTTCAGCTTTGTGGAGATTTTTTCTCCTCTCTGTGGAGTTGGGTTGGTGGGGGGGAGGGAGAGTGGGCTTGTTTTTTGAAACCGTAGCACTCTATCAAGCATTTCAAGTCTTCTTTTGTTTACCATTTGGGGTATATGCACTGCTACTTTTTTGTTGTTATGCTGAGAAATATCTATGGAACTATATAATAAGCAAAGTGGATTACTTCTGGTTTTGGTTTTTTTGTTTATTGGGTTTTTTCTTAAAAAAATCCTTATTCAGCTATCTCCATAAATTAGGAGGCAGAGCTTTACTACTTTTGATTAATGCCCTGGGACAGGATTAAGGTTCAGACCCTAAATTGTAGGGGTTTGAGGGATAAGATTAAGGTTAAACGTATTTTAACTGACTTACACAGACAGAAAATTGACATCGCATTCTTGCAGGAAACACATGTTAAGAAAGGCTTTAAGGTGTTGGAATCGCCTTGGTACCCCCTTCAGTATTTGTCCTATGGTTCAAATCGCTCCAGGGGAGTAGCAATTCTACTGTCCAAGCAGCTACCTTTTATTAAGGAAGGTCTTCGGGTTGATCCAGAAGGAAGGTATTTGTTTCTCAGGGGCACAATAGATGGGCAGGCGTTTACTTTAGCTTCAATTTATGCCCCCAACCAGGGGCAGGAGAACATTTAGTGGAAGCTTTAACAAGCTTAACTAGATATGCTACAGGTTCAATCATAATTGGTGGTGATTTTAATATACTTTTAGACTCTTACTGGGATAGATCTAAACCACGAGTCCACAGGAAAGGCAAACAGAAGCCTTTTGAATGCTCTTTGAGCCAGTTGCATGCCACTATATCTCACTTAAACTTAGTTGATGTTTGGAGGTACTGCCACCAGTCTGAGCGTGACTATACCTATTATTCCTCAAAGTATTCAATCTATACACGCTTAGACTATATCATGCTATCCAGGGACCTTCTTCTTCGGGTGTCTTCCTCAGATATCGGACAGCGACTTTGGTCTGACCATGCTCCTGTTCAATGTGTTTTGAGTTCAGAACAAAAAACTACAAAAACACGGAGATGGAGCTTTAATAAATTTTTATTGCAGGATGATCAAGCTTCAAAAGAAATAGGAAACGAATTGAAACAATTCTTTCAAAATAATAAAGATTGTGGGGTTTCCCTCCAAATGGTTTGGGATGCATCTAAGGCAGTACTGAGGAAAAAATGCATTGCATTGATGTCAGCTTGTAGAAAGAAAAAGGAACAAGTGAAGACAGAATTGGTTAATAATATTGCATTGCTTGAAAAGAAACATAAGCAAAAGTGCAGTCCCAAAATTTATTCAAGATTGGTGCAGTTACGAAAGCAATTAGAGTGTCTTGAGGCTGCATGGTGCATAATATGAGGCTGCATGGTGCATAATATGGTGCATAAAAATATTTTGACTAAACAAAGATATTCTTTTGTGGGCCCAAAAATGTTAAAAGCCTTAGCATGGAAACTAAAAAAAAGGGCAGAGGATAAAACAATTAATGCTATTAAAGATGTAGATGGTACACTTTCCTCAAAGACCCCCCAAATTAAGACAGTTATGGAAAAGTTTTATACCAAGCTTTTTACAGCATCTGAAACATCAATTGATAGTATTAAGGACTATTTGGCGTCCATTACAGGCTTGAAACCACTAGCCCAAGCACATGCTGATTTGCTAGATCATCCTATAACGTCTAAGGAAATTTTGCTAGCTATTCGTTCTTTGAAAACTTATAAAACACCAGGCCCAGACGGTTTTAGTGCTGAATATTATAAAACATTTGCCCCTATCTTGGTACCATATATGACAGAACTTTTTAACAATGCTATGACATCTGGCTCTATCCCTGAGACATGGAAAGTAGCTACAGTGGTTCTGATCCCTAAGAAGGGAAGAGATGCCACTGATCCTAAAGCATATAGACCTATTTCCTTGCTCAACGTGGATTACAAGATTTTTATGCTAATTCTAACCTCAAGACTGAAAGAAATTATTTCTGATTATGTCAGTACAGACCAGATAGGCTTTATCCCAGGAAGGGATATAAAAGACAATATTCGTAAGACTCTTAACCTAATACATTATGCTAGGACCCATTCCACCCAGGAAACAGTCTTGCTTTCAATATAGAGAAAGCGTTTGATACAGTAAGTTTTAACTATATTCATTGTCTTTTGAAGCATATGGGTTTTGGGGAAGCCTTTTCTAGAGCAATAAGAGCAGTTTATACCAGCCCTAAAGCAACATTGAGGATTAATGATACCACAACAAAAGAAATTGGCCTGTTTCGTGGTACCCGACAGGGATGCCCACTATCCCCGTTATTATTTGCCCTCGTGATTGAGCCTTTGGCTATATGTTTAAGAACAATGGAAGGAGTCATGTACTTAGCATGTTTGCCGACAACATTGTAATCTACCTTTCTGACCCAACTGAGTCGATACCCATTTTATTAGACTCTCTTTCACTTTTTGGGGAGGTTGCAGGTTTAAAAGCAAACCCTAAGAAATCGACGCTCTATCCTATCACAGTGTTAGCCCATACGATTCAGAAACTTCAACAAAAATTTCATCTTTAGTGGTCTAAAACCGGATGGAATTACTTAGGAATTACAATACCTTGCAGTCTGGATAAGCTGATAAGTGTGAATCATGAGCAAATGTTTCAGACTTTATTAAATTCACTATATAAATGGGATGCTAGAATTTTTTCCTGGATAGAACGCATACAAATAATCAAATCCTATTTATTATTACCTAAGTTTATGTATTTTTTTCGAGCCATCCCTATTTTAATTCCGATGTCAAAATTTAGGAATTGGCAAAGGGCTCTAGAAGACTTTGTTTGGCATTTTAAAAAACCACGCATTAACTCACGCACTGTGAAGAGACACCCTAGGTCTGGGGGATTGGCAGTCCCGGACCTTTATTATTATTATTTGGCTGCCAATTTGACTAGCTTAGTTAGACACTATCACTCTAAAGACAGGGTGGCATGGATGCAAATGGAGGAGGACTGCATAAGCACACAAACATTTCAGGAAGTTCTATGGCATCCAAGATATGCAAAAGTTTCCTTGCTAGTTAGTAATCCTTTCCTCGAAACGACACTCCATCTCTGGTACCTTAATAAAACTAAGTTGCTTTCCAGCCCATCTTTATTACGCACTTTTATGGGGCAAACATGGTTCAAACCTGCACAATAAGCAACTTCTTTTTTTAGCTGGAGGGCAGTTGGAATAACTAGGCCTATAGATATTTTCTCTCAAAATAAGTGATTGTCTAAGCTTGACTTGGAACGCAAATACGATACCAAACTCCAATGGTATGAATACTTTCAAGTTAATCACTTATGTGATAAGCTCCTGTCCTCTCAAACAGGCACGGCAAAATTAACTGATTTTGAGAAACTGTTAATGGAGGTAAGCTTGCCTAAGCATGGATTAATATCCAAAATATACACTATATTGCTCAAAGCGATAGTGGGAGGTTGTCCTATCAGTAAGCTTGGCAATCGGACTTAAGCGTTAATCTATCAGAGGAGCAGTGGAATCAAATATGGAATAACACTAGACACTTATCTAGTATTCAGTCGATTCAAATGTTAGCATACAAGGTTTTAATGCGATGGTATTATATCCCAGTACGCTTAGCTCATATGGTTCCTAAACTTACCCCTCTCTGCTGGAAACTTTGTGGAGGGAAGGGTACATATTTGCACTGTTGGTGGGAATGTCCATTTATTGTTAATTTTTGGAAGCAAATCTCTATAGCCATTTGGCAAATCACAGGTTTGAATAAACCTCTGGACGCCAAGATCTTTTTATTAAACTGGTGGCCCCCGGAGCTTCCTCAAGGTGATATTAAAGATCTGGTTTTCTTGTTAATCACTGCTGCCAAGAGTGTAATAGCTCAGGGTTGGAAAAATAGTTCTCCCCTTTCGATGGAAAGGTGGTATTCTAGAGTTTGGTCATTATTTACGTTAGAAAAATTCATGCTATATACTAATAAAGAGGCTATGATTTCAGATTTAGTTAATCCACTAGATAAATGGTTCCCTTTTGTAAAACAAATGGATATACAACAAGAAATCAGCGAAAAATGGTCATTGTTTAAATGTCAAACGTTTATTAGCAGTATTTGTTAAAAAGGTTTCATTGGGTGCTACGATGTACAACTTTTTAGGCTTAAATCTCTAGTTTCACTTTTTTTTTTGTTTTCTGTTTTTGTTTTTGTTTTGTTGGTATATATCCTGTAAAATCTTAATAAAAAGTTATATATATATAAAAAGAATGGTATCGTCTGCATATCTGAGGTTATTGATGTTTTCCCCAGCAATCTTAATTCCAGCTTGTGATTCATCCAGGCCAGCATTTCACATGATGTACTCTGCATATAAATTAAATAAGTAGGGTGACAATATACATCCTTGTTGTACTCCTTTTCCTATGCTAAACCAATCAGTTGTTCCATTTCTAACTGTCACTTCTTGACCCTTATACAGGTTTCTCAAGAGACATGTGAGGTGGTCTGGTACTCCCATCTCTTTAAGGACTTGCCATAATTTGTTGTGATCCACACAATCAAAGGCTTTAGCACCATCAATGAAGCCAAAGTAGATGTTTTTCTGATACTCTCTTGCTTTCTCCATAATCCAGTGAATGTTGGCAATTTGATCTCTAGTTCCTCTACCTTTTCGAAACCTAGCTTGTACTTCTGGCAGTTCTCTATCCACGTACTGCTGAAGCCTAGCTTGTGGATCTTGAGCATGATCTTGTTAGCGTGTGAAATGAGTGCAATTGTGCGATAGTTTGAACATTCCTTGGCATTGCCCTTCTTTGGGATTGGAATGTAAACTGACCTTTTCCAATCCTGTGGCCGATGCTGTGTTTTCCAAATTTGCTGGCAAATTGAGTGCAGCACTTTAACAGTATAATCTTTTAAGACTTTGAATAGCTCAGCTGGGATACCATCACCTCTGCTAATTTTGTTGTTAGTAATGCTTTCTAAGGCCCATTTGACTCTGCATTCCAGGATGTCTGGCTCGAGGTCAGTGATTACACTGTCCTGGTTGTCAAGGACATTGAGGTCCTTCTTGTTTAGTTCTTGTGTGTATTCTTGCCATCTTTTCCTAATCTCTTCTGCTTCTGTTAGGTCCATACTGTTTTTGTCCTTTATCATGGTGAGCTTTGCATGGAATGTTCCCTTGATTTCTCCAATGTTCTTGAAGAGATCTCTAGTCCTTCCCATTCTGTTGTTTTCCTCTATTACTTTGCATTGTTCATTCAGGAAAGCCTCCTTATCCCTCTTTGCTGTTCTCTGGAAATCTGCATTCAGTTGGGTAAATCTTTCCTTTTCACCTTTGCCTTTTGCTTTCCTTCTTTCCTCTGCCTCATCAGACAACCACTTTGCTTTGTTGCATTTCTTTTTCTTTGGGATGGTAGTGATTGCTGCCTCCTGTACAATGTCACAATGTTAGCTGAATTGCTCTGAATTTAAGATTAGCAATTGGCAAATAACTGGGTTTTTAGCCAACTATACCAAGGTCCCGCCCCCTCCAGGATTTCCCAGTAAATAGGCGCTGAAGCAGAGGTCAGTTTAAATGGTGTTTACTGTAAAATGTTCTTCAAGCATACAAAAACAGAATCACACACACTAACACACAGCTCCTAAGAAACTTAGATAGAGAAGTAGCACTTTTGCATGAGCAGGAGTTTCGTTGGTTGGGAGATATTTTACCTATCCTGGAGATGGATGTCTGTTCCAAAAGAAGAATTAAGGGATTGAAAAGAAGTGGGGGATGTGTTCTGGACGAGCAGAAGCACGCTTGACTGTGGTCGTGACTCCAGAGATCAAAGATGGAGGAAGGGTATTGGGATAGCAAGCTGGACACAAGAGCGGTAAAAAGCAGATAGGGGCCATGGAAGATCAAGAAAGGCTGCTGTGTGGAGTGCAGCTTCTTTTATCAGGTGGTATTGGGGCGGGCAGTGCTGGCCACTTCCCCCTTAACACACCTTCCAGGTAGTCCGTCCCTACAAACCCTACTATTGGTTGAAGGGAAAGGAGGAGGGAAGGTAGAGGAGTGGTCAATATTGTTAATACTAGGGGCTATACAGGAACTGACACCTGGGCAGGCGTCCTTTGATGCCCTTGGCTCAGCCATTTGGTGGGCGGAAGATTAGTGGTCAAGCAACCTCATTCATAGTCCAAAAATCAGCATCTCTTTGAAAGGTGTGGAATCTCACAGGTACACCGGGGGGGGGATTAGGAGTTGCCTAGCGTGAGCTGTCAAAGAACCCTTGGGCAATGGGGTTCTTGCCTTTGTTCTGTGTGCAAACCATGGCGGGTGTCTGTTTCCCGGAGTGGACTGGAGCCTCTTACAGCAATAAAGAGTGCATATAGTCCTTTGAAGCATAACAACCCAAAGTTCAAACTTATGAACATTAAAAGATCCATAAGAGCACATGCTGTGCCTTGCTAGGCAACAACGAACCTCCATCCATAGTTCTTCAGGCACTCTGTCTATCAAATCTAGTACTTTAAACCTATTCTTCACCTCCACTGTATATTAATCAGGGATGTGATCTAGGTCAAACCTGAATGGCCTAGTGGGTTTCCCAACTTTCTTCAGTTTGAATTTAGCAGTGAGGAGCTCATGATCTGAGCCACAGTCAGCTCCAGGTCTTGTTTTTACTGACTGTATAGAGCTTCTCCATCTTTGGCTGCAGATGATATAATCAAACTGATTTCGGTGTTGCCCATCTGGTCATGTCCATGTGTAGAGTCGGCTCTTAGGTTGTTGGAAGAGGGTGTTCACTATGACCAGCGTGTTCTCTTGACAAAACTCTGCTAGCCTTTGCCATACTTCATTTTATTCTCCAAGGCCAAACTTGTCTGTTATTCCAGTTACCTTTTGACTTCCTACTTTAGCATTCCAATCCCCCATGATGATGAGGACATCTTTTTTTGGTGTTAGTTCTATGTGGTGTTGTAAGTCTTCATAGAACCGGTCCACTTCAGCCTCTTCTGCATCAGTGGTTGGGGCATAGATTTGGATTACTGTGATGTTGAATGGTTTGCCTTGGATTCAGACCAAGATCATTCTGTTTTTTTTTAGATTGTATCCCATTACTGCCTTTTGCACTCTCTTGTTGACTATAAAGGCCACACCATTTTTTCTACAGGATTCTTGGGCACAGTAGTAGATATAATGGTTTTCTGAGTTAAATTCACCCATTCCCGTCCACTTTAGTTCACTGATTCCCAAGATGTCGATGTTCAGTCTTGCCATCTGATTTTTTACCATGTCAAGCTTACCTTGATTCATAGACCTTACATTCCAGGTTCCTATGCAGTATTGTTCTTTGCAGCATTGGACTTCCATTTCACCATCAGACACATCCACAACTGAGCGTCCTTTCAGCTTTGGCCCAGCCACTTCACTCTTTCTGGAATTATTTAAGAACATAACATAAGAAAAGCCAATGTTGGATCGGGCCAGTGGCCCATCCAATCCAACACTCTGTCACACAGTGGCCAAAAACACCAGGTGCCCTCAGGAGGTCCAGCAGTGGGGCCCTCTGTTCTTCCCCAGTAGCATATTGTCAGAGTCTCTAGTAATCAGCACTCAACAATATTCCTTAAGCAGGTTCAGTTTATTGTAGTCAGTTTACTATACATTCTCTAAACACTTTCTATGTTAAGACTAGAGAGGGAAAGTGGGAAACGGATTTTATACAGGATTCAAACTGGGGTGTCAGATGGCTACAAGCCAATGAATGCCATGTTACCCTTGTGTGGAAAATAACAGCTTCTACTTCCAAGCAGGAAACTCACAAGAGAAACCCGAGATCTCATGTAAACAGAGACAAATGCTAAAGGAGAATCTAAACAGAGACAAATGCCAGAGGAGAATCGTAAGTAACATTCCAGTGTCAACAACCTTCTCCCACCCCTTTTCTTGATAGCGGCCACTCTCTTAAACCCCCCCTTTTATTTATGACAGCCTAGCTGACACATATTGGTCTCCTTCCGACCTGGGAGTCTCATCTTCTGGTGTCATATCTTTTAGCCTTTTGTTACTGTCCATGGGGTTTTCTTGGCAAAGATACTGGAGTGGGTTGCCATTTCCTTCTCCAGTGGATCACACTTTGTCTGAGTTTTCTGCTGCGGCTTGTCCGTCCTGGGTGGCCCTCCATGGCATAGCCCACAGCCTAATTGAACCATGCAAGCCCCCTCATCACGTCAAGGCAGTGATCCATGAGGGCTTGTAATATAAACACTGCTTTATAGTAAATAACATTAAATATTTTGTTACACAGACGGCTTATCTTCAGTCATATAGTGGGGATGCTTATGCTGTGGTGAAAGCAGCTGCTGAAATAACTTTTTAAAATATCTGGGCAGCCAATTAGAAGCCCTGCTGGGCAAAAGTCCCACTTGGCCTTCAGAACTCTCTCAGCCCCTCCTACCTCACAAGGTGCTTGTTGAGGGGAGAGGAAAGGAAGGTGATTGTAAGCCACTTTGAGACTCCTTTGGGTAGAGAAAAGCAGGGTATAAAAACTAACTCTTCTTCATCATCATAGTTGAACTGGATTGAAACTAGACATGTCCCTACGTAACTTCTTGATCACAGTGCAGATAAACTTAGTATTCGTACTCTTAGCAGTGTAGCAGCTCCACTGAGGTCAGTCTGGTGGTCCACTGAATAGGCTTTGGGAATGCCCTTCCTTGGCATGTATGATCAGTGGTTTCTTAACATCTAGTTGCCAGGCAAATCGCATCCTTCTCTGCTGAATTTTTAGTGATATTTAAGGGTTTTTTCCTGTCAGGATTCTTGACCCTAACAATATATTCTTTATGCATTGTGTAGTATGTTTGGGCAGATGTCATTCAACTCCCTTGCTATCTCTATCTAAGCGGTCTAAGCTGTCTCAGGTTTCCTCCCTACTCTTTATTGCCTGGAAATATATTGCTTTGTGAAGGTCTGGTCAATGTAACAGTTTCATCCGGGAGAATGGCGACCTCGAGCGCTGACACGTCACCCGAGACCAAATGGCCTCTTCCCCCCTGCATTCCTCCGCTCCCCCGCCCTCCGAGACACGGCACCTTCTTATCGCTGTGAGAAGTCCTTGGGACAGCCTTTGTTATGGATATATGGGGCACATCTGTGGCGCCTAATTCAAGAGGGGAAAATTTATAACTTTAACACCTCACCTTTCCTGTGGGAAGTAAAACGGCTAAAGATCTTTAACCGCGCTTTTTTCCTTTTGTGTGATTGGTTGAATATCGGGGTTTCAAACTGTACTGGAGGGTATATTAACCCTGACTGTTTTGTATACGGTATCTCTAACAAACATTCGAGAACCTGTCATGCAGCATTAAAGAAATAAAGAACTCTGTTTTCATCAACAAAGGTCTGATCTTTGACTGCTTAGGGCAGAAGCCTCACATTTCCCCATATTGTTGTCTTTAATCTAATGTTGAATTGCTGTGGCTGTTGCATTTGTATGGCCATATGATCAACTTTTTTTAAAAAATGGGTTGCGTGCACTGTTTTTGAGGCTACATTGTTAGACTGGAATTTGGGGCATAAATGTTTCTATGTCGGTAACAAAGCGTTGTGTGTGCAGCTGCTTGCTTACCCTGCACCTTTCATGGCTGGTAGGTACACATTATGGCTGCTGCAAATCCTCACTGCCCCCCTTGTGTTGTGTGTAGAAAGAGAAAGCTGTCAAATGCAGTTTTCTCCTTTTGTTTTTTCCCCCCCAATCTGATCCAAGTGCAAGTTCCTTTAGAGGCTCACAATCAATGCATGATTCCATCTAACAAGGTAGTAATCATGTTTTTTTTTTCCTTTTTGGAGGTGAGGTTGTCCAATAGAATAGTCCAGTTTGGATGGGATGAAGCCACAGGGAAGGGTGAATTCCTCCCCACATAAAATTCCAATCCAGTTTATAGCTTCTCACAACTGCTCTGTTTTTTTAAAACCCAAACCAAGAATACATTTGCAGGTTTGAGCACTGTATAGAGTTTGATGCGTAGGTTTGTGGCTGTTGCTACAAGGTGGGGAGGTGTCATGTGCTGTGGACAAACATGTTTTATCCTGAATCTTCTGCCAGTTGATTTCACTGGATGTCCCAAATTGTTATATTAGAGTTAAGAGAGAAATTTATCTGAGCTGCGCAACCACACTTCTTTTATAAACTTCCATCACACCGCCTTCTTTAGTTGTACCTTCTTAATCAAAACAGTTTTAATCTTTCTTCCTGGAATGATGGTCCAAGCCTTTGACTGCTTTTCTTTCACAATCATGTCCACAATTGGAAACAAGTGCCATTCAGTAAAATAAGGCTGGCATCTGAGGAAACCAGCTCAGGGTCTGCCTGTGAAGGATCATTTTTGGTGTCCAAAGTATGGTTGCTTCGTTGTCTTGTAGAAGGACACATGCTACTGTTCATTCCTTAGAAAAAAACAAGAGTTGAGGTGAAATCAGGTGTTCTGTTTCTGCTACAACTGCAGATTACAGAAGAAAATAATAATTGGACTGAAATTCATTCTGCCTTCAGTTGTTAGACAAAGTGGATGGAGTTTGTGAGAAAGTGGTGTGTGTATGTGGCATTAGTGTATTCAAGTAGCATCTTTGACAGTTTATCCAGCTAAATATTGTTCATGGCCTTGTTTTATAGGTGTTAAACAGTAGTTAATAAAATATTATAATAGCTCTGATTAAAAAGCATCTGAACTAGTTCAGAACTTATCCAGCATGGTTATCAAGTGGTAGTTGTAACAAACTTTTTTTTTAATGGAGCAGACAGTTAGCATTTAATCAGAACTGAACCAATACCAGACTGGTTTTATGTCCTGCTGTGAGCCTCATCAGGGTTCAAGGAGTTTTTGAAATCCAATGATGGATTGACTCTGGTCTCAAGTCTTCAGACAAATAGGCAGCAAGTGTAAGTCTTAATAATAATAAAGGCTAGAAGTATGTGTAGTTGCATCTCTTTTTGTAATGTACTACCAAGAATCTATTGGTGCATGTCGGGGGGAATTGTAGTTATCTGTGGCATCCAGGGACTCCCACGGCAGCCATCAAGGCACCACTCTGCTCCATTTAATTTGTATGTGCAAGGTGATGTATAGCAGCCACAGTGCAGTCATGTTCTAAAGCACCTGTTTTATGAAATGTGGGTGAAACACATAAGTGATTAGAAAGTAAACTTCAGTCCATGTAGAGTGCATTACAATAGTCTAGTCTTAATGTTACCATGGCATTGGTCCAGGTCATCAAATTGCCCAAGTCACTGTAGGGGGTCATCTTGTGGGGTAGACTGAGTTGTTAGAAAACTTTTTTTTGCAGCTGCATTAACTTGCTTCTCGAGCAGTAATGCTGGATTCAGTATAACCCCAAGGCTCTTAACGGAGTCAGCAAGTGTTAGTTGAACCCTACTGAAAGTGTGAAGCACAAAGTCCTTCAAAACATCTGCCTTTCTAGCCAGCATCACTTCTGTCTTATCTGGGTTTAGTTTTTATTTATTTGCTTTCAGCCATCCTGGGAAACTGTTGGATATTGTGATTATGCAGAATGAGTAAATGCAGCACATCACATGTGTATTAGTTTTAAAAGAAAAACTTTATTTATTAATGAGGAAGGGTTACTGGGAGACAAACAAAGGATAAGCATCCTCTCTTAGCTGCTCTAATCTACATGTTGACTCTAGGACTTCTAAAACTCGTATGAGAATGGACTAGAGGAAAAGAACAAAGAGCAATAAAACTGAAATCCAATGCTTACTCACTAGCCCATCTTCAATCTACTGAGTACCCAGTCGGAGAATCCCAGTGCTAATTATGCATTTTATCACCTTATTCTGTCGGGAAATACGTGCAGGTTCTACCATTGGGTCCCTAAACTTAACTAGCTAGGACATTAGCATGCATAAACAAACATGTTAATTATTTCAGGACTTCAGGGAGAGAACTTGCAAATCCCAACAGATACTTACTTCAGTCTTAAAACACCTTAGTATGGTCTACTGTATCAAAGGCTCCAGGAGGAGCAACAGAGAAGCATGACCTTTGTCTACATTCAGGTGGAGGTCATCAACTAAAGCTACTAGAGCCATCTCTGTCCTGTAGCCTGATCTGAAATCAGACTGGAAAGGGTCTAAAGCCTGTGAGTTATCCAGGAACACCTGGAGTTGGTCCACTACTGCTCTCTCAATCACTTTGCCTTGATGACCTATGGGAATGAAGTCCATTGCCTGTTCAGAGAAAAGCACTCTGGTGACATAGGGGATGTGGCTGCTGCAGGAAAGTATGGGTGGAGGGGGCTACTGGGTGGATGCTCTGTAGCTGCTGTGAATGCCCCCGCATTCCGAGTGCAGAAAACTGTGTTGTTGCAACTTCTGCCATCCAGAATCTATTTTCAGTGGTTGAAGGAGCTCTTTCACGTGCAGCCACAGCCTGTCTTGGCACATCTCAAATGAATAGTAAGAGCAATGTAACTGTCCTATATTTATGTGGGTTAGGGCAGAGTGTGTGTGTTCTCTATACTGCTTTTGATACTTGGCCACTACTTCAGCATCAGGAATTGAGAGATGTCATTAAAATGATTCAAGCATATCACCACTGCTTGAGAGGGCTGCCAGTTCCTGGAGTCCAAGGGAAAACACAGAATGTCCTACCTTCAACAACTCCAGTTCCTCAGATGCTCTGTCTCTTGTTGTGCATGCATAGCAGGCCTCCAGCTGAAATAAGACACTGTTATTGCTATAGGTTTGCACTTACGGAAATGGTCTGCTGTTTGACACAGGAACAGGAAGGATTTTTGTTTAAAATGGGTATTGTATCTTGGAGGTTTTAGTGACCTCACTGGGCTAAAAAGAGACTACTGTGCTTTTCAAAACATAAGAAAAGTACTACTGTGCAGTTTCAAAACATAAGAAAAGTACTACTGTGCAGTTTCAAAACATAAGAAAAGTACTGGACGATCAGATGGAGGGGCCAGCATTCTGTTTTGTAGGATTGCCTGCCAGATACATCTAAAAAATCTGCAAACAGGTCATGAAACATTTGGCACCCCTTCCCCACCAGCCAGCTAGTGCTCAGAAGTATACATGAAGATTCTATTTAGTCATTGTACTAATAGCCATTAATGAACCTGTCCTGTATGAATTTGTGTAACTTCTTTTAAAGCCATGTGAGCTAGTGGCAGTGACTTCTGCATTAATTCTGCATTTGAAGAAATGCGTAGTCTTAACTCTGCATGTTAAGTTCATTAGATGACCATGAGTTCTAAGATTATGAGATAGGGAGACAACTCACTCCATCCTCTGTGCTTGACTTGACAATGGCGTGACCAGAGCTAGACATTCTACTCCAAGTGTATCCTATCATAGGTCATAAGATCCGGGGGGGGGGGGGATTGCAATACTGGCTGTCTTATGATCAGCGCCATTTCTAATAATTATATGCATGAATAATTCATCTCTTTCCTGTCTCCTGAACATTGGGTTGAAGTTCTCTAGCTATGAACCTCCTCCCCAAGAACTTTCCTGGTTTATGTTTTCTCTGTGTGTAAAGAGAGAGATTTCTGCATCACTTTACCCTTACAAGAAATGGTACTTTCTATCCTGTCTGTTGTTACTAATGTGGAAAAAGCTTTTTGGAGCGCTTCACAACCACTTTGCAGGCAGAGGATTCAGGATGGTGAAGCCCAAACTCTGCAACATTGCTGCTTTCTCCCTGAGTCGAAGCCAGGGATTTTTAATGGGGGCCATAGTCCCCTCCCAAGAGGTGATGTACAAATTTTGGGGGGCATCTGGGATTTTATGCAGGCCCTTTCCCCCCACTTGCCCTGTTTTCTCCCAACCAGCAGTTGTTTTATACTGTTGTGCTGTGATTATCAAAATCCCGGATCCTGAATTTCACCCCCAAGTCCTTAAAATGTCATTCAGCAAATGGGAATAAAGCTTAACATGAAGGAGTTAGTTGACAGCCTTCTGGCACAAGGGTTTCCTTGAACGTTTGCCTGAGATTTGTGTGTATCTTATTTGATAAAGAATTGCCTGGTCTGGAGTCCTTTTTTAAAAACACGTGGTTTGGATGGAATGCAGTGATGTTGTGTACTTGCTGGATAGTAGTGAATTAAAGATTAAGAATCACTGGTCTTGTGACGTGAATAAGATATATAATAATGGTCCCAATACTGGAAACCTCTGCAAGAATTCCATGCCTCTTATTTCCTGTATAATCAGTTATCAATCCATGAGAGGTATGTGTCTTCTTAATCCCATGACTGGTGAGTTTACTCAGGAGGTGTTGATGATGGACTTTGTCCAAAGCTGTTTGGAAGGCCAAATATACAGTGCCTACCAAATCCAAATATTGTCGACAGTCACTCTTCAAGATTTCCAAAAGGCTGGAGAAGCAAGACTTTCCTTTTGCAGAAGCTCTGCTGTTCTTTCCTCAGTAAGGCTTCCCTTCTGTACATTTCAAGACTCTTGCTTTCTACAGAGTTAATGTCTGTTCCAGGTAAACTGGCCTGTACTTCAGGCTCTTTTTCTTCCTCTCTCTTCCTTGTGCCCCATTTTAAAAATCAGCACCATGTTGAATACTTTCCTGTAGGGTGATAAGGGGACAGATTTGTGATATATATTTTTGTTAGATCAGCAGTTCTCACATGTAAATCATTAAGGGGATTTTGGTACTGAACTGGACAAGATCCATCCTAATTACTAAAAGGGAGGGCGGTTTCCTGAGGGAGTATAAATCTTTCCTCCCATGTCTTTTCTGTGATTTTAAATTGCCTTCTTCTTTGGTGATCTTCAGATTATGACCTATTATTAACTTCATTATTGTCCTGTCCTGGAGCGTCCGGGACCTTCCCCCCCCCCCCCCATCGCCCCACACCCCAACTCACCAGAGGGGCGGGCACCTGCCAGGAACCGTCCAGCTCCCCCCCCCCCACGATGCCCGCCGCACCATTGATGGAGCCCTCAGATGGGCCAAAGAGGAAGGGAGAGGCCGGCCTGGCCGCTCTGCCGCCGCGTTCCTCCCAGGCCCGGGCCAGCAACAGAGCCCCATGCTTCTCCGGAGCCTCGGGGAGCCAGCTAGGCGCCGCTGCCATCCGCAGTGGAGCAGCAAGACCCACCCAATTGACCCCGGAGAGCCGGGGAGAAGACGGCTTGGCCCGGGAGCAGGTTGACTGGGGTGACAGCGAGACGCTGGCCAGCCACCCCCCAAGCTCGGAAGGTGGGCGGAGCCCCACGTACGACGCTTGAGAGCGTCTAAGGCTATGAAGGGGGGCGGGGCCGAGGGGCAGGGGGGAGGAACTGCCAAGGGGAGCCCTGGGAAGGGAGATGCGGGGAATAAAAAGGAGCTTGACCGACAGGCCAGGGAGGAAGAGCCGGGAGTGCCGCAGCTGTGCAAGGGAGAGAGAGAGAAAGGCAGAAAGTGGCAAGTCTGGAGGCAGGAGGATGAACCGGGTGCTATTGAACCCTGTCCCCTGCCGTTCTGAGGCCTAGTCGCTCCTTTTTCCCCACACTCCCGACCTCGGGCCACCCTTGCCGGGAAGGGAGCTATGGCTACGGGCGGCGTCCCAGCAGGGGAGAAGGTGGAGCATGACAATTATATCGAAACAAGCAGAGCTCGGCTGGCTGCTAACTCGCTTTAGGAAAACCACACAAGATTGCATCCCTGTTGCATTGCAGCTGCCTCGGTCAGCAGGTGTATGCCATCCAGACCCAGTTACTTGTTCATTTTGCCAACCTGTTACTTTATCCCTTTGCTGCCCGTTTGTCTTGACTTTTCTATAACTTCCTTTTTTTCAGGTGTTTGCTGCAGAATTGGGAGTCCCATGAGAACTGTAAATGGTCATTTATTTCACTTGCTAATTTAACTGCAGTCTGGGGTTTTCTTCCTTAAACACACACAATATCTCGGGCAATCTGTTTACCTTGCTGGTTAGTTGTGCCCATGATGGATCAGATCCATCTCTTGCTCTCCCTCCTTTTCAGTGTCCCTCCCACTTCTAAGAACCTTACAAATTCCAGATACATGTTAGTCCAAAGAAAAATAAAAAGCTGTGTAATACACTTTATTAAGACCAGCAAAAATAACACAAAACCAAGTGCAAATTCTTCAGAATTCTTTATTAGGTGGGACTTTTTTCTTGAAGGAAAAAAAGGTGAAAAGAAATTTCAGGTTAGGATTTTGAGACTTTTGTAGGCCCTGAAGATACTAGACTTCTAGGGGGGAAAGTGAGACCTGGGCTGCCATCCATTGTGAACATAAAAATCTAACGGCTGACTAAATGTCGTTATTCTACTGTCTCCTCTTAGCCCCGGGAGAGAGCCAAGCAAGGCATAGTGGCAAGTGTCCGACTAGGTGTCCCACCCGGTTCTGCCATGGAATATCCCTGGGAGGCCTTGAGCTGGAGCCTCTGTCTTTCAGCTGGCTAACTCACAGGGATTTTTTTTGCGAGGATGATGTGAAGTGGGGAAGAGCAATATAAGCTGCTTTAGGCTGATTTTACACCTCCCCTCTAAAGTAGTTTGACTGCTGTCTTTTCCTGTGCTGATTTCACAGTGGTGTGAAATTTCACTCCAGGGGGTTTAAGTGCACTAAGAAACCACAATTGTTTAAAGCAGAATAAAGCGGTATAATACTAGCTTGACCACAGGAGGGCAATTAGTAGATATGGACATTTCAGTTGCAGCACAGTTTCACACCGCACAGAGGTATGGGCAGGATTTTTGGAACTAGAATGATTCCAGTGGGAAAGTCAGATGTAAAATCAGCCTTAGGTCCTCACTGGGGAGAAAAGTGGGGTATAAATATAAGTGAGCCCTCCTGGGGAATCTACATGTCTGCTCTTATGTTGCCTGTGAAGTGTTTGGCTGCTCCAGTTTTCTCCTGTAGCGATGGCTCCTGTTCTTCTGGCTCCAAATTATGTGTGGCTGTTTTAAACAATGGTTAACCTCTTGGATTATTAATTGGAAGTGGGTCAGCCTCTTGAAAACAACAAACAGCTATATACAGAGTCTTCATGCCCCCTTGAGGCATGTGTGGCTAGTACAACTTGTGTAAAAGGACACCAGGAAATAGATTGTCTACTTCATTCAATTGAAGCCCTCTCTGAAGAAAATCAGTCTCATCATGATGAGTGTATCTGGGTAGGCAGTTGGATCAAGATATTATCTGGGCCAAGAAAACTTACCACAAATATTTAAGGCACCACAGCTTCTTATTTTTGTAATACCAGAGCACTGCACCTTCACTCGGGGAAGCAGATTAGAAGCACTGCACAAATCTTTGCATCTTTGAGGCTAGGCATCTATCCCTGCAAGTCATACCTCATCTTGAGCTGTGTGCTGTGCAACCGGAGTTCTTCAGATTAAAAGAGAGACAACTAAGATGGATCATAGAGGTTTATAAAGTTGTTCATTTGTTGGGGAAAGTGAGAGAGATTTTTTTCCTTTCCTGCCATACTAGAACTTGGAGGCATCCAATGAAGTTGATGGGCAGTAGACTCCAGACTTGCAAAAGGAAGCATGTCTTTACTCAACAAGTAATTAAATTGTGAAATTAATTGCCAGTGAAAGTCGTGCTGGCCACGGCTTTAAAAGGGGGTTAGACAGATTCATGGAAGGAAGGTCTGCCATTGTGACTAAGGGGAACCTCCATATTCAAAGACAGCAAACTTCCAAATACCAGCACTAGGAAATGACATGAGGGGAAGACCTTGGCCTCTGTGTCCTGTTTGTTGTCCTTCTCAGAACAACTGATTAGCTTCTGTGTGAAACGGGATGCTGGACTAGATGGGCCACCAAACTGAGCTTCAGTGCTTTTTTGATGACTGTTGGCTAGAAGTATTTGTAAGTTGCTTTGAGCTTTTAGGAGAGGAGTCTGAGAAATATAGGCAATAGCCTAGTGAAACCTCCATTGGCAGTGGCAGTTTACCTTTGAACACGAGATGCTAGGGACAAACTGGGAGGGTCCTTATTCCATACGTGGGAGCTTTCTGGGATGTTTGATTAGATGGGCTTTTTTTGTTCTGTTCTCATAAGGCAGTTATGTAGAAGAACTGGCAATAAGGCCAGTTTGGGCTGGAGGAATGGAGATGAGATGCTGTCCTTGCTTGGTAGTCAAAGCAACGATGTGGTGAACTTCTCCCCCTGCTGTTCTTGCCCTTCTGAATGGTTTGTGCCTTGCAGACAGGGAATATAAACCACAGCTACAATTCAGAGTGCTGGTTCTTGCCTTTCATGCCCTAAACTGCTTGGGGGCTGGAGTTCTTGAAGGACTACCTCCTGCTGTATTCTTCCACCCACCAGTTAAGATCTTTTCCCCATGACCTGATCTCTGTGCCGCCACTGGCAGCAGTGAAATGGGTGGCAAGCAGAGATGGGGCCTTTTCAGTGATAGAACCTTTTCTTTTTATCCAGGCTTTTGTGGCCTGCTTGTAGAAGGAGAACTGCTTTACAGATATCATTTTAGGCTGCTGAATGGCTTGTGCCATTTTTTACTTGTTCTAATGGTGGTGGTGGTGGTTTAATGATTTTATTGTATTTTTACTGTGAGCTGTCTTAAGCAGATCTCTGGAGAGGTGGCATATTTTCCCCTAAGTAAATATATTAATCTTCGACGTGGTCTCTGTGCTTCACACCAGTGGGGTTTCTGCGCCTGCACCGAAATTCATTGGTATCTGGAAAGATTAATGGATTTTTGCGCCCAGAGCCTCCAGGCATGCGTGCAGCCCCTTCGCGCATGCCCAGAGGAGCCGGGCGTGGACAATCCCACCAGTTCTCTTCTGACCGCCGCACAGGTAACAGCTCTTTTCGTTGGTTCGGATTAGTTCTTTGGAAAGCCTTTTCTCCTCACTTGACTTGCACTGGACTCAACTATTCTTTGCCTGGTAAATAGCTCCCCTGAGGGTCTTTGGGAGGTGTTTGTGTCTTCGGGCCTCCCCCCCCCCCGGGCTTCATCCTCATGTTCTACCTGCTCTGCATGGCTCAGCGCTGGGGTTGTTTCAAATGTAGCTCCTGCGGAAGCAAACTTGCCGCCCCCGACGGACACTCTCTTAGCATTTTGTGTCTGGGAGAATCCCATCGCCTTGAATCCTGCGTTCATTGCTCTAAGTTCTTGAACCAGACTCATAAAAACAAAGCGGCCCGCTTGAAAGTTGCACTTCTTGAATCGGCTCTGCGTCCCCCCTCTGCTTCGACTCAGATGGAGTCGTCGGGATTGCCACCCATTTCGATGTCAACAACGCCCTCACTGTCAACCTCTACATCTAAACCCCCGATGTTGAAGGAGGCTTCTGACCTTGGCCACAGGTCCATGAAACGATTGGCACCGACCCAATATTCCTCTTCTACTCCAATTAAGAAGAAGAAGAAAAGGGATAAACTGGAGAAACGTCTTAAACCATCCGCTGCCAGTAAGTTCCACAGCATGGACTCGGAGTTTGGACGCACAGCCCATGATGTCTCTACATCGACCGCGGCTGCCCTCTCTGCAGGTCTTTCTTCCGAGGCAACTCAGCCTATGGCTCCACCAGAAATTGTACATCTCTTGGACTCGCCTATCCGTTAGGTGGAATCCAACCTTCAGGAGGGTGCCTTTGAGGCACAGGAGCTTCTTGACACAGACTACACCTCTCTGCATCAAGACCTATCGTGGGCGGGTTCCTCTGCTTCACACCGCTCTGTATCCCTGATTGATACAGAACAGCCTCCGCGCCAACTCGACCTTGGCACTAGACACTGAGGACTCGATGTTCGCTCTCCACCTTGAACACCTATGCATCCTGAGAGGCGATCGGAGCACCATATACCTCCTAGGTCCCCGCTGCACTCTCATTTCAACTATCCCCCACCCCCCCACTGGGACCATCGCCACTACTACCATTATGGGGCTTACCTACTCTTTTCCAGTTTGGTGTTGTGGTGGAGCCAGTTTGGTGTAGTGTTAAGTGCGCGGACTCTAATCTGGGAGAACCGGGTTTGATTCCCCACTCCTCCACTTGCACCTGCCTGGATGACCTTGGGCAAGCCATAGCTTTGTACCAGCTGTTCTCTCAAGGACAGCTTGGGAAAAAGCTCTCTCAGCCCCAGCTACCTCACAGGGTGCCTGTTGTGGGGAGGGGAAGGGAATGGAGTTTGTAAGCCGCTCTGAGACTCCAAGTGAGTGAAGGGCGGGGTATAAATCTAATCTCTTCTTCTTCTTCTTCTTCTTCTTCTTCTTCTTCAACAATCCCATGGCTCTCCCTGTTTCCTTGTGCTACATGGGACCATCCGCGTTCCCATCGATCCCGATCCCCTCGGCACCCAGATCCTCCAGCCACAGCCACTTTGGGACATGATGATCTCTGATACCAAAGCTCTCGTCGGCCTCGGTCTCCCTCGCTGACATGGAGATCTCACCCCCCTCAGTATAGGCAGGCGCAAGAGCCACCGCCGCCACCGCCAGCACGATCGATATCAACGCCACCACCGACCCAACGTCCTGCTGACAGGGTACTCCCTGAGACACCGTTCTCACCATCTGGCTCCTCCAATAGTGATTCGGAGAACGAGGCCTCGGTTACCCACAGCTCCCCAGAGCAACCCTCGCCAAAACCAGATGTCTCAAATAACCTCCCTATTTCCCCATCTGAAGATATCTCCTCCAATGGAGAACTTATCAAATGCATGGTGCATTCCTTAGGCATTCCGGTGGCCCAACCAGCACTGGTGGTCTCTGACCCGGTCTTCGATACGTCGACATCAGTGGCCCTTCCCATGTCCTCAGTACTACTTCAGGCAACAAAATCCCAATGGGATAAACCATCCTCTGCTCTGGTATCTTCACGCCGGCTTGACCACATGTATAGATTGCAAGATTCTGGGGTGGAATTCCTTCTCAACCATCTGAAACCGAACTCCATGGTGGTCACCTCCTCTGTGAGGTTGAGGAAGACCCACTCTACCCCACCAGATAGGGAGAGTCGTAAGCTGGAGGCCTTTGGAAGGCGCTTTTATTTGGCCAGAGCTCTTGGCCTGAAAACCACTAATTACCTGGCTTGTATGGGGCGTTATCAATACACTCTCTGGGAGCAAATATCTGAACTGATCTAGGGCCTTCCTGAAGACAAGTGCCTCTCCATTAGAAAAATCCAAAAGGAGGGTCTACTGCTGGCCAAGCAGCAAGTGAATTCCTCGAAGCATGCCCTAGATGCCTCTTCAAAAATTGTGTCATCCGCAATAGCTTTGAGGAGACATTTATGGTTACGCACAACCTCTTTACAGCAGGACATCAGGTCTCTGATGGAGGACCTTCCTTTTGACAGCCAAGGTCTTTTTCATACCACCACGGACTTGGTGCTCCAAGGCCTGGACAAGAGTATACTGTCATGAGTGCCTCTGGGGATCTGCCTTCTGCGGATCTAAGTGAGGTGGAGGATCAGCTCCCAGCTCCAGAGGAGCCTTCAGCTGAGTCGTATGAGGCTCAAACAAGCACCTCCCAGGCTTTTGCCCCAGCACCAGCAGCAGCTGAGGCACAGCTAAGTTCAAGCCCACCTGATTCACCTCCTTGGGTGGAACGTCTAAGATCCCGATGCGGGCAAGACTTAGCTGTGAGAAGGAAAGAGGCACGCCTGCGTGGTCGCAGATCACTAAGTCCTGAGTTTTAGTAGGAGCCGGGACCTCACTGCCAGCTGCTAACTAGCACAGGAAGTGGCTGGGTATTTAGGCACAGCACAGAGACTACCAAATTGTGCTAGCAACAAGTCTTCTTGGCAAAGCTCTGCACCCATTCGGCTTGTGACTGGACCTGTTTCTGGAACCTCTGGCTTTTGACTCTGGACCTGGTTGACTTTGGCTCTGTTGACTCCTTGGACTGCTTTACTTGTGAGTTTTCCCGCTTTGACTCTGGCTTGGACTGACTCTGCTTCTGGCTCAGTGTTTTGGACTTGGCAATTGGTTCCTGCTTTGGTTTGACCTCGGACTGTCCCGGATTTCTGCTTGACTCCTGGCCTGTTGGCACCCAGCCCGTGACATATAAAGGTATCTTGCACTCTTGGAGTTTCTGCCTCCACCACTAGGCCCTGCAAACAGTATCCCTGGTCAAGATCATGGTCCCAAAGACCATCTTCTAGGAGCTCACCTGAGCTCACCTAGCGTCCAAGGCCTTTCCCCAACCAGCAGAGACAATTCTATGGTGCCAAGCAGAAGATCTCCTCAGGCCAGCAATCAGGCTGTCAGAAGTTTACCCATCCCCCTAAACAGGGTCTTTAACTTCCCCCCGTCTGCGTCTCTTCCGACCCGCCTAGCTCCATTCCTCCGAGCTTGGCACAAGATAACCTCAGACAACTGGGTTTGGGTTCTGTCCATCGTTGCCCAAGGGTACTTTATAGAACTGATGCATCAGCCCCTATCAGCTGTATTTGTTGTCACCCCTCCTTCACCTCCCCTCCTACAGGAAATTTCCGTGTTACTTGCAAAAGATGCTATAGAGCCTCTCCCTAGCCAACATCTTGGGACCAGATTCTTCTCCTGCTATTTCACCATTCCCAAGCGGGATGGAGGCACCAGGCCAATATTAGACCTTCGTGGCCTGAACCAATTCATCTGGTACAGACGTTTCCGCATGGTCACCTTGCGCTCCATCCTGCCTCTCCTTCGTGGAAATGCTTGGATGGCCACCCTGGACCTTTAAGACGCCTACTTTCACCTGACCATTGCCCTGGTGCACAGGAAATTTCTCCGATTCACCATCGGATCCAGTCAGTTCTTCTATACAGTCAGTTCCATACAAGGTTCTTCCATTCAGTCTGTCCACCACACCAAGGGTCTTCACCAAAACAATGGTAGTTGTCGTCGCCTACCTCCGTCTGCAGGGTGTTACAATTTCCCCTTACATAGATGACTGGCTCTTGGTTGCGGACTCCCAAGACCTCCTGATACTTCATGACTGTTGCATGCACTCCCTCCTTGCAGATCTGGGCCTTATGATCAACGAGGCAAAATCCTGTCTCAACCCTTCTCAACGTGTGCAGTTCATCGGGGCTATTCTCGACTCCACGCAGTTAATAGCGTACCTGTCAGGTTCCCTGTCATTTTCTTGTTCATTTCCTCCATGCTGACTGTATACTCCCGACGGGAGTCTGGTACCTTGTTCTTTCCCATGTCAGAGTGCTCTTACCCACACACACCCCTCCTTCTCCTCCCCCTGCATCTCGCCAGCTCTGCTAATCTGTTTTGCTGCAACGTTAACCTTGAGATGTTTATGTGCTGGGCTCCTCCAGGTGCCTGACTGTGTGGGAATGTGAAGTAGGAGTTCTCGCGGGGGGAGGGTTTCTTGAGTGCGCGCCTTTTCTTTGGGAAAGTAACTGCTGAGGGTTTTTCGCACTTTTGGCTTATTGCACTGATTGGTGCCTGTGATTTATCTGCTATTTGAAAACAGTATAATTGCTTTGGGTCCTATTGATTTGGTATCACTGTCAATGAATGTGTTCCTGAAAGACCATTAAGAAAATAAAAAGGACTTTGCTTTTACACTGAGGCCTAGCTTACTGGATCTACTCAGAAGTCTCACAGTACCTTCCAGAGGACAGAGCGTCTCCTATTGTAACTCTCGCTCATCAGGTCAGGGCCCAACCTCGGTCAACTGCCTTCGTGCTGCAACGTCTCCTCGGATTGATGGCAACCACAACTTCGGTCCTCCCATTTGCGAGACTAAGAATGAGGCCCCTACAGATCTGGTTCCTCCGGGTCTTTCGACCACACCTCGATGCCCACGCAACATTGCTTCCCCCCCCCCAGCGAGTTCGGGATGCCCTTCTCTGGTGGACTTCCTACCCAAATCTTCTTCAAGGGGCCCCTTTCCATCTCCCCATGCCCAAACCGACACTATCCACAGACGCCTCTCATTGGGGCTGGGGTGCACATCTCTGTGGCCACACCACAGGGGGCCCCTGGGACATCCCTCTTTGTGCCAAACACATAAATTATCTGGAACTGCTGGCGGTACTGTATGCCCTATGTACGTTCCTGCCCTTAGTTGCGAGCCACTGTGTTGTGATTCTGACGAACAACACAATGGCCATGGCGTACATCAATCGGCGGGGGGGACCGTCTCCCATTCTGTTTGCAACCTCTCTCTGCTTGTGGGACTGGTGCCTGCAGAAGCACATCTTCCGCCGTGCTACCCACATTCCCGGCTCTCTCAACACCAAGGCTGATCTATTGAGCAGAGGTCTGGTCTGCCTTCATGACTGGGAACTTTCCAACCATTACCTCCTTCCCGTTTTCCATCACTGGGGCACCCCAGAAATACACATGTTTGCAGATCAGGACAATGTGAAATGCAACCTGTTTTGCTCTCAAGGAGGAACCAACCCCAAGTCACTAGGGGACGGCCTCCTCTACCCTTGGACCGGCAAATTTCTCTACCTCTTTCCCCCTCTACCGTTGCTCATCTGGGTTCTGTGGAAAATTCTTCATGACGGGGTGTGCATTCTAATAGCCTCATGGTGGCCCTGGAAACCATGGTTCCCTGTTCTCCTAGCTCTCGTGCAGGATCGCTTATGCACCTCCCGCCAAACCCGGACCTTCTCAGCATCTCCAACACCCCGCTTCTCCACCACGATGTTCCGCATCTAAAACTAACAGCATGGAGACTTTCCCCACTTGTTTCTCCGGCAGAGTAGCCAATGTTCTGTTGAACTCACGTAAGCCCTCCACATGCAGGTCCTACACATACAAATGGGCCAGGTTCTCAGCATTCATCAAAACAGAAATTGTCTCTCCTACTTCAGTGGGCTTACCCAGAATCTTTGAATTCCTCCTCTCCCTGGCAGAGGCTGGGCTGTCTCACTCCTCCACCCAGGTGTACTTATCTGCAATATCTGCATTCCACAATAGAGTGGACAATTTCTTCGTCTTTGCCCACCCTCTCTCCAAGTATTTTCTCCAGGGATTACTCCACCTTTCCCCCCTGCTCAAACGATTGACCCCCTTATGGGATCTTCCGCTTGTATTGTGTCAGCTCACCAGGAAGCCGTTTGAACCACTGCCCTCCTGTGACTTCAGCCTCCTTGCCTGGAAAATGGCCTTCCTAGTGGCAATCACCTTCGCAAGGAGAGTGGGAGAACTTGCTTTCAGACATGATGCGCCCTACTTCTGCTTCCTTCCCAATGGTGTGCGCTTGGTTCCAGATATCTCTTTCCTTCCCAAGGTCTTATCGGAATTCCACTTGCACTCCGAGGTTTTTCTCCCTGATTTCTTTCCAAACTATACCTCAGAAGAGGAACGCTTATTACATTCTCTCGACATTAAGCATGCCCTTCTTTTCTATCTCCAATGCACCAAGGCAACTAAAAAGTCACCCCGCCTGCTTGTTTCTTATGCACCCAAACAGATGGGAGTGCAGATTACTTCTCAAAGGCAATCACATTGGATAGTGGAGCTCATTACCCTTTGTTATTGGCTTGCCCATACCTCGCTGCTTGGCCCTCTATGAGCCCATTCCACGAGGGCCATCTCCACCTCCACTGAGTTCCTAATGGGCGCTGCACTGACGAACATCTGCAAAGCAGCCACCTGGGCCACTCCGAATACCTTTATATGACATTATGCCCTTGACACTAGGGCATCCGGCCGTACTGCCATGGGAAGACTGATCCTGTCAGTCACCTCTCAGTAATTGCCTGTCTGCACCCTCCTCCAGGTAGGCTACTGCTCGTTAACCTCCCACTGGTGTGAAGCACAGAGACCACGTTGAAGATAATCAGGTTGCTTACCTGTAACTGATGATCTTTGAGTGGTCATCTGTGCATTCACACCTCTGCCCATCCTTCCCCTCTGCTGCCAGGCAAATTTCCTTCCTAGTTCTGGTTGTAGCAATCAGAAGGAACTGGCAGGATGTCCGCGCCCGGCTCCTCTGGGCATGCGCGAAGGGGCTGTTCGCATGCCTGGAGGCTCTGGGCATGAAAATCCATTAAGCTTTCCAGATACTGATGAATTTCAGCACAGGTGCAGAAACCCCACTGGTGTGAATGCACAGGTGACCACTCGAAGATCATCAGTTACAGGTAAGCAACCTGTTTTTATCTATTCCTGAGATGTCTGGGTAAACAAGTGGTAGGGATTTCTTTTGCACTCTGTGACCATAAGTGTATAGAAATACTTTTCCCTTTCCAACAGGTATTTATTACAGTTGCAAACTAGAAGAAACACATCTACTTTGTGAAACTGCTCTAAATCTTTAAAAGAGAACAGGAAGAACAAGTGTGTGGTTTTGGTAAAGGGTGTTTTCATTTCTGCTGAAATTATTCTGTTATCCTGTGGTTTTTAAACCCTACTTCTTCCATTCCCTTCTGTTGTGGAGGACTTCATCAAGCCCCTTTCTGCAAACTCTGAATGTTTACTGTAAGGGAGATCTAAGAATGTCTTAGTTTGCTGGACTCCCCAATCTGTCAGTTCCAGTTTGTTTTATTTTCTTTGCTAGTGCTTCTAACAGTCTCTCAGGTGAACAAAGCAGTTATTTGTGTCCCAGTATCTCATTACTAGGATGATTAAAACAAACACAGGAAGGAAGCCTTTTCCCGGAAGGTGCAAATTCCAGGAGGCTGCAAATAACCTGTTGTGAAAGATGCGCCAGGCAAAGCAGAAGCCCCACGACCATGAGTCTGTTGTGAAGACGGAATGGAGAAGGGAGACTCGTGTAAGCTGTTCCGAGCTCCTTGGAGCAAGGGCAGGATAAAAATGTACTCAACCTAATTGTATAAATTTTTAACAGCATACTGGCCCAATTTCGGAAGAAGCATTGTTGAAACGGGAGCATATTCTGAAAACTCTGTCAAAACAAACAACTACTTTTGTGGACCATTTTTTTGTAATTTTCTGTATTTATATCGTTAAGTTGTGATTATCACAGTGTGTTTATATATAGAAGTAAAATATAGTGCATCCATGCAGTCTTTGTTTATCATCTTATTTCTAATCATGTCATTTAAAATTTCAAGTGCAAATATAAATAATAATGGTGAAAGTGGGCAATCTTGCCTAGTTCCTTTTTGTATTTTAACATTCTTTTTTAAAAAATATTTTTAATTATTTTCCAAAAGAAAGAAAAAAATAAAGTATACAGTATTTTACATCATTTACGTTTTCGGAGTCATACATTAATTTTCATCCAGTCATAAAATTTCGACCAAGTCTTTAAGAATTTATCTTCATTCTTTCCTTGTACATAACAGCTCAATCTGTCCATTTCTGCCAAATCCATAAGTTTTTCTACAATCATTTCTGGAGATGGTATCATTTTTTCTTTCCATAGTCTTGCCCAGCTTATCCTTGCAGCAGAAATAATATAAATTTTTAACTTTTTTTTTTTTTTGTAAAAAAGTTTTTTATTTTTCCAAACATTAAAAATAATACATTTATCTTATACAAATCCATTTTTCCATATTATATAACGTTTTGTTCTGTTTGTATAATCTTGTTTTTATCTTATATTAACGGTTTCCCACCACATCTGAAGCATAACACATTTTCCACTCTATCCAAAATAATAATACTTATATCTATGTTTTACATTTCTGGTAACGGTCATATTTCTTAAAAATACTTATACATTAATTCTTACTTTCTATATTCTTATATAATTCTAAAATAAAAAACAACTTCTTTATCTAATTATCCTTAATACATTCATATACTCTAATTCTATTACTTTATATTATTATAACCATGTATAAATGCAATTTTTCATATCCCAGTATTTTTCAACATATTCTTTCAAATCTTTCCAATCTTCTAAAAAGGTCTCTGAGTACAGATCATTCAATTTTCTAGTCCATTTATCCATTTCAGCCATATGTAACAGTTTTTTCAACCATTCCCACACCTCTGGTATTTTTTCATTTTTCCAATTTTGTGCATACACCATTCTTGCTGTTGTTATCATATACCATATTATTGTCCTTTTTTTTTACATTTATCTCTTCTAGTTTAAGTCCAAGCAATAACATTTCGGGCAACTTCTTAAATGTACATTTCAAGATTTTTTCCATTTCTGCATGTATTTTTGACCAATAAATCTTTGCTTTATCACAAGTCCACCACATATGATAAAAAGAACCTTCTTTCTTTTTACACTTCCAACATTTGTTAGACATATTCTGACCAATATTTGCAATTTTTTTTGGTGTCATATACCATCTATACATCATTTTAAAACAATTTTCTTTTAAGTTATAACACGTAGATATACTCATAGCATTTTTCCATAAAAATTCCCAAGATTCCATTTCAATGTCTTTGTTAAAGTTTATCGCCCATTTTACCATTTGTTCTTTTACCATTTCATCAGCATTAAACCATTTTAGCAAGACTTTGTACATTTTAGAAATCATTTTTTTCCCACCTTCCTCCCAAACTTGTTCTATTTCATTGTTTTTTTCCCTAAAACCGTGTTTTTTATCACTTCTATACATATCATATATTTGTCTATATCTTAGCCAACCATAATCAAAGTCCATCTGATGCTGCTCCTTCAATTTGAAGTCTTTACCATGTCTTGTTAATAAGTCTCTATACTTCAACCAATCTTGTCCTTTGTACCGTGATGTTGGATGCAAAACTTCTGCGGGTACAATCCACATAGGTATCTCTTCTGAAAAAAAGTTTTTATATCTTGTCCACGTATCCATTAATGTTCTTCTCAAATAATGATGTTTAAACATATTGTCCATTTTTGTTTTACCATAATATAAATATGCATGCCACCCAAATCTACAATCATGACCTTCCAGGGACAATAACTTTCTATCTTGTAACATAGTCCATGTCCCTACCCAGGTCAAACATATTGCATCATGGTATAACCTTAGGTTTGGTAATTGAAACCCTCCTCTTTCTTTAGCATCACACATTATTTTCATCTTAATTCTTGGTTTTTTCCCTCCCCACACAAACTTAGACAATTCCTTCTGCCAACATTTAAATGTTTTTACATCTTTCACAATTGGAATAGTTTGAAACAAAAACATTAATCGTGGTAATACATTCATCTTAACCACCGCAATTCTACCCAGCAATGACAAATTCAATACATTCCACTTTTTAATATCCTGCATAATTTGCAACCATAATTTTTCATAATTATTTTTATAAAGATCAATATTTTTCATTGTTAGGTTTACACCCAGATATTTTGTCTTTTTCACCACCTCACATTCTATAAGTTTTTGTAACTCATTTTGTTTCTTGTTTGACATATTTTTGCACATTACTTTCGATTTGTTCTTATTTACATAAAATCCTGCTAAGTCACCAAACTCTTTTACTCTCTGTAACAAATATGGTAGTGTGGACAAGGGGTCTTCCACTATGAACATCACATCATCTGCAAAGGCCCTATATTTAAAAGAAAAACCTTTAGTTGTTAAGCCTTTAATCTCTTTGTCTTCCTTCACATTTAACAGTAGAACTTCTAAAATCCAAATAAATAGCAGCGGCGAAAGTGGGCATCCTTGTCTTGTTCCTTTTTCAACTTTAAAATCGTCTGTCTTTTCAGTATTAATTATTAAAGAGGATTTCTGCTCTTTATATATTGCTTTGATGAGGTTAAGCATATATTCACCAATCTCAAGATGCTCTAAAACTTCAAACATAAAATCCCAGTTTAAATTATCAAACGCTTTCTCTGCATCTAGAAAGAAAAAGCCCACTTCCTTTTCAGGGTGTTTGTCGTAGTATTCTATGGCATCCACTACTACTCTTAGATTGTCCCTTATTTGTCGATTAGGTAAGAATCCTGCTTGTTCTGTTTGTATAGTCTCTTTAAGGTGCTCTTTTAGTCTATCTGCTATAATTTTAGCAAAAATCTTATAATCATTATTCAGTAAAGAGATGGGTCTATAATTCTTAACATTAGTCAAATCTTGATCTTCTTTCGGGATCAGTGAGATGGATGCATCTTTCCAGGTTTCTGGTACCTCGCCAGTGACTTCTATATCGTTCATCAGTAGCAGTAGCACCGGTGAAACTGACTCCTGTAACATTTTATAAAACTTCGCTGTGAATCCATCCGGTCCAGGCGCTTTTCCTAATTTTGAGTCTTTTATTGCATCTTTAATCTCTTGTAATGATACTGGGTTGTTAAATAGTTCTTTAATTTTCTCTGTTGGTTTTGGTAACTTTAATGTTTGCAGGTATTCTTTAATCTTTCTTCTGTCTTTATTTTCCTTCTTAAAAAGTTTTGCATAGTATTTAAAAAATTCTCTTTTTATTCCTTTGTTATCTATTATCTCAATGTTATCTCTTATCACTTTAGTGATAAATTTATTTTCACGGTTTTTTCTTTAATTGCCATGCTAAGTATTTTCCGGGTTTATTTGCACCTTCAAATGCTTTTTGTTGAAGTTTTTTTAAGTTCCAGTACATCTCTTGGTTCAGAATAGCTTGGTTCAGAATATGGTCTTGTAGCATCCAGATTTCCTTTTGCAGTTTCTTTTTCCCTGGTTTATTCTTCAGTTCTTCTTCCTTTGTTTTAATGGCTTGTAGAATATTTTCATATTGCTCTCTTTTCTTTTTATTGTCTTTAGCATTTAGCAATATCAATAGTCCTCTCATCACTGCTTTATATGCATCCCATACGGTTTGGATTTTTACTTCTTTCTGCATGTTTACTTGGAAGTATAGGTCTGTTTCTTCAAATAATTTTTTAATTATTTCTTGATTGTCTAGTAAGTCCTCGTTTATTCTCCATCTCTTTTGTTTTTTTACCTGCCCAGCTGTCCATAAACATGGATTATGATCTGAAATTATTCTGGGTAGGATTTCCACTTTTCTTGTCTTGAAGGTTAAATTAGTAGTCATCCAAATCATGTCGATTCTTGAATGTGAGTCATGTCTATTAGAGTAAAAGGTAAAATCTTTTCCTTGTGGGTTAGCTTTCCTCCAAATATCTTCCAGCTTCTCTTGTTTTATCAGATCAAAAAAAATTTTTGGAAGCTTCCCTAATGTCTCATCCTTTCTTTTAGAGCGCCTGTCTAGTTTATTGTCTACAGTTCCGTTGAAATCCCCTAACATCATAATTTGATCATAGTTTACATTGTCCAATTCCATTTGAAGTTCTTTAAAAAAAAATTCTTTGGCTCCATTCGGAGCATAAATGTTCACAATCAAAGTTTTCAGTCCTTGCAGTAAAATTTCAATAGCTAAAAATCTTCCATCTTTGTCTTTAAATATTACTTTAGGTTCCAAATCTTTTTTGACATATGTTACAACACCATTCTTTTTATTACTTGCTAAAGAATAAAATTCTTCTCCCAATTTTTTCCTTATTAAATATTTGTGGTCTTGTTTTTTAAGATGAGCTTCTTGTATGCAAATTATATTACATTTTTGTTTTTCCAACCAATGACCTACCATTCTACGTTTTTGGGGTGAATTTAGTCCATTTACGTTCCATGTAAGTATTTTGTAATCCATCTTGATATATTCTTAAATATCGCCAAAGTCATCTTTATTCTCTCCCAGGAATGCGTACATTTCTTCTGTACATTTAATCACTACTCTGGAGTTGCCATAATAGAAGCTTAGTCCTTGAGGTATTTCCCAACGAAATCTGATTTTTTTCTCCTTTAATTTATCCGTCAGACGCTTGAATTTTTTCCTTTCTTGCAGCATTGCTCTAGGCAATTCTTTCATTACTATAATTTTCTTTCCATCTATTACAAAAGGATCAGTGAAGCACTTCTTGTAGATTTGTTCTTTTGTTCTTTTCATTGTAAATTGGACAACCACATCTCTTGGTATGTTTTTGTCTCTTGCGTATGTAGAATTAACTCTATAAACAAGATCCATGTGCTCTTTAACAACTTCTTCCTGTTCTTGTAAAAAATCTGCTATTGCTTCTTGCATTCTTGTAAAAATGTCTTCACTCAATTTTTCCTCAATCCCTCGAAATCTCAAATGGTTTTGCATATCTTTATAATGCATCATCTTTTCCATCCTCTCATTCTCTCTCATTGTCTTATGGGTGCTTTCTTCCAGTTCTTTTACTTTAGTTTCTATATCTTGTGTTCTTGTGGATAATTTTTGAAATTCTGCTTTTAATTCCATGAAATTTTTATCTGCTTGAGCCGCTATATTATTCATTTTAATATTTACCTCTCCTATAGCGTCTAACATTTTCTTTTCCATTGCTTCCATAACGGCTAATAGTTCTTTTTCTTTTTTTGCTGCCATTGTAGGAGAGGACCATGTAGCTGCTCTCGATCTTAGTCTGCGGTCCGTCTTGTCTCTTTAAAAAAGATCGATTTTATCTTGTTTTCCAAGTCGAACACCAATTAGTGCATTCAAACAAGCTATTCTTGCCAAGTCAAATTATGTTGGTTTCAGCCTTCTAAGTTATATAGTCTTTGAGATATTGCAGTTTAAAAATTTTATAAATCCAAAATGGTGGACGCGACTTCTCTATGGTTAATGTCAAAGGTTATAGTCTTTTTACCTTACTTCTGGCTTGCCGTAGTTTCCTTTTGTCCCTTCCTTTTATTTACTTGTCTGTTCTCTGCACGTCACTTCCTGTTGTGGTCTTTCTGGTCCGGCAGTATTTAGAGTCCCCTTTACCTTCTTCCGGTTCTTCTCCTTTTCCCTTCTTGTCTGCTCTTCTAGCCGTCACTTCCTAACTCAGTCCTCACGTCTTAATCTCGCGATGCTTGGTTCCCTTCTCCCTCTTTGTCTCACGATGCTTGGCTCCCCCTCCCGACTCTTCTTAACCGCAGGAATGTTAAACAACTTGTTTTTTTGGCTTTTTAAGTTCAAATTCGGCTTTTTGGCATTTCAAAACTGCTCTCATCCAGTTTACAACAGTCTATTGCTTCACCTGATCTGCTTTTCATCTTTCAAAACGCGGTAATGGTAAGGCAAAAACTTTTTTTCCGTTACCTTTTGTTGTTACTTCGCTTCAGATGTGGTCCCAACGTTTAAACTTTGTCTTCTTTGCCAAGGAATCAGGGGAATTGGAGGTTTTATGCTGAATTTATCAGCTCAGCTCGGCTCCTTAGAGATACTTGCAAAAATCCTCTTCGGCTGCAGTGCTCAAGGTGTCGGAAAAGTCTCCTCCGAGGCTTTCCCTTCACCGAGGTTGCTCAAACCTGGATTATATTGCTTGCTGGTCCTCACACTACCTGTGTGAGGTTGCGTCAGGTGGATTAATCCACCCAAGCTGTCAGGAAGAGCCGCTGTCCGCCTTGCGCAATTGCAAAGCGTGTCAGACCTCCATTCCTCCGACCGGAAACCCCCCATAAATTTTTAACTTTTGTTCTTTTTTTAGTCTTTCTGGTAGCATGTTCAGGAGGTACAATTACGGATTATTTGGTAAATTTATGTTTAACATTTCTAAGATTAGCTTTATGACCTTATTCCAATACAGCTGGATTTTTTCACAACGCCACCACATATGACAGAATGTCCCCACGTTTTTACCACATTTCCAACACAGGTTAGAAATACTACCATAACATCTATGCACTCTATCTGGTGACCTGTGCCATCTATGGAACATCTTATATAGGTTTTCTTTATACGATATCGCTGAAGTATATTTTAGTGTCTTCCATATTTTTAGCCAATCCTCTATGTCAATTGTATAACCAAAATCATGCATCCAGCTAACCATCACTTTCTTTACTGTTTCTTCATGCATTTCATCAGTTAACAAAGATCTATAGATTTTTTGGATGTTTTTTTCATTTGTGTCTAGCCAAGCCTTCTCTATATGAGCTTTACTATTTAAGAATCCTATTTCTTTATCCGCTTTTATTCTGGCTGTTAACTGGTATTTTTCTAACCAAGATAATTGGATCCCATCCTGCGCTAATATTTCAAAACTTTTTAAGTTCTTGGCATTGTCTAACAAATTTTCATAATTAACCTTTTTAGAACTACTTAAAAAAGTGGGTTTTATAAAGGCTTCTAATGGTGATATCCATAGGGGTACTTTAGGAAAATATAATGTTTTAGTTAGTTGCCACATTTTCATTAGCGCCCCTCTTACCCAGTGCTGGTTAAAGTTTGAATGAACTTTGTCTTTTTCATACCATAGGTATGCGTGCCAGCCCATCACTAGATCATGCCCTTCTAATGCCAACCCTCTTGTATCGTCAAGCTTCACCCATTCTCTGATCAACATTAGGGCGGCTGCCTGATAGTTCAATTTCCAAGCAGGCAGATTAAATCCCCCTCTTTCTTTAAATTCTTGAAGTAGTTTTAGTTTTATCCTTGGTTTTTTTGGGTACCAAATGAACTTCCTAGTTATTTTATCTAATTCTAGAAGAATATTATTATTTTTTAAAACTGGGATTGATTGGGCTAAAAATAAGAATCTGGGTAAGATGTTCATTTTTATCACTGCTATTCTACCCATTAAAGACAATTGTAAGGTTTTCCAGTTGTCTAGATCCTTCTTAATTTCCTTTATCAATTTATTATAGTTGTTCTCAATTAATGCGCTATTTCTGTTTGAGACCCAAATACCTAGGTATTTAAAATTTTTTTCAAATTTCATATTAGCCATCTTCTCCAAATTAACTATTGTTTTTTCAGAACTATTTTTACTCAAACATTTTGTTTTATTATAATTAATTTTTAGACCAGCCACTTTACCGTATTCCTCTGTTTTTTAATAGGTTCGGGATTGATGCGAGAGGTTCTTCTATTATAAATAGGAGATCATCAGCAAATGCTCTAAGTTTGTATTCAATTGTTTAAATCTTTAGTCCTTTTATCTGTTCGTTGTTTATTTGGTCATTTAAAGATTCCAAGGCGAAAATGAATAGCAGTGGGGATAAGGGACAACCTTGTCTCGTACCTTTCTGAATAGGGATATTTTCTGTTAATTCACCATTAATTAAGATTTTTGCACTTTGGTTTTTATATATAGCCTTAATCATAGTTTGAAATAGAGGTCCCGCTTTCCAGATCTTTAATTTTTGGAGTAAGAAACTCCAGGATAAGTTGTCAAATGCTTTTTCGGCATCTAAAAACATAAATACTGCCTGTTTTTCTGGGTGTGCTTCATAAAATTCTAAAGCGTTCATTAATGTTCTTATGTTGTCCTTCATATATCTTTTGGGCAGAAATCCTGCCTGATCTGGGTGTATTGTCTCTACCAGGACTCTTTTTAACCTTGTCGCTAAAGTATTTGCGAAGATTTTATAATCGGTATTTAATAATGATATTGGCCTATAGTTAGCAATCTGTTTTTTTACCTTCTTCTGTTTTTGGAATCAAAGTTATTACCGCTTGATTCCAGGAATCAGGCATCTCCCCTATTCTGCCTATTGCTTCTAGTACTTTTTTAAAGGGAAGGCTAATTTGATCTTCAAATAACTTGTAGACTTCCCCTGGCAAACCATCTAGTCCTGGTGCCTTTTTGTTCTTTTGTTTTCTAATTGCATCCGCTACCTCCTGTATAGAGATAACCTGATTTAATACCCTTTGTTGTTTCTCTGAAAATGCTCCCCTATTTTTTTTTAAAAGGTATTCTTTTATCTGCATTTCATTTTCTTCCTTGTGTTTATGGTATAAATTTTTATAAAATTTTTCAGCTATTTTTTTGAGGTCCTGTATCAAGAATTTTTCCTCTCCCTTATCATTTTCTAAAGCCACAATGATGTTCTTTTGTCTTTCTTTTTTTAATTTATAAGCTAACCACCTCGTTGGTTTATTAGCGTTTTCGAAAAAATTCTGTTTTGCATATTGGATCTCTTTCGCTATTTCTTGTGTTAAGATTAGATTAAGTTTATGCTGTAGAAATTTTATTCTTTTTTTGGCAACCTCAATAGCCTTACCTTTGTTTGATGTTAAATTAAGTTCTTCCTTTTTTATCTCATTACATAACTGCTCGTATTGTTGTCTTTTCTGCTTTGCCTTCCAAATCTGTTGGCTGATAAAGATACCCCTCAAAAAAGCTTTAAATGAATCCCAAACTACTCTCATTGGTGTTTCAGGCTTTATATTTCTAATAAAGAACTCCTTAATTTCAAGCTTGGCTTTCTCTACAAATTCTAAATCTCTTAACAGATCAGTATTCATAGCCCAACGGGAACTTCTTTTCCTTTCTTTAAGTGTAATCAAAATCGGGTTGTGGTCTGCAAAAGTGGATGGGAGGATTTCCACTTCCCTCACCTCTTTTATCATTGGAGCTGAGACCCATACCATGTCTATTCTAGACCATGATTGATGTCTATGCGAAAAGAAGGTATATTCTCTTTTATTTGGGTATCTTGTTCTCCAAATATCTATCAAGGTAAACTCCTCCACTATTTTTAGAAAGCTTTTAGGTAGTGTCTTACTTTTTGATTTTTTTCTTCTTCTGGCTATCTTTATCCAAGCTTTGGTCAAAGATTGTGTTATAATCTCCTATTAAACAGATGTTTTCAAAATTTTGGGCTGTTAATTGGTTTAGTAATTTTTTATAAAAGTTTTCTTGATTTTGATTAGGAGCATATATATTTATTAAGAGCATTTCTCTGCCTTGTCTGTTTATAGTTATGGCTATTATTCTACCATCATCTGATGCGTATCTTAATTTTGGGTTTAAGTGTTCCTTTACAAACATTACCACACCTTTCTTTTTTTTTCTCGTCTGACGCTATAAAGGCTTTCCCTAACTTTTTTGATATTAAATACTTTGTGTCATCCTTTTTAATATGTGTTTCCTGAAAACACGTTACCTCCGTTTTTAATTTACTCGCCTGATGGAAAAATTTTCTCCTTTTTTGAGGACTATTTAGACCATTAACGTTAACAGATAGAATTTTAATCGCTTTCATCTTTCCCATCTTGTTCACCTTCTTTCTCTTCCTCTCTTCTGTTCTTATATTGGAATCTTGTCAAGACTTGCGAGGGTTTAAGTTCTCTTTTTCCTTTTCTATTTCCTTTCTTGCTTCTAGCATTTTTCCCTTTTGACTTGGGATCATCACTGTCTTCTTCCTCTTCTTTCTCTTCTTCCTCATCTTCTTGATCTCGACCCAAGTCTTCTCCAAAAGATTCTAAGAAGTTATCTGCTTTGAAGATCGAGTCCAATTTATACCTTTTTCCTTGGAATTCAAACAGAACTCCTTCTGGGTACAACCATTATACATAATATTTCTATATCTTAGAAATTCCTTGAGTTTTTGATATTTAAATCTTCTTTCTCTCACTTTCCATGGAATTTCCTTGAGAAATTTAATTTCTTCTCCTTGGATGAGGACTCTATTTTCATTTGCCGCTCTCATTATCTTTTCTTTTAGTCCTCTTTTCACAAATTTAACATGAACCTCTCGCGGGACATTATATTTTCTGGCAAATGAAGAGTTTCTTCTATGGACTGATTCTATTTCTGCCGAAAGTTCCTCCTTTGTGCTGACATTAAGCTGATCAACTATGGTTTCTACCAAAACTTCTTTAAGATTGGAACCAATTTTTTCGGGTATATTTTGACACCGTATTATCAGAGCAGCCTTATCGAGTTCAAGATTTATTACTGCTTCTTCTAGCTGCTCATTTTTTGCCTTTAGTTCTTGAAAGTTCAGCTCCATCTCCATCACTCTCCTATTTGTTTTGAGTTGGTTTGCTCCAATTTTTTGAATCTCTTGTTTGTTCTCTAAAAATTGCCTTCTAAATTCTTCTGCATCCAGTTGCATTTGATTTGCAATTTCTTCCATTTGGACTTGCATGTCTTGGATGGGTTGCATCTCCTTCTTAATTAGTTCTGGTAGAGTGTGTTCAATGGTATTCTTCAGTGCTGCTGTAATTGATTCTTCAATCAAAATTTTGAGATTGTTAGTTGACACCACTGGTACGACCGATGTGGGAGGTTTTAAGTGGGCTGATGATTTCTTTGGATTTGGTGAAGTCTTTGTTTATCATCTTATTTCTAATCATGTCATTTAAAATTTCAAGTGCAAATATAAATAATAATGGTGAAAGTGGGCAATCTTGCCTAGTTCCTTTTTGTATTTTAACATCCTTTAAGTCTTCATTAATGAGGATCCTCACTTGCTGTCTAGTATAAATTGTCTTGACTACTGTATAGAATTCCTTAACACATTGTGAAATCAGTAACTGTTCCAAGCATAAAGTTCCAGTTCACATTATCGAAGGCCTTTTTAGCATCTAAGAAAACTAATGCCATCTGTTTTTCTGGATGTACTTCAAAATATTCAATTACATTTAATATAGTTCTTACATTGTTTCTGAGTTGTGTTTTTTGTAAGAATCCTTGATGAATTATTATTTGATGAAGATCTTGATGAATTATTTTTGTCCGGACTCTTCAGTCTTGTAGCCAAAATAGAATCATGTCACGGGCTGGGTGCCAGTAGGTCAGGAGCCAAGTCGAAGTCCAAGACAGTCCAAGGTCAAGCCAAATCAGGAATGAATTACCAAGTCCAAAACACGCCGAAAGCAGAGTCAGTCAAAGCCGAGGTCAGAGAGGGAAACTCACAAGCAAACCAGTCCAAGGAGTCAACCAAAAGCTGAAGTCAAACAGAGCCGGTCACGAGCCAGAGGGTCCAGAATCAAGCCGAAGTTAAGACAGAGCCAAAGTCACGAGCGAGAAGGTCCAGAATCAGATTTAGCTGATGTGAGCCGAGTGGGTGCAGAGCTTAGCCAGAATGACTTGTTGCTAGCACAAGTTGTTGGTCTTTGTGCTATGTCTAAATACCCAGCCACTTCCTGTGCTTGTTAGCAGCTGGCAGTGAGGTCCCGGCTCCCTCTAAAACTCAGGGCTGAGTGATCTGAGACTACGCATGTGTGCCTCTTCTCTCCTAGCAGCTAAGTCTTGCCTGGATCATGACCTTAGCCGTTCCACCCGAGGAGGTGAATCAGGTGGGCTTGAGCTTGGCTGTGGCTCAGCTGGTGCTGGTGCTGGGGTAATGCCCTGAGAGGTGCTTGCTTGAGCCTCCTCTGGTTCAGGTGGAGGCTCCTCTGGAGGTGGGGACTGATCCTCCACCACACTTAGGTCTGCAGGAGGCAGGTCTTCAGAGGCACTCTTGACACTATCCCCCCCAGGGCCAGGTTTGGTCGGGTAGTCAATATGGAACTGGTGGATGAGGTACAGGAAATGGAGATGGCGCACTGGTTCCCAGGACCGATCCTCGGGCCCATAGCCCTCCCAATCCACCAAATACTGGAGGGTGCTGTGTTGGAGACACGAGTCCAGGATCTGTCATACCTCATACTCCTCCTGGTTTTCCACGAGTACAGGTGGTGGTGGTGCAGGAGGCGTGGGATGCAGGGGGTCCGGAGGCACGGTGGGGACCAGCAGGGAGTGGTGGAACATGGGGTGGATCCGCAGATGCGCCGGTAACTGGAGCCGGAAAGCGATGGGGTTAAACTGGGCTTCAATGGAGTAGGGTCTGATAAATCGGGCATCCAGCTTGAGGGTCCAGCCTGATCGCCACAGATACCGGGTTGACAACCAGATGCAATCTTCAACCCTTAACAGAGGTCCTTCTTGCAGTTTTCGAACAGCGGCTCGTTTGTAGGCATCCTTGGCCTGCTGCAGTTGGTCCTTTAGCAGAGCCTGTAGAGCATGGAGTTCCTGAAGGTGCGCATCGGCAGCGGGGACCTGGGTCGGTGGGCATACTGCTGGGAAGTAGCGAGGGTGCTACCCATAGACAGTGGCGAAGGGGGTGATTTGTGTAGAGGAATGGATGGCATTGTTGTAGGCAAACTCTGCCACTGCCAGCAAGCCCGACCAATTGTCCTGCTGGTAGCAAGTGTAACATCTTAAGTACTGCTCCAAGATAGCATTCGTATGTTCAGTCTGGCCATCAGTTTGTGGATGATTGGTGGTGGACAGATGCACCTGGGTCCCTAGACCAGAGTGCAGGGCTTGCCAGAACCGGGAGGAGAACTGGGGTCCGCAGTCCGCAGTCTGAAATCACATGGGCTGGGAGACCGTGTAGCCGGAAGATGTTCTGTATGTACAGGTGGGCCGTCTCTTGGGCAAACAGGAGCTTGGGACAGGGAATGAAATGTGCCATTTTGGTAAACTGGTCTACCACCACCAGGATGCAGGTATGGCCAAGTTCGAAGATAAAGTCCATCGAGATGGTATCTCACGGCCCTGCAGGCATGGGTTGCGGGTGTAGCAGCTCAGACGGCTTGGCAGGAATGTCCTTGGCACATGTGCACACTTCACACGAGGCAACGTACTGGCTTACATCCGAGTGGATCCGTGGCCACCAAAATTCCCTTGTGCTTAAGTGCAGGGTCTTCTGGAGTCCAAAGTGCCCAGCGGGCAGGACGTCATGGGACAGACAGAGAACCTGTGACTGCAAAGGCCCTGGTGGCATGTACACATGGTCACAGTGCAACAGCAGTCCGTTGTGTACAGTGAAGTCCGAGGATAATCCCTGTTGCAGTTCCTGCAGATGCTGCTGTGCCCAAGGGTCCGTGCCTGACTGTCCTGCAGGTCCTTGGTGAGCGGGGTGGAAACAGCGGTGGCGGCAGCAAACACCGAGGTTGGCAAGATGGATGTAGTGGGGTTTTCTTGGTTGCAGCTGGTGCAAATTCTGGCTTGCATGAGAGAGCGTCTGCTTTTTGGTTCTGGACGTGGAGGACATAAGTTATTTTGAGGTTGAACCGGGAGAAGAACAAGGACCAGCGAATTTGTCTCTGATTCAGATTTTGGGTTGTCTGAAGGTTCTCCAGGTTTCAGTGGTCAGTCTGGACTTGTACTGGGTGGCGCGCTCCCTCTAGGTGATGTCTCCATACCTCAAAGACCATTTTGATGGCGAGTAACTCCCTCTCCCAGATGGTGTAGTTTCTCTTGGCTGCGTTTAGTTGGCGGGAGTAATAGGCGCAGGGCTGGAGAGGCTGGGATGGGTCATCGCGCTGGGACAAGACGGCTCTGAGGGCCACACCAGAGGCATTAGCTTCCACTGTGAAGGGCAGCTTGGGGTCCGGGTACCGGAGAAGCGGGCCAGTGGCAAAACAGGTCTTTAGCGTGGCAAAAGCTTGAGCGGCCTCCAGGGTCCAGCGAAATGGTTCCTTGGGTCGGAGGAGCTTAGTGAGTGGCACGGTCAACTCCGCGTACCCGGAGATGAATTCATGGTAGTAGTTCACAAAGCCAAGGAGGCATTGAATGTCTTTGCGGTTCTGCGGGGTCTGCCATGTCAGAATTGCCTCTACCTTCTTGGGGTTCATGAGGATCCCCTTTGGGGACACGATGTGCCTGAGGAGCTCCACAGAGGACAGGTGGAAGGCACATTTTTCGAGCTTGGCATAGAGGCCATGGGAGTGAAGGCATTGTAGGACTTGGCACACATGCTTAATATGATGCAGCTTGTTGTCCGAGTAGATCAACAGATAATCTAAATAAATGATCACGATGCAGTCTAGCAGGTCCTGGAAAACGTCATTCATGAAGCGTTGGAAGACGGTGGGGGCGTTGGTAAGGCCGAAGGGCATCACTAGGTATTTGTATTGTCCGTAGTGGGTCCCAAATGCCATTTTCCACTCATCGCCTGCCCGAATCCGTACCAGGTTATAGGCTCCTTGGAGGTTGAGTTTGGTATATATCCGAGCCCCCTTGAGCCAGTCCAACAGCTCTGGGATCAGTGGCAAGGGATACCGGTCATGGATGGTGATCTTGTTCAGTGCTCGGAAGTCGTTGCTCTCCACTCTTCTTGACAAAGAGCAGAGAGGGGAGAGGTAGAGGGACGAATGAACCCCTGGGTGAGGTTCTTGTCCAAGAAATCCCGGAGAGCCACCAGTTCTGGTTCTGACATGGGGTACAGATGTCTGGTAGGCAGCATGGCTCCAGGTTCCAAGTTAATAGTGCAATTGTAGGGCCGATGCGGAGGAAAGTTGTCAGCCCCTTTTTCTTCAAACACATCCGAAAACTCGGCATACAGTTGTGGAAGGCGCAGGGTGGTGGCTGACGTGGCGGCGGCCAGCATGGTGACTGGGCGCAGATGTGGGCAGGGAGTGGGAAATTTGAGTTCTTGCCTTACCCAATCTACCCTGGGGTTGTGAGTCTGTAACCAGGAGAGACCCAGGATAATCGGGAACCAGGGCATCCAGACGACGTCGAAGTTCACCTGCCCCTGGTGTTGGTGAATACAGAGGAGCAGGTTGCAGGTTTCCTTGGTTACCGGACCGGAGCATAGAAGGCATCTGTCAATGGCCTCCACGAGCTTTGGCGTTTCTTTAGGCCACAACGGGATCTGGTGCTGCTTCACAAATTCAGCATTGATGAAGCAGGTGGCCGCCCCAGAGTCCAGCATGGCAAAGACGAAAATCCACTATTCATTCGGGAGGCCGAGTTTGATGGGCACCAGGAATGAGCTGGGGTCCAGAGGAGCTACTTCCGAGGACCCAGCTAAGTGCCCCACACTGATGGGCCCGTTCAAGCACGGGGCTGATCTTTTACTGGCGGCGGCAACTGCCCCAGTGGTGTGGGCGGAGTTTGCTTGGTGGGACAACAGGAGGAAAAGTGCCCCACCCCACCCCAGTAGAGACAAAGGTTGAGGGTGTGTCAGTGAGCTTTTTCCTCAGGAGTCAGGTGGGGTCAGGCTCCTCCGAGCTGCATCGGCTCACCTTCAGCTGGGCTTGCCTGAGGGTTGCTGGGCATTTGCCGGTACGTAGAACGAACAACCGGTGGTCCGGAGCAGGAGGTGGCACGGGCCTGCCATCACCCTGCCAAGCGCCCATCGAGCTGAAGACAAAGGGTTATGAGTACTTGCAAGGAGCCGGGCCGCTCGACCCGGGCCAACTCGTCTAACACTTACTGGTCCATGCGGGCAGCCTCATTCCACTTTAAGTCCTGGGCTATGAGCTGGAACTCGGTGGTGTAGTTAGCAACCATGCCTCTCCCCTGTTTCAGCACTCTGATCTTATGATTAGCCATCTCCGCTTGCAGGGGTGTAGCAAAAGTAGTGGACAAACAGGTGCGAACCCCCCGAAAGTCCGACAGGAGCGGCGACGCTTCCACTAACAGAGCAGTGGCCCACTTGGCTGCCTGGCCCTTTAAGAGGCTGATAACGAAACAAACTTTGGTTTTATCATTTGGAAAGTCCTGAGCACACAGTTCCATATACAACTCGCATTGTGCCAAGAAGGCTGGGAACTCCTCCACATTTCCACCAAATTTTTCTGGAGGGCTTACCGGGCATTTTGGTGGAATGATGACGGGTGCTGCGGGTGGCTGCGTTGGTTGCTGCTGCTGCTGGAGCTGCACGACCAACTGCGTCAGCTGCTGGACTAGGTGAGCGACATCCATAAGCTGCAGCAGAACTCCCACTCTGTCCACATCCATCGAGGTGGAGTGACTTTGGGGGTGCTAGCAATCTGTCACGGGCTGGGTGCCAGTAGGTCAGGAGCCAAGTTGAAGTCCGAGACAGTCCAAGGTCAAGCCAAACCAGGAACGAATTACCAAGTCCAAAACACAAGCCAAAAGCAGAGTCAGTCGAAGCCAAGGTCAGAGAGGGAAACTCACAAGCAAACCAGTCCAAGGAGTCAACCAAAAGCCGAAGTCAAACAGAGCCGAAGTCATGAACCAGAGGGTCCAGAATCAAGCCGAAGTCAGACAGAGCTGAAGTCATGAGCCAGAAGGTCCAGAATCAGGTTTAGCTGATGCGAGCTGAGCGGGTGCAGAGCTTAGCCAGAATAACTTGTTGCTAGCACAAGTTGTTGGTCTTTGTGCTGTGCCTAAATACCCAGCCACTTCCTGTGCTTGTTAGCAGCTGGCAGTGAGGTCCCGGCTCCCTCTAAAAGTCAGGGTTGAGTGATCTGCGACTACGCATGCGTGTCTCTTTTCTCCTAGCAGCTAAGTCTTGCCTGGATCGTGACCTTAGCCGTTCCGCCCGAGGAGGTGAATCAGGTGGGCTTGAGCTTGGCTGTGGCTCAGCTGATGCTGGTGCTGGGGTAATGCCCTGAGAGGTGCTTGCTTGAGCCTCCACTGGTTCAGGTGGAGGCTCCTCTGGAGCTGGGGACTGATCCTCCACCGCACTTAGGTCCACAGGAGGCAGGTCTTCAGAGGCACTCCTGACAGAAGCATATATTTTATAATCCACATTCAATAATGAAATTGGTCTATAATTCTTAATTTCTTTCTGATCTGTATTTTGCTTGCATATCAAGGTTATTAACGCATCAGTCCAAGTATCTGGGACTTTACCCTCAGTCAGAATGTCACAAATTACGGGTTTTAGAGGTAATATTAGTTGATCCTCAAAAGTTTGGTAAAATTCTGCAGGGAAGCCATCTGGACCTGGGGTTTCCCCTTTTTTTGCTTTTTCAAAGCTTCAGTCAGTTCTGGAAAATTTATTGGGTCATTTAAAATTTTCTTTTATTCCTATGTGCATTCCCTCAAGTTATATTTTTTTAAAAATGCTTTAACCTCAGCTTGGGTGGCTTCTCTTTTTTGATATAGTTTTCTATATAAAAAATCTCAGCAATCTCTTTTAATTCTTCAGGCAGATTTTTTCCGTTTCTATGTTCATCTTTCAGAATTGTAATAGTTCTTTTTTCTTTCTCTTTCCTTAGTCTGTATGCTAACCATCTTGTTGGTTTATTAGCATTTTCAAAATAATTTTGTTTAGCATAAGTAATTTTTTGGGCAAATTGGAAGGCAGTTCATTTGATGTTGTAATAACTTCAGTTTTATCTTCAATGTTTGGGTTAAAGTGTCTTTTTTCATTTCTTGCTCATATTTCCCAGTTTGTTTCTTAATTTGTAGAAATTTGTCATTTCTTTGTTTTTTAATATGTGCTGCTTCTCTGATCATCCATCCTCTGGCAAAAGCTTTAAATGCATCCCAGACAGTTCTAATGAAGATATCTGGCTGTATATTTTGTTGAAAAAACATCTGGAATTCTTTTTTTAGATTCTATCACAAATTTCTTATTCTTTGATAAAGATATATTTAAAGTCCATCTATTTTTTTTAGTATCTTGTAAAGTAAGAACAGGGTTATGATCAGCAAATGTTGCAGGTAATATTTCCACTTCAATTATGTCATTTACAATTGTTGATGAAATCCAGCACATATCAGTTCTTGACCATGAGTTTTGTCTTGCTGAGTCAAAAGTGAAGTCTTTCTTGTTCGGATTTCTTAATTTCCAGGCATCCACCAAATTAAACTCTTCTGCAATTTGGAAAAATGAGTTTGGAAATTCACTCCCTTGTTTCTTTTGTTTTGCATTTGATGTTTTTCTATCCACCAATTTGTCAAATACTGCATTAAAATCTCCCATCACACATATCTCATCAAAGTTTTGTTTGGATATGAGTTCATGTAAATGTCTGTAAAACTTTTCCAGCTGTGGGTTTGGTGCATAGATATTAACAACCAACGTTGTTTTGCCTTGTCTTTGAATTTGGACTATTAGAATTCTACCATACTCAGAGCTATACAGCATCTCTGGGTGCAACTGTTCTTTTACCAATGTGGCTACACCTCTTTTCTTCTTTTCTTTATCAAAGGAGAGAAAAACTTTTCCAAACTTTTTATCTTGCAGGTATTTTAAGTCTGGTTGCCTTATATGTGTTTCTTTTAAACATATAATTGCATCTTCTTCAACTGTTGAAATATCCTTCTTTTTTTAGGTGCATTCAGTCCGTTAACTTAATTCCGTAAGTTAATGAACTGAATGCACCTCAAAAAAGAAGGATATTTCAACAGTTGAAGAAGATGCAATTAGATGTTAAGATTGCTGGGAAAAACATCAACAACCTCAGATGTGCAGACAATACCACTCTGATGGCAGAAAGTGAAGAGGACCTCAAGAGCCTCTTGCTCAGGGTGAAAGAGGAGAGCTCAAAAGTTGGCTTGAAACTCAACATCAAAAAAACTAAGATCATGGCATCCGGCCCCATCACTCCTTGGCAAATAGAAGGGGAAGTCGTGGAAGCAATGACAGAATTCACATTCCTGGGATCCAAGATCACTGCAGATAGTGACTGCAGCCATGAAATTAAGACACCTGCTCCTTGGGAAGAAAGCTATGGCAAACCTAGACAGCATAATTAAAAGTAGAGGCATCACCCCTGCCAACAAAAGTCCATATGGTCAAAGCAATGGTACTTCCAGTAGTAATATATGGCTGTGAGAGTTGGACTATAAGGAGACCAAGCGCCAAATAATAGATTCTTTCGACTTATGATGCTGGAGAAGACTCTTGAGAGTCCCTTGGACTCCAATGAGAACAAATCAGTCAGTCCTAAAAGAAATCAACTCTGACTGTTCTGTGGAAGGCCAGATACTGAAGCTGAACCTCAAATACTTTGGCCACCAAATGAGAAGGGAGCACTCACTGGAGAAGACTCTGATGCTGGGAAAGATTGAAGGTCAAAGAAGAAGGGGACAGCAAAGGATGAGATGGTTAGACAGTGTCATCGATGCAACAAACATGAAATTAAGCAAACTCCGGAACACAATGGAAGACAGGAGGGCCTGGCGTGATGTGGTCCATGGGGTCGCGAAAAGTCGGACTCGACTGTGTGACTGAACAACAACAACAACAGTCCATTAACATTTATGGAAATAATTTTTATTTTTCTTCTATCTATTTTGTGGTGGTAGTTGTGTGGTTGTGCCATTTTTACTCTTAGTTAAAATCTTGTGACCATTTGAGATGTAGGGATCTTTTCTTTAAATATTTTGAGATTTTTTGTTATTCCCGTCACTTCTTGTACAGGTTCTTCTCCATCTTCACCTTCATTTTCTGATTCTTCTTTTTCTTCAATGTCCAACTAATCTTTGTGGGATTTTAGAACGTCTTCTACTTTAAATATAGAGTTGATTCTGTATCTTTTCTCCTTGAAATTAAAAAGCACACCTTCTGGAAAAAGCCATCTATATGTAATTCTATTCTTTCTCAGGATAGATATCAAGTCCATATATTCTTTCCTTTTCTTTCTTCCTCTCCATGGAATTTCTTTCAAAATTTTTATCTCTGTGTCTTCTATTTTTAAAGGAGTAGTATTTGCTGCTTTAAGAATTTCATCTCGCAAGGTCCTTTTATGAAATCTCACGTGTATCTCACTAGGAAGGTTGTTTCTTTTAGCATAAACTGAATTCATTCTATAAGCCACATCAATCTCATTATAAACTTCTTCAGTATTAGGTGCATTCAGATATTGAGCCAGAGTTAAAGCCTATGAAGGCTTTAACATTCTCTTTCTTGTTCTTTGGACAATTTTGGAACCTCAAAATGTAGGCAGCTTTGTCTAGTTGAAGCTGGATAAGCTCCTCTTCCATCACATTCTGTTTAGAAGTCACACTTTGTATCTTGATTTCTATCTTCTCATCCATTTCCAATTGAATTGTTTTCCTAGTTACATCAATGATCTCTTGTTTGGTTTCTTTGAGTTGGTTGTATATGTCTTCCATCTTGGATGTCATTGCCTGCATAGAAGAATCCATCTTGCTCTGTAATGGATCCACTGCAGAGGTGATTTCTGTTTTGACAACCCCCATCATAGAATCCTGTATCACTGCCTGGAAATCTTTCAGAGTGAGCTGTGCCAGATTTGTGCCAACTGATCTGGTTGACCCTGGAGAAAACTTTTTTCTCACATCTTTTGATTCTGTTCCACTAGACTTGTTAAGAGTTTTGTAGGTTACCTTTATATTTACACAACACTCCTTGTTATATTACCTTTCAGCTCAAACAAATCACAGCTTAGAAAGAGCTATCAGTGTTTACAGGTAGAGTAGCTTTGGAAAGAAATCCACAATGCAAGACAATCTAAATTTCCCCCCAGAACATCTAAATATAATATAGGCTCAGTCACAATACAAATAACGCAATGTTTGGGAACAGTCAGTTATCAAAAGGTAAGCATGGGAAACCACAAGGTTTTTAAACAACAAGGAGGGAAAGAAGCCACTTCTTTACTTCTAGTTCCTGTAAATAAAATCTAGTAATGCACCAACCAATCAAAATTAAAGCATATATTTCTTCAGGCCAAAATTATGGTTATGCAGAGCACAACAGCTAAATTAAAAAGAACAAAACACAAACAAAAAGAAAATTAAAAAATAGGTAATCCATGGTATATTCCAGAAAAATAGCAGGTAATGTGAAACACAAAATAAAAGAAAAAGAAAAATTCTACAATCTTCTTTATAATCCAGGAAGCAGAAAACATAAGCAATAAGTGATAACATACACACACACACACACACACACACACAAGGAGACAACCAGGGCTATTTGGGGGCAGGAACGCACAGGAACGGAGTTCCAGTTGGTTCCTGAGTTGGCCACACCTACAACCAAAACCTGTGGCATGCATGGCTACAGAGCATGCTGCCTTCTCCACATTATACACTAGAGAAAAAGGTGGCATGTTAAAATGCTGTCTTTCCTTCTGGGGAGTCCCTCGGTATTTCCTTGTCAATTTCACTCCCCACCAGTCAGCTGAATGAAATTGACAAGGAAAAGCCTCTCTCTGCCTTCCCTTCTCTAGCTGACATGTCGCAGCTGGAAAAGGGCAGGCAGGGAACCAAGGCATGTTGAAAATGCCCTTCTTTCCCTCCCCAATCTGGGGGAGGGAGAGAAAGGCATTTAAACAAGCCCCCCGATCTGGGGGAGAGAGAGAGAGGCATTTAAACATGCCCCCCAATCTGGGGGAGGGAGAGAAAGGCAGTTAAACATGCCCCCCACACTTCCCTGAGTCTCTCTGCAATAGCGGATAGGCTCAGGGAAGAAAGGGTCATGTGTGCATGCCTGCCTTCCTTTCCCAGCCTGTCCGCCATTAGCATAGATGTTTGAAATGAAGATATTATCAGGCTTATATATCCTGATTAACTCAGGGAAATAAAAAGAGCATGTAGTTCCATAAACAAATCTTTGAAGAAGAAAAAAAGGGGTACAGTATACTCCACAGTTCTTATAAAAGATAGAGTTATACTCCTTAAGGATATCAGCCCAGTAATATAGATCAAACTATATTTGAGTGGAGTATACTCTCAGTCTCAGAGTTAATATGGATGTTAGAGGTGAAGGAGTTATCAGGTTTATATATCCTGATCAACTCAAGAAGGTAAAGAGAGTATATAGTTCCATAAGTAGGTCTTAAGAGGCTTTAAAAAGAGTAATCCAAAGTTTTCAGGTACTAGCTTTACCTCTTCAGGAGCCCAGTAAAGAAGCGAGTATCTCAAAAGTGGGGGGAGGAGAAACTTCCCCCTCTCTTATAACACCAGTATATAAAAATTAAAGGGCTCCAATATGTTCACACTGGAGAATCTGGAAGCTTATATTTGCAAAAGGTCAATCCTTGATGAAATGTAAAAGTCTGCTGCCTCCACTGTTGACGAGAGCTGCAGCTTCGCCCCTATGGCTGCTATTAGGGGCTCTTGACGATTTCTTTCTTCAGGGCAATCTGGGACTGCCCTCCAGTCCCCTAAGAAAATCATCAATTTTAGCTGCACCACTGGGAGAGATCCGCAAGGGTGACTGACCTCGCCGCGGCACAACCCGGAAGTCCTGATTACAACTTACAACTTCCAAATGGCCAAGCTCACCACATACGTTATCAGCAATGGCATCCATTGTTTGTTGTTAATTTTGTGAAATGGAACACATTCTACAGAAGTGAAGCACCTGAAAATTTTCCACCTCAGAACTTTACTTATTACCTCTGTACATGGAATTCTATTGAGCTATCTTAGCCAGTTGCCTTTGAAGTATCTGGACCACCAAGCTTAGATAGCTTTTTCTGGGGAAGAATACTGCTACATCTTGAGGTCAGCCTCAGGGCACAAATTTGGGATAGGGGGTGTCACAACAGCCTTCAGACATAAGCAGTACTGCTCAAGCTCAAATGTGTTACTTCCAAGTCCAGCCTTGTTGGCAGTAGATTTTTACTGACATTGTCCAAATAACAACAACCTATGTTAGAATTTTCTTTGCAAGAGGTCATGTGTCCGGTTACTACCTATCTAATTCACTGGCTGGCTGTGCAATGTCAACACTGTTGTGGCTTATCAGTGGGGAAATTACCATTTCCTTTATGCTGAAACTTCCAAAATAGGCCCAGACAGTTACTGCTTGGGTCTCTCACTTTTGTGATGTCCTTGCTTAGGGGAAGGTAGTTGATGGGCTGTGGGGAGAACAAGTTCTCTAAAAGCTGTGGAGATGATGAGGCTTCTCTTCCCCACCAAGGCAAGTTTAACAGTTTGTTTTGTCTGTGGCATGATTTGCAACATGACTGTCCCCTCTGTTCAGTGAATGGGCCAATTGGCCTTCACTGGCATTCACTAGGGAGGTGGGGTGTAAGGTGAGGACCTCATGGTTGATGATGGGATGGGGGCAGTCTCAAGCTGTGATTGAGGTGGTGCTGCTAGCCCTCGGAAGTGATGGGGTCACTCTTTGTGGTAGTGATAGACATGCTTCCTCATAACTTCAAAGTTATGAGAAAAAATGCCACCCTTTGAACTTTTTCCCAATGGAGGTCAAATGCTAGTTTCCAGTCAGAGGGTGTGTATCAGTCTTTTCAGGGGAACAGAAATACAGTGGTTGTTTTTGTGGGGAATGGGGGTGATAGTAGTGGGAGGTCGCTGGGAGCACCACTGTGGCCAAAGTCCAAGAGGAGCTGAAGTGTTTGTGTTGGTGTGGGCGGGTGTGTGTGTGTCAGTTGTTGAAAGTCAATTTGGCCCGAGCAAGTGGCAGCCAAATTACCCAGCTTCTTTTGACAGTTGACTCAATGTATGCACCCGTTATGTTGTGTGTGATGATATCATTGCTATGTTGAACAATAGTTTTTTTAAAAAGAGGTCTATGCTCAGTTAAATTTATTCATTTTTAGTCCCTCCTTTGCAACCTCTTCTTCTGCTCACTTCCCGTACATGCCAGCAAAGGCTAAGATTAGGATTTGCTTGAGAAATATTTAAAACTGTGAGGTTTTGTGGGTTTTCCTGTGTGTGCAGGCAGCTTGAGAGAGACTCAAAGGGCAAGGAGGTAGAAGTGAGTCTCTTAGATGGTAGACAGCTGCTACACCACTGGTTCCCAAAGTGGGCAATACTGCTCCCTGGGGGGGCACTGGAACAATCCAGGTGGGTGGTAAAAGCCTTGGGTGCAACTGGGGGGAGTTGAATAAAAATAAGGGGGTGGTGGAAGCATAAAGAAAGAAGAGTCCAGAACCTATCTAAAGCAGCTTTTCCTGCTTTCTCCTGGTCTTCCCTGGGATCAGGGAGGGAGGGGGAAGTGAAGTGGGGTCCCCACAGCCAATGATAGCCATGCATTTGCAAATTATGGTGTTGCTGCTAGGCTCTTGTGTGGTGGCTGCTGCTGGCCTCTGGCTTCAGCCCTTCAGCTGCTGCTGCTCTGTGCCTGCCTTGGCCTGCCTGGCTGCGTGGATCGTGGTGGACTCTACTTGCATTTTTTTGTCCAGTTCTTGAAGGTAGATTTCCAGGGGGGCCCTGAGTAATTTTTTTTCTGAAAAGAGGGCAATAGGCCAAATAAGTTTTGGGACCTCTGTGCTATACCCACTCTGGGCTAGGCCATGTTGTTGAAGGATACCTAAAAGACTAATAAGGATTTGTTTCAGTTTATGCATTTGTGTATGCTTGTAATGGATGAAGAAGGGAAAATTATAAGCATCAGGGTCAGAGGGCTATTACATTGAGGGAGTGCAGAGCTAATGAGGTGGGCTCTAGCCCACAAAGGTTTATGCTTGAATAACAATCTTATTAGTTGACTCTGGCACACACTACATTTGGCGCACACTATATTTCATCCAATAGAAAGTTGGCTGCTCTTCAGTGGTGCTCACAACTTCCCATTTCCATTTCCAGTCAGTCTACCAATCACTTCTTAATCTGTTGCCCACAATGAACTTCCTGTTTCCAAAACCACCTGAAAAGTACAGAAGCAGTGAAATTGTGGAAAAAGGTTGTGGTGGGGGCATGGGATATGTTGGTAATAGGCACAGATAATTCCAGTTTGAACCTTTTTTGAGAATATGGTTTCTGCCTCTGAGGAATGCAGTAAATTGCAGTAAACCTGTTACAACTAGGGATGGGCATGAACTGATGGGCACGAACCAAACCACGGAGCAAAAATCATGACAAATTTTGCTCATGGTTCGTGAACAGAAGTTCAGAGCCTCATTTGCAATTACCATTAAATTCCTTGAACATTTAAAGCAGTTCATGGCAGTTTGTGGTGGTTTGTGAATGGAGCAGAAAGCATGGGTTTAAAGGGACTCCCAGTCCCTTTAAACCCCTGCTTTCTGTTCCCTGCAAAAACAGTTGAGTGGCAGGGAGGCGCTCCTTGCCACTCAACTATTTCGGGCTGTCTTGTGTAATCCTTTTAAAGTTTAAAGGGACTGCGCAAGACAGCCTGAAACAGCTGAGTGGCAGCCGCTCAGCTGTTTTTTGGGCTGTCCTGTGCAGTCCCTAGATTAAAGGGACTGCACAAGACAGCTCAAAACAGCTTAGCAGCAGGAAGCAAGGTGCTCCCTGTCGCTCACCTGTTTTTCAGGCTTTCTGCAAACCCTGTTGAAATGGACTGCGGTCCCTTTCAACAGGATTTGTGGGGTCACAAACTGGTTCAGTTTGCGAACAAACCTTCTGGTTTGGTTCATGGTTTGGCCATGGACCATACCACATTTTCCCAGTTCATGCCCATCCCTAGTTACAACCACCACTGTGCGGTATGCTTTCTTGGGGCCTCTACCTTCTGCTCTCCAGCTTAGTTCTTGCTGCAATAATATTGGTTGGTCTGGGAGAAGGGTTGGCAAAAGCTGGAATCTGTTCCCATTGGCTGGCAGATTTTGCCACCAGAAGAGGAGGGTTTTGTGGCATGATTCTGATGGGTTTTAGCAGACTCTGTACACACTTTCCCCCTTTGATGCCAGAAGTGAAATATGCACCAAAGTTTTTTGAGTCCTCTACCCTCTCACACTTAGGAAACCAGCAGTGTTCATCCTAGATCAGTCTTGTATATAAAATATTTTGATTTGGTCAGTTGCAGACAGGGGAGAAACTCTGGCACATAGAAGAAGAAGAAGAGAAGAGATTGGATTTATACCCCGCCCTTCACTCACTTGGAGTCTCAGAGTGGCTTACAAACTCCTTTCCCTTCCCCTCCCCACAAAAGACACCCTGTGAGGTGGGTGGGGCTGAGAGAGCTCTTTCCCAAGCTGTCCTTGAGGGGACAGCTGGTACAGAGCTATGGCTTGCCCAAGGTCATCCAGCCAGGTGCAAGTGGAGGAGTGGGGAATCAAACCCGGTTCTCCCAGATTAGAGTCCGTGCACTTAACCACTACACCAAACTGGCACATAGAGCTTTTCAAAAGATGTGCTCCAGAGGCTTAAAAATAGGTATGATCTGGGAGTAAAGCTGAGTTTGTAGAAGGCCATGGAGTAATGGCTTGTCTGTCTTTTTTGCTTGGAGAAGAACTTGCCAGAATCGATGGATGTCTCCATGGCACAAGAGAACACTGGACATAAATCACCAATAATTTAACTTTTCCTGTCAGTCCTTTCTGAATATGATGTGGGAAAGGAGGGAACAAACTGGCCATTTATATACAGCAGCTCAAATTCTTATGAGTTATGTTCATTTTTGCCTTGTGTGTATGTCTGGGCCAATGTTTTTCAGGCATGGTGCTCTCTCAGATGTGGTTTAATGCAGTGGTACTCAATTCACATCTCAGAGCCACATTTGCAATTACCATAAACCAAAAGAGTCAAATCATTACAGCATACCCTAACTCACCAAACATACACACAATAATATAACTATTAATATTAAATATATAATTATAGCTGTGACCAGAGGATGCAGAGAAGGGTGGGGACTGTTGGAGAGAATTGGCCTTTACGTCCATCCCTGGCATGAGGTCTACAGTTCACGAAAGCTCTGTTTACTCATGTCAAACTCGGCACTTTGTTTGCCCTGGAATTGCTGTAACAGAAAGGGGGGTGAACGTGTGTGTGTGTGTGTGTGACTGGGGAATGCTTGCTATAGCAGCTGAGTAACTTATTCTTCTAAGATGCCACCATTTCTCTGGGAAGAATGAGCAATGACTTTGGAAGCCGTCTGTGCTTGCTCCACTGTCATAGATAATATAACAGTAGTCTCACAGGTGGGGGTAGAAGCATGTGAAATCTAGCTGGGCTGAGTGAATGGGCTGATTCTAGGTGTGAAATCTAGGCGGGCTGAATGGGATGGGACACTGGGAGGGCCTTGTTTGAACTCTATATAACTTTGGGCCTTGGCGCCAAAAGGTCAGTTCTGACACTGAGAAGTCTTAGCTTGAATCATCTTTACTACTCAATAAACAAATCACTGCCAAGACAGTGTTGTTGAGAGTAACTTTGTTCAAGAGTCTGACAACTCATCGTTCAGTCCTTCTGGCAGTGGGCATTTCAAGATGTGAACCATCTGTCAGACGCAAGGCCTACTGGCCAGTGGTGGTGGCCCCGTTTCCTTGAACATGGGGCAGGTGCCACAGTGGGGAATAGAACTTAGGCCACAGGTAGAATGTCAAGGAACCACTGAATATCACCACCTTGGTGACCCTGGTTGGGTGGAAATCTTTTAAATAAATAAATGCACGTAAGGAGCAACTGGGCCTCTGAAACCAAATTTTGTCCGAATCATAGCAAAACACAAATGGGGTTTTTAAAACAACTAGTTGACAACTCTGTAAGACATTCACCTGCACCTTCTGCCTACTCTCTATAAAGGTCTCCTCCCCATCTTAAATTCAGAACTGATATATGTGTGGCACTCTTTCCCCCTTCCCATCCCATCCATTTATGTGCTTCTGTTTATGGCCACTTTGAATTTCACGCAACATATATGTTTCCTCTGCTTTGCTCGCTCCCTCTCACCCTGAGGACAGTAGTGTTTCAAAAGAAGATGCATGTCTATAAAAATCCCTCCACTGCAGAGGTTAATGGAGTTGATTGCATGGACTTGTGGTGGGCACAAACGGACTGCACCTGCTGGAAAGTGTGTAGTGGTGCTAGTCCTCATAATTATTTAGAACTAGAGAGTGGCCAGCAAAACTTGGATTTTGCTTGCATAAAAAACAATGGGCTTGCTGTTTGGAATGGGATTCAACAAGATTCTGTTATATGTTGTGGTTAAATTGTTCAGCTATCTGCCTGTAGTCATGGGGACAAGGGACGCTCCCCCCCCCCCACAAAGCAACACTTCCATACTGCATAGCTCTGTAAATTGCAAGCTGATGTAATTCAGTAGTGAGAACTGCATGTACAGGGCCAATGAACAGTCTTGCCAAATATGCATCTGCCCAGACAAGAAGCATTATTTGTGTGTCCCACGTTACATTTCAATTTTTCTTTGAGACACAAGTGATGGGTATTCACAGTTTGGTGTAGTGGTTAAGCACACGGACTCTAATCTGGGAGAACTGGGTTTGATTCCTCACTCCTCCACTTGCACCTGCTGGATGACCTTGGGCAAGCCGTAGTTCTGGCACAGCTGTTCTTGAAAAAGAGCAGCTTCTGTTAGCGCTTTCTCAGCCCCACCTACCTCACAGGGTGTCTGTTGTGGGGAGGGGAAGGGAAAGGAGTTTGTAAGCTGCTCTGAGACTCTGAGTGAAGGGCAGGGTATAAATTCTTTTCCTCCTCCTCCTCCTCCTCTTCTTCTCCTCCTCCTCCTCCAAAGAGAGAAACCCTTGAACCAGTCTGTGACTTCATAGCTGCCTGTCTGGAAGGATATAAAATAGTAATGGGTGGGGGTGGGGGTAGTGGCATGGTTCAGTGGATAGAGAAGTAGAGGGAAACCCAGGTTTAAATCCCCCCTCTGCCATGGAAACTTGCTGGGTGATTTTTGGGCTAGCCTAAGCGATTTTGTTGGGTTGTTCGGATAGAATAGAGGCAGAATAGGAGGGTATGACTAAGTAAAGGGAAAAGGAAAACGGAATTGCAGTGGCAGTATTGTGTGTCTTCAGTACAGAAGATGATGAGGAGTAGGTGCTAGCAGGGCCATGTCTAGCTAGATGTGATTCCATGATTTTTTAAAAACTCTTTTGATTCTAAAGTGAACTTCTGAACTTGTAAGTACCCAAGGGAACCCAAATTCTGTAGCCAAATGAAACTAAGCACATTTAAATTTTCTCTTGTATTTATAATGCCTTCTGTTTCCATGGTTTAGGCTTTCAAGAAATATTTGGGCAAGGAAGGGAACAGCATCATCAGTATTCCTAGTTCTCAACATGGCCTGATCTATGCGTACTTATATCTAGAGACTGGAGCCATGAACAGATTTTTCTAAGAAAATTGCCAGATTTGCAGAAAAGTGTGAAATCTAAAATAAAACAAAAAGAAATTATTTGAGTGGTTAGCTCCCCCAAATAATACAAGCAGTGACTGTACCCTTAAGAAATGAATATCCTCTGAGATATCTATGGCCATTATTCAGGTTGCTAGGCAATGACAACACTATTGTCAGCCTTCAAGTATTGGTTTCTGTCAGTGAAAGGCAAGGGGGAAGGGACCTTTCTAGAGCTATTGTATTCTCCCTGTCCACTTGTGTTCCCCTCCCCTCACTTCTGCCCTGAAAAGAGGATTCATTGGGGCTAAGCCCAGCAGCAATCACCAGGCAACTTGCTACCACATCCTTTATGCTATTCACCCAAGTGTGGCAGTGGCTACTGAGTGATTTGATGCATCTCAACACTCCTGGGCTCAGCAGCAGCATAACTTGCGTAATTTGGCCAGGCCCAACATTGCTACTGCATAACTTTTGCAACTTGGCTGGACTTTTCCTAATCTACCTCACAGAGTTATGATCATAAAATGAAGGAGAGAAAAATGATGTGAGTCACTTTGGGCCCCCAGTGGTGAGAAAGGTGGGGTAGAAATGAAGTAAATAAAGCTGAAGACAGGGAGGTGGCAGATAAAAAAAGGTTATTTGTTGAGTGGGAAGGAGAGCAGGAAGCAACTCAAAGGGGAAAGAATATAGGGCTGCCAGGAGGAGAAAAAAGAGGAAATAATGCCGGGATGGAGGTTGCAGGGGAAACTGGAGTGACCCCTTAAAGTGCTTTTGGGTTCCCCACATGTACGAATGTCCTTTAAAAAAAATCTTTTGCTGCTGTAGTGTGATTTTAACTTTTTGTAGAGGGAGAATAATGCTAAACTAAGAGATTCTCTGCCAAACACCAGGTGCTGAAGACCCTTAGAAGTTGCACACCCCTCCATATGTGGTGCCGTGGCAGTTTGAGGGTGCCTGTAAATGATAGTACTTCAGATAACAAGGCCTTAATTTTATTTATTCCCCCTCTTTTCCTCCAAGGAGTTGGAGGCTCCTTCATCCTTCCAGTAACACTGTGAAGTAGGCTAAGGTGAAATACGGTGCCTGCTCATCCAGGGAGGCCTCATAGGGATTTGAATCTAGTTTAGGCAAGCTCCATGTGATGCTGATTCCCCACCTTCACCATAACAAACTTGAGTGGTCTTTACAAACTTTCCTGACCCCCCTCTTCCATGATTAATCACATTTGTATTCTTCCTCAAGGAGCTCAGGAGGGCTTTGGGTTAGTAACTCACTATCAGAGAGTATATGGCTGAGTGGATTTGAACCCAGATCTCCCTAGTATTAATTTGTGGCTCTCGTTCTGTTTGTACCCATTCATACATCTGATGAAGGGGCTTTGGCTCATGAAAGTTGTATGATGAATTTTGTTAGTATTCATACTGGACATAAACACTGTATTTGCTTCAGGTAGGTGCTGGAAGAAAATGTTTGGGCATCATAGTTTACTTGCATTGCTTTTTTTTCATTTTGCAGGCAAAACGGGATCCCACTTGGATTGAGAGAGATGTGAGCTCTGTAGTTAAGGTAAGGATCTCAACATTCCAGGAAACCACCCTGGGGAAGGATTCCCTGCTGGCTCACCTCTGCCCCATCTGCTGCTGTCCAAGCTCAGAAGTGGGGAAAGATGCTTATATTAGGACAGAAGGTTGGAAGGGGGTGTTGGGTGTTTGACAGACTGGTTCTGCAGCCTGGCTTCTGCCCACAATATGCTCTATTGGTGGTTTTATTTCTAAGCATCAAAAATTCTGGCCTGTGGTAGCAAACATCTGTAATTCATCTGTATGTCACTAAAAATCAGCTTTCCATTTTTAATGATTAAGAATGACAACAAAATGATAATTGGTGTTTGAAAAGTATGTTTGAAAAGTTTGTTTGAAAAGTAGTGAAATGTTTGAAAAGTAGTGCATCAGTTTTCCAAACTCTGGTGGCAATTCAGCTGAAGTCCGGTTCAGTTGTGGCTGCAGAAAATAAAGGCTTGTTTTTATTCATAAAGCAAAAAACGGAGGAGGAGGAGCCAGGAAGCTTCATGGGTGTGCAATCCAAGCTTGGCAGCCCAATGCATTCTGAGCTGGATTAGCTCTTCCAACATTAGATGAAATTGTTCATCTTCAGAAAGTAGACACGAGGTGATGCTTGCTGGCACTTCAAGAGTCACTTTTTGAGAGCTGGAATGTGCACCTATTGTGCACACTGAAGTACTAATTGTGGTTTTCTGTGTTGGTTGTTTTCCCCCCCGTGGTTCTGGGCCCCACAGTTCAAGGAAGAAACTTGCACATTGTAGCTCTCAGTGTCTCTCTGACAATAAAAGGCACCAAACAGGAGGGACCCAACCTTTGCTTTAATGAGAGCTAATTCTGAGTGATGAAAAACTCCCTGAGGTACCCAGTACATTGTCCTGTAAAAAGAACTGTTCTTTTTACAGGACAATGTACTGGGTGGGTACCTCAGGTGTTTTTTCATCAATCAGAATTAGCAAGTGTGCCTGAAATGAAGCTATCAGTTAAGCAATACAGAGGGAAAATATGATGAAATAAGACTTTTGAAAACCAGAACAGAGGCTAAAGCAGATCTTTCTCGGGCTTTTCCTGGGTCCTCTAGGGGATGCACGAGCTACTGCCCAGCAGTTGATGAGCTTCTGATAGCTCATGAGCTACCTGTTGGAGGTACCTGGTTTAGAACAATGATTGCAAAGGCATAGTCATATTAGTCTGTCATCTGTCCTTATTATATAATTTCAATTTTGTCTGGCAACATTCCATGCCCTCCAAAATGAGTTGGCTGCCTGATGTGTCACTCAAGCTGTCCCTATCCACTGGCTGCATTGCCTGAGTCTTGCCACCAATATTCTAAACAGTTTGCTGTTCCACTCCCCCCAATAGCCAGTCGGAACACAGAGGTTATTTGCATATGCGGCCTGATTGACTTTTGCCTCTAACATTCTAATCAGTTTGCTGTTGGGTCACTGAATGTGGTCCTGAGGTAAAATATATCTTCCAGTCTTCGCTTAAACTGTCACTGGAGTTGCTAAAATACATATCCCAATCTTCCCTTAAACAATCACTGGAGTTGCCAGTCTTCCTGTGGGGCCTGTAGATCTCCCAGAAATCACCGTGTTCCGCAGCCACAGCACATCCCTGCTGAGGTCCCTCTGCACCCCACACCCTGCCTCCCCAGGCTCTGCCACACCAATCTACAGGTCTGGCCCTCCCCTTAGTATTGCCAGCCTCCAGGCAGCACCTGGAGATCTCCAAGATCAGTTCTCCTGGAGGGAATGGCTGCTTTGGGCAATGGACTCTATGGCATTATACCCTGCTGAGGTCTTTCTGCACCCCAAACCCAGCCCTTCCCAGGCTCTACCCCTCAAATCTACAGGTATTTCCCAACCCAGAGTTGGCCACCCTGTAACTGGCTATGGAACTGCTTTCTAGACCCATGGAACCCAGAAGACATCACATAGGAGGAGGTGGTTTTCTGCCTTAGCTGCTACTGCATAACCCCAAATCAATGTAAGTCAGGGGTGGAAGGTACCATACCTGTTACCATGAGGCTGTCCTCCCATACTACCCACTTGGGGCAGCAAACTGACTTGAGACAGCCCCGCCTTATAACTAACCAGAAGGAAATAAACATGGCTTGCCTCCCTCTATTTTCCCCTTCCCTCTGCCGCCCCACCAGCCACAGCCGGGACACTCACCTGGAGCTTCCTTCTAGAGCCCATTGTATTTCTTCCCACAATGGGCCTTACTCCTGAAGTAATAGATTTTACATATGTATTCAGCATAGCCAGACTTTCCTTTCCTGTATAGCTAGCAAACTACGAAACACAAGGTCAAAGGGAAAGATTCTTTGGTGGTTAATGGAATGTCAGCAACACCCAACAACAAGCTTCCATTGTTCGCCTCGCAACTGTATCACTCTATAACTAGGCTAAGAAACCGTGGGAACCTTAGCCAGTTCACAACACTTAGATAGAAATATTCCTCACATCTTAGCAAATAGATGGGCGGAGTTATAATTGCATGCTCTGTTAACAAATATGATGCTGTATTAACGAAAATGACACTAACCCCTTGCTTTCTGTAAACTCCTGTCCTCTTGGTATATAATGCCGAGCTCAAGTAAAATCTGGGCTCGGCAAGCTTTACTGGATTACCATATTGCCGAGACTGATGTCAATAAACATGGCTTTTTTCTAAACCTGATGATCGGTCTCTTGGTTAATGGAATAGCTCCGTTTCTGGTTTTAACATGCTTCACTCCTAGTGCAAAATAAAACCAAAGTCCAGTGGCACCTTAAAGACTAACATTTATTTAATTATGGGCTTTTATGGCTCTTGAGGGAACAATGCCTTTTGAGGGAAAGCTAAAGAAAGGGGAGTTGCTGGTGGTGACGCCTCCCCCCAAGCTAGGAAGGTTAAGTACTGTCTGCTCTGGAGACAGATCAAGAAAAAAATGATAGCTTTATTGTGACTGAGAGTGTCTTTTGTGGAAGGCAACGAATTAGACATGGGAAAGGTAGTCTTGATGATGGATTAAGAGGTTCTCTGAACTGTAAGAATTCTAGCAAAGGTGCAAGCTGCCAAGGATTCTTACCTGGAAACTTTTGAAGGCTGGGGCAAGCTCCAGCTGGAGGTGCTGGCTTTAACAGCTGGAGGTCCTGCCTTAATTCTAAAAGCTCAGGTGGCTTTTTCTTCATCTCTCTTCCCCCCCCCCCCCCAATATACACAGTACTCCTTGTCACAACCTAAGAGGAAGGGTAATTTGGAAAATATCTATGTCCATATGCGCCTTTCCTTGGTCTGGCACCTAAAAGACAGTAAAATAGACACCGAGAAAGCCTCAGAGGGAAGGCATTCCAAAGATGAGATGCCACCACTGAAAAAGCCCTGTCTCTGGTTGTAATTGGTCTGCCTCACTTCTGCAGGTAGGGGCACAGAGCAGGGCTGGGGAAGAGGATCTTAACTGGTGGGGTGGACCCTACAGGAGGAGGCATCCTTCAGGTGGTTCTTTTTATCCATTTTAACTCTGGGGTAGGTTAGACCAAGAGAGAGGGACAGGGCCAAAAACACTCGGAGAGTTTCATGGCCAGGTGGGGACTAGAACTCAGGTTGGACCATGCCATCTCATGGACTCCGACAATGACTAGTTGAAACTCAGTGAATTGTTCAACTAAGCAGGATTTCTACACCAGTGTCCTTGTTTTCTGTCTACGGCACCACTTTGCCTCTGTTAGCCCCTTTTGCAGAAGTGTGTAGATACAAAATTTAAATAAACCAGCTCCTACAAGTAGACTAGAGGGGAGTGCTCTGAATAGAAAAGCCATGAAGCTGGGCAAATTAACAAGGAGGCGAACAAACCACAAGGGTTTTGGTTCTCGGCAGGGCAGGGCAGGAAACTTTTAAAAAGCTGTTTTGCTTTGAAGGCTCAGCCATTTCCGTTGGCTGGGGCCCTCACACTGCCTGTGTCTTTTGTGAAGCAGAAGGTGCTTCAGTTGGCACGGCCTCCCTAGCCCCCAGCCATGTTCCCATAGGGAACTCCACAGGGCTCTGGTCTCTGGTAATGTGCCACTCTGGTGGTGATATGACGATGGCGATGGTTAAGGAACCTCGGCTTCCTCGCCTCTTTGCCTTTCTGGCACTGTGGCTGCACAGCAAACGGCGCTCGGAACCTTACAGCCTCCCTCTGCTTTCCCCAGGCAATGTCAATGGCACCGATCCGGTCAGTACTTCACCTTGCCTCTTGTAGTTTGGCTGGCAGTGCCTTGTTGCTGTCTGTGTTTGCTTCTGCTGTGCCATATTATGGATGGTGATATTTTCCTCTTCAAGTGCTTCTTCAAGAGAAATTCTCTTTCAGCTATGTTGAAGTTCTTTAGGAAATGCTTTAGGAAATATTTTTACGGAGGGACTGTGGCTCAACAATACAGGATTTGTTTTGCATGCAGAAGATTCCAGGTTCAGTCCTTTAAATCTCCTGTTGAAAGGATCAAGTAGGTGATGTGAAAGACCCTTGAGAGCCCTTGCCAGTCAGAATAGACAAGAGCATACAGTGGAGGAGAGACAGAGGTTTTCAGCTACGCTTGGAAGGAAAGCACATAAGTAGTTTTACTTATTTTGACATTTTGGTCAAAGAGGATACCAGGTCTCCAAAATTCTGTTTTAGTTTCTGAAAGTACCACTTCAGAGGGGTGCCATGGCTCAATGGTTTAGCATCTATTTGGCATACAGAAGGTCCCATGTTCGAAGCACACCCTGTCCAGTTAAAAGGTTTGGGTAGAAGGTGATGTGGAAGACCATGGAGAGCTGCTCCCAGTCCGAGTATACAATACTAACTTTGGTGGACCCATGATCTGATTCAGTATAAGGCATCTTCATGTGAGCTGTGATAAATGGCCAGATAGGGGTAGTGAGCTGTAGCCACTAAGAGGCCAGGACTGTAGTTTTGGACATACCACCAGACTCTCACAACTGGTCAGCTTTGAAGAAGACAACACTTAAGGCAGTCAACACTTCATAGTTATGGAATGTGTGAGATTTTATACTATATCATTGATTTGGGGATGAGGTCTTCTAAAAACATTCCTGAGTACAGCAGATTCCTTTGGTTGGTAGGGGAACAGTATTATGTGGCTTGTGTCCAATCCAAATGGATTGGAGCACGGCATAAAAAGCCCAAAGAGATGAGCCACTGGGAATGGTAGGGAAAGCCCTGAGTTCAATCCCTGATAGCTCCAACAAAAAGGATTTCTAGTAGCAAGGTTTGGAAAGGAGCTCTACATCGAGACCTCAGAGAGGCTGAGCAGTGATCTGACTTTGTATATGGCTGCTTCATAGGATACAGCTCTCAAAAGCCATTTTTTACACTTACAAATAAAATTGTTGGCAATATTTTAACATGTCTGAGATTGGCTAGAGACCATGGAAGATGGCATCACCACCAGTGCCTACAACTCCTGAGATGAGTTATTCTGCATTCTCTATTTTGTCTCCAGTTTTAACAAAATAATGCATTTTGGACAGTGCTGGTTCCAAGCATTGGCATCTCCTCAGTCTTTCCCTGCAGCAAAGAGAGGCTGCCAAGAGGCATATTCCTGTTTTCTCCAGAACTGTTAGCCAAACTGAGCAGATGGGCGCGAGCGGGTCTGTTTGTAGTTGATGTGTTAGCTGTATCAGCTATGTTGTGCAACAAATAAGGGTGTTTACCATGGTGTGGTGGATAATTTCGGGGTTCGCACATTCCTGGTAGTTGCCATCAGCCAAAAAACACTGAAAAGTAGATAGCACTGTTTCTGTTGAGGGTGGGGAGGGCATATGGTGTTGGATGAAAACACTATGTTTGTAGGGCTCCAAGGTGCTGAATAAAAGCTTTCCTGCTGGCACAGGAATTATGTTAGGGGTGGGATGGGGGAGAGAGCATGATATGATATAAACTGGAGCTTGGCCAGATTCTGAAACTTGAGGGCTAGTTTATGTGTGTTCATTATTTGTGTAGAGACAGAACCACCGAAAGAACTTTAGCATCTTATTAAATACTGTGCTGCTCAACAGAGAAAGTTTCTCTAGCCAAACAAACTACCTTGTAAACTGTTCCAATGTAAAAAAAGGTTGCAGACAGCTATGCTGGTCCAAAGAAAAATCCGGAATACCCGATGCCAGCACCATTTCAAATCTTCATGCCAGTTCATAGAATACTAGGGGAGCAAGTTCCTAAGAGCTTGAGACACTTTCTTTTTTCTAAACATACAACCTGATGAAGAATTCTGGAGAACTCAAAAGCCTGCGTGCTATGTTAACTAGGGATGGGCACAAACTGTGTGATGAATGAAAATTTGTGCCGAATTCTGGCCAGATTGGGGATCAGGAAGCGACGTTCGACACACATGTGGTCGCTGAAGAAATCTCTGAGTTTTGGGGGCTGTTTGGAAAATGAAACCCGCCCAGAAACTCTGGTGTGAAAATGCTAGACAATGGTGGGGTGGAAACACAAATAGGGACCCTCCAAAGCTCGACAGGCACTGCTGCCTGCCAATAACAGAGTTCCCATTCGTTGCAGTGGGACTCAAATCTATATAAGTGTAGGATGAGTGTATGTTCCCTTTGTTGGTGTTGTATTTTTGGACAGAGAGGGTGTATTCGTGAAAGAGCTTCACTGCTGGGGGTGGTGGTGGGATTGCTTAGCTAGCTTAGTCAGTTAGGGGCCAGGGGGCTTTGCTTTGCCCTGGGTTTCTCTGTGTTGTGATTCAGTTTTTGTTCACCGCATTTTTGTTTAGTGGAATTTTCCTGGTGTCTGCTTCCTTAGCGGTTTCCCTTCCCTTTTCATTTTATTTCACCCCCCACACACACACACTTTGGATTGCAGTAAGACGAGGGATTGTTTTTAGGTATTTTGGAGGGGCTGCTTTTGGGGGGCTTCAGCTTAGTTCTCTGCCATTTTACCCCCCCCCCTTTGTTCTCTCTCTCACACACACAGAGCTGTTTTTTTGGGGGGGGGGGGTGATCTGTGTTTGTCTTTACTGCCCACTGACTTTACCGCCCATTGCTCTCCATTTGAAACTCCCCTACTGATGTGCTTCTCCTTGGGGGGTGATCTATGTTTGTCAGCCTGCCTCCCCCACCCTGCCTTGAGGGACTTATTCCAGAGTTACTGGGGTGACTTCCCTTTACTTCCAGCTCTCCATTTGAAATCCCCCACACACACCTGCTTCTCCTCAGGGGGGGCATCAATCTGTACCTGTCTGCCTGTTGCCCTGCCTGCCTGCCTGCCTACCTCTTTCCCTCTCTGGCAACTGACCCACTTGATTAACTGTCCTGGGCTGCGGTTGAGTTGGGTGCTTGTCTGGTCAGGAGTTTGGCATCATGGGAGGGGGTGGAAGGGGTTGCGCTCATGGCCATGGGAGGATGCCATCACTTTCCCCTGTGCCAAGTGGTCATGGGCAACGAGCACAGCCTCCCCTCCAGCAGAGGATGCCTCCAGCACATCACTGGAGATCTCAGTGCCCACTTACTCTGCTCCATCCACATCCACAGGCTCTTAACTGTGGCTTGAGAGTTTTTGGCGTTACTGCCTAAACTGCAGCATGAAACTCTAGAAGGGAGGATAGTAACAGCAGTGACTTGGAGGGTGGTGGTGATGCATCCTCCCCTTCCACACCCCAAGATTCCCAATTCCCTGCTGTTCCTGCTTCCCTTGGTGTGCCCCCATCTAGCACTCCCTGGCCAAATGCCATGAAGCAGCTGTGGCTCCCACCTGCTCCAACCATGGGCATGGGGCCATAGTTCTACTCCACCACATGGAAATACTTCGTACCCTGGGGAGTGACCCATGCATGGTGGGGTGCACCAGTTGCCTGGCACACAGGCTGCATGTGTTGGTGAGGGATGCCCTGGGGCTTGGGGAGTACTGCTAAGGGGGGATGGAACGCTACCACCCTTGAGATTAGTACCCTGCTGGAGAACTGCTGGTGCCTGGCCAGCCACTTCTTGCTGCATGTCTCTTGCAGGAAGGGGAGGGGCACAGACAACAGCTCATTCAGGACATGGCCAACCGGTGGAACTCAACCTACACCATGATTGCACATTTGGTAGAGCAGAGGAGCACAGTGCAGGATGTCACCTCCTCCATGACCATCCAGCATGAGAAAGCTTAGCATCAGCTCCCAATGACTGGCTGATCCTCTCCCAAATGGATCAGGTCCTAAGGACATTCCAGGACACCACCAACATGCTCTGCACCCACATGACCAGCCTGGGGCAAGTCATCCCTCTCATTTGAAGGCCCAAATGGGTGCTGGACACTGTGGTGCAGCTAGACCCTGAGAGGATGCCAGTTCTCCCATGGGTCAGGGCCTTGGCAGATAGGTTGCGAGCAGGCATCAACAACAGGTTGCATCCTCTCAGTGAGGAACGGGAGTACAAGCTGGCCTGCATGTTTGACCCCTGCATCAAGGGCAACATTGCCTGTTCAGTGGAAGTGTGGCCTCTGCTGCAAGGTGTGTAGGTTCCCGAGCCTTGGATGCAGCCAGAGGCAACAGCAGGCAGAAGAAGCTGAGGAGCGGGAGGAGGAGGGGAGGATGGAGGAGGGTGCATGGCCCGATAGGAGATGGGTGGGTGAAAGTCCCCAGTTCTGGTTGTCAGTTGTGAAGTGGGAGGTCAGGAGCAGCACTGGGGGGCGGGGGGGGGGGGGGCTAGGCTTGCGATGGCAGAGGAGTCCATTGAGGTGATGGTCAGGGTCCCCTGAGCCTGCCAGTTCTGACGCCCTGAGTACTGGGTGTGCAAGAAAGTCATATGCTAGCATAGCGATCAGTCTACTTTCCCACACTCCCACCAGTGTGCAGAGTGAGTGGGTGTTCTTCCACCTGGGAGACATCCTCAGCTAAGTACCAACAATATATCCTGTGGTTGCAACAACTTAAAATTTTAAATCACAATATATTCAAATGATAAACAAAGTATAACAGTCGAATTTGAACAGAAGTTTCATCCAATATATAACACTCTCAAACACAAAGAAACATGGTTCTTCCTTCTACTGTAATTGTATACATTCTAATTGTGTACAGAAGTTCACAAATAACAGATTGGAATCTTTCCCCTTTTTTTTGAATGCTGACGTGTTTTCTAGATAGTTTCCACGTTTCGAGGAGAAACCTTCTTCTAAGCAGATTCCATCGTTCTAAAATTGTAAAGAATATACAATGAAATATATACAGTATCATGAAACCCAGTATAAAAAGCCTCAGCGTGCCAAAGGTCACCAAGGACTCACCAACCAACAGTGTCAAAGTTTCTTATAAGTAAAACTCAATAGTTTCAAATCTGTATACAAATATACAATAATTATAACAAATTATATCTCATATGGTGGCCCTGAAACCAAACAAAAGAGTTCTTCAGATGCCATAAGCCTCCAGATACTCACCCACAATATCGGGGCTTTAGAAACAACAGGAGAAGAGTTAAATGGGCAGACACTCATAATAGTAGATTTGATTTGGAATCATCTGAAGGTGAGGAGTCTGGAGCCACTTTGGGTGAAGAGGATAACTATCGAGGTAGCTGATCTACCAGAAGACAAATTCAAAGAGAATATTTTTTTCGTCCCTGCCCAGGATTACGGTGCAGAAGGAGGACCTGATAGTTAGATAGTGGCTGGTCTAGTTGGTTTACTAGATATCCTCAGCTTCCACCACTCCCACCTGGACCTGGCCAAGGTGGATGAGTTGGCCTTCCTGAAGGTCAGCCTCCCCTTGCTGGGCCACGCTGCTCTGGACCTGGAGGACTAAGATCACGTCTTCCGGTTATCCTCCCACATGTCCCCCCATTCCTTTTCCTCTCTGGGTGATCCCAGCATGTGACTCACGGGTTGTGCCCCTTGCGCTTGGGTAGAAAGATGGCCACCTCTGCCAGGCAGTGTTGGGCTTGCCCCACAGCCAACACAAACAAAATCAACCTCACCCAGAAGAACCCTAGTACCTCCTGGAGCAATATCTTCCTCGTAGCACTATCTCATAGTATTTGTCGGCTGTGACTCATTGTTGTCACATCATTTGTTCAGGCTAATTTAGGGGACTTCCAGTGATCCCAGGCACTGGAAGCAGCCTGTGTAAATCGCTCCATGTAACACTGGCCTGGCAAGCGAATCCTTCCTGGGAATGGAATGTTGGCAGCTGGTTGCGGTCCCCGAAACAGCAAGTGCTGTTGTGTGATTCTCATTTGGGGGGGGGGCACACCATGGTGGAGTGGCCACGGGGCGGGAATTCTGTGGCCGAGTCTGCCCAGAAAAGTTTTTGTGGAGCTATTCCTTTTCTCCAAAAGCACTGGCAGGGTGATTCCACAGGAGCCGGGCAGGCATGGTATGCCAATTGAGTCCTCCTAGTTCCCAAGGCGACTTGTCTTCCTTCCCATGGCATTTTGTCTTCCTTCCCAGGCCACAGTTCCAACTTGTCGGCATCACATAAGGTTTAGGCGACTTGGGGGACTCCCACAGGGCACATCACATAGTCTGCATCATTCACCCCACTACCTGCGCTTGGCAGACCCTTCCTGGGCATGGGACCTGGGTAGCAGTCAGTTTCAGTCACTGATGTTGTTGAAGTTCCAGTGTTTTTTGGGGGGGGCAGCCTATGGTTGGTGGGCCATGGGACCGGGGTTGGGCTTGTTGTGACTTTGCCTTTCAAAGGTCCATGATGTGTCCCTTTGCTTCAGGAATCCAGAGCTATCCCCTTTCGACCACGCCACAGCCAGGTTGATTCCAGGGGCAGGGCGAGTGCTGGGCACAGCAGGCCAACAGAGTCCAAGTTCCCAGGGCAACTTGCTGTCCTTTCCATGGCTGCTTTCCACAACCTGGGATGTGACTGCTCTCACATACATCCCCTTCCTCCCACACCACTGGTGGGGTGACTGATTACGGGGCGCACCATGCATCCCTCTCTCCCCCTGTCCCTGGGATTTGGGTGTTTGCTTGTGTGGCGGTGAAGTACAGGAAAGGGTAGGACTGGCCCCACTGTCAAGGTGATTGCTGCTGTTGCATGGCCATACTCTTTCCCCAGGACCTTGTCCTGGAGTTTGGGTCATCTTTCTGTTTCCCTTTCTTTCTCTCTTTACGCCCAGCCACCAGCCACCCCCACCATTTGTGGGAGGAGTGATTACCAGGCCCGCATTATCAGTCTGCTGGCAAGGACATGCAGTGCTTGTAAGAGCCCCTTTATAGTGGCATGAGCCATTACATCCACAGGTGTGGGGCGCTGTGGCATCTTCCTTGCCTGGGATGGCTTGGGGTTTTCAAGGCAGCACGTCAATGCACGGTGCTTGCTTTGGCACTTGGTGGCTCCCCTTCTCATCTGAGAGGGCCTTCCCTTCATTCCCTGGGCCATGGCCATCCCCTTTCATGCTCCCCACTGGCATGGCAGCTGCAGCCATCCTGTCTCTCATTCTGCTATGAAGGTGCTGCTTGCTGGACTAGGTGGGGGCAAGGGCCTTGTTTTGGAGCAGTCTAGAAGATGCCATTTTGTTGGTGTTGTGGGAGGTGTGTGCCCCACAGCTGTCAGCCTTTGCTCATGATGCCATCAAGGTGATTGATTGCTGGTTGGCTGAACTTTCCCCCCAGCACTGGGGTTGGCTGGCAGATCTTCCTCCTTGTCATCGCCATCCTCCTCCTGGGGTCAAGGCGTCCCTTTTCACTTGCTCCCCACTGTCAAGGTGACACTGATGGGCTGCATGGGCAGTGGGCACTGAGAGCATGTCCCCAGGCCCTTTTGGGGAGGGTCTTCCTTCTTTCCCCTTGTTCCAAGGGTCTGAATGTCTGGGGGTCCTTCCCCTTGTTAGATGGCTCCCTGTGACTCAGCATACTGGCACCATGATGAGGGCCAAGTGTTCCTGGGTGCTGAATCACTGAGGAAAATGTCATGTTATTCAGGCTGGTCATGGGCTCCACTGCAGACTCACAGCCATCCCCTCTCTGCTGGCAAGGTGACAGCTGGCCACCGGTGCAGGGTGATCCTTCCAGGATGTTGCTGGAGGTCGCCAATGACCTTTCCTCCTGTGCCAGCCACAAGCCAGAGCCTTGATGAAGGGGAGCCTTGATGGCATACAGGGGAGAAATCAGGGGGCCTTCCATTAGTTCTGTCTTGAGCCAGCCCCTTCTACTCACACTACGGGTGAGGGCATGGGCTCCCCAATCAAAGATGACTATGCGAGGATAGCAGAGCACACACGGCCAGGCCAACCCTTCTCAGGAATTCAGTGTTGTTGTTCATTCCATCTGGAGCCACCCCTTCCGGTTGCTGTCTTTTTTCTCTAAGTTGGCCGCAGAATGGGTCGGGTTTGGGTATTTGTTCTATTGGGTGGGCACTGGGCCTTGAGCCATCCCCTGACTTGCCCATTGCTCACTTCAGCTCTTCTCTGAAATGGCATCCCCTTTATTCAGTGCATCCTGGCCAACCACTCCCTCCCACACGCACCACTGGCATGGTGAATGTAGTCTTTGCCCATATCACACTCAGCTGAGAAGGTGTTGCTTACTGGGTGCAGTGCCTTGTTTTAGAGTTGTCATGTGGTGGTCTCTGTTGACATTGGGGGTGGGGGGCTGCATTGCCAAACATACCACACTCACCCCACTGTCAAGGTGATTCTTGGTTGGCCAATCTTTTCCCCTGAGCTTTAATTATATTTAGGGTTTACAAATTATGAGATATCATGGGAAGAGCTTTTTTTAAAAAAGAAAGTTTTATTATTTTCAAAAGTGAAGCATTATAAACCAAGAATAGAGATTTCCCAATGATCCTAAGGTCCGAACATCAGGTAGAGAAGAAAGCCTTTATTTTTATGATGTCAGTCTCGGCAATGGTAATCCATGAAAGCTACCGAGCCCAGATTTTACTTAGGCTTGGCATTTTATACTAGGGGGTGGGGACGCACAGAAAGGAAGGGGACAGTGTCATACAGCATCATATTTGTTTACAAATCATATGATATAGCTCCGCCTAACTAGCTGCTCAAGTGTTAGGAATGTTTCTATCTAAATGTTGCTAATTGCTTGCCGTTCCCATGGTTCTTTAGCCCAGCCTAAGAACAATAATGTTGCACACTAAACAATGTAAGACTGTTAGCTACAGTGGTCCGTTGGAGCGGGAGCGCACAGGAGTGCAGCTCTGGGAGTGAGGAGCCCAGGGGGCGGGCACATGACCAAGCCCCGCCCCCTCCTCGGCTTCCCCGAGCAGCGCAGAGGCGCAGCGCCCCGGGGAAAGCCCTGCTAGGGTCTTTATTGTTTTTAATGTTTTGTTTTAATATTGATAATTTTATCATTGTTCCTTTTATGACTGTGTGCTGCTTTTCCAGAGACTTGCTCAAGGTGGCATATAAATTTTCTCAGTATACCATTTTTTATCTGGGCACATGGCACATAAGTACTGGAGAAATTTCACCAACCCTTCAGCAGCTTCCACCCCATCAGTTTGGTGTAGTGGTCAGGAGTTGGACTCTAATCTGGAAGAACCGGGTTTGATTCCCCACTCCGCCACATGCAGCTGCTGGTGTGACCTTGGGCCAGTCACAAGTTCTCTCAGAGCTGTTCTCTCATGAGCAGTTCTCAAAAGACCTCTCTCAGCCCCACCTACCTCACAGGGTGTCTTGTTGTGTGGAGGGGAAGGGAAAGGGATGGGTGGTGCACATGTCCTGGGTATCTCAAGTCTACTTGAAACCTGTGGTTTCAAGGGAGCAGGAAGAGAATGAGGGTGTGTTCTTTACGCTTATTTTTATTGCACAAAGTATTGGATGGGGAAGGGAATGGAGGAAGAGCAGGTCAGTTTCACTCACCTGTGGAGGGGAGCCTGAGGGGTGGGTGTTGCCTTCTGACACGCTTCGGGTATGTTAGGGGGTGTGGCATATGCAAATGAGTTATGCTAATGAGCTCCTGCACCTCTTTTTCTACGAAATGACCCCGGTTAGCTAGATGTTGTTAGTGTTCCACGTAACAGCAAAGAATCTTGTTTCATTGACCTTGCATTTCAAAGCTTCTAACTTACTAAGCAATATGCAGAGTTCTATTCAGCATAATTATTGATTAATTTTTCTTATTGCTTCAAAACTAAAAAGAATAAGAAAAAAGAAATCAACACACAGCATACAACAGATACAGAGTTGGTACTTGAACAAATTAGGTTTGTCTAAATAGAATTAACTTATACACCCATTTATCAGTTTGAAAGTTTAAAAATATGAGCTTATATTTCAGTTCTTAGGTATTAAAGTTTTCCTCCAACCATTTATATGGTCTTGCCCAGTTTTTTTCAAAGGATTCTTCTTTTTTATCTTGTAACTGTAGAATTAATTTATCCATTTCAGCTATTTCTAATAACTTATAAATTATTTCTTTTTTTGATGGGACTTCTTCCTTCTTCCAATACTTTGCATACAAAATCCTTGCCATAGTTAAAACATGTACAATCCTATATGTATTTAGTTTTCTGAATGACTCTGGAATAATATTCAATAAAAACAATTCTGGTATAGTGGTATGCATCATTTTTTGTAGCATTTCATGTATCCATATCCAATATTTCTTAGTTACATTACAGGTCCACCACATATGAAAAAAAGAGCCAGTATTTTGTTTGCACTTCCAACATGCATTTGACATATTTGGGTACCATTTCGCTAACATTTCAGGTGTCATATGCCATCTATAAAATATGTTATAGCTATTTTCTTTGAAGGAGGGTCGCTTTTGTAAATTTTATATTTATTTTCCATACCTTGGGCCATTGATTATATTATATATATTATGCCCTATATTTTGTGCTCATCTCATAATTGTCTTTTTAACTATTTCATCTTGCAATTCCAGGTCTAGTAACACAGTGTAAAACAATTTTATAAGTTTTACCTCTTTACCCATCAACATTTTGTCTATTTCAGTATGGTCGTCATGAAAACTGATTTGTTTATCCTTTACATATCTGGATTCTAGTTGTAAACTTTCCCACTAGTTCAAATCAAGACCCTAAATTTGGAGAATGTCTGGCAATTTTAAAGAATTTTTCTTGTCTAGTAAATCTTCATATCGCCATAGTTGTTCATTAATAAAAAAATTAGGATTGGGGGGTTAGCGGCAGATGGCGATGGCCGCCTAACTTGAGAGCTCTCCATCCCCCGCCAGATTTTCTATCTCACAACCTCCGATAAACTGAATAACGCAAAATTCTTTTCCCAATTTTTGGAATGGGAAAGTCTGGGGCATCGAAAAATCGAAAATCCGCCCCCGTGCCGCAACAACTCACACAATTCTTCACAAAAGAAGACGTCAGGCCTGCACGGGAAAATCACACCCAGACCACAACCAAAATGGCCGACGCTACCCAAGACTCTACTGAAGAAGCCGACGAGACAATTATACTGCGACATGAATTTTTCTTGACAATAAATCACCTAGAAAAAACTATTACCGAGCAGATCCATGCAGCAATAAAGCCACTGAAAGACGAATTGAAGTCCATAACGGAAACGCTCTCCGAAGTAGCCCAAGCTGCAGAAACAGCTCTGGAAAACTCTATAGCTTCCCAGGACGACATCAGGAGCCTGCAATCGCATGAGGCCTGGTCTAGAAATAAAATAATGACTCTTGAAAATAAACTAAAAGAACGTAACCTCAAAATTCGCGGCCTCCTGGAATTATGCGAGGGTGAGTCTGACTTGAAATCTTTTATAGCTACATGGCTGATTGAGTCGCTTGGGCTAGAAAATCCCTCAACCCCTATCTTGGAACAAGCTTACCGTTTAGGTTCAGTTTCAGGCCGCCCCGACTCCTTTGTGCGTGATGTAGTCATTACCTTACAAGACACGTCCTATAAGTCTACTATTCTAAATAAAGCCCGGAGAGCCGGTGGTCTGACATTTCAAAACTGCAAGATCTTGATCCTTCTAGATCTTTCCCAGGAGACCCTACAACACAGGCGAAATCTGAGGCCGATTACCCAATCTCTACAGGACCACAACTTACGCTTTCGCTGGTCTACCCCGACTAAAATCCTAGTGATCCATCAAGGCCTACGTCTTACCGCGTCTGATCTTCTTAGCGGCCACAAGCTCTTAGAAGCTTTAAACATCTTTCCTGAAGATCCTCCTTCGTCTCCCCGTTCAACCCCAGAAGCATCGGATCGTCCGACTCCCGAAAGGCACAAGCAACGCTGGAATAGAGTCCATAGACGCACAAAGGACTACCCATGACTCCTTCTTTAGTAACCACCAGTTTTTCAACCGCAATTTTAGCGATTATTTTCCTTTCCCTCGGCCGTTGAAACCCTGCTCCAAGTATTTCCTAGTTACAATTGATACTTTTACTAAAAAGTTTTAAGCTTCCTCTCTAACTAACCACCTGTTTATCCTACTACAAGCCCTGAGACGCCCCATCTTTCCCTAGGTTAAAGAAACTATGAAGCGCGTTTCTTCTAGCTATAGTTGATATTTTTACTGTAAAGTGTTAAGTTTCATTTATCGGTGTTTAAGATGTTTCATTATTTCTATATCCCTTAAATTTGTAAATCATATCCCTTAAAGTATTGGTGATGTCAACCATTATATTTTCTTGTTTCCCCTCCATACCTCTGATCACTTTTTGTTTCTTATTTTACATGCCTGCACCCCCTGACTCTTTTTTATATGTTAGTTTTTAAACTGGTGATGTTAACCTGTATAATTTTTGTTTCCCCCCCCCCTTTTTTTTCCCCCTTTGGTTTAACTTATTTACTTATAATAACAAAGGTGATGATAACCTCTTTTTGTTCAATATTTTAAACAGCTCCTTTAAAGTCACCCCCTCTCCTTTTAATTGTAGTTATTCTCTGTTGAATATCATTATCTAACTTTTGTCCTGGGTATTGCCTATCTAGGAGAAATCTTAGACAAAGTCTGGAACGAGCCTTCTTTTACTTTTGAAACAAGAGTTCCAAACTTGACACTCTACCTATTAATTTTGAATATATATCCTGAAGCAAGGTATTTAATTCTATTTATTTTACTTTCTGGTTTAGCCACTTTTCAAGGGATTAATAAAACCAACTGTTGACTAACTCACGTTATAAGATCTTGAAGTAATGTTCATAGGTGGTAATTTATAGATTCAACATTATTGTGGTATAAGTTAAGTTAATGTCTACAGAAAATGGGACAACTGTTTTTTGTTCTAGCACACCCTAAAAGGTAGCAATTACTGTTTAAAGTGACTAGTTTTCAATTACTATAATTTTTTTTTTTTAACTGACAACATCTGTATTAAACCCCGAGGTTACTTTAAAGTGCATTATTAGTCATAATCTGGTAGGGAGATGGTATGGTATTGTGATCGTCTCCCCCCAATTGTTTTGTAAACTTAATAATAAACCTTAACTAAAACATTTTACTGACTCTACTCCTAGTTTACTAGGAAGAGCGCAGAGACAGATTAGGAAATATTTTATTTTATAATTTTTAATTTCAATTTCATTAAATATCTTATTAATAAATAGTTGAAGGTTCATTTAAGGTTAGAAACTTTCTATTTGCAGTTACTGGAAATCTCTTTCGAATACCATTATCACACACAGACTTACTAAAGGAAAACTCAGATTGATTTGTTACAAAATACCTTTCAATGGGGACTAACATAATGAAAATTGTTTCCCTTAACTGTAGAGGTCTTAATAATTGTCCTAAATGCAAAAGGCTGGCCTCTGCCTTAGCTAAGTTGAAATTTGACATCTTATTCCTCCAGGAAACCCACCAAAAACAATCATTACAGCCTTTGTTCAAGCATAAAAGATTTGGACAACAAATACAGGCCCCTGGTACATCTAAGTCTAGAGGGGTGGCAATTGTAATCTCCAAACATGTTCGATTTGTTCAACATGCTCAATTAGTAGATCCACAGGGTAGATATTTATTTATTAAGGGAACCTTGGAGGACAAAATTTTCACAATGGTATCCATTTACGCCCCTAACGATAATCAGGAAAATTTTTTAAAAGAAACTCTGACCCGTCTGGAACTTTTCCAAGAGGGTCATGTCTTGATCGGAGGCGACTTCAATATGATTTCGGATTCATTTTGGGATCGTTCTTTTAACCCACGTAGTTCCAAAACTCACTGTCCTCCTGAAAACTCTCCAACAGCCTTGCAGAAATTACTATCACATTTTAATTTATACGATATTTGGAGACTACAACATCCCGGTATTAAGGACTATTCTTACTACTCCCCAAGACACGATATTTTCACAAGAATAGATGCTATTTTAGTTTCACCTTCCTTGACTAATAGTATTAGCAACTCCGAAATAGGTCTAAGAACTCTGTCGGACCATGCTTGGACAGAATGTCAATTAATTCTTAACCCCACACCAACCAAAACACGCACATGGTCTTTTAACAAGCAAATTTTATTAAACCAGACTTTTAGTGAAGAAATAGAACAATCAATAGAAGAATACTTTAAATTCAACTCTTCATGTGGAGTCTCATCTCACATCGTGTGGGACGCTATGAAAGCCGTCCTGAGAGGAAAATTTATTTCCATTTCTGCCTCCTACAATAAAAATAGAAAACAAGTTGAAGCAGAAATTTTGACCAAAATTAGAGATCTTGAATTAAAACATAAAAAAACCTGTTCAAAGAAAATATACAAACTCCTTTGAACGAAAGGAAAAAATTAGAAACTCTTGAAACCTCTAGGATCCAGAAAAATCTCCTATACCTCAAACACAAGTATTGGTATCGCCATCCCAGATCTTTAAAATTATTAACCTGGAAATTGAAAAAACAAAACTCCTCAAAAAACATTAATCTGATCATAGACCAACATGGCAATAAAACCTCATCTAACACAGAGATCCTCAAAACATTTCAGACCTATTATCAAGCATTATATAAGTCTCACAAGCCTGACTTAGAGAAAATAGGAACCTATTTGGAGTCCAACAAACTATGCAGGACATTGGCCACCGAGCATAGAGATTTACTTGAAAATCCAGTTTCAATAGATGAGATCAAAACAGCCCTGAAACTTACTAAAACTAATAAAACTCCGGGCAGGGACGGTTTCCCCATAGAATTTTTCAAGCATTTTGCTAAACAGATACTTCCCCCTTTTCAGGCCCTCTGTAATTCGATCCTTCAAACCGGCATATTTCCGGAAACCTGGTCTCAAGCCAAGATTGTGGTAATTCCGAAAAAAGGCCCAGAATCCCTATCCCCGCATCAATTTTGTCCTATTTCACTATTGAATAGCGACTACAAATTATTTTCAACCATAATGACCAACAGGTTAAATAAAATCATTCATAACTACATTAACCCAGACCAAACGGGTTTTATTCCAGGTAGGGATATCGCCGACAACATCAGAAAAACAATAGGAATTATACACACAGGTCTATCCCTCCCATCTGACCTTTGCATATTGGCCCTCGACATTGAGAAGGCCTTTGACAAGGTCGAGCCTTCTTTCCTACTGTCAGTCCTAAGAAATCAATTTGACCAGAGGCACAAGACAGGGCTGCCCCTTATCCCCTTTACTTTTTGCCCTCTGTATTGAACCTCTGGCCAATAGAATTCGCCAATTAAGCTCAATAAGAAGACTGCAGATAGGATCTCAAATCTACAAAATCAGTCTATTTGCGGACGATTTCGTCCTTTATATTGCAAGACCTCAAACCTCACTACCTATAATCGAAGCAACATTGAATGAATTCGCCAACTTGTCAGGTCTTATGGTCAACCAATCAAAGTCAATACTGTACCCTATTAAACTATCCAAACCTTCAGAAACTTATATTCATTCAAACTACCCTTATCAATGGACAACCAATGCTGGGCTTACCTGGGCATACGAATCCCCATTAACATTAAAGATTTATTTAAAGTTAATTATCTAGAAACCATAGATTCCACCAAAAAAACTCAAGAGCAATGGCACTTGCAGCAATTAAACTGGCTAGAAAGAATTACCTCAATCAAATCTTTTCTATTTCCGAAACTTTTATATCTATTTCGTGTATTACCACTTTCAATTCCAAAAACTTTTTTCAATGTGTGGCAGAAAAACTGGACCGCTTTTATTTGGAACTATCATAAACCTCGGATTAGTGTCAAAACTTTATTACGCCCATCAAAACTAGGAGGCACTGCCCTTCCCGACCTTTTTAAATACTATAAGGCAACCGTATTATCAACAATTGTGCGTTTAACTCGATCACAAAATCTCCCTCAATGGGCCGAAATTGAGGAACAATTCCTAAAGAACAAAAATTATCGTACATCACTCTGGTCCAGATCAAACGAACATCTGATCGGATACACTACCCACCCATTTATGACAGCTATATTTAAAACTTGGAGATCAAGTCGTAACTTTCTTGCTCCCGGTATTTCATTACTTTCTCAATTTAAGGACCAGGACTGGTTCCCCCCAGCCCAACATCCAGCCGCTTATGTCCGCTGGACAAATGCAAATTTACAAACCCTATATGACCTAACCAGTAGAAATAAATTATTGGATAAGACTAAGCTAGACGAGAAAGCTAATACCTCCCTTCCCTGGTTTGAATACCTCCAAATTCAACACCTTTTCAGCTCTAAGGCCCTTAAAGATACATGTGCCAGACCGCTTACCAACTTCGAAAGGTGTCAGAATCTGCCAATTCAGCCAATGTATTTTTGCATGCATGTCTTTACCTATCCTATGTATCTAAGGTATATTTGAACCTATGTAACCGTAATGCATTATTCCTGTCTTGGTCGGGAGGGTGACAACCATGATTTGCGAGAACAAGGAGGCCTCACATCTCTGCCTCCGCATTCCAGCTGCTCCGGCAGGAACGTCAAGGGGAGGATGCTTCTCATCTCTTATCAAATGCAAAAGAACCTTGGAGCCATTGATTGTTATGTGAACTCGCAACATCTGAGGGGTCTGGTTTGGGAAAGGAAATTTACTGCTTAACACCTCACTTTTTTCCTGTGAGAACCAAACGGTCAAGACACCTTTTAGCCCGCCAATTTTCCCTTAAGGGGATTGGCTATCTATGGGTAATTCAAACTCCTTGGAATGGTATAATAGACCCGCTTGTATTATTTGTCTCATCTCTGACAATAATCCGAGATGCTGTACTAATGTAGGAATAGGTAATAAAGAACTGTGGTTAACCAACCAAGATCTGATCCTTGACTACTTTGAGCAGAACTCTCACAGATTGTCAGAGATCTGTGTTTGGGACTCAGCCGTTCCTGACCATGTCAGACGACGACGCGGTCCCCCTCAAACCTACTACTCCCGAAGAGACTCCCGTTACCCCGAAGGATCCGGGGAACGGGGGTGGTGGCGGCGGAGGAGGTCCCGAAGTGCCGGTGACCACGAGCCAAGGGGCTCACTATATCCCGCGCCGGGTTCCTCATCAGAGCGTGACCCCCAAGTACGCCTGGAGCCATTTCGGTCATCGGACCGTGGATTCGTGGGTGCACGACCGGAAAGGAGTGAGGGTTTCGCTCACCGGAGACCAGCTCGATCGAGGGAGACCGAGTTACCTCGGAGACGACCGCGAGCCGATCTACCGTGGAGAGCCGCATCGCCCGCCTTTCGAAGGAGAGGGGACGGGTCCGTATGGGCCCGATCCGTACCGCGAGGAGCAGACGGTCCCCTTTGATCAGATGATGGGAGAGTTGCGGCTTCAACTCACCGCCGAGCTCCGCGAGTTGGCCCTCGATCTCCAGCACCAATTTCGAGACGCTATGAGGGCAGTGCAAGGAGCTCTCCCTGGTCAAGGGATAGGAGCCCCACTACAACCAGCGGTGCCCGGAGGGGTTCCGGTTCAGCCACAGGCGCCCGCTCTGCCGGCACAACCAGTCCAGCCGGTCGTTCCGGTTCCGGCGCCAGGGCCCGTTCCAGTGCCTGCCCCGGCCCCGGCCGCTCCGGTCGCCCGCCCAGCCCCCTCCGACCCTTTGACGACCACTTTCGATGGGGACCCGGAGAAGCTACGTTTCTTCATGCTGGAGATAGAGAGATTCCTGGACAGTTGGGGCCACCTCTATCCCACCGAGAGAGAACGGATTGGCTACATCGGGTCCAAGCTGAAAGACACTGCCAGCGACTGGTACGTGAGCCTGCACGACACCCCAGGACCTGAGTTGCGTTCCCTGAACAATTTCATGTGGGCCCTCCGTCATCAGTTCGAGGACCCCCTGGGTGAGGAAAAGGCCCGTAATCAGCTAAGAAAGCTGTTCCAGGGGAGATCGTCGGTGAGGGACTACACTGACAAGTTCAGGCGCATCGCGGCTAAGATCCACGGATGGCCGGAGGAGCTATTCATGGAGAAGTATTGGGAGGGCCTGAACCCGGAGATCTACGAAACCGTGCTGTTGGGGGGCCGCCCGGGCACTTTGGCCACCTGGATGAGAGCTGCCATCGACATGGAGGAGCGTTTCGCCCTGATAAAAATGGGAGCGTCGGTGACGGCGGCCAGCAAAGCAGCCCCTAGAGCGAAGCCCCGATCCAGTGTGCAAGACGTCAGAGATGCGAGATTTCGACAAGGGTTGTGCATGAAGTGTGGGGAGAGTGGCCATTTCGCCTCCGCCTGCCCAAGAGGGGGGGGGAAAGGCCCGAAGACCTCAACCCCCAGAGCGGGGAGCACCCCTAGCCGTGGCAAAACACCAATGAAACCCCGGGCGTTGCAGCTGGAAGGAGCTGCCTGTGACCAGGGGGAGCTGGAGCTGATGGAGACGCAGATGTCGGGAAACTCCAACGGCCTGCAGTGAGCGGCGCAGAGCTGCAGGTCCCTCGCCAAGAAGCGCCATCTCCGGTGAGCATCCCCGGCCCCCTATTATATATGGTAGTGACTGTAGTGACCCCTGGATCAGGTACCCACATGCGGGTACGCGCTCTAATTGACTCTGGGTGTGCGCGAGACCTGATCAGCCCCTTGGTGGTGGAAGGGCTGGGACCAAAAGTCACCCCGCTGTTGGAACCCCTAAAGTTCACTCAAATGGATGGGTCGGAAATGAAGGAGGAATGCATAGCAGAGACTGAGAGCTTAATTTTGGGGACGGGGGAACACTGGGAGAAGCGGGCTTTTGTCATCACCCCAAACGCTCAGTTCCCCATGGTGTTGGGCAGCCCTTGGCTCGGGGCGCACGACCCTTATATTAAATGGAGCGAAGGGAAGATCTCGTGGGTGGACGAACGCTGCCTTAAACATAGATGGGACCCGGAATGGGGACCGGGACCTCCGACCCCTCCTCCCCCGGTCCCCGCGCTCGCTCTCACCCCTACCATGGTGCCCAAGGAGTATAGAGATTTGCTGGAAGTGTTCAGCGAGACTGAGGCGGACGAGTTGCCCCCCCATCGACTGTCGGATTGTGCCATAGAACTACTCCCAGGAGAAAAACTCCCAAAGGGGAAATTATACTCCATGAGCCCGTTGGAGCGGGAAGAGTTGCGAAAGTTCTTGGACAAAAATTTAGCGCGGGGTTTCATCCGCCCAGCCAAATCCCCCTTTGCGGCGCCGGTGCTGTTCCGAAAGAAAAAGGATGGGGGTTTACGACTATGCACTGACTACCGGGGGCTGAATGCGGTCTCCACTACCAACGCTTACCCCCTCCCGTTAATAAAGGACCTCTTAGCGGAAGCTGCTAAGGGGAAGATTTTTACCAAGTTGGATTTACGGGATGCCTATTTCAGGGTGCGCATCAGGGAAGGGGATGAATCCAAGACTGCCTTTAATACCCCCTTGGGGCAATTTGAATATCTAGTGATGCCGTTCGGCTTAAGTGGCGCGCCCGGGGTCTTTATGAGTTTAATCAACGAAGTGTTGCACAAGCACCTATTTAAGGGCGTGTTATGTTACATAGATGATATCTTGATCTATTCTACTGATAAGAAGGCACATGTGACTTTGGTCAGGGAAGTCCTCGCCACCTTACTGAAAAACCAGTTGTATGTGAAACTGTCTAAGTGTGAGTTCCACCGTGAGTCCGTAGACTTCCTGGGCTACCGCATCTCTCAGAAGGGTTTGGAAATGGACCCGGGGAAGGTGGAGGCTGTGGTGCAATGGGAGGCTCCGCGAACGAGAAAGCAATTGCAGAGCCTCTTAGGATTTTGTAATTTTTACCGAACCTTCATCAAGGACTTTGCTAAAGTCACTCTCCCCTTAACGGACTTGTTAAAGACAAAGGGGAGAGGGCCCGAGGCCGGGAAGCCAGGAGAAAAGTTAGCTTGGAACGGGGAGTGTCAGAGGGCGTTTGAGACTTTAAAGACTCTTTTTACTTCAGAGCCCATTCTAGCGCACCCTGACGAAACCAAGGAATTTATAATCCATGTAGACGCGTCTGATGTAGCCATGGGGGGGGGCATATTACAAAGTGGCCCGGAAGGGAAATTGCACCCGCTGGCTTATATTTCGAAAAAGTTTAATGAAACAGAAAGGAATTGGTCGGTTTGGGACAAAGAAGCCGCAGCCATTAGGTTAGCGCTCACTACGTGGCGGCATTGGTTGGAAGGTGCGCAGACTCCGTTCGAAATATGGACTGATCATAAGAATCTGGAGGCGCTGCGCACTCAGCGGTCCCTCAACGCCAAGCAGCTACGATGGGCCGATTTCTTTTCTAAGTTTAACTTTGTGCTTAAACATTTTCCTGGGAAAGCTAACTCCTTGGCAGACGCGTTGTCCAGGTTGCCCCAACATGAAAGTGTCAAGGAAGAGGTGTTTGACTCCATGTTCTCCCCCCAACAGTTAGGAGGGGCGGTGGTCACCCGGAGCCAAGCCAAAAAGGCCCAGTTGGACATTGGGAAATGTGATTGGGGGGGGGGGGATTATGCTCCTGAGGAGATAGAGGAATTGGAAGCGTTGGAAGAATGTTCTAAGAGAGAGGATCAATGTTGGCTGCATGGAGACAAACTAGTGGTGCCGAAGGCCAAACGCAGAGAAATATTGTTAACCTGCCACTCTTCCAAGCTAGCCGGGCACTTTGGTTTCCTAAAAACTCTTAATTTGATCCAGCGTCAATTCTGGTGGCCGCGCATGCGCCGAGACGTCTCCGATTTCGTCTCGGCTTGCCAGACCTGTTTAATGTGCAAAAAGCGGGGGGGAAAGTTCCGGGATTGTTGCACCCCTTACCCACCCCGTCAAGACCCTGGGAAGCTATAGCCATGGACTTTATCACCAATTTACCCCCCTCTAAGGGAAAAACAGTTATTTGGGTGGTGGTAGACACATTTTCGAAGCAAGCGCATTTCACCCCTTTCAAGCAATTGCCCACCGCCAAAGGGATGGCCAAAGCTTTTTTCAATCACGTGATTAAATTACACGCTTTTCCGAAGAGAGTGGTTTCCGACCGCGGTAGTCAGTTCGTTGCCAACTTCTGGCGGGAGCTCCTGAAAATGATGGACATTGAACCCGCCCTAAGCTCGGGTTACCACCCAGAGACCGATGGCCAATCCGAACGAACTAATCAAATTTTGGAGCAATTCCTGAGATGTTACACTAATTATCACCAAGATAACTGGGTGGAACTGCTGCCGTTTGCAGAATATAGTTACAACAATGCAGTGCACTCTTCCACGGGGGTCTCCCCTTTCATGGCAGTGGGGGGTTTCGAGGGGAAACCATTGCCTACTATTGAAGATGTCCCCCAAGCTCCCCCCTCGGATTTTAAAAGGTGGTGGTCCAGTCTCCAGGACTCATGGCCTCTAATAGGCAAAGCATTGGACCATGCCAAAGAGGATTACAAAAAATATGCTGATCGCGGGCGAGCACCAGGATGGGACCTTCAACCCGGGGACTCTGTCTATCTCTCAACTAAAAATATCCATGGGTTGCAGCCCAGCAGAAAGCTAGGATGGAAATATGTTGGACCCTATAAAGTGCTACGCAAAATATCTGATGTGTCTTTTGAACTAGAACTGCCTAAATCACTGAGTTCTGTGCACCCTGTGTTTCATTTCAGCCTGTTGAAGAAAGATCCTGGGCCGAATGCTTGGCATCCAGCTCCTCCAGTTCCTCCTCCACTGATGAAGGAGGGGGGCCCTCACTTCGAGATAACTGAAATTCTTGATTCCAAGATGCGAAGAGGCCGATTATATTACTTAGTTAGATGGCTAGATTTCGGCCCGGAACACAATGAATGGATTCGCTCAGAACATGTTCATGCTCCTAAACTAACCAAACTATTTCATAAAATGTTTCCTGATAAAGCTAGGTGAAGAAAATTATGGGGAGGGCAGGGTGTCAGAATCTGCCAATTCAGCCAATGTATTTTTGCATGCATGTCTTTACCTATCCTATGTATCTAAAGTATATTTGAACCTATGTAACCGTAATGCATTATTCCTGTCTTGGTCGGGAGGGTGACAACCATGATTTGCGAGAACAAGGAGGCCTCACATCTCTGCCTCCGCATTCCAGCTGCTCCGGCAGTAACGTCAAGGGGAGGATGCTTCTCATCTCTTATCAAATGCAAAAGAACCTTGGAGCCATTGATTGTTATGTGAACTCGCAACATCTGAGGGGTCTGGTTTGGGAAAGGAAATTTACTGCTTAACACCTCACTTTTTTCCTGTGAGAACCAAACGGTCAAGACACCTTTTAGCCCGCCAATTTTCCCTTAAGGGGATTGGCTATCTATGGGTAATTCAAACTCCTTGGAATGGTATAATAGACCCGCTTGTATTATTTGTCTCATCTCTGACAATAATCCGAGATGCTGTACTAATGTAGGAATAGGTAATAAAGAACTGTGGTTAACCAACCAAGATCTGATCCTTGACTACTTTGAGCAGAACTCTCACAAAAGGATTATGAGAATTTATGTTGAACCCCAGAAAGGTATGATTTCTAAAATATACAAAATATTATTGGAACCTGATCCCTCTGTTCTTCCTTCTTATGTCTATTCTTGGAAAATTGACCTTCATATGGACCTACCTGCGGAGTTTTGGCACTCGGTCTGGTCTTCATATGCAGCGTCATCCAAATCTATAAATATACAACAACAAAATCTAAAGTTATTAGCCAGATAGTACAAGACTCCTTTAACCCTTCATAAAATCAACCCCACTATATCCTCCAGTTGTTGGAAAAAATGTGGTAAAATTGGTTCATATATACATTGTTGGTGGGAGTATGAGGTTGTGGCTCGTTTTTGGAGTAAGATACTGTTTGAAATAGAGAGATTAACAACTTGTAAAATTCCAAAAAAAACCTGAAATCATTTTGTTAAATAACTGGAATGAGACAAATTTCCCTAAGTACACAGAAGAACTACTTACCTTACTCCTGTCGGCAGCCAAGACTATGATCGCTTCTAGCTGGAACAGTGATCTTCCCCCATCTATAGACCTTTGGTATGCAAAAATATGGGACCATTTTATTATGGATAAAATATCGGATAGCCTTAAGAATAACGACTCTCATACAGACATCTACTCCTTTTACGGCCGCTGGCATCCAATCCTTGAAAAACTCGACTTCCTAATGGACACAGCAACACCCAAGCAACGTTCCAACCTTACTAATCTTATTGGAAAGTATGGTCTGTTGTAATTTCTATTTCTGTAACTGCTTTTGTTCGTACAAGTTAATTTTGTTTACATGTTAAATTGAAAAAGTTAATAAAAAATTTATATACAAAAAAAAATATTAGGATTTATAAAAGCCTCCAAGGGTGAGACCCATTTTGGTATCTTTGTATAGGTGGTATTTTTAACTTCTTCCCATACCTTCAGTATGAATGCTTTCAATATATGCTGTTTTAAGTATTTATGAATCTTAGTTTTCTTGTATCATACAAAAGCATGCCAACCTAATTTCAAATCATGACCTTATAGTTTTGTCAGACAGATATCATGGGAGAAGCTGATCAACCAATACAATCATGATATAATTACTAAGAACTTATTTTATGTAAATTTCTATGCAAATCTTTTATATTATTTAGACCCTATAAAGATCTTTAACAATAATAGATACCAACAAATTTTACAGTACATGTGATTTTTCTATATTGAATAAAATGCTTAGGTTGAATACCAGTCCATATGGTCACTCTAAACCTCCAATTGTCAACTTCTTCATCCGTTCAAAGTTCTGACAGTCCCTCCTATTTGTGTTGTTAGCGTTAGTCAAAGACACATTCTTTCTCCTTTTCTATTAATAGCACATCCACAGCTCTGTGCCAATGGAACAGCTCGAAAACCTGTTTTCACTCTTCTTCAGGGCAAATTCCACAGTAGAGGGATCTCGTAAATCCAACTCCGCTCTGTGAAGTGCTTTCAAAACAGATGCTCAGGGGAGCCTTTGTTAGATGGCCCCCATTCCTTTCACTTGCACCACTGGCAAGGTGACTGCAGTGCAGGGACAGCCAACATTCCAAGGGAGCAGTAGCCAGGTCATCATCCTCACAGGGCAGCATGTGTGTCCCAGGCTCCATTCAAAAGTCCTGACCATGGCTGTTCAGTCTGCCTGTTGGCAAAGGGATTATGGGGCATGGCCAAATCCTTCCAGGGAGAATCATTGGTGATCGTGACTTGCAGTGCTGAGTGCATTGTCCTTGAATGCATTCCAGGGCCATCCCTTTCACCCTTCTACTTCCCCAGGCCTGTTTTTCTTGGGTGGTGTTTGGGTAAAATGAGTAGGGGTTCTCCCTGTCATCCGAGAAGTGGCCAGTTGGCTAAGGCCCATGCTCGATGTGAGCAGGGAGACAGATGGCTTGCAGCCCTCCTAAGTCCAGGCCCCTGACTGTGTCCTCAGTTGTGGAAGAAGCTGGTGGTCATGTGGGTCCCAGTTGGGAGCAATCCCCTCTAACTTGGCCTGCTGGCAAGGTGACTGCAAGGGATGATGGGGTTCCTGGGTGTTCGCTTGCTGGGGCTCACTGAGGATTTAAACATCTCCTGTTATTTGAGCTGGTCATGGGCTCCAGTCCAGAGCCATCCCTTCTCACTTGCCCCGCTGGCAAGGTGACTGCTGTCTGCCGGGGCAGGGCAAACCTTCCATGGTGTTCCATTCTTCAATGATGGGCTCCCTCTCACTGCACCCGCAAGCTGGAGCCTGGGTGTGGGGCTGGACACATGTCATACAGGGGAATCTAGGGGGGTTTTCTCACTTCCAGCCAGGGGTCCATATCCATGTCCAGCCAGCCATGCACTCTGGGGTGTTTGCTGTGGATCCAAGTGGCTGTATCCTTCTGGATGTAAGCTGGAGCCCGAGTGGGGGGCACAACATATTGCATCCAAGAGAACTCTGTGGGCTTCTGTCCTCTTGTCTCATGTGGAGCAGCCACCCATCCCCTTTTACTCTTACTGCTGGAAAGGTGTGAGTGCATGGCCATTCCTTCCACGGAACTTGTGATGGGTTGCAGATCTAAATCTCCAGCACCAGTGCTGCCCAATATCAGCTGGAAGGCAGAGCCCAGGTAGGGAGCATGAGTCCGACATAAAACATTTGGGATTTAGAATGTTTGTGTGTGGGGGGGGAGTCCTTTTCTCATTTGCCCTGTTGGGAAGGTGATTGTGGGGTACAGCCAATCCCAGCTGTGTGGTTTTGGAGTCAGCTTGAGCCACCTTGCCACATCCTTCCTTTTGCTGCCTGGTCCTTAACTCCACAACATTCTCATTTGTTCCCTCTCCACTGGGAAGGTGACTGCAAGCAAGCCGTCATGTATCAGAGGCATTTGGGTATGATGCAGGTAATTGCTTAAGTGGCAGCCTCCACACTGTCAAGGTGAGACTGCAGGCCGTGCTTCCTTCCAAGCGGCGGGGGTCCGATGCTGAGTGACCACCACCAGCAGTGACCCTAGCCAGTCAGTCATGTTATGCTTCTATCCGGTCATCCTTCTCTCCTCCTTGCTCACATGCATGATCCTGCTGGCAAGGTGACTGCAATTCAGCATATTAAGGCAGCATCTACCATAGGGGTCTCAGCAGGTGTACAGCTACCATGGTGCTCATGGGGCCCACCCCCCCTAGCAATTTTTATGGGCCTCCTCCCCAAGTCTCAGCTCCCCCCCATTGCCTATTAGCCTGTCAGTGGGGGGATGAGGGCGGTGATGTCAGAGGTGGCAGCAGTTGAGAGAAGAAGAAGAAGAAAAGAAGAAATTGGATTTATACCCCGCCCTTCACTCACTTGGAGTCTCAGAGCGGCTTACAAACTCCTTTTCCCTTCCCCTCCCCACAGCAGACACCCTGTGAGGTAGGTGGGGCTGAGAGAGCTCTTTCCCAAGCTGTCCTTGAGGGAACAGCTGGTACAGAGCTATGGCTTGCCCAAGGTCATCCAGCAGGTGCAAGTGGAGGAGTGAGGAATCAAACCCGGTTCTCCCAGATTAGAGTCCGTGCACTTAACCACTACACCAAACTGGCTCAGAGAGTGGCCTGGGCCAGGCCAGGGTAGGCAGCAAGCATGAATGACAGGGAAGAAGCCTCCATGTCAGGCTACCACCAGGTGCCACCAGCAGGTAAGCCAGGCCAGGTAAGGAGGCAGGCAGGCACCTCCTCTGGCTATGGACAGGTGTGCCCAGCTGCACTCTGGCATGCCAATGAGCCTGCGCGTGGTTCCTCTGTGGCCAGCCTGGCTGCTGCGTGCCTCACCTCTCCTGACCCCAGGAGGAAGCTGAGGGTAGAGGTCAGGCTGCCCTTGGTGCTGTGCAGCAGGAAGTGGCACTGGGGCTTCTCAGGGAGGGAGGCCCCCTGAGCAAAACATTGGTCCCCTCCGAGCAAAAAGTTGCTATCTATGGGGTTGGGTCTTAGGTAGCTGGCTGCTGCGGAGTAGCTCTTGGATGTCCTAGAAGATGTCCTAGAAGACCCAGGACAAGATTGCAAAAAGATCTTTTAACATTGTATTTCACAGGATTTTTTTCTGTAATGATGGTGTTCTTAGAACAAAACAAAACTTTAAAACATTCTGGGGGAGGAGGGGAAGTCCCTCAGGATATTTGTTCATTACTCAAAAGTAGCTGTCTGTAAAGAAAAATTTGGAAACCTATGATCTGGCATTTCAGATAGAAGCTAGACTAGAATAGCTAGAATAGCTAGATTCCTGATAGCTTTGTACATGCAGAGATTTTTTTTTTTTTAATGACAGGATGGTATTCAATTCCAGTGTGAAGTGCAGCACAGCAAACCTGCTGGCTCTGCCCCCATAGTGGCAGATAAGGACAGCCCTGGAAAAACTGGACCTTGAGTGTGAAGCCTTCTTCCAAGGGAGGCTTGTAACAGATTCATCTGATTTATTTTTTTATTGGCAGTTTTGCTCATTTGAGCTTTAAGAATTTAAATGCAGTATTAAAACACTTTTTAAGCCTGATCTAAAACATTTTTTCTTAACAGCACAGCATAAAAACGTACTATATTACACAGTACCTAGTATTCAAAAGGCATGGATCATGATAGAAAAAGAATGTCTTCACCGCTTTTATTTGCATGAAATATTATGGAATAGGCCTAATGATAGAGATCAAAATTCATCCTCCGAGACTTCTGGTCCAAGTCTCAGTGAGGACAGACATGTGCGGAGCTTGTCCACCACATACTGTCTTTCCCCAGGTCCTTTCTTCTATTTTTGTGACTCTTAGACGCTCTCTACTTCAATAGAGAACAAGCAGGAGGCTTGCCCTAGGTTTTGGATGCTAGGCAAAGTGTCCAATAACCTGAAGGACTGTCTCAAAACAGGGGGACCATGGAGGACGTCTGACACCAAGGTCGGGCACTAACTGTAAGCAGGACCATAACAGAGTCTGAAACTACGAACTAAACAAAGATACAACAACCGACGAAATAAAGAAGCTAAGTATTTTATTCTTTCTCTTCTCTAAGGGGGAGTATTGGATACTAATAGCTGGAATAATCGTCCTTTCTTCTCTCCCTGTAGTAAAGAGGCTCAAGTCTTAAAAGAACACCAAAAGGCCATTCAAAAGGAAAGCCTAAACAGAAATGGGTCTGACCGGAAGGGAGAAAGAGGGAGGGTGAAAGCTTACGTGCAAAGAAAACAGAGAGTTTTTACTAACTTCCATTGTTTGCCTTCCAAGGTCTCAGCTCTGCATCGGGTGTGGCATGGTGCGTGTCCACTCAGGAGCAGGAGCGAGGACGACGTGTAAGTAAGAGGGAGGAGCCCAAACAGACGAGGGACGTACCAGCGCAGTGGTGTCAGACAAGCCACGTCGCAGTGATTCAGCACTTTGCCAGGCAAAAGACGAGCAGTGAGGACAGCACAGGCGCAGCTGAGAGCTGAAAAAGAAGATGGCAGCTCACAAGGGACTAATCTATTAAAGCGTGAAGCTGTTAAGCTATAAAGCTATAAAGCTACAAAGAAACAGGGGAAATTAGCAGAAGGAATAGAAAGAAGGAATAGAAATAGGATCTAAAGGGACAAATGAACAAAGGGGGGAATGTGGAAAAGTGGGAATAGTAGAATATAATACTATAGTAGTAGTATAAAGCAAATAAAGTCTACTAAGCAATAACTATTATACAAAAGGGAAATAGATAAGAGAAGAACAGGAAACTAGAAATAATTCTGAGTGGATTTAGATTAAACCTGATCCTTACAAAACTTAATACAAGCTAATAAGCCATATTAGGCAACAGAAATAGATATAAATCATAACAGCCAAACCAAAAGTGTGCTAATAAGAAGGGTTGAAATTTTAACTCGATCTACCTGACCTACTGATAACAAGTTGAAAATGGCAACAGGATCATCAGCACTGACCAGAAAACTTTCATTACCCTCACCATCTATGCAAATACGAGTAAAAGCAAACCCTGCTAGTTTACCACAAATGTCTATGAATGATTTAAAATCAATGATTCAAGAAATAGTGGCCCAGTGAAAACTACAGTGGAGCAGACTGTCTCTACATTATTAAAGTTAGAAATTGAACCAATCCACTCAAAGATGGAGGAAATAAACCAACACATTACAGAACAAATACATATAGAAACAAAAGAAATCAAGAAACATATTGCAGATAATAAACAAAAATCATGAAATTAACAAAAACCATGCAGGAACTAGACACTAAAATTGCCCAAGTTAATGAAGAGTTGCAAGAGCTAACAACTAGAACTGACAAGATGGAAGAGAATGTAATACAACTAGAAATGGATAAAGTGGCTTTTATGATGTACTTGAAACAATTGAGAAGAACTTAAAAGAGGAAATGGCGCAAATAATCTCTGAGCAACTAGAAATTACAACAAAAGAAGATGTAGAGAAGGAAACAGAAGTAATCTATTGGAAGAACTCTTCATATGCGAGGAGGAATAAGTTGCCAAGAGAAGTACATCTTACATTTTATAAGAGGGAAATGCATGATATGATTTTGAAAAACTCATATGAAAAAAAAGTGAGGATAGAACAAGCAGAGATTAAGTTCTTAAAGGACAGCCCATGGAGAGTCAGAGAAAAATGAAGAAATTATACAACATTGATTACCCTACTCCTAACAAATGAAATAAATTTCTGGTGGCCCTTACCGGAAGGAATCTTGTTTAACTTTATGGGTAAAAGATACAATTTGAATTCAGTTTTGAAAAGGGAAGATTTCTTGGAAAAATCTGGAAAAGAACTAGGGTGGCAAGACAAGGAGGACTTATCAACAGAAGAAGAAGAAAATCCAGAAGACGCCCCAAACCATCCCAAGGAAAAAATCTGAAAAAGAAGATAAGAAAGGTGACAAGAAGAAGAAAGAGAGATCCCCGTTCCCAATGTTGACCAGATTCCAATATAGAGCTGAAGATAAAGATAGTAAAGCAAAAAAAAAAGGAGAATAGTAAAATTAACATATTATCAATGTGAATGATTGAACAGTCCACAAAAAAGAAGGAAGACTTTCCACCAGATAACAAAATTAAAAACAGACATTGTTTGCTTACAAGAAACCCATATTAAAAAAGAAGGTGAAAAATACTTAGTAATAAAGAAATTAGGAAATCTTTTCATGGCATCAGACCCACAAAAAAAGAAAAAAGGTGTAGCCATTTATGCTAAAGATTATTTGTGCCCGGAACTAATATTTGCAACAAAAGATGGGAGAATAATTGCAATTACAATACAAAAACAAAATAAAAAGATACTAATAGTAAATATTTATGTACCCAATCAGAACCAAGAAGTTTTCTTTTCAAAATTACATGAACTGTTGGCCCAAAGTAGTTATGAGGAAGTTTGTGTAATAGGCAAGTTTAATGCGGTTTTTGACTCGAAAATAGGTAGAAAAACTGCCTCAAGAAAAAATAAGACGGGAAACACTTTTTAAAAATCACTTTTACAAATATCAGAAGAATTTGGACTAGCAGATGTGTGGAGAGTAAGAAATATGTATTAAAAAGATTATACTTATTACTCACCAAGACACAACACATGGTCAAGAATTGACACAGCATGGGTAACGATGTCCACTATACAGGATATGTTAGAGGTTGAAATCCTCCCAAATACATTTGCTGACAATAGCCTGTTACTGATTACACTGCAATCAACCAGGAAAAAGACAAGATGGATCCCAAACGTAAGACTTTTTGAAAATATTGAAATACTTGAGAAAACAAAGTTGGAAATCCAAGACTTTTTAATAAGAAATATACAACTAGAAACTCTAGTAGAAATAGTGTGGGAGTAAGTTAAGGCTTACTTAAGAGGATGGCTTATAAGCCAGGATGCTTGGAAAAAGAAGCAGGATAGACTAAAGTATAAAGATTTCTGCAACAAAATAAAGAAGGAAGAAAAGGAAATGAAGAAAAATAATGATTCAGGAAAACTCAAGCTGAAACTAATAGCATTGCAACACCAAATGAATTTGTTACTAACACAAGAAATAGAGGAAAAAATAGAATATACAAAACATTACTATTTTGAAAATGCAAACAAGCCAACCAGATGGCTTGCCTATTGTGAGAATGTCCCAAAAGATATAGTCCACAATAGGTCTCCTTAAGCAGTAAGTCCTTTTATTTGTAGAGAAGATCATTGGAGTCAAACACTTCCACTGTTAGTAATACTGGGTTTAGGGATTACAGGTATTGATATACTGGATATAAAATATGGCTTAAGGATATTCTACCAATCACTAGGCAGGATTTTGGGTGCTCAAATATACTGGCCAGAAGTTCCCATAGAAAATGCAGGAAAAGGAGTTCCCAGAGAATAATGATGTTGAACATTTCTAAAGTTCAGTTCCCAAGACATGGATAAGAAGAATACAAAATACCGGTGAGTTTGGCTCACACATAACTGTTAGCACTCCTGTTCAAGGACAGGGCAAAAGAGATAACAGGGGAGAAGCAAGTAACTTAGCCGGGCATGCGCAAGCGAAGCAACCAAGTAAGCAAGCAAGCAAGCAAGCGAAGTAGAGCACACATTCCAGAGGAGGAAGTCATGGCTTCGTTGAGAACTCCTGGGCAGGACCTGTCACCAGTCATGAGGGTAAAACACATGAAAGCCGGTAACCTTTTCAGAGATCATGTAAATACACCTTGTAGCAGTCATACAGTTATTGAAAAGAATTTATGGCAGTTAACTGACACCGTTGAAAGAAGTACTACAAAAAATCAGAGTAACAGAAAGATTGCCAGCATCATGGAATGAGGCAATAATAACATTGATCCATAAACCAGACTCGAACTCAACAGAAATAAAAAATTACAGACCGCTCTCACTATTAAGCACATATTATAAACTGTATGCAAATATCTTGGCAACCCATTTTAAAAAGGTGTTAACACAGATTATACTTCAAGACCAGCAGAGTTTTTACCTAAAAGGCAAATTAAAAATAATATTAGAACAATAATTAATGTGTTAGAGTATTATGAAATGCAACCAGGGAGACAGCTAGCATTTGTCGTGAGTACCTCTGAGGACCTGCCTCTTGCGGACCTAAGTGAGGTGGAGGATCAGCTCCCAGCTCCAGAGGAGCCTCCACCTGAATCAGATGAGGCTCAAGCAAGCACTTCCCAGGGTGTTACCTCAGCACCAGCAGCAGCTGAGCCACAGCCAGGCTCGAGCCTACCTGATTCACCTCCTCGAGTGGAATGTCTACGGTCTCGATACAGGCAAGACTTAGCTGCTAGGAGAAAAGAGGCACGCATGCGTGGTTGCAAATCACTCAGTCCTGAGTTTTAGAAGGAGCCGGGACCTCACTGCCAGCTGCTAACAAGCACAGGAAGTGGCTGGGTATTTAGGCACAGCACAGAGACTACCAACTTGTGCTAGCAACAAGTCATTTTGACTAAGCTCTGCACCCGCTCAGCTCACAATAGCTAACCTGATTCTGGACCCTCTGGCTTGTGACTCCAGCTCTGTTTGACTCCGGCTCTGTTTGACTTCGGCTTTGGTTGACTCCTTGGACTGGTTTGCTCATGAGTTTCCCTTTCTGACCCTGGCTTGGGCTGACTTTGCTTTCGGCTTAGTGTTTTGGACTTGATAACTCATTCCTGATTTGGCTTGACCTCGGACTGTCCCGAACTTCAGCTTGACTCCTGACCTACCGGCATCCAGCCCATGACAGCATTGATCTTTCTTGATGTGGAAAAGGCCTTTGATAATGTTAATTGGGATTTCATGCTTCAAATATTGAAATTTTGGGACTGTGGCTCTCATTTTTTTGGCTATGATCAGGGCAATATACACTTTACAGACTGCAAAAATTATTGTGAATGCGGAACTTACACAAAATGTAATGATTCAGAAGGGCACCAGACAAGGCTACCCACTATCACCCTTATTATTCATATTTACTTTAGAAACCTTACTGAATGCTATAAGAGAGAATGATCAAATAAGAGCCCTAAAAATCAAAGGAGAAACCTTTAAGGTGCAAGCATTTGCAGATGATATGGTTTTTATTTTGGAAGAACCAAATCAAACTTTTCCATCTTTATTAAAAGAAATTCAAGATTATGGAGAACTGACTGGGCTCAAAGTTAATTTTCAAAAGATCAAAATACTGACTAAAAAATGCACTCCTATGCAAAACAAAAGGATTCAAGAAATTTCAAATATGAAAGTAGTGAAAAGAACTAAGTACTTGGGAATAACTATAATGAATAGAAGCTCGACCTTATTTGAAGATAATTACTCAAAGATGTTAAAAAGGATTTACTGAATTGGAATAAATTACAAATTTCTTTTATGGGAAGGATTGCTATCATTAAAATGACTATAATACCTAAATTTTTATTCTTGGCACAAAATTTACCAATTATTAAAAAAACCCAACAATACTTTATAGAATTGGATAAAATTACTAGACAGTTTATTTGGAACCATAAGAAACCTAGAATAAAATGGAAGATTTTACATGAAAGGAAAGAATGAGGAGTATTTGCAGTGTCAAATTGGTCTTTGTATTATACTGCAGTAGCGTTAGGCTGGATAAAAGACTGGATACTATTAGATAATACAAGAACTTTGAAATTAGAAGGTGCCGACTTAAACATGGGTTGGCACGCTTACATTTGGTATGGAAGAGAGAGGATACATACAAACTTTCATAATAATATTATTAGAAGCACGTTAATAAAAATATGGTCCAACTTAGGGGATCATATTTATGCTAAAACCCCAAAGTGGGTATCCCCGCTAGAAGCCTTCATAAGACCCTCGTTACTATCTACAGGGAAAAAAGGAAACCTACGAAAACTTACTAACTAAAAATAATAAGCTAAAAACAGAAGAGTCACTACAAAGACAAAATCTAGACTTAACTTGGTTTGAAAGGATACAGTTGACAAACAGCTATAAAGAAAATAAGAAAATAGGTTTCTACAGCAATCTGAATGAATTAGAAAAAATCCTGGACTCCTCTAATAACAAACTGATAAAGAAACTTTATAATTATATGCTAGATGATTATATGCAGGACAAGTGTATTAAACCATCAATGGTAAGCTGGATGAAAGACACAGGTTCCACCTTGAATGTTGATAGTTGGGCAAAAATTTGGAGAGCAGTGAAGTACATGAGGTCGATACCATATAAAGAGAATATTTTGAAAATGTTTTATAGATGGCACTGGTCACCAGAGAAAATAGTGAAATGTTTACCCAATAGCTCTAATGTGCTGGAAGTGTAGGGCTAATATAGGTTCTTATGTCCATATGTGGTGGAGGTGTCCCAAACTCCAGAAATTTTGGCAAACAATACATGACCTAATATAAGATATACTTAAGATTAGTTTGTCAAACAAATAGAAACTTGCCTATTAAATATGATACCAGATGAATTTAGAACAATAACCTACTTACTAACATATATACTTACTGCATCGAGAATCTTGATTGCTAAAAATTGGAAGTTAGAAAGACTTCCCTCAAGAGAAAAGGTGGTATGTAAGATACTACATACAGCTGAGATGGATTGACTAAATATAACATGGCAAAATAAATCTGAGGAACTATTTTGGGAAAGATGGTCAAGTGTATATGTATGGTTAGAAACTAAATTAAAGTTTCAGACTCAGAAATTATAAAAAAATGTAAAGACATATCTACTAAATATTGGAATGGTGTTCACATTACTTATTGTAAATGAATATTGATGTCTTTCATGTTTACAAATATACTAGTGGAAAAATCAAAATAAAAACTTTAAAAAAAAAATTCATCCTCCAACTTTTTCTTAGAAGCAGTGGTTTCAGAAAATCCGGGATGTAATTGTGTATGATAAACTTGCAACCCAATTGTTAATTGTGGATAATGCTTCAAAGAATTCAAACTTTGTAGAAAAATGGTTTTTATTCTTTCAGTATATTGAGTCTGAAGTGAATGAGTTTAGTGCTCTCCCAGTTAAATACAAGGACTTTGCACTGTACTAGTTTTATCTACTAAGCCTAGCTATTATGGTTAAACTCAGGTTTAAGCACTTTGTAAAAGTTGTTTATTTGATGTTATTATTTTGTTCTGTTCTTTTGTTGATAGAAGTTAGGTTAATTGTTAAAGTAGTTAAGTAGTTGTGCAGTAAAAATTATTGAAAAATTTAATTAAAAAGTTATGAAAAAAAAACTTTTTAAGAAGAGTAATACAAGCCAGGTGCACCAGACCTTCTGTTTTTATCTCGTAACACATTTTAGCAGTTAGTCGTTGAGATGCAGAGTAGTTGAGAGGTGTACTTGTGTGTGTGAACAACTGATAAACTTGCATAGCCCAGCTGAAACCCTTTCCATTCCAGCTTGTGGCTGGTCTGCTTTGGCAAAAGAGGATGCTGTTTCTCTTTGACAGCTGTTCCAAGGCCTCTCCTGATTTGGTTCACTGTGACTTCTCACTTGTTAACCACTTCCTGTGTGAATTTAAGTCGTGGGCATCAGTGACTGGATGTGTTTTTTATTTGGCTGACACTGCATTGAGAGCCAGTTTGGTGTAGTGGTTAAGTGCATGGACTCTAATCTGGGAGAACTGGGTTTGATTCCCCACTCCTCCACTTGCACCTGCTGGATGACTTTGGGCAAGCCATAGCTCTGTACCAGCTGTTCTCTCAAGGACAGTTGTCTCAGATCTCTCTCAGCCCCACCTACCTCACAGGGTATCTGTTGTGGGGAGGGGAAGGGAAAGGAGATTGTAAGCCACTCTGAGACTCCAAGTGAGTGAAGGGCAGGATATAAATCCAATCTCTTCTTCTTCTCTTCTTCTTCTCAAATGTTTTTCTCTGGCAGTGTTTAACTTGGCATTTCTAGGCTGCCCTAAACCCAGGTCTCGAGGCTCTGAAGAATTTACACATAATGGAGTATACAGGTGAGCTCTGGAATCCTCTCCCTTTGTAACGGTCAAATGTGACTCAAAAGATTCTCCCCAGTACATGCATACATTATGTCCAATTTCGATTGAGATGATGGTGCACATGGGGAAAAGGCCTGTCTTAAAACAGTTTAGGGAGGAGGGGTGATAACTTGGTCCATTGGGAAAAATATGTATCACAGTCTGGGACCCTGTGGATTTTCCCAGTGGGCCAAATAGCATCTGATCAGGTCAGGAAGACAGCGAGGAGCAGAGATTGAAGCCCTTTTTTTGTGTGTTGTATGGTCTTAATTTCATTGCACACATAGGAAATGAGAACCCACAATACGGGTTTAACTGTTTCACAGAATGTTGACCCCAGACCCAAGATATATGGATCAGCCCCTAGCAGTGTTACTTATACACATCTAAAGACACCATTCCCATTGCACTGTGAATTCTAAACTATTTCTTCTTTTATATTCTAGTGGCCAAACTGTAACTGGTGTTAGCTTGCTTTCCTCCTATTGGGGGGTAGAAAGAGAGGTTGAGGTGCCTCCATGATAGCTGCTCAAGTGCCACCAGTGTTGAAGGGGCATCAGATTTTGGTCAGCTTCACTGATATGAAGCAGTCCCTATCCTGCCTTGCCCCCCACCCAAAGCAGAGCGAATATCCACTCCTGTTCACTGTAACATCATCCTCTTGAATCTCCGTAAAGTATGAATTGGTGACACAGAAACGTGCAATCAAAAGGGCTTGATTGACTTGAGAACTTTGGCTTTTGCAGAACCGTTAAGTGTCGTTGCACACTATCACTGCATGGATTTCTAGGAAGGTGCAAGCAATTTGATAAATTGTATTGAGCAGTTTTGGATTCCTCCCACTGGTTTGCTCACCTGACTGGCTCAAGCATATTTTGGAGCTCTGTCTAGAGCAAGCAATTCCCCCCCTCCCCTCAGGACCTTGCCTGGTGACTCGTGTGAACTTGATCATGGCACTGAGACCTAAGGAGTGCTTCAATTTGGCAAGAGAATGAATCTGTTTTCCAAGAACTTTAACTGTACAGTGGACTGCGAAATCGATCCACCCTTCCATTTAAGTCTGGAGTCTGCTAAACCTGTTGTTTCCTTAACTTCCAGAATGAAGGTTCAGTCCAAGAAATTACCATCACGTACCTTGTAAAGGAGGGATCCGAGAAGGCCGATCCATCAGAGTTTGAGCTCCTTAAAGTACTGGGGCAAGGTTCTTTTGGCAAAGTGAGTTCATGTTTTTGATGCAGATAAGATTTGTCCACCATTGAGCCAATAAAGGGGGAGATGGGGAGTGGCTTGTCTAGAGTTAACTACCACTCATAACTAGGAGTTGTAATTGTCCCATATCCAAGGAAACACAAACCCTCTGCACAGACTCACTCAGCTATGTCATATGCATTTGTTAATTTGAGTGATTTACTGTGGCAGCTGTCATCTTGAAGAAAATGTAACTCTTTAAGGTAAACAAAACAGCATAGTTTTCTTCACAGAAGTTAAGGCATCTGGGCATTGTTGGTTGGGGGAATGGATCACAGTGCCTTCATCATCGGTGGAACAGGACTTTCCTCTGGCTAACAATTTAGATTGTTGGACAGGGGCAGTGACTTGATGGCAGAGTATCTGCTTGGCATGTGGAAGACCCCAAGTTCCATCCCCAGCATCTCCAGTTAAAAAGGATCAGGTAGTAGTTGATGTGAAGGACCTCTCCTTGAGAACTTGGAGGCTGCTGCCAGTCTGAGGAAACCAGACTGACCTTGATGGGCCCATGGTCTGAGTCACTCTAAGGCAGGTTGATGGTTTCAGACTGTGCAGGAGACTGAGCTCTCAGAGTCCTGGTGATGCCATTCCTGAAGATTGTGGCACAGAGAAGGAGCTAAAATGCATCCTTACTTCTTTTCCTTCTTTGCTGGGATTGCTGTTTGTTCAGCAGCCTGTGGCAGCCAAAGAAACTCTCAGACATGTTCCAGAGCATAAACTTTAAACCAAAATAAGCAGTCTACAATCCCAGTTAATTCCCATTTATCACATTGGAAGTTGCCTTAAGAACCACAAAGGCTGCATAGAACTTGTGCTACCATGTCTGTGGGGTCCATAATATGTAGCAAGCATCCTGGTGCTGCCAGGCTTACAGCATGTGCAACAAATCACAGGTGCTGCCATTCACCTATCATGTTCCCCCTTTTCTTTTCTTTTTGCTGCTGAGAGCACCTGGCACAAAGATTTGAGTGGAGATGGATGGATTTGACAAATGAAACTAATCATGGAAGGGTGTCTGTTCCAGTATTTCAGTCTGTGCTCACTCCCACATCCACTCCATCCCAAACCATCTCTCATTGGTGGTAACCAAGTCAGATAGCAACTGGGACCATCACTAGCTCTTATGACCAGTGTTCCCTCCAAGCTGGGTTAGTGTGAGCTAGCTCACAGTTTTTTAGCCTCTGGCTCACACATTTCTGTCTTAGCTCAGAAAGGGTGGTCCCAGAGCAAACTCATTGATGCAGTAGCCAAATCACTCGCTCACAACTTTAATGCCAGTAGCTCAGAAAGTAGAATTTTTGCTCACAGGACTCCACAGCTAAGAGGGAGCGTTGCTTATGACTGTTCTCTGTGTTAGACCACTACTGTGTTTTGCTACATGATCCAAATCCTGTGGTAAGAACTTGTAGAGGAGAAGAATTTGCTGTTGTGGTGCCATGACACTGCATGGCAAACATAGCCTGGAGCTCAGCTCTTTGGCCAGCTTTAGATGAGGAGAACGGTAACTTAACCCAGGCAGCTTCATACACCACTAGCATTTTGATTAAATGAAGGCTTTGGCTACCACACAGACAGATAGAGTGAAGAGTACTGGAGGCCATTGGAGTGATTTTCAGCTTAGTGGAGTTTATTGTAGGTCAGGAACAAGCATGAGGGAGAGTGGTCGGGGAGCCTGCTTATATTTACAGGTAAACCACACCCCCGACTTCCCCCCCCCCACAGGGGATTGGGTAAACAGGAATTAAGTTCCCTCCAGAGGCTATAATAGGTCCATTTGAATATCCTAAGCCTCTGATAGGGGGACAATCAGGATCCTAGGGTCCATTGTCCTCTGGGGACTGAAGCTCATGCAGGTATCGCTTGGCATTACAGGCAAACATGCCCAGATGTGTCACAGGGTGCATACAGGAAGTAAGTTGACACTAGAGAGTCTTCAAGTTTAAACTAGAGAATCGTGTACAGAACATAACACCCCTCCCCCCATAGTTCAGGTCTACCCTAGCAAACATAGTCTTTTAAGTAGGTCAGTCTTTTCTGTTCTCTGTCTGACTGACGGAGCCTCATAGCGGGCAGTACCGGGACCGGTTGCTCAATCACAGGAGCCAGGGCAGCTGGAGCTGGAGAGTCAGTAGCCGCATTTGGCTGGCTGGCCACCAAGGTAGGTGAGTCCAGGGGGACTCCTGGGGTGCAGCGGTCGGCGCAGGGTCTGGACCGCGGTCGTCCTCATTGTCAATGCTAGGGTCCAGAATATCCACCCCGGACCAACCTGTAGAAGGCGGAGAGTCTGCGCGGTGTCAGAGCTGGTCTATGTGACGCTGCCATACTTGCCTGTCCTCAGTGACAACCTCATACAAGAGAGGTCTGTTGACACGGGTGACCCGGGCCGGCACCCACAGGGGACCCCGTGCATAGTTCCTTGCTTCAGGGGAGAAACCTCTCAGAGCTCAGTGCATGTTGGGCTCCTTTGTGCTGCTTGCTGCTTGGTCAGGGTGCAGGCAGTTGAGCTGGGTCATCAGCCAATGTCCCATGAGGAGTTCTGCCGGGCTGCGACCCGTGGCAGTGTGAGGCATTGGGCACTGACTGAAAAGGAAGGCTGTCAGCTTGTACTCCCAGTCCCCATGGTCCATCCTCCGCAGTGCCTCCTTGGTCATGGAAACCATCCTCTTGGCTTGGCTGTTGATAGCTGGATGAAAGGGAGCAGACCGTACGTGTCTGATGCCGTGCAGCTCCGTAAACCACAGGAACTCGGAGGAGGTGAAGGCTGTGCTGTTGTCGGAGACCAACGTGTCCGGCAGCCCATGCATGCTGAATATGCACCACATTGCCTGGATGGCGACTTTGGATGATGTAGACTTCACGAGAATGACCTCCAGCCATTTGCTCTGTCTACAAGGGGGAAGAACAACTGTCCCTGGACAGGTCCCGCGAAATCTACGTGGACCCAGGACCATGGCCTTTGAGCCAACTCCCAGGAGCAGACTGGTACATGGGGAGGATCAGGGCGAGACTCCTGACACTTTGCACACCGGCAGACGTGATCCTCAATGTCCTTATCTAGCCCTGGCCACCACACGTAGCTGCGGGCCAGGGCTTTCATCTGCACGACTCCGGGATGGTGCTCATGAAGAGCACAGAGCACGCGAGTGCAGAGGGGTTCTGGAATCACTACCCTGGATCCCCATAGCAGGCACCACTTGTGGGTGGACAGCTCGTTGTGCTGGGCTGTGAACACTGCGAATTCTGGCCCCAGAGATGAGGGCCACCCCCTCCCCACCCAGTTAAGGACACAAGAGTGTGTGCAATCCCAGGCCATGTGCCAGGAGATGTCCATTACCTGGATGGGCCAATCTGGAAGCTCCTCCAGGAGCATGATGTGGTAGGCGGGAGCAGGGTCATGTTCACAGGTGGGCAGCGGAAGGCGACTCAGGGTGTCAGCATGTCCCATGGATTTGCCTGGGCAGTAGACCAGGGAGTATTGGTAGCCAGAAAGAAAGATGGACCACTGCAGAATCCGAGGAGACAGCATCTGAGGGGTTTGGCAATCCAGGGTGAGGAACCCCAGCAGAGGTTTGTGGTCAGTGGCAACCGTGAAGTCCCATCCATAGAGATATTCATGGAACTTTTTAACCCCTGCCACAATAGCTAACGCTTCCTTGTCAATCTGCGCATAGTTCTGTTCCACAGATGACAAGGTCCTAGAGTAGTAGGCGACTGGGACCTCCCACTGTTGGGCAGACAGTGCCCCAACACAGCCCCCACCTTGTAAGGAGAGGCGTTGCAGGCTAACACCACAGGAAGAGATTCATCAGATGGGCCAGTACGGCATTGGACATCAACAGTTTTTTCATGGCCTCAAACGCAGCTGTGTGGCAGGGGCCCCAGTCCCACCTAGCATTCTTGTCCAAGACTCTGTGCAGCGGCTCAGCCACCACCACCTTGTGGGGAAGGAAATTATGGTAGAAATTTAATAGTCCCAAAGATGACTGGAACTCTGCCTTGCACGTAGGAGCCGGGGTGTCTGAGATGGCTTTCACCTTGTCAGGTGTGGGGTGGATTCCATGGGCGTCTACAGTAAACCCCAGGAACTCCAGAGACAGGACACCCAGAATACATTTTTCAGGTTTTACCTTCAGCCTGGCATCCTGGAAGCATTGAAAGACCACCTGGAGCCACTGCCTGAAGGTCTGGGCATCTGGCGCAGCAATCAGGACATCATCGAAAAAGGGCTGGGCACCTGGTAACCCTTTTAACAAATGATCCATTAGTTCCTGGAAAAGCCCCAGGGCCACACTGACTCTGAATTGGAGCCGCTTAACCTTGAAAGCCCCCTTGTGAGTCACTATTGTTTGGGCTTCTGCTGTGGCCTCGTCCACCGGCAGCTACTGATAGGCTTGAGCTGAGTCCAATTTGCCGAAGACCTTGGTACCTGCAAGGGTGGCTAGCACATGACTGATCACTGGCACAGGATAGGCGTGTGCTTGAAGTGCCTTGTTTAGTGTGCACTTATAGTCACACAGATGCGGATATCCCCGTTTGACTTAAGTGGGGTCACAATGGGAGTCTCCCATTTTGCGTGAGACACAGGCTCTAACACACCTTAAGCCACAAGTTTGTCCAGCTCACAATTGACCTTTGGTTGCATCGCGAGCAGAGGTCGGCGGACTGGGATCCGGATAGGCCAGACTGAGGGATTGAGAGCTAAGGAAATGAGGGATCCGGTATAGGAGCCTAGTGCTCCATCAAAAACCACAGGAAATTCCATGTAGATGTCCTGGAAGTCTGTGTCACTGATGCGGTTCACCCCGGTCACCCTTAGCCCCAGTGGTTCAAACCAGGCCTGTCCCAGCAGGCTTGTAAGGTTGGCCGCCACCACCAAGAGGTCCAGTTTTCCCTGGATGTCCTTGAATTTGACTGTGAACTTGCCCATCCCCTGATTTCCACAGGATTTTTCTGGAAATCCCAGAGCCTGAGCCCCGAAGGTTTCCACAGGCGGCCCCCCTCCAGGCAGAGTTTCTTGAGCATGGCCTCCAAGATGATGGAATACGAGGACCCGGTGTCCATTTCCATCAAGCATGGGGAGCCCTCTATAAGGACTTAGACAATCTTACTTGGGCCATCTGGGGGCAAGTTCAGTACCTGGTGGTGGTGTGAGATGACAATTGAGTTGAGTTCTGCGGATTCATGGTGTGTGGCTTGGGTGCGGTGGTTATTTCTGGAGCGGCAGTCCCAGGCGATGTGCCCCCTCTTCCCGCAAGACCAGCACTCTGCGTCCCGGAACCTGCAGGTCTAGCGGTCATGTGGATCACCGCAGCTGGCACAAGCTGGGGTGCCCATCCTGGGGGCTGCCAGGGATTGGTAGGCTGACCTGTACTTGTTGTGGCCACTTTGTTCGGCCGCCGGGCGAGCACTGCAGCTGTCTGGTTGGCGGCAGACCTGAAGTGCGGCGTCCTCATCTGAGGCCTCAGATTCGGAGGTGGAAGCCATGCGGTGTGCGGCCGTCATGCCGCTGGCAGCCCTGTCTTTTTGGGAGACTTCAAAAGTGCATGCAGCTTGGAACACGTTAGTTAAGGTGCTGTCAGTAATTGCCACGAGCTTTCTCCACAGCTTAGGTTCCCGTACCCCACACACAAAAACAGATAACAGAATTTCATCCACTTCCCTGAACTTACACCCCACCACGAGCCGACAGAGCTTGGCCATTACTTTTGCTGGAAACGGGTGAGTAGGTTTACCTGCTGGGTGAGCTTGGAGGGTTTGGGAGTGAAATAGTCATTAAGGACCTTCATGATCTCGTCATAGGAAGCTTCTGAGGGGGTACGGGGTGAAAGTAAACTCCTTACCAAACACATGGTAGCCATACTGCATGAACTCAGCAGCCACAATTTTGCGTTCTTCGGCCTTGATGATCTTCTGTGATTTGAAAAAAAAACTCCACCTGGTCGGACCAGGCCTCCCAGAATTCTGGTTTCTGTGAAATACTGATAGATCCAATAAGCCAGGCCTCAGTGTTAAACAAAGTCCTTTATTTCTTAATGGTCTTGCAGTCTGCAGCTTCAGTGTTAGAGATACTGTTGCATAGGGTTACAGGTAATTATTCACGCTTCAAAACAGCAGGAATTAGCACCAATCAGAGCACCTACAAGAAAGCGGGAAAAAGTACCCCGGGAAAAAGCCATTGCTTTCCCATCCGAAAAAGCCATCCTGATAAGCCCTCACTCCCTCCCACACCTCCAATGTCGAGATTCCCACACAGCCAGCCATCTGGAGTTCGCCCAAACTCATCAATATTCCAAGGTTATGCTTCACTGAGTTAGATTAAGAGAAGCACAGGAGAGGGAGGGAGCGAGAGAAAGCACTATGACGTGGAGGGCACTGGGTCGCCATTCCCCAGCTGGGAGAAAGGCAAACATAACAGAAAGCACATAAATGACAGGGAACCTGACATTTTCGTGGGGTCAAATACCTCTAGACGATGTCCCAGAGCGGCAGCCATTTTGGGGACCCTGGGAGCAGCAATGTGGTTCTCTGGAGCCTGAGCCAGTTGGCGAACCTCCAGAGCAGCGGGGTGATTCTCGGGAGCCGGGAGCAGCTGGTGAACCTCGAGAGCAGCTGGAGCAGCAGCGGGGCGATTCGCTGGAGCCGGAAATGGCTGACAAATCTCCGAGGCGGCAGCAGTGCGTTTCTCTGGAGCCGGGAGCAGTGAGGCGGCGCTGGAGCCAAGCAAGGCTGTCCATGGCTGAAGAACCGGGCTGGAACCACTGTTGGAGTCACTGGCCGATGAGTCACTCATCGGGATCCCATCCTCATCGCCAATGAAGAGTACTGGAGTCTGGAGGCCGTCGGAGTGATTTTCAGCATAGTGGAGTTTATTGTAGGTCAGGAACAAGCATGAGGGAGAGTGGTTGGGGAGCCTGCTTATATTTACATTTAATCCCCCACGGGGGATTGGGTAAACAGGAATTAAGTTCCCTCCAGAGGCTATCATAGGTCCATCTGAATATCCTAAGCCTCTGATAGGGGGACAATCAGGATCCTACGGTCTATTGTCCTCTGGGGACTGAAGCTCATGCAGGTATCGCTTGGCATTACAGGCAAACATGCCCAGACATGTCGCAGGGTACATACAGGAAGTAAGTTGACACTAGAGAGTCTTTAAGTTTAAACTAGAGAATCGTGTACAGAACATAACAAAGAGCATGCCAGAGAGCTATGACCCAGGTGGGCATTGTGCTGGGTGGGCCGACAATTACACATGTAGCAAAGCTGCAGGCATCGTGGTGCAGTTAAAGCAGGGTGCTGGGGAGGTGCTGCACTGTTGTGGCTAAGTATTTTTTGTTCTTGCTTACCAGTGTGGTAAATAAGTTGCGCCTCTTGGTGGTAACTTGAGATGTGACCCTGCCTCTGTAGACAGGGATCTCTGCTTGTTGTAAAATTTGCTGTTTTATATCAGCAGTATCAAGCTTCTCTGCCTTTTTTTGAGTGGGAGTTGCAGTCCCCCATGTGTCATTGATGTTCTGAGTTCCCTCTCTCCTCCCTCACATGCAAATTCCTTTGTTCACATGGTGCTTTCCCTATTAAGCAGCAAACAGAGAAAATATGTGTCAGCTTCCTTCCTGCTGCCAACAAAGCATAACAACTCTACTCTCCACAGGTGGCTGTTCATTGGGGTTTTGCTGCATTCAGTCCAACTTTTAACTTGGTTAAATAACAATGTACGTAGATTAGGCTTGTGCCTAGTTTCTCCCCCTCCCCTTCTTGTGTAAAACATGTTTTATAAATGACTGTCCAAAACTAGCTCCAGTTACCATGAAATCGGAATGCAGGCATAACCAGAGATAATCCCTCTCCCCTAGTGGGGATTCAAAGCAGCTTATAACATCATTCTCCCCTCTTCATTTTATCCTGGCAATGACCCTGGGAGGTAAATTATGCTGAGAGTGGTCAAGGTCACCCAGGGAGCTTCCACGTCAGACGGAATTTGAACCTGGGTCTCCCAGATGTGGTCCCAGCACTCTACCACCTATACCACACTGGCTCTTTCTCTCCTGGTTGAGTTCTGAAAGACTAACAGCTGTGTGTGGCAAGTTTGGAGGGGCCTTCCTGTTTTTTGATGGTGATAAACGCCATTCAGTTTGCGTTGAGGGTTTATATGTTTCTATTTTGAAAGAATTTTCAAGGCAGCATATAAACCAAATAAAATAGCCTGAGGCACAGAGGCAAGACTCGCAGCTGAACTAGTGTTGGCATGCAGTGCTGTAACTTCTCACTCTGAAGAGGAGGGCATCTGGGAACAGGTGATTCCCACCAGTTGCTCAGGGAGGCAGAACTAAATTCTTCAACTTCCAGTCTCCTGGGTAGGAGTTGCCCTGGCTCAGTTTGCTTCCTGCCTTGTTCGGGAGTGCGGCTTTGGAGCAAAGCACTTTGCTCTTTTATACTTGCTTTTCTCCAGAGCGATTTCATACCTGAGGGAGAGTTTCCTAACCTTTCCAACCTGTCCCTTTTTCTATTCACACCTTCTTCCACATCTCCTCTGGGCTCTGCTGCTTCTTTTGTCTTTACAGTTTTTTCTCTGCCCCCCCCCCCCTTTCTTGGAGGAACATGGAAGAGAATGGCCCAGCGGCAAGCCTTGGAGGCTCTGGAGGGACATAAAAGAGACAAATTGTCCTCTGAAAATGATGGAGACCCTCTCCTCCTTCCTTCTGTCTCTTGCAAAGAGAACTCTCCTGCTGAGTCTAGCCCAGAGCGGCCTAAGAAAACTGCTAGGTCCCCCAACAAAAATGCTTAAAAACATGCCATAAAAGGCATGAAAATGGCTCCTCAGGTATAAATGGCTCTCTCAGCTACCAGTTCAGCCCCTGGAGGCTATGATGACATGCCAGGCTCCCTCGCTGGACACCCCCCCCCCCGGCTCTCTTGGCTGCCAGTTCAACCCCTGGGGCTACGATGGCACACCCGACTTCCACGTTAGATGCCCCCTGGCTCTCTTGGCTGCCAGTTTAGCCAGCAGGGGGCTATGATGGCATTCCAAGCTCCTCTGTTAGATTTCCTCTAAACCAGACTCCTTGACCACCAGAGTGGATCTCCAGGCAGGTAAGGAACTGTCTTCCCCCCTCCAAGGTTGTGGTCTGGTGGAACCCTTGCTTGGCTGAGATTGTGGAATCTTTTAAAGAGAACCATGAGATGGAGCTGCAAGCGAGCATGGCGAGCACTCATCATAGTGTGCACTTATTTGCAACAGTTGCAAACTGTACTGTTATTGCAATGACTATATTTTAAATTATTTAAATTGTTTTAATTGTTTTATTGTGACCTGGCACTGAGTGCCTCATTGTAAGCCGCCCAGAGCCCGTTCGCGGGGAGGGCGGGGTAAACATTTGAAATAATAATAAATAGTAATAGTAGTAATAGTAATAATAATAATAAGGCACGTGAGAGCACTCTTTTCCTACCACATCTCAGGGGTCCAAGCGCCCCCTAGGTCACCCTCACTTGCCCACCAGCAAGGGCTTAGGCACAAGGGGGCACACTTCATCTTAATGGGATCCTCACTCTCAGTGGCCCACAAAGGTGGCCCGCAAAGCCTCTTCCTCCACTGCCGCCCCTGCCAGGTTCCAGGGCAGCCCCTCAAGAATGTACAGCCCCTCATCCCAATCAGAATCAAAGAGGGAGGGAGGAGAGTTTTCCTCAGAGGAAGTGCCCATAGTTGCTGACCAACCCACATGCCTGTTCAATGCAGACAACTACCAGTCCCTCTTGTCCTAAGCCATCCTGGCCCTAGACCTCACAGAAATCCCTGACTCCAGAGAGGAATCTTCTGGAACTTTAAAAAAAAGATAGCTATGAGAGGTATGAGCTGTAGAGCTAGTTCCTGCAAGCATTGCTCAGAAGTTTATGCCATATTTTTCTTGATCCCAAGAGAAATGGGGACTGAAGAGCCATTCTCGATCTGAAGTATGTTAACAGGTCTCTTCTGCGTGGAGACTCTATAATCCATCAGACCTCCACCTATATCACAGAAGCCTGCTTACACATTCCCATCCTTCCAGGACTTCGATAGTTTCTACAGTTTGCCTCCAGTTCAGAGTTCTACCATTAAGCCTAGGATCAGCTCCTTGGGTCTTATCCTAGATCTTTATAGCTTGAGTGGCCCTGATCCACCAGCAAGTAAATTAAATAATCCTTATCTGACAACATCCTGATATGTTCTCCCACTTGGGAGTTAGCGATCAGGGACACCCTCAGAACCATTCAGTTCCTGAAAATCCACAGCTTCACTTTAAACAAGGGAAAGAGCAGTTTAACCCTGTCACAGGGCCCCAGCACCCCAGTATTATCATAGACACACACCAGAATATGCTGTAACCAATGCTCCCTCTAAGCTGTAGAGTCTTGTGAGCAAAAATCCTACTTTGTGAGCTACTGGCATTAAAGTTGTGAGCAAGTGATTTGGCTACTGCATAAATTAGTTTGCTCTGGCACCATACTTCCTGAGCTAAATGTGTGAGTCGGAGCTAAAAAACTGTGAGCTAGCTCACACTAACTCAGCTTAGAGGGAACACTGGCTGTAACCCACACACCCCCGGTGGATGAGGCCTCCAGAATTTTGAGCTAGGCGAAAAGGTATTGTCAAAGCCAAGACTACTGAGCTGATGTTCCTCAGGGCTTAATAGCCTCCATGGGCTATTACCTGCTGGGCCAGATTACCTGCTGGACTACTTCAATGGTTCCTCCGGCTCTCGTCAACTAGAGCTTCTGCAGAGGAGCAACTTAACCCCAAACCTAAAGTGGTCTCTGAGACAGAGCATGGTCTGGTGGGCTGACCCTATAACTGAGACAGGACCAATCCTATGTCTTAGACCACATCCTGGAACTTTTCAGATCGTGAGTCTCTCCTGTTGGACAGCGTCACTGCTTGGCCATCCAGCCCAAGACATATGGATGTCAAAAGAAAATATGATGGCTGTCAAAACCTTGGAACTCAGAGCCAATCGGAAAATGCTCACCTTCTTCCAGGCAGACATTAGGCACCAACACGTATTCATCACGATGGACAGTTTTTCAGCCAAGGCTCATATCAAGTGGGGGGCTTCAGGTCATCCCCTACATGCAGAGATCCAATTCATCCCTTTTGTGGGTGGAGAAACACCTACAGCCCCTCTGCAGAACACATCCAGGGACTCCTGAACATTCAGGCAGACTTTCTGAGCAGACAGATTATCAGCAAAACCAAATGATCCACCAAATGGGAGATCTTCCTACTGATTGCAGCCCAGTTTGGAATGCTGAAGTTTGGAATGATTTGGCATGATCATTTGCCTCGACATCCAGTAATCAAGTACTGAGATTTGTTTCCAGATCCTGTCTCCCTCAGTCAGAATGAGCAGATGCTCTAACCTCTCCGTGGCCCAAGGGCCTACTGTACTCCCCCACACACACTTCCCAGTGATCCCACTGTGCTATGGAAGATATGTCAAGAGCAGATGGAGGTGATCCTTGTGGCTCTACATTGGTCCCCCAGGCTGTGGTTTCCATCCTTATGGAAATCTCAGTTCAGGCTCCCTGGGAAATTTCCGTGAGCCCAGACATATTGCAGCAGGGGCTGATTTGGCACCCAGTTCCAGAGTGGCTCTATCTGACCATGTGGCTTTTGAAAGGAATGTGCTCCTGAACCTTGGCTACTCTTCAGAAGTCACAAGACCATCATGGTTTCCCAAAGGGCCTCCACAAGATGCATCTACAATATTACATGGGGAAGAACCTTCTCTAGATGGTGCCAATGCAAGTACATCAACCCAGTCGACCCTGGCCTGGGCCATCGTTAGCCCTTGTTCAGAGTGCATTCATCAAAAGCTACAAATGTCCACCCTTCCTTGCCAAGTAGCAGCTATCGCTACAATTCTACCTTATGTATTTGGTGTCCCTTAACTAGACATCTTTATATCTTCTGCTTTTTCCAAGGGGTTGTAAAGATTGGAAACTGTATATTTTTTGGCTCTCATTATTCTCCTTTTGAGTTCTTAAGGGGGGTTCCCTCTAAAATGGCTGTGCATGAAAACCGTCTTTCTCACAGCACTAGTTTCAGCTTGAAAGTTGTTGAAAATGGGAGACTTGTCAGCCAGAAAAGGCCTACATGTCTTCCACAAGGACAAGCTTCATTGCTAAGGTGAACTCAATGTTTCTCAGGAATCAGAAGTGTCACCTCCCTTTCTTCTGCTGGCATCCTAGACACCCCAAGGAGAAAGAGTGGCACTGCTCAGACCTCCAGAGGGCCCTCAGAATCTATCCCCAATGTACAGAATCCATCAAAAAGGTGGACTCTCTTCATTAACAGCCCCAAATAAGGGAAGATGATGTCCAGATCGGCCATTAGCTACGCCAGTCTACAGTGCATCTCCTGTGTCTACAAGGTAAGCAACATTCTGGTTCCAGCAGGGATCACAGTCCACTAAGTGAGAAGTGCAACAGCTATCACAGCCTTTGGTCATCAAGCCTCAGTGGAGGAAATATGCAAGGCAACAACATGGTCTTCAGTCTCAACCTTTGTCAGACACTACAGACTTAATTCCTTCTCCTCACCTGACGCCACTTTTGGGTGCAGAGTGATGGAAGATCATAAATTTCCATGTGTCACTGAGACATCACTATTGGAAGTCCCATTCCAAGATGCCCTTCTCTTCAGAGCAAGAACAGAACCTTGGATACTCACCGTGAGGGTTCCTTCTTCTCTGAGGTTAGGAGGACCTTGTCCCACTCAAAACAAAAACAGACAAACAAAAACCCAGAAAGAACAGAGGAAGTCTACAAAAGCAGGATCCTGAGTCTGACCAAACCTATGTGATCAATTTACAGGGGAAGATGCCTGCTGGCTCTAATGCTTCATGTCTATTTCTTCTCTGATTATCATCTGCTATGCTTCTAACTGTTCTGGTTGTTATTTTACCTCTGTTCTGTTCTTTCCTGCTCCTGGGTTCATTAGCTGGTGAAGAAATCAAACTGAGCCAGGGCAACTCCCACCCAGGAGACAGAAAGTTGAAAAGTTTAGTCCTGCCTCCCTGACCAATTGGTGGGAATCACCCGTTCCAAGATGCCCTCCTAACCTCAGAGCAGAAGGAACCCTCACAGTGAATGACCAAGGTTCCATTCCTTTGCAAGGCAAGATTTACGTAGCAGCCAAAGAATTTACCAGAGCCCTGCCCTTCTTTCTGTTTGCATTCATAGTAGGGCTGCCAAGTCCAACTTGGGAAATATCTGGGGACTTTGGGGGTGGAGCCAGGAGACTTTGGGGGTGGAGCCAGGAGAAAGGAAGTGACATCATTTTGTGATGTCACATCCTGTGATGTTGCTTCCACATGCTGACACATGAACTCATGAAATTTCCTAATACTGAATCAGGCCATTGGTCCATCAAGGTCAGTATTGACTACTCAGACTGGTAGTGGCTCTCCAGGGTCTCAGGCTGAGATCTTTAATGTCACCTATTACCTGATCCTTTTTTAGCTGAAGAGGCTGATACCTCCTGCATGTCAAGCAGATGCTCTATCACTGAGCAACGGCCCTACTGAATCCTTCCTCATCTCGGCAGAATATGAAGCACTAAGTGCTACACAAGTGCTTAATATGATTTTCATATCATAAGAACAGGAGAGAAGCCACAGTGGATCGGCCCATCCAGTACAGCCCATCCAGTACAACACTCTGTGTCATAACAGTGGCCAAAAATACCAGGTGCCCTCAGGAGGTCCAGCAGCAGGGCCAGAACTCCAGAAGCCCTCCCACTGTTGCCCCCCAAGCACCAAGAATTCAGAGCATCACTGCCCCAGACAAAGGGTTCTATTTAGACCTTGTGGCTAATAATAGCCACTGATAGACCTCTGCTGGATGGGGACAGAGAGACAGACAGACAGACAGACAGACAGACAGAAAAAAGAAAGAAGGAGAGAGAGAGAGAAGGAAAAAAACTGGCAGAGGCACTTACTTCCATTTAGACCTTGTGGCTAATAATAGCCACTGATAGACCTCTGCTGGATGGGGACAGAGAGAGAGACAGACAGACAGACAGACGGACAGAAAAAAGAAAGAACGAGGGAGAGAGAGAGAAGGAAAAGAGCTGGAAGAGAAACTTACCTTGCAAGCAACATGCAAAAGCAACCCCTTCAGTCCCTCCTTAATCTCTGGGCGGACCTCTCTTGCTGTGGAAGCTCTCTTGCTGACTTCTTAAAGGGGAAATGTCTGGTGAGGCTTTTTACTGCAGGGCAGGCTCTCTGCAGACATTTCCCTTTTAAGGCAGGGCAGGGCAGACTCCAACGTTCCCCTGCGTTCCTGCTGGCAGCCATTTTGTCCCCCGGGGACCAATTTTGAAAAAGCGGGGGTAAGCAGTAAAAACCGGTGTTTCCCCCGCCCTACCGGGGGACTTGGCAGCCCTAATTCATAGTGAAATAATTCCAGAGGGGTAGCATGTTAGTGTGCTGTGGCAAAAACCAAAAGGAGTCCAGTGGCACCTTTAAGACAAACAAGGCCTTATTCTAACATATGAACATCACCTGGCACAGTGGAGTAGATCCTCATTAGGCAGACATGCAGTATGTAGGGAGCATCCATCGGGGTGGGGGTAAGGGGGGCTCTTTTTCTCTGCACGAAAGTGAGATCTCTCTAGGGAAGCTAAGAGACACAGGATTTATCAAGGCTAAGGGTGGCTGTGTGTTTAATTTCCAGGCCAGCCTATTCTGGAGGCTTTTTAAAAAGTAATTTGAAGTAAGGAATCCAAAACACTCCTTGTGTGTTTAGAAAAGCTTAGGGAAAGAATCCATTCTCACCCCAGCTATCGTTTATTTTATTTGCTTCAATTATGCTCTGCTTTTCTCCCCAGTAGGGTCCTGAAGCACTTTGCATCATTCTCCTCTCTTCCATGTTATCCTTATAACAGCTCTGTGAGGTAGGTTAGGCTGAAAGTGTTACTGGCCCTAAGGTCATCTAGCAAACTTCAGTGGCAGGGTAGAGATTCCGTCCTGGACCTCCCAAATACTAGTCAAACAACTACATCACACTGGATCTTTCTAAACACTTTGCTGCTCTTCTGGATTATGCTTACAAAGTCCCAGATCCACTTTGAATCCTGTGTTTTGGTGAAAAGCAGGCTAAAAGTATTTTGATAGTTGCAAAATCTTGAAATGAGCCAGTGGTGGTGTAGCGGGCTAAGATCTGGGAGACCCAGCTTCAGAATCTCCACTCTGCCATGGCAGCTGACTAGGCAACCTTGGACCAATTGCCCACACTTTTTAAAAAAAACAACAAAATTTTAAACTAATTTTAACAATAACTTTAACAATAACAAACAAACTGCTCTATGTCAGTTGGTATCCAAAATTTGTTACATCCCAGTTGCCCAGTCTTGAGCCTAATCTACTTCACAAGGTGGTTGTGAGGTTAAAGTGAAGAGAGAATGTCATGTAAGCAGTATTGGGTCCCCATCAAGGAGAAAAGCATGATATAAATATATAAATAATATTGTGCAGCAGCTGCAAGAGAAGCATAGAAGAATATTCTTCCTACCATCAGATGCAGGACTGGACTTTTGATCATGAAGAGATTGGATTTATGCCCCGCCCTTTCCTACCCGAAGGAGTCTCAGAGCGGTTTACAATCTCCTTTCCCTTCCCCTCCACACAATGGACACTCTGTGAGGTAGGTGGGGCTGAGAGAGCTCTCCCGAGAACTACTCTTGAGAGAACAGTTTTGAAAGAACTTGTGACTGACCCAAGGTCACACCAGCAGCTGCATGTGGAGGAGTAGGGAATCAAACCTGGTTCTCCCAGATTAAAGTCCTCGCTCCTAACCATTACACCAAACTGGCTCTCATGCATCAGGAAGTGATAGAAACAGAGCCTCCTAACCATTGCTGGAACCAAATTTGCTTGTGTCAGCATAGGTGTCAACTTCAAGGGGGCTGGGGAGCTGAAGCTCCCCAAAAAACTTTTCCAGGACATGTTGAGCTTCCCCTGAAGACAATGGCCTGTAATGTTTCTGGCCCATCCCCAGCCCTCCCCAGGAAATTGGAAAGTCTACACCGTTGCATGGCAGCAAGTGTGCACAGTGGGTTTGGCACAGGCTGTGAAATGGTGAGTGTTGGTGTGCAAACATCAAGTGACCATCATGTGCTGAGATGGTGGCGTGACTGAGCCCGCAAGCTCTAGCTCTGGAGAATTCTGAAAGGAGAAGCTCCCATGGAGAAACCGTGTCCTTGCAGCTTGGACTTTGCACTGCCCATGCTCTGCTTGCAGACTATAATTTTGCTATAATTTTGCTCAGCCAGCCTGGCAGCTTTCTCCCTAGTCTGAAGAATGCAGCTCTTGAGAGGGGAAACAGCATAAACTCAGGAACTCTCTGTTGAGTAGCATGTTGCAGGGCTGGGTCCTGGTGAGGTCTCATTTGTGTTTAATACAGTTTTGTTGAGCTGACAGGAGGAATATTGTTTTAATAGGCAGGCACAATCAATTTAAATTTACACATAGAATTCCACAGGAGGTAATATGAAGGCTGGTGTAGCCATCCATTTCCTAGTGCAGTGGTTCTCAACCTTTCTAATGCCGTGACCCTTTAATACAGTTCCTCATGTTGTGGTGACCCCCAACCATAAAATTCTGTCAACACACACAACAATGAAGCTACTTTTTCAGATGTTTTCTCTTGCATGGCAGTTAGCACCAAACAACTTTAATACAGACTTTAGACACACATATATTAGCAAGCTATTCCCAACAAGACACAACAAACACTCAGGCTTCAGACTTACTTTTCTTCAACAGAAGATGCCATGAGAAAATGAAGGTAGGTGGGGGGGAGAGGTTGTTGCAGGTAGGGAGGAGAGAGAGAGAGAGAGAGAGAGAGAAAGTGGGGAGAGGGGGGGAAGGTAGGTAGGTGGGGGGGGCGGCTTTTGCCGCTTTTCCTGGGCTCTCCTGCTACCCCCAGTGGCTGTCATTCCACTCTCGTGGTCTCTCATTCTAGTCACAGAACACTCCTGCTACCCCCAGTGGCTGTCATTCCACTTTGGGGCCTGTCATTCCATTCCCAGAATACTCCTGCTAACTCCAGGGGCTATCATTCCACTCCGGGGCCTGTCATTCCATTCCCAGAATACTCCTGCTGCCCCCAGGGGCTGTCATTCCACTCTTGTGATCTCTCATTCTAGTCACAGAACTCTCCTGCTACCCCCAGTGGCTGTCATTCCACTCTGGGGCCTGTCATTCCATTCCCAGAATACTCCTGCTACCCCCAGTGGCTGTCATTCCACTCCATGGTCTCTCATTCCAGTCCCAGAACTCTCCTGCTACCCCCAGGCCCTGTCATTCCACTCTGGGGCCTGTCATTCCAGTTCCAGAAGGCTTCTGCTACCCCCTGGGGCTATCATTCCAAGCTGGGGCCTGTCATTCCAGTCCCAGAGTAGTCTATATGGGCCCAGAGACCCTAATGGAAAATCCATTCCACATTTTCTTTGCAACTCTACCTGTACTGTAATGAATTTCAGTGGAGCCCAGCAAATCAATTGGCATTCCTGGCTCCCATTATTTCCAATGGGCCTTCAAGTGTTTCCCATTGTTTCCAATGGGCAATCCTGTCCTTCCTTTTAGTGCATCTCTTTCTGGCATGAGCAGTCAGAAACAGAAAAAAAATGATTTCTTTCTTTTTAAAAATAAAAGCTAAGAAGTAACAAAGAACGGAAAAGCTGGAGAAATTTAAAAAGGACTGAGGGCGGGGGAGAGGAGAGCTGGGTTGGAATCAAACTTTGCTCTTGGAGCAGGAGGGGGAAACGGAAGCCACATTTTTGCTTCAACTTTTTGGGCACTGAAAATAGTAAGAAGCCTAATTAAAGATATATATTGTTTTTAATCCACAGTTTTTTCTACTCCTCTCTTTCTCTCTCTGTCCATACACACACACAGTCCTCCTTTCTTTCTACTTTGGTGTTCAAAATAAAAAGGAGGGGGGGCGGCCACCAGAGGAGGGATCTCACCCTGTTCCCCAAGGATTTCTACATTTACAACACAAAAGCTTACCAAAAGACGCAGAAGTTGTGCAACCTGGAGAAGCAAAACTTTTAGACAGAGAACTCTGAAACCCTGCCCCCCCCACTCTGTAGGAAAGCCATGGCGTGCTCTGCTCGGACTTCTGGGTGAGCGGAGCAGGGCTTTTGGTGAGGGAGGGGTGGGAAGGGGAGGGGCTCGGATGCCAGCTGGCGACCCCAGTGAAATGCTTGTTTGACCCCAAACGGGGTCCCGACCCCAAGGTTGAGAACCGCTGTCCTAGTGGGAGACACTCTCAGTCTGCATTAGCCAAAGTGCCTTTTAGGAGACTCCAAGGAGCACCTGAGCCTCTTCTCCTTTGCTTTGGTATCTCTTAGGGCTGATGGAACCCATCTGGGCCCTGTCCTCATCTTTATCTCTCAACGCATGGCTCCCCCCCCCCCCCCCCAGTGTTGAAGGTAATGGTTACGATCACTCTGTCTTGACCTGAAGAAATCAAGGCACAATGAAACTTCCTTTTTCTCTCTTCCCTCTCCCCCCCCCCCCCAGTTTAATTACTGGTTAACTAAATTGTGCTAAGTGTTTCTGGTCTGGCTGTTCTCTGTACAGGTTTTCCTAGTAAGGAAAATCACCCCACCGGACAGCGGCCACCTCTATGCCATGAAGGTCTTGAAGAAAGCCACTCTGAAAGGTGAGGTCCTGGGTGCTGAGGATATCCAAATAGATTAGAAAGTTGCAGGGGAGGTACATTTCAGTGAGTGTCCCCCCCCCCAGGACGGTTGGCCACCCTGCTTCTTGGGAGATAATAGCTTTAGTCAAATTCTCTCTACTGCCTGCAGATACCTCAACAGCAGGTTTGCTGTGGTGTCAAAAGCTGCCTGGCATTAGAGTTAATTCCTGTAGTTGGTGGCAGACACTGTTTCAGTTGTGCAGTATCTGAATTGAGGCTTCTCTGTTGACAGTGCGTGATCGAGCAAGGACAAAAATGGAAAGGGACATCCTAGTGGAAGTCAGCCATCCCTTCATAGTGAAACTCCACTATGGTGAGTGGGGGGACGGGACCAGGGGTCATTTCAAGCAGGAGCTCAGGGGAGCGCAGATCCAGGAGTTGGTGCCAGTTCCCCCCCCCCCCCCACGGGGGAATGCCTGCTTGGGTCATGGCTACAGCAAAATGCTCCAGTCCCCTGAAAAGGTCCTTGTTCCTCCGACCAGACTTCTGAAGGCTTCAGCCACCACTGAAGCTATCCTCCCAGAAGAGTGGTATTTCTGAGGCTTGGATTAGTAACTGTCCCCTCTCTGCCAGCTTTCTTTCTTTCTTTCTTTCTTTCTTTCTCTCTCTCTCTCCTTTCTTTCTTGCCTTCTGACATACTTCCGGTGATGTCAGGGGGTGTGGCACATGCAAATAAGTTATGCTAATGAGTTATGCTAATGAGTTCCTGCACCACTTTTTCTACGAAATGACCCCTGGTCCCAGGTTTTACCAGGTTTTGTGGGGAGAAGTTGGTAACCATGGCAAAATCCTATGCCAGTAGCAATAGGTTTCTAAGCAATCATATCCGGATTTGGTTTGTTCCCCCTTAGTCCACCTGCCTGTGGCATCTAGGTAGCAGCCCCATGCAGAGACCGCTGCTTCTGTGCCCAGGACCCTGGAGAACTGCTGGGCAGAGCAAACTCTAAACACAGCTAGATGGACTAGCAGCCTGACTCAATGTACATGTTTTCACATGTTTATAATGGGTCCAGATTTGCCCTGCTAAGTCCCAAACTCATGGCTAAAAGCTGTGCATATTTGTCTTGTGCAGACATAATGTTAGTTTCCTGATAACCATAATTTAAAAAAATCAGGAGCTGGTTGCAGAAATGTGTGATCTTTCTTGTTCCCTTTTCTTTGGAGCAAATTCATTCTCTCCCCCCCCCCTCCAGTTAAGGAGCTCTTTCATCAAATATCAACCAGGGCTGTGTTATAGGATCTGGGCCTTAGTTTAAATGAGATCCTGTCTAAAGGGGTGGGGAGTACTTGATAGTGCATGAGCTGTAAGGGAGGTGGAGGTAGCCGAGCAATGGAATATTTTAGCCCTTTACACATGCACTACTCTTGAAAACTTAGAAGTCATACAGGCTTAGCTGCATCTTTCTGTCCAGAAAAATGGGTGATGTGAATTCCTCTGTATCTTGCCTTCCAGCATTCCAAACAGAGGGGAAACTCTACCTCATTCTTGACTTCCTCCGAGGGGGAGACCTCTTCATGCGCCTTTCCAAAGAGGTGAGTCGTTTTTCTTATTTAGCTAGAGAATTATTATGCCACCTCTCCAGGGAAAACTATCCCAAAAAATGAAAATGGAACTGTATCTCACAGTAAAGTGACCAGCCCTTGCCAATCACAAAGCAGCAAAGCTGCGCCACCTGCTGACCAGATGGGGCTTCTACATACTCACAAGGTCCCCCAAGTATGGAGAAAAAGATAGTGTGGTAAATTAATGGGGGGGGGGGGGGGAAGCAGCTTTATAAGGACAGAGTCTATTCTTGGAAGTGTAGAATGCTGAGAGGTTAATTTTGGATGAAGAGTAGGAGAAAATAAGGGGCTGGGAAAACTGACCTCAAGTCTGAGTGGTTTATATAGTCTTGGAGGCAATGGAGGGGGTGTGAGGGGAGATCCCTCTATCACTTCCCCCCTTCCTGCCGTTCCTTGTGTCTCCTTGCTTATATGAGTATATTTGTTGTACTGTCTGGATGCTTCACCTGCTTAGGACTGCTTACCTTAACATTAGCAAACTGTTTTGAAGCATTATAATTTAAAATTTTAAATATCTGCTATCCTCTCCTAACATGGGATCCAAAATCACTTTTTTAAAAAAAGTACACAATTCCACAAAATACCTTCAGTTTTATTCTTTAGGTTAACTAAAACCAAGCCAGGGCAACACAATAGCCAGGTTGTTATGGAGTGAACAATGGGGAAGAAACAAAAAGGGGAAAACATTTTACAAAAAACTTTGCGTCTCTCTCACGCACACACAAATCCAGGAGCCTTAGTCTTTTAGCTGAAAAAGCCAACAGAGAAGACTTGGTGTGGATCATTAGACTACTGTAGCACAATGTTTTACATTGCATCAAAAGACAGCATATTGTAGTATCAGACAAGGTCAGAAGTCTGCAACATGGCACCCGCCATCACCTTTCCTGGCACCTACTAAGTGAAAGTGGGTGGGGCCAGGTGGGGTATTTGCCCAGTAGGGCTTCTGACTGGCCATTGGACATCCAATTGGCTGGGCATATTAAAATAACATTGTTTCAGTGACAGCTGCCACCTTGGAGTTTATTCTCATCTCTTTCCCAGTGTATTTTTAAAAATTATCCCTCTTCTCCCCTGCACTTAGGCCTTCCCCTGTGTGGTTGGCTCAGCCTTCTGTGGCAGCCATTTTGTGATTGGCTTGGCCTCCTATGGCAGCCATTTTGTAGTTGCGTCCACACCACCCCTGTGTCAGAATTCCAGAGCTAACTGCAGGCTCAAAAAGGTTGGGGACCCATGTATTAGGAGCTGAGAGACATGTGGATTCAAATGTTTAGTTAGCTGTGAAGGTCACTAGGTGCTTGGGCCAGCTAGTTTCTAAACTGTACCTCACAGGGTAGTTGTGATAAAATAGGGACGGGAGAACTATATATACCCTTAGCTTCTTGGCGGAAGGGTGGAGGGTAAAAATAAATCAGATGGACTTTTCTTTGTGGGCTTTGTGTAAATATCTCACTTCTCCACATTCATTATTCCCATTTTACTTATTTTATTTCATTTATACCCTTTCTCCCCATTGGGGACCCAAAGTGGCTTTCATCATTCTCTAATCATCCATTTATCCTCATAACCACCCTGTGAAATGGGTTGTTCAGCTGGACCAAGGGGGTCACCCAGCAGTCTCCCATGGCAAAGTGAGGATCTGAACCTGGGTCTCCCAGATCCTAGACTGACACTCCAACCACTACACCATTTTTAGTTGGGTCAAAGTAGGCAGTCCAAATCTGTGAAACTCCAGGAGACTCTTGTGACTGAAAAGGGCAGCAGGGCTGTAATTTAGAGAGGGCATATTTTCTCACTTTCACACTTCAAATTTCTGGGCACTTGCACAGAATTCAGCACCTCTAATCTTGGCAGGCAAATCTGAAAGGGGAGGAGATTTTCTTTCTAAGACTACAAAGATTAAATTCAGATCTGATTCCAGAAAGTTTTGCCATCCCCAAGAGGCTCCATTTCACCAAAGAGGTGCACCCAAGATCTCTTGCAGAAGATGCTGGAGCACAGCTCTTAGATCATGTGTTGTTTTGTGGATGCTCTTAAAGGACGAGTTTGCTTATTTATTCATTCAGGCTGACTCCTTGAAAATGTATGGGTGATGCTGGTGAAATCTTCCTAGCTAACCAAGGAGCTAGCTAGCCAATAGGATGTAGAAGTTGGAGGAGTAGGCTTCACCATCCTGCAGTTGCTGCTTATCCCTTCATGAAGCAGAATAAATTATACAAAGCAAGGAAATTTATTCAATTTGTTTGTACCCCACCTTTTTCACCAGTGGGTACCCAAAGTGGCATACAGCATTCTCCTCTCCCCATTTTATCCTCACAACAACCCTGTGAGGTAAGTTAGGCTGAGAGAGTGTGACTGGCCCATGGTCACCCAGCAAGCTTTCATGGCACGAGTGGGGATTCAAACCCAGGTCTCCCAGATACTAGTCTGACACTCTGCTACACCACACTGGCTTGCTAGTTGAGATCCAGCACTAGCAGTCACAGAAGAACAGCAAAAAAGAAACAAGGGAGGGAGTCATGACTCAGTAGTAGAGCACCTGCTTTGCATGCAAAAGGTCCCAGGTTCAGTTCTTGGCATCTCCGCTTAAAAGGATCAGATAATCAGTGATGTGAAATACCAGACCCTGGAGAACTGCCAATCAGAGCAGACCAGTCTCACTTTGATCTGACTTGGTAGGAGGCAGCTCCATGTGTAACTTGCAGTGTGAACTAAGATAATGGGAGTGATTTGGGGGGGGGGGGGGGTTTCAGGGCACCATGACCATATGAAGCTGCTGTCTACTGGATTAGGCCATTGATCCAAATTGCCAAGTGCAATAGACCACAGCAGCCCTCCAGAGTCTGATATGGGGAAGTCCTGTCCCCCCAGCACTTGCTACTGGAAACTTTTAAACTGAAGATGCCAGGGGTTAAATCTGGGACCTTTGGCATGCAAAAGCTTTCTGTAAACTGGGCTTGACTTTAAAAGAAGACTTGGGGGGGGGGGGGGAGCCTCATCTGACCACCTGTGGTGTTTCCCATTTCTCCTACCCAACTGTGACTCTGCTTTCTTTGGATATGAGCAAAATTTATTTAAACCCCCTTCCCCTCTCCTGCAATGAGAACAGCAGATTCTGGGTCAGAGATTTCCCCTTGGGCACTTCAACTGCCTTACACTCAGGAGCAGACGAAGATGTAGGAGCAAGTGGTTGAAGCATAGACATTGGAAAGATTCCACCTACAGGCTTCTTGCTGCTCAGACTGGGCAAAGCAGGGCTGAAGGGGCTTCTGATTTGGTTCAGGAGGACACAGAGAGCAGTTTCCCATGCCAGCCCTTCAGCTCTTGCTCAACAGCCCATCTTAAAAATTAGTTGCCAGCCAGGGCTGTAGATGGATGATAAGAGAGCAAATGGATGCTACCTCTGAAAGCTGTTTGCAGTCACTAATACCACAACAGGGATTGTGGTTCATAGACTTTTAAAAACATTCATCTGCCTGAAACAACAGTCCCTAAACACTACTCCGAAACACAGAGGAAAAAGGGCATCCTGATTCCAAACTTACATGGCCAGTGTCAGTATGCATTTGCATGTTTTCATGGCCTGTACAGAAACTAGTACTTCAGATGCACTATCCAAATAAATGCCATTCCAAATGAATTCAGAATTTTATTTATTTATTTATTAGTTGCATTTATACCCCGCCCTCCCCGCGAACAGGCTCAAGGAGGCTTACAGTGTACCTGGTCTACATAAAACATTTTAAACATTTTAAAACAAATTTAAACAATCCTACATTTAAAGTGCTCGCAGTGCTGATCCATCAGCCAGTTAAATTAAATGGCGTACTCTAAAATCTACTATCAAAATTCCCAATTCAGTGATCTTCTGGCCTCTTGCAGAACTATGGCTCTATCTCTGCACCAGGGCCAACCACGGATGTTCAGATGATGATAACTGGTGGTGGTGATAGGCAGCTCCTAATTGAAAGCCTGGTGGAAGAGCTCCATCTTGCAGGCCCTGCGGAACTGTAAAAGGTCCTGCAGGGCCCTGATCTCCTCCAGGAGCTCATTCCACCAGTAAGGATCCACCACTGAAAAGGCCCTGGTCCTTGTGGCCGTGAGCCTGGCATCCTTGAGGCCTGGAATAGTTAGTTGATGTTGTGACCCCGACCATACTGCTCTCTGGGGTATATATGGGGAAAGGCGGTCCCTCAGGTATGCTGGTCCCTAACCATATAGGGCTTTAAAGGTAAGTACCAGCACCTTGAAGTGAATTCGATATGCTATGGGCAGCCAGTGCAGTGACTTTAGCACAGGATGGATATGCTCCTGATGAGGGAGGCCCATCAACAGCCTGGCTGCAGCATTCTGCACTAGCTGCAGCTTCCAGATCCGTGACAAGGGCAGCCCCATGTAGAGAGCATTACAGTAGTCTAATCTCGAGGTGGCCATCACATGGATCACTGTAGCTAGGTCGTTACAATCAAGGAAGGAAACCAACTGCCAAATCAGCCGAAGATGGTAGAAGGCTGACTTAGCAGTGGCTGCTACCCGGGCCTCCATCATCAAGGAGGGATCCAGGAGCACTCCCAAACTCCTAACCTCCAACACTGGCACTAACAGTGCCCCATCGAAGGTCCGGAGCGGGATCCCCATCCCCGCACCATCCCGACCCAGGCATGGGACCTCCATCTTCACCAGATTTAGCTTCAGCTGACTCAGTCTGAGCCAACCAGCCACAGCTTGCAATGCCCGGTCTAGATCTTCCAGTCTGGAGTCTGACTGGCCGCCCAAAATCAGATAGAACTGGGTGTCGTCTGTGTATTGATGACAACCCAGCCCATACCTCCGAGCAATCTGGGCAAGGGGGCATATGTAGATGTTAAGTAACATCGGAGACAGCACCGACCCCTGAGGCACTCCGCACTCAAGCGGGTGTCTCCTGGACTGCTGATCCCCTAGCACCACCCTCTGTCCCTGACCCTGGAAAAAGGAAACGAGCCATTGCAAGGCAAACCCCTGTATCCCCATGTTGGTCGACAGTATCAAATGCAGCCGACAGGTCTAACAGCAACAGTACTGCCGAGCTGCCCCGATCCAGATGTCTTCAGAGGTCGTCAGTCAGAGCAACCAGTGCTGTCTCCATCCCATGTCCTGAGTGGAAGCCAGACTGGAAGGGATCTAAAATGGAAGTGTCATCCAGAAAGCCCTGCAACTGTATTGCCACCATCCTCTCAATTAGTTTGCCCAGATAGGGCAAATCGGAGACCGGCTGATAGTTGGTGGCATGCTTAAAGTTTTCCCACTTGTTTTTGCATCAGTTTTCCTCCAAATGTTCCTTCCTTGCACCAATCATAGGGGATGCTGTTGAATTTCTTATCCTTAAATATATATATTTAACCCCACTTTTCAGCCAAAATTGGCTCCCAGAGCAGATCACAGGAAGGAGATACAGCTAATAAACTGCACCAGCTTTCTCATTCTGTCAACCAAAGCAAAACAGGGAGTTGGTCATTCTTCTGTGTGCTATTTCAATATAACTGCTTGAGCAAAGTGACTGACCAGGGAAGGGGGCAGGAAGTATAGAAGAAGAGGCCCCGATGGGGCAAGAGGAAACTGCTCTGCTAATGAGGAGGCATGTGATGTCAGTGGGATTGGCAGTGCAAGAAATTCCTCTAACCCTTATTCCAGATCTGCTCTTCCTTCTGCTGCTTAGCAAGTTTTAAGTGTGCTTTTAAAACTGATGCCCATACTAGATTCTAGAATGTGCTTGTAGTGGGGGGTGTGTGTAGATAATCTAAAGGTGTGCATTTTTGATTTTGTACTTGATGCTAGATGTACTGAACATATTCAGACTAAGTCCTGTCTCAATGTTGGTTTTGCAGCAAGGATAAATTATGCAGATGGGTCTTATCATCTGATCTAGAGTAATGGTTTTGCTTCAGAGAGCCTTGTCCCATCCCCACCCCATCAACTTTGGCAAGGGCTCCATTGAAAGGTCTCATCTGCCTCCTTATGAACCAAGACATACCAGATCTTATTTTCACATCACCTGCCTATTGATGTCTAGAAACTAGATGCAGACTTCTGTATGAGTTATCAAATTGCTTGTTCAACATAGTTGCAGGTGCCTAGGATGAAGTCAGCCCTTGCAAAAACTCCACTGCTCTTGGCTTCAGGATTGTGTGACACACCCACTCCTATGCTGCTACCGTCCCTTTCCTTCCAGGTAATGTTCACAGAAGAAGATGTGAAGTTCTACCTTGCAGAGCTGGCACTGGGACTTGGTCACTTGCATCGCTTGGGCATTGTCTACAGGGACCTTAAACCAGAGAAGTATGAAGAGTTTGCAGGTTTCCACTGTGTGACTTAGGGGTATCTGCAACCCTCCCTGGATGCACCCCTGAAAGAGGGGGCTGAAATGTGTGTTTGGCTCCTGGGGTGGAAGCACTCCCTAGGCTGGGTCCAAAAAGAACATACTTCTGCCTGAAGCTCCTGGAGGCAAGAGGGGCACAGAGGAATGTTCAGCTGTGCATTGCATGGTTATTTGGACATCACTGTAAACCAAAATTAGCACAACTGGTGGTGAACAGACTGGTCTCAAACCTTAGTCTGAAAAATGCCTGATTGGTTCCCATCAGCAACTCCCAGTTTGTTAGACTCCGAGCATTCAGAGGTCACAACTAACCGGGATTTGATTGAGCAAAACTGGAGTTTAATTGTGGTGTTGGAATGCAGCCCGAGGAAGGCACTTGAATTGTGGCTCTCAGCCCACAGTTTGGCCACCCTAATCTGTTCACATCCTAGAGACTTCTGTGCCTTCACATTTACTGTCTCTTCCCCATAGTATCCTCCTAGATGACGAAGGACACATTAAGCTCACAGGTATAGTATCTCCCTACATGTTACACTCCTGTAGAGACTTCTATTTGTCATCTTGTACAGTTGTTGTTAAACTGATGTATGCTTTGCGCTCTCATTCTCTTCTGCTCTACCCCTTCAACCCCATATTCCACTTGTAGATTTTGGTTTGAGCAAAGAAGCCATAGATCGTGAGAAAAAGGCCTATTCTTTCTGTGGGACGGTGGAATACATGGCACCAGAAGTGGTGAATCGTCAGGGCCACACCCAGAGTGCTGACTGGTGGTCGTATGGAGTCTTGATGGTATGGTTAGTGGTTGGTGTGTGCCAAAACTCCGCTTTGGGTGAAAACTACCTGTAAATGTTGGGTAGGATGGGCATTAATTGAATCAGTGCTGCCTTCTTGTAGTAATTCCAGTTAATGTCCCATCTGTTCCCTTGGGAAACAGGAGCCCAGAGACATGTTTAGTACTGAACAAAATCTATTCCAGCTTCAGTTTTCATGAGTCAGCATTCACTTCAGCAGATGCACAAACTGTACAGCCGTAGCAGATAGATTTCTGCTTAAAGCTACAAGCAACACAGAAAAGTGGGAGTAGGGATATAGACAGGCCAGTTAGAAACAATATCAAAGAGAATTTGGTGCATTTAGTGTGAGTAAAGAGCACTTCGACCTCTAGATAGGTGGGCAGAGGGAAGTGCAGCATGAGACATGAGCTGTACTAATAAAAATCTGTAACAGATGGATCATGGCATTGTTAAATACAGAATAGGGCATGGTCTCTGACAGCTTGAAGATTTTCAGATTTTATTTAGCATATTCTGTCATGGTACTCCATTTCATCAGATGCATGAAACATAATGCATATTACTGCCCATAGTGAGCCCAAGAGATTCTGAAATGTGAGGTCCAGTAGGTCTGACATACTTCTGTGACAAGTGCAAAGGTACGCAAAGTAAAAACACAGTGACCCATTTACAGCAGTAGTCCTGGGTGGTAGTGTGATAATACTAAACCAGTAGTAGGAAAGGAACCTGCAGTCCTGATTAAACTCTGAATAAAGTTTGCTGATTCAATTTTGTTCAGCAGTTTCATGCAAGAATTTCCCTCTGCAGCTTGATGGTTCTCAGGTTGGCAGCAGAGGGTCTTGGGGGACTGAACTGTCTTCCCACTGGCTGGATGTTGCTACTTCAGCAGTGCAGTCCTATGCAGAGCTAGGCCCATGTAAGCCCACTGACTTCAGCAGGCTTAGATTGGACTGCTTAGGACTGCAGTGCAAATGTTGTGTTTGTGTCCATTGTGCTGAGGCTGATGTGCAGACAGGTGGCAGAAAGGCCCTGAAGACAGGTGATACATGCTGCCGCAGATGGAATGGGAAGGAGCCCTTATGCTTTTAGATCCTATAATCAGGGGTCATTTCGAGCAGGAGCTCAGGGGAGTGCAGCTCCAGTAGTTGGTGTCAGTCCCCCCCTGCAGGGGAATGCCTTCTTGTGTCATGGCTGCAGCAAAATGACCCCATCCCCTGGAAAGGTCCTTGTTCCTCCGACCAGCCTTCTGAAGGCTTCAGCCACCACTGAAGCTATCCTCCCAGAATAGTGGTATTTCTGAGGCTCAGATTAGTAGCTGTCCCCTCTCTTCCAGCTTCCTTCCTTCCTTCCTTCCTTCCTTCCTTCCTTCCTGTCTGTCTGTCTCTGTCTTTCTCTCCCTTTTCTCTCTCTCTTTCTCTGTCTCTCTCTTCTTTCTTTCTTGCCTTGACATACTTCTAGTGATGTCAGGGGGTATGGCATATGCAAATAAGTTATGCTAATGAGTTATGCTAATGAGCTCCTGCACCTCTTTTTTTACCAAATGACCCCTGCCTATAATTGTGTTGCCTGAGGAGCCATCAGGGCAGAGTAGGCATCTGGGTTTGTTGCAGGGCTGATCCCTGCAGGTTTCTCTGCTAGGGCCTGTTGTGGAGGGCTGTCTATAAATGAGGACCCTGAAATGCCTGAGAAATAAGAATCATCTCTCAGTGGTGGCTAAATGAAGATCACTGATGACATATTGGAAGTGTTTCAGCTGAAAATTCTAGGCAATGATTTGTGTCTTTGCACTTTCTCTTCTGGGCCTGTCCTGTTCCTAGGGATCAGCCTGGCCTTACTGATGCTTTTTGTAGGGTGTGGGTATTATCACTTTAAGAATGTCTCTTGACTTTTTCATGGGTTAGCCTCTGTCTAAGAAACCAGAACAAATGTTTGCAGCATAGGGCTTTCCACTGTATCCACTGTATTAGGGATCTCTAACCTTGTTGAGTCTCTAGGGCACTAATGGAATTTTGAGAATGGGTAGTAGGTACTGCTACAGAATGGCAGGCCAATGGTGCAATGTTTAGAGTTTGCAATCCAAGCATCATACTTCAGAGGCAGCGGCTGTTTCCAAATGGGTAAGTCCTGCAGTGCAGACCCTCTAGGGCTCTTCTGAAGTCCCTTCTGTTTCAAGGAAGTTGACAAGAGCTGAGATTGGCTCAGTTCGTTTCAGGAAAGGAGGATGTAGACACCATGAAACACACTGATGGTCCCCATTTTGTGGTTCACTGCTGTAGACAATGGATTGTGAGTTGTGATGACTGAAAGCATGTTAATATGTGTAGCAGGCAGTGAGTTTGGTATAGGGTGAGATTAATCCATTCCAAAACATATAGACAGTTTGCACAGTTTGTATAGACAGTTGTATAGCACAGTTTGTATAGACAGTTTGCACAGAAAGCAAACCTGCCGCTTAGACAAGTCAACACATAGGTTTATACTGGGGTGAAAGTTTGAAATGATGGAGGACTTGGGATTGCCAGGTGTGATGGACTGCACTTGTTAAAAGGCTTAAAAGTGCTGTACATAAAACTACAGGACTGTGAAGGGTTAATACTTCACAGAGCTGGAGAGCCTTTGAGTGACAGGCTGGTCCAGGCAATATGATTGGTCAGCATCAGTCTTGAGAGAGCTGGATGCTAAGGAGATTGGTTCCAATTTGAGCCTTGACTGGAGAAAATCCAAATTCTGTCTTGACTGAGAGACTGCCTTAGCTGAGAGCAGTTCAACACAGGAGAACTGGGAAAAAGTTGGCTAGTCGGTTTGGGAAATAAACTGAAACACCCATTCAGGCCAAGAAAAGGGAATAAAACTTCTAGGGAGAGAAGAAGATTCCCTACCCAGTTGAACAGGGTGATATCTCTGAAGGGTACAGAGATCCCTCGTCTGGTGTGGTTAAAAACTGTGTAAAGAGACCTAAAGAGTCAGTCAAAAACTGATGTTCCAATAGAAGGAGTTTGGGTACTGGGAAGAGGGTACCAGCCTTCTGGGCACCAAAAGAGTCTGCTATAATACAAATAAGATGAACTGAAGTGGTTTGGGAAAGCCCAGAAACAAAAGCCTCTCAAAATAAAGAACTAGAGTAACTGTGAATAATTCAAGAAACTCTCACTAGCCTGATCTATAAGAATAAGAGTGCTTACATTATTTTACCTCAGTGTTTTCAATCCCTGACTTCACCTAACCTTTTCCCCTTGATGTTAAATAAAACGTTCTGTTATTTTTGTATTTTAAAAGTGTCTCAAGTGCCATTTTTTGTCATTTAAGTTAAAGGGAGACCCTGGGCTGAGAAAATAGCCATTACATATTACTGACACAGGGTGGGACTGCTAAAGCTACTTTAAAGAGAAGAATACATGTTACCAGAGCTGCTGAGTCAGTGAAGGGACACAAATAGAAAAATGGAGAGAAAATCTTGCCTCTGAGGGAGGGAAGTAGACAGGGTCTCCTGGGCTGTGTATTACGGAGAGAAGACCTCTGGTTCAGGCTCCTAAGTCAACTTGTCCCTGGCAGGATGATTTGAGGTGAGGCCCTCATCAACTAAAAGTTTTATCAGTGAGAACAAGTGTAATAGATGGGGCTAAGATTGAAACTTTGGTCAGTTATGGAATGGAATGGAAAGCATGATGTGGGATGGATTTTTCAACAAGTGATAGCTTTTCTTCATTCAACTGCAAGTTCTGACTTTTCTTTCAGTGTTTCAAAGGCACCCGTCTTAAAATTTTCCTAATATAGTTAAATTGAGTTAAGCAACTGAAACTAAAAATCCTTATTTCTCAACAATTGACAAAACATATGATTGGCTGTCACAGATCAGCTGGTAGCCATTCTCTTTTTGAGCTGGTATTCTTTGGAGGATTTATAAGGCTGATCTAAATGGACAATAGATGGGCTCTGAAAAATCCATTCTTCCATGCAAGAAAGAAAAATAATCAAACTATTGTCTCTGGTGAAGTGAGCTTTGACTCCAAACTTGTACCCTGGAAAATTTTGTTAGTCTTTATGATGCTACTAGATTTAAATTTTATCCTACTACAGACTAATACAGCTACCTACTTGACACATTTTGAGAATAGACCATGCATGATTTGGCTCAGACATTGACTGTGGTGTGTGTTCTTATCATTCTTTAAAAACTGCTGATAAATTGAGCTTTCAGAATGTACTGGTATACCAGTGCATTTTGCCTAGGTTTTTTTCTAACCGTCCAGCATCCCTATTTTCATGACCTAGCAGAGCAATGACTGTCTTTGGTTTGCTGTCATGTCAAATCAAGGCTTGCAAATCCATGTCAAATCGTGATTACCAGCTTGGCTTTGCTAGCTGATGATTGCGGTGGAAAAAATCACAATAGAACAAAAGACAGAGAATTTATTGAAGCTAATGGCCGTTGGGAGCCAAGCACTGTCACTCAAAGAGCATCAGTGAGAGCTGAAAACAGTTACACTTCATCTTTGTACCCTTTGTGACAGCAAGCAACCTCTCTATGTAACCTCCCGTGATCTCCCAGGAACTATGCATTTTATTTATGACTTTGCAACATCTTTCTTTCTACCTACAGATAATTCCTTCTTGACCAAACTCTTCAAACATCCTGACCAAAGTTTTAATCAGGCCAAGGCCAGTCTGTTTTATTTCAGGCCAAGTTTTAATCAGGCCAAGGCCAGTCTATTTTATTTCTACATGATAAACTCTGACTTGCCAATTTAGGCATCCCACCGCAGTTAACCGCAGTTAAAACTTCATTAACCACAGTTTGACAGGGTATCTGGACCAAGCCACTGAGACACAGGGCTGCATGTTTCTTTACTGGAGAAAGGTTTAATATTGTGTTATATCTTTTGAGGTATAATACATGCTGCCTTTTGACCCAACAGGATCCTCAAGGTGGTATGATAGAGTAAATTCCTCTTCTCCAGAAAGTTAATTGCCAATTAAACCAGAATAGAATATTGCATTGTTCTCTAATTTTGTAATTCAGTTTTAGTGCAATGTTGTACATATGATACTGTGTTTATAGCATTGTTTCTTAAATTCTGTAATCTGCATTGAGTCTGGGTGTGAAAGGAGGATGATAAATGAAGTAAATTCTGCTGGTAGTGGAATACAAATAGGACCCAGAGTCTGACTCGTGGGCTTTGACCTCTTTTTTGTTGTTTCCAGTTTGAGATGCTGACAGGGTCCCTGCCGTTCCAAGGGAAGGACCGCAAGGAAACAATGATGCTCATTCTCAAGTAAGAACACCTGCCTGGCAACCTGGGGAGTTGGCCTGGGTTTTATAGTGTCATTCTAAGCAGACTTACACTGTTCTAAGTCATTGAAGTCAATGGGCTTAGAGGGGTGTAACTGCTCGGGATGGCCCTGTTAGTCGCTGATCAGCAGCTAGTTTTGCCTGATGGCTCCCCTCAATTTTTTTTTGCTTTGAAAAAGGGTGTGGGAGGTGAAGAGCTAAAACCCCATCCAAGCCTCATCACATATAAGGTTCCCCCATACTCTTATTCCCCAGGGTAGGCACAGATTGTGTGACTCTCTGGGGGGTGTTTCCTGCATCTGCCCATTGCTAATCTGACTGATAAACTGTTTGGCTCCTCTGGAGACAGGGGAAGGCTTCTTGCACCAAAGAAAGTTGGACATAACGGTGCTGTGGGATCCAACCCCAGGCTTCCTGGACCATGGCTGCCAAGGACCATAGCTTTCAAGTCAGCAAGCAGAAGAGCCTTTTGCCTTGCAGGAAGTTACTGTGCACCAAGAAAAAGCACCGCTGTTGGCAGCATAGATCAGTATGTGCTAGCCCACTATTCTAAGTCCCTTTGCTGTTATAACAAATCTAGTTTTGTGCTGCTTTAAGTACCATGAAGCTTGCTTTCCTTGGCAGTGCACTGTGACAAAGCTGGGTGCCAGGAGCTAATGGTGTGCCAGGAAGATAATGATTCTACAGTCTCTTGCTTGTGTTTGTCTCTCTCCCTCCCTCACAGCTAGTTGTGCGAGCATTTTTTTTTGCCTGCCTTTCTTCTAGAGCAAAGCTGGGCATGCCTCAGTTTCTGAGTTCTGAAGCACAGAGTCTCCTGCGAGCACTTTTCAAGAGGAACCCAGCCAACAGGTTAGGTAAGGTGCCCTTGAGTCTTTGCATCCAGGCACCTCTAGAGCCGCAGCCCTGACACAGTCACAGATGGGGAGTTGGAGGCTTTCCTCAAAGCCTCCCTGCATGACATCACTCTGACAAAGCTAATATTTAAAATTGGCAACACCCAGGAAACCGGGGGGGGGGGGTGTTGCAAAAGAACATTCATGCTTTAGCACATCATCAGGTAAAGGTCCCTGAGCAAAGCCCGAAGGGATATTGCAAAGCTGCCTTGCTGAAGCCAAATAGATCTGGGGTTGACCAGTGTGGCAGAGCCCTCTGTTTTGTGTACAGAAGGCTCAGTCCCTGGCATCTCTAGTTAAAAGAATCAGGTAGAAGATGATGTGAAAGTCCTTCACCTGAGACCCTGGAGAGCTGCTGCCAGTCAGAGTACAGTACTGAGCTTGATAAACTAAAGAGTTGTTTTAGTATAAAGTTGGTTCACGTGAAACTTAAGCTACAAGTGCCTTCATTTCCAGGGAAGAGTGCCAGGGTATAAATGAAATAAGTCACGGCTTTGACTACTGGGGAAAGGTACCATATGTTTTGGGTACTGTTTGAAGCCCTATTAATCCTTGAGGTAGACTGCAATTCTCCACATCTACCATGAAGATTGGTGGGAAATTTAGAATATGTAGCACAGGAATGCTGGTGTGGCTGGCATGTCTTGGGTGCGATAAAAAGTCTTCTGTCCATGGAACAGAGTTCGTACATCCCTTGGTGCGTTCTTTTCTTTTTTTGTTAAAGTGATGGCATAAAATATATGCAAATCAAACTAATTTGCATATCCACTTTTGACAGAATTTTGTTTTTGGCCACAGGTATGGAGGAAGGAGACAGATCCCCCTCCCCCATAATATAATACTAGGAGGTTGCCTGATAAAATTGGCAATGATCCAGTGGAACCATCATTTTCAGGGGTGGCAGATTTATGCTACGAGCCATAAAGAGCCTTTGAATGCTGGCTGCTGGTAGGCAAATGGCCTTTTGTGTACAGAAGGTCAGTCCTCAGCATCTCTAGTTAAAAGCTCAGTCCTCAGCATCTCTAGTTAAAAGAATCAGCATCTCTAGTTAGAAGCTCAGTCCTCGGCATCTCTAGTTAAAAGAATCAGGAACCCTGCTTCCAAGAAACATCTGGCTGGCAAAAATGAGATGCAGCAGACTAATGCATGCATCTGTTTTTCAAATGAGCGCTAGGATTTTGCACATGCTAAATTCAGCCATCCAATTCCAAAATTTCCAAAATTTGCTGTGTGTCACTGCACAGAAGTTGCAGTCCTGAGCATACTATTGTCTATTTAGATCTGTTCTAGAACTGCATGCTTATGTTGTAGGTTCGGGTCCTGATGGCGTGGAAGAAATCAAGCGTCACCCATTTTATTCCACCATTGACTGGAATGTGAGTACTGGCTTTTGACTTTTCTTCGGGTTTTAGTGCTGGAAGAGTGAAGATTTAGTGTTGCTGCAGGCTAGCAACAGGACAAGCATAGCCTTGATTTCATATCAAATAACTAGCGATTTTGGGAAATAGTGGTAAGATGATGAGGGCCTTTACGCCACCTTTAAGACATAATTCCTTCAAGACTTAAGCATATTTATGATTTGTTTAGTGCTGACAAGCTATGAATGTGGATATGTAATGCCTGTTTTCAGATGATGCCTGTTAACTGGATCCTTTTGTGATAAAATACAGCTATTAATGACATCACAGATTTGAGTTATCAAGGGAACCTAAGTTGCTTGCAACTCTTAGGAGTTTTGAAGGATCCACTGGATCTGTGAGGCTTCTGAATAGACAGCAAGAGATCAGACCTTTGCGTTGAATCAAAGTTCTTTATTATCTAATACTGCAAACAGGTTCTTAATGTTTGTTAGAGATGCATAATGAAAGACAGTCATGGTTAATATACCCCACAGTCACAATTGAACACGAGCATTAAACCAATCAGAATCAGTAGGTGAACATGGGAAAAGGAGAGGACTGTTGGGGTTCCCACACTAGGTGAGAAAGTTATAAAAATTCCCTTCTTGATCTGAGTGACCCACATGTGTGAAGCTAGGCACAACAATTCCGGGCTGACAGCCATAAAGGAGCTTCCAAGGTTTTCACAACAAGATGGCCCAGAAAGAGGGAGGAGGGATGCATGGGAGTGAAGACCATTTGTTTTCGGTGATGTGCGGGAATTTGGGTCACCATTCTCCCATCTAGAAAAGGTAACATTAACCAGGGCAACCAATATACATCAAAGTGACATTTGCAGCTTCAAAGGGGAGGGGGTTGAAACAGATAAGGGGTACAAGCGAGGAATCCACCAGAACAAAGAAATCGAAAGCAAGTTACAGAGGTGCTATTGTCAGTTCCTGACACCCTGCTCTCCCCAAAATACATTCTACCCCGGCTTATCAGGAAAGCGTTTATTAAAAGCTTTAACAAGTTTGGGAGCATGAACATTTTCAGCAAAGACCCATTCATTTAGTTCTGGGCTGAAATCTACCCACTTAACTAGATACAGTAAGCGGCCCCTACGCATTTTAGAGTCCAATATATCAGAAATTTCAAAGTGTTGTTCCCCCTCCTTCATCAGCGGAGGAGGAGTCGGAGGTACTGGGTGCCATGCATTTGGCCCAGGATCTTTCTTCAGCAAGCTGAAATGAAAAACAGAATGCACAGAGCTCAGTGATTTAGGCAAATCTAGTTCAAACGAAACATCTGAGATTTTTCTTAACACTTTATAAGGTCCCACATATTTCCATCTCAATTTCCTGCTAGGTTGGAGTCCATGAATGTTCTTAGTGGAAAGATAAACAGAGTCTCCGGGCTGTAGGTCCCACCCTTCAGCTCGGCCCCTGTCCGCATATTTCTTGTAGTCCGCTTTAGCTTTGTCAAGGGTCTTAGCAATTAGGGGCCAGGAGTCTTGCAGCTTGGCCCACCACTGGGAGAAATCAGTAGGGGGGGGGTTCTGTGGAGTCAGTTAGTGTGGGTAATGGCTTTCCCTCGAACCTCCCCACTGCCATGAAAGGAGAAACACCCGTAGAAGAATGCACAGCATTGTTGTAGCTAAGGGTACTCTGCGAAGGGTAACAAATCCACCCAATTGTCCTGATGATAATTTGTGTAACATCTCAGGAACTGTTCCAAAACCTGATTAACTCGCTTGGACTGTCCATCGGTCTCAGGCTGATACCCCGAGCTCAGGGCGGGTTCAATGTCCATCACCTGGAGAAGCTCCCGCCAGAAGTTGGCAACGAATTGGCTCCCCCTATCAGATACCACTCTCTTAGGAAAAGCATGTAGCTTGATCATGTGGTTAAAGAATGTTTTGGCCAATCCCTTGGCTGTAGGCAGTTGCTTGATAGGGACAAAATGAGCCTGTTTGGAGAACATATCTACCACCACCCAAATTACCGTCTTGCCCTTTGAAGGTGGGAGATTCGTGATGAAGTCCATAGACACAATTTCCCAGGGTCTGGAGGGGGTGGGCAAAGGATGCAACAGCCCTGGGGTTTCCCCCCCCTGCGCTTACACATAAGGCACACCTGACAAGCAGTCACATAGTCTGACACATCCTTGTACATACGAGGCCACCAGAATTGCCTTTGAACCAGGTTTAGAGTCTTAAGGAATCCAAAATGTCCTGACAGCTTGGAAGAGTGGCATGACATCAACACCTCCCTGCGCAACACTTGGGGCACTATTAACTTGGACCCGTGATACCAACAGTTATTTTAATAAATGGAGCACTCGTTATCCCCACTCCACTCATTCATTTCCTCTTTAGTATATTCCCCCGCACACCATTCAGTCCATGAAGGGGGCCCAGGGGATGCTTTGCTTTGGCTCCGAGTGGTCACTGCCCCCCCCCCCAACTGCTGCGGCGAGAACATAGAATCGAATACTTCCTCTCTCTGGGACTTGTGTTGGGGTAACTGGGATAGCGCATCGGCTAGAGAGTTTGCTTTTCCAGGAAAGTGTTTTAATACAAAGTTAAATTTCGAAAAGAAATCAGGCCATCTGAGCTGCTTGGCATTGAGGGACCTCTGAGTCCGCAACGCTTCCAGATTCTTATGGTCTGTCCAAATTTCAAACGGGTTTTTCGCTCCCTCTAGCCAATGCCTCCAGGTAGTCAGAGCTAACCATATGGCTGCTGCCTCTTTATCCCACACAGACCAGTGTCTCTCTGTCTCATTAAACTTCTTTGAGATGTAAGCTAAGGGGTGCAATACATTATCCAAGCCCATTTGCAATATTGCTCCCCCCATGGCTACATCTGAAGCATCCACGTGAATCACAAACTCCTTAGTCTCATCCAGATGAGCTAGGATGGGTTCTGAGGTGAACAGTCTCTTTAGCTTTTCAAACGCAGCTTGGCATGCCTCATTCCAACCCAGGCACTCCCTGGGTTTCCCCGCTTCAGGTCCCCTCCCCTTGGTTTTTAGCAGTTCTGTCAGGGGCAGGGTGACAGTGGTGAAATCCTTGAGGAAGGTGCGATAGAAATGGCAAAAACCTAACAGACTCTGCAGTTGCTTGCGGGTGCGGGGAGCCTCCCACTGCACCACTGCTTCTACTTTAGCAGAGTCCATCTCCAGCCCTCACTGCGAGATTCGGTAGCCTAGGAAATCGACCTCAGTTTTGTGAAACTCACACTTTGATAATTTGGCATAGAGGTGGTTCTCCAACAGGGTGGTCAGTACTTCCCTCACCAACCCCAAGTGGGACTGCTTATCAGTGGAATAAATCAAGATATCATCTAGATAGCAGAGCACCCCCTTAAACAAATGCTTGTGCAACACTTCGTTGATCAGGCTCATAAAAACTCCCGGCGCGCCACTCAAGCCGAATGGCATCAACAAATACTCGAACTGTCCCAATGGGGTGTTAAAAGCAGTCTTGTATTCATCCCCCTCCCTGATGCGCACCTGGAAATATGCGTCTCGTAAGTCCAGTTTAGTAAAAATCTTTCCCTTGGCTGCCTCGGCTAACAAATCCTTGATCAGTGGGAGGGGGTAGGCGTTTGAGGCAGACACCGCATTTAAGCCCCGATAGTCCGTGCACAGTCTCAGGCCCCTGTCTTTCTTTTTCCGAAATAAAACCGGGGCAGCAAAGGTGGACTTGGCTGGGTGGATGAAACCGCTCCCTAAGTTTTTGTCTAAAAATTTCCTTAACTCCTCTCGCTCCGCTGGGCTCATGGAGTATAGTTTCCCCTTGGGCAATTTTTCCCCCGGCAACAGTTCGATGGCACAGTCAGAGAGGCGATGGGGTGGCAATTCATCCACCTCTGCTTCACTGAATACTTCTGCCAGGTCTCTATACTCTCGGGGGAATCTGCGCCGGTGACATTTGCAGCTGCAAAGGGGAGGGTGTGGAAACAGATAAGGGGTACAAGCGAGGAATCCACCAGAACAAAGAAATCAAAAGCAAGTTACAGAGGTGCTATTGTCAGTTCCTGACAGTCTGTTGACATAAAGCCTGTTACAGCTGACTGTAGCATAAGAGAACATAAGAGAAGCCAGTGTTGGATCAGGATAGTTGCCCATCCAGTCCAACATTCTGTCACACAGTGGCCAAAAACACCAGGTGTCCTCAGAAGGTCCAGCAGTGGTGGGCAGGACACTAGAAGCCCTCCCACTGTTGCCTCCCCCGTCATACACCAAGAATACAGAGCATCACTTGCCCCAGACTGAGAGTTCCTATCTGTACTTTGTGGCTAATAGCCACTGATGGACCTCTGCTCCATATGTTTATCTAATTCCCTCTTGAAGCCGTCCATGCTTGTAGCCACCACCATCTCCTGTGGCAGTGAATTCCACGTGTTAATCACTCTTTGGGTGAAGAAGTACTTCCTTTTATCTGTTCTAACCCGACTGCTCAGCAATTTCATGGAGTGCCCACGAGTTCTTGTATTGTGAGAAAGGGAGAAAAGGTCTTCTTTCTCTACCTGCTCTATCCCATGCATAATCTTATAAACCTCGATCATGTCACCCCTCAGCCGTCGTCTCTCCAAGCTAAAGACCCCTAAGCACCTCAACCTTTCTTCATAGGGAAAGTGTTCTAACCCTTTTATCATTGTAGTTGCCCTTTTCTGCACTTTTTCCAATGCTGTATCTTTTTTGAGGTGTGGTGACCAGAACTGTACACAGTACTCCAAATGAGGTTGCACCATCGATTTATACAGGGGCATTATGATATTGGCTGATTTGTTTTCAGTTCCCTTCCTAATAACCCCCAGCATAGCGTTGGCCTTTTTCATTGCAGTCGCACACTGTCTCGACATTTTCATTGAGTTATCTACTACAACTCCAAAATATCTCTCTTGCTCAGTCTCCGCCAGTTCGGACCCCATCAACGTGTATTTATAGTTAGGATTTTTGGCTCCAATGTGCATCACTTTGCACTTGGCCACATTAAACCCCATTTGCCACGTTGATGCCCACTCACCCATCCTCGACAGATCCCTTTGCAGTGCCTCACAATCCTCCCTGGTTCTCACCACCCTGAACAACTTTGTGTCATTTGCAAATTTAGCCACTTCACTGCTTACTCCCAACTCCAAATCATTAATAAACAAGTTAAAAAGCATTGGACTGAGTACTGATCCCTGCGGTACCCCACTGCTTACCTCCCTCCACTGAGAAAATTGCCCATTTATACTCACTCTCTGTTTCCTTTTACTTAGCCAGTTTTTGATCCACAAAAGGACTTGTCCTTTTATCCCATGACTATTGAGCTTACTTAGGAGTCTTTGATGAGGAACTTTATCAAAAGCTTTCTGGAAGTCAAGGTAAACAACATCTATTGGGTCCCCCTTGTCCATATGTTTGTTTACTCCCTCAAAGAACACTAACAGGTTAGTGAGACAAGATCTTCCCTTACAGAACCCATGCTGAGTCTTCCTCAATGGATTTTGTTTATCAATGTGCCTACTAATTTTTTCCTTAATAACAGTTTCCACCAACTAACCCAGTATCGACGTCAGATGACTGGCCTGTAATTTCCTGGATCTCCTCTGAAACCCTTTTTAAAGATAGGAGTGATATTCGCTACCTTCCAGTCCTCAGGAATGGAGGCAGATTTTAAGGAAAGATTACATATTTTTGTCAGGAGAGCCACAAGTTCACATTTGAGTTCTTTCAGAACTTTCGGATGTATGCCATCCGGGCCCGGTGATTTATTTGTTTTTAAGTTGTCTATCAGTCATAGGACCTCCTCTCTCATCACCTCAATCTGACTCAGGTCTTTCAACACCCCTCCCGAAATCAGCGGTTCTGAAGTGGGCAGGCACTTCTCATCTTCCACAGTGAAGACAGAGGCAAAAAATGCATTCAGCTTCTCAGCCATTTCCCTATCATCCTTCAGTGCACCTTTTACCCCTTGGTCATCCAAGGGCCCCACTGCTTCCCTGGCTGGTTTCCTACTTCTAATGTATTTGAAGAAAGTTTTATTATTGGTCTTTGTGTATCTTCTTCGTGGTCTCTGTGCATCACACCTCTGGGATAAAGTGCGCCTGCGCCGATTCCGATCAATAATCTTCAAAGTCAAATGGATTTTCGCGCCAGCTCCCTGGTCACGTGCACGTCCCACTGCACATGACCCGGGAAGAGGCACAAGGATCCCGCCAGTTCTCTTCTGACTGCCGCGTCGTGAGGATCCCCTCTCCGCTTCGGTCGGTAGTTTACTTTCCTTTTCTCTGGAAAAGCCTTTCGGACTGATTTTTCTCCTGTTTTTGACTTCGGACTGTGACTCAGACTTGCTTTTGGACTTTCCTCTTGTTTCCTCCCGCTTGGCCTATGGCCCAGCGGTGGGGGTTCTTCAAACGCTGTCTGAAGTGCGGCAGCACCCCCGGACAAGCACTCGCTCTGCTTGCTGTGCTTAAGTGAGTCCCACCGAGTTGACTCCTGATCCAGCTGCACCGCGTTTTTGAAGCAGACCCGCAAGAACCGAGTGGCCAGACTTCGAGTGGCTCTATTGGAATCCGCATTGTCTCTGGACATGTCTTTGGCCGACGTTTTGGGAGCCTCGCCATCGGCGCCGACGGCCCCGGGATGGTCTCCGATGCGGAGCACCATCGGTACCAAGAAATCGGCACCGAAACAACCACACCCTTTGCCAGACACTCCTGCAAAGAAACGCAGAGAGGGCAAAGAGGAGAAGGGCAAGCTGAAGCACAGGAAGACTCCTAGTGCTCAGTCGACGCATCCTGCACCTGACTTGGCCCAGCCTGGGCCCTTGCAGCTTGACCCTCCCAGTCGCGAGCGATCCAGGGGCAGTTCAACCTCCCCAATGCTGCGACCCATCCAGCTGACAGATTCTGATCTTGACATCGACCTGACCCAGGTCCCTCGAGACAGTCCTGATCCTGGGACCGACCAACCCCCGGCACCGAGAGTGGATCGAGACTGGCATCCTCCGTACTCTCTGGCACCGTGGGACGCTTGGCAGTGGAGATAACTTTATGGCTCCTACCCTCTGCCACCGCAATGGTATCCTCCCGAATGGGACCGTCAATCGACATCGTCCAGACTTTTTCAATGCTGAGACCCTCCGGCCCCGAGACCGACACCAACACATCCGCCGTTCGATCGTCCCCCCTCCACCTGTCGCAGGACCCGTCGAGCCTGACCCCGCTGTCGCCATTGGAGCCCTCCAACAGAGCGATACTGGAGTCTTCAGCCTCATCCGCCTAGGGTGATGAATCGCTCTCCCCGGCCGTCTCCTACCCCTCACATCGCTGACGACCTTCCGATCTCTCCCTCTGAGGACTGAAGTCCTATGGAGAGTTGATTAAATGCATGGTGCATTCGTTAGCCCTGGCTATGGTCCAGCCGACCCTGACTGCCACGGACTCCATTTTTGACATTGTCCAGATGGATACCTCCACTGCAGTAGCCCTGCCTCTCATCTCGGTCCTCATGAATACTGCCAAGGAATCCTGGGCACATCCTTCCTCCACCCCTATCTCTAGTAAGAGATTGGACCACATGTATAAGATCCAGGAACCGGGAGCCGAGTTCTCGTTTGTACATCCTAAACCAAACTCGGTAATTGTGACTCCCTCTGCTAAGGGCCGCAGTGGTCATTCTTCCGCTCTAGATAAGGAGGGGCGGAAACTGGACTCTTTTGGCAGACATTTTTATTCTGCTGGTGCATTGGGCATAAAAACAGCAAACTACACGGCCTGTATGAGCAGGTTTCAATACTCCCTTTGGGAGCAAATGACTGCACTCCTTGCTCATCTCCCTGAGGACAAGCAGCATCTTGCCAGAAAGATCCAAAAAGAGGGCATGACTCTAGCAAAGCATCAGCTCACCGCTTCCAATCACTCTGCAGATGTAGCTGCTAAGATGCTCACATCGGCAGTATCTCTCAGGCGCCACGCCTGGCTGAGGTCGACTTCTCTTCCCCAGGATACAAAATTCCTGGTGGAGGACCTTCCCTTCGAGGGCGAAGGTCTCTTTAGTTCCACGACGGATACCGTCCTCCATGAACTAGATAAGAGCATGAAGACGTCCCGCAACCTGGGTGTCTCGCAGCCCAAACCGCAGAAACAGAGATCGTGGCAGAGATCCTGGCCCAAGAAGCAACCACAGAGATCTCCCACTGAACCCCAATGGCAGAGGTCTTCTTCCTCTCCCTATCAACAGAAGCTGTATGGACATAAATCCCGCTTCCCAGCTGCTTCTGCCTCCAAGTCGAAACCCCCCAAGCCGAACAAACAGAGTCTTTGACTCCTATCTCCGCTCCGGTCCTCCCACCCACCTGTCACCCTTCCTACCCGCATGGCAACACATCACTTCCGACAAATGGGCCCTCTCAGTCATTGCCAAGGGTTACCGAATAGAGTTCTTCCAGATCCCTCTGGAATCTTATTTTGTCGTCACCCCTCCCTCCGACACCATGTCGTCGGAAGTCGAAGCCCTCCTGTCCAAGGATGCCATAGAGCCAGTACCTGTCGACTACCTACAGCAGGGTTTTTACTCCCGCTGTTTCACGGTACCAAAGAAGGATGGTGGGCTCCGTCCCATACTGGACCTTCGGAACCTCGATGCATTTATAGCCTACAAGAAGTTCCGCATGACCACCCTCCAGACCATCCTACCGTTACTGGAGGCCGACTCTTGGATGGTGATGCTAGACTTAAAGGATGCTTATTTCCATGTGACTATTCATCCTTCCCACAGACCGTTCCTTCACTTTGCGATTGGACCGCGTCACTTCCAATACAAGGCCCTCCCCTTTGGGCTTTCTACGGCGCCTCGTGTCTTCACAAAGCTTATGGCAGTAGTGGCAGCTCACCTCCGCCTTCAGGGCGTCCATTTATACCCTTATCTGGACGATTGGCTCCTCGTCGTGCCCTACGTGATGACCCTGCAGGACCACATCGCTCTGACCCTTCGTACCCTAGACTCCCTAGGGCTGACGATAAATATGACAAAGTCCATGCTCACTCCCTCCAAACGGGTGCAGTTTATCGGAGCCATCCTGGACTCTCTGCAGTGCAGAGCTTTTCTGCCACCCAACAGGGCGCTAGACATTGTCTCCCTTCTCAAATCCCTTCAAGAAATCAAGGAGGCCACGGCCAGGCAGTTGCTCTGTCTCCTGGGCCTTATGGCCGCGACCACCATGGTGATTCCCTTTACCAAGCTGCGGATGAGACCGTTACAGCTGTGGTTTCTTTGCCGTTTCCGCCCCAGTATACACCCCCTCTCCAAATGCTTCTGTCTATCAGACTCGGTCCTGAATGCCCTCACCTGGTGGCTTGTACCCCAGAACCTTCAGTCGGGTGTTCCCTTTCGACGCCCACCTCCTTCAGCAACCATCACCACGGATGCTTCCCTGTGGGGTTGGGGAGCTCACCTGGATGGCCTGTGTGTGGGCGGCAAGTGGGACCCCTCCGTGGCTAGCAGTCCTGCTAGCAGTCCTGTATGCGATCAGGTCCTTTCATCATCTCCTGTCGGGAAGGACAGTGGCTGTCATGACGGACAATACGACCACCATGTACTACATCAACCGTCAGGGTGGGACGGTCTCCCACGGCCTCTGCCATCTAGCAGTGGAACTTTGGAACAAATGCCAGTCGCTCGACATCCATCTCATGGTGACTCATCTTCCCGGTCTGCTCAACGTACAAGCAGACTCCCTGAGCAGGGGCGGGGCATCCCTACACGAATGGGAACTCAACCCTCTCTATCTGACCCCAGTCTTCGATCTGTGGGGGTACCCTTCTGTGGACATGTTTGCCTCTTGGGAAAACAAAAAGTGTTCCCTCTTTTGCTCCAGGGCTGGCAAGGACCTAGCCTCCCTAGGGGACGGACTTCTCCTCCCGTGGATGGGGCTGCACCTGTATCTGTTTCCCCCGATTCCTCTGATCCTACAAGTGCTGCACAAGCTGTTGTCAGAACGCCCGTCGGTGATCCTAATCACACCATGGTGGCCACGGCAACCTTGGTTCCCCACTCTCCTCCGTCTCTCCCTCGGTTCGTACCTTCATCTCCCAACGAACCCAGACCTGCTCTGGATGTACGGGGGCCGGGTACTTCACCATGACGTTCCCAGGTTGAAGCTGACAACCTGGTTGATTCAACCTCTGGAATAGACGCTCACATTGCTCATGTTCTCCTAAACTCCCGTAAACCTTCCACACGCCGCTCGTATGTGACAAAGTGGACTAAGTTCCTGTCTTTCTTGGCCTCTGTGGGGCGACCTTCCATTCCATCTACCCTCAATGATGTTTTCGGGTTCCTTTTGTCCTGCAAGGATAGAGGGCTGTGCCACGCATCTCTCTGTGTCTACCTCTTGGCCATTTCAGTCAACCATCCTTCAATTGATGGCTATTCAGTATTCTCCCACCCTACCACGAAGCAATTCCTGGAAGGAATGTGCCGTCTCTACCCATCAGTTCGGGTCCCCGTTCCAGCTTGGGACCTGCCACTGGTCCTCGCCAAGTTAATGGGCAAGCCTTTTGAACCTATGGCTTCCTGTAGCCTTCAGCTTCTTTCATAGAAAGTTGCTTTTTAGTGGCCATCACTTCCGTAAGACGCGTGAGTTGTCGGCTCTTCGCTGTGACCCTCCGTACCTTACATTCCATCATGATGCCGTTACCCTGGCCCCTGATGTTGCCTTCTTGCCCAAGGTAGTCTCTGATTTTCACATCAAAGCGGACATTACCTTGCCGGTGTTCTTCCCTGATCCTCAAGATCTGATACAACGCAGTTTACATTCCTGCGACATTGAGAGCTCTCTCATTTTATTTGCATCGGACAAAATTGTTCCACAAATCTCCAGCTCTTTTCGTCGCTTATGCCTTACTCAGGCAGGGACAGAAGCTGTCGTCTCAAAGACTTTCAAAATGGATAGTGGAGACGATAAAACTTGCCTACCTCCTAGCCAAGAAGCCGTTACCGGTGTCCCTGCGGGCTCATTCCACTCGAGCCGTGGCTGCCTCTATGGCGTTCCTCAAAGGCATCCCCCTGGGGGACATCTGCAATGCTGCGACTTGGACGTCTCCTCACATGTTTGTGAAGCCCTACGCTCTAGACGTCCGTGCCCATCAGCGCTCTGTGGTGGGCCGTGCAGTTCTGCAAGCAGCTCGGGTGTGAGACCTTCAGCACCCACCTCCAGGTACGTGGTGTGTTTGATTGCTCGCTATTCTCCCAGAGGTGTGATGCACAGAGACCACGAAGAAGATATACAGGTTGCTTACCTGTAATTGGAGATCTTCGAGTGGTCATCTGTGCATTCACACCACCCACCCTCCTTCCCCTCTGCTTTCGGTCTTCCCTCTTTCTCTTGGGGGCTGTTGGCAGCGGTCAGAAGGAACTGGCGGGATCCTCGTGCCTCTCCCCGGGTCATGCGCAGTGGGACGTGCATGTGACCGGGGAGCTGGTGCGAAAATCCGTTTGGCTTTGAAGATTACCGATCGGGATCGGCGCAGGCGCACTTTATCCCAGAGGTGTGAATGCACAGATGACCACTCGAAGATCTCCAATTACAGGTAAGCAACCTGTATTTTTTGTGATATGCTCCTCATATTCCCTTTTTGCCTGCCTGATCACAGACTTGCATTTTATTTGCCACAGCCTGTGTTCCCTTTTACCAGCCTCACTGAGACTAGCTTTCCACCGCTTAAAGGAATCCTTCTTACCTTTTACAGCTTCCATTACTTTGTTTGTTAACCATGCAGGCTTTTTTCTATACCTATTTGTGCCTTTCCTAACCCACGGTATATATTTTCTCTGAGCCTCTAGGATTGTAATTTTAAATAGTCTCCAAGCTTCCCCAATGATTTTGACCCTTTTTACTTTTCCTTTCAGTTTTCTCCTCACATATCCCCTCATATCAAAGAAGTTACCCCTTTTAAAGTTAAAAGTGGTTGTGTCCATCTTTTTGGGCAACTCCCTATTTATACAAATGTTGAACTCTATAACATTATGGTCACTGTTCCCAAGTGGTGCAATCACTTTAACATCTCTCACCAGGTCTTGGACGTTACTTAGACCAGATCCAGGATCACCTCCCTCCTGGTAGGTTCCATAACCATCTGCTCCATAGCATAGTCATTGAGAGTATCTAGAAACTCAATCTCTTTTTCCCGACTTAAACACATATTGACCCAATCAATGTGTGGGTAGTTAAAATCACCCATTACAACACAGTTATTTTGTCTAGCCGCTATCTTTAATTCATTCATCATTTTATAATCCTCCTCTATCTTTTGATTAGGTGGGCGATAACAAACTCCCAATGTTAAGCTTCCTTTTGGGCCCACTAGTTCAACCCACAGCATTTCCAAAAGCAAATCCAATTCTCCTACCCTCTCAATCTTACTGGACTGTATACCCTCTCTGACATACAGAGCCACCCTACCTCCAACTCCCCCCCCCCCATCCTTCCAATATAGTTTATAACCAGGAATCACTGTATCCCACTGGATTTTCCTCATCCCACCAAGTTTTTGAAATACCCACAATGTCTATGTTTTTCCCCAACACCAAGCATTCCAACTCCCCAGTTTTACCTCGGACACTTATAGCATTAGTATATAAACATCTATAATTTACCATACATGTTAAGTCCACAGCCTTCCTCTGGCTGCCTCGAGACCTTGCCAGGCAGTCCCTATCATTTGCCACAGTCTCAGAGGACAATTCTAATCCATTTCCTTGTAGGAAAGTAACAGCTATCCCTTCATCTCTTTGAGATGAACCATCCCGAACCAGAGATTTTTTATCTCCTGTTGGCTTTCCCCCAACATTTAGTTTAAAAACTGCTCTGCCACCTTTTTTATTTTAAGCACCAGCAGCCTGGTTCCTTCCTGGAACAAGTGGAGATCATCTCTCTTGTACAGCTCCCTCTTGTTCCAAAAAGCATCCCAGTGCCTAACAAACTTGAACCCTTCCCCCCATCTCCATCGTTTCATCCACACATTGAGACTCCTGATCTGTGCCTGTCTCTCTGGCCCTGCGCATGGAACAGGTAGCACTTCCGAGAAGGCTACCTCAGAGGTCCTGGCCTTGAGTCTCCTGCCTAGCAACCTAAATTTTTCCTCCAGGACCTCACAACTGCATTTCCCCACATCGTTGGTGCCAATATGTACAATGACCACTGGCTCCTCCCCAGCACTATCTACCAGCCTATCTAAAACATGCATGATGTCCGCTATCTTTGCAACAGGCAGGCAAGTCACCATACGGTCAATACACGGTTTAGCCACCCAGCTGTCTACCTGCCTAAGGATTGAATCACCACCAAGAGCCCCCCTCCCTCCCTGCCCAGGGATGGTTCCTTGGTACGAAAGGACACCTGTTCACCAGCTGTAGAAGAGGTCCCCTCTGAGGGCACATTCCCCTTAACCACAACACAGTGCCCTGTTCCCTCTCGACCCTCCTGCTCTCTGACAGCAGCAGGGCTGCCAGATTCAGAGTGGGACATATCCATGGGCGTCAACTACGGGGGGGCTCGAGGGCTCGAGCCTCCCCCGAAATTTCCCGGGGGGGGCTCAGCCCCCCCCGGCAAAATGCAGCGCCTGCGGGAGCGCCCGCCAGTGGGCGGAGGGAGACCCCTGGCTGCTGCCACACGCACCAGAGAGGGCGCCCCTTGCATGCAGCTCGGCGGAACCCATATCCCTCCCCTCCCCTCCCGGGCTCCGCAGGAGTAGCCCTGCCACTCCCAGGCGAGCCAGGCGTCCGGGGGGCTTCTCCTCCTCCAGCCTCTCGGGCTCCGTCCCAGGAAGGCCTTCCACGCCTGGCAACCGGCAGCAGCAGCGGCGGCGACGGCGGCGGGTGGGCCGCCGGGGGAAGCCCTTTCACCGCCAGAGACCCCGGAGAGATGAGCACCCCCCCGGACGGGAGGGCCGCTCCCTCCTCGCTCCACCTGGCGCCCAGGCTGCGCTTGGCGCCCCACGGAAGCCGGCCGTGGCTGGAGAAGCGGGCGCTGCGCCCCAAGAAGACCCCTGGCGGGGGGGGCTCTGGTGAGCCAGCTGCCTTAGGTGCCAGCGTTCCGCCGGTTGGTCGCCTGGGCCGGGCCGGCCGGCCAAGCACCCGCGGCGGAGTCCTGGTGGAGCCCAGAGGTCCCCCCGCCCGGCGCCTGCTGCTCTTCCGGGCCCCAAGGAATGGTACCTACGGCCCCTCTCTCACCGTCCGACGGCCGCGGCCAGAGGCCTTTGCGGTCCCCCGACTGGGCGAGGAGGGCCTGGAACCCGGAACCCCCCGCCATGAGCGAGGACTGGCCCCTCCGCCCCAGAACCCGTGGGCGTGATGCCGGGCTCCCTCCGGAGTCGGCCCTTGCCGCCTCTCCTTCCCCCCCACCCCTGGCCTGCCCTCCTGCCTCCCTGGGACGGGGGGAGAGAGGAGGCGGGGACATGGTCCCGCTCGCGTGGGGGGCAGTCAGCCGGCCAGCTGGCTGCCACCGCCAAGACTGCGCCCCGAGGAGACTGCGCCCCTTGAGTCTGCCTCCTGGGGGGGGAGGAGCGGCAGGGACATGGTCCCGTGCACGCGCGCGCGCTTTGCGCGCGCACACAAGAGAGCCCCTGCCCCCCCCGGGGATTTAAAAAGTCTACGCCCCTGGACATATCTAATGAGTCTTCTCCACATGCCTGACTGACTGTCTCTGCTTCTCCAGGTCAGCCACCTTGGCCTCAAGGGAGCAAACTCGTTCCCTAAGAACCAGGAGCTCATTGCACCGGGCACACACCCAAGACTTCTGCCTAGTGGGCAGATAATCATACATGTGACACACTGAGCAAAACACTGGATAGCCCCCAACCCCCTGCTGGCATTCTGGCTTCATAATTGCCTTAAAAATAAAAATAATCCCCCTTTTAAACCCTTGTAGAAGCCTACTTACCTTACTGGGAACCCAAGTAGCCTTGGGCCCAGGTGTTCTGGCTCTTCCTTGGCTTCTCACAAACCCCTAGTCTAAGAGTCCCTTGCTCTTCGGCTTGTGCCTCTGGTCAGGTGGAGCCTTAAACAGAATCCTCCCCCAGCAGAGGGTGTGGCTAGCAGCTATTCAAGTGCACCCAGGCACTCAATTTGCAGTGAAACTGTCACCGCAGCCACCCCTTCCAGGGTAAACTGTGAGGTTCATAGAGGTCACAGCACAGCACAGAAATTTACAGAACACTTGAGAAAGCCTACCGCCTCCAAAAGTGTAAGGTGGTACTGCCACCAGGTTCTCTCAAAATACCCCCCCCCCCAGCATGGGAATAGAGAACCACACTTCCCAGCCTCTCAGGGTGTCACTAAAACAAATTACTCAGTAGCAATGTAGTCTGGTCCAAGGCAAAATAGAGTTAGGCTTTACAATTGCAAGAATTCAAGAAGAGTCTCAAAGTAAAAATATAGATTATTTATTTGTGTGCAAAGATTGCTTAAAACAAGACAAGACTTGAAGGAGGGATAAAACAATAAAACTTATGCTTATACAGCCTGACTAAACATTTAAGAAACAAGTTACCTTCACAGGTTCAGACAAGACAGAGGTCCATGCAGTTGTAATCCATAAATCAGAGAGAGGCCTGTCCAGGCCTAGTCACCAGGTATCATTGTGACTAACTCACCCACTTGACCACCCCGGTCTGAGTAGACAACAGCTAGCCCCGTGTTCCATTAAACAAGGCACTTTATAGAAAAATGGCCTCTGAAAGAGCCATGGCCAGTGACCAATCAGAGGGCATTTGAATTATGTAATTCTTTCTCTGTTGCTAAGTTAATTAACATCCCATAATTGTAAGAACGAAACTTATTTCTGCAGCTAACAAGCTCGATCTCACAACCAGGTGCACTTTGGTGGTAATTGAATCGAAATGTGCCTAACGAACTTCTAAGATAAGAGCAAGAAAGCTCGGAAGGAGGCAAGTGGGAGACAAGGTCATTTTGCCCCACTGTTATCTCTCTTCTCTGTCTCTAGGAAAAGTTTTAGAACCAAAGTGGCTTTTTGAAACAGGCTTTCAAATTTTGGTTCAGACCTGTTTTGAAAAGAAAATAACTTTTCTTTACAGAAACAATGGCCCTTTCTCTCCCCTTATCTCAAGCAGGCAGCACTCTGTAACAACTCAAACCTCACACACTTCCACACACAGAGTCCCCAGATATGCATTGCCGCTGTAGGAAAGTCAAGGGATCCACCCCACCTGTCATGCTTGCTCCTGACCCAGCCCCTGCTGACCAGGACCAGGCTCCTTTAACTGGCTTGGACGTAAGTCCTGAGGAGTCAAGCCAGCAGCAGGATCCACCTACGGTTGATCAAGCTCTGCCTGGCCCATGCTCATCCCCTCCTGGATCTCCCCCACCTGTTAGTCGGCTCCATGAAAGACGCCGACAGGAATTAAAGGAGAGACGGAGTATGGCACATCAACGGAGAATGAGGGATATCAGCCCAGAGTTTTAGCAGCAGCAGGGCTACGTCCGGTATGCTGCTAATTGCTGACAGCCAGCACAGGTTAAAAACAGAGGGCTTGTTCAGAGCCAATTGTGCTGGCAAAGATTTATTGTCTTTGACAGACCCCCTCGCTGGATACCTTTCTGATTCAGTGCGTTTCTCTGGACTTTGAACCCGGCTCTGGACCTTGGACTGTTGACCCTGGACTTTGGACTCTGGATTGTGGATTTTGGATTTGGTGTTCCAGTTTTATCCGTGTTTGTTCCTCGGCTATTCAACCCTCAGCATTCCTTGAGACGACGTCTCCCTGCTCCGTCCTTCGGCTATAAAGGTGATTTATGGTTTGACCACTGGACTGTTTGAGATAACGCGCTGCTCTACGAACTGTTAACTGCTGTGAACTTCTGACTGTCAGCTTGGGCTGGTGTTTATTCTGCCTCGACCCAGAGGCTCTGTCGTGACAGATTGCCAGCACCCATAGACTCGCCAGGCCCCACCATGACAGATCAAGCAGCGGGAGACGCTGACCCTCTTTCGGGTCTCCTAGCCCAGGTACAGCAGCTCACGCAGGCTGTGCTCTCATTGCAACAACAAACAGCCTCCAACACTGCTGCCCTGGCAGTTGCTCCCACGCCTCCCACTCGCTGCCCTATAAATCCTCCGGACCGGTTTGGTGGCAGCCTGGAAGAGTTTCCTGCCTTCATTGCCCAGTGTGAGCTCTACTTTGAGCTGAGGCAAAATGACTTTCTCACAGACAAAACCAAGGTCTGTTTTGTTATCAGTCTCCTGAAAGGACAAGCAGCCAAATGGGCCACACCCTTACTGGTGGGAGCATCACCACTGTTGACCAACTACCCACGCTTCAGAGCTCATTTCGCAGCTGCCTATGCTAATCCAGTGCAAGCAGAGACAGCCAACCGCAAGATAAGAACTTTAAAACAACACCAAACCTCTGTCTCCCAATACACCACTGAATTCCAGTTAATTGCCCAGGACCTGGCCTGGAACAAAGCAACTCTAATGGACCAATACACAGAAGGGCTCTCTGATGCAGTATTAGATGAGCTGGCTCGCAGTGATCATCCAGGCACACTGCAGGATCTGATCCTTTTGTGCCTTCGCATTGATGGGCGGCTGCAAAGTCGCCGCCAAAGCCGAAAGGTGAGCTACACTCCAGTAAGGGCTCTCCCAGCTTCCCCCTCCTCGGGCTCTACTCCACCTCCTCCAGAACCGATGCAGCTGGGCGTCACCCATCCCCGCCTGACTCCCGAGGAGAAGACCAGACAGTGCACCAACAACCTATGCCTCTATTGTGGCCAGGCCGGACATTTTTCAGACACCTGCCCCGCCAAATTAAGGCGCCCCACAAGCTCCGCCACCCCAGCAAAAGGCCAGCCCCAAGTCTAACTGGACCCTCTGGCTTGGGGCCTTTCCTGGGGTCCTCCAGCTCTGCATACCCTCCACACACCCCGTTCCTGATTACATTCCGCCTGCAGCTCCCTGACGGCCGGTGGCTCTTTGTACCCGCCATGCTGGACTCAGGGGCTGCCTGTTGCTTCATGGACAACCACTTCACCAAGGAGCAGGGCATCCCCACTCGGGAAAAGAAGACCCCTATGCTGGTCGAGGCCGTAGACGGACGTCTGCTGCGATCTGGACCCGTTGTCCATGAGACCCAACCACTTGTCCTGTGGGTCCAGCAACATCAGGAAAAGCTGGCCTTCAACCTGGTCTGCATGCCACGGTTTCCCATCATCCTCGGCTTGTCCTGGCTTCGCACCCACAACCCTCACGTGGACTGGGTACGTCAAGACCTGCAGTTCACCACCGAGCCTGCATCCCAGCCAGACATACAACATGACCCTGAACCCGTATCTCCTTTCAGGCCGCCTGGTCCCTTGCCCACAGCCATCTTCCTAGGAGCCACCACTACCCTACCCGCTCCTTACCAGACGTCTTTGACGAAAAGGAGGCAGACCAGCTTCCCCCACATTGGCCCTACGACTGTGCCATTGATTTAGTGCCTGGTGCTCCATTACCATCAGGCCGCCTATTCCCCATGGCGGAACCAGAACTGGCCGTGTTACGGGACTACCTGGACAAGAATCTGGCCCGAGGATTCATCCGACCCTCCACCTCGCCACTGTCCTCTCCCGTACTGTTTGTGAAGAAGAAAACGGCAGACTTGCGACTCTGCAATGACTACCGGGCGCTCAACAAGATCACAATTCGGGACCGTTACCCCCTTCCGCTGATTCCAGAGCTCCTAGATCGTCTAAAAGGAGCTAAAATCTACACCAAGCTCGATCTCCGAGGTGCCTACAACCTGGTTCATATCAAGCCTGGAGATGAATGGAAGACTGCTTTTGGTACCCGGTATGGCCAGTTTGAACACCTGGTCATGCCCTTTGGACTTACTAACGCCCCTGCCATATTCCAGCGCTTCATGAATGATGTGTTCCGAGACCTCCTGGACCGGTTCCTGATTATTTATTTAGATGATATATTGGTTTATTCCACCTCCCTACCGGAACACGTCCAACACGTGCAGCAGTTGCTCCACTGGCTCCGAACTCATGGACTTTATGCCAAGCTGGAGAAATGTGCTTTCCATCTCCAGTCCGTGGAGTTCCTAGGGCACATCATCTCTCCACAAGGGACCCAGATGGACCCTAAGAAAGTGGACGCCATTCTCCAGTGGCAAGCCCCCCAAAATCGGAAGGACGTCCAACATCTCCTTGGCTTTGCCAACTATTATCGCCAGTTCATCGCCAGTTACGCCAACCTAACCAAACCCCTGACCCGGCTCCTTCGTCCGAAAGAACCCTTTCATTGGACCCCAGAAGCTGATCAGGCCTTCCATGCACTCAAACAGCGCTTCTCATCCGGCCCCCTCCTTCGGTACCCCGATCCCAGTCTGCCCTTCACGGTGGAAGCTGATGCCTCCAGCATGGGTATAGGGGCTGTGCTCTCCCAGCAAGACGACCCCAGCCTGCCATTGCAACCCTGCGCCTATTACTCCCGGCAGCTCTCCCACGCCGAGCAGAATTACACCATATGGGAAAGGGAACTACTGGCCATCAAAGTGGCCTTCGAAGTCTGGCGCCACCACCTTGAAGGGGCTCGGCATCCAGTTCAGGTGCTCACCGACCACCAGAACCTGGAGCATCTACGCAGGTTAAACCAGCGGCAGATCCGCTGGTCCCTGTTCTTCTCCCGCTTCCATTTCACCATCTCCTATGTCCCACACATGCAAAATCAGAAGGCGGACGCCCTATCCTGCCGACCAGATTATGCCCCCACGACAGCGAAAGAAGCTCCCAAGACCAGCATCCTGCCACCCACAGTCTTTGCTGCCGCTCCTGACGTACCGGCTTTTGCAGATGAGATCCAGACCAGCCAGGCTACAGATCCCTGGGCCCAAAAGCACATGCAAGAAATACAGCAAGGTGCTACAGGGAACCTGACTACCTGTGATGGGCTACTTTACCACCAAGAGCAACTGTACGTTTCCCCAGGCCCTCTTAGATCTCGCATCCTCCGCCTTACTCACGACGCGCTTCCGGCTGGACATTTTGGTCAGCACAAGACAGCCCACCTCCTGACCTGGGACTTTTGGTGGCCCCATGTTCAAGCAGACGTCAGCCGATACGTGAGCTTGTGCAATGTTTGCCGCCGTGCCGAAAATGTGCCGGCCAAGCCCTCAGGTCTACTGCATCTGCTTCCCGTCCCCTCCGGTCCCTGGGATATTATATCCATGGACTTCATTGTGGACCTGCCTTGGTCCCAGGGACATACTTGCATCTTTGTAGTGGTGGATCTGTTCACCCACTTTGTCCCACTTTGTCCCCTGCACCAAAGTCCCCACAGGGCCAGAAACTGCCCAGCTCTATCGGACCCATGTTTTCCGCCTACACAGACTCCCGACGCGGATTGTTTCGGATCGGGGCCCGCAGTTCACCTCCCGTTTCTGGCAAGCTTTACATCAGGGTCTGGGAACCGAGATCCACCTGTCCTCCGCATACCACCCCCAAACTGACAGCCAGACAGAATGAACCAATGCGACCCTCGAGCAGTACCTGCGCTGCTATACAATGTACCAGCAGGATAACTGGGCCTCCCTGCTGCCGCTAGCAGAGTTTGCTTACAACAATGGCCTCCACAACTCCACCCAAACCACGCCATTTGTGGCCAACTATGGTCAGCACCCCCGTTTCTTCCCTCTGGTCGGCTCCCCCTCCGATGTTCCAGCAGCAGACGCTTGAATAGATAAACTGCACACTCTTCACACCCTGCTTAGTACCCAGCTCCAACGTGCCAAAGACGTGTACAAGCTGGCTGCAGATCGGCACCGCCAAGACGGACCGCCTCTTCAAGTCGGTGACCTCGTGTGGTTGTCCACTTGTTACCTACGAACTCCTGGCCGCTCCCCAAAGCTGACTGACCGGTTCATCGGCCCGTACCCAATTGATGCCCAGATCAACCCCGTGGTCTTTCGCTTGCGCCTCCCGGCTCATCTCCGGGTACATCCTGTGTTCCACCGCTCCCTTCTTCAACCGGCCACTCCCCAAGATCCCAACTGTGATGCCCCGCCACCGCCACCAGTCTTAGTGGACGACAAGGAGGAATATGAGGTCCACCGCATTTTGGACTCTTAGCTGTACTGAGGTCACCTCCAGTACCTCATAGACTGGAAGGGCTACTCTCCCGATGATCGCTCCTGGGAACCGGCTGCCAACGTGCATGCCCCTGACCTGCTCCGGCAGTTCCACGAGGCCTACCCGAACAAACCAGGTGGTTTGGATGAGGGGGGCCTGAGGGGGGGGATAGTGTCATGCTTGCTCCTGACCCAGCCCCTGCTGACCAGGACCAGGCTCCTTTAACTGGCTTGGACGTAAATCCTGAGGAGTCAAGCCAGCAGCAGGATCCACCTATGGTTGATCAAGCTCTGCCTGGCCCACGCTCATCCCCTCCTGGATCTCCCCCATCTGTTAGTCAGCTCCGTGAAAGACGCCGACAGGAATTAAAGGAGAGACGGAGTACAGCACGTCAACGGAGAATGAGGGATATCAGCCCAGGGTTTTAGCAGCAGCAGGGCTACGTCCGGTATGCTGCTAATTGCTGACAGCCAGCACAGGTTAAAAACAGAGGGCTTGTTCAGAGCCAATTGTGCTGGCAAAGATTTATTGTCTTTGACAGACCCCCTTGCTGGATACCTTTCTGATTCAGTGTGTTTCTCTGGACTTTGAACCCGGCTCTGGACCTTGGACCATTGACCCTGGACTTTGGACTCTGGATTGTGGATTTTGGATTTGGCGTTCCGGTTTTATCCGTGTTTGTTCCTCAGCTATTCGACCCTCAGCAATCCTTGAGATGACATCTCCCTGCTCTGTCCTTCGGCTATAAAGGTGATTTATGGTTTGACCACTGGACTGTTTGAGATAATGTGCTGCTCTATGAACTGTTAACTCCCTGCCTGCTGTGAACTTCTAACTGTCAGCTTGGGCTGGTGTTTATTCTGCCTCGACCCAGAGGCTCTGTCGTGACACTATCCTCAGTAATGGAGTGGTGTTTTTTAAAAGATCTGAACTGCCGCCCTTCTAGAGTTTCCGGTCGGAGGAATGGCGGTCTGACGCGCTTTGCAAGTGGGCAAGGCGGACGGCGGCTCTTCTTGACAGCTCGGGTGGATAATCCCACCTGACGCAACCTCACACAGGTAATGTGAGGACCAGCAAGCAATATAATCCAGGTTTGAGCAAGCTCGGTGAAGGAGAAGTCTCGGAGGAGACTTTTACAACACCTTGAGCACTGCAACCGAAGACAATTCCTGCAAGTATCTCTAAGGAGCCGAGCCGAGCTGATTAAATCAGCATAAAATCGCCAATTCCCCTGATTCCTTAACAAAGAGGACAAAGTTTAAACATTGGGACTACATCTGAAGCGAAGTAACAACACAAGGTAATGGAAAAAAAGTTTTTGCCTTACCATTGCCGCGTTTTGAAAGACGAGAAACAGATCTGGTGAAGCAATAGACTGTTGCAGATTGGATGAGTGCAGTTTTGAAACGTTAAAAAGCTGAATTTGGACTTAAAAACTGTAAAAAACAAGTTGTTTAACATTCCTGCTGTTAAGAAGAGTCGGGAGGGGGAGCCAAGCATTGCGAGACAAGGAGGGGAGGAGGGAGCCAAGCATCGTGAGACCAAGTTGTGAGGACTAAGACAGGAAGTGACGGCTTGGGGAGCAGACAAGAAGGGAAAGGAAGAAAAACCAGAAGAGAGAAAAGGGACTGTAAGAACTACAACGGACCAAAAGGACTACAACAGGAAGTGACACGTGGATAGCAGACAAGTAAGCAAGAGGAAGGGACAAAAGGAAACTACAGCAAGCCAGAAGCAAGGTAAAAAGACTGTAACCTTTGACACGAACCATAGAGGAATCGCACCCGCCATTTTGGATTTAAATTTTTTTTAAACACTAATATCTCAAAAACTATATAACTTAGAAGGCTGAAACCAGTGGAATTTGACTTGGCAGGACTTGCTTGTTTGAACACAGTAATCGGTGTTTGATTTGGAAAACAATATAAAATCGATCTTTTTTAAAGAGACAAGACGGACCGCGGACTAAGATCGAGAGTAGCTACATGGTCCTCTCCTACAATGGCAGCAAAAAAAGAGAAAGAACTATTAGCCATTATGGAAGCAATGGGGAAAAAAATGTTAGACGCAATAGGAGAGGTAAATGTTAAAATGAATGGCATAGCTGCACAAGCAGATTAAAACTTCATAGACTTAAAAGCGGAATTACAAAAGTTAACCACAAGAACACAAGATATAGAAACTAAAGTAAAAGAACAGAGAAGAAAATACCCAAAAAACAATAAAAGATAATGACAGGATGGAAAAGATGATGCATTATAGAGACATGCAAAACCATTTGAGATTTAGAGGCATTGAGGAAAAATTGAGTGAAGACATCTTTACAAGAATGCAAGAGGCTCTAGCAGATTTTTTACAAGAACAGGAAGAGGTTGTTAAAGAACATATGGATCTTGTTTATAGAGTCAATTCTACATATGCAAGAGATAAAAATATACTAAGAGATGTAGTAGTTCAATTCACAATGAAAAGGACCAAAGAACAAATTTACAAGAAATGTTTTACGGAGCCTTTTGAAATAGATGGAAAGAAAATTATTGTAATGAAAGAATTGCCCAGAGCAATACTGCAAGAAAGGAAAAAATTCAAGCGTCTGACTGATAAACTGAAGGAGAAAAAAAATAGATTCCGTTGGGAAATACCACAAGGACTAAGTTTTTACTATGGCAACACCAGAGCAGTGATTAAAAGTTCAGGAGAAATGTACGCATTTCTTGGAGAGAACAAGGAAGACCTTGGTGATATTTAAGCATACAACAAGATGGATTACAAAGTACTTACATGGAATGTAAATGGACTCAATTCACCCAAAAAACGTAGAATGGTAGGTCATTGGTTAGAGAAACAAAAATGTAGTGTAATTTGTATACAAGAGGCTCATCTTAAGAAACAAGACCATAAATATTTAATAAGGAAGAAGCTGGGAGAAGAATTTTTTTCATTGGCAAGTAACAAAAAGAATGGTGTTGTAACATATGTTAAAAAAGACTTGGAACCTAAAGTAATATTTAAAGATAAAGAAGGAAGGTATTTAGCTATTGAAGCTACTTTACAAGGACAGAAAACTTTGATTGTGAATATTTATGCCCCCAACAGAGCCAAAGAATTTTTTTTTAAAGAATTACAAATGGAATTTGACAGTGTAAACTACAATCAAATCATGATGTTGGGGGACTTTAATGGAACTGTGAACAACAAAATAGACAGGCGCTCTAAGAGAAAAGATGAGGCATTGGGAAAACTCCCAAAAACTTTTTTTGAACTGATAAAACAAGAGAAGCTGGAAGATATTTGGAGGAAGGTTAATCCACAAGGAAAATACTTTACTTTTTATTCTAATAAACATTACTCACATTCAAAAATTGACATGATTTGGATGACTACTAATTTAACGCTTAAGACAAAAAAAGTTGAAATTTTACCTAGAATAATCTCAGATTACAATCCTTGTCTATGGACTGCTGGGCAGGTAAAAAGACAAGGGAGATGGAGAATAAATGAGGACTTACTAGACAACCAAGAAATAGTTAAAAAACTACATGAAGAAACAGACTTATATTTCCAAGTGAATATACAGAAAGAAGTAAAAATTCAAACCGTATGGGATGCATATAAAGCAGTGATGAGAGGATTATTGATATCACTAAATGCTAAAGACAACAAAAAGAAAAGAGAACAATATGAAAATATTGTACAAGCCATTAAAACAAAAGAAAAGGAACTGAAGAGTAGACCAGGGAGAAAGAAATTGCAAAAGGAAATTTGGCTGCTACAAGATCAAGCAAAAGCTATATTGAACCAAGAGACTTACTGGAACTTGAAAAAACTTCAACAAAAAGCATTTGAAGGTGCAAACAAACCTGGAAAATATTTAGCATGGCAATTAAAGAAAAAACGTGAAAATAAATTTATCACTAAAGTGATAAGGGACAATATTGAGATCATAGACAATAAAGGAATAAAGAGAGAATTTTTTAAATATTATGCAAAACTTTTTATGAAGGAAAATAAAGACAGAAGAAAGATTAAAGAATACCTACAAACATTAAAGTTACCAAAACCAACAGAGAAAATTAAAGAACTATTTAACAATCCAATATCATTGCAAGAGATAAAAAATGCAATAAATGATTCAAAATTAGGGAAAGCACCTGGATCAGATGGATTTACAGCGAAGTTTTATAAAACATTACAGGATTCGATCTCACCAGTGTTACTGCTATTAATGAACGATATAGGAGTCACAGGTGAGGTCCCAGAAACTTGGAAAGATGCAACCATCTCACTTATACCGAAAGAAAATCAAGATTTAACCAATGTCAAGAATTATAGACCAATTTCTTTACTAAACAACGAATACAAGATTTTTGCCAAGATTATAGCTGATAGACTAAAAGAACATCTTAAAGAAATTATACAAATAGAACAAGCAGGGTTTTTACCTAATTGCCAAATAAGGGACAACCTAAGAGTAGTAGTGGATGCTATAGAATACTACGATAAACATCCAGAAAAGGAAGTGGGTTTTTTCTTTTTAGATGCGGAAAAAGCGTTCGATAATTTAAATTGGGACTTTATGTTGGAGGTTTTAGAACATCTTGAAATTGGAGACTATATGCTTAACCTCATTAAGTCAATATATAAAGAACAGAAATCCTCTTTAATAATTAATACTGAAAAGACGGACTATTTTAAAATTGAAAAAGGAACACGACAAGGATGCCCACTTTCGCCGTTGTTATTTATTTGGATTCTGGAAGTTCTACTGCTAAATTTGAAAGAAGATAAAGAAATTAAAGGCTTAACAATAAAAGGTTTTTCTTTTAAATATAGAGCCTTTGCAGACGATGTGATGTTTATAGCTGAAGACCCTATGACTACATTACCATATTTGTTACAGAGAGTAAGAGAGTTTGGTGACTTGGCGGGATTTTATGTAAATAAGAACAAATCTAAAGTGTTGTGTAAAAATATGTCAAATAATAAGCAAATTGAGTTACAAAATCTTATAGAATGTGAGGTGGTGAAAAAGACAAAATATCTAGGTGTGAACTTAACAATGAAAAAAATTATGAGAAATTATGGCAGCAAATTATGCAAGATATTAAAAAGTGGAATGTATTAAATTTGTCATTGTTGGGTAGAATTGCGGTGGTCAAGATGAATGTGCTACCACGATTAATGTTTTTGTTTCAAACTATTCCAATTGTGAAAGATGTAAAAACATTCAAATGCTGGCAGAAGGAATTGTCTAAGTTTGTGTGGGGACAAAATACAAAAACTTTTTTCCAGAAGAAATACCTGCAGAAGTTTTAAATCCATCATCACATTACAAAGGACAAGACTGGTTGAAGTATAGAGACTTGTTAACAAGACATGGTAAAGATTTTATATTGAAGGAGCAGCATCAGATCGACTTTGACTATGGTTGGTTAAGATATAGACAAATATATGATATGTATAGAAGTGATAAAAAAATTGGTTTTAGAGAAGAAAATAATGAAATAGAACAAGTTTGGGAGGAAGGTGGGAAAAAAATGATTTCTAAAATGTATAAAATCTTGTTAAAATGGTTTAACGCTGATGAGATGGTAAAAGAACAAATGGTAAAATGGGCGATAAACTTCAACAAAGATATTGAAATGGAATCTTGGGAATTTTTATGGAAAAATGCTATGAGTATATCTACATGTTATAATTTAAAAGAAAATTGTTTTAAAATGATGCACAGATGGTATATGACACCAAAAAAAATTGCAAATATTAATCAGAATATGTCTAACAAATGTTGGAAATGTAAAAAGAAAGAAGGTTCTTTCTATCATATGTGGTGGACTTGTGATAAAGCAAAGACTTATTGGTCTATGATACATGCAGAAATGGAAAAATTTTTGAAATGTTCATTTAAGAAGTTGCCTGAAATGTTATTGCTTGGACTTAAACTAGAAGAGATAAATGTAAAGAAAAGGACAATAATATGGTATATGATAACAACAGCAAGAATGGTGTATGCACAAAATTGGAAAAATGAAAAAATACCAGAAGTATGGGAATGGTTGAAAAAATTGTTATATATGGCCGAAATGGATAAATGGACTAGAAAGTTGAACAATCTGTACTCAGAGACCTTTCTAGAAGATTGAAAGTATTTGAAAGAATATGTTGAAAAATATTGGGACATGAAAAACTACATTTATACATGGTTATGATAGCATAAAGGAATAGAAATAGAGTATATGAATGTACTAAGGATAATTAGACAAGTTGTGTTTTTTCTTTTTTTTTTTAGAATTATATAAGAATATAGAAAATAAGAATTGGTATATAAGTATTTTAAAGATATATAACCGTTACCAGAAAAGTAAACATAGATATAAGTATTACTATTTTGGATAAAATGGAAAATGTGTTATGCTTCAGATGTAGTGGGAAACCACCAATACAAGATAAAAATAAGATTATACAAATAGAACAAAATGTTATATAATATGGAAAAAAGGATTTGTATAAGATAAATGTATTAATTTTAATGTTTTGAAAAATAAAATTTTTTTACAAAAAAAATGAACTGCGGCCCTTCTGACTAAACTGGCCTAATAGAGGAAATAAGACAACCCCAATCAAATAAATTTGGAAATTTATTTCCTAATTGTGTACAACTGTATGTTCCACTTTTTTGATATAAAAAATAATGATTAACCTGTGATCAAAATGGGGCTTTCAGTGTTGGGGAAGATTGCTTGTGTTAGGAAACAGCTGCTGGGCTCGTATAAATGGTCACAGAAGAGATGGGAGGTTTTTTAAAAGGCAAACTGGTATTCTCACTGTGAGGCTGACTTCATTTTATACAAAGCCAATTTTTTGTTCATGAAAGTATGTTGCTCTGCCTGTTACGTTGTCATTTTGGCCAAATCTTCTCTGAGATGGTATAACTATCTGGCTTGCACCTCTTCACACTGGGCTTGTGTGACTGAACAATCCTAACACATGCTGAAAACTAGTCTGTTATGAGAGCAGCCTAGGCTAGACCTCTAATACATGACATGCTGTTCTTCTGAGTGCAGCGGAAGGGGTCATCTGTCTACATGGAGAAGCATTCAGCAGTCATGGGAGCCTATAGTCTGAAATTATTCAAACAGGATTGCTACCTCAGAGAGAACAAGACCTCTGAGACTCTTGGCATTATTGGGCTGCATCAAGACATTGCTGGGTATTGTGCTATCGTTGCACTATAACAATAATTTGCAAGTGGGTCAGTTTGTCCACACTAGGAAAATCCACTTGCCAATGATTACTATAGCAAAGCAACAGTACAATATCCACTGCTGTGTGCGCTCTGCATTTCTTCCTTGATTAAAATGGATGCATCTGCTGTCCCTTCTTTTCTCTGCAGAAGCTCTATAGGCGAGAAATCAAACCACCTTTCAAGCCTGCTGTGGGCCAACCAGATGACACCTTTTATTTTGACAAAGAGTTTACTTCCCGCACACCTAAAGGTTGGTTTGTGTCTATTTTGAGCCTCTGCAAATTGGCTTTATGATGTCATGTAAAACAAGCTAATCCCCAAAGTCTGGGCACCCAGTTTGTCAAAACCCGAAGTCAGCCCTCTTCTCGGTTACAAAAGAGTTAAGCATGACACTGGGTGGGGTGTATTTGTTCAAGAGAATGGAAATTGTGTTCAGTTTGGGGCTTGGTGGCTGGGTTACACTTAATGCCCAGTTGCCAAATTGGAAACTTCTCCATATCCTCTCCTATATTATAACTCCCTATGGTGGAAGAAAGTTTTGGCCGACTCTTTTCATGACATTAATATGTCAGGAGTTCTAGATAATTGGTCAAGCGCCCAGCCTCCAGTTTGAAATGGAACTGCCCAGTGAAAGCTGTATCAGGTGAGGTACCCCAATTCTTTTGCTCCTACTGAAACATCACCAGTCACAGGTAGACTCTAAGAGCAACAGGCCCTGTTGTCTGCTTTTTCTCTGCCTTAGAGAGCTGCTTTTGGGCGGGAACACCTATCTGCTTGTTTTGGCCTGACGAGTGTTCTTTTGTTCCCATTCCAGACTCCCCTGGGGTCCCACCTAGCGCAGGGGCCCATCTACTCTTCCGTGGGTTCAGTTTTATGGCAGCTGGGTTGATGGAGGATGAGAAGGTCAGATCTTCACCTGTGCCTCTGCATTCTGTGGTGCAGGTAAGAAAGGGGTGCTTTTGAAAGGGTCACAAAAGTTGCAGTGTTGGCTTCAGAACTGTGGCCACCTCCTTCCTTTCACTGGATTGGATCCTGACAATAATCTCTGCTAATAAAAGTGCCTTACATTAGCAGAATGTAGTGTCCCTTTCTCTGAGGCCCACTGATCTTCCCAAAATGTTGCTCCTGGGAATTCCCCCGGAACAGCATGGGGGCAGATAAGAAGTCTTCAGTGGAAGGGAGGAAATGGTAAAAATCACCACCTTGCTTAGTGGAAATGATTGCCAAGATCCAACCCCTCCTTTACACATTTCCAAAGCAGGTAAGCAAAGAAAGAGTAATAAATTAGTAAGTCTCCTATATAACCTTAAAAGTAAAATTTTATGCCTTGAGCCCATACTCTGAGCCCATTTTGTCTATAGCTGTTAGGTACTCTCCCCGCTCCCAATCCATCGGAAAAATAAAGTCATGGAACAAGCATATTGTGTTAGAAGCTTTTGTTGCCTAAAACCAGCTTTATAGATAGAAGCAGATTCTTCAGATGTGTGGGGATGCAGAGTAGGTCCCCACCAATGTTGTCAGATATGTAAACTGGGGCTTATACTCAAAGTACATACACTACCCAGTGAACAGTCCAGTTGTATCAACTGAAACAGGCCAGCATTCACCAAAAATCTGTATCACAACAAACATCTTAGTCTTTCTTGGAACTCTTGTATACTGCAAGAGAGGTGTTGGTTTTCTGTGTCTTACAGTGATTGCTCTGAGGGTCTATTTAGTATCTTCCTGCCCCCTTGAAATGGAATTTCCTCCTGTGCATGGAGAGCCAGGATTTTCTTCTGTGTGTGAGAGATTTGTATGGGCCTAATCATCTGGCATTAGCACTGACTTTGGTTATTCCCACTCCTGTGAACGTTATAGTTGAACTGGGGAGGGAGGAAGTCCAGAACAATAAAAATCTGGCAAGGAGGCCAGAAAAACTAAACCTTCTGAAACTGGGACATCCAGTAGACATTTTTGCATATCTGCCTGCATTTTGTTGAAATCAGTACCTCAAATTCTGTAGAAGTGTCACAAGAAGTTGCCTTCTACTGTCTGTGAAACTTGCTTGAGATTTGAACTTACTAGAGTGTTTTTGACAGCAAGGTTAGGTGCAGATATATGGTTCTGTCTATCTCTGTCCTTTTTTAAAAAAAAACAACAACACCCTAGTACAGGCTACACAATGGCATGATCTTAAATGACTGGAGTTCCGGTGGTGGCTTCTGCATTTAACATTTTCCAGCATATTAAAAGGAGGAACATAGCAGATGCTTCTTGTTCGTCTTCGGTCTTTTGTGTAGTCCCACATTGGGACTGCACACATGCAGGCCTGCTGATGGAGAGAAATTTCTAGCTTTTCAGGAGTAGGGGGACACCCCTCCCCTTGGAGCATGTTCACTGCATTTCCTGCTGAAACAATGCACCAAAGGGGAGAGACACCATTTCCCCTTCAGTTCTTCTTTTGCCGCTGAGCTGAGAGGAACGTTTCTAGCTTTGTTGGATTCTTCGGGATTGCCTTCTGTGGTTCCTGGGCTTTTCTTCAGGTTGGTTCACTCCACGATAGCCCAGAAGTCTCTCTTTAAAAAGTGCCTTCAGTGTAGCACGAAAATGCCCCAGATGGATGAGCATTCCCTCCATGTAGTCTGTATGGGAGAATCTCACAATGTCAGCTCTTGCCAGCAGTTTACCCCCAAGGCTAGGGCAGATAGGGCCTTCCACCTAAAAGCTGCCCTTTTTGAACATACACTATTGAGTTTGGATAAGCTGGCAGCAAAGTCATCTGCCTCACATGAACCCGCTCCAAGGATCGAATCCATAGCTTCTGCACATTCAGATCTTCTTTGTTGTCTCTGTGCATCACACCTCTGGGAATAGGGCACCTGCGCCGACCCCGATCAGTACTTCCTAAAGCAAAAGGGATTTTTGCGCCTGCTCCTTGGTCACGTGCATGGCCCCACTGTGCATGACCAGGGAGGGGCATGACAATCCCGCTAGTTCTTTTCTGACCACCGCATCGGTAGGACCTTCCTTGCCTCAGTCGGTAAACTTTTTCTCTTTTTTCCTTTTGCTAACTGAATAAGCGTATTGGGATTCATCTTCTTGGCTTTGACTAACGGACTGGTTTACGGACTTCAATCTCCTCTTAAACCCTCCCCATCCTCGGCCTATGGCCAAGTGGTGGGGCTTTTTCAAATGTTGCCTCCAGTGCTGTAGTAAGATTGCTCCCCTCGATAGGCACTCGCTCTATCTGTTGTGCCTTGGAGAAGCTCACCGAGTGGACTCCTGTGCGCACTGCGCCCACTTCTCTAAACAGACTAGAAAAAACCAGGCCACTAGACTTTGAGTAGCTCTGTTGGAGCAAGCCTTGTCACCGACAATGTCCTTCCAAGAAACCTCGGGGCATGCCTCATCCACGCAATTGGTGTCAGATATAGCTCATCCAGGAGCTAAAGTGTTTGACTCTACAAGTCTTGGGCAGCTACAGGGTAGTCCCATGTCTCCCTTGCTGTGTCCTATCCAGCTTATGGACTCAGACCTGGATTTGGACCTTACCCAAGTACCTTTGCCTTGTGACATCAAGGACTACCAGGACCACGGGACAGCCAGACCGAGCCTCTCTCCACACCCAGACGATCGGAATTGATCATCGGGCCGCTACCCTCCGGCACCATGGGATACTCGCCAGTGGCACTGTCCTTACGGAGCATATCCAATGCCACCAGCATAATGGCACCCCACACATACGCCGATGGACTGGGACAGACAGTCCACCTCCCCGCGCACCTCTCGCTACCGCGACACTCCCCCGACACCAGAGTTTCTGCGCCCACAACCTTCGTGACCTTCCGATCCCTAGATCGATGCCGATGCCACCAACACCGATGCCACAGAAATAGCTGTCAGAGGCTTCGGAACACCTGGACTCATCAGCATGGTCCTCCTAATCTACATCGGGGGACGAAGCCCCTCCACAAGAGCTGTCACCACCGCAGGATGTAGCTGACAACCTCCCTATCTCCCCATCAGAGGACTTAAAATCCTATGGGGAATTCATCAAAAGAATGGCCAGTTCAACCTCCACCTATAGTGACTGATTCAGTCTTTGATATTGTCCAGATGGACACTTCCACCCCAGTAGTTTTACCCCTATTTTTGGTGTTGCTCCAAGCAGCCAAGGCACCCTGGTCTCATCCCGCCTCTACACCCATCTCGAGTAAGTGGATTGACCACATGTACAGAGTGCAGGAGACAGGAGATGAGTTTCTATTCACTCATCCAAGACCTAACTCCATTGTTGTTGCCCCCTCTTCAAAGGGCAGGTGAAGCCACTCCTCCCCCACAGATAAGGAGAGGAAGAAGTTAGACTCATTTGGCCGTAAATTCTACTCCACAGGAGTGCTGGGTATCAAAACCTCTAACTACACAGCCTGTTTTGGGAGATACCAGTATGCTCCTTGGGAACAGATGTCTGAGTTTTTGGCCCTACTCCCGGATGACGTAAGCTGTCAGGCCCGGAAATTACAGAAAGAGGGAATGTTGCTTGCTAAGCACCAACTCAATGCAGCTAAGCACAACATCAAGGTAGCAGCCAAAACACTAACCTCAGCTGTCACTCGGACGACCTGCCTGCCTTAGGTCCACCTCCCTCCCAAATGACACCAAAGCCTTTGTGGAGGATTTACCCTTTGAAGGGGATGCACCACTGATGCCCTCCTACAGGAAATGGATAAGAGCATCAAGACGTCATGCAATCTGGGTGTTTACCAACCCAAACAACCAAGGCAAAAATCTTGGACCAGATCTTGGTCATGCAGGTCATCCCAGAAATTGTCACCTGACATGCAATGGAATCGACCTTCTAGCTTTCAGCCTCAACATTACAGAACCAAACAAAAGTTCTCATCCTCACAGGGCAGGGCCAAACCCACCAAGTCGCCCAAACAGAATTTTTGACTCCTGCCCATGGAACACCACCCCTACCCATCTGTCCCCTTTTCTGCTGGCCTGGACTCTGATCACATCAGACAGATGGGCTCTCTCTGTCATAGCAGAGGGATACAAAATAGAATTTACTCAAGTCCCTATGGAATCTCACTTCGTTTCCACCCCCAGTTCTACAACCCTCCTGGAAGAGATGCAGAACCTCCTACTAAAGGATGCCATAGAACCTGTCCCAAAGTCTCAACAAGGCGGCGGGGGGGTACCACCGTTATTTTACGGTTCCCAAGAAGGATGGAGGCCTCCATCCGATTCTGGATCTCCACAACCTCAACGCTTTTATAGTTTACAAAAAATTCTGAATGACAACCCTTCAAAATATTTTGCCACTCCTCAAACAAGGAGTGTGGCTAGCCACTCTGGATCTGAAGGACGCTTATTTCCATGTCACAGTTCACCCAGATCACAGAAGGTTCCTCAAGTTTGCAGTGGGGCAAGACCATTATCAATACAAGGCCCTTCCATTTGGCCTGTCTACAGCCCCACACATATTCACCAAACTAATGGTGGTTATCGCAGCATCTCTACGTCTACAGGGCATAAGAATTTTTCTGTACATAGACAACTGGCTCCTAGTGGCGGACTCAGAATTGACCCTCCAACACCATGTCACCCTTACCGTGTCCACAGTAAAAACACTTGGACTCACCATCAACCTGGCGAAATCTGCCCTTACTCCATCCAAGAGGGCTCAGTTTATAGGAACCATTCTAGACTCAAAGACTTGCAGGGCCTTCCTCCCCCCAAAAAGGGTGGACAATATCATTGTCCTAGTTGAACTCTTACATCGCAGGAGAGTGGCCAAAGCCAAACAACTACAATGTTTGCTGGGTCTGATGGTGGCTACCACAGTGGTAATACCTTTTGCAAGGCTATGCATGATGTTAACCAAATTGCTTTAATTTACGTTTAGCAATCAGCAAAATACACGGGTTCTTGCCAACTATACCAGGGTCCCACCCCTCCCGGGAGTTCTCAAGGAAAGAGGCACGTGAGGCAGATGTCCAATTAAATGTTGTTTACTTAATAATGTGTCTCAAGCATACCAAAAACGTAATCACACACACAATCACTCAGGCCTAAGAAATAAAGATAGAAAATAGCACGTTTGCATGAGCAGGTAATTGTTGGTGGGGAAGCAGTGCCTTACCTTAGATGTGTGGTCCAACCGATGGTAGAATTGGATGGGGAGAAAATAGAAAGGCTATGGGGACACGAGGCTCGAACCTGCAAAACCACGTGGTTCTCCTGGATCGCAAATCCAGAGAGAGAGGGTTAAAGATGGAAGCAAGGGTTGGGTACAGAAAGCTGGATTGAAGGGGTAGTAAAGCAGACAGGGGACGACGGCTCAAGAGAGCGAGTGCCTCTGGATTTGGTCTTTTATTAGGGGGTCTTGGGGCGGGCTGTGCAGACCACATCCCACTAACACACCTACTAGGCGGTCCGTCCCTCTTGGACCTTTCCATAGGTTAAAGGTGAACAAAGGGAGGAGGGCCAGGGGATGGACCTTGTTGCAAAACTATGATCTCACCAGGAAGTGGACACCTGGCCTGGGGTCCGATGACTCACCTGGCCACATCTATTGTTAGTCAATGACTTGGCCGACTGGGTGATGGCCCGAACATTAGTTGCTACGCAACTGCATTAGCATAACTATGCAGGTATGTAGGAGGGGGCAGGGGTTGACCAGCGTGTACTGAAACAGAGAGGGAGAAACCTCATGGCAAGAGGAGTCCTTTGTCTCTGGTGAACTGTCTAGGGTGTCAGCCTCCTTGCATGGGCTGGAGCTGGCTCCTATTATGAAGAAAGCACCTGGCCCTTCCATTAAAGGCAGCCCAAAGTTCAGACTTATGAATATCACAATTCATAAGAGCACTAATAGTGCCTTGCTGGCCAACAATGAGACCATTGCAACTTTGGTTCCTATGCTGCATCTGCCCCCACCTACATCTGCAATCAAAGAGGTTTCACCTCTCTACACAGGTACTCAACACCCTCCTATGGTGGAAAAATCCAGGGAACCTGCTAACAGGAGCTCCCTTTCATCCTCCTACCCTGTCTGTTACCCTCACCATGGATGCCTCACTCTGGGGATGGGGTGCCCATCTGCACAGGCTCAATGTAGGGGGACAATGGGAAGCACAGGTAGCTTCCAACCATATAAACTTCTTGGAGCTCCTGGCAGTGTGATATGCCCTTCACTCTTTCCAGCATCTCATTCGCAACAAGTCTGTAGCAATCCTCATGGACAACACAACCACCATGGGCTACATCAGTCACCAGGGTGGAACGGTATCTCGAAGCCTTTGTCGTCTGGCATTGGAAATATAGGAGGAGTGCTGCTCGTGGAATGCCTTCATAATAGCGGCCCATCTTTCAGGCTCTCTGAATGTCCAGGTGGACTTTCTGAGCAGAGGCGGAGCTTCATGGCACGAATGGAAACTCAACTGGATGTACCTTCGACCGATATTCGAACAATGAGGATTCCCGACTATAGATGCATTTGCATCAAGGGAGAACACCAAATGTCGCAGATTCTGCTCCAGGGCGGATCAGGATCCTGCTTCTCTGGGAGATGCCCTCCTAATCTCTTGGTCACACCAGTACGTCTATCTGTTCCCGCCAATACCTCTGATCACCAAGGTGGTCAACAAGATCCTGAAGGAGCATCCACAATGTGTACTGATCACTCCCTGGTGGCCCAGGCAACACTGGTTCCCCAGCCTACTTCACCTGGCCAAGGGGGCTTTCCTTCATCTCCTGTTAGCACCAGATCTTCTCCTGGCACAAGGCGGTCAGGTACTACACCGCAATGTACCTCACCTGAGGCTAACAGCATGGCATATACTGCCCTGACTCTGGATGAAAGGATATCTCAGGTGCTTTTAAATTGCAGGAAACCTTCCACTAGAAAATCATACAATATCAAATGGAGGAAGTTCCTAGCCTATGTCGCATCAAAGACTCTGGCTTTACCAGAGAGCCTGGACACCGTTTTTGGCTTCTTACTGTCATGTATAGACTCGGGAGTCAGCTGTACCTCCTTGAAAGTATAGCTGGCGGCAATCTCTGCCAATCACCCTGTCATAGAAGAACACTCTGTCTTCTCTCACCCTAGAATGAAACAGTTCATGAAGGGTCTCAATTGTCTTTTCCCGCCTGTACGTGCTCCAACTCTGGCCTGGGAGCTCCCCTTTGTGTTGGCAAGATTGCCAGGCAAACCCTTTGAACTGTTAGCTACCTGTAGCCTACAGCTGCTGTCATGGAAAGTTGCTTTCTTGGTAGCTCCACTGTGATTCACCATACCTGATCTTCCGCCATGATGCCGTGACTCTGGCTCTGAACATCTCCTTCTTGCCTAAGGTGATGTCAGAGTTTCACTTGAGAGTGGACATCACTCTGCCAGTGTTCTGTCCAAACCCTCAGAACGAGGAAGAGCGCCACTTACATGCACTAGATGTGAAGAGGGCTCTGTTGTTCTATCTGCAATGAACTTGGTCCTTTCGTGCCTCTCCTGCCCTCTTTGTAACTTATGCCGGTCCTAGACAGGGGCAAAAGGTATCATCTCAGAGACTTTCCAAGTGGATCACTGAGACAATTAAGTTATGCTACCTGCTAGCAAAAAGGCCACTGCCTGGCCTGCTTTGTGCTCATTTGACCAGGGTTCCTGAGAGGGACCCCGTTGAGTGACATCTGCAACACAGCTCCCTGGGCTTCTCCTCACACGTTTGTGAGACACTATGCCCTTGATGTTCATCTTCATCAGCGTTCGGCGGTGGGGCGAGCAGTGCTGCAGGCAGTGAAAGCATGAGACCTCCATCACCCCCCTCCAGGTATGTGGGTTTTTCCTGCTTGCTATTCTCCCAGGGGCGTGATGCACAGAGACCACAAAGAAAATATACAGGTTGCTTACCTGTAACGGGATCTTCGAGTGGTCATATGTGCATTCACACCACCCACCCTCCTTCCCCTCTGCTGTCGGTCTTTCCCATCTTGCTCGGAGACTGATGGCAGTGGTCAGAAAGAACTGGCAGGATTGTTGTGCCCCTCCCTGGTCATGTGCAGTGGGACCATGCATGTGACTGGGGAGTAGGCACAAAAATCCCTTTCACTTTAGGAAGTACCGATCGGGGTCAGCGCAGGCGTCCTATTCCCAGAGGTGTGAATGCACAGATGACCACTCGAAGATCCCCAGTTACAGGTAAGCAACCTGTATTTCTGACCCCAGATCCACACAGGTGTCAGTCCCAATCTCCAGATACAGCAGTCACCCAGTGAAGCGCGTCTGAAACCCCAGCAAAGAAGGTGCACTCTAAGTCCAAGCATTCTGACAAGGCTTGGGTTCCAAGCCACCCCAGGCAGCCTGAAAAGACATCTGTGACCCTGACTCAGGATCCCCTGGAACCCATAGTCTTGGAGGATGTTCCATCCCAGATTCCACATACGCCATCACTGCATTTCCATGAGCCTGACGACTCAGGTTCTGATGGTGAACCTCTGTTGGAACCGAAGGGCCCCACAGCAACAGACAAACTGTGTCCGACTCCACAGCCATTGGTTCCAATGCAGCAGAGCCAGCACTTGATGCACACCCAGCTGTTGCCACCTTTGTGCCCCTTGGGCTTTTCCATTCCAGCAGGCCCATTGCCAGCATACTCACCCACAGCATTGGGGCAACCCCTCATCCTTCAGACCAAGCTGTTTCTCAGGTGCAGTCCTCAGCTCCATTCCAGTTCCAGTTCTGTACTTCCACTCAGGAGTCCCATTGGTGGTTCAGGAATGCTTCTCTGACTCCGACCAAGAGGTGGGCTCCTGTTCCAACTCGGGTTTGGAACTAGCCACTGACCCCTCTCTAGATGAGGCTGTTGGGGATACAACTCCCATTTCCCCTAAAGAGGACTTATACCTGTTCTCTGAGCAGATGCTCAGAATGGCAAAGTCATTGGCATTAGATGTTCTATCCTCCAACCCAAAGCCAAAATGCAAAATCATGTCCGCTCTTCCAGTCATTGAGGACTTTGTGGAAATGGCTAAGAACCTCTGGGAAAAGCCATCTACCATTCCTCCCAAAGCTAGGAAGATATGGAACCTCTACAAAGTACGACAGATTGTTGTTTCTTGTTCAGTCATCCAGCCCCATCTTTACTTGTGACAGAAGTGGTTCAGGCCAAGCATCATCATGGTTCTCACTCTGCCCCAGTGGACAAAGAGGGCCATAAGACTGTTGCCCTAGGCCGCAAAGTATATTCAGCTGGTGCTTTGGATTTTAGAACTGTAAATTAGCAGGCAATAATGGCTGCCTATCAGCTTTTCTTATGGGACCAGGTATCCTCTTACATTGATTTGCTTCTTGAGGAACTGCCTTCAGTAGTCAAAGTCCTACATACTGAAGTGATACATCTTTCAAATCAGCAAATGAATATGGACAGGTACACAGAGGACTGCTTAGTGCATTCTATGGCATTTGGGGTCATTTGGGCATTTGGGGTCTGTCATTTTGCCAGGCTCTCTTCCGCTGTCTTGCCCCCAGATACCTGGGCTAAGATAAAGGACTTTCCCTTTGAAGGCAACCATTTGTTTTCTGCTGAGACGAAACCTTGGATCAGATTAAGAAAAACAAGCAAACTGCCAGATCCCTGGGTGTCACAGCTGCACCCTCACAACCCACCAGGCAGTGTTTCCAGCCAAGAGACTGTCTCCATCAGCAGCAGAGGTACCAGAAAGGTGCTCCTCCTGCCTCTACCTATTTTGGGCATCATCACATTACTCCTCCCAAACCCAGGGCAAGCTGTGGCCTTCCAGGTCAAAGCCAAAACTAACTGGGAGGATCTCTTGATTACACTCTCCTGAGGACCAGGGACAGAAGATGTTAATTTTGACTATATGCTAGCAAACCCCCTTCACTTCTTTTATGACAGATTGGGCCTGTTTTTGGCTATTCCAGCTATTCCTGAGAAGGATGGGGACCTTTGTCCCATTCTCGATTTATGCAACTTAAATGAGTTTTTATCTGTTAAAAAGTTCTGAATGATTTTCTTTCTCAGGTTTTACAGATATTAAAATTAAATTGGTGGTTTTGAACCTAAAAGATACATCACCTATCTCTCACTCTTTCTGTGGTGTCCGTCCTTGGGCTAGCAGTCAGTTGGGGAAAATCTAGGATTACCCCTTGTTGCTTAATTCTTTTCAGTAGGGAAGATTTGGATTCCTCTGTGGGAAAGGAAGCAGTTTTTCTTCAGGCCAGTTTGGCTGGAGATCCTGAAGGTTTTTTGTCATCTTTTGGGCATGGAGCAGGGGTCACTGGGGGTGTGGGGGGAAGTATTTGTGAATTTCCTGCATTCTGCGTGGGGTTGGACTAGATGACCCTGGAGATCCCTTCCAACTCTATGATTCTATGATTCTAAAGGCCTACCCACTGCCCAAATGCCTCATGGCTATTAAGGGCTTGATTTCTAAGTATCATCCCAACCGGTTCCAAGCTGCACTTCATGTGCAACAACTTTTGGGGTTCACGGCTTCCACTGTGGCAGTCATCCCTTTGGCCAGACTGCATTTGAGAACCATACAGAACTGGTTCTTCAGGATTTTCAATTTACTCTCCCAACCCCAGTCTACCCAGCTGTCTATTCCCAGGTCTCTTTCATAGTGGCCTGTAGACACCAACTTTGGAATACGACTCCTTACCCGAATGGTAACTACAGATCCTTCTTGGTTGGGGTGCACATAGTGGGGATGCCTCAGTACCAGGTGTTTGGTCAGAGCTCAGCTCTAGCATGCACATCAGTTTTCTTGAACTAAGGGCAATCTGTTATGTCCTTGCTTCTTCAGAATTACTCTGCAATGGAAATGTGCAAGTGCAAACAGACAACACCACCGCCATGTTCTTTTCCAACGAACAGGGCTGTACGGTTGTCTTCTGTGGGAAGGCTACAAAAATCTGGAAATGGGCAGGTCAGCACAACATCTCCCTTCATGTGATCCACATCGCCAGAGTCCACAACTTCACTGCGGACACTCTGAGCAAATTCACCTTCCTTCATTATGACTAGTCCCTCTCAAGGAAATATATCCTTCTTATTTTCCAGAAGTGGGGGTTCCCATCTGGTTGACAGATCGTACCCAAAGAGTGCTTATTAATGGTTCCTCATCCTCTTGGACAGGAGTGACAAGCAATGCTCCCTCTAAGCTGTGGAGTCTTGTGAGCAAAAAGTCTACTTTGTGAGCTACTGACATTAAAGTTGTGAGCCAGCGATTTGGCTGCTGCATCAATCAATCTCCTCTGGAGCCATCCCTCCTGAGCTAGGATAAAGATGTGTGAGCCGGAGGCTAAAAAATGGTGAGCTGGCTCACACTAACTCAGCTTAGAGGGAACACTGGTGACAAGTGGAGTGCCTCAAGGATCTGTCCTGGGACCTGTTTTGTTCAACATCTTTATAAATCATTTGGATGAAGGAATAGAGGGAATGCTTATTAAATTTGCACATGATACTAAATTGGGAGGGGTAGCAAATATGGCAGAAGACAGAGTCAGGATACAGGGTGATCTTGACAGGCTGGAAAACTGGCCTAAAACAAATAAAATGAATTTCAACAGGGATAAATGTAAAGTTCTGCATTTAGGTAGGAAAAATCAAATGCATAATTATAGGATGGGGGAGACTTATCTTGGCAGTAGTATGAGCAAAAAGGATCTAGGGGTCTTAGTAGACTATATACTGAACATGAATCAGCAGTGTGATGCGGCAGCTAAAAAGGCAAATGCGATTTTGGGCTGTATCAACAGAAGTATAATGTCTAGATCACACGAAGTGATGGTATCATTTTACTCCGCTCTGGTTAGACCTCACCTAGAGTATTGTGTTCAATTTTAGGCACCACAATTTAAAAAAGATATAGACAAGCTGGAATGGTACGGAATTGTTTTCTGTTGCCCCAGAAGGTTGGACCAGAACCAGCAGGTTGAAATTAAATCAAAAGAGTTTTTGGCTATGCATTAGGATAAACTTCCTGACAGTTAGAGCGGTTCCTCAGTGGAACTGGCTTCCTCGGGAGGTGGTGGGCTCTCCTTCTTTGGAGGTTTCAAACAGAGGCAAGATAGCCATCTGACAGCAAAGTGGATTGTGTGAACTGAGGCAGATCATGAGAGGGAGGGCAAGAAGGGTTGCCTCAGTGCTTAGTTCTTGTGGCCCTTTCTTACACGCCCAGGGAAATGCTGATCGCCACTTTGGGGTCAGGAAGCAATTTCTCTTCAGGCCAGTTTGGCTGGAGATCCTGGAGGTTTTTTTGTCATCTTCTGGGCATGGAATGTGGAGGGGGAGGTATTTGTGAATGTTGTGCATTGTGCAGGAGGTTGGACTAGATGACCCTGGAGGTCCCTTCCAACTCTATGATTCTATGGTCTGTAGACCTGTTTGCCATGTCATGGAATGCCAAGGCACCACTTCTTTGCCCCCGGCCAGGACATGACAGGAGGTCTCTGGGGGACACTTTCCAGATTCCCTGGGCACTCTAGAAAGCTCTCTACTTGCAGTTCCTACACATGAAAATTATAGCACTTTGCTACACGAGTTAAGGATAGGTGTCCTTCTTCCTGCCCCTTGCCCTTAGTTCTCGAATACCTTTTGTCCCTTTAAGGGGTCGGGACTAACTTCTTCACTGAAGGTGCATTTGGCCGCAATATCAGCTTTCCGTGATTTTGTAGATATCTCTTCTGTTTTTTTCAAACCGCACCTCTAGACAATTCCTCAAAGTCCTATCCAGCCTGTGTCTCCAAAGGCCTCACATGATTGCTTAATGGTCCTTGGTACTGTCAGGACTAATATTGTCCCCCTTTGAACCAGTTTACAGCTGTTCCCTCTCTCTGCTCTCCCTCAAGGTTTGTTTTTTAGTTGTGATCACTTCTGCTAGGAAGGTTGGGGAACTGGCTGCTCTTAGGGATGATCCATTGTTTGTTCAGTTTTTCCCAGATAAAGTTGTTCTATCATCTAATTTTGAGTTCTTACCCAGTGTTATCACTGCTTTTCACTTGACACAATCTGTCTCATTGCCTTTATTTTTTCCCCCAACCTTTCTTCCCATGCGGAAAAAGCACTGCACAGGTTAGATGCTAAAAGAGCTTTATTATTTTGCTTGCACCACACAAGGTTTTTTCAAAAGTGTCACTCTTTATTTGTCTGCTTTGCTGGCCCTGGGATGAGATATGCTGCATCTTCACAGACATTGTTCTGGTGGATTGTTCATACCATTAGACTGTACTGATTAGCAGACTCAGAGTATCAGGTACCAGAAATCAGGCAAGGCAGAGTCAGTGGTTGAGCTTCTGTTGTATGCATTGCATTCATACCTAACAGCCTCCCTTGGCTGCTTTTATAGCCACATGCTTAAGGGTCATGATTGCAGCCAGCTGCTCAGGAATAATCCTGCGACTACTCATCTTCATTATCAGCAAGCAGCTGGTGTCAGGCCAGGAGGCATGCACTTTGCTGTCTCTCCCGTAGCTCTGTTCTTAGCCTCTGTCTGCCATGCTCTGAGGGTGCTCTGAGGGTGTGGGTGATACTGAAGAGCTGAAAATGACCAACTGAGTTTCACCTGCTGAATCAGGGCTGGAGGGTGTTCTAACTCTGCACCAGCTGTTGGTTGTGAATCATGACAAGCCTGCAGCTCATCTTTCTGCTTGCCAGCTTCTGCTAACTCAGAGTTGGCTACACAGGGCTCCTCTTTTCCTGAGGGGTCCTTTTCTCCTGAGGTGTCCTTGCTGAGCCCTAGGTGACTCATGACATAGACTGTGCTATGAGCATGGAGGTGTCACTTGCCCTTTATCTCTTCGAGTGCATTCCACCAGGACGCAAGCCTCCTCAGCAGCATTTTATAAACCCTGTTGCAAGAGGTTTGCAAGGCTGCTCTGAAGTCATCTATGGATACATTCATTCAGCACTATGCTGTTGACCTGATTCCCACAGGGATGCTGCTGTCAGGAAAGCGATTCTGCACTCACTGTTCAACTGAGAGCTCTATACACACCTCCAGGTGAGTAGCTTGGTACTCTTGTTGATGTGGGACTGCACAGAAGACTGAAGACGAAAACAGGGTTACACTGACCTGTAACTATTGTTCATCAAGTTGTCTTCTGTGCAGGCACACATTCCCTTCCTCCTGTCCTGCTGTGAGCTCTCTCTACTAGGTGCACTATATGCCCTCAGAAGGGCTCAATGGTGTGGGAATTACTGAGGGGAAAATGACACTTCTCCCCCTTGGCGCATTGTTTCAACGGGAAACCCAGTAAGCACATGCCGAGCAGGAGGAACACCCTCTCTACTCTTGGAAAACTAGAAATTTCTCTCAGTTTGCAGACCTGGGCGTGCGCAGTCCCAATGTGGGACTATACAGAAGACAACTATGACAGACCTCTGCTTCCTCTTCTCTGTGAGGAAGATTTTCCTGCCAAAACACTGTTCCCCACTCTGACTGAGCAGCCTCTTAGTAGCGTATTTGAATTATAGAATTATAACTTTCTGTGTGTCCCACCCTGTGATAGAGAAGTTATTTGGCTTTTGCCCAGGCCAGAGATTTATTGTAACTCAGCAGGAAGGTTGATTTTATTGAACAGGCACAGCTGAGTTAGGAATAGGGCAGGGGTTAAGAAGTTGAGGTAAATTTAATTGTTTACACAAATTAAAATATTTTGAAGAGACGACAGAGTATAATTGAAGCTTATATTCTTGGAGATTCAGTTCTTAACTGTGAGAGGTTTGTTTGTCTTGGAGATTTCTTTCAGCAATGATGTGTCTTAATAAAGTTTCATAAAACTATCTTAGTTTCCTGGAAAGTTAGTACTTTCCTCCTGTATTTAAATACTTCCCTTGTGGGATTATAACTTTCTCATTTTTACTCTTGAGGAGTTTAAGACCATTTCCCTTGTCACACAAACCAGGGGTCTCTTCTGAGTTGAACCCTCTGAATAATGGGGTAAGAAATATCCTCCTCTTTCTAGGAGTGATAATCCTTTTTCTGTTTGGCTAGACTGGCAGTTTTCAACCTTCTGTTCAGTCTCTTCTGTCAAGCCTAAACCCCAGTATTAGAGACTGTGAATAAATGGAATTCAGCCAGGGCCGACACTTAGACTTTTCGTTCTGATTTTTGAACTCTTCCTCAAATGGGATGGTACACAGTAAGGGCAAGGAGTTGTACCCCTTCACTTCTCAAGTCCATTTCCCTCAGACCAACACACACACTCCTGACTGGCAACTGCCAAAGTCCAAATGAAGACTGACTTCCTTTGACAAAGCTAACAAGATTTTTCAAAGCTCTCCTCAGTTGGTGCTGACCAATCAGAGAGAAGGGGGTTCATGCAGGCAGCAGTCTGCCAATCAAACTACGCTTTACAGTGAGGCATTAACCTATAATCTCCCAGCTCTCTGAATTTGATGCACTAAGCAGCCTGCTTTTGGAAGTCAGTTCGCCACAACAACTCAACAAACAACAGCTACCACTAAGTGCAATCCGGTTTTCTTTTCTCTCTGCGTTGTCCTGACTTACAGCAACTGCATGGCAAGAACCTCCAGTTCACCGATGGTTATGTGGTGAAGGAAACAATTGGCGTGGGCTCTTACTCAGTGTGCAAACGCTGTGTTCACAAGGCAACGAATACAGAATACGCTGTGAAGGTCAGTGGCCTTTTCTTTTATTGCATCCATGAACAGTGACTCCTTCTTGAAACAACTCATGATTTCAAAATAGCATCCGCTAGGGTGGGGGAGGATTAGCATTCAGTGCTTAGGACTTGGTATTAATGTGGCTGAAATCTTCCTTGGAGTCCCAACAGCACTGCCAACATTCCTCTTGATCTGCAGGACCTTAGACCCAATGTAATACAGAAGCTGGAGTGCCAGTTCAGATATCCTCAGGTCAAATCTCTTTATTTTTTTAATTTTAATTTTATTTTATTTATACCCCACCTTCCCCGCAAGCAGGCTCAGGGCGGCTTACATAGATGGTCTTCCATAATTGGGTGGATTTGGGCAAGTTGCTTTCTCTCTGCCACATTTTCTATCTGCTGTATGGGGATAATAGTGGCCTACCTTGCAGGCAGTGTTCCCTCTAAACTGAGTTAGTGTGAGCTAGCTCACAGATTTTTAGACTCTGGCTCACACATTTTTGTTTTAGCTCAGGAAGGACAGCTCCAGAGCAAACTAATTTATGCAGTAGCCAAATCACTTGCTCACAACTTTAATGCCAGTAGCTCACAAAGTAGAATTTTTGCTCACAAGACTCCACAGCTTAGAGGGAGCGTTGCTTGCTGGAGTATTTGAAACTGAGTGTATGAAAAGTGTTTTAAACACTCCAGTGCTATATAAATATTCCATCTTCCCCACCACCCCTCCCGCTTTTCTGTTTACAGCCTTAGGTATCAACTCATCAGCCTCATGGATGTTCGCTCCAATGCATCTGAGCTAGTAAGCTCTGACTCAAAGATGCTGATGCAGGAATACGTTTTGTTAGTCTCTTAAATGTCATTGGATTCTTCTTTTTAAAGTTTCTTTACAGTAAGCAATATATTACTTGCAGGTCATTGACAAGAGTAAGCGAGACCCTTCTGAAGAGATTGAGATACTCCTACGGTATGGACAGCATCCAAACATCATCACTTTGAAGGATGTGAGTGTAGTAGTTCAAAGGATTAATATGTTTCCCAATGCATGCACTGGTGATGGGCAGGGCCGTTCTGGAGACATAGGGCCTGGCTGCTAGTGGAGTAGTACTACATTCGCAGTTCATTGAATAACAATGTGTAGACCTGTTGAAAAGTGATTCCTTCTCTTCTTTGTAGTACTAAAGGCAGATCAGCTTCCCTGCTACTGATTTCCTGCATAGTTACAGCCTTGAAAGATTCAGAGGCACATGTAGTCACATACAGTTGTACTCTGATTTTGCACTCTTGATGCAGCTCTGAACTTCTCCTTGTTTGGAAGCAGCTTTGAAACTGTCCTTGCATTGGGGCAATGCAGAAGGCGGAGGGGCAGGCAGCGATCACCCTAGAATGATGCAGCCCTCCACCCCTTGCCCTGTACTTTGATCCTACTGAGTAGCAGTGGAGAAAGCTGCAACAGTCTTGTTAATCTGGGTCATGTGCCTGTCTGTGTAGCAATTCTATCAGTGCATGTAACAACCATTTGCTGTATAGTAGGATGTATGCAAGAGCAGGGAATGCTAGTATATACAAACTGCCTGTAAGTCATTTCAGGATAAGGAGTTTCTTTAAAAGTCTTCATCCCCTTTGGTAGGTGTACGATGATGGCAAGCATGTCTACCTGGTAACTGAGCTCATGAGAGGAGGGGAGCTGCTGGACAGGATCCTCAAGCAGAAGTGTTTCTCAGAAAGGGAGGCCAGCTCTGTCCTGCATACAATTTGCAAGACCGTGGAGTATCTGCACTCCCAAGGGGTGAGTAGAGGGTGTGAAGAAACATGCCAGACCAGCAGGCTCTCTTTTTCTTTCCACTTACAGAGGGGAAGGGCCAGGCAAAACCCAGCAATGGATTTTGGCCGTCACTTCCACTGGCAGGATGTTTTTTTGCTGATTCCCCCTCTCCTTGCAGACCTCCATTTTGCCACTCATGCTGTCCTTAAGGGACCCCTGCCTAGTGGCTCATTTCGTAGCAGGAGCTCCTTTGCATATTAGGCCACACATCCCTAATGTAGCCCAATCCTCCAAGAGCTTACAGAGCTCTTCTTACAGGGGCTACTGTAAGCTCTTGGAGGATTGGCTACATCAGGGGTGTGTGGCCTAATATGTAAACAGGGGCAAATGTTAGGAGAGCATCAAAGGCGACATTCCAGAGTTTACAACATCAATTACACCAAACCTTCTCCCCCCCTTCTTTTCCTCATAGCAGCATCTCCATCTCTCCCCTCCTTTTAGTTATAACAGCCTAGCTGACATACTGCCCCCCTAAAGAGGCCCCCCCCGGTCTAGCTGACATACTGCCCCCCTAAAGAGGCCCCCCCAAAGCTCCGCCCGGTATCTGTCAGCCTGAGTTTTATAATCAGCTTTGGCTTTATCCAGGGCCTCACAAATCGACCCCCACTGGTCCTGCAGACCATGCCACCACTCACGCAAGTCCCCCCCCCCCCATTCCCAAAGGTGTCATCAGACATTACGGGGAGAGGCCTCCCTTCGTAACCATACAAAGCCATGAAAGGGGAGACCCCAGTGGAAGAATGCACTGAGTTGTTGTAGCTGTATTCTGCATACAGTAACAAGTCCACCCAATCATCCTGTTGATGATTGGTGAAGCACCTGAGAAATTGCTCTAGCGTTTGGTTAATTCTCTCTGATTGGCCATCGGTTTCTGGGTGATAAGCAGTACTGAGTCCTTGTTCAATGTCCAACAGGAGCAAAAGTTCTTTCCAGAACTTGGCAACAGACTGCGATCCTCTGTCCGAAATTACCTTCCTCAGAAAACTGTGTAGTTTAACAATGTGGTGCATAAACATCTTTGCTAAAACCTTGGCCATGGGTAGCTGTTTGAATGGAACAAAATGTGCCTGCTTCGAAAAAGAATCTACCACCACCCAAATAACAGTATTGCCCTTGCTGGGGGGCAAGTCATTGATGAAATCCATCGAAATCACCTCCCATGGTCTAGATGAGGTTTCTAAAGGTTTCAACAGGCCAGGGGGTTTACCCCCTCGTCATTTGCACATGAGACAGGTAGGGCATGAGGTAACATATTGGGAAATGTCCACCCTCATATGCGGCCACCAGAACTGGTGTTGCAGTAAATGCAAAAATTTCAGAAATCCAAAATGTCCAGCTAGTTTTGATTCATGGCCCTAGCGCATCACCTCCCCCCGCATAGAAATAGGCACGAAGACTTTGGACCCCTTATACCAGAAGCCGTCTTTGTGTTCTTCCACCCCCTGCGTGGAGGTGAGCTCCACCCGGTCTTCATCAAACACAGTGTCCTTGAACCTGGTCCTTGAACGAAAGCACCTCCTTCTCCCCCCCCACTTTCACCTTGTTTTGGGTCAGTACCACCCCACCCAATTGTGAGGGTGTGAACATAGAGTCAATCACATCTTCCCTCTGGCTTGCGTGTTGGGGTAGGCGGGACAGGGCATCAGCCAAAAAGTTTGATTTCCCAGGGAGATGGTGGAGGGTAAAATGGAACTTGGAGAAAAACTCTGCCCACCTGAGCTGTTTGGCATTGAGGTTATGGGGGGTGCGCAGTGCCTCAAGATACTTATGGTCAGTCCAAACCTCAAATGCAACCCATGTCCCCTCCAACCAATGACACCACATTGACAAAGCTAATTTAATAGCCGCGGCTTCCTTGTCCCACACTGACCAATTTCACTCCGTAGTGTTGAACTTCTTAGATATGTAAGCCAGGGAGTGGAGTCACCCATCCACCCCCTCTCGCAAGACAGCCCCTCCCATCGCGACATCTGACACGTCCACTTGGACAATGAATTTCTTATTCTCGTTGGGGTGGGCAAGCACTGGCTCAGAAGTGAACAGCTTTTTAAGCATCTCAAATGCCTGCTGACATTCAGCTGTCCAGTTTAACTGTGCCCCGGGCTTTGTACTCTCCACACCTTTCCCCTTTGTTTTCAGCAAGTCAGTGAGTGGGAGAGTTACCTGGGCGAAATTTGAGATGAAATTTCTATAAAAATTACAGAATCCGAGGAATGATTGGAGCTGGCGTTGGGTGCTTCTCACCCCACCACATCTGCTACTTTCTTTGGATCCATCTCCAACCCTCTCTGGGAAATGTGATAGCCCAGGAAATCCACTTCCTCCCTGTGGAAATCGCATTTGGACAACTTAACAAATAGCCTATGCTCCAGAAGGGTCTGGAGAACCTGTCTCACCAATTTGACATGTGATTCCCTGTCAGGGGAATACAGAAGAATGTCATCTAAGTACACTAGCGCCCCCTGGAATATTTGCTTGTGTAGCACTTCATTGATCAGGTTCATAAAAACTCCAGGCACCCCCTGGAGGCCAAACGGCATAACAAGGTATTCAGATTGCCCCAGGGTGTGTTGAATGCCATCTTAAGTCCATCCCCCTCCCTTATGTGCACTCTAAAGTAAGCATCCCACAAATCAAGCTTAATGAAGATTTTCCCTTTGGAAGCCTCAGCCAACAAGTCTTTTTTTTTTTTGTAAAAAAAATTTTTTATTTTCAGAACATTAAAGTTGATACATTTATCTTATACAAATCCTTTTTTCCATATTATATAACATTTTGTTCTATTTGTATAATCTTATTTTATCTTGTATTGGCGGTTTCCCACCACATCTGAAGCATAACACATTTCCCACTTTATCCAAAATAGTAATTCTTATATCTATGTTTACATTTCTGGTAACGGTCATATATCTTAAAAATACTTATGTACTAATTCTTACTTTCTATATTCTTATATAATTCTAAAATAAAAAAACAACTTCATTATCTAATTATCCTTAATACACTCATATACTCTAATTCTATTGCTTTATGTTATTATAACCATGTATAAATGTAGTTTTTCATGTCCCAGTATTTTTCAACATATTCTTTCAAATCTTTCCAATCTTCTAAAAAGGTCTCTGAGTACAGATCATTCAACTTTCTAGTCCATTTATCCATTTCAGCCATATATAACAATTTTTTCAACCATTCCCACACCTCTGGTATTTTTTCATTTTTCCAATTTTGTGCATACACCATTCTTGCTGTTGTTATCATATACCATATTATTGTCCTTTTCTTTACATTTATCTCTTCTAGTTTAAGTCCAAGCAATAACATTTCAGGCAACTTCTTAAATGTACATTTCAAAATTTTTTCCATTTCTGCATGTATTATAGACCAATAAGTCTTTGCTTTATCACAAGTCCACCACATATGATAAAAAGAACCTTCTTTCTTTTTACATTTCCAACATTTGTTAGACATATTCTGATTAATATTTGCAATTTTTTTTGGTGTCATATACCATCTGTACATCATTTTAAAACAATTTTCTTTTAGGTTATAACATGTAGATATACCCATAGCATTTTTCCATAAAAATTCCCAAGATTCCATTTCAATGCCTTTGTTAAAATTTATTGCCCATTTTACCATTTGTTCTTTTACCATTTCATCAGCGTTAAACCATTTTAACAAAATTTTATACATTTTAGAGATCATTTTTTTCCCACCTTCCTCCCAAACTTGTTCTATTTCATTATTTTTTTCTCTAAAACCGGATTTTTTATCACTTCTATACATGTCATATATTTGTCTATATCTTAACCAACCATAGTCAAGGTCCAACTGATGCTGCTCCTTCAATATAAAGTCTTTACCATGTCTTGTTAATAAGTCTCTATACTTCAACCAATCTTGTCCTTTGTAACGTGATGCTGGATTTAAAACTTCTGCGGGTACAATCCACATAGGTATCTCTTCTGGAAAAAAGTTTTTGTATCTTGTCCACGTATCCATTAGCGTTCTTCTCAAATAATGATGTTTAAACATATTGTCCATTTTTGTTTTACCATAATACAAATACGCGTGCCACCCAAACCTACAGTCATGGCCTTCCAGGGACATTAACTTTCTGTCTTGTAACATAGTCCATGTCCCTACCCAAGTCAAACATATTGCATCATGATATAGCCTTAAGTTTGGTAACTGGAACCCACCTCTATCTTTAGCATCACACATTATTTTCATCTTGATTCTTGGTTTTTCCCCTCCCCATACAAACGTAGACAATTCCTTCTGCCAGCATTTGAATGTTTTTACATCTTTCATAATTGGAATAGTTTGAAACAAAAACATTAATCGTGGTAGCACATTCATCTTAACCACTGCAATTCTACCCAACAATGACAAATTTAATACATTCCACTTTTTAATATCTTGCATAATTTGCAGCCATAATTTCTCATAGTTATTTTTATAAAGATCTATATTTTTCATTGTTAGGTTCACACCTAGATATTTTGTCATTTTCACCACCTCACATTCCATAAGATTTTGTAACTCAGTTTGTTTGTTATTTGACATATTTTTACACATCACTTTCGATTTATTCTTATTTACATAAAATCCAGCCAAGTCACCAAACTCTTTTACTCTCTGTAACAGATATGGTAGTGTAGTCATAGGGTCTTCCACTATAAACATCACATCATCTGCAAAGGCCCTATATTTGAAAGAAAAACCTTTGGTTGTTAAGCCTTTAAAATCTTTATCTTCTTTCACATTTATTAGTAGAACTTCTAGAATCCAAATAAATAGCAACGGCCAAAGTGGGCAACCTTGTCGTGTTCCTTTTTCAACTTTAAAATTGTCCGTCTTTTCAGTGTTAATTATTAAAGAGGATTTCTGTTCTTTATATATTGACTTAATGAGGTTAAGCATATATTCACCAATTTCAAGATGTTCTAGAACCTCAAACATAAAATCCTAATTTAAATTATCAAACGCTTTTTCCGCATCTTAAAAGAAAAAACCCACTTCTTTTTCAGGATGTTTATCATAATATTCTATAGCATCCACTACTACTCTTAAATTGTCCCTTATTTGGCGATTAGGTAAGAACCCTGCTTGTTCTGTTTGTATAGTTTCTTTAAGGTGTTCTTTTAGTCTGTCAGCTATAATCTTAGCAAAGTTCTTATAATCATTATTTAGTAAAGAAATCGGTCTATAGTTCTTAACATTTGTTAAGTCTTGATTTTCTTTCGGGATAAGTGAGATGGTTGCATCTTTCCAAGTTTCTGGGACCTCACCAGTGACTCCTATATCGTTCATTAATAGCAGTAACACTGGTGAGATCGACTCCTGTAGCGTTTTATAAAACTTCGCTGTAAATCCATCTGGTGCTTTTCCTAATTTTGAGTCATTTATTGCATTTTTAATCTCTTGTAATGATACTGGATTGTTAAATAGTTCTTTAATTTTCTCTGTTGGTTTTGGTAACTTTAATGTTTGCAGGTATTCTTTAATCTTTCTTCTGTCTTTGTTTTCCTTCTTAAAAAGTTTTGCATAATATTTTAAAAATTCTCTCTTTATTCCTTTGTTGTCTATTATCTCAATGTTATCTCTTATCACTTTAGTGATAAATTTATTTTCACGTTTTTTCTTTAATTGCCATGCTAGATATTTTCCGGGTTTATTTGCACCTTCAAATGCCTTTTGTTGGAGTTTTTTTAAGTTCCAGTATGTCTCTTGGTTCAAAATAGCTTTTGCTTGGTCTTGTAGCATCCAGATTTCCTTTTGCAGTTTCTTTTTTCCTGGTCTACTTTTCAGTTCTTCTTCTTTTGTTTTAATGGCTTGTACGATATTTTCATATTGTTCTCTTTTCTTTTTATTATCTTTAGCATTTAATGATATCAATAGTCCTCTCATTACTGCTTTATATGCATCCCATACGGTTTGAATTTTTACTTCTTTCTGTATATTTGCTTGGAAGTATAGGTCTGTTTCTTCCTGTAATTTTTTAACTATTTCTTGGTTGTCTAGTAAGTCCTCATTTATTCTCCATCTCTTTTGTTTTTTTACCTGCCCAGCAGTCCATAAACACGGATTATGATCTGAAATTATTCTGGGTAGAATTTCCACTTTTCTTGTCTTAAATGTTAAATTAGTAGTCATCCAAATCATGTCAATTCTTGAATGCGAGTCATGTCTATTAGAATAAAAGGTAAAATCTTTTCCTTGTGGGTTAGCTTTCCTCCAAATATCTTCCAGCTTCTCTTGTTTTATCAGTTCAAAAAAGTTTTTTGGAAGCTTCCCTAATGCCTCATCCTTTCTCTTAGAGCGCCTGTCTAATTTGTTATTCACAGTTCCATTAAAGTCCCCCAACATCATGATTTGATCATAATTTACGTTATCCAATTCCACTTATAATTCTTTAAAAAAAATTTCTTTGGCTCCATTTGGGGCATAAACATTCACGATCAAAGTTTTCTGTCCTTGCAGTAAGATTTCAATAGCTAAATATCTTCCTTCTTTGTCTTTAAATATTACTTTAGGTTCCAAATCTTTTTTGACATATGTTACAGCACCATTCTTTTTATTGCTTGCTAAAGAATAAAATTCTTCTCCCAATTTTTTCCTTATTAGATATTTGTGGTCTTGTTTTTTAAGATGAGCTTCTTGTATACAAATTACACTACATTTTTGTTTCTCCAACCAATGCCCTACCATTCTATGTTTTTGGGGTGAATTAAGTCCATTTACATTCCATGTAAGTACTTTGTAATCCATTTTGATATATTCTTAAATATCACCAAGGTCATCTTTATTCTCTCCAAGAAATGCGTACATTTCTCCTGTGCTTTTAATCACTTCTCTGGTGCTGCCATAGTAAAAGCTTAATCCTTGAGGTATTTCCCAACGGAATCTAATTTTTTTCTCCTTCAATTTATCCATCAGATGGTTGTATTTTTTCCTTTCTTGCAGTATTGCTCTAGGCAGTTCTTTCATTACTATAATTTTCTTTCCATCTATTTCAAAAGGATCAGTAAAACACTTCTTGTAGATTTGTTCTTTTGTCTTTTTCATTGTAAATTGGACCACCACATCTCTTGGTATATTTTTATCTCTTGTGTATGTAGAATTGACTCTATAAACAAGATCCATGTGTTCTCTAACAACCTCTTCCTGTTCTTGTAAAAAATCTGCTAATGCTTCTTGCATTCTTGTAAAAATGTCTTCACTCAATTTTTCCTCAATCCCTCTAAATCTCAAATGGTTTTGCATGTCTTTATAATGCATCATCTTTTCCATCCTGTCATTGTCTCTCATTGTCTTTTGAGTACTTTCTTCCAGTTCTTTTACTTTAGTTTCAATGTCTTGTGTTCTTGTGGTTAATTTTTGAAATTCTGCTTTTAAATCTACAAAGTTTTTATCTGCTTGTGCAGCTATGCCATTCATTTTAACATTTACCTCTCCTATAGCATCTAACATTTTTTTTCCCATTGCTTCCATAACGGCTAGTAGTTCTTTTTCTTTTTTTGCTGCCATTGTAGGAGAGGACCATGTAGCTGCTCTCGATCTTAATCCGCGGTCCATCTTGTCTCTTTAAAAAGGATCGATTTTATTTTATTTTCCAAATCAAACACCGATTAATGTGGTCACACAAGCTAGTCTTGCCAAATCAAATTTCGTTGGTTTCAGCCCTCTAAGTTATATAGTTTATGAGATATTACTGTTTAAAAATTTTATACATCCAAAATGGCGGGCGCAACTTCTCTATGGTTTGTGTCAAAGGTTATAGTCTTTTTACCTTGCTTCTGGCTTGCCGTAGTTTCCTTTTGTCCCTTCCTCTTGCTTACTTGTCTGCTCTCCGCACGTCACTTCCTGTTGTAGTCCTTTTGGTCCGGCAGTTTTTACAGTCCCCTTTGCGCTCTTCCAGTTCTTCTCCTTTTTCCTTCTTGTCTGCTCCTCAAGCCGTCACTTCCTGTCTCAATCCTCACAGCTTGGTCTCGTGATGCTTGGTTCCCTCCTCCCCTCTTTGTCTCGCGATGCTTGGCTCCCCCTCCCGACTCTTCTTAACTGCAGGAATGTTAAACAACTTGGGTTTTTTTGGCTTTTTAAGTTCAAATTCAGCTTTTTAACGTTTCAAAACTGCACTCATCCAATCTGCAACAGTCTATTGCTTCACCAAATCTGCTTTCCGTCTTTCAAAACGCGGTAATGGTAAGGCAAAAACTTTTTTCCCATTACCTTATGTTGTTACTTCGCTTCAGATGTGGTCCCAACGTTTAAACTTTGTCTTCTTTGTTAAGGAATCAGGGGAATTGGAGATTTTATGCTGATTTAATCAGCTCGGCTTGGCTCCTTAGAGATACTTGCAGAAATCCTCTTCGGCTGCAGTGCTCAAGGTGTTGTAAAAGTCTCCTCCGAGACTTTTCCTTCACCGAGCTTGCTCAAACCTGGATTATATTGCTTGCTAGTCCTCACTCTACCTGTGTGAGGTTGCATCAGGTGGGTTTGTCTACCCAAGCTGTCAAGAAGAGCCTCCGTCCGCCTTGCGCACTTGCAAAGCGTGTCAGACCTCCATTCCTCCGACCGGAAACCCTCAGCCAACAAGTCTTTGATCGGGGGAGGGGGGAGGCATTGGTAGTAGGCACTGCATTAAGCCCTCTGTAATCTGTACACAGTCTGAGCCCACCATCCTCCTTCTTCCAGAAGAGGATAGGAGCTGCGTAAGGGGAGGAGGCGGGATGGATAAAGCCTCGCGTCAAGTTTTTATCAATGAACTTGCATAGCTCCACTTTCTCTGCCGGGCTCATGGAATACAGCTTTCCCTTAGGCAACTTGTGCCCCGGCAACAGTTCAATAGCACAGTCACAATTCCAGTGGGGGGGGTAGTTCATCTGCTTCCACCTCCCCAAAAACCTCCACCAAGTCCTCATACTCATGGGGGATCCCCCCCCTCCATCAGGCAAGCAATCACTGGATCTGCAGGAGGAGACTCACCCCACTCAGGTGACCACACATGGGACTTACACCCTGGATCAACAAAACGCACCACCCCCTTGCACTATTGGATGTAAGGGTCATGCGCACACAGCCAAAGGCTTCTTAGTACCAGCAGGAACCAGGCGTTGGGATTAATCACAAGAGCAATGCTCCCAATGTTCTCCCGACCCCAGCAGCACAGGGACCGTCTGGTATTTGCACAACTCCTACATAGGGGAGCTGTCCATCTGAACAAAAACTAACGGCTTTGGAAGTTTTTGAACTGGGGTCCCCAGCCCCGTAACCAGGGATGGGCTGATTATGTCTCTCGTGCAGCCCGAGTCGATCAGAGCCCGGACTCGAATCTGCGTGCCCAGGTCTCTGTTTAAAATAGTCACAGTCACAAAAAGGATGGGGTCAGAGCTGCTTACCATAGGCGGCGCCTGCGGTTTTCAGACCTGTTGTTTTACAGCAGGTCCCAGCCTTTTCCCAATGGCTCTTGTGCTTCTTCGCTGCTTGACGAGGTGTCCTCCAGTCACGCTCCCAGCCGTAGTGCTTTCGGGGACTTCCCTTTCTCACCACTTGGTCGTTTCATGGTTTCCGTGGCTGCCTTCTCTCCAGTTCTTGGAGAGGTTGAAGTTGTGCCTGATGAGCAGGCACCTGCGAAATGGCCGGCTTCCCCACATTTAAGACAAAGCCCTTGCTGCATCCGCTGCTCTTTAATGTGGTATTTTCCTCTGGGCTGGGTCGTCTTCTGAAGAGCCCCCGGGGTTTTAGGGTACGCCCGTGGAAGTCGCATCTTGATCATCTGCAGGTGGTTCTCCGCATCATCTGCTTCTTGTATCCAGCCTGCCAAGGAAAGGGGTTGCACATTGCGCAAAACCATATCGAGAATCTCGTGACTGAGCCCCATTTGGAAATGTTCCATTAACATGGGCTCTGGCCACCCTTGGATCTTCGCAGTGATCATCTTGAATTCTTCTGAGTACTTGCACACCGTGCGATTGCCTTGCTTCAAGGAGCGGAGGCACGCTCTCGCCTTCTTGCCGGCCAGCAGGTCTTCATACTGCCTCCTCAGCGCCCACATGAAAGCCTGCACATCCCGTAGTTCGGGGCCTTGGATCTCATGCAAACCCACCTACCAGTCTGCCGTTCAATCCCTCTGCTTCGCGCTGACAAACTCGACCTGGTGTTCATCATCTGGAAATAGATGGCCCCAGTCTCTCAGAAATCTGCATACTTGCACTAAAAAGAATGCTAACTTTTCAGGGGCCCTGTCAAACATAGCTTCCAGCAATTCCTTGGGTTGTTGTAGTCTGGGAACCCCAGGACTGGGATTTTGAGCCGGTTGCTCTGGCCTCACAGGAATCCCAGGGGTCCCAGCTGGTGCCTCAGGCTGCACGGGGGGAGCTCTCAGCTGCCCAACTGGCTGTCCTGTAGGTGCCGTGACCCCTTCTGGTTGGAGGGGAGCCTGTTGCCTCAGTTCACCACTCACCACATCTGCGATCATCTGTGGTAATTTAATTGTGAGTTCAAAAATCTCTTCCTGCACTCGTTCCTCCCATGCGCTCAACCAGTGCCTCCACTTCATTCCCTCCGCCCTAGCCCAGCAACTCCGGACAGCTGGGCTGCACCCAGTCGTAGTGGTTTGGTGCGGCCCCCTGGGGAGTTAGCATCCACGATTCCCTCAGTGCAGTAGAAAGGTGCGCCCATGAATACAGATCTCTCCCCCGGGATTGAGTCCCTTCTTCCGGCCCCTGCCTGAGAGCTGGTGTCTGCGTCCCTGTCAAGGGGACATCGCTCACCATGGTGACGGCCACCTCTGCCTCCAAGACTGGCTGGTCTCCACCGTTCCCCGTGCTCATGTTGAGATTCAGGATGGGGTGCACAGTCCAGTGATGAGGAGTCTTAACACGCTGTCAGGTTCCCTAGTAAATCAGCACTCAACAACTGTCCTTAAGTAGGTTCAGTTTATTGGAGTCAGCAGGGGTCATTTCGTAGAAAAAGAGATGCAGGAGCTCATTAGCATAACTCATTTGCATAAATCATTTGCATATGCCACACCCCCTAACATACCGGAAGTGTGTCAGAAGGCAACACCCACCCCTCAGGCTCCACTCCACAGGTGAGTGAAACTGACCTGCTCTTCCTCCATTCCCTTCCCCATCCAATACTTTGTGCAATAAAAATAAGTGTAAAGAACACACCCTCATTCTCTTCCTGCTCCCTTGAAATCACCAGGTTTCAAGTAGACTTGAGATACCCAGGACATGTGCACCACCCATCCTTATCCCTTCCCTTCCCTACAACAAGACACCCTGTGAGGTAGGTGGGGCTGAGAGAGGTCTTTTGAGAACTGCTCATGAGAGAACAGCTCTGAGAGAACTTGTGACTGGCCCAAGGTCACACCAGCAGCTGCATGTGGAGGAGTGGGGAATCAAACCCGGTTCTCCCAGATTAGAGTCCAACTCCTGACCACTACACCAAACTGATGGGGTAGAAGCTGCTGAAGGGTTGGTGAAATTTCTCCAGTACTTATGTGCCATGTGCCCAGATAAAAAATGGTATACTTAGAAAATTTATATGCCACCTTGAGCAAGTTTCTGGAAAAGCAGCAAACAGTCATAAAAGAAACAATGATAAAATTATCAATATTAAAACAAAACGTTAAAAACAACAAAGACCCTAGCAGGGCTTTCCCCAGGGCGCTGCGCCTCTGCACTGGTCAGGGAAGCCGAGGAGGGGGCGGGACTTGGTCATGTGCCCACCCCCTGGGCTTCTCACTCCCAGAGCTGCGCTCCTGTGCACTCCCGCTCCAACGGACCCTGGGAGTCAGTATTTCTAAGGCATTCCCTAAGCACTTCTGTGTTAAGACTAAAGCAGGGAAGCAGGAATGGGATTATATACACAGTTCAGACTGGGGTGTTAGCTGGCTACAAGCCAATGAGTGCCCCAGTATCCTCGCGCTGGGAATAACGACTTCAACATTCAGGCAGGAGACTCACCAGAGAAACCCGAGATCTTATGTAAACGGGCAAATGTTAGGAGAGCATCAAAGGCGACATTCCAGAGTTTACAACAGCAATTACACCAAACCTTCTCCCCCCTCCTTTTCCTCATAGCAGCATCTCCCTCTCTCCCCTCCTTTTAGGTATGACAGCCTAGCTGACAATAGCTTCCATTCCTAAAGCATGCAGAAGAGATCCTTGCTCCAGAAGCAGCCAAAGTGCTTGTGAAATGTGTTTTCTGATTTGCCAAGGAAGGATATACTTACCTAAATGTGTAGCCCATTTTAATCACTTTTCATGCTGCCATGCACAGCTTTCTGGATACTATCAGTCCTTAATACCACAAGCTCAGATTTGTTAATGAACCAAACCATTTTTACTAGCAAAACCTCCCAGTAATGGAGCAACTAAATAACCAATAAATGAATAAGTGACATAGGCCATGGCCACACGAGCAAGAAAATCCAGGGAGGAAGTGAGGCTATTTTGCCCCGGAACAATTTGACCCGCAGTTGCACGATCACACAGGTCGGTGAAGCTGCTGGCACAACTAGCCGCTGTGTGATCAGAAGCAACCACGGGAGAGTTGGGGGTGTCATTGGTTTCCAGTTCACTTAAATGGGGGATTGATGAATCGCTTCTCCTTCCAGGGCTTCCAATGGCACTATGCGATGATGTGCATACTGAGAAGGGGGGGGGGGGGGGACAACAGCATGGCATCAGGATAGCCTGATCAGACTATCCCCGATACCACAGGTTTGCGCTGCAGTGATCACACGAGAAGAGTCCGGCTGTGGCCTGCAGCAAACCGTTTGCTACTGCATTTTCCCTAGTAGCTTTTTACTCCGTTTCTCTGGCGGATCAAAACAGCTTGCAATGGCTTGCCGACAGTTGCGGGATGCCTCCCAGATGTGCTGGTGTGATTGCGCCGCTTTGATCCGCCAGTGAGTTGTCCCTCTCGTGTGGCTAATGGGTGCATATGATCGCGCCCATAGTTGGAGATTCTGAGAATAGGCCTGCACATCTCGTTGCCAGCAAAGCTAACTGTGAGGTTTCTGAGCTAACAGCAATAGATCAGACCTTTGGGTTTAAAGCAAAGCTCTTTATTTCTAATACTGGAACAGATACATCGTTGTTTGTTAGAGATACCGGAAAAGAAATAACATGGGTTAATATACCTTCAGGCAGAGGTGCATAAACATAAGGAACCAATCAGGATGAATACAGAAAAGTTGGTTCTCACCAAAAGGCGAGAAAGTTATAAAAATTCCCTTCTTGCCCTGAGTGACCCAGATGTGCGAACTCTAGGCTAAACATTTGGTCAGCAACAATCAACCGGTCTGCAAGATTGAAACAACTTTGATAAAATACTTCAAGCTTGAAAGGGGAGAGGGGGCAGACAGGATGAGATAGCTTCAGTTGTTTTATGTGGCGACCGAGAGTGGGGCAGCCCATCCTCCCAGGAAGAAGGTAACCTTAAGCAGGGCAGCTATTTCTACTTCAAGGCAAGCAATAAAACAATTGGTTACAATGTGGCACAAAGAAACAGAAAGTAACAGTAAGACACCCATACTATTGTCAGATTCTGACACCAGATTCTGACACCCTGCTCCCTCCAAGATTAGCTCCCCCCAGGTTTATCAGGAAAATGTTTGTGAAAAGAGCAAACTAACTTAGGAGCATGCACATTTTCAGCAAGGACCCATTCATTAAGCTCAGGGCCAAAATCCACCCATTTTACATGATAGAGCAATCAACCCCTGCGCAATTTAGAATCCAAGATTTCAGAGATTTCAAAATGCTGCTCTCCCTCCTTCATCAGAGGAGGAGGAGCCGGAGGAGCCGGGTGCCACGCATTCTGCCCAGGATTCTTCTTCAGCAGGCTGTAATGAAAAACAGGATGTACAGAACTCAATGACTTGGGCAATTCAAGTTCAAAAGATACCTCAGAGATTTTCCTTAACACTTTATAAGGTCCTACGTATTTCCAACCCAGTTTCCTACTGGGTTGTAAACCATGAATGGTTTTTGTGGAGAGATAGACGGAGTCTCCGGGTTTCAAGTCCCATCCTTCAGCCCTTCCCCTGTCAGCATATTTTTTATAGTCCGCCTTTGCTTTGTCCAATGTTCTGGCGATCAGGGGCCAGGACTCCTGAAGTTTAGACCACCATTGGGTAAAGTCGGACTCACTTGCACTGTCAAGGTCACTCAAAGAAGGTAGTGGCTTACCCTCGAACCCCCCCACCGACATGAACGGAGAGACACCAGTGGAGGAGTGCACCGCATTATTGTAGCTGTACTCTGCAAAAGGGAGTAAGTCCACCCAATTATCCTGGTGATAGTTAGTATAGCACCTCAAAAATTGCTCCAAGACCTGATTAACACGCTCAGATTCTCATCGGTCTCTGGATGGTAACCCGAGCTCAACGCGGGTTCAACGTCCATCACTTGTAAAAGCTCCCGCCAGAAGTTGGCAACGAATTGGCTTCCCCTATCAGATACGACACGCTTAGGGAAAGAATGCAGTTTAATCATGTGGTTAAAGAACATTTTGGCGAGTAGCTGTTTAAACGGGACAAAATGCGCCTGCTTGGAGAACATGTCCACAACAACTCAGATAACCGTTTTTCCCTTTGAAGGAGGGAGATTCGTAATAAAATCCATGGAGATATTTCCCCAAGGCCTAGAGGGAGTAGGGAGAGGGTGCAACAGTCCGGGAACTCCCCTCTCCCTCCGCTTACACATCAAACACACTGGCAGGAAGTAACATAATCTGACACATCCTTTCGCATGCGAGGCCACCAAAATTGTCACTGCACTAAGTTTAGAGTCTTAAGGAAACCAAAATGCCCCGAGAGTTTCAATTCATGGCAAGAACCTAAAATCTCCCTCCGCAAGGAAATGGGCACAATCAACTTGGAGCCATGGTACCAACAGCCATCCAGAGATTTAGTGTTTTCACAGTCCTCAGCCCATTCCTGTACCTCCTCCTTCGTATAGGCGTTAGCACATTTTACAGTCCAGGAGGGGGTCTCAAAGAGTGTTTTCTTTTGGCTCTGAGTCATGATTGCCCCCCCCCCAATTGTTGCGGGGAGAACATGGAGTCAAACACTTCCTCCCTCTGGGATTCATGCTGGAGTAGTCGGGACAATGCATCCGCTAAGGAGTTTGCCTTCCCGGGGAAGTGTTTGAGCACAAAATTGAATTTAGAGAAGAAATCTGCCTAGCGAAGCTGCTTGGCGTTTAGTGATCTCTTTGTGCGCAAGGCCTCCAGATTTTTATGGTGAGTCCAAATCTCGAACGGTGTTTGCGCCCCTTCCAGCCAATGCCACCAAGTGGAAAGAGCCAATTTAATAGCGGCAGTCTCCTTTTCCCACACCGACCAGTGCCGCTCAGTCTCAGTAAATTTTTTCGAGATGTAAGCCAAGGGGTGCAAAGCGCCATCAGCGTCCCTCTGCAGTATTGCCCACCCCATGGCCACATCTGAAGCATCAACATGAATTATAAATCCCTTAGTCTCGTCCGGGTGGGTGAGGATGGGCTCGGAGGTGAATAACCGTTTCAGCTCGTCAAAAGCTCTTTGGCACTGGGGGGGTCCATGATAGCTTCTCCCCAGGTTTCCCCGCCTCGGGGCCCTTCCCCTTAGTTTTCAACAGTTCCGTAAGGGGTAGAGTGATCGTGGCAAAGTCTTTTAGGAAGGTCCTGTAAAAGTTGCAAAATCCTAACAGGCTTTGAAGCTGCCGCCAGGTGCGGGGGGCCTCCCACTGTATCACCGCCTCCACCTTGGCAGGATCCATTTCCAGCCTCCGCTGCGAAATGCAGTAGCCCAAGAAGTCTACCTCCGTTTGGTGGAATTCACACTTAGATAGTTTTGCATACAGCTGGTGTTCCAAGAGAGTTTCTAACACCTCCCGCACTAATTTCACATGCGATTTCTTATCAGCTGAATAAATCAAGATAACAGAGCACCCCCTTGAATAAGTGCTTATGCAATACTTCATTGATCAAGCTCATAAAAACTCCAGGTGCGCCACTTAACCCAAATGGCATCACCAGGTATTCAAACTGTCCCAAAGGGGTGTTGAAGGCAGTTTTGTATTCATCCCCTTCCCGAATCTGCACCCGAAAATAGGCATCTCTTAGGTCCAACTTTGAAAAGATTTTCCCTTTAGCCGCCTCTGCCAGCAGATCCTTAATAAGGGGGAGGGGGTAAGCGTTGGAAGCCGACACTGCATTCAAACCCCTATAGTCTGTGTACAGTCTCAGGCCCCCATCCTTTTTCTTCCGGAATAAAACGGGGGCTGCAAACGGGGATTTAGCGGGGCGAATGAAACCCCGCTCCAGGTTTTTATCCAGAAATTTCCTAAGTTCCTCTCTCTCCGCTGGACTCATGCAATATAACTTCCGTTTCAGTAGCTTCTCCCCCAGAAGCAACTCAATAGCACAGTCTGTGAGGCGATGTGGGGGAAGCTCATCTGCCTCGGTCTCGCTGAACACCCCTCCCAAATCCCTATACTCCTCCGGAATCGGCAGGGGGGCCAGGGATAAGGCAACAGAACCAGGAGGAGAAGGGGGCCCCTCTCCCCAACTGGGCTCCCATTTATGCTGAAAGCATTTGGGATCAACCCACGATATTTTCCCATCACTCCATTTAATGAAGGGGTCGTGTGAACTTAGCCACGGGCTTCCTAGCACCATTGGGAATTGGGTGTTGGGTGTAATCACAAAAGCTCTTTTCTCCCAATGCTCCCCAGTCCCTACAATTAACAGTTCAGTCTCTGCCACACAAGCCTCCTTCATTTCTGAACCATCCATTTGGGTGAACTGTAAGGGTTCCCCCAGCGGAGTCACCTGTGGCTCTAGCCCCTCCACGACTAAGGGGCTTATTAAGTCTCTGGCACACCCCGAGTCTATGAGGGCCCGGACCTGTATGTGGGTCCCTGTGCCCGGCAGTATTACAGTCACTACCATATAGAGTAAGGGGCCAGGGATGCTCACCAGCGATGGCGCGTCAGTTGGTGGGACCTGCAGCTCGGCACCGTTTACTGCAGGTCGTTGAAGTTTCCTGACGGCTGCGCCTCCACCAACTCCAGCTCGCCTTGTTCACATGTTGCCCCTTCCAGCTGTAATTCCCGGGGTTTAAACGGTGTCTTGCCAGGCCGTGGGGTCCCTCCCGGGAGAGGCGTCGAGGTCCTGGGTGTCTTCGCTACCCTCGGGGGCATGCCGACGCGAAGTGCCCACTCTCACCACATTTTATGCACAGCCCTTGTTTAAAGCGGGAATCTCTTCTTTTTTTTTTAAACATTTTTATTAGTTTTTACAAATTTTAAATTCCAATAACACCAGCTGAGTACAATACATATTTTTGAGCCTAATCTAACATTGTTTATCTAACCATATATACAATTTGGACCACGTATCCAGTTCATTATACATTACTCCTTCCTCATTTCTTAATTGTATTTTACCCATATGGTCATCTTCGGCTGCATCTAACAGTTTCCTTATAACTTCTTCTTGTGTTGACACATTATTTGTCTTCCAATTCTTTGCCCATAAGATTCGTGCTGTCGTCAAAATGTAAATTAAGAAAATTACTTCATTTTTGGGCATCCCAACCGGGAACATGTTTAACAAATAAATTTCTGGTAATAAATCTAAATCAATCTCCATCATATCAAATATCATTTTTTTAATCTTCAACCAAAATTTCTGTGCTTTCCCACAAAGCCACCACACGTGAAAAAAAGTTCCTGCCTGTGATTGACATTTCCAACAGTTCTTGAGATTGGTACCATAACATTTCGCCAGTCTAACTGGAGTCCAATGCCATCTAGAGAAGACCTTATATATATTTTCTTTATATGAGACAGCTTTTACTAATTTGATGGCTTTCCAAATTTCCCCCCATTCTTCTATGGGGATAGTATGCCCGATGTCTTGCATCTATAACACCATATTATTAGTTATCGGTTCTTCTTGTGCCTCTAGCTCCATTAGATATCTATAGGTTTTCTTAATAATTTTCTCATTTCCTATCCTCCAGCACCTTTCAAAATCCTTTGTTGTTCTACAGAACCCTTGTTTTTTATCTAAATCATACCTAGATCTTATCTGTATTCTCTGCCACCAAGTCAGATTAAACTCCAACTTTAGTTGGTCCTCATTTTTAAGTTCCCCTTTATTATCTAATAGTTCTTGGTATGTAAGTATTTGTCTCTTAGTTATTAGTGAGGGTTTAACAAAGGCTTCTAGTGGTGAGACCCAACTGGGTATATTTGAGTATTGTTTTGCTTTAATATCTTGCCAAATTTTATTCAGGGACCCTCTCAAAGTGTGGAAATGAAAATTGGAATGGATCTTATCCTTACCATACCAAATGTAGGCATGCCACCCCATCAGTAGATCATGCCCTTCCAATGCCAATAACCTTGTATTCAATAACGTGACCCAATCTTTGATCCACACCATCGCTGCTGCTTTGTAATAGTTTTCCCAATTAGGTACAGCACATCCACCCCTCTCTTTATCTTTTTGTACTATGTTCCATTTTATTCTTGGTTTTTTTCCGAGCCATATAAACTCCCTTGTGATTTTATTAAATTCTTTTTAAAAAAGGAGCCATTATTTTTATTACTGGGATGTTTTGCGCTGAAAATAAGAATTTCGGGAGGACATTCATTTTTATTGTTGCTATTCTACCCATCCATGATAATTGTAAATTTTTCCATTTAGTCAAGTATTCTCTTATTTCCTTCATTAGCTTATTATAATTATCTTTTATCAAAGTACTTGTTTTGTTTGTAAAGTTAATGCCCAGATATCTAACTGCTTTAACCGTCTTCATATTTGAGATTTTAGAAATTTCTTCATCTATATCTTTACTACAGTTTTTGTCAACAGTTTAGTTTTAGTTAAATTTACTTTTAAGCCTGCTACTTCTCCAAATTTTCCTAATGTCTCAAGAAAACCTGGCAGTGATCTAGTTGGTTCTTCCAAGATAACCACTACATCATCGGCAAATGCACGGAGTTTATATTCAAAACCTTTAACTTTAGTGCCTTTAATTTCACTGTTATTTCTAATCTGCTCCAACAGAGTCTCCAATGTAAAAATAAACAACAATGGGGATAATGGGCAGCCTTGTCTAGTTCCTTTCTGTATATTAATTTCTTCTGTGAGATCTCCATTTATAACTACTTTGGCTGATTGTGTTTTGTAAATCGCTGCCACGTTTGACAGAAAGGAGGATCTACAGTTCATTAATTCTAACTTCTGTAACAGGAATTCCCAAGAAAGATTGTCAAATGCCTTTTCGGCATCTAAAAACATTAGAAGTGCTTCTTTTTCTGGATGTAGTTCATAGTATTCTAATATATCTATTATAATCCTAATGTTTTCTCTCATCTGTCTTCTTGGTAGAAAACCTGCTTGATCCTCGTGAATATACTGGTCTAAAACTTTTTAAAATCTATCTGCTAATATGGATGCAAAGATCTTATAATCTACATTCAACAATGAAATTGGTCTATAATTACCAACTTCATCTTTCTCTTTTTTGTCTTTTGGGATCAGGGTAATTATCGCCTGATTCCACGAATCCGGCACCTCTATGTTTCCTTCTATATTTTTTATTACCTCTTTCAAAGGAGTTATTAATTGGTCTTTAAAAATTTTGTATATTTCAGCAGGGATTCCATCTGGACCTGGTGCTTTCTTTACCTTTAATTTTTTAATTGCCTCTGTTATATCAAAGGTTGTTATTGGATTACTTAGCATCCTCTTTTGATCAGTAGTAAAGGTTTTGCCACATTTTCCTTTCAGGTAGTTATTTATTTTTCCTGGATGTTCTTTTCCTCCTCTGTAAAGTTCTTCATAGAATTCCTTCACAATTATTTTCATATCTTTATTTAAATATTTAACCTCTCCAGTTTTATTTTTAAGTGCTGATATTAATCTGCTTTCCCTTTCCTTTCTTAATTTATAAACCAACCATCTTGTTGGCTTATTTGCCTCATTAAAAAAAAAAATCTTCTTGTATTTAATATCTGTAGTAATTTCCTCCATAATAATCATGTTTATTTTGTGCTGCAATAATTTCAATTTTATCCTGTTTTCTTCCATATTTTGTGCTCTCCTTAATTTTATTTCTAGAAGTTTTATTTGTTCAGTTAGGTATTCATATTTTTGCCTTTTCTGTTTATTTTTCCACGCTTGGAAACTAATTATTCTCCCTCTCAAAAATGCTTTAAATGCGTCCCAAACAATACCAATAGCTATATCTGGCTGGATATTCCTTAAAAAAAACCTTTAATGTCAACTTTCAGATTCTCTATAAATTCTAAGTCCCTCAAAGTTTCTGCATTCACTTTCCATCTTTTAATACTAGGGATTTCTTTAAATTCTAAAATAATTGGATTATGATCAGCATATGTCTGGGGTAATATATCCACATCTATCAAATCTAGGGCCATTGTTGTTGTTATCCAAGCCATATCAATTCGTGACCAGCTCTTATGTCTAGCCAAATAGAAGGTAAATCCTTTTTTTCCTGGATTTCTTGTCCTCCAGGCGTCAATTAAATTAAAATCCTCAATCAGTTTATAAAAATCTTCTGATAATTGACCTCCTCTTTTCCTTTTTCCTAGGGTATATAACCTATCTAGCTTGTTATCAAAGACCCCATTGAAGTCCCCTACTATACAGACATTTTTAGTCGGTCTCATATCTAGTACTGAGCGCAACTCCTTGAAGAAAGACTTTTGGCTATTACTTGGAGCGTAAATATTAATGATCAATGTTTCTACCCCTTGCCTTCTAATTACCACTGCCACAATTCTACCATCATCTGCTGCATATAGTAAATAGGGATTTAACTCCTCCTTCGCGTATATTACTACGCCTCTCTTCTTTTTACTTTTGTCTGCTGAAATAAAAGGTACCCTAATTTTTTGACTTGTAGAAATTTAATATCTTTCTCTTTTATGTGGGTTTCTTGTAAGAAGATTAGATCTGCTTTCCCTTTTATAATTTGTTTGAATATCCTCCTCCTTTTGGGGGCACATTTAATCCGTTTACATTTAACCAAAGTATCCTAAAATTTTTACCTTGTGCCATTTTTACTCCTGTCCTCCTCTATTTAGTTTCTTTTTTTGAAACCTAGTTGTTACTTGTAATGGTGTCTTTTCTGGTCTCTTCTTTTCTTTTCTGCGTTCTTCTTCCCTTCTTCCCTGATCCTCTTGTGGATCTTGTAGCTCCACTTCTTCTTGTAGTTGACCTTCTTCTTCTTCTATGTCCTGAGTCTCCTCTCCCTCTTCTTCTTCTGTCTTCTTGTATCCAAAGTCTTCTCCGTGAGTTTCAAGAAAGTCATTTATTTTAAAAACCGAGTCAATTCTTCTTCATCTGCCAAGATACTCAAACAGGATACCTTCTGGAGTTAACCATCTATACATAATTTTTTTTGTCTCAATAAGTCCGCCAACACCTGGTAATTTCGTCTTTTATCTCTAACTCTCCACGGGACTTCTTTCAAAATCCTTATCTCCTTTTCTTGGATGTACACCTTTTTATCATATGCTTCTCTTAGAATTCTATTTCTTGTTTCTCGCTTGTAAAATTTGACATGCACCTCCCGGGGAAGGTTGTTTCTTCTCGTGTAAGCTGACCCTCTTCTAAATATTGTTTCAATGTCCTCTTGAATCTCTTCTTTTGTGCCAACTTCCAGCTGCTCTGCGAAGGATGTAGCAAGCAGATCCTTTAACTCGCCTTCAGTCTTCTCTGCAATATTTTGACACCTAATCACCGTTGCCACCTTGTCCAACTCTAGTCGTATTACTGTTTCTTCCAGGTCCTCCGTCTTGGCACAAATTCCTTGGAGATCTAAGTTTAAGTTCCGCACTTTATCACAGGTCTTCGCACCGCCCAGCATCAGAGCCTTTATGTCCTTTCTATTCATCTCCACTTGCTCCTTTACTTGTTCCACCTCTTCCTTAACTTGTTCGGATAGTTCTTCAATTTTATTATATATTGGCATAAGTTCTCTCTGGATCAGTGCTGGTAGAGTTGCTTCAACCTTCTGTATGAGCATAGGCACCGTTGTCTCAACTGTCTTCTGTATTGCTAAGGCTATTGAGTCATCAATCATAGCCTTCAACTCTTTGTGGGACATTGGCGGGATGTTCCCTTGTGGAGCTTTCATCTGGCTCATTGTTTTGAGCTGTCCTGGAGATGGTAATGACGTTTTTCTTGTGTTATTTCCACTCCCTGAAGCCATTGACCTTCCTTGTCTTCCTACAGGTGTATACGTACTAGATGCACTAAGTATATTAAGTGTTAAGACTGAGACACCAAGTAATTATCTCTATGAGTTTACTGTATATATTTTAATATTTAGTGTTTTTTAATGTTATATTATTATTATTTTAAATTATTTGCTAATTGATTATTCTTATTATTCTTGTTACTTTATTTTTATTTATTTATTCTTTAGTTATTGGTTATCTTACATCTATGGAAAGAGTGAGTTAGGACATTCACACACCCGACCTCAAGAAAGTGTAGACTAGGAAATGACCTCTTTTAGACCTTTTGAGAGTTTAGAGATTTCCCCCCAATTAAATTTCCGATATTTTAGAACAGATTAATTAGTTGGTTAATGAATTACTTAAACCCACCAATCAATTGCTTAATCTATCCGATCTATTTAATCCAATATCTGCCCTTACTTTTTAATTATAATTTATTTTAATTTATTTTAATTAATTTTAATTTAATTTGAATCTTTTTGGCTATTTTTTAATTACTTTTTGAGTTCCCTATGCTTTATCTTATGTTTTGAGTTTCCTATGTTTTAAACTATTCTTATATTAATTTTTGCTGATCTGATCTATTTGTTCTAATAGTTAATTAATTATTAAGTTTCAGTTCAATTGCAATATTACAATTTCAATGTTGGTAACAGAGAAGACAGTTTACCTAACAAAGGAGAGAGAAAAAGACAGCAGCAGAAACAGAAACCCTGCCAGTTATTCCTTAACAAAACTAGAACAATAACTACCCACTATTTAACCAGACACCAAGCAACCAAGGGTCTACCTACAGATCGATCTTAACTTTTTTTTTATGTCTATCTATCCTTTGCTCATTCTTTATTGCCTCTTTATATTCTAATCTTGACTTATGGCAATTTCAAGTGCTTTCCCTGTATTACTTTGCCTCTTGCACCTTTTCCTTAGCTTTACTGCAGTTTACTACGTTCCTCCCTCTTCCTTACGCTAGTTTCTTTTCTTACTCAAAGATCTTAATGCTAGTTCTTACGCTAGTTTCCCTTCTTACTCAAAATTCTTAAGAGTTCATATAAGTGCTTGAGTAGAGTTACTCCTTTTCCGTAGGAGAAGTTTGTTCCGCTTCTGTAAGTCTCTGTCGTTTGCTTCAAACACACTGGAGCTTATGCGCTCATTCCAATCCACTCTTCAACACTCTGCTCCGCTTTCTCCGCTCCGCTTTCTCCGCTCCGCTGATTCCTCCTCCGCCTCCCGTCATTCGTAGAACCCTCGGCTGGTGCCCACGTCTCTTGCGTCTCCGCGTCTTCTCTATCCGTCTAAGACACACTCAATGACCCCACAGACCTCCACAGGCCTCTGAACAGAACCGGGAGAGAGAGAGGGAAACAAGCAAAGCCGATTAGTGCAGCGCTTCCCAGTGCATTTAATTCTCCTCTTCACCACCCTGCCCTCTTTTTAAAATTACTTTTCTCTTACCAGCCGCCATTTTTAGGGCGGATTCCACAGTTTCTCCCAGCCTTAATTCCCACCCCTACTATTTTGAACCCAATTTTTGGACCTTAAAAAAGGAGTGAAGTATTTTAATATACTCAACTTTTCAGTTTCTCTTGAATGGCTCTTCAGGTTCTTGCGTCTCTGTTTTTCTTCCGCTGGGGTCTTCACCGCAGCAGAAGCCTCTCTCAAAGTGCAGTATCTGCCCGCTCTGTCACCGCAGCAGGAATCCCCTTTCCCTTACTGAGTGGCAGACAAGGACCTCTACTATTTCTCCCTCTACGTGGGAGAAATAAGACGCTATTTTGGTCTTGCTTCTTTGAGGAGATACAGATGCTTCTCGGAGAGCTCATGCTACTCCGTCTGCTCCCTAGATGACCGGAACCGGAACCCCCGTTTGAAGTGGGAATCTCGTAGCTCCTGGAACGCAGACTTCCCCTTCACTTTCAGAGTGGCCTTTTGCTGATGGGAAGCGGAAGCTCCAAGCTTGATTAGGGTGAATCGCTCCTCCACATCTGCAGCTGCCCACATCCAGGCTGCCAGTGAAATCGGCCGGCCACTTCGCAGGATTGTCTCGTAGATCTCGAGGTTCAGTCCCTCACAATACTTTTCCATGAACAGGTCTTCAGACCACCCCTGCACCTTTGCCACGATACGTCTAAAGCGATCAGTGTATTCCCTCACTGAGGAGCGCCCTTGAACCAGTTTATGTAGTTGATTCTGGGCTTTCTCCTCCCCTAGAGGGTCTTCGTAATGCTGCCTTAGGGCCCACATGAAATTATCAACAGTACGTAGTTCGGGCCCCGGGGGGTTGTGCAGACTTACATACCAGTCACTCACGGTGTCCCTCAGCTTGGACCCAATGTATCCCACTCGGTCTCGCTCAGTTGGGTAGAGATGACCCCATGCTGCCAGGAACCTCTCGATTTCTATGATGAAGAACCAGAGCTTTTCTGGGTTGCCATCGAAAGTGGCAGTTAGTGGGTTGTTGGGGGCCTGCTGGATCATTTGGTCACCAGGCACCGGGCCTACGGGTGCCGGTTGTAGAGGACCCCTGGGTGGGGGTAACACAGGGGTCGCTGGTTGCTGCGGGACTCCACCTGCTCCTCCAGGAACTTGCCCGGGCAGCACAACTGTGCTGCCACCATCTTGGTGTTGCACTGGCACTGGGGCCCCTATAGCTGCGATAGTGCCCATCATCTGCTGCTGCATCCCCAGCATGACCTCCCATAGCTCCACTGCTATGCGGTCATGCATCTCACTGAACCTCCGGTCCAGCACTCAGCTCAGATCCTCTCCCATAGGATCGGGCCCTCTGGGCAGCCTGCGTTCCTCGTCTTGGAAACAGTACCGCCAATCGTCCTGGCCTTGCAAGGGTCCCCGCTCCTCATCTACTAGGCTCGGACAGCCGAAGTCCGAGCGGTCCCCACTGAACCACATGCGAGCCCCTCTCCGGTCATATATCCATGACTTGGAAGTGCCGGCTGCGAACGAAGCCCACGAATAGCAAGGCGATACCGGTGGCCAACTTATCCCGGGCCCCGTCCTTGGGAGCAGGAAGGGGTCCTGTCCCATGGTCACCAGCACCCCCTGCTCAATGGGTCCACTCTCGGTGGGCACTGGGGTTTCCCCCAGTGTTACAGGAATGGTCTCATTGTCTGACATGGTCAGGTATGAGAAAATCCCAAAGCACAGATCTCTAACAATCTGTGAGGTTTCTGAGCTAACAGCAATAGATCAGACCTTTGGGTTTAAAGCAAAGCTCTTTATTTCTAATACTGGAACAGATACATCATTGTTTGTTAGAGATACTGGAAAAGAAATAACATGGATTAATATACCTTCAGGCAGAGGTGCATAAACATAAGGAACTAATCAGGATGAATACAGAAAAGTTGGTTCTCACCAAAAGGTGAGAAAGCTATAAAAATTCCCTTCTTGCCCTGAGTGACCCAGATGTGCGAACTCTAGGCTAAACATTTGGTCAGCAATAATCAACTGGTCTGCAAGATTGAAACAACTTTGATAAAATACTTCAAGCTTGAAAGGGGAGAGGGGGCAGACAGGATGAGATAGCTTCAGTTGTTTTATGTGGCGACTGAGAGTGGGGCAGCCCATCCTCCCAGGAAGAAGGTAACCTTAAGCAGGGCAGCTATTTCTACTTCAAGGCAAGCAATAAAACAATTGGTTACAGTGTGGCACAAAGAAACAGAAAGTAACAGAAAGTAACAGTAAGACACCCATACTATTGTCAGATTTTGACACCAGATTCTGACACTAACGGCAGCCTACTCAGGTTTCACTTCATCAGCCTCTTGGCATTGCCGGGTTCCTTGTGACCTATTAAGTAGTTGGTAATATGTGGCTGGTGCACTGCATTCATTTCAGTGAGGAGCAAGCCTGTCATAGGATAATGAGCTCCTACTCTACCACAAAGATAACTCAGTGTTTGACATAAACTGAAAGGTAGGTGTGATGATCCATGATTTCAACTGTTGCCTCCACAGGTAGTCCACAGAGACTTGAAGCCTAGCAATATTCTGTACATAGATGACTCCAGCAACCCAGAATGTATCCGCATTTGTGACTTTGGCTTTGCCAAGCAGCTGAGGGCAGACAATGGACTTCTTATGACTCCTTGTTACACAGCCAACTTTGTAGCTCCAGAGGTAGGTGGCTGTTGAGCCCAGGAAAAACTTTTGTGTACACAGTGCAGCACTTCCATAAAGGGTGTTTTTGTCTGTTTAAGGGTGTGGATTTAGACCAGTACATTTCCGGCAGAACTTTTCATGGTGGGCTGCTTCAGCGATGCAGGACAAGATTGGAAGTCAGTCTTACCTTGCTTATCCGCAGGTCATTAAGCGCACTTTGGCTGGCTTCCTTTCTTTAAATTGTTCATACAACAATGATGAATCTCTCCTGAATGCTAAAGCAATTATTCCCAAACCCTGTACCAGGCATACTGATGCACCAAGAGAGATGGGTGAAATGTACCTTGAAAAGCTTAAGATGTACACAGATGAAACCTAATGTGACCCGACGCGTTTCAGCCCAACTGGCCTTCTTCAATGGTCAAGCATAGGTAGTACACTTAGGCTCAATATTGCAATAATACAAATAGTTGGACCAAAAAGGCGTTTTAAAGTTATAATCAATGACGTAAGGCATAGGAGTATTATGGAGGCCTCATATGATATTGCCTTTTGTCATAATCAAGTGCATATAACCTGGGTGTGAATCTAAGAGATTTCAAACTGCAACCAGAAGTCTTAACCAGAAGATTCTTTTATTGTCAGTGGATCTTATAGTCATCTACACATCCTGAGTCAGTAATGGAGGGGTGAGGGTAGACTGGGTACAGTTATAGTGTATTCAAATAGGGTAATGCAAAGTGAAACCTCCAATCACCACACAGATAAAATTGCGCTCAAATATACTGGACATTTCTCCCCAGGGTAAAAGCAGGAAAAAAATTACGCTTAGCACCTAGAAAAGAAAAGCGGCTGAGAAGTGTCGAAAACCAACACACTCAAGGTTAGGGAGGTGCAGTGTGATAAGCGGTTGAGTGAGAACAGAGGAGACATTCCAATGGAGGGGGTCAGAGGCCCAGTGGTGAGGAGTGGATGTGCCACCTCCCACCCGGGAATGGCAGCCATAGCTGACATACTGCCCTCCCAAAGACCCCAGTTACCCCCCAGGTTTCAAAGGGTACATTTTATGGAAGGCATGAAGCTTTGCAGAAGCGTTTACATGCACAGAATCAACCCATTCATTATGTTCAGGAACAAAATCACGCCAGCGAATAAGGTACAGTAGCCAGCCACTCTTATATTTAGAATTGAGGATTTGGTCCACGTCAAAGTGAGGTTCACCCCTCTTCATCAGAGGAGGAGGAACTGGATGTCGGGGTCTCCACTCGTTCAGCCCAGGATTTTTTTCAGGAGGCTGAAATGGAAAGCCGGGTGAACATATTTAAGCAATTTAGGCAAGTCAAGTTCAAACGTGACATCATTGATTTTCTTTATCACAGTGAACGGGCCCACATATTTCCAGCCCAATTTACGGCTGGGCTGAAGTCCCTTAATGTTTTTAGTAGAGACGTAAATGGAATCTCCTGGAGAGAGATCCCAGCCATGGGCCCTCCCTTTGTCAGCATACTTCTTATAGTCAGCCTTGGCAGCCTCTAAAGTCTTTGCAATAAGTGGCCAAGAGTCACGCAAAGAGTTCCACCAGTCCGCAAAACCTCCCGGTCCTAGAGAGGCTGGCCCCAATTACGGAAGAGGAACACCCTCATAGCCTCCCGCCGCCATGAAAGGGGAGACTCCAGTAGAAGAATGTACAGCATTATTGTAACTATATTCCACAAATGGGAGCAAGTCCACCCAGTCATCTTGCTGATAGTTAGTGTAGCACCGGAAAAATTGTTTAGGGATTTGATTCACACGTTCCGTTTGGCCATCGGTCTCTGGAAGATAAGCGCTGCTCAGAGCAGGTTCCACCCCCATGATGTGCAAAAGCTCCCACCAGAAATTGGCAACGAATTGAGAGCCGCAGTCGGAAATTATCTTCTGTGGGATAGAATGTAATTTAATTACACTGGCTAGGAACGCTTTCACCAGGGCTTTAGCAGTTGGGAGATGTTTGAAGGGTATGAAGTGGGCTTGCTTTGAAAACGTGTCCACCACCACCCAAATGACTGTTTTCCCTTTGCTAGGGGTAGATCAGTGATAAAGTCCATTGAAATAGTCTCCCAAGGCTGACTGGGGGTTTTGAGGGGTTGGAGTGATCCTAGAGTCTTTTCACCTTGATTCTTACACATTAAACATGTCTGGCAAGCTTACACATAATCCAACACATCACGCCTCATGCGCGGCCACAAAAACTGTCTCTGTAACAAGTTCCAAGTCTTAAGGTAACCGAAATGTCCTGAGAGTTTAGACTCATGGGCTGCATGCATCACTTCCATCCACAAAGATTTAGGAACAACCAATTTCTGGTCTCGAAACGAAGAAGAAGAAGAAGAAGAAGAAGAAGAGGATGTTGGATTTATATCCCGCCCTTCACTCACTTGGAGTCTCAGAGCGGCTTACAAACTCCTTTCCCTTCCCCTCCCCACAACAGGCACCCTGTGAGGTAGGTGGGGCTGAGAGAGCTTTTTCCCAAGCTGTCCTTGAGAGAACAGCTGGTACAGAGCTATGGCTTGCCCAAGGTCATCCAAGCCAGGTGCAAGTGGAGGAGTGGGGAATCAAACCCGGTTCTCCCAGATTAGAGTCCGCACACTTAACCACTACACCAAACAACCATCAGGACCCTGGGATTTGGCCCCATACTCCTGGAATTCCGCTAATTCTTTGTCCCCATAGGTTTGAGCACATTTAATATTCCATTCAGTAGATTTGGGCAGTTCTTTTCTGGCTCCGAGACACCACAGGCCCCCCCCCCAGTTGTGCAAGTGTAAACATAGAATCTACAACATTGTCTCTTTTGCAATCATGCTGTAGGAGGCGGGACAACGCATCGGCCAAGGAGTCGGCTTTACCAGGAAAATGGCGAAGAGTGAAATTAAACTTTAAAAAGAAATCTGCCCTGCGTAGTTGCTTAGCGTTTAGAGTACGCTGAGTTCGGAGTGCTTCAAGGTTTTTGTGATCAGTCCAGACCTCAGAGGGCACCCTTGCCCCCTCCAACCAGTGCCGCCAGGTAGTGAGGCTAACTGGATAGCTGCTGCTTCTTTGTCTCAAACTGCCCAGTTTTTCTCAGTGTCTCTGAATTTTTTAGAGACGTAAGCTAATGAGTGCAATTTACCATCGGGTTCCTCCTGCAGAATTGCTGCATCCGAAGCATCAACCTGCACAATGAATTGTTTGTTCTCATCGGGATGTGCCAGGATTGGTTGGGAAGTAAATAAAGTCTTAAGGGCGTTGAACGCCACTTGGCACTCCAGAGTCCAGTTTAAATGGGCACCCGGCTTAGTTGATTCCAGACCCTTCCCCTTTTTTTTAAGCAGGTCGGTCAGGGGAAGGCTGTATGTAGCAAAATTATGGATAAATGAGTGGTAAAAATTTGCGAATCCGAGAAAACTTTGAAGTTGCCTACAGGTACGAGGGACCTCCCACTCCATCACTACTGAGATTTTTGAGGGGTCCAACGTAGCCAGGACTTCCCACACCAATTTGATGTGTGACACTTCATCAGGGGAGTATAATAAAATGTCATCCAGATAACATAGGACCCTGTTGAATAGGTGCTTGTGCAAGACCTCATTGATCAGGTTCATAAAAATGCCTGGAGCCCCTTGAAGTCCAAACAGCATGACTAAGTATTCAAATTGCCCCAGGGGAGTATTAAATGCTGTTTTGTACTCATCCCCCTCTTTTATGCTCACCCAAAAGTACGCATCCTTGATGTCTAGTTTGGAGAAGATTTTCATCTTGGATGCCTCCATCAGGAGGTCCTTGATCAGCAGCAATGGGTAGGCATTGGAAGCAGAGACTGTGTTCAAACCCCTGTAGTCTGTACAAAGTCTCAAACCCCCATCTTTCTTTTTCCTGAACAAGACAGGGGCAGCAAAGAGGGATTTGGCTGGTCTGATTAATCCCTGTTGCAGGTTTTTATCAATGAAGTTACGTAGTTCCACCCATTCATTTGGACTCATGGAATACAGCTTCCCTTTAGGAAGTTTGCACCCCGGTAGCAGTTCAATGGCACAGTCAGTATTGCGATGAGGGGCAGTTCATCTGCTTCAACCTCACCAAACACCTCCGCTAAATCCTGGTATGCGGCAGGTATCGATAACAGTTCCTTTTTGGCAAGGCAAGCAAGGTTCTGGGTAGGAACAGGGCCCCATGAGGGTTGCCACTTATGCTTCTCTCCCATCCAAGTACTAACCAGGCCCAACCCTGCTTAGCTTCCAAGATTAGACGAGATCAGGCATGTTCAGGGTGGTATGGCCGTAGGTGCCACTTATGCTTCTCACACTTGGGGGACACCTATCGTATTCTACCCTCACTCCATTTGATGTATAGGTCATGGGTGCTTCCCAAAACCATCAGGAATTGAGCTTGAGGGGTGATGACGAAGGCTCTCTGCTCCCAATGTTCGCCCGTACCCACTATCAATAGCTGAGTCTCAAACATACAGGGCTCTTTCATTTCCGACCCATCCATCTGGGTGAATCTCAAAGGTTTCTCCAAAGAGTTAACTCCCACCCCCAGTCCATCCACCACTATGGGGCTGATCAAATCCCAAGCGCAACCTGAATCTATCAGCGCTCTTACCCTAACTTGGGTGACCATGCTTGGATTAATTAGAGTCACAATTACATAAAGGAGGGGGGCAGGAGAGCTCACCGCTGAAGGGCCTGGCAGAGATGCGTGGCCGAGCCCCTCCCCAGGGTTTGGCCCCCACTCCTAGGCCCATGCCTGAGTCCCTACAAGGGGTCCAGGTTTCAACAGGTTCAGTCCTGAACAAAGTCCATGAGTACCTGGAATCCCTCAGCTGGGTGTTCACCCAAGTGCAGGTGGGGATCACGATTGGCTCCTCACCTGTGGACACGGGAATTCCCGAGTCAGAAATCTTTGGAGGTTCAGCCCCACCATCTGTCATGGTAAGGTTCAGGTGATCTCTCCAGAGCAGAAAGATTACTGACTCTCTGTGAGAGTCTAAGAGATTTCAAACTGCAACCAGAAGTCTCAACCAGAAGATTCTTTTATTGTCAGTGGATCTTATACTCATCTACACGTCCTGAGTCAGTAATGGAGGGTTGAGGGTAGACTGGGTACAGTTATAGTGTATTCAAACAGGGTAATGCAAAGTGAAACTTCCAATCACCACACAGATAAAATTGCGCTCAAATATACTGGACATTTCTTCCCAGGCTAAAAGCAGGAAAAAAAATTAGTTAGTACCTGGAAAAGAGAAGCGACTGAGAAGTGGCAAAAAGCAACACACTCAAGGTTAGGGAGGCACAGTGCGATAAGCAGCTGAGTGAGAACAGAGGAGACATTCCAACGGAGGGGGTCAGAGGGCCAGTGGTGAGGAGCAGATGCGCCACCTCCCACCTGGGAATGGCAGCCATAGCTGACACTGGGTAATGTTTCAATTATATGCCATCCTATTTTGATCCAGAAGATACAGTCTCAAAAGCAATTCAGAGCCAATGTATCGTAATGGTTAGGCCAAAATGCGTTGGGTAACATTAGGTTTTATTTGTGTACATTGTACAATTTTATCTTGTATTGAGGCTATAGTTGGGCCCATAACTGTTTTTAGATTATCTTGTAATAAATACATGTAATTTTGAAAATTTTGCACTATTTCTATGTTTATGTTTTACATTTGTTTTTAGGAATTGGCCCTCAGATTTGTATTCATTTAACCTTCCTGGCTCTTAATTCAATTATATGGGCCAAGTTTTTTGTTCCCCTCCTTTCTCTTCTTTCTGTGGAAGAGCTAGACTTCAGTCCAGTAGCACCACAGAGATCAACAAGATTTTTGGCATATCAGCTTTCAAGAGTCACAGGTCCCTTCATCAGATGCCGTTGCATCCAACAAATTAGCTTTGACTCTCAGAAGCTTATATGCCAAAAATCTTGCTGGTCTCTGTGGTGCTACTGGACTGAAGTCTAGCTGTTCCCAAAGATGACATTACTGGGGACACAGTGCTCAGCTCCAGTGAAATTAGGTGGGGTGCCTATGTGAGAGGGCACAGGGGAAAGAAGAAGATATTGGATTTATACCCCGCCCTCCAATCCCCAAGGGAGTCTCAGAGTGGCTTACAAACTCCTTTCCCTTCCCCTCCCCACAACAGACACCCTATGAGGTAGGTGGGGCTGAGAGAGCTCTTTCCCAAGCTGTCCTTGAGAGAACAGCTGGTACAGAGCTATGGCTTGCCCAAGGTCATCCAGCAGGTGCAAGTGGAGGAGTGGGGAATCAAACCCAGTTCTCCCAGATCAGAGTCCATGCACTTCACCACTACACCAAACTGGCTCTCAGGAGCATAAGTTTTCGTGAGCCAGAGCAGACATCATCAGATGCATGTGCACCTGTAGCAGAAATACTTAGTCACAATATTTCTGCCATGGATGTCCACTTCAGATGTCTGTGAAATGAACTCTGACAAAAAGCTTATGCTAGAATAAATTTTTGTGAGTCCTTAAGTGACTGTTATGTCTTTGTACAATTGCCAAAAAGCATATGGACAAACTGCAAGTAATTGCTTTTATTAGGAGCAACCAAATTGGCACAAAACATTGTGCAGTTCTTTTAGCTCACCAGTATTCTTCATTGAGCTGGATGTTACAAAATTTTTAAAAGTTAAAGGGTTAGGAAAGAGATTTTTTTTCAGGCCATGATTTTACAACCTGATTTTGCAAACATCCTCTGAGAGACATGCAAGCAAAAAGCTTAATTCTGTTGCTAGTGTTGGCCTTTTCAAGAGCCATGGTAGCAAGGAAACCTACTCACCAAACCTCTTCCTCAGCTGGATGAAATCTTATCCTGCTCTTTGTGGTGATGGTACTGATGTACCTCTCCCTCCCTACACACTGAGAGAATGTCCCAATAGATATAGTCCACAACAGGTCTCCTTAAGCAGTAAGTCCTTTAATTGTAGAAAAGATCATTGTAGGCAAACACTTTTCCTGTTAGTAATGCTGTGCTTAGGGATTACATGTATTGATATACTGGATATGAAATATGGTTTAAGAGCTGTCTACCAATCACTAGACAGGATTTTAGGCGCTCAAATATACTGGTCTGAAGTTCCCATAGAAAACGCGGGAAAAGGAGTTCTCAGAAAATTATGATGTTGAATATTTCTAAAAGCTAAGCTCCCAAGACATAAAGAAAAGGAATACATAACACCGGTGAGTTTGGCTCACACAGAATAGGAGGCACTCCTGTTCAAGGACGAGACACAAGAGATAACACCAGGGAAGCAAGTAATTGAGTCAGGGCATGCGCAAGCAAGCAAGCGAGGCTAGCAAGCAAAGCAGGCAAGTGAGCGGAAAACGCATTCCAGAGGAGGGAGTCATGGCCCTGTTGTGAACTCCCGGGAGGGGGCCTGTCACCAAACTTCGGAGAAAAATATATGTAAGCCTGTGACCTTTTCAGAGACCATGTAAATACACCTTGTAGCAGTCATACAGTTATTGAAAAGAATTCATGGCAGTTAACTGACGCGCGCATGCACGCACACACCATACACCTTTTTTCTTTCTTTAATGTAGGTTTTGAAACGTCAGGGTTATGATGAGGCCTGTGATATTTGGAGCTTAGGAATCCTCCTCTACACAATGTTGGCAGGGTAAGAACTGCATTCTTTTTTGTCACATAAAGCAATTGTTAAAGGCCTGTTAATGGTTCCCTGCTGAACCGACCTGGTCTGCTACCCATATAGCCAAAGTAATTGCTTAATCTAACAATGTTTTTTTAAAAGTTTGATTCTTTCACGCATGATCGGAGATGTGCTTGGACAGGCTGTCCCATAACTGGCCTTGCCACTGGGTGGCACTGGCAGCTTATTTCTCCAAGTAGCAGAAGACTATTCCCCCTTCCAGGTGGAGGTTGGGTCATGCGCTGCAGTTGCTTGGGGAACCAGCAGTGTTTAAAGGAAGAATGTGGGGCCTCCTGATGCAGGGAGGCTCCTTAGGAAGCGGGAGGCGAGAGGGTGAGCAGTAGCAGATTCTAAAGATGCCTTGCTGGATGGCAAATTTCCAGTTAGTATAGCTATGGGTTTTGGGTACTGATTAATGGAGACCCCCACTGGGGGAAAGGGACATCATAGCTCAGGAATTCCTGGGCAGCAGAAGGAGGCAAGGATATAATCTAGTGTTGCTGATTAATAAAGCTTAGAGCTTTTTAAATTTCACATACCTGCTCTTCTCAGAAGAGCTGGCGCCCAGGAGTGTCCCATCCAGGCAATTCACAGTGCTGGCCTGCAGCAGAAGTACATCATGCACCTTAAGGCTGCCTTTGACTACTGGACCTCTCCCGTTTACCTGTCCAGGGTGGGGAATTACCCACCCCAGCCTCAATTTCTTGCCCCTGAGGAATTAAGGAGGGTGAAAAAATAGCCTCCACATAGTGTTGCTCTAGGAATTTCCTATAATGTCTCTGGAATACCATAAGGAGGCAATCCAGAGCATCCCCTGGAAGTGAAATCACATCCTCCCCAGGCACTACCGCCAAAATCTCCCAGCATTTTGCCAGGGCAGTGTTGGGAATCCTGAGCAGCTACCTGCTCTCAAGAAATGACAAAACCCTGCCCTGCCCTGGATAGCCCTGGCAAGTACTTGCAAGGTTGACCTCCAAGGAATACCAGGGCTGGGATGCAGAGGCAGTTATACAAGCCACCTCTCTGAAACATCCAAGCCCCCACTAGGGTCGCCAGAAGTCAACCATGACTTCCAGGCATGCACACACACACAAATACACACACACCCCAAAAAAATTGAGAAAGGACAAAACCCTGTATCAAGAGCAAATACATGATTGTCTTAATGTCTCCTTCCATAGGAGAAGGGCACATGTGATTATGCTTGTCCCTAGGATGGCTAGTAGTTTTATATGCTATCCCTGGACACTTTTTTGGAATAAGACATGGAAGACTTGCAGAATTGGCATTTCTGTTCTGAACAAGGGAAGGTGGCATTCATGTCTTCGACTACCTTCATATCAGGTCAGACATGATGGGAGCAATGCTCCCTCTAAGCTGTGGAGTCTTGTGAGCAAAAATTCTACTTTGTGAGCTACTGGCATTAAAGTTGTGAGTGAGCGATTTGGCTGCTGCATAAAGTAGTTTGCTCTGGAGCCATCCTTCCTGAGCTAAGACAAAAATGTGTGAGCCAGAAGCTAAAAAGCTGTGTGGTAGCTCCCACTAACCCAGCTTAGAGGGAACAGTGGATGGGAGGACATTTATCTCATTCCTTCTCCCCATGCCTGGCCCAGTCTCCACCTCAGTTATTCAATGTTCTGCTTGCAGCATGGAGCTCCCATCCCCTCAGGAAAACTGTTCATTCACTGGGATGGGCTCTGTGCTGCAACTGTAGGTGATGAGCATTGGACAACTGGGGGTGGGGGCACATTGTGCTGAGTGAGGAGAGAAAACAAGTGAAAGCTTTTGTAGGGAGTGGGAGAAGGTCTTTGAATCTGCCAGTGCTTGCTAGCTCACAATGGTATATCTCCTATGGTACAGCTTGTGTTTCCTGTCCTCATCTCTTAGTTTGCTGCCTGTAGTCCTGGCATTGATACCAGCCAGGCCATGACTCTGATTACTCTTCTTCCTGTCAAGTGACCCTGATGTCATGTTGCATCCTGTTATATGCTCAGAGTCCCATGGTGGTGTCTGGGGGTTTAAAGATGGGTGGTCCTGAGTCTTGAAAGGTTGAAGCCCACTAGATTAGACTGTATAATGCAGATTGTAATAGCACTAGAAAGACTGGGACTCCCAGCCTCTCTCTCCATTGCCTGGTGCCCCACTAAATGCCAGTAGGGGCAGGGAAGTGCCAGAAAGCCAGCATTCTGCTAATAGCATGAGATCATTTTCAGTAAATACCCAGAAATGACATGTCACCTACATGATACTCTAGGATTTGGACAAAACTCTATGCTTTACAGTAGTTTTGTCTGAATCCTAGAGTGTCCTGTCAGCAGCACTTTCAAGTATTTGCCTGAAGTGATATCACATCATCAGCACATCATTCTCTCCCCCTGCTGGTCACTGCCCCTACCCTCTCCTACTGGTTCTGGCAACCCTAAATAGGGCACTCTGACTTATTATGTGGTGGTAATTATTATGAATTATAGAACTGCCATGACAAAGTCTAGGTGTTGCTTTAGAGTCCCAGCTCTTTTTTTGTCTTTAAAAAAGGTTTTTTTAAGTGAGTCTCTTCAGGAAGTGTCCCTAGTTCCTCCCTGTTACCTGTTCTTTCCCTCCTGTCTTTCCATCTGTTTATCTTTTAACATAGTGCTTTGCAGGGATTTTTTTCCTCTTCTTCCTTGCAGGTACACTCCCTTTGCAAATGGGCCCAGTGACACTCCAGAAGAGATCCTCACTCGGATAGGCGGGGGAAAGTTTTCCCTCGAAGGGGGAAACTGGGACACAGTTTCTGACATAACAAAGGTAAAGTGTAGTAACAGAATGCTCAGCTTCAGAGATGATTTCCTTATTTCAACTTTGGTCTGTGGGAATTGGCAAGGGGAGCTTGATGTGTCCTTCGGCTTCCAAAGGCAAGAGCCTTAACTGTGTTGGGCAGTTGCCTGTATATGCCTTCTTCATGTCTGGATCTCTATCTCTGTCAGTTCTGTGCAATTTCTTTTGTAGCATTTGGTTCTTACTGCTGAGCTTGGATTCCTGACACTTGCTTCTTCTTTTTTTCTACTGTCAGAGCTATTTATTTATTTATTTTATTTTTTGGATTTATATCCAGCCCTCCCCGCGAATGGGCTATAAAGATGATGGGCAAGTAGTAAGTGCAGGGCAGCAGAGCCTGTACCCAGAACACCTTACCTGTGGGGAGTGTGTCATGTTTGTCTTCCTCCCTGTGGACAGGACAGACGACACTTGTCAGAAGTGTAAGTTGATAGGACTCTTAGAGGAGAAGGTTCGAAGCCTGGAGGAAAGGATTATTATCTCCATGAGATCAAGGAAGGGGAGGAGTTCATTAACAGAAGCCTTGATGTCCTGCATAGGGAAGGAGAGACTAGTCAAAGCGACAATAGATGTGGTTGACTGCCCTAACAAGACTCCTCAGAGTGCTACAACAAGACCCCAAAGGCATTGAGTAAGACGGCACTCTGTGCCATTAGAACTGAGGAATCAATTCCAGGCCCTTCCGGTGGAGGCAGAGATGGAAATGCTGCCAGTGGAAGTATCACAAAAACAGGAGAGACAGAGGGAGAAGGACAGGGAGATACAAAGAATGGCACAGGAAGGTGCTGGCCATAGGTAGCTCCCTGCTGAGGGGTATGGAACATAATGTGTCCAGGCCTGACCCCCTGGCCTGAGAAGCATGTTGCTTGCCAGGGGTAAAAATATTACAGGGAGGATCCCTAAACTCATCAAACATACAGAGCATTACCGATTTGTTTTGGTCCATGTGGGAACTAATGACACAGCTGTGAACAACATCAAAAACATTAAGGCTGTGTCAGGTTCCCTGTCGTGTTTTGCTTCCCCTCCTTCATCCCTGTTGCAGGTCCCGGCGGGAGATCGGCATCAGCTTCCGTTCTGGCGGTTCCCCCCCCCCCCCCTCCTCAGTATGAGCTCAGATATTTTGCTAGACTCATGTTGTCTCTGTTGCTGCCTTGTGACCTTGGGCAACTGGGCCTCTGCTCTTCCAGGTGTCTTTTGTGGGGGAATGCATGTAGATTACACACACAGGGCCAGGGATGGGAATTTAGCTTTGCTTACGCACCTTTTTTTCCTGAGAAAGTAACGGTAGCACATTTTGGCGCTTGATATTTTTATTCTCATTGGCACCCGCGCTTTTACCCTTGTTTGAATACAGTATATCAATTCCTCCCCTTCTGTATCTGGTATCACTGACAACACAAGTGTTTCCTGAAAGACCATTAAGAATAAAGACTTTGATTTGAAATACAAGGCCTGACTTATTGGATCTAATCAGAAGCCTCACAGATTGTCAGTGATCCTTCCAATCGAGAAGGAGTGAAACCCAGACCTGGCCATGTCGGATGATGGGTCCCTCGTTCCCACCTCAACCCCCGAAACAACGGTCTCCACTGCACCTGTGGAGCCGGTGACCACGAACTATGATTTCTTTGCTCCCTTCAGTCGGGGGGGAGCCACAGGTGGTGCAGAATCCCAACCAAGGTATTCCTGGTCGACCTTTGGTGGGGTACTTTGGAGTCCTGGGTCCATGACAGGAGAGGATCGCGTGTGCGGTTTTCAGACAAGGAGAGGGACTCCTGGAGGTTGAGTTTGGTCCCAGACGAACGTGAAACCCCTCGGTCATCGGAGAGAGGTACGGATGACCTCTGGAACCAGATGGACCGGAGATTCGAGGAGATGCACAACCAGTTGGCAGTGGAGCTACGAGAGGCGATGCTCGAGATGCAACAGGCCGTGCTGGGAGCAGCTGCGGGAGCGGTCCCTCCGGCAGGAGTCAGAGGGGGAGGTGGAGTGCCAGCTCAGCAGCAGGATGGTGGAGCGGGACCTGCGCAACAACCACCCATGGGTCCCCAGCAGCCGCCAGCAGCACCAGCACAGCCGCCCCCACGTCCTGTGGATCGGTTATACCGGCAGCCACCCAACGATCCCTTGACAGCTACGTTTGATGGGGATCCTGACAAACTCCACTTTTTCATCATCGAGATTGAGTGGTTTTTGGGAATTTGGGGCCACCTTTACCCAACCGAACGTGAAAGGGTTGGCTACATTGGCTCTAAGCTGCGGGACACTTCAAGTGATTGGTATGTAAGTCTGCACAACCCCCTGGGTCCTGAATTGAGATCAGTAAATGACTTTATGTGGGCCCTCCAGCAGCACTACGAGGATCCCTTGGAAGAGGAGAAAGCCAGGAATCAGCTACGGAAGCTGGTTCAGGGCCGATTCTCTGTAAGGGAGTATACTGACCAATTCCGTAGAATAGCTGCGAAGGTGCAGGGCTGGGGTCAGGATCTCTTCATCGAAAAGTACCGGGAGGGGTTGAACCGTGAAATATACGAGACTGTGTTGAGAAATGATCAGCCCAGCTCATTGGCGGCTTGGATGAGAGCGGTGACCGACGTGGAGGAGAAGTTCACGCTGATTAAACTGAGTTCACCGGCCTCTCACTCCCTTGCTAAGAGCACACCAAAGCCCAAGTTTAAAACCACCGTTCAAGAGCTCCGCGATGCTCGTTTTAAGCAAGGGCTATGCATGCGGTGCGGGGAGAGTGGCCACTTTGCATCTTCCTGTCCCCTGGGAGCCCCGAAAGCATCGAAGACTTCCCAGCCGACTCCCGGAGGAACACCACGACCCATGAAAGGAGTTTTTAAACCCCGGGCATTACAGCTGGAAGGGGCACTGGCAAAGAGTGAGAATCCCACCTTGGAAGCTGTGACTGCTCAGCCGTCGGGAAACTTCCCAGACCTGCATAGGAGGCGTGGAGCTGCAGGTCCCCCCTCCAGCCGCGCTGCCAACGGTGAGCAGTCCCGGACCTTTGCTCTATATGGTTGTGACTGTTATTGCCCCTGGAAGTGGCACCCACGTCAGGGTGTGAGCCCTTATTGACTCGGGGTGTGCTAGAGACTTGATTAGTCCTTTAGTGGTGGAGGGGTTGGGACCCAAGGTTAACACGCTGTCTGAGCCTCTGCTCTTCACTCAGATGGATGGATCTGAAATGAAAGAGGCTTGCGTAGCAGAGACTGAGCCTTTAATTGTGGGGACTGGGGATCACTGGGAGCAGAGAGCCTTTGTCATCACCCCCCACACCCAATTCCCTATGGTATTGGGAAGCCTGTGATTGGGAGCTCATGATCCCTACGTCAAGTGGAGTGAAGGGAAGATTACATGGGTCGATCCCAAATGCACACAGCACAAATGGAATCCCGGCTGGGGTTCAGGACCTCCCTCCACCCCCTTCGCTTGCTTAGTCTCAGAGGACTTAAACAAAATTCCTCCGGAATACCAAGACCTGGCTGAGGTGTTCAGTGAAACAGAGGCTGATGAACTCCCCCCCCGCCATAGACTTACTGATTGTGCTATAGAACTGTTACCTGGGGAGAAGTTACCAAAGGGAAAGTTATATTTTATGAGTCCCACAGAGAGAGATGAACTGCGGAAGTTTTTGGATAAAAACCTAGAGCGGGGTTTCATTCGGCCAGCGAAATCTCCTTTTGCTGCCCCTGTTCTGTTCTGGAAAAAGAAGGACGGTGGCTTACGGTTTTGCACGGACTATAGGGGATTGAATGCTGTTTCCGCCTCTAATGCTTACCCCTTACCCATGATCAAAGACTTGTTGGCAGAGGCGGCTAAGGGGAAGATCTTTTCCAAACTGGATTTACGGGAAGCCTATTTCCAAGTGCGCATCAAAGAGGGGGATGAATATAAGACTGCCTTTAATACCCCCCTGGGGCAATTCGAATATTGGGTTATGCCCTTTGGATTGGCTGGAGCTCCAGGAGTTTTTATGAGCCTAATTAATGAGGTGTTGCACAAGCACTTATTTAAGGAGGTTCTCTGTTATCTAGATGATATCATTGTTTACTCCCAAGATAAACCTTCCCATGTTAAATTGATGAGAGAAGTGTTGTCTACCCTCATGAACCACAAGCTCTTTGCCAAACTGTCAAAATGCGAGTTTCACTGTACTGAAATTGACTTTTTGGGTTATCGCATTTCCCCCAGGGGTTTAGAGATGGACCCTGCCAAGGTGGACACAGTAGTCACATGGGAAGCCCCCCATACCCGCAAACAACTTCAAAGTCTATTAGGATTTTGCAACTTTTACAGAACATTTTTAAAAGACTTTGCCACAGTCACCCTTCCTTTAACTGACCTGTTAAAAACAAAAGGAAAGGGTCCTGAAGCTGGCAAGCCGGGTGAGCGCCTGAACTGGTCACCTGATTGTCAAGCAGCGTTTGACAAGCTCAAAAAACTTTTTTTTTCAGAGCCAATCTTGGCGCACCCAGATGAGACTCGGGAGTTCATTGTCCATGTTGATGCTTCTGATGTGGCCATGGGGGGGCAATTCTGCAAAAAGGGGAGGATGGGAAGCTGCACCCTTTGGTGTACGTCTCCAAAAAGTTTAATGAGACTGAAAGACACTGGTCCATGTGGGACAAAGAGGCAGCCGCCATCTGTTTAGCCTTGTCCACCTGGAGACATTGGTTAGAGGGGGCGCAGATGCTGTTTGAGATCTGGACTGATCATAAAAACCTAGAGGCGCTGCGGACCCATAGAACTTTGAACGCAAAACAACTCCGGTGGGCCGATTTCTTTTCCAAGTTCAATTTTAAACTGCGGCAGTTCCCTGGAACATCTAACTCTTTAGCAGACGCGTTGTCCAGGCTTCCCCAGCATGAATCTAAGAGGGAAGAAGTTTTCGATTCCATGTTCTCGCCTGAGCAACTTAGCGGGGCTGTTGTCACCCGAAGCCAAAAGCAGCCGTCCGCCACGGCTCCCTCCTCTGAGTGGATTACAAAATGCACGATGGAATATTCTCAGCAGGATTGGGATGAATGGCGTGGGGAGGAGGGTTTGGAACATAAGCCTGACGGGTGCTGGTATAAAGGCTCAAAATTGGTGGTGCCCAATTCTCTTAGACTCTCCATTTTAAATGTTTGCCATGTATCTAAGCTTTCTGGTCATTTTGGGTACTTGAAAATGTTGAACTTACTTCAGAGGCAGTTTTGGTGGCCGCGGATGCATAAACATGTCTCAGACTATGTAACTTTTTGCCAAACCTGCCTAATGTGCAAAAAACGAGGGGGAAAGCCTCTGGGTCTCTTACAACCCCTTCCCACCTCCTCTGGGCCTTGGGAGGACATTTCCATGGACTTCATAACTGATCTACCACCCAGCAAAGGGAGAACTGTAATCTGGGTGGTAGTGGATTTATTTTCCAAGCAGGCACATTTTGTTCCGTTCAAGAAATTGCCCACAGCTAAGGATTTAGCCAAGGTGTTCTTTAATCACATGGTGAAACGTCATTCTTTTTCTAGACATGTAATTTCTGATAGGGGCAGTCAGTTTGTTGCCACCTTTTGGCGGGAGCTTTTACAGACTATGGGCATTGAACCCGCCCTCAGTTCTGCTTATCACCCAGAGACTGATGGACAATCTGAATGAACTAATCAAATACTGGAACAATTTTTGAGGTGTTACTCAAACTACCACCAAGATAACTGGGTCAATTTGCTCCCTTTTGCTGAATACAGCTACAATAATTCAGTGCACTCTTCTACTGGTGTTTCCCCTTTCCTAGCGGTGGGGGGGTATGAAGGTAACCCACTGCCAAATATCCTACCCCCCAGAGACTGTTCACCCTCTCCTTTTGAATCTTGGTGGACTAAGCTGCAAGACTCTTGGCCCCTGATTGCAAATACGCTAGATCGGGCTAAAGCGGATTACAAAAAATACGCGGACCGGAATAGGGTTCCTGGTTGGGAGTTGGAGCCTGGAGACTCTGTTTATGTGTCTACAAAAAACATTTGTGGCTTACAGCCAAGCTGGAAATTGGGATGGAAATACGCAGCCCTTTTAAAGTCCTGCGCAAGATTTCTCCTGTGTCTTTTGAACTTGAATTGCCTAAGTCACTGAACTCTGTTCATCCTGTGTTCCATTACAGCCTGTTGAAGAAAAGCCCTGGGCTGAACTCCTGGCGTCCAGAGATTCCAGCACCTCCTCCTCTGATGAAGGAGGAAGCTGAAGCTCTTGGGAGGAAGCTGAAGGGAATGGGAGCACAGGTGGTGTTTTCTTCAATCCTTCCTGTCATAGGAAGGGGAATATGACAGGAACAAATGATAATGGAGGTGAACCACTGACTGCATTGGTGGAGCTGGCAGGAGCAATTTGGATTCTGGGACCATGGGCTAGATTTTCTGGATGACAACCTACTACCACACAATGGACTTCACCTGTCAAAGTCGGAGAGGGATGTGTTTGGAAGAAACCTGGAGAGATTCACCAAGGGGGCTTTAAACTGACACCACAAGGGGAAGGAGACGATGAACATAGGGATGTAAATGAAGGAGAGCAAACAACAGAGGCCCACCTGGGAGGGCCGGGTCTAATGGACCCAAAAGTGCAGGGCTTCAGGTGTCTTATGTACCAATGCTCAAAGCTTGGATAATAAGAAGGCAGAGCTTGAGCTTCTAATGCAGACAGAGGGATGTGATTTAGTAGGGGTTACAGAGACTTGATGGGATGATTCATGTGACTGGAATGTAGTAGTGGATGGATATGAGTTGTTCAAGAAAAAACGAAAGGGTCGAAGAGGAGGCAGAGTAGTGCTGTATGTGAGTAGAGGGTCAGGAAATATTGCAGGAGGAGGGTGACAGCCCAGTGGAAAGTATCTGGGTGAGGATAAGAGAAGGAAGGGAAAACAGTATTGTGGTTGGAGTCTGCTACAGACCTCCTGACCAGGATGAGGAGGTGGGTGCTGCCCTACTTGAACAGTTTGATATTAGGAAAAACTTTTTTACAGTAAGAATAAGAGTTGTGCAGCAGTGGAATCAGCTGCCTAGGGAGGTAGTGAGCTCCTCCTCCCTGACAGTCTTTAAGCAGTATCTGGACAACACTTATCAGGGATGCTCTAGGCTGATCCTGCATTGAGCAGGGGGTTGGACTAGATGGCCTTTGTGGCCCCTTCCAACTCTGTGATTCTATGATTCCATGATCCTCTTCCTCCCTATAAGCCCTCCTGCCCTTGTTCTCAGCATTCCACCCACCTCCAAAATCCAAGTTCTGCACATAATCAACATGTTTCATATATTTTTCTCACATATGTTTTACACAAGCTAGAGGCTTGGTTTAAATGGGTTTACCTATTTAGGCTTGGTGAAATAGGTTTGCCTTTTTAGGCTGATTACATAATTTTGTAAGAATTCTGCACAGGACTTGATTTTGATTTGGTGTAGAATAGGAACAATTTAGCCAACATCCATGCCGTGCCATGGTGAAGGCATGAATCTTCTGATTAAAAAAAAGCTTTGAGTAAGAGATGGGGAGAAGAAAATGTCTTCCCCACAAGTAGTGGAAAAAGTGAATTTGCTTGACAGAGCACTAATTCAAAATGCAACTGGTTAATTTTGCATAATAATATTTCTTCTAACAGATTAATAATAGATTCCTAAATTCTTTGTAGGAATCTTTCACTGCATGCCAGGTTACAAAACAAGTTGGAGATGCTCATGGAAAAAGTGAGCATATAACCATTTCAAATGAATAGTAGTCTTATTCTTTGAAATGTTGGGTGGCTTTTGGGAGGGGAAAAGCAAAGTACTTGCCACAAGAAGGCTCTTTCTGCTGTGGCAGAGGGAGATCTTAGGGTACAAGGAGGAATCTTTCCTGGGGATTGCTAGTAACTTCTGTGTCCTTTTTACCATGATTTGGTATTCGTGGGTCGCGGCCACATAAGCGAGATAATCCAGAGGGGAATCAAGGCTTTTTTACCCCGGAGCAATTTGCCCCCCAGTTGCATGGTCACACAGCTCCATGGACCTGCCGGGGCAAACCGCCGCTGCGTGATCAGACGCAACCGTGGGCGAGTGGTTTTTTATGTGTGTGTGTGGTGGGTTTCCAAGGTGCTTAAACAGGGGATCGATGAATCGCTGCTAGGGGGGAAGGGGGAATTGATGCTTCGCTTCTCCCCCCCAATGGCTTTTGATGATGCGCACACAGAGAAGGAGGGGAAAAAACAGCATCGCTTCGGGATACCGTGTGATCACGCTATCCGCGATGCCACACTTCCGCTCTGGCATGATCACACAGGGAAACTCCAGCTGTGAGCCACAGCAAACCGTTTGCTACTGGAGTTTCACTAGTAGTTTTTTTACTACGATTCCCCACCAAATCAAAATGGTTTGCAACAGTTTGATGACGGTTGCGGGACGCTTCTCAGATGTGCTGGTGTGATCGCGCCGCTTTGATCCAGTGGTGAATTGTCCCTCTTCCGTGGCTAATGGGTGCGTATGATCGCACCCATGATGGTGCAAAAAACCCCTGTAAATCAGTTGAAGGGGGAAGGAGAGATTAAGGACAAATAGAGGACTAAGCATGGGCTAAGTCTTGGGTACTTTTTAAAAGTTGCAGGGTTAATTTCTGGAGGGGAGAAAAGGTCAACTCAAGGAACAATTGCCCAATGTGTTCAGATATGACAGTCTTGCCAAAGACCCCAAGTGGCATCCAACTACAGACCGCAACAAGGGTTCTATTCTGGGAGTGGATCTCAAAAAAATGAGCCAGGCAGCTTGACTTGGAACACTTTGGACCACCTGTGTGAAAAGGGCATCACAGCTGTTGTATTCCCTGAATCATTGCAGGACCTGGTATCCAAGATGCTCCACATTGACCCTCATCAGCGCCTGACTGCCAAGCAAGTCCTTCAGCACTCATGGATAACTCAAAAGGACAGGTTGCCCCAGAGCCTGCTGAGTCACCAGGATGTACAACTTGTAAAGGTACACACTTTGGGATGGGAAAGGGAGCTTCCAGCTCTGTCCTTTGGTATCTACTATACCGGCTATTGAAAGATCTGCTCCATCAGCTCTTCCTCCTAAGTGCTTAGTGAGGAACTTGTTCAGCAAGAGTCTTTCCCAAAGATATACTACAAGGTGGTATTTCTTTGCAAATGGGCCCAGTGAAACCCCAGAAGAGATCCTCACTTGGATAGACGGGGGATAAAGGGAAGAGAAGGGAGCCAAATTATATCCTGCTTTTGGTAGCAAAAGATCTCTTAAAGTGGCTAACAGAATCAATTAAAGCTTTAAAGTCAACTATATTAAAAGTCGAAAAATGAACAAAGATGGGATACAAATTTTTATCTAAATATCCAAATCTCTAGCAAACAATAGTTTTTAATATAGTATAGCTGTCTGAAAACACTCAAGTATGACTCTTTGGGCAGGGATTCCCAGAGAGGTGAAGGGTGAGACTACAAAGACCGCCTGAGATCTTGTCATCCATAATCACCAGGAGTCCAGTGGCACCTTGAAGTCTGGAAAATTTTATTCCAGCATCGGCTTTTGTAAGTCAGAGTATCATGCATATGATGAAGTGAATTCTGACTCATTAAAGCCTATGCTGGAAGGAATTTTGTTCATCTGTAAGGTTCTGCTAGTCTTTTGTTTGATTTTGGTGCAACAGACTGATATAGCTACCCCACTGGAATTATCACCCATAATCACAAATGATCAGTAGAGCTACCTCTTGATTTCAAGGTCTGTTGAGGGACTATGAGGGGTTGCATTCTTTTAGATAACTTGGACCCAAATCATTTATGCCTTTAAAGGTTACTATTTCAAGTTGAGACCAGTGCAGTTCCTTAATACGTACAACAGCAAGATCTTTTGGCTAGCTGCTTCATTCTGGACTGCCTGAAGTTCCTGGGCAATCTTCCAAAGCACTCCAACAACCTTGCAGGAACCCAGACTAAAAGCTCCCAAGTTCTGGGTTGGATCTTACCAACTTTTCTGCTGGTGAAGGAAGGACAAAGGGGCTACTTCTGCAGTCCAAAAATGGGGGGGGGGGGTAGGACCTGTGAGGTCAAAAATCATATAGAACAGGGTCTGCAGTGCAGACGGAATGGGGCAACTTCAACTGAAAAAAAACAGTAGGGTTCAAGGCCTTCTTTCTCAGGAAAGGGAGTGGCTGATATAAAAAACTGTGCTATCAGACCCCTGTTCAGGGGCTCCACTGCAACACTGAGAAGAGATCAGTCAATTCTGGCTCCTTGAGGAACATACCTGTACAATTACAAATGTCCATAAAACACACATTGGTCACATTCATGTGTAATACTTAAAAAGTAATGTGTAAAGGGGCCCCTGCCACACCCTGCTTTTTTCTGCACCAAACTTATGGGCTGTGGCTCAGTGTCAGAGCATTGGTTTTGCATGCAGAAGGTCCCAGATTCAATCCTGGCATCTCTAGTTGAAAGGATTAGCTAGTCAGTGATGTGGAAGTCCTCTGCCTGAGACCCTGCAGAGCTGATGCCAACTAGAGTAGATAAGAGTGACCTCGGCAGGCCAGTCATCTGACGTGGTATCAGGCAGCTCCATGTGTTCATTGCTTCTGGGTATTCATTGGGACTATCTTGCGTATATGTGTAAGTAACTTGAGCAATGTCTTATGGCTCTTCTCTCTCTCCACTCCTGCCCAGGGTGCTATGGCTGCCACTTATTCTGCATTGAACAACTCCAAGCCAAGCCCCCAGCTGAAACCCATTGAGTCATCCTTCCTAGCACAGAGGAGAGTGAAGAAGCTCCCGTCTACCACACTGTAATGAGGGATTTCCCCTGCCTGTCTATGCTCAACTCTGCAAACGCTTCCTTGGAGGTCCCAGGGGAGCCAGAACCATAACCCCAATGAGAAGTCCAGTTTTGAGGCATTTCCTCGGATGCACATCAAGGCCATGTGCCCTCAGACAGCCTAGCTGTTGCTTTTCTTGTGGAGTCACTCTTTTTTAAGTGAACAACTCTTTCTTAAAGAGTTTGTATAGGTGTATATGAGAATTGGAATATGCAACAATCTGTGTTTTGACAACACTGATACAGCAGATCTTCCCCTGCCTGGAAAGGGCCAGATGCTACACAGGTGGATGCCTCTTTAGAGCCAAATCTGGTAGAGCGGGGGCAATTAGTTTGCCTCCCCACCCCTTACCACGGTCAATCCAACTGAAGTTTCCAAGATCCCCTTTGTTTGTTCAGGACCCACCCGTCCACCTCAAATCATGTGTAGGTTTTTGTAGGGACAAGTTTCTCAGACTTCATCCTCTTTCAAACTACGTGGCTCATTTCTGAGAGCATCCTGAATGTCCCTCTTCTGTTATCTTCCCCTCCTGCCTTTCCAACCATCTTTGAACATCACTCTCACAGAAACTCACTGGTAGACCTGGGATTGCTCCTTTTCTCCTTCACCCCATATCCTTGAATTGACTTTTAAACTTTTTAAGGCAGATGTTATGCTGCTTTGAATACACAATGGACTTGGAAGGAAATTTATTTCCCCACAGTGAAAAAGTCAGGTGTGTTGGGGGGGGGGGGTGTCTTCTAGTTTTTAAAACACTCTCTGTCAAATAGCACAAATCCAGCTCCTCATGTAAAAAAAACCCAAACCATGGCTTTAAAAAAAAATGTAACTGATTTCTTTGGCTGGCAACTCTGGGTTTCTGTCTGAACTATCAAATAAAAGATAAGTTTTTACTGATTGACCTTTTTAGTCTGCACTCCTTGTGTTGTGTGGTTCTTGATCTGAAAGGTTTACCTGCATCTCCCAATCGCTAATATTTCAGGTTTATCGGCTCTTTTTTTAAGCATCTGCACAATGCTAGCATTCAAAGTTGAGTATATTTCAAAGGTCTTTCCTAACCTGGTGAAACTAGGCATTACAGCAGCCAGTTTCTGCTCATGTTACATCCTTACAGCAAGACGGGTACACTCACTGGGGATACTATTTTGAGTGAGCTTTTGGTATCACCACCAGAGTGGCAGAAAATACCTGGCATTTTGGCAAAAACATGTTCAATGTCCACCATTTTCTTTATTACTAACTTAACTTCACTTACAGCCTGCCTTTCTCCCCAGTGAGAGACCCAAAGTAACTTACATTATTCCCACTCCTCCATTTTATCCTAACAACAACTGTGAGGTAGGTTAGTCTGAGAGTGTTCACTGACCCCAGGTCACCCAGCCAACTTCCATGGCAAAGTGTTCTGATAATCTTTCTTGGGATTGCTGAGGCCAGAAGCAGATGGCTTCCAAATGTATTAGATTTTACTATTTGTAAATTTGCATCTTTTGATTGCAACTTTTTGCCTTTGCCATTGTAGACTCTGACCAAGCATGCATCAGTTCCCTTTACCATCACACCTTGTTTAATGGGGGAAGAAATTGCCCATTATCTACATAAGGAAATGTCTAGGTTGGCTCTAAAGTGCCATACACACACATTTCCCTCCACCTAGTACTGAAATAGTAATCCTGCATGATGTTGATGTTCCCTGACCCGGGTAGCCCAGGCTAGCCCAATCTTATCTGGTATTGGAAGTTAAGTTTGTCCAGTTTGGTGTAGTGGTTAAGTGCGGGGACTCTAATCTGGGAGAACTGGGTTTGATTCCTCACTCCTCCACTTGCACCTGCTGGATGACCTTGGGCAAGCCATAGCTCTGTACCAGCTGTTCTCTCAAGGACAGCTTGGGAAAGAGCTCTCTCAGCCCCACCTACCTCCCAGGGTGCCTATTGTGGGGAGGGGAAGGGAAAGGAGTTTGTAAACCGCTCTGAGACTCCAAGTGAGTGAAGGGCGGGGTATAAATCCAATCTCTTCTTCTTCTTCTTCTTCTTCGTGGGGTTGGCCCTGGCCGCTACTTGAATGGAAGACCACCAAGAAATACTAGGGTCACTACACAGAGGTAGACCATGGCAAACCACCTCTGAATGTCTCTTGCCTTGAAAACCCTATAGGGTTGCCATAAATCAGCTGTTACTTGATGGCAGAAAAAAAAACTTTGATGTTACAATCTGGTGGTGGCAGTATCAAGGCAAAATATATCTGAGTGCGTATGCATGGGAAACTTTAATCAAAAGTTTAGCCACCCTCTACTTATTCATTGATTTACTTTACCAAAATCTATTACCTTGCTGGACAGTAACAGAATTTTTAATTGTTTGAAATGTTCTACGAATTATTTGGCCATTTGTGACGGATTTTAAAACCAGCAGGCATCGCTAGAAGAGCACCTAGGAGACCAGCAGACTAGTCTAGATGAGCATAGTACTAGCAGTTCAGTAACACTGTTACAGGAGGTGCCAGCTGCAGAATTTCAAGCCAAGCAGAATTAAAATGAGAGTTTGAAAGAGCTATGGCAGAAAGCAGAGGCCGCGGTGCAAGAGGTTACAGTGAAAAATCCTTTCCAATTCAAAGTCCAAGATCAATGACTCTATGCAGTGTCCATGAGACCATGTTTTATTTGATTCCAGGCTAAGATCTCCTAAATAGTAAGGAACTTATTTTAAAGTTGAAGCGTACTGGACTCAGGAGACCAGGAACGGTGAAATCATGAAGCCTTTATTGAGTGATTCAGCATGCCCAGTAGATGGTCAGAACAAGCATGCTTCCAGGGCTCCAGGGCCCTCATTATATGCTGGCCGGAGCCACACGTCTGGCCGCACCCAAAAGACCTGATAGGGGCTTAACATATGCGCATGTTTGTCATAGGTTCCCTGGAGGAGCCTTTGGCCGCATTGGCTCCCCAGGGAGAACCTAGGTCCCACATTGGTGGAGGCTTTGAATCCGGATGTCTATTGTTCCTCCAGATTCAAGCTCCCCTCTCTACCTGACCATGTGCTCTGGCCATGCGGCAGGCGCTATTACCTGGGAGCACATGGCAGGCCGGTTGTTACACAGAACATACTACATTACACCCCTCCCCCCATAGTCCGGACTGTCCCTTGGCAAACATAGTCTCTGAGGTGCGCGGGACGTTTCCATTCTCTGGCTGAGCAGCATGGGATCGCCGGAGCCACCGGTGTAGGGAGTGAAGATTTGGGGATATCTGTAACAGGCTGAGCCAGGTCTGGTGCCGGCGCAGGGACGGTGACTGGAGTGATGTCTGGGCAGGCAGCTTCTGTGGAGTCCTCCTGCAGAGTCTCGGCCAGTCGTGGGGCAGGCGGATCGTCTGTCTCTGGTACCTTGGGCTCCGCATCTGAGAAGTCCAGCCCTGGATCATCCGCAGAGAAGGCATGCAGGCGGCGGCGAAGCTCGTCCACGTGGCGCCTCCACCTTTGTCCTTCCTCGCCCGTGACTTCATAGGAGAGGGGACCGGTGACATGGATAATCCGCCCCGGCAACCACAGGGGGCCCCGGGCGTAGTTGCGGATGTAGACCAGGTCCTCTGGCGCAAACCCTCTGGGAGCTTTGGGGACGTTGGGTTCTTTGGAGGCGGCCGGCACCCAATCGGGGTGGAGCCGATCAAGCTGGGTTGTCAGCCAGTGGCCCATGAGCAGCTCTGCAGGGCTGCGACTGGTAGCCCAGTGAGGGGTGGTGCGCTGGCCGAATAGGAAAGCCGTTAACTTAAACCCCAGATCCCCCTGGTCCATGCGCGCCTCCTTAGTGGTGCGGACTATTCGCTCTGCTTGGCTGTTCATGGCCAGGTGAAAAGGGGCAGATCTCATATGCCAGATGCCATGGAGCTCCACAAAGCGCTGGAATTCCACGGAGATGAAAGCCGTGCCATTGTCCGAGACGATGGTGTCCGGCAGGCCATGGGTGGCAAAGATGCGCCACATTGCTCGAATGGTGGCTTCAGAGGAGGTGGCACTACACAATTCCTGTGGGATATACAGTTTCAATATCCAGAAGCTCAGTGGCACCTTAAAGATAGCATTTATTCCTTCATGAGCTTTTATAAGTCAGAGGTCACTTCTTCAGATGCTAAGAAGTGAGCTGTGATTCAAGAGAGCTCATGCTGGAATAACTGCTAGGTTTTAAGAGGCCCCCGAATTTCTATTTTATTTTGTGGCTATAGACTAACACAGCTACCCATCCAGAATTACAAAGTCTTCATTTGCCAGTACAGTTTCTAAAAATCCTAAATGCCAAAGTAGAACCAAGAGTGTGTTTATACAATTACAGATGTCAACATTTATGCAGTTCTTCAGAAGACTTGTAAAACCATAATTTTACCTCAGTTTTACAGTGACCTATCCCCTAAATCCTCACTTTTCCTGAATCACTATTTTACTTGCGGTAAATGTCACGCAAGGCTTAAATGTCTTAAAGGTACTGACTGATCCAGTCCAGCTATTTTGGTTAGAAGTCTGATTAAGCAGACTTTTAACCAAAATTGCTCTTTCTTTATCTGAGGATTCAGGGTATGTGTAGAGTCTGAAGCTGGTAGTTTATCCTGAGCAAATTATATGAACACGCCTGACCCATTCCACTAAATATTTTTTTAGCCAAACCAGGTCTTTGTGGTCTTATTACCTGCTTGCTTGGCCTGAGGTCACCCTAGCCAATCTACTTTGGGTTCTGTAAAACTGCCTCTCTTTTCTCCACCACAAGTGTTTCCAACAGGTGTTTGTCAAGGCAAAACAACTAAAAATGTGGATGCAGCAGGGCTAGGAAACCACACTGACTGACATTTTGCTGGTTGCAGTAGTTTAAAAAAGTACAGGAGCCCCCCTTTTAACTGAGGCTGCAATCTAAAGAACACTTTCCAGGGAGTAACTTACTCTTGGTAAAGCATGCTTAGGATTGTTCCCATAGTCATGCAGTTTTTTTCTGTTTTTTGAGAAAGAGAAAGAGTGTGTTACTGTAATGTAGTATGTTCCGTGTAACAACCGGCCTGCCATGTGCTCCCAGGTAATGGCGCCCACTGCATGGCCAGAGCACATGGTCAGGCAGAGAGGGGAGCTTGAATCTGGAGGAACAATAGACATCTGGATTCTAAGCCTCCACCAATGTGGGACCTAGGTTCTCCCTGGGGAGCCAATGCGGCCAAAGGCTCCTCCAGGGAACCTATGACAAACATGCGCATATGTTAAGCCCCTATCAGGTCTTTTGGGTGCGGCCGGAGGTGTGGCTCCAGCCAGCATATAATGAGGGCCCTGGAGCCCTGTAAGCATGCTTGTTCTGACCATCTCCTGGACATGCTGAATCACTTAATAAAGGCTTCATGATTTCACCATTCCTGGTCTCCCACGTCCAGTACTCTTCACTGGCGACGAGGATGGGATCCCGATGAACAACTCCTCGGACAACACCAGCACCACATCGAGCCCAGACCAGATCCGTCAGCCACTGGCCCTGCTCAGCTCCAGCGCCACCGCACCGCCATCAGCTCCTGAGGATCTCACTCAACACACTGCTGCACATCCCAGAATGGCCACTGCTCCGGGAACCACCCACCCATTTGATCCAGCCTGCCCCGAAGCCTGGGAAGCCTGGACGGACCAGCTCACATCCTACTTTGACGCACAGGACATCACGGATGCTGGAAAGAAGAAGTCCTGGCTTATGGCCTCCTTCAGGGTAAAGATGCTGAAGTTACTCCGCAGCCTACTTTCCCCTTGTACCCCGGCAGAGGCCACATATGATGACATCATGGCGCTCCTAAGGAACCATTTCTCGCCAAAACCCTCCAAGAACACACAGAGGGTGAAGTTCTTCCGCCAGCTGCAGCAGAAGGGTGAGTATACCTCCAATTACCTGGTGGCCCGCCGCCATCTCCTGGTGGGGTGCAAGTTCGTGGCCGTAGAGGACACGCTATACTCTGCATTCTTGTGTGGGGTCCGTGACCCCAAGCTTCAAAGGAAGCTGATGGCCAACTCCACCGCCACCCTGGATGAGATGCTAACCACAGCTTGTGCCTTTGAGGTCTCTCAGCAGGAGAAGCTAGGCACATCCACGGCCGCCCACCAGACTAGGGCCACTGCAGACTCCGATGTATCCGAGGATGATGAGACACTCCAGGTACAGCGCCGGCCCCCAGGACAGGGGTCCCGCAACTTGGGTGAGAAGGCTTCCTGCTCACCAATGCCACACTCCAAACATTCCACGTGTGCTAGCTGTGGCGACCAGCATGACCGCCAGACCTGCCGTTTCCGGGAAGCAGAGTGCCAGTCATGTGGCAAGAAGGGCCACAGCGCCCGGGCCTGCCGCACCCGCTCCAACTGCCGCACCCAAGCCGCACCCCAGGAGTCCACTGAACTCCTCCAGACAGCAGCAACCCGCCACCACCACCCCAAGACACAGCAGGTAATGAACTTGCCCCCCGACACCCCCAACAAAATTAAGCTCTCAGTTTTGATCGAGGGGACCCCCTGCCAGATGGAAGTAGACACTGGGTCATCCTACTCCATAATCTCGGAATCCACCCTCCGCAGGCTCTGCCCCAGGGGGCCCCCCCGACTTTGGAAAGTCCAGGGCCTAACCCTGCGGGACTTTCAGAAGAACCCGATACCGATCAGGGGGTTGGGCAAGTTCCGGGTCCAATTTAAGAACTTTACAGGACGTTTGGGCCTCCTGGTGGTGGCGGGCAACCTCACAAGCCTGCTGGGACTCTCCTGGTTCCAGCCCCTAGGGCTGGGCGTCACTGGGGTACACAGCATGCGGCCCACAGATTTTACTGACATCTGTGAGGAATTCCCAGCAGTTTTTGATGGGGCACTGGGTTCATATACGGGGCCACCCGTCTCCCTGGACCTCGACCCCATGGTCTGGCCCTTGCGCATACCGGTCCACCATCCGCCGCTTGCAGTGCAGCCCAAAATCAAGCGGGAGCTCAATAAGCTAGTCGCCCAGGGAGTACTAGAACCAGGGCCCCGGCCAATGAAGACAAACGGGGACATCCGCATCTGCGCGGACTATAAGTGTACCATCAATACAGCACTTCAGGCCCACGCCTACCCAGTCCCGGTCATCAGCCACGTGTTGGCCTCCCTGGCCGGGGTGCGAGTGTTTGGGAAACTAGACCTGGCCCAGGCCTACGAGCAGCTGCCGGTCGACGATGTCACAGCAGAAGCACAGTCCATTGTGCCACAGCAGAAGCACAGACAAGAGGGCATTTAAGGTAAAGTGCTTCCAGTTCGGGGTCAGTGTAGCCCCCGATATCTTCCAAGAGTTAATGGACTGTTTGCTAAAAGGTCTTCCAGGGGTGCAGCCCTTTTTCAACAATGTCCTGATCGTGGCTCCTGACATCAAGACCTTCTCGGCCCACCTACGCTCTGTCCTCCAGCGATTCCAGAATGCCGGCCTGAAGGTGAAATGTGAGAAGTGCCTCCTCGGGGTGCCTGCAGTGGATTTCCTCAACTTCAAGGTGGATGCCCACGGAATTCACCCCACTAAGGACAAGGTAAAGGCCATCTCTGATGCCCTGGCCCCCAAGTCCAAAGCTGAGCTGCAATCTTTTCTGGAACTCATCAACTTCTACCACGCCTTCCTTCCCCACAAGGCAGCAGTAGCTGAGCCCTTACACAGGCTCTTGGACAAAAGCACCACCTGGACTTGGGGTCCCCACCAGGCAGCGGCCTTCCAGGGCATCAAGGACCTCCTAATGTCCAATGTGGTTCTCACCCACTTTGACGAAGCCCTGCCCGTTGTATTGGCCTGTAATGCATCTTCTTATGGGGTGGAGGCAGTTTTGGGTCACAAACTGCCGGACGGCTGGGAGGTCCCGGTCGTGTATTACTCCCAGACCCTAGCCCCAGCTGAAAGGAACTATGCTCAGATAGACAAGGAGGCGCTTGCGATCATGGCTGGGGTCATAAAGTTCCATACTTACTTGTACGGGCGCAAGTTCACGGTCACCACGGATCACAAACCTCTTCTGGGCCTCCTCACCCTGGATTGCCACACACCACAGATGTTGTCCCCACGAGTCCTCTGATGGTTGATCTTCCTTGCGGGGTACAACTACGACTTGGTGCATCGCCTGGGGAAGGCCATGGGCCATGCAGACGCACTTAGCCGCCTTCTGCTGCCCTCCTGCGGCCCCGACCCAGCTCCAGCTTACCACATCGCTCTGCTCGAGGACCTGCCAGACCGGCCGCTTCGGGTATGGGATGTGGCCCGATGCATGGCCCGGGACCGTCAACTCTCCCGAGTCTCCGACTGGGTGGGAAGGGGGTGGCCCAAGAATCCGGACCCTGAGTTCGTGGCCTTCTCTATCCGGCACGCAGAACTCTCCACCCACAAGGGGTGCCTACTCTGGGGCTCGAGGGTAGTGATTCCGGAACCCCTCCGCCTGGGAGTGCTGACCGCTCTACATGAGCACCACCCTGGGGTAGTACGAATGAAGGCCCTGGCCCGGAGCTACATCTGAGATAGAGGACTGGGTCCGCCGCTGCGAAAATTGCCAAGAGACCCGTCCGAACCCTCCACACACTCCTGTCCGCCCCTGGGAGTCCACCCAACATCCCAGGTCCTGGCTCCATGTGGACTTTGCGGGCCCGGTACAGGGGCAGCTTTCTTTATTCTAGTCAACAGCTACGGCAAGTGGCTGGAAGTCATTCCGGTGCACGCCACCTCATCTGAAGCTGCCATTCGAGCAATGTGGCGCATCTTTGCCACCCATGGCCTGCCAGACACCGTCGTCTTGGACAACGGCATGGCTTTCACCTCTGTGGTATTCCAGCGCTTCATGGAGCTCCATGGCATCTGGCACATGAGATCTGCCCCTTTTCACCTGCCACAAACGGCCAAGCAGAGTGAATGGTCTGCACCACTAAGGAGGCATTGAGGCACATGGACCAGGGGGATCTGAAGTTAACGGCTTTCCTATTCGGCCGGGCGCCTCCAAAGAACCCAACGTCCTCAAAGCTCCCAGAGGGTTCACACCGGAGGACCCGGTATATGTCCGCAACTACGCCTGGGGCCCCCTGTGGTTGCCGGGGTGGATTATCCGTGTCACCGGTCCCCTCTCCTATGAGGTCACGGGTGAGGAAGGACAAAGGTGGAGGCGCCACGTGGACGAGCTTCGCCGCCGCCTGCATGCCTTCTCTGCGGACTTCCCAGATGCGGAACCCGAGGTACCAGAGACAGACGTTCCACCTGCCCCACAACCGGCCGAGACTCTGCAGGAGGACTCCACAGAAGCCGCCCACCCGGAAATCACTCCAGTCACCATCCCTGCGCCGGCACCAGACCCGGCTCAGCCCATAGCAGATATCCCCAAATCTCTGCTCCCTACACCGGCGGCTCCGGCGACCCCACGCCGCTCAACCAGAGAACGGAAATGTTCCGTGCACCTCAGAGACTATGTTTGCCAAGGGACAGGCCATACTATGGGGGGTGGGGTGTAATGTAGTATGTTCTGTGTAACAACCGGCCTGCCATGTGCTCCCAGGTAATGGCGCCCGCTGCATGGACAAAGCATATGGTCAGGCAGAGAGGGGAGCTTGAATCTGGAGGAACAATAGACATCCAGATTCAAAGCCTCCACCTCCAGGGAACCTATGACAAACATGCGCATATGTTAAGCCCCTATCAGGTCTTTTGGGTGCGGCCGGAGGTGTGGCTCTGGCCAGCATATAATGAGCCCTGTAAGCATGCTTGTTCTGACCATCTACTGGGCATGCTGAATCACTCAATAAAGACTTCATGATTTCACCTTTCCTGGTCTCCCGAGTCCAGTTACAAAACATAAACTGAGTAGTAACTGGGAAATACTCAGGCCCTTCTGTGACTGTTTGCTGTTAGACCCTCATTTGCTGTGCAGTTAAAGAATATGCACAGTAATTCACTCTGGAAAAACCTTGGATGGGCCAATGAAAGGTGTGCTTCAGGTATGTGTCAGAGTCCCACAGCAATCAGTCCCAACAACGGTCCTTAACCAGGACTCAGTTTATTAAGATCAGGAAAGGCAGGTCGTCTGTAGACACTTTGTGTCAGGAGTGAGTCTCCAGGTGGGACCTGGGAAGTTATACAGAATTCAAAAGACACCCCAGGATGGAATGAAGCCAATCACAAATAAGCAAGCAAGCGCGCCTAAAATAAGGGCTATGGGTTCCCAGAGGAATAGGAGCATCCAGGTACCAAGGTCAGACACAGGCAGGCATAGCGATAAGACAGAGAGCAAAAATCAAAAGTTAAAATACCAAGAGATATCTGTCTTCAATACAGGCTTCACCCAGCCTCCGTCACCCAACCCCCACTCAACATGGCAGCATAGCTGACATTCTGCCCCTCCGAACCCCCCACCCCACTGGGATTCGCTGGATACATCTTATGACAAGAACGAAGCAAAGAAGGAACATTAATATGAGATGCCTCAACCCATTCATTTTCCCTGGGACCGAAGTCCTTCTCACACTGAGGTGGAGGACATCTTTGGGCACTTCCCACTGTCCAATCAGGGAGGCAGGAACTGATTTCCCCCCTTCCTGTCTGGTGTGTGGGACGCCCCCCTCTCTTCAGTTCTGTTCCTGCCTCAGAGGGAGAGCAGTTCATTAGCAGGCTTAGCCTATTACTTTTTCTAAAACCTTGATAAAATCTCTATTTCTTCTTCCTACCTTCCTACCCTCCTACCTTTAAATCCTTCTCTGGCTGTCTTCCTTCCTATTTTTGGCTACCGAGGGGATCCCCCCTTGAAGAAAGCAAGCTGTGGCAGCAGCTTTTAGAACTAGTGAAAGCGAAAGGAGTCAGAGGAGAAGATGCTAACTATGGAGCTCACCTCCCGGGATGACTTTTTGGATGAAGCAGAGCTCGCAGCGGCTACTGTGCTGCTACAGTCAATGAGGGACCGATCCAGTGCCAACATGCCTTCTCAGCTTGTGTGTGCTGCTGGCGACATGTCGGCCTCTTTAGTGCTACAGAAGACCAACAAAGGGGCCCGCACTGAAAAGCAAGACGACTCTGCCACCTACAGGTCAAATGGAGGCACTGCAACCCCAAACAAGGAAAATTCGGTGGGAAATCAGGCTGGGAGTCTTCTCAGCTCCAATTTGGGCCTGCAACACAACCCTGCCAACCTCCCAGTGGGAGATCCTGGCATGACTCTCTTCAGAATTCAGCCCTGCAAGTGCCCCCTGGCACCCTCCAAATGTACAAGGTGCCCCTTCTACGCCCATTGACCTTATTACTATTGTCAGACAGGCTGTGAGGGAAGACGTTGTTAGTATCTGCCACTCTTCTGGGTCCAACACCATAGGCTCTGATTCTGAATCCCCATCCCCTCCTCCCACTCCCAGAAGGGCCCCCAGAACAGGTCCTCATGGCAGACCCTGGCCCACCAAAGCAGCCCAAAAACGGCCACTAGACAGAACCGAGGACACAGAGCCACATTGGGAAGATCCTTTGCCTCCAGATCATGATTCAGGAGGCAGGGAGAAGGAGAGAGAGAGAGAGTTTCTTTCTGATGAGGAGGAGGTGTTTGTGCCTGAGCCATCCACCCGCCTCTTCAAAACTGAAGACTATCAGTATTTGTTATCTAAGACAGTGGCAGCTCTCCAACTCCATGATATTTCCACTGGAGAGGAAGAGCCTAGGCCTAGATCCACCAAATCTAAAACACAGGGGATGGAAGAACTTTTCCCAAAATACGCTGAGGCACAAAAAGTTTACCCCCTGCCAGGGTATTTTGAACGACAAATGAGGGCTGAATGGTCTAAAACAACAGCCAATAGACAATTCCCTCAAATTATTAGAAGACTGTATACTATGCCTCATTTTGTTCATGAGATGTTGCAGGTGCTGGCCATGGATGCTCCAGTGGCAGCCCTTCAGTTCTCAGGACTTTTGTCAGAGGATGGACAAGGGACGGTCAGAGACAATTTCAACAAGAAGGGTGAAGCAGCTCTCCGCAAGGTCCATGAGACTCTTGCCCTAGCCATGAGAGCATCTGCCATCTCATCCATCATCTCCAGAGCTTCTGTCGTCTAGATGCGTAAGATAATACAACTTCTAACTGAGAATAACAAGCGTCTACTTGAAGGAGCTACTAGGGTCCTCAAGGCCAACACTGTCACAGCGGATGCATCTCTGGATGTGCTCACATTCACCTTGAGAGCGATGGCTTCAGCAGTGGTTACAAGACATCTGTTTTGGCTTAGGGCCTGGCCAGCGGACCTTCACTCCAAGAACATCATTCTAGCCTATCCCTTTCAAGGGGAGAAGTTATTTGGAGACTCTCTTGAAAGAATTCTGGTAGAGACTAGGGATAAAAAGAAAGCGATGCCCAAGACTCTCCGTCATTCTGATAGGCATTACTCCAACCCCCCACCCTTTCATACTCAGAACACACTGGCCAGGGGGAGACCAGAGATGAAAAGACCATCATGGGAGCAAATGAAGCAACCCTTCAAGAAGGGCCCCTTCAACCCCAGGAACAACAGGAATTCAGCATTTCGAACCAATCGACCCGATTCAGATGACAAGTACTCCAGGGCATGACTCGCTGGACGCTCCAGTGGGGGGGGGGAAGCCTACTTCTTTTCGTCAAAGCATGGACAGACATTCAAGCAGACGCTTGGTCCTTGGACGTTATAGCTCAAGGCTACTCCATAGAATTCGAAAGACACCCACCGTAGCACTTCATAATCTCATCTTCTTGCAAAAACCTTCAGAGAAGACTGATAACACAGAAAGCAATTTAACACCTCAAGAACATTCAAGCTGTAGAGCCTGTGCCCTAACAACAACAGGGCCATGGAGTTTATTCCATATTCTTCACAGTTCCGAAGAAGAACAAGGACTGGCGAGCTATTTTAGACCTCAAGTTCCTACGCCACTTCAGGATGGAGACACTTCGATCAGTCTCAGAGGCAATCCAGCTCCACGAGTTCCTAACATCCATCGACTTTAATGGAAGCATACCTACATGTGCCCATCCTACCATCTCACCATCAATACCTACAGTTCTGCATGGAACACTGTCACCTGCAATTCCATGCTCTCCATGGCTCTGAGAGTCTTTACCAAGATATTGGTCAACCCCATGGTGAAGCTCAGATAACAGGGAATGCACATTCATCTGTATCTGGACAACCTCCTGATATGGTCCAATTCCCGGGGGAAGTCAATCCAAGACAGACCACAGTTCAGTTCCTGCGTACTCATGGCTTCCTGATAAATCTGGGCAAATGCTCACTCATGCCTTTCCAGTGACTGGAGCATCTCAGCATGCTAATCGACACAAAGCAGTGCTCGTTGTTCCTCACCATGGAAAAGATGGAGAAGACCAGGAAACTAGCAGAATCTGTCATCAGGAGTCACTCTTCCCCTCCTATGACTTTGGCCAAATTACAGAGCCTACTAGTAGCCAACATAGAAGTGCTCTGTTGGGGTCAATTGCATCTCAGACCTCTCCAGGCATTTCTCAAACCCTATCAGCTCCGAATCATGACCAAAGTGAACCTCGACCTCAGTGTACCCTTGAAGGTCAAACACAGCTTAACCTGGTGGACCAGGTTTGACAACCTACGTCAAGGCAAGTGTTTCCTGATACCATGACAGAAACAACTTTTCACAGATGCCAGCCTCAAGGGCTGGGGAGCGACTTTGGACAACTATCCGGTCCAAGGCCTCTGGATGGAACAAGAATCAAAACTTCCCATCAATGTTCTGTAAGTGAGAGCCATCTGACTGGCAATGTTGAACTTCAAGGAGCAATTACATCATTGCCACCTACTGGTCCGGACGGACAATATCTCTGCCAAAACATATAAACAAACAGGGAGGTTCCAAATCTTCGAAACTCCACAGGGAAGCTGTTGCGATCCTGTCCTGGGCAGAGGTTTACCTAGCATCCATCCGGGCCAAGCACATCAAAGGCACGATCAACATACAAGTGGACTGGCTGAGCAGGGAGACCATACAACAAGGGGAATGGTCATTAAAGAAGGACCTCTTTGAGTCAATAGTGCAGCAGTTCAGCACTCCTATTCTGGACCTGTTTGCCAGCCCACTCAACTGTCAACTACCGAGGTTCCTGATGCGATTCTTCCATCCACAGGCAGAGGGGACAGATGCCCTGACATCCACTTAGCCGGAGGACCTACTTTATGCCTTTCCTCCAATCCCAATCATTCCCAAGCTGCTGCAGAAGATCAGGGAACAGAGAGCAGAGGTACTGCTAATGGCGTCACGATGGCCATGTTGACCGTGGTTCTCAACAATCCTGCCGATGTCTACCTCGACGCCTCTCACTCTACCATCATCATCGGACATGCTACAGCAGGGACCAATATGGCACCTGCATTCAGAGTGGCTCTGCGTAACCGCATGGAAATTGAGCAGAACAAGGGGCTACTCTCAAGAGGTCGTGAGCAATGTTCCCTCTAAGCTGTGGAGTCTTGTGAACAAAAATTCTACTTTGTGAGCTACTGGCATTAAAGTTGTGAGTGAGCAATTGGGCTACTGCATAAATTAGTTTGCTCTGAAGCCATTCTTCCTGAGCTAAGACAAAAATGTGTGAGCCAGAGGCTAAAAAACTGAGCTAGCTCACACTAACTCAGTTTAGAGGGAACACTGGTTGTGGATACCATCCTCGCATTAGAAAACAGTCGACAATCAGAATCTATAATACAGTTTGGAAAGCCTTTGTAAGGTGGGGCCAAAGAAAGAACGTGGATGTACTCCCCTGGAGGCCATCCTAGACTTCTTACAAGAGGGCCTACGATTAGGACTCAAGCCAGCTACACTTAAAAGGCAGGTGGCAGCATTGGCTACCATGATTTCAACAATGAATGATGCATTCAGATGTTCAACATTTTTTGAGAGGTGCGACGCTCAAGAGCCCACCAGTCATCCATAGGTTCCCCACTTGGAGAATCCATACAGTGCTCTCCGCCCTGACTAAACCTCCTTTCGAACCGATTAGGGAGGTCCAACTATGTTGGCTGCGCATGAAGACCATTTTCCTCATGGCGGTCACCTTGGCCAGGAGAATTTCAGAACTGGGCGCGCTGTCGATAAAATCCGATCTCTGCGTGTTTCATAGGGATAAAGTTGTCTTATGCACTGATCCGACCTTTCTACTGAAGGTCCCTTTAAGATTTCATAGGACACAGGAAATCTGCCCTCATTTTGTCAGTCTCCGTCTCACCCCAAGGCAAAATCTTGGCATACATTAGATGTGCGTAGGACACTTAAGACATACCTTGTTCGTACAGAGTCCTTCAGACGTTCTGATTCACCCTTCATAAATATCTCTAATCCTAAAATGGGCCAGAAGATGTTTACTGCAGCCATTAGCACAACCATCAAGAAATGTATTGGGGGCGGGGCGATGCCGTGGAAGATGGCAGTCATCTAATCTGTGAGCTCTGACCCTTCTTCCTCATAAACAGGGGTCCATTGGAGCGGGAGCACACAGGAGCGCAGCTCCGGGAGTGAGGAGCCCAGGGGGCAGGCACATGACCAAGCCCCACCCCCTCCTCGGCTTCCCCGAGCAGTGCAGAGGTGCAGCGCCCCAGGGAAAGCCCTGCTAGGGTCTTTATTGTTTTTAATGTTTTATTTTAATATTGATAATTTTATCATTGTTCCTTTTATGACTGTGTGCTGCTTTTCCAGAGACTTGCTCAAGGTGGCATATAAAATTTCTAAGTATACCATTTTTTATCTGGGCAAATGGCACATAAGTACTGGAGAAATTACACCAACCCTTCAGCAGCTTCCACCTTATCAGTTTGGTGTAGTGGTCAGGAGTTGGACTCTAATCTGGGAGAACCGGGTTTGATTCCCCACTCCTCCACATGCAGCTGCTGGTGTGACCTTAGGCCAGTCACAAGTTCTCTCAGAGCTGTTCTCTCATGAGCAGTTCTCAAAAGACCTCTCTCAGCCCGACCTACCTCACAGGGTGTCTTGTTATGGGGAGGGGAAGGGATGGGTGGTGCACATGTCCTGGGTATCTCAAGTCTACTTGAAACCTGTGGTTTCAAGGGAGCAGGAAGAGAATGAGGGTGTGTTCTTTACGCTTATTTTTATTGCACAAAGTATTGGATGGGGAAGGGAATGGAGGAAAATCAGGTCAGTTTCACTCACCTGTGGAATGGAGCCTGAAGGGTGGGTGTTGCCTTCTGACACACTTCCGGTATGTTAGGGGGTGTTGCATAAGCAAATGAGTTATGCAAATGAGCTCCTGCACTTCTTTTTCTACGAAATGACCCCTGCTCATAAATATATAGCAAAGACCTGAAAGAAGGCTCGTTTTGACACGGAATGGATAGGAACAAAAGCCTTAAACAATCTGCACAAAAATTCCCTAAACAAACCACACAGGACTTTTTTAAACCTCATAATTCTAAATCAGAGTGGGAAAAATCAGGCTCGGCCTCCCCTAAAATGGCGGCCACTCAATCCTTAACTAATTACTCTGAGGCCTCTGCCAACAGGCCAGATCTCCCCTCTCTGCTTCAACAAATGGAGAACAGACTCACGGAAAATATGCTCTTAACAATACAATCAGTCTGAGACCAATTAACAGACATACAAAACACGCTGGTTAAAGCCTCTAATACTGCCGAGACTGCTTTAAATATGGGACTAAAACTAAAAACTGAGGTAAACGACATCAAAGCAAGGGAAACCAGCTATAAGGAACGGCTTCTTACCTTAGAAACCCAAATGTGGCACCTTAATGTGACGTTTCGGGGGATCCCGGAGGAGGAGGAAGGAACTTTGGACTTAATTTGTTTTATTTCTGCCTGGTTGGCTTTTGTGTTAAATCTGGAGGAAGGGGTGGCACCGATCGTCTTAAAGGCATATAGGATTGGCATTCCTGTAAATCCCAGAAGGAGGGGGCCGAGGGATATCCTAGCCCAGTTTGCTGACGGGAGAACTAAACAAAGAATAATAAAGGAGGTGTCTTCAAATGGACATTTACCCTATAAGAACCACAAAATTTTAGTCTTTCATAACGTGCCTCAAGAAGCTTCAAAAATCCAGAAAGCTTTAAAGCTGACCACAACACGTTTACAACAAGCGAACATACGTTATAGATGGCTGGCGTCAGATGGGCTGCAAGTGGTGCATAAAGGAACGACTATACAAGCTATTGATGAGGACTCTGGCTTTGAGCTCCTAGAATCTCTACAAATTGCGGAGCCTATGGATATGTCATGACCATCTACAAAACGAAGACACAGCTCTTCGGAATCACCTGAACAAAGCAACAAACTGTTTCCCTGGGACGCCTCCATCCAGAGAAATACAGCAGCTGCTCCAGCTCTCCCTGCCAATGGCTCTGTGCTTAAATTGTTCAAGGCTTCTTTCTGCTGCTTGTGCAATACTTTGAACATTTGTTACTTGTTTGATGTTAAAATGTTATATTGACCTTAGACAGCTTTATTTATATATGAGGAAGGGGGGGGTTACAATTTTGCTCCAGATTTTACAGTCCGCTTTAGGGACGCCGCTCACAAGTCGGTCATTTTCAGTTGTTTATTTCTCTTATATTATATTCTTCATAGCAATTGTGTTTTATATTATTTTTAAATAGCCAGCCTTATGAATTACAGTTTGCGCTCTTGTTGTGCTTTCAAAATAATGTACTTCTTTGAAGTTATAGGCTCTGCATTGCCTCCATGGCTTTCTCCACTTCTGCAGGAGTGTAACATCTACAGGAGGACTGTGCTCCAGTCTGCTATCCTTCAGATCCTAAGCTACTGACTGTTGAGGTTGATTTTTATTATTTCTATATGCTTCCTTATCTACCAATAGAGTTCATTTTAAATATTTATCTGATCTTAGTGTACTCAATTTATTGTTAGAATCTAGTTCACTCTAAAAACCTAATTTATTGTGGTTTTAAAATCAAAATATTAATTGCTGCAGTTTTAATAACAGAGATTGTTCTTATCTTTTCTGCTTTTAATAACACTGAGTAGTTTTATATAAATGAATTGCTCTTGTTAAAACCTCTAGATCCCACAGAGTTGCATAATTCATTTGTTAATTGTTGATTGCCTTATAAGTCTCTGTTCCAAGAACACTATCTTTGCAGATTCTGATACTGTTTGTTTGAACATAGTTATTCAGAATTTTTTGCAGTTGTGAATTGTGCTCTTCACTGATTTTTCTGACTGTTAACTTACATAAGTGTTGATTGTTCCTATTTTTAGATAGCATACAAGCTTCCTACACTCTGTCTGCCATTCTCACTGATTGGAAGTGGTAGGGTCAAAATTAACTTGGGGTATCTTGTTTGATTGTGTAATAAGTTTTGCATATAAATTGCTTTAATACTAAACTCTATTATATATCCACTCAATAGTATCTCACATTTTAAGGTTGATTAGCTATTTGCCAGTTCCAGATTTATGCCTGTCATAATACCTTCTGATTGATCTTTGATAGAAAATAAGTAGTTTATAATTAATTGCTGTTTACTCTGATACCACACTCTGTACCTGGATACATTGCACATTCTTTATTTGATTTGATTTTTATTTTTTTCTTTAAAACTTGGTTCTTGAAAGACGAGACCCATACAAAAAGTTAACTATTCTCTTTGTTAACTTTCAATACGCACACTGCTCTTTGAGCTACAGCTTTTTACTACATCTCTTTACTCTGTTTTATCTTGGCTCTACTTTAGGAAAAACTCAGTTACTACCTCCTGACAGCCTATTTTTTTATACATACTCTTTTAGCTCTTTAGGGGTGCTTAGACTTTTAAAGCCTGGTTAGACATACATCTTGCTGGTGTAGAAGGTTATATACATACATTACTTACTTTCAAGTTTATTATATAACAATGTCGTCACTCAAGCTATGCTCAATTAATATTCAGGGCCTGAACAACATGATCAAGAGAAAGAGTAACACAGCACATAAAAAAGTTATGCCCAGCGGTCTTCTTCATGCAAGAAACCCACCTGCGGTCGGCCACACTACCAATAATTAAATCTGCAACATTCCCCCATCAATACAGGCTCTGGGTTCATCCAAATCCAGGGGGTGGCAATACTTATTGCAAAGAGAGTCAATTTTGTGTTCAAAGACAAAATCTCAAGACCCCAGAGGCCAGTTCATTTTTTATTAAGGGACACATTGAAGGGAAACCTTGGTTGTTTGTGTCTACCTATGCCCCTAATAAACACCAGATAACCTTCCTGAATGAGACTCTATCAAAGCTCCGGCAATTCCAAGAAAGAAACTTAGTGATCGGTGGAGATTTCAATTTTATTGCGGACAACATCTTAGATTGCTCAGAAGCGCCAGCAAAAAAACAATGTCTCAAACGGTCGGGAACAAGGCTGGCTGAACTTTTTGATTCTTTTAACCTCCTGGATACATGGTGTGCCAAACACCCTGCGGAACAAAATTTTTCTTATTTCTTGGCTCGCCATGGAGTCTTCACCAGGATAGATTATATATTGATCTCTTCCTCCCTGCAAAATAATCTGCAATCTGCTGATATTGGACCTAGACATCTCTCCAATCACGCCTGGACAGAAGGTATTCTACAAGGAACAACAACTGGACTAACTGGCAATGGACACATCAATTTTATTACGTGAACATATTATAGAAAAACTTAACACAGATGTAAAAAATTTCTTGGACGTCCATAGACACAGAAACAGATCCAATCATCCAGTGGGATGCATTGAAGGCTGTAATGAGAGGCTCTATCATTGCTGAAATGGCTCATCTGAAAAAAGAAACACAGAAATTGAGAATGGACATCCTAAACCATATCATACTTCTAGAACAGGATCATTAAAAAAACAGGCAGCAATTCCACGTACAGTAAATTACAAGCAGAATGGAAGGCACTGAATTCCCTTGAATCTGAAGCAATACAAAAAAACTCGCTCTTTCAAAAACAAAAATTCTGGCATAAGTCTTCAAAGAACATGAAATTATTAGCATGGAGAGTGAAAGAAAAAAAGAAGAAGGCCACCATCGGGGCTGTGAAAACCCAACGGAACATATCACACTTCCTCAAGAAGTACTGCAAGTACTTTTGCAAAATTTTATGAAAACCTTTATCAATCATCCTCTCCAAAAATGGAGGACATTAATGATTATATCTCATTGGTTAAGCCAAACAACTCATTATCCCCTGAGTAAGTCGAAATGCTGGATGGCCCTATTACAAGAACAGAACTAAAGGAAGCAATAACAAGCATGAAATCTCAAAAAGCACCTGGTATCGATGGACTACCGGCAGAGTTCTATAAGACTCTCTGCCATTCTCTCCTAGACTCTCTTCTTGAACTCTGTAATACAGCTCTAAAGGAGGGATGTCTACTGCCTTCATGGTCTGAATCTTCAGTTACAGTCATACCCAAGAAAAACAAAGATTCCACGGATCCTAAATCTTATAGGCCTATCGCATTGATAAATAATGATGCTAAATTTTCACCTATATTGGCAAACTGCTTAAAAAAGGTAGTCCCTTTGATCAATGCAGACCAGACTGGGTTTATCCCTCAGAGACAAATAATGGACAATATCAGATGTATGCTGAATATTATAGCACACGGACAGTATAGCAAAGCAGAAGCACTTCTTATGGCATTAGACTTTGAAAAAGCTTTTGACTCAATAGAAATTCCATATATGATGGCTCTACTCAAACATTTAGGCTTTGGAGCGACCTTCCTTACTGCGCTGCAAGCAATCTACAACAATCCCAGAACGCGGGTAAGGGTAAATGGCATCAACTCTACATTCTTCTCTCCAATGAGAGGGACACGGCAGGGATGACCCCTGTCACCGCTAATATTTGCTCTTGCCATTGAACCCTTGGCAGAAGATTTGCGGAAAAACGAAGCCTTTTCAGGCATTAAAACTGATGGAGCTGAACACAAAGTGTCCATGTATGCGGATGATGTAGTCTTGTATGTATCTAATCCCTGAAGTTCCCTCCCTGCTATCTTTGATACTATTAATAGATTTGGAAGAGTGTCAGGTCTTCACCTCAATACCAACAAATCTGAAGCTTATCCCATTGCGCTTCCAAAATCGGTGCAACTGGAGTTAAAATGATCTTATACCTTTCAATGGGTAATGTCAGAGTGGAGATACTTGGGGATTCAAATTCCACTAAACTTAAAGAATCTGACAGATTGCAACTTCCATAAATTTCACAAAGACATCCAGGAGAAGATTCGTGACTGGAATAAACTGTCTCTGTCATTAGCCGACCGTCTACAATTGGTACAAAGCTTCCTCTTCCCCAGTTTCGCATGCTTCCTATACAACTCATAGACAAAGACCTCAGTAAATGGCAAAAAACACTGACAACTTTCTTGCGGAATTCGCCCAAATCCAGAGTGGACCATCGACATCTCACAAAACCTATCTTAAGGGGAGGCCTCGTGGTTCCCTCACTTCAGCGATATTATCAAGCGGCTGCCATATCAAATATCACAAGTATGTTACAACCAGACCAAATTGCTAATTGGATGCTCACTGAACAATCCTATGCTTCTCCTTTTACTCTCCAAGAAATCATCTGGATGCCTAAAACCGACAGACCTAAAATGATAGAACAAAATATTTTTTTGGACTCGACTCTGAAGATTTGGGCATAAAACGCTCGGCACTTGCCCCAGCACTCCTCTGTCAGTATATACACACCAGCCTTGGTTCATGCCAGGACAAGAAGGAGGAGTATTTGAAATGATGACAGCGGCTGGTTTTCACTGACTACACGATTTAGTCAAAGGAAATGTCCTTCACAGCAAGACGTCATTTGAAGACAGTTTGCACTTTCAGTTGCTCTGGCTAAAATATTACCAACTGAAAAATGTAACTGATTGGGCTGCAAGACAAGGAATCTTCTCAAGACCTAAAACTCCTTTTGAACTTACCTTAATTAAATTCTCCAATCACTGAAAAGGCCTGTTGTCCATTATTTACAAAATCTTGGTGTCCTCTGAAAAAGAACAAATTTTGAAAAATTTGGAAGAGGGAGTTGACCCAGAGATAGAAATAACTAAACTCATTTCCACTCTGTTAGCAACGGCTAGGTTAACTATTGCAGCATCATGGCAATCGCCCACCCCACCAAATATACAAGGGTGGAGAAATAAATGTTGGGATCATTTTGTGATGGACAAGATACCAGACACCATAGAAGGCCGCTTGTTAAAAACCAAGGAAACTCATTTATCTTTTGTCAGCAAATGGTTCTCTTTTATTCAATACATGACAGAAAATAACATCATTCCTTCTAACCCATATTATATTAAATGGCTTCATTTTTAATTACTTATCGAGATCTGAGCACCCACTCTTTCATCTTTACACATCTATCGTTTTTACACTCCTATATCACTAGTAAAAATATAGTAGATAACAGTTTATAAAGTTACTATGCATCTACAATGTTGATAGGTTTATGAATTGTATTATGAAAGCTTGTTTAATCTTATTTTTCTTTATGGAAAATGTTTCTTGTACCTTGTTTATAACATTGTTATCTCTTTCAATGATTTTTTTTTAAAAAAAAAAAGCAAAAAAAAAGAAAAGAAATGTATTGGGGAAGCTTACAAAGCCCAAGGGCTGGACATTCCCCAATGAATTACAGTGCATTCTGTGCGAAGTTCAGCAACCAATGCAGCATTCCTCAAGAATGCCTCTGTAGAAGAAGTGTGCAAAGCAGCTACTTGGTCATCACTATCCATCTTCATCAGGCATTATAAGTTGAATCTCTACGCTTTGGCTGACACTGCATTTGATCGCAGAGTGTTCCAACATGTGTTGCAGGATGAAGATGACAACCCACCCAGTCTGTAAGCACTGCTATGGGAGTGCCCAAAGATGTCCTCCACCTCCTGACATCTTCGTTCTTGTTTCTTGTTCTTATCTGAATGCTGCATTCTCATCTATGTTTCCTTCATATATCTGTTAACCTTGTTTAGGCCAGTTGGCCACTGTTCTTTTTTCCAAGTTTTTATAGTTGTTAGGAAGGTCTACGCTCCACTACTGTGCGGAGTCCCCAAACTGAAGAGAGGGGGCATCTCACATGCCAGACAGGAAAGGGGAAAATCAGTTCCTGCCTCCCTGATTGGACAATGGGAAGGGCCCAAAGATATCCTCCTTTCCTCAGATGGAGAAGGATCCCTCACGGTAAGTGTCCAAGGGTCGTTCCACTGCACCAGATACAAGACCTTTCCATGTTTCACTTTAGAGTCCAAAAGCTGGGCAACTTCAAAATGAGGTTCACCATTCAGCATCAGAGGAGGTGGGGCTGGACGACGGGGTCTCCACACATTTGGCTTCAGAAGACTGTAATGGAAAACGGGATGCACATGTTTGAATGATTTGAGCAAATCAAGCTCCACAGTGACCTCATTTACTTTGCACAGAAAAAGGTCCAACGTATTTCCACCCCAGCTTTCTGCTGGGCTGAAGGCCCCTCAGGTTTTTAGTAGAGAGATACACCAAATCCTCTGGTTCCAAAGACCACCCAGGGGCCTTGTCCGCCTGAGCTTTATAGTCTGATATAGCTTTGTCAAATGTCTTTTGAATGTGTGTCTCAAGCCCTGCCACCATGTTTGCAAGTCCCCTGGTGGCATGGCTTCAGTGTTCACTCTAGGCAGGGGGGTGCCTTCATAGCCATGAAGGGCCATGAATGGAGAGACCCCTGTAGATGAATGGACTGTATTATTATAACTGTATTCTGCAAAAGGCAACAGGTTGACCCAATCATCTTGTTGGTAGTTCGTAAAACAATGCAAGTCCTGTTCAACCATCTGATTAACCCTTTCGGTTTGGCCATTGGTCTCTGGGTGGTAAGCAGTGCTTAGTCCCTGTTCAATTCCCAAGACCCCCATGAGTTCCTTCCAGAACTTAGCAACAAACTGGGACCTGTGGTCTGATATCACCTTCAATGGGATGGAATGCAGTTTCACAGTGTGATGCATTAACATGTTGGCCAGTACCTTAGCCATGGGTATTTGTTTAAAAGGGATGAAATGGGCTTGCTTTGTAAATAGGACCACAACTACCCAGATTTTTCCCCTTGCTAGGCGGCAGGTCAATAATAAAGTCCACTGAAATGACCTCTAACGGCCGACCAGGAGTCTCCAGGGGCTTGAGTAGACCAGGGGGTTTCCCCAGTCATCGGTTACTCATTAAACACGTTTGGCAGGACCCCACGTATTGCGAAATGTCCCCCCTTGTGTGTGGCCACCAAAATTGATGTTGTAGTACATGTAATGTTTTCAAATACCCAAAATGTCCTGCTAATTTAGACTCGTTTTCTCTGTGCATTACCTCCCCCCGCAAAGTCTTAGGAACAAACACTTTGTCTCCCTTGCACCAGCAGCCATCAGGCCCTAGCACAATCAAGGGGTTTGCAGAGATTTCCAATTGATCTTAGTCAGAAAAGGCCGTTTTGAATTTTTCAAGCCTCAGGTTTTTCCACTAGGGCTTGGCTATGAGTGAGTACTGCCCCCCACACACACTGGGTGGGCATGAATATAGAGTCAATGACCTCATCCCGTAGATGTTTGTGTTGCAGTAGGCAGGACAAAGCGTTGGCTAACGAGTTTGCTTTGCCTGGGAAATGGTGCAATATAAAGCAGAATTTTGAAAAGAATTCGGCCCACCAGAGTTGCTTGGCATTTAGATTTCGGGGGGTCCACAACGCCTCAAAATTTTTATAATCAGTCCAGACCTCGAAAGGCATACACGCCCCTTCTAACTAATGGCGCAAAGTTGTCAGGGCCAAGCGGATAGCTGCAGCTTCCTTGTCCCACACAGCCCAATTTCTTTCAGTGGAGGTGAACTTTTTTGACACATATGCGGAGCCTCCCATCCATCCCCTCCTGCAGGATAGCCCCCCCCCCCATGGCCACATCCAAAGCGTCTACTTGTAGTATGAATTTTTTATTTTCATCGGGGTGGCTCAACATGGGCTCTGAGGTGAATAACGCTTTTAACTGTTCGAACACCTCTTGGCATTCCCCAGTCCATTCAAGCCGAGCCCCCGGCTTTACACTGTCGGCACCTTGCCCTTTTGTTTTGAGGAGGTCTGTAAGAGTTAGGCTTACTTGGGTGAAGTTGGAGATGAAGGCTCTGTAGAAATTGGCAAACCTGAGAAAACTTCGAAGTTGGCACCAGGTTTGAAGGGCCTCCCATCCCAGCACATCGGCTACTTTTTTGGGGTCTATCTCCAGCCCTCGGGGTGAGATGTGGTAGCCCAGGAAGTCTACCTCAGACTGGTGGAACTCACACTTAGACAGTTTAACAGTTTGTGTTTATACAGGGTTTGCAACACCTCACAGACCAACTTCACATGGGATTTCTTATCCTGCGAGTATAATAAGATATCTAAGTAAACAAGGGCCTTCTTGAATAAATGCTTGTGCAACACTTTGTTTATTAAGTTTATAAAGACCCCTGGGGCTCCTTGCTAACTAAACGGCATCACTAGGTATTCAAACTGACCCAGAAGAGTATTGAATGCAGTCTTAGCCTTGCCCCCCTCCCGAATGCACACTCTGAAGTAAACATCTCGCAAATCCAGTTTCATAAAGATTTTCCCTTTAGCCACCTCAGCCAGCAAGTCTTTAATCAAGGGAAGAGGGTAGATATTCATGGCGGATACAGCATTCAAGCTTCTATAGTCTGTGCATAAACAGAGACCCCCATCCTTCTTTTTCCGGAACAGGACAGGAGCACCAAAGGGGGAGGAGGCAGGGCAGATAAACCCTCGTGCTAGGTTTTTATCAATAAATTTCCTTAGCTCCCCCTTTACAGCTGGGCTCATCGAATACAGCTTCCACTTAGGTAACTTGTGCCCTGGCAATAGTTCAGTAGCACAGTCATATTACAGTGTCGGGGTAGCTCTTCAGCCTCCTCTTCCTCAAACACTTTAGCCAGGTCTCTATACTCTTTGGGGTTGGAATTAAGCTCCTCGGTAGGCAAACAAGCCCAGAGTGGGGCAGGTGGTGGCACCTCCCCCCACTCAGCCTGCCAGACATGCTCATGGCATCTAGAGGTCACAAAATTCACCATCCCTGCACTCCACCAAATGTAGGGGTTGTGAGTGCCAAGCCATGGGCTGCCCAATACCATGGAAAAATGGGCCAACGGGTTAATCACAAACTCCTGTTGCTCCCAATGCATCTCTGTGCCCATGATGAGAGGAACAGTTTGATGTTTACACACCTCTCTCATGTTCGAGCCATCCATCTGTGAGAAAACAAGTGGCACAGGTAGTCTTTTGACCATTGCCCCCCAACCCTGTGACTACAGATGGACTAATTAAGTCCCGTGCACACTCTGAGTCAATGAGGGCTCTCACACACACTTGGGTCCCCATCTCCGGGTTGACCAGGTGTCAGGATCCTATGATCCTAACAAGGTTTTCATTGTGCTTTCTGTAACTTGCTATCGCTGAGCTAAAAGTGTAACCATTGCTATCTCTTTCAAGCTGTCTCCTGTTTCACCCCCACCCGTTTATTGCTCTGAGTTATATTGCTTTTTGAGGGTCTGGTCAGTGTAACCATTTCATCCGGGAGAGTGGCGACCCTGCATACTTGCACGTCACCAAAAGAACAAATGGCCTTTCCTCCCATGCATTCCCTCCTCCTTCATCTCCGGAGAGACAGGACTTTCTTATCGCTATGTGAAGACCTTGAAAGGCCACGGCAACTACTTTGTTATGTATATGCCTAGCACATCTGGGGCGCCCAGTTCAGAGGGGAAAATTTTATAACTTTCACACTTCACCTTTCCTGTGGGAAGTAAAACGGCTAAGATCGCTTTTTCCCTTTTTTGTGATTGGTCGAATGTCGGGGTTTCAAACTGTACTGGAGGGTATATTAGCTCTGACTGTTTTGTATGTGGCATCTCTAACAAACATTCGAGAACCTGTCATGCAGTATTAAGAAATAAAGAACTCTGTTTCATCAACAAAGGTCTGATCTTTTGCTGCTAAGTGCAGAAGCCTCACAGATTGTTAGAGATCTGTGTTTGGGACTTGGCCGTGCCTGACCATGTCAGATGACGGTACTATTCCCGTAACCAAAGAAGAGCCGGTGACCCCAGCGGATCAGGGAGCCGGAGCAGGAGGCGGAGGTGGGGAGCCCGAGAAACCAGTGACCACAGCCCAAGGGGCTTACTATCTCCCGCGACCGGCCCCGCAACCTCCTTTCACCCCGAAGTACTCATGGGCCTCGTTCGGATGTGGGTCAGTCGACTCGTGGGTGCATGATCGGAAGGGGTTACGCGTCTCGGTCCCTGGGGACCGTACTGAGATAAGTCACCCAAGCCTCTTGGAGGACGAGAGGGAATATCTCGGGGGCGACTGGCGGTTCCCAATGGATGAAGAGCGAGGTGCACCCTACGGGGGCGACCTGATGGTAGACGATTCAAGCCGCGCCCTGGACCGGAGAATGGGAGAAATGCGGCTTCAATTGACCACAGAGCTGAGAGAGGTGGTGATGGATATGCAGTACCAGCTCCGAGATGCCTTAGCCGCACTACAGGTACTCGGGCAGCAACCAGGGGGGGCGCAGGGGCAGGTTGTCAGAATCTGCTGATTGAGACAAAGTATTTCTATTGCTTGCTGCTATGATTTCTGTCTTGCTGCTATGCTTCCTATTGCCATGTATGCTCCTATGAATGTTTCTATAACACCTGCCATGTAGTTGCCCCCTCTCCCATGTAAACCCTCACTTTGGCCAGTATGTACGTAGTCTATATGACCCCAGGTTTATGACCCTGACCAGGCCTGGTTTGTGTAACTGTCAGGCCGGGAGGATGACAACTTCAAAGTATGGGAACAATGGGCCTCTCACACTCCTGCCTCCGCATTCCATTCATTCCGGCTGGGACTGCAAGGGAGGACAAGTCCCATCTCTTATCAACGTGCGAAAGCCTCGAGGCCAGCGATTGTTATGTGAAATGGTAACATCTAAGGGGTCTGGTTTGGGAGAGGAAATTTACAACTTAACACCTCACTTTCTTTCCTGTGGGAAGCAAACGGCCAGAGACCCTTTTTGCCCACCGTTTTTCCCCTTTAGTGATTGGCTACCTATGGGTAATTCAAACTGTCTGGAAAGGTATAATAGACCTGCTTCTGTCATATGCGTTATCTCTGACAATAATCCGAGAAGCTGTACCAATGTAGAGATTGGAAATAAAGAACTGTGTTTCATCAACAAAGATCTGATCCTTGACTACTTTGAGCAGAAGTCTCACAGATTGTCAGAGATCTGTGACTGGGACTTGGCCGTTCCTGACCATGTCAGACGACGGTACTATTCGCATCCCTACTACTGCCGAAGACCCGCCGGCCACCCCTGGGGATCAGGGGGCCGGTGGTGGAGGCGGCGGAGGGGAGCCCGAAGTACCAGTGACTACGATTCAAGGGGCTCACTACATCCCGCGCCCACCTCCTCTTCAGAGCGTGACCCCGAGGTACTCATGGAGCAATTTCGGTCGCGGGACCGTAGACTCCTGGGTGCACGATCGGAAAGGGGCACGGGTTTCGTTCCAGGGGGATCACCTCGACCGCGGGAAGCCGAGTTTCCTGGGAGACGAACACGAGACGACCTACGGAGGCGACTCGCGTCTCCCGTCCCTGGAAGGAGAGAGAATGGGACCGTACGGGCCCGATCCCTACAGAGAAGACGAGACTCAAGCCCTCGACCGGATGATGGGAGATTTGCGGTTCCAGCTTACTACCGAGTTGCGAGAGCTAGCCCTCGATCTCCAGTATCAGTTCCGGGACGCCCTCATGGCTATGCAAGTGGCTCAGGCAGCACCAGCCGGGGGAGGACCTCCCGCGGTCGGAGTCCAGCAACCGGTGGTGCCTCCCGGAGGAGTCCCCGCACAAGTGCCGCCGCAAGTGCCGCCGCAAGTGCCGCCGCAGGTCCCCCCGGCCGTTCCCCGCCAGGTGCCCGCACCCATACCTGCACCGGTCCCAGTGCCGGCAGGGCCGGTGGTTCGCCTGGCCCCCGCCGATCCGTTGACGGCTACTTTCGATGGGGACCCCGAGAAGTTGCGGTTCTTCCTGCTAGAGATCGAGCGGTTCCTAGACACCTGGGGACATCTCTACCCCACCGAGAGGGACCGGATTGGCTACATCGGGTCCAAGCTGAAGGACACCGCCAGCGATTGGTACGTGAGCCTGCACAACGCCCCCGGGCCTGAATTGCGTTCGCTGAACAACTTCATGTGGGCCCTCCGACACCACTACGAGGACCCCTTGGGAGAAGAAAAAGCCCGGAACCAACTGCGGAGGTTGACCCAAGGGCGGTCCTCGGTGAGGGACTACACCGATAAGTTCCGGCGCATCTCAGCCAAGATTCGCGACTGGACGCAAGACCTACTCATGGAAAAATATCGAGAGGGCTTAAGTTACGAGGTGTATGAGGCGGTGCTGCGGGCGGGAAGACCCGGATTGTTGGCCGCTTGGATGAGGGCGGCCGCGGATGTGGAAGAACGCTTCACCCTCATTAAGATGGGAGCTTCATCGACGACTCAAGGCAAAGCAGCGCAGAAGGCAAAACCCAAGCCCAACCTGCAAGAGATTCGGGACGCCCGCTTCAAGCAGGGGCTCTGCATGAGATGCGGGGAGAGTGGTCACTTCGCCTCGGCGTGTCCTAGAGGAGGGGGAAAAGTTCCGAAGACCTCCACCCCAGTGACCGGAAGCACCCCCAGCAGAGGAAAGACCCCGTTCAAACCCCGGGCTCTACAGCTGGAAGGGGCAGCGAGCAAGCAGGGTGAGCTGGAGCTGACAGAAGCACAGATGTCAGGAAACTCCAATGGCCTGCAGTGAGCGGCGCAGAACTGCAGGTCCCCAGCCATAACGCACCATCTCCGGTGAGCATCCCTGGCCCCTTGTTGTATATGGTAGTGACTGTAATAACCCCTGGGACCGGGACCCATGTCCGAGTCCGAGCCCTAATTGACTCCGGGTGCGCCCGGGACTTGATTAGCCCTTTAGTAGTGGAAGGGCTGGGACCCAAGGTCACCCCGTTGGGGGAGCCACTCAAGTTCACGCAAATGGACGGTTCGGAAATGAAGGAGGCGTGTGTGGCAGAGACCGAGGGACTAATTGTGGGGATGGGGGAACATTGGGAAAAGAGAGCCTTCATCATCACTCCCAACACCCAATTCCCCATGGTGCTGGGGAGCCCCTGGTTAAGCTCCCATGATCCCTATATCAAATGGAGCGAGGGGAAGATCTCCTGGGTGGACAAAAAGTGCCAAGGCCACAAATGGGACCCGGGGTGGGGACCAGGACCTCCAGTGCCTCTCCGGGCGGCGGCCCGCACCCTGGTGCCCGCGGTTGTCCCCCGGGAATATCGAGACTTAATGGGAGTGTTCAGTGAGACCGAAGCGGACGAACTACCCCCCCACAGGCTATCGGATTGTGCCATAGAGCTGATCCCAGGCGAGAAACTTCCCAAGGGAAAACTTTACTCCATGAGTCCTCCGGAGTGGGAGGAACTGAGAAAGTTCCTAGACAAGAACTTGGAGCGCGGCTTCATCCGCCCTGCTAAATCCCCCTTCGCGGCCCCCGTTCTGTTTCGAAAAAAGAAAGACGGGGGGTTGCGCTTGTGCACGGACTACAGGGGACTAAATGCGGTGTCTGCTTCCAACGCCTACCCCCTCCCCCTCATTAAAGACTTGTTAACAAAGGCGGCCAAGGGAAAAATATTCACTAAGTTGGACCTCCGAGATGCATATTTCCGGGTGCGCATCAGGGAGGGGGATGAGTTCAAGACTGCCTTTAATACACCGTTGGGACAGTTCGAATACCTGGTGATGCCGTTCGGTTTGAGTGGTGCGCCAGGGGTCTTTATGAGCTTAATAAATGAAGTGTTGCACAAGCATTTATTCAAGGGGGTGTTATGTTACTTAGATGATATCTTGATCTACTCTGCTGATAAGAAAGAACACGTGCAATTGGTCCGAGAAGTGCTCTCAACCCTGTTGAAAAATCAGTTATATGCAAAGTTGTCTAAATGTGAATTCCATCGAGATTCCGTAGATTTCCTAGGGTACCGCATTTCACAGAAGGGACTGGAGATGGACCCTGCCAAGGTAGAGGCAGTGGTCCAGTGGGAAGCCCCCCGAACGAGAAAGCAACTCCAAAGTCTGTTAGGATTTTGTAACTTTTACCGCACCTTCATAAAAGACTTTGCCACAGTTACCCTCCCGTTGACTGAGTTGCTAAAAACCAAAGGGAGGGGCCTGGAAGCGGGGAAGCCCGGGGAGAGAATTGCCTGGACTGGAGAATGCCAGAAGGCGTTCGAGACTCTTAAGACTCTTTTCACCTCAGAGCCCATTTTGGCTCACCCCGATGAGACCAAGGAATTTGTAGTTCATGTAGACGCTTCAGATGTGGCCGGGGGGGGGCCATCCTACAGCAAGGGCCGGATGGAAAGCTGCACCCTCTCGCCTACATTTCGAAATAATTTAATGAAACAGAAAGGAATTGGTCAGTTTGGGATAAAGAAGCCGCAGCCATCCGACTGGCCCTCACTACTTGGCGGCATTGGTTGGAGGGAGCGCAGACCCCTTTTGAGATTTGGACAGACCACAAAAACCTAGAAGCGCTGCGCACCCAGAGGTCCCTAAATGCGAAGCAGCTCCGCTGGGCAGATTTTTTCTCAAAATTCAATTTTGTACTTAAGCACTTCCCTGGAAGAGCCAACTCGTTAGCAGATGCACTCTCCCGATTGCCCCAGCACAAGAGTTTAAAAGAGGAGGTATTCGACTCCATGTTCTCCCCTCAGCAGCTGGGAGGTGCAGTGACCACCAGGAGTCAAAGTAAGCAGACAACGGTAGAGCCGGAGAAGAGCGACTGGGGGGGGGGGATTATTCCCCGGAAGAAATCGAGGAGTTTGAGACGTTAGCAGACTGCTCCCTCCGGGAGAATAAATGCTGGTACCATGGGGATAAACTGGTGGTGCCCCAAAGCAAAAGAAAAGACATATTGCTAACCTGCCATTCCTCTAAATTAGCGGGGCATTTTGGATTTCTAAAGACGCTTAACTTAATTCAGAGGCAGTTCTGGTGGCCGCGCATGCGCAGGGATGTCTCAGACTTTGTATCTGCTTGCCAGACCTGTTTGATGTGCAAAAGGAGGGGGGGGAAGTCCCGGGACTATTACACCCGCTGCCCACCCCCTCTCGCCCTTGGGAGGCGATAGCTATGGACTTTATTACCATCCTGCCACCCTCGAAGGGAAAGACTGTAATTTGGGTGGTGGTAGACATGTTTTCTAAACAAGCCCACTTCACTCCCTTCAAGCAGCTGCCTATGGCAAAGGGAATGGCCAAGGCTTTCTTCAACCACGTGATTAAGCTATGCGCTTTCCCCAAACGTGTGGTATCCGATAGGGGCAGTCAGTTCATTGCTAACTTCTGGCAGGAGCTCCTGAAATTCATGGACATTGAGCCAGCCCTGAGTTCTGGTTACCATCCAGAGACCGATGGGCAGTCCGAACGAACTAATCAAATTTTGGAGCAATTTCTAAGGTGCTATACTAACTATCACCAGGACAACTGGGTGGAGTTGCTACCATTTGCTGAATATAGTTATAACAATGCAGTGCATTCCTCTACTGGCGTTTCTCCGTTCATGGCTGTAGGAGGTTTTGAAGGAAAACCACTGCCCACAATTGAAGATGCATCAAATGCTCCCCCCACAGACTTTAAGCGATGGTGGGCAACCCTGCAAGAATCGTGGCCCCTGATAGCAAAAACCCTGGACCAGGCAAAAGAGGACTACAAGAAATATGCAGACCGTGGCCGAGCTGAGGGCTGGGACCTGCAGCCTGGGGACTCTGTTTACCTATCCACAAAGAACATACATGGCTTGCAACCCAGTAGGAAATTAGGGTGGAAATTTGTGGGCCCTTACAAGGTGTTGCATAAAATCTCTGATGTGTCTTTTGAACTGGAATTGCCCAAATCACTGAGTTCTGTGCACCCTGTTTTTCATTTCAGCTTGCTGAAGAAGAATCCTGGGCCGAATGCATGGCATCCAGTTCCTCCGACTCCTCCTCCACTGATGAAGGGGGAGGCACCACATTTTGAAATATCTGAAATTCTTGATTCTAAACTTCGTAGGGGCCAATTATATTATTTAGTTAGATGGCTTGACTTTGGCCCAGAACAAAACGAGTGGGTTCGTTCTGAACATGTGCATGCTCCTAAATTAGTTAAAGCTTTTCATAAAAGGTTCGCGGACAAACCCAGGTAGATTTATTTTCGGGGTGCCAGTGTGTCAGAATCTGCTGATTCAGACAAAGTATTTCTATTGCTTGCTGCTATGATTTCTGTCTTGCTGCTATGCTTCCTATTGCCATGTATGCTCCTATGAATGTTTCTATAACACCTGCCATGTAGTTGCCCCCTCCCCCATGTAAACCCTCACTTTGGCCAGTATGTACGTAGTCTATATGACCCCAGGTTTATGACCCTGACCAGGCCTGGTTTGTGTAACTGTCAGGCCAGGAGGATAACAACTTCAAAGTATGGGAACAATGGGCCTCTCACACTCCTGCCTCCGCATTCCATTCATTCCGGCTGGGACTGCAAGGGAGGACAAGTCCCATCTCTTATCAATGTGCGAAAGCCTCGAGGCCAGCGATTGTTATGTGAAATGGTAACATCTAAGGGGTCTGGTTTGGGAGAGGAAATTTACAACTTAACACCTCACTTTCTTTCCTGTGGGAAGCAAACGGCCAGAGACCCTTTTTGCCCACCGTTTTTCCCCTTTAGTGATTGGCTACCTATGGGTAATTCAAACTGTCTGAAAAGGTATAATAGACCTGCTTCTGTCATATGCGTTATCTCTGACAATAATCCGAGAAGCTGTACCAGTGTAGAGATTGGAAATAAAGAACTGTGTTTCATCAACAAAGATCTGATCCTTGACTACTTTGAGCAGAAGTCTCACACAGGTGTGCCGGCCGGTGGAGCACCTCCGCAACAGGTCCCAACTGGGGGAGTCCCCGCCGGGGGCACCCCGCAGCCAGCCCCGGCCCCAGCCCCAGCTCCTGCACCGGTAGAGCATATGATTTACCAGGCCCCAAACGACCCCTTGACGGCTACCTTCGATGGCGACCCAGAGAAGCTCCGGTTTTTCATCATCGAGATCGAGAGGTTCCTGGAAGCGTGGGGGCATCTTTACCCTACCGAGCGGGATCGAGTGGGCTATATCGGATCCAAACTATGAGACACCGCTAGTGACTGGTACGTGAGTCTGCATAACCCTCCGGGGCCCAAGCTGCGGTCTGTGAATAATTTCATGTGGGCCCTCCGGCAACACTATGAGGACCCCCTTGGGGAGGAGAAGGCGCGAAACCAACTGCGGAAGTTGGCACAGGGGAGGTCCTCCGTGAGGGAATACACCGACTGGTTCCGGCGCATCGCGGCAAAAGTGCAAGGCTGGTCCCAAGACCTTTTCATCGAAAAGTATCGAGAAGGTCTGAACCCCGAAATTTACGAGACTATTTTAAGGGGTGGGAGGCCTGGATCACTGGTGGCATGGATGAGGGCAGCTGCCGACGTGGAAGAGCGATTCACCCTGATCAAGTTGGGGATCGCGGCGACAGCCCAAGCTAAAGCCACCCAAAAGATGAAAGGGAAGCCGAGTGTCCAGGAGATACGAGACAACTGCTTCAAGCAAGGGCTCTGCATGAGATGTGGGGAGAGTGGCCACTTTGCATCTGCTTGCCCTCGTGGCAGCGGGAAAGTTCCCAAGACCTCAACCCCCATGAGTGGAAGCACCTCGAGCTGTGGCAAGACCTCGTTCAAACCCTGGGCACTACAACTGGAAGGGGCAGCGAGCGAGCAAGGAGAGCTGGAGCTGACTGAAGCGCAGATGCCAGGAAACTCCAACGACCTGCAGTAGATGGCGCAAAGCTGCAGGTCCCAGTCCCCGACGCACCATCTCCGGTGAGCATCCCCGGCCCCTTACTTTACATGGTAGTGACTGTAATAGCCCCCGGCACAGGGACCCACGTAAGGGTCCGTCCTTGATCGACTCAGGGTGTGCTAGAGACTTGATAAGCCCTTTGGTGGTGGATGGGCTGGCACCAAAAGTCACCCCTTTAGGGGAGCCACTTACTTTCATGCAGATGGACGGTTCTGAGATGAAGGAGGCGTGTGTGGCAGAAACTGAACTGTTAATAGTAGGGACGGGAGAGCACTGGGAGAGGAGGGCTTTTGTTATTACTCCCAATACCCAGTTCCCCATGGTATTAGGAAGCCTGTGGCTGAGCTCACATGACCCCTACGTAAAGTGGAGTGAGGGGAAGATCTCGTGGGTGGATGAAAAGTGTAACTCCCACAAATGGGATCCAGAATGGGGACCGGGACCCCCTGCCCCTATCTGAGCAGCCGCCCTCTCTTTAACGCCCTCCCAGGTCCCCAGAGAATACCGTGACTTAATTGAAGTATTCAGTGAAACGGAGGAGGATGAGTTGCCCCCTCACCGCCTGTCAGACTGTGCCATTGAACTACTCCCAGGGGAAAAACTGCGGAAAGGTAAATTATATTCCATGAGTCCAGCTGAACGGGAGGAGCTGAGAAAGTTCCTAGACAAGAACTTGGAGCAGGGTTTCATCCGCCCCGCCAAATCCCCTTTTGCAGCCCCAGTGTTGTTTCAGAAAAAGAAAGACGGGGGCTTACGGTTATGCACTGACTACCGGGGCTTGAATGCTGTATCCGCTTCGAATGCTTACCCCCTCCCGCTCATCAAAGACTTGCTGGCAGAAGCCGCAAAAGGAAAAGTGTTCACCAAATTGGACTTGCAGGATGCTTATTTTCGGGTGCGCATCAGGGAGGGGGATGAGTATAAGACTGTGTTCAACACACCTTTGGGGCAGTTTGAATACCTGGTGATGCCATTCGGCTTAAGTGGCGCTCTGGGGGTCTTTATGAGCTTAATTAATGAAGTGTTGCATAAGCATTTATTTAAAGGGGTGTTATGTTACTTAGATGATATCTTGATTTATTCTACTGATAAGGCGTCGCATGTAAAGCTAGTCAGGGAGGTGTTAGCCACATCGTTGAAAAATCTACTGTATGCTAAATTGTCTAAATGTGAGTTTAACCGGAACGAAGTAGACTTTTTGGGGTATCGCATTTCTCAGAAGGGGTTAGAGATGGATCCAGCTAAGGTGGAGGCAGTGGTGCACTGGGAGGCCCCCTGAACTAGGAAACAGCTACAGAGCCTCTTGGGGTTTTGAAACTTCTACCGTACTTTCCTTAAAGACTTTGCCACAGTCACCCTACCCCTAACTGAACTGTTGAAAACCAAGGGGAAGGGGCCAGAGGCAGGGAAGCCAGGAGAGAAAATAGCATGGTCCAAGGAATGCCAATGAGCATTCGAGACGTTAAAGAAATTGTTCACCTCGGAACCCATCCTCGCCCACCCGATGAGACCAAAGAATTCGTGATTCATGTAGATGCCTCTGATGTAGCCATGGGGGGAGCCATCCTACAAAAGGGGGATGACAATAAATTGCATCCCTTGGCGTACATCTCCAAAAAATTTAATGAGACGGAGAGGAATTGGTCGGTTTGGGACAAGGAGGCAGCGGCCATCCGACTAGCGCTAACCACATGGAGGCATTGGTTAGAAGGGGCGCAAATTCCGTTTGAGATCTGGACTGATCACAAAAACCTTGAGGCATTGCGCACGCAACGGTCCCTCAATGCAAAACAACTCCAGTGGGCCGATTTCTTTTCCAAATTTAACTTTGTCTTAAAACACTTCCCTGGGAAGGCAAATTCCTTAGCAGACGCCCTATCCAGGTTGCCCCAACACGAGAGCCAAAACGAAGAAGTGTTCGATTCCATGTTCTCACAACAACAGTTGGGAGGGGCAGTCACTACCCAAAGTCAAAGTAAGAATGTAACTGTTGACTCATGGAGTGAGAGGTGTGCTGGGGACTATGCGAAAGAGGAGGCTGAAGAATTAGCGGGGATAGAGGAATGCTCCCTCTATAAGTGTTGGTATCATGGAACTAAATTAGTGGTGCCCCAGGCACGCCGTAGAGACATTTTAGTGGCTTGCCACTCTTCCAAGTTGGCTGGACATTTTGGATTTCTAAAGACTCTTAATTTGATACAACGACAGTTCTGGTGGCCGCGCATGCGCAAAGACGTCTCTGACTTTGTCACAGCATGTCAAGTGTGTCTAATGTGCAAACGGAGGGGGGGAAAGACTCCTGGACTATTGCACCCCCTGCCTACCCCCTCCAGGCCGTGGGAGGCGGTATCTATGGACTTTATAACTAACCTGCCACCCTCTAAAGGAAAAACGGTTATTTGGGTGGTAGTGGACATGTTTTCAAAGCAGGCTCACTTTGCCCCATTCAAACAATTGCCGACGGCAAAAGGTCTAGCAAAAACGTTCTTTAATCACGTGATCAAATTACATGCTTTCCCCAAGCGCGTGGTATCCGACCGGGGAAGTCAATTCATTGCCAACTTCTGGCGGGAGCTTCTGAAGATGATGGACATTGAGCCTGCCATGAGTTCGGGTTACCATCCAGAGACCGATGGACAGTCCAAACGAATTAATCAAATATTGGAGCAGTTTTTAAGGTGCTATACTAACTACAATCAAGACAATTGGGTAGAGCTGTTGCCTTTTGCAGAGTACAGTTACAACAATGCAGTGCATTCCTCTACTGGTGTGTCACCTTTTATGGCAGTGGGGGGGTTTGAGGGGAAACCTCTACCTACAATCAATGACTCAGGTGAAACCCCCCTCTCTGATTTCACCCAATGGTGGGCCAATCTACAAAAATCGTGGCCCCTGATTGCTAAGACTTTGGATAAGGCAAAAGAGGACTATAAAAAATATGCAGACCGAGGGCGTGCTGAGGGATGGGACCTTCAACCAGGGGACTCAGTGTACCTATCCACAAAAAACATCCATGGACTCCAACCCAGCAGGAAATTGGGATGGAAATATGTTGGACCTTACAAGGTGTTGCGCAAAATCTCTGATGTGTCTTTTGAACTTGAACTGCCTAAATCACTGAGCTCTGTGCATCCTGTTTTTCATTTCAGCCTGCTGAAGAAGAATCCTGGGCCGAATGCATGGCACCCAACTCCTCCGATTCCTCATCCACTGATGAAGGAGGGGGCACCTCACTTTGAAATCTCTGGAATTCTAGATTCAAAAATGCGTAGGGGCCGCTTGCTGTATTTAGTAAAGTGGGTAGACTTTGGCCCTGAACTAAATGAATGGGTTTTTTCTGAAAATGTTCATGCTCCCAAACTAGTTAAGGCTTTTCATAAATGTTTTCCTGGTAAGCCGGGGTAGAATGTATTATGAAGAGGGCATGGTGTCATGATCCTATGATCCTAACAAGGTTTTCATTGTGCTTTCTGTAACTTGCTATCGCTGAGCTAAAAGTGTAACCATTGCTATCTCTTTCAAGCTGTCTCCTGTTTCACCCCCACCCGTTTATTGCTCTGAGTTATATTGCTTTTTGAGGGTCTGGTCAGTGTAACCATTTCATCCGGGAGAGTGGCGACCCCGCATACTTGCACGTCACCAAAAGAACAAATGGCCTTTCCTCCCATGCATTCCCTCCTCCTTCATCTCCAGAGAGACAGGACTTTCTTATCGCTATGTGAAGACCTTGAAAGGCCACGGCAACTACTTTGTTATGTATATGCCTAGCACATCTGAAGCGCCCAGTTCAGAGGGGAAAATTTTATAACTTTCACACTTCACCTTTCCTGTGGGAAGTAAAATGGCTAAGATCTTTTAACCGCGCTTTTTCCCTTTTTTGTGATTGGTTGAATGTCGGGGTTTCAAACTGTACTGGAGGGTATATTAGCTCTGACTGTTTTGTATGTGGCATCTCTAACAAACATTCGAGAACCTGTCATGCAGTATTAAGAAATAAAGAACTCTGTTTCATCAACAAAGGTCTGATCTTTTGCTGCTAAGTGCAGAAGCCTCACACCAGGGATACTGTCATGAAAAACAGGGGGGGGGGTGCTCACCAATTGTGGCATGGGCTGCTCTCAGACCTGCTGGTTTGCACCCTTTACAGCAGGTCCTGGCCTTTTCCCGCTGGCTGGGGAGTTTCTTCTCCACTGGAGGATGAGGCTCTCGATGGCATCCCGAGCTGAAAGGCCCTCAGCATCTTTGGGTGGCCTGCTCCTTCCTTGGCTGGTGTAGTAATCACTGACAGACTGGGTCCCTTGGTGGGAGTTGTAGGCGCCCAGCCAGGCAGGAAGCCGCGTAGTGCCCAGCCTCTCCACAATGGAGACACAGACCTTGCTTCATGCATAGGTCCCACATCAGCTCCTTCAGCTTGGGTCGAGGAGTCAATTTCCCAGCAGCAACAGGGGTTTGGGGGAATCCTTGGAGTTATGCATCTGGATGAGTTGGAACCAGCTTTCAGGATCACCCGGCCTCCCTCACCCAGGCTGCCAATGAGATTGGGTTTACATTCCTTAGCACTGTCTCTAGGATGTTATGGTTCAGCCCCAGGCAGTACTGCTCCACGAACACTGCTTCTGCTCACCCCTGGATCTTGGCTGCATACATCTTAAACTTGTCTGAGTACTTACGCACCGACCTGTTACCTTGATTCAAGGCTCAGAGGTAATTACACACTTTTCTACCTCCACCTGGTCATCATACTGGTGTCAGTTAACTGCCATGAATTCTTTTCAATAACTGTATGACTGCTACAAGATGTATTTACATGGTCTCTGAAAAGGTCACAGGCTTACATATATTTTTCCCCAAAGTTTGGTGACAGGTCCCGCCCGGTAGTTCGTAACGGGCCAGGACCCCCTCCTCTGGAATGTGTGCTTCGCTTGCTTGCCTGCCTGCTTGCTTGCCTCGCTTGCACATGTTCTAGCTCAATTACTTGCTTCCCTGGTGTTATCTCTTGTGTCCCATCCTTGAACAGGAGTGCCTCCTATTTTGTGTGAGCCAAACTCACTGGTGTTAAGTATTCCTTTTCTTTATGTCTTGGGAACTTAGCTTTTAGAAATGTTCAACATCATTATTTTCTGAGAACTCCTTTTCCCACGTTTTCTATGGGAACTTCAGGTCAGTATATTTGAGCGCCTAAAATCCTGTCTAGTGATTGGTAGACAGCTCTTAAGCCATATTTCATATCCAGTATTTCAATACATGTAATCCCTATGCACAGCATTACTAACAGGAAAAGTGTTTGACTACAATGATTTTTTCTACAAATAAAGGACTTACTGCTAAAGGAGACCTGTTGTGGACTATATCTATTGGGACATTCTCACAACTGGCATCTCAGGGCCCACATAAATGCTTGAATCTCGTAGGGTTCAGGCTTGTGCAGGTTGTGCAAGCTCATGTACCAGTCGACAGCCCTCTCCCTCAGCCTCAAGCCAATGTAGTCGATGCGGTGGCCCTCAGTAGGGAAGAGATGGTCCCAGTTTTGCAGGAACTTCTGCACTTGTAGCACAAAGAAGGCCAGTTTATCTGGATCCCCATCGAAGGTAGCATCCAGGAGCTCCTTCGGATGCTCTAGCCCCAGGGGCCCCACCGGCACCCCTGAGATGGCTAGGATGGTCAGCACACCTCCCAGACATGGAGCAGGTACTGGAGAAGGGTGGTAACGCCAGGGCCCCCGGTTGTGCCAGAGGGGGCCCTGCCGAAGTTGCCGGACGTTGCATCTGAAATTCATGTTGAACTGCTGTGGCTACCACCCAGGGGATGTCGAGAAACATCTCGTTCATCTCATCTCACATCCTCTCTTGGTAAAGCTCCAGCTGCACTTGCATTCTCATCACAGCATCCTCAGTCAGCCCACTCGTTCCTGCAAAGACCCTACTGGGGTCCTGGTACATCGGGAAATCATAGCAGCTGGGTCTCACCGGTCTGGGAGTAGTCACCCATGACTCTCACATCTCTGTCGAGAAATTGGCTCGGGAATATGGGTTCCAGTACAGCCTCTCGTAGGTGATGCCCACTGTACTCATAGTGGGGGTTAAGATCTCCTTGGTTGAAACCAGGATCTCCTCAGTGGTAGTTACAGGAACTACTGTCACCTTCATCGCCCATGGTAGAGGTACGGGGTCAGAGGAAAAAGGGATTCCTGACACTCTGTCAGAGTCCCACAGCAATCAGTCCCAACAACGGTCCTTAATCAGGACTCAGTTTATTGAGATCAAGAAAGGCAGGTCATCTGTACACACTTTGTGTCAGGAATGAGTCTCCAGGTGGGAGCTGGGAAGTTATACAGAATTCAAAAGACACCTCAGGATGGAATGAAGCCAATCACAAATAAGCAAGCAAGTGTGCCTAAAATAATGACTATAGGTTCCCAAGGGAATAGGAGCATCCAGGCACCAAGATCTGACACAGGCAGGCATAGAGATAAGACAGAGAACAAGAATTGACAGTTAAAATACCAAGAGACATCTGTCTTCAATACAGGCTTCACCCAACCTCCATCACCCAACCCACATTCAACATGGCAGCATAGCTGACAGCAGGGTCATTTTGTAAAAAAAAAGAGGTGCAGGAGCTCATTAGCATAACTTATTTGCATATTTGCACCGGAAGTGTGTCAGAAGGCAACACCCACTGCTCAGGCTCCACCCCAAAAATCTCCAGGTATTTCCCAGCTCAGAGCTGGTGAACCAGCTTTACACTTTAACTAAAAACACTTGAGGTTTCCTTTGCTCTTGCAGGGAAGCTACCCTACAACAAGCATAAAAATACAGATCAAGTTAGTATGTGTTTGCTTTTTTCCACAGCATATCACCATGTGTGCCCACTCCTGAGCTTGTTACTCCCAGAACAGTGTTCCTGCGCACTCCTGCTCAAAATGACCCCTGGCTGACAGTATGTCGAAAATAACAGGAGTTTTTTTGTTGGCAAATGATGTTAAATATATATAAGCATTTTATACACTATTATTAGAAATGAGAATGCAGGATTAAATAGTAAAACCTGCTTATGATTAAATAGGAAGAAGAAGAAGAGATTGGATTTATACCCCACCCTTCACTCCCCAAGGGAGTCTCAGAGCGGCTTACAAACTCCTTTCCCTTCCCCTCCCCACAACAGACACCCTGTGAGGTAGGTGGGGCTGAGAGAGCTCTTTCCCAAGCTGTCCTTGAGGGAACAGCTGGTACAGAGCTATGGCTTGCCCAAGGTCATCCAGCCAGGTGCAAGTGGAGGAGTGGGGAATCAAACCCGGTTCTCCCAGATTAGAGTCCACGCACTTAACCACTACACCAAACTGGCTCAGGCACAAAATATAGGGTGTAATATTCAATTAGAGTAATGGTTGAGTGTATGGAAAACAAATATAAAATTTACAAAATGTATGGCGTTTAAAGAGAATATTTATAAAATGTTTTATAGGTGGTATAGGACACCCGAGAACTTAGCAAGGTGGTATCCAAATATGTCGAATGAATGTTGGAAGTGTAAACAAACTGTTGGTTCCTTTTTTCACATGTGGTGGACATGTAAATGTGTAAAAAAATACTGGACCTGGATTCATGAAATATCGCAAAATATGTTGCATTTGACTATACCATTTGTGCCAGAATTTTTTTTTTGTTGAATATGATTCCAGAAACTTTTAATAAATTAGATAAATATCTGATTATCCATTTAATGACTGCTGCTAGAATTCTTTATGCAAAGCACTGGAAAAGAGAAGAAGTTCCTTCTAAAGAGGAAATAATTTATAAACTATTGGAGACTGCAGAAATGGACAACTTAACATTGAAATTAGCAGATAAAAGAAGAAATCTTCAAAAATAACTGATCAAGGTTTTATGAATGGTTGGATGAACACTATAAAAATGAATCAACTCTAATTATATGCTCCTATAAAACGAAGATAAGCTGATTTGGTGAATTAGATATTGATTTTAGTAGAAATGTTAATGTGGATACATATAGTACGGACTTCATATCTGTTAGTATGTTTTTTATCTTTGTATGTTTTTTCTTATTTTTTCTTTTTCTTTTCTTTGCTTTTGTCTAGTTTACTTCAATAACAGCCATAAAGAAAGAGATCTTTACAACCCTCTTGAGAAATGGTATCCCTTTTTACAAAAACTTGACATAGATAAGGTTCAACAGATTGGTATTAAACAAGGGCCACTTTATTAACTATTTAAACAGAACATGCAGCAACGGGCAAACTAAGCAAGCTCTGGAATAGGCAAGGCAGGCATCAATCCCAGACACAGCCTCCTTGCCCTTGAAATGGGCAGGTAACCTAGCCCCAGTCTTGAGCCACTCAGATTCTGGCTCGTAACCGGCGGCCTGGCATACTGGCGTCCCCTCCCAGGGGCGCCTACCCCTGAGGCTGCACAGACCTTCAGGGAGGAGCCTAGTCTGAGAGGGTCCCATAGGCGATCACCATTCACCTCCCCAGACCGCAAGGCCCTAGGGTGGTTCCTGATGACCTCCTGTTCCCAATCGGGATATGCCGTGAGGCACTCACTGATTCCATTTTCTTGCTTGCACAAACCTGCCACATGCAAAGCCAAGCCTCTGCTTTGGCCTTTGCTACCCCACACGGCAACCGAGTGCCATCCGAATCCCGTGCTGCAAGTCCTCTAAAAATATCCCATTGCCCTTGTCTGAGAGGTGCACCCCGTCGGGGCGATACAGGTCAGGGAACTCGACCCGTATGTTAGGGTGCGGCAAAAAGAGACCCAACCCGGACTCCATGGCCATGCGAAGTTGGCTATTAGCATTACGCCTAGCCCTGTCCATACACCTGGGGTCACCAGCATGCCTCCATACCCAGCGGGGGAGCATGGCTGACCACACTATCTGCACCCCAGGCCACCTTGACCTTATCAGCACAAGATCGGCCCTGGCCTGCAGCACAGGGGCCACACCCTTGATCAGCCCCAAATCATTGCCCCCCAGGTGTATGACTAAAACATGAGGGGGAGGACCGTGCCTCTCCTCAAACAATAATGGGAGGAGTGTCGGCCATCTCATGCCCCTCCTCCCCACCACTCCACTGTCGCCATTTCGCTGAAGCCGAGCTGGGAGTCGACAGACGTCCGCCTCGCCTGATGAGCTGCCCAAAAGACCATGCTGTGGCCGCAGACTATGACCCTTTGTCTCGTCTCACGGCTCGCAGCACCTGTAAAAGGAACTTAATTAACCATAACCCAATTGAAGCCAGTAAAACTTACACTGTACACTGCCTAACACAGTTGTGACACGGGAATAGGCCACGCCTGCTGTAACCTGCTGCAGCCCTGAAGGACAGAAACTGCTAACCTGCCTTCAGGTAAGCTCTCCTGGTGGAAGGGGCAAGGCCAAACTCATTGCCCTATCGGCCTCAGCCCTCCAATCTCCCACACCTCGTCGGGCATCCGTGCCGGGAGCAGGTCTGCTTCCAGGGCCAGCTGACGGAACCTCTCCATCTGTTTACGAGAGAGAGCATCAGCGACCCCATTATCAACCCCCGGGATGTGTCTAGCTCTAAACAAAATGTTAAGCTTGAGACACTGCAACGTGAAAGCCCGCACCAAAGCCATAACCCTGGGGGATTTTGACGTAAGGGTGTTGATGACATGTACCGTGGATTGGTTATCACACCAGAAATGGACCGTCCGATTAGTTAGCTCAGTGGACCAGATCCAAACTGCTGCTACAATTGGAAAAAATTCCAGGAAGGTGAGGTCTCTGACCCACCCAGCCCGAAACCAATCTGATGGCCAATCCCCGGCACACCAATGACCCCTGAAGTATACTTCGTAACCTGAAGAGCCGGCTGCATCTGAAGCAATATGCAGCTCGGTCTCGATCAGGAGGTCTTCACGCCAAAGAGAAACCCCATTGTATGAATCCAGGAACTGTTCCCATACAAAGAGGTCCTCCTTAATCCCCCGGCTGACTCTAGTCCTATGGCGTGGAAGATGGAGGCCCTTCATCGAGTCACAAAGCCTCCTCAGAAATGCACGGCCAGGCACCACAACCTTGCATGCAAAGTTGAGGTGGCCAACCAACTGCTGTAACTCTAACAGAGTCACCTTCGAGAGGGACTGTACAAATGCAACCCGCTCCCTCAAAGCCTCCAACTTTTCCTGGGGCAACCTACAGCATAAATTAACTGTATCTATCTCAATCCCCAAAAACGTTAGTATGGATGCAGGGCCCTCAGTCTTCTCTGGAGCGAGAGGAATGCCAAGTTCCTCTGCCAGATAGACAAAACTGGAAAGTAAAAATTTACACTGCCCTGAATCCTTCCTGCCTACAAAAAGGAAATTGTCGAGATAATGAGCGGTGCTACAGAGACCTGTCCTGACTCTTAAGGCCCATTCCAAAAAGGAACTGAACCTCTTGAAATCAGAACAGGACACCGAGCAGCCCATGGGCAGGGCCCGATCCATTTAAAATTTTCCTTCAAAGGCAAATCCAAAATCCTCCGGGTGCACAGGAAGGAGGCGGAAGGCAGACTTGATGTCACACTTTGCCAAATCCACCCCTTCCCCACAGAGGCAAACTACCCGCATGGCCTGGTCAAAGGACATATACTTAACTGAACACAATTCACTTGGAATGGCATCATTCACCGACTCCCCACGGGGGTAGGACAGGTGATGAATAAGGCGAAACTCACCCGGTGCCTTCTTAGGCACAACTCCCAACGGGGAAACTCTCAGATTGACTACAGGCGGATAATCAAATGGGGCCAAAACCCAACCCTCCTTGCACGCCTTAGCTATTTTCTCTCGAACTATGGCTTCCATACCCACAACTGACTTTAAATTAGAAGCTAAGTAAGGAGCCCTTATCCCCTGGTAAGGTATACGAAAACCAAACAAAAAGCCCTCCAAGAGATAACTTCTATCACCCACCCTCGGGTAACTGCGCAACCAGCGTCTTAGCACCCCCAATTTAATTGGGCTGGGTCCCTTTATCAGAAGGGGGGTTGAAGTTCGACCCACCCCCAGGGCGCTTACTACCCTTTCCTCCGCCCTGGCCTTTGGGCCGTGGGCAGCTGGATAAGGCATGGGACCCGGCACACAGGGGGCACTCATGCTGGAAAGAACAGGCCTTTCAGCCACAGGTCCCCTGGGAAGAAAATTCCCAGCAAAGCAGGCATCGTTGAACCGCCTGCCCCACCATTGGGTGGGAACCTGGCTGCACATGCACCCTCTTTATCAAGTGGCCGCTGTGTGACTGTTCACCCCAGGCAGACCTTGTCGGCAACATAATCTGAAGCCACAGTTTGGGACATATTTTGTCCCAGCGCATGGCAGGGTTGATAGCAGCCCGCATCCTGAACTCCTCATCGTATTGCGACTAGGCCGGGCTAGGAAAGTCCGTGAAGGCCTTATAAATGATGTCCAAATACTGGAACATCGCAGAAGCCCTCCAAGGCTGGTGACGCACGATGACAGCTGCATAGATCAGATACCCGGGGAACCAGTTTGCCCATGTTCTATCTACCACTCGACGCTTTAAGCGTTCCTTTTCCCTATCGTCTAAGTTGTCCCTGTCTTTCTTCTCCATCTCCCGATAGAGCAAGCTAAATAAATCAACAAACTCTCCCTTGAGAATCTTTTCCTTAGTGGCGATAGAAAGATGATCGCCCAAGGGCAAGTCTGAATTGCCGCTTGGCACAGCCCCTGCAGAGACAGTATCGTATGCTGGTCCACCCAAATATGGATAGCCCATGCCAGACTGGGGAGAACTCCAGGCCGGCCAGGTTCCCTGAAGAACAGATGTTGAACTAGATGAGCATTGAGGCCAGCCCGAGAGTGGCATGGGAGAGGTGACAGAACCCTGACTGGATGAAGAATATTGAGGCCAACTAACGTGTGGCGTAGGAGGGACGACAGAACCCTGACCACCAGGGTCCCATGGCCACAGCGGCCCCTGACCGCCCAGCCCCACCTCCTTACCTCCTTGAGCCTGGGGAGCCGAATATAGAGCCACCTGTTGCTCCCCGGCACAAGGACCCGGCTGCCCAGACGTGGATCCTTCACCAAGGCCGGAAGCGTCCACGTCTCGTCTGTCTTCTAAAAATGCCAACCTTGCCAGGACCTGAGCTTGGAAAGAAATGTTAGAATTTTTTCCAACCGCAACACCCCCAACTGGCATACCCTGACCCTTCTCAAGCACTGCAAGCTGCTGTAAAATGGCTGTGTTCACTATGTCCTCATCATCTTCGTCATCTGAGGGCACAACCGGCGCCGGCCGCGCTGGAGGTTTCTTAGGTGCCGGCTGCTTGCCCTTGTGTTTGCCCTTTCCCTTTCCAGGCGCCATGTCTATGAACCTCTAGAAAACTTGGCGACAAGAGTGAATTAGTAGGAAGTATTGCAATTAAATCGAGTAAAATGAAAAATTAACAGCCTAGAAGAAAACCCCCCGCTCCAAATGGAGCCAAGACCAATCCCCAAAAGCTTTCAATATAAACCCCAGGGAGGCCTATTGAAATTTGCCCCTAAAATGGCTGCCGCCACCCTTAGACAAAATGGCTACTAAACATGAGGCAAAAAAGACCTCATTAAAATGGCCACTTTTAAAATCGGACCAATGGCACAGTATAGCAATCCTCAGTTGGTGGGACTGTAAGCCACCCAACAGAGGGAGAAAACTGCGGTCAGGCCAACCTGTACCAATAGCAGGGGCAAACTGCAGCCTAATGCCCACTACTGATGATCCACCTACCTCCAGTGACTCGATTGCCACTGAACCCTCGCCCTACTGCGAGGCTGAGCGAGACAGCCCGCATCGTGAGGGGTGGGGGGGGGCCCTGGGAGCCGAAAAGCATGGGGGGGCCCTGGGAGCCGCAAACACTCCGAAAGGTGTGGGGGGGAGTGCGATCGCGGTGCCTTAAAAACCGTTGGGGGGAGCACCAAAACTCCCACGCCCCGAGCCGCTACTCAACCTGCCCCAAGTAACTTTCCCGCTCACCCTAGGCCGTTCGCCCACCCAGTGCCGCCACCTCCGCGACCGCAAGCTGTTGGCCTCAACTGATCCCTGCCGGCCTCGAAGCATCAACAGCATCAGCGGGGGGGAAATAAAATGCTCTCCGACACCGCCTCAGCCTTTAACAGCTGTCAGGCTAAATAGAGGGGGGGGCCACCGAGCAGCCGGCTCCAAAAATCACCCCTGTGACAAGGGGAAGAAGGGGGGGGGTGCAGCGACCCGAGCCACCACTTCCCAGCCTGGGCGCTGAACAAGGAAAGCCACCCTCCAAAGAACGCAAGGGTGGGAGCAGGGGTTGGGCGTCGACTTAGCCGAGAACCGCGCCCAAGCCCCTCGTACATCGAAGCCCTGAGCCAAACTATCGGGGGAGGGGGGCAACACTATCGCCACCACCACAGCAGTTCAACTGGATCTGCCGCCGTCCCGATTTGCCGCTCCAAGAGCTCCCTGCCGCCGTAGCTGCTGCCTTGATTCCCCAGCCAGGCCGAAGAAGAGGAGCTCCAGACAGCGTGCTCGGTCAACAACGGACGAGCATGCCAGCGGACTGAAGAGAGTGGGAGCGGGGCAATGGCTGTCAAAGAGCAAGCCCTGCCTCCTGCTCCCTGTGGAACGCATGCAGCGTTCACTGTTGCTGCCTCGCGTCCTGCGAGGCGGCAAACCGGCTCCCTGAGCCACGGCGCTGCCGGGCAAAGGGGAGCCCATTATCCTTTGTCAGAGTAAAGCTCCGGCCTATACACTATGACTTGTTAATGTCTTTTTAGAACTAATGCCTTTTCTTGTGGCATTATGTTAAATTTATTTACCTATATTTTTATGTTTTTTATTTGTTAAGTGTTTTTTAGCCCACTAGTTATTCTCTGTATACTTACCATTGTTCTTGTTATGCCTTTTATAAATAAATAAATAAATAAATAAATAAAAAGTCAGTGAGAATTTAGAGCAGCCTCTTTGTCCCTTTTTGAGATGTGTTACAGCGACTCCAAGATGCATAGCTGGGGTAACTATCTATCGAAGCCAAAGCATCGCTCCACCCATTCAAACATAGGTTAAAGGTTATTTTTCCAACAAAGAAAGATGACTTACCTTATGAGCTCAGTCAAGATCAGCTTTACTCTCACTGGATGCAAGAAATAGATAAGAAATTACTCAGCTTTGGCCTAGCAAAGGATGATTTATTGAGACTTGGGAAAAGCGAATCCCTACCAATTATTAAGAAATGCATAGAAGATCTAGACTACTTCAGCTCAGTTACACAAGCCTGGAGAGTATGCTCCACCCAGTTCTTCAGCATCCTTCCAACTCCAACTATCCCAGCTTATACCAGATACTTAACAGTTCCTCATTACTGTAGAGCCTTTATGCTTGCACACTTGGACGCTGCCCCTTCAGCAGTCTTATACGGCAGATAGTGTAATCTGCCTTATTTAGATAGGCTTTGCCAATGTGATCTGAAAAAAGATGACTCCCTACCCCATGTGATATTGAAATGCCCTGTTATCGTGATTTATGGATTGCCCCTATTTTAACTAAATTTTCTTCTACAATAACATAAGAGAACATAGTCCCTTATTTGTTGGTAGATAGAAATCCAAGGATTATGTTGGCAGTGGCCAGATATTTCTCCATCATATTTTCCTTGGATCATTGGATCAAAGAAGCTTGAAAGAAAGGAAAGGAAAGTCATTTTTCCTACAGTCACCATTTTGCAAAATGGCGGATCTTTTTTCACTTTCTCATAGAATGCTCATATTGGTTTTGGGATTGATGCTCATATGTTCTTGGGTTGATAATTTTATTTATTTATTTATTTAATTCAATTTCTAGACCACTCTCCCCACACAGCAGGCTCATAAAACCAAACATACTATTTCTTTCATTGTAAAAACAAAATAAAGCATTCTTTTAAGGTTTGTATTATTTGGGGGGGAAGGATGAATCCGGACAAGCTGTTATTCTTTAATGTTTGTAATATTTGTACAAAATGTAGCAGGAGAATTGTGAAGGGGACAACTCCTAAAAGTACACAGATTATTTATTCTGCAGCATTAAATAACAGTAAACAAAATATTAGAGTCCTTGTTGATATTTGATATTGATGGTGCTTATGTGTTGATTAAACTCTCATTCTTAAATAAAGGTTACAATCCTAATACAAAAAGTAATTTGCTATACAACTATTTTACAGTTCTTTTAACTCTTGTAGAAAAGAAAACAAAGCTTTCTTGCACCTGCATGCTTTAGATGTACAAGTTTAGGCTTTGGAGCAAACTTCATCACAGCAATACAGGCCATATATAAAAAACCCAAAACAAGAGTAAGAGTGAATGGAGCAAACTCAAACTTTATCTTCCCAACAAGGGGTACCCGACAGGGGTGCCCTCTGTCCCCCTTAATATTTGCAATAGCAATAGAACCGCTGGCAGAAAAAATGAGAAACAATAAAGACTTTACAGGAATTCAAGTCGACGACACAGAACATAAAATATCGATGTACGCGGATGATGGGGTCTTATACATATAAAACCCACAAAGATCTCTCTCCAGCATCTTTGAAACAATCGATAAATTCGGGAAAATTTCAGGATTACACCTCAATGCAAACAAATCAGAAGCATACCCCATTGAGATACCAAAACAAACTCGAATAGAATTAAAACAACAATACAACTTCCAATGGGTGAAGTCCGAGTGGAGATACTTTGGGATTCAAATCCCAACAAATCTAAAAAAGCTGACCGAACATTACTTCCACAAACTACACAAAAACATACAAGAAAAGATCCGAGAATGGAACAAGCTGACTCTGGTTACAAATAATACAAAGCTTCATATTCTCCAGTTTTCTCTATTTTGGGCACTTCCTATTCAAATAAAAGAAAAAGACCTCAGCAAGTGGCAAAAAACAATGACAACCTTCCTCTGGAACTCAGCAAAATCAAGAGTTGACCACAGACACCTCACTAGACCGGTTTCAAGAGGTGGACTCGGGGTCCCCTCACTTCAAAGATACTATCAAGCAACAGCCATATCAAATATAGTATTTATGCTACAAGAAGAAAAACCAAATAAATGGATGGAAATAGAACAACATTACACACATCCTTTCACCTTGCAAGAAACAATATGGATGCCAAAAAAATAGACCCAAAAAGATAAATAACAATATCTTCCTGGAATCAAATCTAAAGACCTGGGATTTAAAACAACACACTCTAGTACCAACATTGTCCCCCCAAACAGTATACACACAACAACCATGGTTCCAACCAGGACAAGAAAAAGGAGCATTTAAAAAATTCACAGCAGCAGGGTTCAGCAAATTAACAGACCTGGTTAAAGGGGAAGTTTTACACAGTAAAAATGAATTTGAAGATAGAATGCAAGAACAAATATCCTGGCTAAAATACTACCAGCTAAAAAACATAACTGAATGGACGGCATTTCGAGACCAAAAACTCAATTTGAAATCATTTTAACCAAAACATCCAACCAACAAAAGGGATTACTATCAGCGGTATATAAAATGTTAGCGTCAACCGAAAAAGAACAGAAATTACACAATAAAACGGCATGGCACAAAGACTTACAACAAGAACTAACTTCTGGCCAATGAACAACAATATGGTTCCGGTCGCTGCGGCAGCGGGAGGTGTTTGCGCTATCTCGTGACACCTCTGTCTCTGAATTCTTTCTCCGTTTTGAGGGATTCGTTTAGAAACCTCGCTGGGGCTCTCGGAGGGTGTCCCAGGCATAGCCACGACACTTGGAGTCAGCTCTCGAGCGGCGGTTTGGAGTGACTATCAAGGAACGGCTGAAGCGGCGGAGGGAGACAAGACGGCTCGAGTTCTTCTGAGCCTTAGCAGCGACAGGAGAATCCGAAGAGGAACACCCATTACCTGTTTTCTTTTATTGCTGAACCTACAAACAGCGGAATTATACCTTTGTTTAGAATTTCACTTCGGCTTGGAAATATTGGATGTTTACAAATAGGACGCCAAGCAGACTGACGAGCGCAGGGGCGTGGTAGCGCCAATCACAGCGGCGGCTAAAAGCTTCGGTAGGCTTGGCTTGCCTGGATAAAAGGGTTAATTTGATTTGTTTCCTAACATTTTACCTACTTTAAACTGTTGAAAACTTGCTGCTGGAAGCATAAGATACCTTGACTTTAATAGCTCTTGACTCCAACAATCTCAGTCACTCTAGTATTGATTGGTAGGGTCTGGAGCTCTGCTGGAGCCTTGCTGAAGATGCAGGCTGAGCTAATGCGGTGGAGACTTGCTGGAGTTTGTTTGTGATGAACTCAAAGCTATTTTGTTGACGTGTCAGATAGAGGGAGAATTAACAGGCTTTGCTAGTAGCCGCACAAAGCGAGGAAGACTAAAACTTTCTGGTGAACGCTCTGCTTTGCGGGAAAGAACTTTGCTTGGTAAGGCGCTTAGCGGGGTTTAGGTGCAGCGGAGAGAAGTGGCGGCTGCAGGGCAGAACAGACAGACTCAGAAAAAAATGAAGATTTATGGGTAAACACTTTACTTTGCCTGCTGAAGAGCTACCCTTTTCTTAAGATTGGCTGACTCTGTTGGAACTGTGTTGGGACTGCCTTACCAGGTGATCATGTTGGGACTGTTGGTGACCGTGTTGGGACTGCCTTACCAGGAGGACACTGAACCTTAAGCATATTACTTCTACCTTACCTTATGTATTCCTTTTGATATTGCGTCTATTATTTACCTGAACTTAAAGGGTATAGACTTGCTGTGATAAATTAAGTTAAGACAAAATAGAGTAAGTAGATAGATAGATTGTAGTATAGGATAAGATAGATAGTATAAATAGTATAGGATAGATAGCTAGAGTAGATAATTGGGGAAAAATATAAGGTAGCATAGACAGGATAGTATAGTACAGAATAAGATAGATAGATAGATAGATAGATAGATAGATAGATAGATAGATAGATAGATAGATAGATAGATAGATAGATAGATAGATAGGTTAAAAATATATAACACTTGTAACTGAAAAGGAAACCTGCGTAAGAATAATTATAATTTGATACTGTCTTATATGTGTTAATATTGTCTCTAACACTGTCTCTAACAATCACTAATATATTAACAATAATACTAATAATTACTACTAATAACCACTACTAACATCAGTATCAATCACTTCAAAATGGATAGCGGTTCCAGGAAGTCTTCCTTACCTGGCCTGCCTTCAGGATCGACACCTTCATTATCCCAAATGAGTGCTAAGGAACTCTCATTACAAATTCACGAAAATATAGCAGATGCTATGAATCAAGTAGTTCAAAACTCATTGCCTAATTTAATTGCAAAAGCGATGGAGCCGATCCAGTCAAAGATGGAAACATTCACACAACAAACAGCATTACAATTGGAGGACTTTAAAAAACAAATAGTAGAAAACAAACAGGAGATATTAAGACTAGATAAAGCAGTCTCCCAGATGGGTGATAAGATGGAGGATCTTGATTTACAAGTGCAAGATCTAAAAGATAAATGTGAAACGCTAGAAAGATCGTTGTGTACATTAGAAATTGATAAAGCTGCTAATGTATTAAGATTCCAAAATATCTCTGAGAACAGCCATGAGAATATTAGAGAATTTATGATAGAAATGCTAGCTGACTACTTAGAGAACACCTCACCCACAGAACTGGATAAAGAAATTGACCTTGTGTACAGAAGAAACTCAACATTTGCCAGAAGGAATAAAACCCCACGGGAGGTCCACATAAAATTTCTAAAAAGAACTTTAAAAGATAAAATTTTGGAAAAAACTAAGATTAAACCTCTTATGATTCAAGAGGCTGAAATCCCAATCCTGAGGGATATCCCTTGGAGGATACGGGGAAAAAGACAGGAATACCAAAAATTAGCAACCACTTTGAGAGAAAATGAAATTCAATATCGGTGGCTACTCCCGGAGGGTTTATCCTTTATGTTCAAAGGTAAAAGATTAAATTTAACATCATTGCACAAGGCTGACAACTTTCTGGAAAAAGCTGGTAGGGAACTGAATTACCAGAGAAGCTCAGAAAGCGAACCAGAGGATGAAGCACAACCCACAGGGGAAGCCAAAGAGAGCACAAAAGGTAATAAAAATAAAAAAATAAAACTGCAAGTACCCTCAGCTGTAACTACTAGATTACAAGTTAGAAAGGAGGGACAAAAATATACAAAATGGACAGGGGGAAAGTTAAATTAATTTCTGTAAACGCAAATGGCCTGAACATTCCACAGAAAAGAATTTTTTTTTGCAGTTACAAAAGCTAAAACTGGATATTATTTGTTTACAGGAGACGCATATTAAGTCTCAAGATAATAAATTGTTGGAATGTAAGAAATTGGGGGTTGCTTTTGTGGGATCTGACAAAAATAAAAAAAAGAGGGGTGGTGACTTATGTTAAACCATATTTACATCCGGAACTTATTTATAAGTCTGATGATGGTAGGATCATAATAGTTAAAATCCACAAACAAACAAAGATGATGCTAGTAGCAAATATATATGCGCCAAATCAAAGACAAGAAGTCTTCTTTGAGTTTTTACGTGAAAAATTGGCTAACATCCCTAATGAAGAGATATGTATTATTGGGGACTTTAACGCCGTGGTTGACCGTCAATATGATAGGAAAAGTTCCTTCACAAAAATTAGAAAAGGGAATGAACTGCCACAATCATTTATGGGTTTAATAGAAGAGTTTAAGATTATTGATGTTTGGCGAGTTAGAAATACAACCAAAAAGGATTTTACTTTTTTCTCTAAAAAATACAAATCATGGTCCAGGCTAGATATGGCCTGGATCACCGCAACGATGCTAACAGAAATATTAGAAGCGGAGATCCTACATTTGCAGACCACAATCCTCTCATATTAACCTTACAGGAACCACTCAAAAAATCCAGATAGACAATGAAAACTTGGGTCCTAAAAAATGAAAATTTTATTTTGGATTGTAAAAAAGAATTTGCGGATTTTTTTGTTAGAAATCTCATACCCGAAACAAATATAGAAACAGTTTGGGATGCGTTCAAGGCCTTTGCGAGAGGAAAGATTGTTAGCCAAGAAATTGTGCTTAGGAAAAAAGGAAAACTGGAATATCAGAAGATAGTGGAAACAATTAGAAAAGATGAGAATAGATTAAAGAAAGAACCTACAAGGAAAGATTCTGTAAATAAGTTGAAGAAATCTCAACATGATCTTAATTGTATTTTATCTAGGGACATAGCCAGAAAAATTATGTACGCGAGACAGCAGTTCTTTGAGAACGCAAATAAGCCATCTAGATGGCTGGCGTATAGGCTTAAAAAAGATAAAGCAGAGAGATATATTAAAACACTAAAAGATGAAAACAATCAAGAACTCTATACGAATACTGGAATAAAGGTTATTGAGAACTTTTATAAACAATTGTATAAACAAGATAACCAAGACACTCAAAAGATAGAAGACTATCTAAAGAAATACGTAACATTTAAATTTACTCAGGATCAGAAGAAAATATTAAATGAACCAATTACACTAAACAAATTAAAAGAAGCTATTAAGAAACTTAAAGGGAGGAAATCGCCTGGACCCGACGGCATACCCGCAGAGTTTTACCATATCTTTGAAGAGCAAATTATTTCCCCCATGATGCTAGTAATCCAAAATATCTATAGAATGGGGAAACCACTGAAATCATGGGAAGAAGCTCTGATTACCCTTATTCCTAAGAAAAATAAGGATATATCAGAAATAAAAAATTATAGACCTATTTCGCTTCTGAATGTGGACTATAAAATATATGCAAATATCCTGGCATCAAGGTTCAAAAAAGTATTGACACAGGTAATACAGAGAGACCAAACTGGGTTTCTCCCAGGGAGACAGCTAAGACATAATGTCCGAATTATTTTAGACGTACTGGAATTCTATGAAAACAGTCCAGGTAAACAAGCAGCTTTTTTATTTATCGACGCTGAGAAAGCATTTGATAATGTAAGCTGGAGCTTTCTTCTGGCCCTCTTGAATCATTGGGAATGCGGCTCTGAATTATTATCTATGATTACATCAATATATGATAAGCAAGGCGCTAAAGTGTTATTTAATGGAGATATGACACATAACCTATCAATTCAAAAGGGCACCCGACAGGGCTGCCCCCTATCACCTTTATTATTTATATTCGTCTTGGAAACATTAATTAATAATGTGAGAGAAAACCCTTTGGTTAAAGGCCTAAATATCAAAGGTGAACAGTTTAAGGTGCAGGCCTATGCAGATGATCTTGTCTTTATCCTGGAAGATCCATTGGAGACTATCGATCCTTTGATTTCCATACTGTTAGAATTTGGTCAGGTAATGGGATTTAAGATCAACATGAAAAAATCCCAGATGCTTACTAAAAATTGCACTAAAGAAGTAAGAGAATTATTAAGTGCCAAAACAGGGTTTGAAATTTGTAATAGGGTAAAATACCTAGGGATTTCGTTGACCAATAGATGTAGTTCCCTATTTAAGGATAATTATAAAATGATAATATCAAAAATAAAACAAGACATGGAAAATTGGAGTAAACTGCAATTATCAATACTAGGAAAGATTGCCTCAATTAAAATGTGTATCCTTCCCCGTTTAATTTTTATTTTCCAGACCATCCCTATTTTGAAAAATAAATCATTTTTAGTGAACTAGATAAAATAATAGCGAAATTTTTATGGATGTCAAAAAAAGCGAGAATAAGACATATAGATCTACAAGACAGAGTGGAAAGAGGAGGTCTGGGCCTACCAGACTGGCAATTATATTACAAAGCCGCAGCCATGGTCTGGTTAAAAGAATGGGCTACACTTGAAAACATAAGGCTTTTAAAACTTGAAGGTTTTGACCTCCAGATGGGATGGCATGCGTCCTTGTGGTATCATCAGGACAGATTACATTTTAAACAACATATGTTAAGAGCAGCACTTATTAAAATCTGGGAGGAAACAAGACATACTCTTTACCAGAAAATTCCATATTGGGTCTCGCCCTTAGAAGCATTTATAAAACCCTCGCTTCTTAATACTGAAAAGAAAATTACATATGCCCAATTATTAGATATAGGTTTAAAGCTGAAATCATTTCCGGAGCTGGAAAACTCCAATATTAGGCTTACATGGTGGGAAAAGAACCAACTAATGTCGAGATTTAAAAAAGATGAGTCTGTAGGATTTTTTAAAGAACCCAACGATTTTGATAAAATATGGTTAGGCTCCGATCTGAAAATGATTAAAAAAATATATAGCTACTTTCTGGAGGACAAAATGCAAGGTGAAATGATTAAACCCTCTATGATCTCTTGGGCTAAATGTTTAGGTCATAATATCAAACTAGAGAGCTGGTTAAAGATTTGGAAAAATAATTTAAAAATTACAAAAGCATCCTCCTACAAAGAAAATCTTTACAAGATGTTTTATCAGTGGCACTTATCCCCGGAAAAACTTTCAAAATTTTCTCCTACCATATCAAAAAATTGTTGGAAGTGTAAAAAAAACATTGGCTCCTTCTTTCACCTATGGTGGACCTGTAAAAAAGCGAACAAATTCTGGCTGATGGTTCAAAAAACTACACAAGAGATCACTAACTGCAAGATGCCTTTTAAAGCTCAAATATTTTTATTAAATATGTTACCTGAAACCTTTCTGAAAACTGATACTGTATTAATTATACACTGTGTGACGGCAGCAAGATTAGTATATGCCAAACATTGGAAACAGGACAAGGTACCAAATAGAGATATTTTTATTAAGAAAATTTTAGAAGTAGCCGAAATGGACAAACTGACTGATACATTGAAAGGGAAAGAAGATTCAGAATTTGAATTAACATGGAATAAATTTTATAACTGGATGGGGAAACAACATAAGCAGTAAAAATAATGTAAATAATAGATAATTAATGTAGTATATAATAGTAAGATAACAGCAAGTTTTGTCTGGTTTGACTAGATGTGATGGCTGAAGCTCTTGTTAATTTCTTTCCTTTTTTACTCTCAAACATATAAGGATAAATTTGCCTAATAGACATTGTTACTATATTGTACTTTTGGTTTTGTATTAATGGGTGCTCCTCATTAAGCGTACTGAACAATATTGATGTAAGAATAGTTAAAAAGTTATAAATAAACATGTGGAAAAAAAACCAATATGGAACTCATATGCATGTAAATCTAGAATTTTCTCGATCCGTTTACAATTTTTCAAATTATGCACAAGATGGTACCTCTCTCCAAAAAGACTAAAACATATGCACTCAAATTACAAAATAAACTGCTGGAAAGGCTGTGGAGAACCAAGCGACTTCATACACTGCTGGTAGTCATGCGCAAGAATACAAGAATTTTGGGGAAAAGTCATAGACGAAATAAAACAAATCACAAAGCAGAACCTTCCACTAAACCCAGAAGTCCTACTTTTAAATTTGGAGGAAGGAATAGAGCCGGAGATAGAAATATCCAAATTGACATCCACACTTCTAGCAACAGCAAGAATTACAATAGCGACAGCATGGAAATCAGATAACCCCCCAAGCATTCAAGCGTGGAGAAATAATAATAATAATAATAAAATCTTTATTGCATTAGCAAAAGAAAGCCATAGCAACAGTACAAGCTAAGAACTATAATTCAGGCTAAAAGCAGGTGACCAGCCCTAAGTTCAAACAGATAATAACAGCAGCATAACAATCTTCAAATTTCTGAATAAATACATACATGGTCAACACTGATCAGTAATGACCCAATTTAGCTCAGGGTGATTTATTTTCCTAATCACCGTGGCTAAAAAGGAGGCCACTAGAGCCATGGTTTGGTTGTGAGGAGTTATCAGACAATAACACTGAAACTACCCAAGGAAGAAAAGGAAGATTTTCTTTTCTCATGACAGGAGTGATATATCTCTCTCTTTCTTTATTCCACTTGGGGCAGAAAAGGATTATATGATCCACAGTTTCTATCCGTGGAGAAATAAAAGTTGGGAACATTACATAATGGACAAAATAGCGGACAACATAGAAGGGAGGGCAACAAACTCCTTAAAATCACACATATCTTTCAGAAACAAATGGGCCACCTTCATAGAATACATGGCAGAACACAACAACCTACCTTCTAACACAAACTACTTAAAATGGCTTCAGTACTAAAAGATAAAAAATCACTTACGGTATTACATGTGCACACTTAGATTCACAATTAGAAACGGAAAATGAAAAGATCACACAGCAGCAAACTCACCACTAGATTAAAACTACTAAAAGGCAACATGATAAAACTGGCCTGTATAAATGTATGATTTTACACCCTGTAATAAACATACAAAGACTTGTTATGGATAAAATATCAAATGTAAGAAACATTTAAAAAAATAAAAAAATTACTGGAAAAAAAAAGTTTTACAGCCATACATTCTCAGCAGTTTCTCTGGTATGGGTTTGAGACACTTTGCTGGTATCAGATGCCTGTTTACCTCCTCTCAGCTGTTGTTCACTGGGTTCAGCATTGAATGGTTAGGAGAGAGGTGTATAAGTGACTGTCATGAGCGGCCCTGGATAAGTGTGGGAGGATGAGTCTTTATCAGAGGATGACCTGTCCCTGAGACCCACACTGGTAGACCCTTTGCCCCAGAGAAAGTATGCCATTCCCAAGAAAAATTATAAGCAGTAGTGTCCTGAAACACACAACCAATAAAATGGGGGGGGGGGGATATATATATTTATTTGCAGTAACCTATGGTGGATCCAGAACTATTGTTATATATAAGCCCCATGCTCCCGCCACACACATCTATTAGTGGATGACCTTATGGTAACATGGGATGCAGTCACAAGGGGAACTCTGACCTAACTGGTCGGTAGTATTATCTGTCTAGTATCAAGCAGCCCAAATCATTCCACAGATCTGCAATAAGCTACATTTTACAGATCTGCAATAAGCATTTTAACTTAACAGTAATGAATCTCAAGAAGTCTTGTGAAGGGTGACAGGCTGGACAAGAGAGCCAGTTTGGTGTAGTGGTTAAGTATGCGGACTCTAATCTGGGAGAACTGGGTTTGATTCCCCACTCCTCCACTTGCACCTGGCTGGATGACCTTGGGCAAGCCATAGCTCTGTACCAGCTGTTCCCTCAAGGACAGCTTGGGAAAGAGCTCTCTCAGCCCCACCTACCTCACAGGGTGTCTGTTGTGGGGAGGGGAAGGGAAAAGGAGTTTGTAAGCCGCTCTGAGACTCCCTTGGGGAGTGGAGGGCGGGGTATAAATCCAATCTCTTCTTCTTCTTCTACATTCTGTACTCAAATTGCCCTTAAGGATTCATGAGTTGAGGTAGTATCAGCAGCAGAGATGTTCCAGGATGTTAATTGTTAAAGAACCAGAAAAAATACTAAAGAAGACATCACAGTATATGATAGATCTGAAGAAGTACCGGGCGATAAAGAACAAGAATAAAATTAACCAGCACAAATAACGGCTGTTTAATTTCCCCAAACCTTCTGAAATAATAATAGATACAAGCCCATGTGGATGTGGAACCATGTTCATGTAACAAAGGCATGGTAAAGCATGTGCAAACAAAGAATTAACATATAACGGAACAGCACTACAGGTCATAAGAGAAGCCCCCGGAATCTCTTTCCTCTTGAATCTTCTATGGGAGCTGCTTCACCTTGATCAGTGATGATAGAACTTTAGAAATATCTTCAACAATCCAAATTCACAAACACCACCAAGGATTGAGTGAGAGTGTTACTTCAATCTCATGGATTGTTTCAGATGGCAAACTTAACACTGCAGTTAAAGTTTATACAAACCCAGCTTGTGTGCTGGGTTCATACATGCACCTTGTTTTTCCCTCCTCAGATGGAGAGTAATGAAAGAATTGTGGGTATTCAGCTTACCCATGTCATACAAGTGCAGGCATGTGCATAAACAGGCATTACTCCCCCTTCCAACACATTAATTAGACTCCAAACTAGAGTTTAATCCAGACCTAGGGTCCGATTAAGTTTTCTCTGCTACACTCACCTTACTTAACCTGCTTACCTGCATTCATACATCCTGGGTAGCCTGAGTTAGCATTTAACTATTTATCTTACTCTGTACAAGAAAAAAATTGCATGTGTGAGCTCAGCATCAAGCTGGATTTATGTGCATTTTAACTTAACAGTAATGAATCTCAAGAAGTCTTGTGAAGGGTGACAGGCTGGACAAGAGCAAAACACTAAAATGCTGCAGAGTGAATCCTCTTGCCCCAGAGTAGCAAGCCACCACCAGTACCTTTATTCAGGGTCATTTCGTAGAAAAAGAGGTGCAGGAGCTCATTAGCATAACTCATCATCATAACTTATTTGTATATGCCACACCCCCTGACATCACTGGAAGTGTGTCAGAAGGCAATATTTAAATTCCCCCCCTTCCCTTCCCCAGCCAACCAACCACAGCAGGCCGGCTGGGGAAGCAAAGGGCAGGCATGCAAGCATTCCCTGCCCAACCCAGGCATGTTTAAAATGTGTTTCTTTCCCTCCCTGATTCAGCATTGAAGGCACTGGAACATCCCCCCCACTTTCCCTCCCCTCTCCAAGTTTCTATGCAGTACCACCCTGACCCAAAAGCACTCCCTGCCACCACCCTGCCCTGAAAGCACTCCCTGCCAGCCTGCAGGCCTCACCCCTCCCCCACCCAAAAAGCAGCCCCCGCCAACCCCCACACCGGAGTGCCCAAGCTGCCCATGCCCTGGGCGCCCTCTGCTCCCACCCACCCCACCTGAAACAAACCCCCATCCCGTACACCCCCACCAACTTACCCTGCCTTCTGGCTGGTGGCGGCAAGCAGAGGCAGCATGTGCTGCTTCCTGCTCCTCCTGGCCTGAATGAGGGCTGCTGGGGGCGGAGCTTGAGGGCTTGTTACTGCTGGAACACTGTTCTGGCTCATTCTGGCTCAAAATGACCACTGCCTTTACTAACCCACCAGCCAGAGACCAAGGGATAGAGTCTGTAGCCCTCCCAAATGTAAATCAAGAAGTGAGCTCTGCAAGGTGGGACACTTGCAAGTTGAATTCCAAAAACAATTACTCCAGTAGGTCAAGTGTAGCCAATGAAGACCCAAAGTACTGAATTCAGATTGAAGCCCCAAAACCCAAAGAACACCTCAGGATATAATTAATAAGGTTTATTAAAAGGAATATACAAATATAAGAGCAGTGAACACCAAGGATAAAACAATAAAAGCTATATAGCTAACCTAACACACTTATATAAGCTTTGGTTCCATAATCCAGATGTTACCTGACCAAACTGAGTCAAAAAATCCTAACAGAGTTTCAAAGTCCAAGACCAGGTATTCCAGCCAAGCAAGGCCCATCTTAGTCTAAAGGATGACCTACAGGATAGGTATCCAGAAGACAGATACAAACTAGAACGATCTTTCTTTATCCCAAACTGGCAAAGTTGTTGTGATCTTAGTGGAGCAATCTTATGCAATTCTAAGTATGTAGACTTCTTCCAGAAGCACCAGAAATAGACACGGAGGCTGGCTTCAGTATAAAATGATTTCTTTACTGAAGGATTTTTAAACATACAAACACAAAATCAAACATTCATGCACACAATACAGAACTAAAGAAGCAGAGGTGATTGAGGAGGTCAGTTATGGGGTGATACTGCCTGTCCAGATGTGCAGAGGTCCATAAAGAAGGGACTGTGGCCTAAACCCAGAGGGTTTAGGGGTGGACTGCCAGTTGGCATCAGGGCAGAAGCACACGGTCTGCAACCATGTGGTCACGGATATAGGCATTAGAAAACAATCCAGACCAATGGACCGTCTTGGGGGCTGGTCTCAGGTGAGAACAATAGATCACCTGGACCAATGATGAGTCCCAGGGGTGCGTGGCATCAGGATGGGCAAGGCCTAGATGTGACCAATGAGCTTCCAGAGGGGGCAGAGTCAGACTTTAACAATAGAAGCCAGGTGTTGGATGACTGTGCTAGGGATGTCCATTGTGGAACAATAGAGTGGTCTGGCGTTTCCCTGGTGCCAGACAAAAGGAGTGATGTTTCTTAATGTGTGGCAGGATGATCCTGAATGGGTGACCATTCACTATACATGGAGTGTTAATGTTTACCTTGATGGGTCTGGCATAGGTGTAAGAATGCAGATATCTTAGACAAATATATGGAGACAAGGATGAGAGGATTATTCCGAAGATACTTCTTGACATGGGTGAAACAGGAGAGGGGGGTGGAAACATGCAGCGTACTTCATTCATGACAATAGCAGAGACCAGAGGCTCTTTGTCCCAGCTTGCCTGTACATTTGACAGGCAAAAGACTAGCCATTTGGTCAGCAGAAGATGCCTGAGGCAAGGGCAGAGACTTGCCCATTCTTAGTCCTTTTTGGACTAAGCTGACAGGAAAGAAGAGTGGGGGGGGGGGGTTGCTTGCATGGAGAATTCTCTCTGGCCTGAGTTTTCTCAGCCAAAATGTGGTTCTGCTAGCCTCCCAGCAAAGCCACTGTTTAAGCCAAGCCTGGCTCCACAGGGCACTGCTTATGGAGGTTCAGAGGTTGCTTTGGGGTGTCTCTCTCTTGCAAAAGACCACCCCAGGTTCAGTGCTGAGGATGCTGGCAACAGCAGGGGGTTGGACTAGATGGTCTGTATGGCCCCTTCCAACTCTTATGATTCTACAGAAAACAATCCTTCAATAGAATGGCAGATGGTGGACAGCTGACCATGAAACAGGACAGTGCAAGAAACCATCTGCCTAAGGAGGAAGAGGAGGTTCAAGATGGACAACAATCAAAAAGACCAGGTGATGGAAAAATGAACAGCCAGCATACAGTGTCAACGCAGCTAAATGAGAACCTACAATTGAGGCACTTACCAAATAAGCTGAAATACTTTGTGTGAAATAAATCAGTGTAGCTACTGAGTATGTTTAGGAGAATAATTAATGGGGGGGGGGGGGTAATGTCCTAAATCCAGAGAGATTCTTAAAAAACAAGTATCTCAGTATAAGAGAAAAGAGCTCCCGCAAGGTAAGACCTAGAAGAAAAGTTTTAGTGGCTGAATCAACTTAATGTGCCCAATATATGTGTATATATATATGTAGCAGTCAACATTGTAAGTAGACAGAATAGGCAGAAGGCCAAAATGCAGTCTCTCAGGACAAGGGGAATTGTCCCCTGTGTGAAGGCAAGGGAACTCTGAGGTCTGGGAATTTAAAACATCAAAACAAAGGAATCAATGAATCCAAAAAAATGGAACAAAGAGGGAATGCTGAATTTCAGAGATAATCATCCAAATTGTTGGCTAAAGATTTTAAGCACATATAATAGAATGAAACAGCATCCTTCACTGGGCAGGCAGATGATCTCTAGTGCTGCTGTCATTTTACATTTCTGTGTTCATTCCTAAATTAGCTAAAAACCTTTTATTGTCAGTCTTGTGATTGAATCTTTCTTTCAATCATGCTTCCTATTTTAGGATCCTGCAAGCTCTGATCAACATAGCCCAATCTTGTCAGATCTTGGAAGCCAAGCAGGGTTGGGCCTGGTTAGTATTTGGATGGGAGACCACCAAGGAAGACCTGGGTCACTGTGTAGAAGTAGGTGATGGTAAACTATCTCTGAATGCCTCTTTTCTTGAAAACCCTACAGGGTCGCCGTAAGTTGGCTGCAACTTGATGGCAAAACAAAAACACAGACTAGGATAGAAAAGCGATGCCTTTTCCATTCTTCTCCTGTCTTGGAGAGAACAAGAAGTACATTCCGGCATATTCTCTGGCATTCCACATGTGAACTTTGCCTGAAAATTAAGACTGATCACTAACCAGCCCACAGTAAAAAGGATTCTGTCCGTGCAATTTAATTTATTTATTTCAGTGCAATTTAATTTATTTATTTCATTAGACTTATATCCCGCCCTCCCCCCATTGTAGGCTCAGGATGGGTTCCAACATATATATATATTTGCAATTAACATATTACAATAATCAATTAAAATCCATAAAATTATCAGCCTTAATTCACTCAGATCATCAGCATTTAAAACAACAATGTGCCTCAACAGCAAATACTGTGGTCATAGTCTGGCTTTCAGGATCTGCGGTCACTGGGGGGGCAGGAGGCCTAATCAGAATGGATGCCCACTGCCTCAACTAATGACCTAGCAGAAGAGCTCCATCTTGCAGGCCCTGTGGAACTGATCTCATATGGTAGCTCATTCCACCAGGCAGAGGCCAGGGTTGAAAAAACCCTGGCCCTAGTTGAGGCAAGTCAAACATCCCTAGGACCAGGGACTACCAGGAGATGTTGATTGGCAGAATGCAATGTTCTATGGGGCTCATATGGGGAGAGGCAGTCTCAAAGATACGCAGGCCCCTGGCCCTATAGGGCTTGAAAGGTAAGCACCAACACCTTGAAACGGATCCAGTATTCAAAAGGCAGCCAGTGCAGGTCACACAGCACTGGGTGGATGTGGGCCCGCACAGACAGTGACATCAATTCCCATGTCGCTGCATTCTGCACTAGCTGCAATTTCTGAAGCAGAGTTAAGGGAAGCCCACGTAGAGAGAATTATAGTAGTCTAATCTGGAAGTGACCATTGCATGGGTCACAGCAGCCAGATCGCAGGGGGTGATAAATGGGGCCAACTGCCTGACCTGCCTCAAATGAAAAAAAGGCAGACCTGGCAGTGGCAGATCCATAGTCAATGAGGCATCCAGGAACACACCTATGCTCTTCATCCTCAGCGCCAGCAGCACCAATGGAGCCCCGTCAAAGGCTGGTATCCTAAACCCAGACCCCCATGACCCAGATACAGGACCTCTGTCTTCATCAGATTCAGTTTCAGTCTGCTCTATTGTAGCCATCCAGTCATGGCTTGTGATGCTCCGTCCAGATGTTCAGGGGCAGAGTCTGGGTGGCCATCCATCAGCAGATAGAGCTGGGTGTCATTCGCATATTGGTGACAGCCCAGCCCATACCTCTGGATAATCTGGGCAAGGGGACACATATAGATATTGAATAACATTGGGAAGAGAATCTCTCCCTGTGGCACACTACATCCAAGTGAGTGCTGCTGAGACAACTCTCTGTGAGAGTTCTGCTCAAAGTAGTCAAGGATCAGATCTTGGTTGGTTAACCACAGTTCTTTATTCCCTATTTCTACATTAGTACAGCATCTCGGATTATTGTCAGAGATGAGACAAATTATACAAGCGGGTCTATTATACCATTCCAAGGAGTTTGAATTACCCATAGATAGCCAATCCCCTTAAGGGAAAATTGGCGGGCTAAAAGGTGTCCTGACCGTTTGGTTCTCACAGGAAAAAAGTGAGGTGTTAAGCAGTAAATTTCCTCTCCCAAACCAGACCCCTCAGATGTTTCGAGTTCACATAACAATCAATGGCTCCAAGGTTCTTTGCATGTGATAAGAGATGAGAGGCATCCTCCCTTGAAGTTACTGCCGGAGCAGCTGGAATGCGGAGGCAGGGATGTGAGGCCTCCTTGTTCTCGCAAATCATTGTTGTCACCCTCCCGGCCTGGACAAGCATAATACATCATGGCTACATAGACCCCAATACATGATAGATACATAGGATAGTGAAAGGCATACATGCAAGAAGCTAAGCCTAGGTCTGACTAATACATTGTCTGAATTGGCAGATTCTGACACCCTGCCCTCCTCATAATTCACTTCACCTAGCTTTATCAGGAAACATTTTATGAAACAATTTTGTCAGTTTGGGAGCATGAACATGTTCTGAGCGAATCCACTCGTTGTGTTCCGGGCCGAAATCCAGCCATCTAACTAAGTAATATAATCGGCCTCTCCGCATCTTGGAATCAAGGATTTCAGTTATCTCGAAGTGAGGGGCCCCCTCCTTCATCAGTGGAGGAGGAGCTGGAGGAACTGGATGCCAAGCATTCGGCCCAGGATCTTTCTTCAGTAGGCTGAAATGAAACACAGGGTGTATAGAACTCAGTGATTTAGGCAGTTCCAGTTCAAAAGACACATCCGATATTTTACGCAACACTTTATAGGGTCCAACATATTTCCATCCCAGTTTTCTGCTGGGCTGCAACCCATGGATATTCTTGGTGGAGAGGTAGACAGAATCCCCGGGTTGGAGATCCCAGCCTGCTGCCCGTCCTCGATCAGCATATTTTTTATAATCCTCTTTTGCTTGGTCCAGGGCTTTGCCTATTAAGGGCCAGGAGTCTTGGAGGCTAGACCACCAACTTTTAAAATCCGATGGGGAAGCACCGGGAACATTCTCAATGGTAGGCAATGGTTTCCCTTCAAACCCTCCTACCGCCATGAAGGGAGAGACTCCCGTGGAAGAGTGCACTGCGTTGTTGTAGCTATATTCTGCAAATGGCAATAACTCCACCCAATTGTCTTGGTGATAATTGGTATAACATCTCAAAAACTGTTCCAATATTTGATTAGTTCGTTCGGATTGGCCATCGGTTTCTGGGTGGTAACCCGAACTCAGGGCCGGTTCTATGTCCATCATTTTCAGGAGCTCCCACCAGAAGTTGGCAACGAACTGACTGCCCCTGTCGGATACCACTCTCTTCGGAAAAGCGTGTAATTTTATCACGTGATTAAAGAAAGCTTTGGCCATTCCTTTAGCAGTGGGCAATTGCTTGAAGGGGGTGAAATGCGCTTGCTTTGAAAACGTGTCTACCACCACCCAAATAACCGTTTTCCCCTTAGAAGGGGGTAAATTGGTGATAAAGTCCATGGCTATGGCCTCCCAGGGGCGAGAGGGGGTGGGTAGTGGGTGCAACAGTCCAGGAACCTTTCCCCCCCCGCTTTTTGCACATTAAACAAGTTTGGCAAGCCGAGACGAAGTCGGAGACGTCTCGGCGCATGCGCGGCCACCAGAATTGACGCTGGATTAAATTAAGCGTTTTTAGGAAGCCAAAATGCCCTGCTAATTTAGACGAGTGGCAGGTCAACAATATTTCCTTACGTTTGACCCTTGGCACCACTAGTTTGTCTCCATGAAGCCAACACTGATCTTCTCTCTTGGAGCATTCCTCCAAAGCCTCTAATTCTTCCACCTCTTCAGGAGCATAATCCCCCCCCCCAATCACATTTCCCAATGTCCAATTGTGTCTTCTTAGCTTGGCTCCGAGTGACTACTGCCCCCCCTAATTGCTGGGGGGAGAACATGGAATCAAACACCTCCTCCTTGACACTCTCATGTTGGGGCAATCTGGACAGTGCGTCTGCCAAGGAGTTAGCCTTCCCAGGAAAATGCTTAAGCACAAAGTTAAACTTTGAGAAAAAATCAGCCCATCGCAGTTGTTTGGCGTTGAGGGATCTCTGAGTGCGCAGCGCCTCCAGATTTTTATGATCAGTCCATATTTCGAACGGGGTTTGCGCGCCCTCCAACCAATGCCGCCACGTAGTGAGCGCCAATCTAATGGCCGCTGCCTCTTTGTCCCAAACCGACCAATTCCTCTCCGTGTCGTTAAATTTTTTCGAAATGTAAGCCAGTGGGTGTAATTTCCCTTCCGGCCCGCTTTGCAATATAGCCCCCCCCCCATGGCTACATCAGACGCGTCTACATGGATTATGAATTCTTTGGTTTCATCAGGGTGTGCTAGGATGGGCTCAGAAGTAAAAAGAGTCTTTAAGGTCTCAAACGCCCTCTGACACTCCCCGTTCCAGGCAATCTTTTCTCCTGGCTTCCCTGCTTCGGGCCCCCTCCCCTTAGTTTTTAGTAAGTCCGTTAAGGGGAGAGTAACCCTAGCAAAGTCTTTTATGAAGGTTCGGTAGAAGTTGCAAAATCCTAATAGGCTCTGCAATTGTTTCCTCGTTCGCGGAGCCTCCCATTGCACCACCGCCTCCACTTTAGCTGGGTCCATCTCCAGACCCTTCTGAGAGATGCGATAGCCCAGGAAGTCCACTGACTCACGGTGGAATTCACACTTGGATAGCTTAACATAGAGTTGGTTTCGCAGTAAGGCGGCAAGGACTTCCCTGACTAACTTCACATGCTCTTTCTTATCAGTAGAATAGATCAAGATATCATCTATGTAACATAACACTCCTTTAAATAGGTGCTTGTGCAACACTTCATTGATTAAACTCATAAAGACCCCGGGCGCGCCACTTAAGCCGAACGGCATCACTAGGTACTCGAATTGTCCCAGGGGGGTATTAAAGGCAGTCTTGGATTCATCCCCCTCCCGGATGCGCACCCTGAAATAGGCATCTCGTAAATCCAGCTTGGTAAAAATCTTCCCCTTAGCGGCTTCCGCCAACAGGTCCTTTATTAAAGGGAGGGGGTAAGCGTTGGTAGTGGAGACCGCATTCAGTCCCCTATAGTCGGTGCATAATCGCAAACCCCCGTCCTTTTTCTTCCGGAACAGCACCGGCGCGGCAAAGGGGGATTTGGCTGGGCGGATGAAACCGCGCGCTAGATTTTTGTCCAGGAACTTTCGCAGCTCTTCCCACTCTAGAGGGCTCATGGAGTACAATTTCCCCTTCGGGAGTTTCTCTCCGGGGAGTAGCTCGATAGCACAGTCCGAGAGTCGGTGGGGGGGCAACTCATCCGCCTCGGTCTCGCTGAATACTTCTAACAAGTCTCTATACTCTTTGGGCACCATGGTGGGGGTGAGGGCGAGCGCGGGGGCCGGAGGAGGAGTGATCGGCGGTCCGGGTCCCCACTCCAGGTCCCATCTATGCGTGAGGCAGCGTTCGTCTACCCAAGAGATCTTCCCTTCGCTCCATTTAATATAGGGGTCGTGCGCACCGAGCCAGGGACTTCCCAACACCATAGGGAACTGGGCATTTGGGGTGATGACAAAAGCCCGCTTCTCCCAATGTTCCCCCGTCCCCAAAATCAGGCTCTCAGTCTCTGCTATGCACTCCTCCTTCATCTCGGACCCATCCATTTGAGTAAACTTTAGGGGTTCCACCAGTGGGGTAACCTTTGGCCCTAACCCCTCCACTACCAATGGGCTAATCAAGTCCCGCGCACACCCAGAGTCAATTAATGCGTGGACCCTCATGTGGGTACCTGATCCAGGGGTCACCACAGTCACTACCATGTATAATAGGGGGCCAGGGATGCTCACCGGAGATGGCGCTTCTTGGCTGGGGACCTGCAGTTCTGCGTCGCTTACTGCAGGTCGTTGGAGTTTCCCGACATCTGCGTCTCCATCAGCTCCAGCTCCCCCTGATCACTAGTAGTTCCCTCCAGCTGCAACGCCCTGGGTTTAATCGGTGTTTTTCCCCGGCTAGGGGTGCTCCCTGCCACCGGCGTCGAGGTCTTCGGGCCTCTCCCTCCCCCTCTCGGGCAGGCTGAGGCGAAGTGCCCACTCTCCCCACACTTCATGCACAGCCCTTGCCGGAACCGGGCATCTCGGACGTCTTGCATACTGGGCCGTGGCTTCGCTCTTGGGGCTGCTTTGCTGGCCGCCGTAGCCGAGGATCCCATTTTGATCAAGGCGAACCTTTCTTCCATGTCGGTAGCAGCTCTCATCCAGGTGGCCAACGTGCCCGGGCGGCCCCCCAGCAGCACGGTCTCGTAGATCTCCGGGTTAAGGCCCTCCCAGTACTTCTCCATGAATAGCTCCTCCGGCCAGCTGTGGATCTTGGCCGTGATGCGCCGAAACTTATCGGTGTAATCTCTCACCGTCGATCTCCCCTGGAACAGCTTCCTCAGTTGATTACGGGCCTTTTCCTCGCCTAGGGGGTCTTCGAACTGATGACGGAGGGCCCACATAAAGTTGTTCAATGAACGCAGCTCAGGTCCTGGGGAGTCGTGCAGGCTCACGTACCAATCGCTGGCGGTGTCTTTCAGCTTGGAACCGATGTAGCCAATCCGTTCTCTCTCGGTGGGATAGAGGTGGCCCCAGCTGTCCAGGAACCTCTCTATCTCCAACATGAAAAAACGCAGCTTCTCCGGGTCCCCATCGAAAGTAGTTGTCAGAGGGTCAGAGGGGGCTGGGCGGACGGCTGGGGCGACCGGGGCCAGGGCGGGTGCTGGGGCGGGCCCCGGCACCGGGGCCGGGACGACCGGTTGGGCTGGCTGTGCCGGCAGAGCGGGCACCTGAGGCTGAATCGGGACCCCTCCGGGCGCCGCTGGCTGTTGCTGGACTCCTATCCCCTGACCGGGGAGAGCTCCTTGCACTGCTCTCATAGCGTCTCGAAACTGGTGCTGGAGATCGAGGGCCAATTCGCGTAGTTCTGCGGTGAGTTGGAGTCGCAACTCTCCCATCATCTGATCTAAGTGGGGCATCTGCTCCTCTCGGTACGGATCGGGCCCATACGGACCCGTCCCCTCTCCTTCGAACGGCGGGCGACGCGGCTCTCCACGGTAGATCGGCTCGCAGTCGTCTCCGAGGTAGCTCGGTCTCCCTCGATCGAGCTGGTCTCCAGCGAACGAAACCCATGCCCCTTTCCGGTCGTGCACCCATGAATCCACGGTCCGACGACCGAAATGGCTCCAGGCGTACTTGGGGGTCACGCTCTGATGAGGAGGTAGGCGCGGGATGTAGTGAGCCCCCTGGCTCGTAGTCACCGGCACTTCGGTGCCTCCTCCGCCGCCACCACCACCGTTCCCCGGGTCCTTCGGGGTAACGGGAACATCTTCGGGGGTAGGGTTGAGGGGGACCGTGTCGTCGTCTGACATAGTCAGGAACGGCTGAGTCCCAGTCAGAGATCTCTGACAATCTGTGAGAGTTCTGCTCAAAGTAGTCAAGGATCAGATCTTGGTTGGTTAACCACAGTTCTTTATTCCCTATTTCTACATTAGTACAGCATCTCGGATTATTGTCAGAGATGAGACAAATTATACAAGCGGGTCTATTATACCATTCCAAGGAGTTTGAATTACCCATAGATAGCCAATCCCTTTAAGGGAAAATTGGCGGGCTAAAAGGTGTCCTGACCGTTTGGTTCTCACAGGAAAAAAGTGAGGTGTTAAGCAGTAAATTTCCTCTCCCAAACCAGACCCCTCAGATGTTTCGAGTTCACATAACAATCAATGGCTCCAAGGTTCTTTGCATGTGATAAGAGATGAGAGGCATCCTCCCTTGAAGTTACTGCCGGAGCAGCTGGAATGCGGAGGCAGGGATGTGAGGCCTCCTTGTTCTCGCAAATCATTGTTGTCACCCTCCCGGCCTGGACAAGCATAATACATCATGGCTACATAGACCCCAATACATGATAGATACATAGGATAGTGAAAGGCATACATGCAAGAAGCTAAGCCTAGGTCTGACTAATACATTGTCTGAATTGGCAGATTCTGACACCCTCCCCCCAAGCACTACCCTCTGTCCCCAATCTTGGAGAAAGGCCAGCCACTGTAAGGCTAGTCCCCATATCCCCACACCAGCGAGGCAGTGGGTCAACAGTTCACGGTCAACCATATTGAACGCCGCTGACAGATCAAGAAGGATCAGCTGCACTGAACCACCTCGATCCAGATGTCTCCAGAGGTCAGCCACCAAGGTGCCCAACACTGTCTCCATCCCATGAGCAGGGCGAAAGCCAGACTGGAAAGGATCCAGGATGTTGGCATCTAGAGATGGGCACAGACCCGAATGCCGAGCTAAAATCTGGGCTGAACTTTGCCTTTTTCGAAGCTCGGACGGACCAGCACAAAGGTCACAAAGGAAGCTTGAGCTCACGATCTTCCCATGCTCAGCTCGGAAACGCTCAGGCACTTTCATCAGAGAAACCCCACCCCCACAGTTTTGCATGGAAAAGTGGGTGTAGGTGGGATTTTCCAGCCACTGAGGGACCAATATCTTGCATCCGAGGCTGATAGGCATCGTTGAGAGCCAGTTTGGTGTAGTGGTTAAGTATGCGGACTCTAATCTGGGAGAACTGGGTTTGATTTTCCCACTCCTCCACTTGCACTTGCTGGATGACCTTGGGCAAGCCATAGCTCTGTACCAGCTGTTCTCTCAAGGACAGTTTTCTCAGAGCTTTCTCAGCCCCACCTACCTCACAAGTTATCTGTTGTGGGGAGGGGAAGGGACAGGAGTTCGTAAGCCGCTCTGAGACTACAAGTGAAGGGCGGGGTATAAATCCAATCTCCTCCTCCTCCTCTTCTTCTTCTTCTTCGATTTCCAGTCAGAGACGTCCATCCTTCTCCCTTGGAATGGGAGGGGTGTGTGTATATATTCCCAGGCAGCGCATGATTGTAGTTTGTTTCACGTTGCATTCTCAGCGAGTTGAGTGCTCCTTTTCCACGTGATAAAATCTCATGCTGGGCCTGGGGTTTGTGTGGGGAGGAATTTACTGGGATCGCTGGGTGGGTGGGTGGGTGGAGAAACCTGCTGGATCTCCTGGAGACAATACAAATTGCCAGGTGAAAAGCCTCATCCTGTGTCTTTTTCTTGTGTGCCTTCCCTTGCCTGAGTTCCAGCACCACAATGCCTTTTCCTGTCCCATCTCTTTCTTTGATGCAAGGGGTGGGAAATGTGGGTTGAACTGGTTTGCTTTCACAATGTGTTTTTGGTTTGACTTAGGGGTTGCCTGTTTCCTTGGCAAATCAAACACCCGAGTTCCTCCCCCCTTCTGTGGGTTCTGCAAGCAGCTCTTTGCTCTGCCTGCTGGAGGATCTACTAAAAGGAAGGACAGGATTGCCCATTGGAAACAGTGGGCAAGACTTGAAGGCCCACTGGAAATAATGGGAGCCAGGAATGCCAACTGACTTGCATGGGCTCCATTGAAATACATTAGAGCACAAGATGAGTTGCAAAGAAAATGCGGAATGGGTTTTCCATTAAGGTCTCTGGGCCCAGATAAGACTACTCTGGGACTGAAATGATAGTCCAGGGGTGGGTGGGATGCAGGAGTGTTCTGGAACTGGAATGACAGGCTCCAGAGTGGAATGACGGCCCCTGGAAGTAGCAGGAATGTTCTGGGACTGGAATGACAGGCCCCAGGGTGGAATGAGAGCCCCTGGAACTAGCAGAAACATTATGGGAAAGAAATGACAAGCCCCGGGCCAGAGTACAGTGGCAGCCCTGTGGGGCATGACTTTTCTGCTCATCCCTAAAGGACACCCCCCCTTTTTTCAGCCTGGCTTGCTTCACTCTCTGACCTGAGAGTTCTCTCTTTCCCCTGGCCAGTTGGCATGCAACTGTCAAACCCCCTTCAGGGGGAAATTGCTAACTGCCCCTACCACTGCCTGTGGGTTTTCCCTTTCTAAACCCCCCACTGTCTTTCTGTCTGGGTTGCTCCCATCTCTGACCTGGGAGTTCCTGTCTTGCCCTGGCCAGTTGGCACCCAGCTGTCAATCCCCTTGCTGGGGGGGAAATTGCTAACTGGTCATGGATGGTGGCTCAAACTGCTGCTGAAAAGTGCAAGGCTGCTGAAAAAATGCAAACTCAGAAATGTTGTTTGTATGGCGCACAAGATTCACCTGGTAGTGAAGGATGCCCTAGGGCTGGGGAGTAATGCCATGGATGGGGAGGGCACCACTGTGATCAGTTCCCTGCTGGAGAACTGCCGGTGCTTGGTGGGGCACTTCTCAAGAAGCATCAGGGCTTTGTGGCTGCTGAGAGGCAGGGTGAGATGGATGAGATGGAGCACGTCCTCCTCCAGGATGTCAGCACCTGGTGGAACTCCACCTATGCCATGATTGCCTGTTTGGTGGAGCAGAAAACAGTGGTCCAGGATGTCCTGTCCTCCATGTCTATCCAGTGGGGGGAGGGCGAACTGAGCATCAACTCCACCTCTCTCAAATGGTACACATCCTGAAACTGTTTCAGGATGCCATCAATGTACCCTGTGCCCACACGGCCAGCCTGGGGCAAGTCATCCCCCTCATTCATGGGCTAGATTGGGCAATGGAGTCTCTGCTGCAGCCAGGCCCTGAGGGAACTGAGGTTCTCCCTTTAGTCAGAGCCCTGGTTGACAGACTGCACAATCAAGCAGTGCCTGCATTTGCTCCTTGAGAAGTGGGAATTCAGGCTGGTGTGCATGTGTGACCCCCGTATCAAGAGAAGTATCACCCTCTGAAGCACACAGCTTCATCAGTGGAAGCATGAACTGTGTCACCAGGTGCGGGGGTTTCAACGTGGGAGATGACGAGGGGGAGGAGGAGAATGAGGAAAGGGGGCTGAGGAGGGAGAGGGGGAGGAGCCAGGAGAGGGGGAGGTGGGGGTGGCGAGGGGGGGCAAGCTCATAGAGAGAGGACGGGCCCCAGGAGATGGAATGAGAATCAGGAGTTCTGAACATCCATCATGAGATGGGAGGTATGGAGTGCCGGTGTGGTGCCAGGCATGTGATGGTATTATTGCCCGCTCATTTATCATGTTAGAGGAAGGGTGGGGCCCCAGGGAAGGAGCACCCCCTGTCCCTGTGTGGGTGTTCCTCAGGACCCGAGTAGGGTGGAGGAGGTCGGCCCTGCCCAGTCGTCACATGGCCGGTGAGGCCCAGGGAGAGTGCCACCCGTCCTATTGCCTGGAGGTCACGTTGTGGGTGGGTGGAAGGTGGGGCCTGGGGAGAGAGAGCCCCCTGCCACCACGCAGGTGTTCCCCGGGCCCCAGGGAGGGTGGGAGGTTCAGCCCATTGCCACCAGTGGGTGGAGGGTGGGCCCAGGGAGAGAGATCTGCCCACCTCCGTGTGGGTGTTCCCCAGGGCCCAGGCAGAGCAGGGGGGTTGGCCCGGCCTGGCAGTCTTGTTGCCTTCAGGGTGGAGGGTGTACCCTGGGCCCCAGGGCAGGGTGGGAGGGTCAGCCCTGCCCAGGAATCACCTTGCCAGTAGTTGGAGGGTGGGCCTGGGGAGATAGCACCACCTGCCCTCATGCTGGTGTTCCCTGGGCCCCAGGAAGACAGCACCCTCTTCTCCCATGCGGGTTTTCCCTGGGCAGGGGGGGGGTCGGCCCTGCCCAGGAATCACCATGCCAGTGGGTGGACGGTGGGCCCGGGGTGAGAGCACCACCTGTCCCCATGCGAGTGTGCCCTGGGCTGGGCGGGACATTCTGCCCTGGTCAGTGACCCCATTGCCGTTTAAGGGTAAAATGGGCCCGGGAAAAGAGCACCACCTGTCCCTGTCACCTTCCTCAGCAGGGTGGGAGGCTGAGCCCCAACCAGTCCTCATGTCAAAAGGGCTGGGTGGTTGGCCCTAGGAAGACAGAGGCACCCGCAAACGTGCCTGTAGCTGAACCACTTCTGCTCTGGACTGTCTGAAACCATCACTGGACAAGTCCTCCAGAAGCAGTTTCCCGGGGGGCACCAGGCTTGGGGGTCCGCTACTCGGACCCTCCAGACCTGACAGGCACATTACTTGGGCATGTGGGGGGCCACCCCAGGGATGGACTGTGCGAGTTGGAGGCCTCTAGCTCACCTGGGTCAGTTTTGGTCACTCCTGAACTGGTGGGGGGACATCCCATTGAAAAGTGTTGTCTCTTTGGGGGTCTGTAGCTCATCCAAGAGGGACCAAAACTTGGTGGGCACGTTGAGGAGAGTGAGCTGGAATTATGCTGAGAATTTGAGGCCCTGGGGGTCTTTCTGCATCCGGACCGGTCCACGAACCAGTTTGTGAACTGGCTGCAGTTTGGTTTGAGAACCTGTCCAGAAACGGGGTCAGTTTGGTTCGGGGCAAAATCTGGAAAGTGCCCCGGACCAAGAAGGATTCCAAGAAGGCCTGGAGCTGTGTCGCCACTGCCCTCTGCACTACCTTTCCCAGAAACTGTAAGTTGGATACTAGGTGGTAGTTACTAAGGGCCGTGGGATCCAAAGATGATTTCTTTAGGAGGGGGCAGACCACTGCCTCCTTTAAACTCCCTGGGAAGGTCCCCGTTGATAGGGACAAGTTGATAATCTCCTTCAAAGAAGTCCCTTCTGCATTGCTGCAAGCTTTAATTAGCCACGATGGCCAAGGATCAAGAGGGCAAGTGGTGGGTTTCATAGCTGCCAAGGTCTTGTCAACAGCATCCTAGTGTGAGAGTCCTGTTCAAAGTAGTCAAGGATCAGATCTCGGTTGGTTAACCACAGTTCTTTATTGCCTATTCCTACATTAGTACAGCGTCTCGGGGTATTGTCAGAGATGAGACAAATAATACAAGCGGGTCTATTATACCATTCCAAGGAGTTTGAATTACCCATAGGTAGCCAATCCCCAGGAGGGAAAATTGGCGGGCTAAAAGGTGTCTTGACCGTTTGGTTCACACAGGAAAAAAGTGAGGTGTTAAGCAGTAAATTTCCCTTCCCAAACCAGACCCCTCCGTTCACATAACAATTCATGGCTCCAAGGTTCTTTAGCATAGATAAGAGATGAGAGCCTTTCCTCCCCTTGAAGTTACTGCCGGGGCAGCTGGAATGCGGAGGCAGGAATGAGAGGCCTCGTTGTTCTCACCCTAGGGGTTGTCACCCTCCCGACCAAGCAAGGAGAAAATACAGGTCCAATACATAAAGACAGGTCCAATACATAAAGACATAACAGAATACATAGTGTGCATGCAAGATTACATTGACAGAATTAACTGATTCTGACACCCTGCCCTCCCCATGATTCCCTTCACCTAGCTTTTTCAGGGAACATTTTATGGAACAGTTTAGTTAACTTGGGGGCATGAACATGTTCAGAACGAATCCATTCATTGTGTTCCGGGCCAAAATCTAACCATCTAACTAAGTAATACAAATGGCCCCTCTTTGTCTTGGAATCCAGGATTTCAGTTATCTCGTAGTGTGGACTCCCCTCCTTCATCAGTGGAGGAGGAACTGGAGGAACTGGATGCCATGCATTCGGCCCAGGATCTTTCTTCAGCAAGCTGAAATGAAACACAGGATGTATAGAACTTAGTGATTTAGGCAGGTCGAGTTCAAAAGAGACATCAGAGATTTTTCGTAGCACTTTAAAGGGTCCAACATATTTCCATCCCAATTTTCTGCTGGGCTGCAGCCCGTGGATATTTTTGGTAGAGAGATAAACTGAGTCCCCGGGTTGAAGGTCCCATCCCGGTGCTCGGCCACGATCAGCATATTTTTTATAGTCCTCCTTGGCATGGTCCAAGGCTTTACCAATTAACGGCCAGGAATCCTGGAGACTGGACCACCAGTTTTTGAAGTCTGAAGGGGGAGCCCGGGGGTCTTCCTTGAGGGTGGGGAGCGGTTTACCTTCAAAACCTCCCACTGCCATGAAAGGTGAGACTCCAGTGGAAGAATGCACTGCATTGTTGTAGCTATATTCTGCAAAGGGTAATAAGTCCACCCAGTTATCTTGGTGGTAGTTGGTGTAGCACCTTAAGAATTGCTCCAGAATTTGATTAGTTCGCTCGGATTGGCCATCGGTTTCTGGATGGTAACCCGAGCTTAAGGCAGGTTCTATGTCCATTAGCTTCAAAAGCTCCCGCCAGAAGGTGGCAACGAATTGACTTCCGCGATCGGACACCACCCTTCTTGGAAAAGCATGTAATTTTATCACCTGGTTAAAGAAGGCTTTAGCCATTCCTTTGGCGGTGGGTAACTGTTTGAAAGGAGTGAAATGGGCTTGTTTGGAAAACGTGTCTACTACTACCCAGATCACTGTTTTTCCTTTTGAGGGGGGCAAATTGGTAATGAAGTCCATGGCTATGTCTTCCCAGGGTCTGGAAGCCGTGGGGAGGGGGTGTAACAATCCCGGGACTTTGCCTCCCCGTTTTTTACACATTAAGCAGGTTTGACATGCCGAGACGAAATCCGAGACGTCTCGACGCATGCGCGGCCACCAGAATTGCCGTTGGATCAGGTTAAGGGTTTTTAGGAATCCAAAGTGCCCGGCAAGCTTGGAAGAGTGACAATTTAGCAGGATTTCTTTGCGTTTGGTTTTTGGCACCACTAATTTGTCCCCACGGAACCAACAATTGTCATTTCTTTTTTCGCACTCTCCCATTGCTTCCAATTCCTCTATTTCCTCAGGGGCATATTCCCCCCCCCCATTGACAGTCCCCAGTGGTGAGCTCGGTTTTCTTTGCTTTGCTCCTGGTGACAACCACTCCTCCCAGCTGCTGGGGGGAGAACATGGAATCGAATACCTCGTCTTTCAGACTCTCGTGTTGGGGCAATCTGGACAACGCGTCTGCCAGGGAATTAGCCTTCCCAGGAAAATGTTTTAACACAAAGTTAAATTTTGAGAAGAAGTCCGCCCAGCGCAGTTGTTTGGCGTTGAGGGACCGCTGCGTGCGCAATGCTTCTAAGTTCTTATGATCCGTCCATATTTCGAACGGAGTTTGCGCCCCTTCTAGCCAGTGGCGCCAGGTAGTGAGCGCCAATCTAATGGCCACAGCTTCCTTGTCCCACACCGACCAATTCCTCTCCGTTTCATTGAACTTCTTCGATATGTACGCTAAGGGGTGTAGTTTCCCTTCAGAGTCCCTTTGTAGGATGGCCCCCCCCATTGCTACATCCGAGGCATCAACATGGATTATAAAGTCTTTAGTCTCATCCGGGTGCGCCAAAATGGGCTCTGAGGTAAAAAGAGTTTTTAAAGCCTCAAATGCCTTCTGACACTCCCCATTCCACGCCAGTTTCTCTCCCGGCTTTCCTGCCTCGGGACCCCTCCCCTTGGTTTTTAACAAGTCCGTTAAGGGAAGGGTGACTTTGGCAAAGTCCTTGATGAAAGTCCGATAGAAGTTACAAAATCCTAACAGGCTCTGCAGCTGCTTTCTCGTTCGCGGAGCCTCCCATTGCACCACCGCTTCCACTTTCCCCGGGTCCATTTCCAACCCCTTCTGAGAAATGCGGTAGCCCAGGAAGTCCACAGACTCGCGGTGAAACTCGCACTTAGACAGTTTCACAAACAGCTGGTTTTTTAGTAATGTTGACAGCACGTCTCGGACCAAAGTCACATGTTCGTTCTTATCAGTGGAATAGATCAAGATATCATCTATGTAACATAACACGCCCTTAAATAGGTGCTTATGCAACACTTCGTTGATCAAACTCATAAAGACCCCGGGCGCGCCACTTAAGCCGAACGGCATCACGAGGTATTCAAACTGCCCCAAGGGGGTGTTAAAAGCAGTCTTGGGTTCATCCCCCTCCCTTATGCGCACCCTGAAGTAGGCATCTCGCAGATCCAACTTGGTGAAAATCTTCCCCTTGGCCGCCTCCGCCAAAAGGTCTTTTATTAACGGGAGGGGGTAAGCGTTAGATGTGGAGACTGCGTTAAGCCCCCGATAATCCGTGCACAATCGCAAGCCGCCATCCTTTTTCTTTCGGAACAGCACGGGCGCCGCAAAAGGGGACTTGGCGGGGCGGATAAACCCCCTGGCCAGATTTTTGTCCAAGAACTTCCGCAGTTCTTCTCGCTCCGCCGGGCTCATGGAATACAATTTGCCCTTTGGGAGTTTCTCGCCTGGGAGGAGCTCTATGGCACAGTCCGACAACCGGTGGGGGGGCAACTCGTCCGCCTCGGTCTCACTGAACACTTCCAGCAAGTCTCTATATTCCTTAGGCACCATGGCCGGGACGAGAGCGAGGGCGGCCGCGGGAGACGGCGGGCTGGGGGGCCCGGGACCCCATCCTGGGTCCCAGCGGTGGCTCTGGCAGCGTTCGTCTACCCACGAAATCTTTCCCTCGCTCCATTTTATATAGGGGTCGTGCGCCCCGAGCCAAGGGCTACCCAACACCATAGGGAATTGGGCATTAGGGGTTATGACGAAAGCTCTCTTCTCCCAGTGGTTCCCCGTTCCCAAAATTAAGTTCTCAGTCTCTGCTATGCACTCCTCCTTCATTTCGGACCCATCCATCTGGGTAAATTTCAGGGGTTCCGCTAACGGGGTGACTTTGGGTCCCAGCCCCTCCACTACTAGGGGGCTGATTAGGTCTCGCGCACACCCAGAGTCAATTAAAGCGCGGACCCTCATGTGGGTACCTGATCCTGGGGTCACCACAGTCACTACCATATATAACAAGGGGCCGGGGATGCTCACCGGAGATGGCGCTTCGTTGTGGGGGACCTGCAGTTCTGCGCCGCTCACTGCAGGCCGTTGGAGTTTCCCGACATCTGGGTTTCCATCAGCTCCAGCTCTCCCTGCTCACTCGTTGCCCCTTCCAGCTGCAAAGCCCGGGGTTTCATGGGGGTCTTCCCCCGAGTCGGGGTGCCTGCAGGTCCTGGAGTTGAGGTCTTCGGGCCCTTCCCCCCTCCTCTTGGACACGCCGAGGCGAAGTGGCCACTTTCCCCACACTTCATACACAACCCTTGCCGGAACCTCGAGTCGCGGACGTCTTGTACGTTGGATCGGGGCTTCGCTCGTGGGCCCGCTCTGATAGCGGCGGTTGCGGATGCTCCCATCTTGATTAGGGCGAAACGTTCTTCCATGTCGGTGGCCGCCCTCATCCAGCTAGTCAGCGTGCCCGGGCGGCCTCCCAGCAGCACAGTCTCGTAGATTTCCGGGTTTAGACCCTCCCAATACTTCTCCATGAAGAGTTCCTCCGGCCATCCGTGGATTTTGGCAGCGATGCGCCGGAATTTTTCAGTGTATTCTCTCACTGACGATCTTCCCTGGAACAGCTTCCTCAGCTGATTTCTGGCTTTTTCCTCACCCAGCGGGTCTTCGAACTGGTGCCGAAGAGCCCACATGAAGTTGTTCAAGGAACGCAGCTCAGGGCCAGGGTTGTCGTGCAGGCTCACATACCAATCGCTGGCGGTGTCTTTCAGTTTGGATCCGATGTAGCCTATGCGATCCTTCTCGGTAGGATACAGGTGGCCCCAACTGTCCAGGAATCTCCCGATCTCGAGCGTGAAGAAACGTAGCTTCTCGGGGTCCCCATCGAAAGTAGTCGTCAGCGGGTCGGAGGGGGGTGGGCGAGCGGCCGGCGCGGCCGGGACTGGGGCCGGTACGGGGACGGGCCCCGGGACTGGAACCGGGACGACCGGCTGAGCCGGCTGCGCGGGTGCAACGGGCGCCTGTGGCTGAGCCGGAACCCCTCCGGGTGCTGGCTGCTGTGGTGGGGCTCCGACTCCTTGACCGAGGAGGGCGCCTTGCATCGCCACCATAGCGTCTCGAAATTGGTGCTGGAGATCGAGGGCCAGCTCGCGGAGCACGGAGGTGAGTTGTAGCCTCAGGTCTCCCATCATCTGATCCAGCGGGACCGTCGGCTCCTCTCGATACGGATCGGGCCCATACAAATCCAGTGTCTCCTCTTCGGGAGGCTGGCGACGCGGTCCTCCACGGCGGACTGGCTCGCGGTCGTCTCCTAGGTAGCTCGGTCTCCCGCGATCGAGCTGGTCGCCGGTGAGCGGAACTCTCACCCCTTTCCTGTCGTGCACCCACGAAGTCACGGATCGGCCTCCGAAGTGGCTCCAAGTGTACTGGGGGGTCACGCTCTGATGGGTAATCGGGCGGCGCGGGATGTAGTAAGCCCCCTGGCTCGTGGTCACCGGCACCTCGGGACCTCCTCCGCCGCCGCCACCCCCGTTCCCCGGATCCGTCGGGGTAACCGGGGCCTCCTCTGGAGTGGTAGGTTTGAGGGGGACGAGATCGTCTTCTGACATGGTCAGGAACGATTGAATCCCAATCAAGGATCTCTGACAATCTGTGAGAGTCCTGTTCAAAGTAGTCAAGGATCAGATCTCGGTTGGTTAACCACAGTTCTTTATTGCCTATTCCTACATTAGTACAGCGTCTCGGGGTATTGTCAGAGATGAGACAAATAATACAAGCGGGTCTATTATACCATTCCAAGGAGTTTGAATTACCCATAGGTAGCCAATCCCCAGGAGGGAAAATTGGCGGGCTAAAAGGTGTCTTGACCGTTTGGTTCACACAGGAAAAAAGTGAGGTGTTAAGCAGTAAATTTCCCTTCCCAAACCAGACCCCTCCGTTCACATAACAATTCATGGCTCCAAGGTTCTTTAGCATAGATAAGAGATGAGAGCCTTTCCTCCCCTTGAAGTTACTGCCGGGGCAGCTGGAATGCGGAGGCAGGAATGAGAGGCCTCGTTGTTCTCACCCTAGGGGTTGTCACCCTCCCGACCAAGCAAGGAGAAAATACAGGTCCAATACATAAAGACAGGTCCAATACATAAAGACATAACAGAATACATAGTGTGCATGCAAGATTACATTGACAGAATTAACTGATTCTGACACCTAGGTGGGCAGACTGAAATGGTCCAAAACTGGACCCATAGATGGACCAGGGGCTTCCAGTCCTTCCAATAGGACAGACACTCTACTCTCACTGTCTTGGGGAATAAAATATGGGAACGTTCTCTAATCCTTTTTGTTAAAATACTGCCTGTGGTCCAGTAAACTGCTATGCTGTGTCTTCTCTTCCCTCTCCTTGGAGAAAAATCTAAGGAATTGCATTAATCACTACTTCTCCCCCCTAAAGAAGGTCCTTGAAAAGCTTCGTCTTAATTTTTAAGAAGCAAGCACTGGATAATAAAAACATTATCATTCTATTTACTTTTGTAAAGTCTGTTCTCCTACTTCACAAAGAGCCCTTGCTGTGTTAAAGAACTACAAGATTAGACCGCTATGCTTTTGACCTGATGGCTGACAATTTTCTGGTTTAAAATTAAAGAGAAAACAAAATTAGCAAACTAATTGTTCGCTATGTTTTTGGTAGGTCTTATGTCAGCTGCCTTAAGCTTTGTAGCCAATTGCAAGCTTGACTTGTGCCATCCTGTGCAGGAGGTGGAGCTCTCTGTTGGGTCTTGCTATCCACCAATGTCAATCATTTTAATTTTAAATTACTTCTGTACAGGCTGGTGTCAAAATGATTAAAGCATGAAGAGGATGGCAGAGAGAGAAATTTACCTTGCAATTACAACAAGGACACTTGATTTTTCTCTTTTCTCAACCCTTTACACTCAGGACCTCAAATCTTGGATGTGAGACATTAGCTACATTTATAACCCACTTGATGGGACAGACAATTATTAAATAGTACTAGAGTGTATTGGTAGAATGCCCTGTATATGGAGTATCACATACCATGCTGAATCCTCCAGATTTAAAGGAAACGGTGTTAAGTATGAAGAGGCAACAAAGGATCTGAGAACCTATCTTTACATTTTAAGAGATTTTATCACATTATATATACAATAAAATTAAGATTAAGATTATGTTCTTAAATACATTATGAAGGAAGAATGGCAAATTAAGTTAAAAGATTTTTTTATATGCTAAAAAATAGTTTCCCTTCTGCAAACATATTATTTTGGCTGCCATAGGAGATCTCTCCCTTTCTAAATCTAATGATTGTTAAAGCATATGACCATCCATGTGTGGGATGCTCTACTTTAAAATTTATGTTCTTTCTTGACACTGCAGTCCCCTCTCCTTTAATCTAAAACTTCTTAAAATGTGTGAAGAGAAACTTAGTTGAAATGTTGGTAAAGAGAGGTAAAAAGTAACTATGGTATGTCAAATTTCCATTTCCTATTAAATATATAAGTACTTTAACCATTCTTGTATATGTATGTGTTATGTATTGACCATGCGGTCGCCATGTGCTCTCTTAATTGCGACCGCATGGCCAGAGCACATGGCCAGAGCATGGCCAGAGCACATGGCCAAGAAACTACCTGAGCTTCAGCCAGGTAGAACAAAGGCCAGGTGGATTCAAACCGGCCACCAATCCTGTACCTAGGTTTCTCCCAGGGAACCTATGAAATGTAAATAGACTTCTAATAGCCTATCAGGCCAGTTGGGTGAGGTCAGGGGATTGTCCCTGACCAGCATAAAAGGAGGGCTTGGAGCCCTGGGTTGTATGCTTCATCCGGACCAGCAATAAAGATCTAGCTGTTTCACTATTCCATGGACTCCTGACTCCAATACTTATCAGTGGCGACGAGGATGGGATCCCGATGAGCGACTCTCCAGCAGACCACAGCAGCACAGCGAGCTCTGTCCCGCCAGCCGCAGGCATCTCCGAGCTCCAGCGCTCCAACGCCTCGCCGCAAGCCGCTCTGAGCCCAATCCTCCGGCACTAGCCAGCGCCAAGTCTCAGCGCTCCCCGGCACCGCCGCAAGACACGAGGACATCGCTCAAACAGCCGCCGCCGCTCCTGCTCTGGTAAATATGGCAAACGCTCCGGGGCCAATTACCCCTTTCGATACGTCTCGCCCCGAGACGTGGGAGTCCTGGCTCAAGACGCTGGGTTGTGCCTTTAAGGTCCGCGGAATCACAGATGCGGACCTGAAGAGTGCCTGGCTCTTGAGTTCTGGAGGGGTGGAGGTCATGCGGGTAGCCCAGAACCTACTAGCCCCGCAAGACCCCACCGAGGTGTCTTACGACGTGCTCACCAAGACCCTTGGCGATTACTTCGCCCCGAAGCCATCAAAACTGGCCAGGCGCTGGGAGTTCATACAGCGCCAGCAGCAGCCGGGGGAGTCGGCCGCCACTTTCCTGGCTGAACTCCGTCGACTAGCCGTGGGCTGCGAATTCCGCCACATGGATGACCACGTGGAGACCGCCTTCATGGGAGGGGTCCGGGAAGCCAAGCTCCGCCGGCGCCTCATTGCAATGCTGGAGCCAACCTTGGAGAAGATGCTCGAAACTGCGGCAGCCTTCGAGACAACGCAAAAGGACAAGGCAGCCATCAAAGTCCACCAGGCGGCTCCTCCCGAACCCGACTCAAGCGAAGAAGAGGATGTCCACCGGATGCAACCACGCTCGAAGAAGGGTGAGCCCGGCGTCCCCAGGCCCAAGGGCCGGCGCCCAGCATCTGTCTCTGTTCCCTCTTCTGCTTCCCTCAACAGGCAGGCCCCAACGTGCGCCAGCTGTGGGGACCCCCACGACAGATGGACATGCCACTTCCGTGATGCCATCTGCCGCGCCTGCGGGAAAGCAGGACATCTCGCCCGGGCCTGCCGCCTGAGGAACAGCCACCGTGCCCCAGCAGCGAACTTCGAAGAAGTGGGTAGTGTCGTTCCCACGGCCACGGTAATGAACTTGCCTCAGCCCATTCTGGGCGCAATTTCCGTGTCTCTCCGAATAGAGGGAGTTCCTTGCTCCATGGAACTGGACTCAGGGTCAGCATATTCAATTGTGTCCGCAGCTACGTTCCGCCGCCTCTGCCCGAAGGGGGCATGCTGGCTGCGGCTGCCGGCTGGGTTGGTCCTCCGGGACTTCCAGAAAAACCCAGTGGCTATTAAGGGGCTAGCCAGGGTCCGGGTCCAGTACCATGCCTTTAATGGCCTGCTGAACCTTCTGGGTGCTCGAGCCGGTCTCCCACGCCAAGTGGGAGACTCCCATTGTGACCCCCCTCAAAGCTAACGGGGAAGTCCGCATCTGCGCGGATTACAAATGTACAATTAATAAGGCATTACAGGACCATGCGTACCCGGTACCTGTGGTCAGCCATGTTCTGGCCTCCCTTGCGGGTGCCAAAATATTTGGAAAATTAGACTTGGCCCAAGCCTATCAGCAGCTTCCCGTAGACGAAGCAACGGCCGAGGCACAAACGATTGTGACTCACAAGGGAGCGTTCAAGGTAAAACGCCTCCAATTTGGGGTCAGCGTAGCACCCGGAATCTTTCAAAATCTAATGGATTCTCTCCTAAAAGATGTTCCAGGAGTGAAGCCGTTCTTCGACGACGTCCTCATCGCCGCCCCGGACGCCGACACATTCGCAGCTCGCCTCCGGATGGTGCTGCAAAGGTTCCAGGACGCGGGTCTCAAGGTTCGAAAAGACAAGTGCACCCTGGGAGTCTCCTCGGTGACCTTCTTGGGGTTCCAAGTCACCGCAGATGGCATTCACCCTACAAAGGAGAAGGTAGCGGCAATTACAGGTGCACCCCGCCCGTCCTCAAAGGCGGAACTCCAGGCGTTCTTGGGACTTGTGAACTTCTACCACGCCTTCCTTCCGCACAAGGCGGCGGTCGCTGAACCCCTGCATCGTCTCCTGGACAAGGGAGCGGCTTGGGCCTGGGGTCCCAAGCATGATGCAGCCTTCCGGGCCGTCAAAGACTTATTAATTTCAAATGCGGTCTTAGAGCATTTCGATGAGAGGCTCCCTGTCATCCTGGCCTGCGACGCATCCCCCTACGGCGTTGGGGCGGTCTTGGGACACCGGCTACCCAATGGAAAGGAGGTACCGGTTGCCTACTACTCCAGGACCCTATCGTCGGCAGAACGGAACTACGCCCAGATCGACAAGGAGGCCCTAGCAATCGTAGCTGGCGTCAGGAAATTTCACGACTATCTCTACGGACGGTCATTCACCGTGGCCACAGATCACAAGCCGCTGGTGGGTCTCCTTGCCCCCCACAGGCAGACCCCTCACATGCTGTCCCCGCGGGTCCTGCGGTGGTCAATTTTTTTGTCAGGCTACCCCTACGAATTGGTACATCGCCCGGGGAAGGCGATGGGTCATGCAGACGCCCTCAGCCGTCTTCCCCTCCCGTCCTGCGACCCTGATCCGGCTCCCGCTTTCCACGTCACGCTCCTAAAGGATCTACCGGAGCGCCCCGTACAGGTATCAGATGTGGCCTGTCGCACACGGCGGGACCGCATCCTTTCCCGTGTCTCGGACTGGGTGGGAAGGGGGTGGCCGGAAAAACCGGGACCAGATTTTGCCGCTTTCACGGCACGCAGGCACGAACTATCGGCCCACAAGGGATGCCTGCTATGGGGATCTCGAGTGGTGATCCCCGGGTCCCTGCGGCCCCGAGTGCTAGAGGCCCTCCACGAGGCTCACCCGGGAATTGTGCGCATGAAAGCTCTGGCCCGGAGTTACGTATGGTGGCCAGGCCTGGACAAAGACATTAAGGGGCGGGTCCAGAAGTGTACCAAATGCCAGGAGTCACGGCCAGATCCGCCACACGCTCCTGTCCGATCCTGGGAATCTACTAACAAGCCCTGGTCCCGCCTGCACCTAGACTTCGCGGGACCGGTCCAGGGCCTGTTGTTTCTTATCGTTGTTGACAGCTACAGCAAGTGGCTTGAGGTAGTGCCGGTAGCTTCGACCTCCACCAACGCTGCCTTAAGAAGTCTCTGGCCGATCTTCGCGACACACGGAATGCCAGAAACTCTCGTGACCGACAACGGGACCGCCTTCACCTCCGGCGAGTTTCAACAGTTTGTGGAAGCCTGCGGTCTGCGCCACATCCGCTCCGCTCCGTTCCACCCCGCAACCAACGGCCAGGCCGAGCGCATGGTGAGGACAACGAAGGATGCGTTAAAGAAGATGGAGCATGGTGACTGGGAAGAGCAGCTGTACAAGTTCCTGTTCTGCCAACGGAACACACCCCACTCAGGGACCGGGCGCCGGCCAGCCGAACTTCTGATGGGAAGACGACTGGGAACCGTCTTGGACCGCCTACATCCTGACTGAGCAATCAAGGGGAACCCGACAATGGAGGACCGGCCAGCTGCCCGAGGATTCACTCCCGAAGACCCCATATACGCAAAGAACTTCGCGCGGGGTCCGACATGGCTCCCCGCGAGGATCATCCGAGTCACAGGGCCTTACTCCTACGAGGTCCTTACGGAAGATGGCATAGTCTGGAAATGGCACATTGACCAGATTCGACGCCGTACCCAGAACCACGATGATACCCAGGCCCCCGAACTCCCTGCACCAACAGACCGTGACATCGACACGACTCCAGAAGCAGCGCCAGACCCTGATCCGGAGACTGCGGAGATGCCGCTCCTGCCCGCGGATGAAGCAGTCGCACCATCCACACCTGAACAACCCCCGAGCAGACAGGCCCCGCCAGCAGAACAACTACCCACACCGCAACCTGCCGACACTAGCAACACGCCCCGCCTTACAACCCCCCGGCGCTCTGGACGTGAGTGCAGACGCCCGGACTATCTCAAAGACTATGTGTGCAGAGGGGTTCTGGACTATGGGGGGAGGGGTGTTATGTATTGACCATGCGGTCGCCATGTGCTCTCTTAATTGCGACCGCATGGCCAGAGCACATGGCCAAGAAACTACCTGAGCTTCAGCCAGGTAGAACAAAGGCCAGGTGGATTCAAACCGGCCACCAATCCTGTACCTAGGTTTCTCCCAGGGAACCTATGAAATGTAAATAGACTTCTAATAGCCTATCAGGCCAGTTGGGTGAGGTCAGGGGATTGTCCCTGACCAGCATAAAAGGAGGGCTTGGAGCCCTGGGTTGTATGCTTCATCCGGACCAGCAATAAAGATCTAGCTGTTTCACTATTCCATGGACTCCCGACTCCAATACTTATCAGTATGTAAAGATTCAGTTCGTACTATCGAAGTTGTAACTCGGAGTTACACTGATGTAAGGGCCATTTATGCTGGTACAGGGCACTAGCAGCGCTGCGCCACTGAGTCCCACTGGTGCAGGAGCACTGCAGCTGCATGCCGGCAGAGCCATAACACAAACCCTGCTGCTGGCATAGATTTGGGCATTCGAGGGGGTGTGGTGGCAGCTTCCAAAGTGTTTTCAATGTGGGAATGCCCCCCCAGCAAGTGCAACATTGTGCCAGCAAAAATGACATCATAGCCCATTGACAGCCAAGGTAACTTCAAATTTACTCCCCCCACACACACACACTGCTGCAGCCACACCCAGGGGACCCAAGCAGCTCAGGATATGGACTAAGTGCACACGCAATCACCATACTCCCTTGCTCCAGCCATGCCCCTCTTCAGGACCCAATCACAAGCCTCCTGCCCTACAAATGGTTCCAAGGGGTTGCCCCAGAATCCCAGAGGTAGAACACATGGCACGGATGGTCATCTGACAGCTCCCTGTCATGCAGACTTAGAGCAAGTGCACATGCACCCCAGTGGTGGGCTCCTACCGCTGGGCAAGAATATACCTCAGGAAGAGCAAAGTCCACACTTTGTGGCTGACGTCTCCCAGATTTCACCCCACACAGACACATCAGGCCCTCCATCAGGATCCCAAGGGGCAGCTTTTGGTGAACAGGTAAGCAAGGCTCCCAGTCCCCTACCCCCATACCTCCCCTGAGCCTACCACAGTGGCATCGAGCCACACTGGACACAGCATCTCCCTCTCCCAAACCTGACAGTTATGGGGACAAGCAGCAGGCCCCCAGACACACATGGATGCTGCACACCAGGTTCCAGGGAGGGGAGGGCACTATGACAGCCATGGATTAGGCTTCTCACCTAGCCAGGTGGCAACATCCAGAAGTTGGCAACGAATTGTGAACTGCAGTCCAAAATTATCTTAAGTGGGATGGAATGCAATTTAATAACATTGTTCAAGAAAGCCTTGGCTAAGGTTTTAGCCATTGGAAGTTTTTTAAAGGGGATAAAATGCACTTGTTTGGAAAAAGTGTTCACCACAACCCAAATCATAGTTTTTCCTTTACTAGGTGGTAGGTCAGTAATAAAGTCCATGGAAATGGTTTCCCATGGTCTACTCGGGGTTTCCAGGGATTGCAAGAGTCCTGGCACTTTCCCTCCTGGTTTCTCGCACATTAGGCAGGTTTGGCAGGATGAAACATAAGCGGACACATCCCCTCTCATGCAGGGCCACCAAAACTGCCGTTGGAGTAAATGCAAAGTCTTTAGGTATCCAAAATGCCCAGACAGTTTGATTCATGTGCAGCATGCATGACATCTTTACAGAGCATATGGGGAACCATTAATTTACCGCCCTGGAACCAGCACCCATTGGCCCCTTGAGAAAATGAAGGGTCAGAATGAAAGTCAGTGAATTCTTCCTCTGAGTAAGAGTAGGAGCATTTAACATTCCACTCGGTGGGCTTGGTTTGACTCCTGGTAAGAACCCCCCCCCCATTGTCTCGGGGTGAACATGGAGTCTATGACTTCATCTTGTTTACAGTCATGCTGGGGCAACTGGGATAGGGTGTCTGCTTGGGAATTTGACTTCCCCGGGAAGAGGCATAGAGTGAAATTGAATTTAGAGAAGAAATCTGCCCACTGCAATTGTTTAGCATTCAATGTTCGTTGGGTTCTGAGCGCTTTTGTGATCAGTCCAAACCTCGAAAGGAATGCAAGCACCCTCCAGCCAGTGACACCAAGTGGAGAGGGCTAAGCGAATGGTGGCTGCCTCTTTGTTATAATTAGAGATTGAAAATTTTTTCAAATTGTTCTTCAAAAAAAAAGTTATTTATTGGGTTCCGGTTCCAGTCGCGGCGGCTGCAGGACGCACGGAGGACTAGCTCCGCACGTCAAGGCAGAATTCTTCTTTCTTTAGAGGGGGTACTCCCCCTAAGAAAACTCCTGGAGGGAGTTTCATTGCAGGGCTATCGGCTGGTGGCGTGAATTGGGTAGCGGCCCATCACACCATTACAGACCCGGCCTGTGCACGGAGAGAAGACAAGAGGATCCACGGCAAGCGTGGAATCCAAGCTGCGCCCCAAGAACTGAAAAGGAACAAAACAGCAGCGAAAAGAGAAATCTATAAGGTGTTCTCCGTGAAAACAAGACTGTTAATAATTACTGAGGCTTACTGGTGAGTAAGCTTTGCTTTCCTGGGAAGCTTTCTTGCAGAGCTGGGTGACAGCCGGGTGGCAGTGTTGGTGGGAGAGCCCAGTCGAATCGATTGCCAAGCGGTGGAGCAGCTGGAAAGGCATCGACTCCACGGGGGAAAACGAAACTAAAGCTCCCTGCGTCTTGCTCCCCACAAACGCCTCTTGGTACACCTGAAGCTTACTGTCTGGGAGGAGAGACTAGTGGACGGAGCAGAAGGTTGGGAGACTGGCTCAGGTTGTGAACCGGGCAGCGACCTGTCTTGTTGCTACAGATCTGGCCTGAGCAGAGATCGATCGGAGCGGAGATCGATTGGGAAGGTCTGCTGACAAGTGAGCCAATCTACGGACTGCTCTGCTGACGAGGAGAACTTTTGTTTTGGTGTCTGCGGGATTACGTGTGCCCCTAAAGAGCCACCTGGTATCATTTGTGGAGTCACGTCTTTAGTACGGGACTTTACGTTTGTCTGATACACTTCAGCATTGCTGTTGTGGCACTGGGTGACAGGGGCCATTGACAGAGACTTTCACTATGCCTAACATCAAACACAATTAGTTACGTTGTCCCTCTTATGTACGCTTCATACAAGGTCACCTATTGGGCTTGATTTATCTGTGTGTTTTTTTGTATACCTATTCAAATATTTGTGTTGGTGGAAACTCCCCATGGGACGAAAGGCTTTACAGAAAAAAAGGAAGGGGGACTTAATTAATTAGCTAGTTAATATAAGATAGGTATAGACATAGATATAGATATACATAGATAAGGATAAAATTATAGATATAGGTATAAAACTTAGAAAAAGGGACTACATTAAAAAAAAAACAGAATAAGGTATATAAATAGAAAGCCAGACAAGAATAATAGTAATAAATAGTAATAGATAGTAATTGATAGACTTAGATAGTTATAGATAGATAGATAGTTATAGTTAGAGGGTCAGTTAAGATCAGGATAAAAATAGGTAGATTGACCAGGATAAAGATAGGTAGATAGATAAAGATAACACCCAATAAATAAATAAACAACAGATAGTTATTGAAGGACACCGACAGCCAGAAAAACAGAGCCATTGAGATAGCTATAGACAGCAATATATAGTAAGATATATCATCAGACAATACCCCTACAAACAAAGGAACAAAACAGTGGTATTGCCAAAACGAACATTAGGACATGGCAACAGGGGGAAGGAAAATGTCTTTCTCTGGCACTTCTGGGTTAAGTCAAGCAAACATAAAAGAGATAAACTTACAAATAAGTGAAAACATTATGGAAACAATGAATCAAATTGTTCAAACCACCTTGCCAAATTTAATTACTAAGGCGATGGAACCTATACAAGAAAAGCTTGACCTAATCACTCAGCAATTAACTGCGCAAATGGCAGAATTTAAAACTCAAATCCTAGGGAACAAACAAGATATACGAGACCTACAAAAAGAAAAGATAGCGACAGAAAAGAGGTTTGAAGTGACAGAGCAGCAATTTATAGAATTGAAAGAAAAATATGAAACACTAGAGAATTCCTTTATGTCTTTTGAAATGGAAAAATCGGCACTTCTGCTTAGGTTCCAGAATGTGCCTGAAAACAAGACAGAGAACATTAAAGAAATAATGGTCTCAGCACTAAAAGAATGGTTAGGCCTAGATACCACCTATGATCTAGACAATGAAATAGAAGTGGCATATAGGAGAAACACCGCATTTGCAAAACACAATAAAACCCCGAGAGAGGTGCACGTGAGGTTTTATAAAAGAAATATAAGAGAAAAATTTTTAGATAACGCCAAATCAAACACATTTAATATCCAGGGAAATGAAATTCAAATACTACAAGATATACCTTGGAGAGTAAGAAAAAAGAGAGAGGAATACCAAAATCTGGCCTCTGTTTTGAGAAAAAATCAGATAACGTATAGGTGGTTACTACCAGAAGGAATCTCATTCTATTACAAGGGAGACAGACACAATATAACCTCCACTTTTAAGCTGGAGGATTTCCAAAAGAAAAATGGCAAAGACATAGGACTATCAGGGAAAGAATATAGCGACTCTGAAATTGAAACACAGGGAGACAATAAGGGAAAGGAGGCAACCAAGACTACCAAAAGTAAAAAATATAAAAAACACACTCCATCACAAGTAGTAACAAAATAACAAGCAAGGAAAGAAAATGGAAAAAACAAAAACCATGAATAGGGGAGCAATTAAGATTTTATCTGTCAACGTAAATGGTTTAAACATCCCGCAAAAAAGGAAAAAATTTTACTTGCAAATTCAGAAGCTGAAGGCAGACATTGTCTGCCTTCAAGAAATGCACATTAAAGAAAAAGATGTACATTTTCTAGATTGCAAAAGAATAGGAGAGAAATTCGTTTCAGGAGATAAGAATAAGAAAAAAAAGGAGTGGTAACATACGTCAAACAACACTTACACTCTGAACCTGTTTATGAAGCAGATGACGGGCGTATAGTGATGGTTAAAGTACAAAGACAATCAAGATCATTGTTGGTGGCCAATATATATGCACCGAATCAGAATCAGGAAAAATTTTCCGAAGAACTCAGAACACAATTAGCAAAAACCTCATTTGATGACTTATGTATAGTGGGAGACTTCAATGTGGTATCAGATAATGTACTGGATAGGAAATTAACTAAACCTAGAACCACCAGAGGAAATGAGATACCCAAGGCAATGTATAATTTGGCAGAAGAATTCTCCGTAATTGACGCCTGGTGAGTAAAAAATGGTGACAAAAAGGATTATACTTTTTTTTCAAGTAGATATAAATCGTGGTCACGTACTGACATGGTGTGGACATCTATAACTATGTTACGGGATACTAAGGAAGTTGAAATCCTTCCAGCAACGTTTGCTGACCATAACCCACTGATGTTAACTCTTTTAGAACCCCCTAAAAAATCTTGATGGTCAATGTGTTTATGGGTTATGAATGATGATATATTTGTGAAGAACTGTAAGGAAGAAATTGTTGACTTTTTTATAAGAAGTATTACACCTGATGTAAATTTACATGTGATCTGGGATGCTTTTAAGGCATTTATTCATGGGAAAATGATCAGTCAAGAGAGCTGGATGCGAAAACAGAGAAAATGTAAATATATAGAATTAGTAAATCAAATCAAAAAAGAAGAAGAGAAATTAAAGAGGGACCCCAGTAAATTAAGATATAAGAGTAAATTAACGAAACTACAACACTCTCTTAACTGTATACTAAATGAAGAATTGGCAAAAAAAAATAGTGTTTAACAAACAGTTTTTATTTGAAAACGCAAATAAGCCTACGAGGTGGCTCTCTTACAAAATTAAAAAAGATAGAGCAGCTCGGTGTATAAAGGAACTGAAAGACGAGAAGGGCAAAATATGCATGATGATGCAAGATCTAAAAGGAATTATAGAAAATTTTAATGGGGATCTATATAAACAAGAAGGGGAATCTAAAGAGGCAATTCAAAGATATTTAAATAAGCACATAAATTTTTTTTTAATGAAAATCAGAAGGAAGTTTTGAATGCACCAATTACTCCATTAGAGATTTTAGAAAGCATTAAGAAATTAAAAACATGAAAGGTGTCGGGTCCAGGCGGACTCCCTGCAGAATTCTACAGGATATTTAGAGAACAAATCACGCCATATTTTAGTAGAATAATACAAAACATTTATGAAGGAGGTGAGATCCCAGAAACCTGGCAAGAAGCGGTAATTATGTTAATTCCTAAACAAGGGGCAAGCTCTATAGGTATACGAAACTATCGGCCGATATCCCTGCTAAACACGGATTATAAAATCTATGCCATAATACTAGCGAACAGATTCAAAAAGGTTCTAATGCAGATAATCCAGAATGACCTAGCAGGCTTTCTACCCAATAGACAGTTAAGGCACAATATAAGGGTCATTTTGAATATACTAGAGTACTACGAGAGCCACTGTGATAAACAATTGGCATTGTGTTTTTTAGACGCAGAAAAGGCATTCGATAAGTTGAATTGGGAGTTTATGATAGGACAACTAAACCATTGGGATTGTGGTGAAAAATTTTATCAGATGATAAAAAAGATCTATCGCCATCAAGAAGCCACGGTAACATTCAATGGAGATTCCACTACGAAAATCCCCATACAGAAAGGGATTAGACAGGGCTGCCCGCTCTCCCCATTACTATTTATTTTTATACTTGAGACCTTATATGATGTAGTAAGAGAAGAAAAATTGATAAAAGGACTAAATATCAAAAAGAAAAGTTTTAAACTACTCGCATTCGCTGATGACATGGTATTTGTCTTGGAAGACCCCCTTACCTCGATAGGACCTCTATTAGAAATTTTGGAAAACTTTGGTCAAGTGGCAGGTTTTAGGGTCAACAATAGTAAAACCAAAATTATAACTAAAAACTGTTCTAAGGAAATAGAAACTCAACTTCAAGACAAAACAAACTTTGAGATAACCAAAAAGGTTAAATATTTGGGGATCCATTTATCGAATAGATGTAGTTCGCTCTACGAAGACAATTATCTAAAAATTCTAACTGAAATTAAAAGAGATTTGGAAGTATGGGCAAAGCTACAAATATCTTTCATGGGATGCATCGCCCTGATTAAGATGAATATTCTTCCCCGTCTCAACTTTATTTTCCAAAATCTACCAATTTTAAAAAACCAAACCTTCTTTAAAGATTTAGGTAAAACTATATCTGGATACATATGGCAACAGAAAAAAGCAAGGATTAAGATGAAGTATTTGCAGGATAAACAAGAAAGAGGTGGTTTTGGTTTACCAGATTGGCATATTTACTACCTAGCCTCTGGGATGGTATGGATAAAGGAATGGGCAAAATTGGAAAACTCCAGAATATTAAAACTAGAAGGGCACAACCTGCAAACAGGATGGCATTCAATTATGTGGTATAATCAAAAAAATAAAACTTTTAAACAACATGCGTTAAGAGGACCACTCCTAAAAATTTGGGAAGAAATCAGATATAAATTTTACCAGAAAATACCTAAATGGGTAGCCCCACTTGAGGCACTTATTAAACCTACTCTCATATCAAAGGAAAAAATGATCCCCTATGAAAAGTTACTAGATAGAAAGCAAGAACTACAATCTGAAGAAACACTTAAAAACTTAGGTATAGAACTAACGTGGTGGGAAATAAACCAATTGAAATCAAGGTACAATTTGGATAGGAAGATAGGTTTCTCTAAACTCCCCACGGAATTAGACAAAGCATGGTTACAGACAGAATTTAAACCAATTAAGAACATTTATGATCTCCTTATCAATGATAAAATGGCAGACGAATGGATTAAACCGAGTATGGTGAAATAGGTGCAGTACTTGGGTTACAATATTGACTTAGATATATGGTTAGAAATCTGGAGAAAAAGTATCAAAATCACTAGAGCCACAACATTTAAAGAAAACATATATAAGATGTTTTATATGTGGCACCATCCACCAGAAAGGCTGGCTAGGTTCTCCGGGACAGTATCAGAAGTATGCTGGAAATGTAAAAAAAATAAAGGCTCTTACTACCATATGTGGTGGACCTGTAAGAAAGCCACTAGGTACTGGTTATTTATTCAGAAAACTCTTCAGGAGATAACCCAAACAACTATTCCATTTAAACCAGAACTCTTTTTATTAAATGTAATTATGTTGAGAAAAATGTAAAAAGGTTGCTAATACATGGTATCACCACCACAAGAATCCTTTACGTGAGATATTGGAAGATGGAAAAAACACCAAAGCTGGAAGAATACATAAACAAACTCTTTGAAACTGCAGAGATGGATAATCTGACAGCAAAAATAAACAATAAACGAAATCAAACATCTATATCTTTATGGGACAAATTTTATGACTGGCATGAAAAGCATATGTGTAAATAACAAAAGTTAACAAGTGAAAAGAAAATAATATGTAAATACCATTTTGTTTCCTTTTAAATGTTAAAAGTTAAAGCATAACAGGATCTGTATTAACAAAATAAAAAAATATCTTTTTTAAAAAAAGTTATTTATTTAATTCAATGTTTATGTGGGTTGTGTTATGTAGGGTTATCCACAAGGATGGTGCACATTAGGATTATTGAACATAAATCTCGTATAAGACAACAAATAATGGATTCTCCCCTTGTTCCCCACTTTGTAGAAAAACAACATACCTGTGAAGATTTTAGGTTTGTAGTGCTGGAAATCTTGAAGACAAATAGGTATAATAAAGTAGACACTCAGAAATTCCTTCAGAGACTTGAATCTTACTGGATATATCATTTGAAAACTTTGCAACCTCAAGGTTTAAATACTGATATAGACCTGTCATGTTATTTGTGAAATATGTACTGTCTCTTTAATTGTGAATGTTAGCAGCATGTTCTGTTTCTTTAATTGTAAAGATTAGTTAGGTTGGCGTCTTATTTAAGAAAAAGCCCATGGATGTTATCTTGGGCACCTTATGAATGACGGAGTATTGAGTTACTCTTATTATGTGTGCTTCTTAGTATTCCAGTGTGTAGGAAAATATTTATGTTACAGATTGATGAGTAGTTTTGTATTGTTTTGGGTAGCCCTTGATAAGTATGACATAGTGACTTTGTTCTGTATAAATATTGACATTGTTCCTTATGTTTGTAGATTTCTCTGTGAAGGTCTTAAAATAAGAAGGACTAAATAGACACATTGACACAGGATTATATGGTAAAGATGGCCCACTTAAAGTCCTGTTATATTGGGTCTTTATTCATTTCTTTATATTTACTGTTAATGGTTAGTGTTACAGTGTTTATTGTTGTCTTTATTGTCTTTATTGTCATTGTGATTAATAGCTTGTGAAGAAGTTTCTCAAAACGAAACGAAGGAAATAAACCGGTGTCTTCATTGGCAACTCTGGCAACTCTCTTCAGGACTTCTCTGAGGCTTGGCTCCTGGAGAGGCTTGGCTCCTGGAATAAATAAAGTTTAGTTAGTCATTAAGTGTATAATTAGTAATAGTTATTAAGTAACATTAGGAACTTACCTGTATTTATTTGTATGGCATTTGGCAAATCTGGCAACTCTCTTCAGGACTACTCAGAGGCTTGGTTCCTGGAATAAATAAAGAGTGGTTACAAGTTATTAAGTAACATTAGGAACTTATCTGTATTTACCTGTATGGCATTTTGTTAGGACTGTCTAAGCATCTTACTCTCAGCCATAATTTCTCATTTTGGCTGCCTCTTTGTCCCACACTGCCCAGTTCCTCTCAGTCTCACTGAATTTGTGGAAGACATACGCCAGTGGGTGCAGCTTAACATCTGCGCCCTCTTGTAAAATCACCCCCCCCCATGGCAGCATCAGATGCATCGACTTGCACAATAAATTTCTTATTCTCAACTGGGTGGGCTAGGACTGGTTCAGAGGTAAAAAGGGTTTTAAGAGTCTCAAAAGCCCTCTGACACTCCGGAGTCCAAGCCAACCGTGTGCTAGGTTTTGCTGAATCGGGCCCCTTACCCTTGGTTTTCAAAAGATCTGTAAGGGAAAGACTGTATTGAATAAAAGTGTTGATAAAAGTGCAGTAAAAATTGGCAAATCCGAGAAAACTTTGGAGTTGCCTACAAGTGCAAGGGGTCTCCCAATTAATTACAGCTGAGATTTTAGAGGGGTCCATCTCCAAGCCCTGAGGGGATATGCGGTACCCCAAGAAATCAATCTCTGTCTTGTGGAACTCACACTTCGATAGCTTGGCAAAAAGCTTATGTGCCTGTAAGGCGGCAAGCACTTCCCTGACCAATTTTACATGAGATTTCTCATCGGGGGAGTACAAAAATATATCATCAGTATAACAGAGAACCCCCTTAAACAGGTGCTTATGCAAAATTTCATTGATTAAATTCATAAAAACTCCTGGAGCCCTTGAAGGCTAAACAGCATGACTAGGTATTGCCCCAAGGGGGTCTTAAAGGCAGTCTTATATTTGCCCCCCTCTCATATGCGCACCCGGAAATAGGCATCACAAAGATCCAATTCTGAAATTTTTTTGCCATGGGCCGCTTCAGCTAAAAGGTCTTTTATGAGGGGTAGGGGGTAGGCATTCGAAGTAGACACAGCATTTAACCCCCAGTAGTCAGTACACAGCCTTAGACTCCTATCCTTTTTCCGGAAGAGGACAGGGGTGGCAAATAGGGATGTAGTGGGTCTAATGAACCCCCGTGCTAGGTTTTTGTCAATGAATTTGCACAGTTCAGCTCGCTTAGCCGGGCTCATCAAATAGAGTTTCCCTTTAGGACGTTTGTGCCCCAGCAACAGTTCAATGGCACAATCAGTATTCCCGTGTGGGGGAAGTTCATCAGCCTCAGACTCTGGAAACACCTCCACTAAATCCCGGTATGTGGCAGGTATGGATAACAGTTCCTCTCAGGCAAGGCAGGCCTGTGCCGAAGCCCCTGGAGGACCCAGGCCCCACTGGTTTTGCCACAGATGTTCCTTACATTGTGGATTAACCCAGGTAAACCTCCCTTCACTCCATTTAATATAATGGTCATGGGTTCCAAACCAGGGGCTCCCCAAAACCATAGGAAACTGCACGTGGGGAGTAATAACAAACGCTCGCTTCTCCCAATGTTCTCCTGTGCCAATAATTAATGGTTTAGTCTCGAATGCACAGGGTTCCTTCATTTTAGAACCATCCATCTGGGTGAATCTTAAAGGTTCCCCCAATGTATTAACCCTCACCCCCAACCCACCCACCACTATGGGACTAATTAAGTCTCTGGTGCACCCCAAGTTAATGAGAGCTCTTACTCTGAGTACCAAGCTCTGGATTCATTATAGTGAGAATCATATACAGAAAAGGGGCAGGGAAGCTCACCACTGGTGGCGCTGACTGGTGAGGGACCTGCTGTGTTGTGCCGTCTAGAACAGGCCCTGGTCATTTCCCGCCGGTTGGTTTGGCTCCACCATGACCACTCTCTCTGGTTCCGGCAGCGCCTCCAGTTGCAGAGCTCTGCGTTTGAGGAAGTGAGGTCCCTTGATCGCCAAGGGCACAGGAGTCGAAGTAGATGGTGCAATCCTTGGGGTTGCAGCCGGACATGAGGATGCATAGTGGCCTGCTTCTCCACAGTGCATACAGAGGCCCCGCTTCATCCACAGGTCTCAGATGTCTTTGAGGGGCAGCTTCAGCTTCAGTTTGACCGGGGTTCCGCTCTGTCCTGGAGTCTTGTGGCCCAATGTGGAGTGCACATATGAATGAGGGTAAACTGTGTCTCTGCTTCTTCAGCAGCTCGTATCCAAGCTGTCAAAGTGGTGGGGATGACATTTCAAAGTATTGTCTCATATAGGTCCTGATTCAGACTTTGTCGATATTGCTCAATGAACACAGCTTCAGGCCAACCTTGAATCCTGGCAGCAAAACGTTTGAAGGGTGCCGTCACGGATCATTTGGGGTCGGAGCAAGGCGGAGCAGTGCTCCGCCAGCCCAGGAGTGGGAATTAGGGCAGCCACAGGCCGAATCAGATTCTCTGATCTGATTCGGCTTGCTGCTGAATTGCTGCCGAAATTCGGTAGCAGCTTTAAAAGCAGCTGGAGGGGAGGGGATTTGAGGGAGAGGCTCCAAACTTACAGGGTAGCTGCTGGAGCCTCTCCCCCAAATACCCACCATTTCAGGATAATTGGACCAAGGGGTCCAATTCTACGGGCCCCCAAACAGGTTGCCCCCATTCCCTCCATTGTTCTCTATGGTGGAAAAAAAGTAACGTTTTTTCCCACCATAGAGAACAATGGAAGGGATGGGGCAACCTGTTTGGGGGCCCATAGAATTGGACCCCCCTTGTCCAATCTTCTTGAAACTTGGTGGGTATTTCAGGGAGAGGCCCCAGAAGTTACCCTGCAAGTTTGGAGCCTCTCCCTCAAACTCCCTCCAGCACTTCATATACCCTATGAGTTTTTGCCATTGACTTCAATGGCCCATATGATACAATGGGGCTGAAACTAACATTCAGCCAGTGATGTCAGGGGGGGTGGCATATGCTAATGAGTTATGCTAATAGGTATGCTAATGAGCGCCTGCACCTCTTTTTCTATGAAATTACCCCTGGCCGCCGTATATTCTTGTACTGAGCTTTTACCTTGCGTCAGGGTTTGGATCTGGTTGCGCGCCTTCTCCTCCCCCATCAGGTCTTTGTATTGATGGTGAAGTGCCCACATAAACTCTTCAGTGCTCTCAAACTCAGGACCTGGTGGATTGTGAAGACTTACATACCAATACGTGGCTTCTTCTTGCATCCTCGAAACGATGTATCCAACTCGGTCTCTGTCAGTAGGGAATAGATGGCCCAGTTTTGGAGGAAAAATTCTGTCTCAATTATAAAGAATTGTAGTTTCACCGGGTTCCCATCGAAGGTAGCATCCAACAGTTCTTGGGGAACGGGGCGTCGATTCAACCCTGGTCCTGAGACCTCAGGTATTGTTGGCCTGGCTGGAGCTCCTGGTGTTGCAGGTGCCCCTCCAAGGGGCTGCTGCTGGGGTTGCAGTCTCTCACCTCCAGCTCCTGTGCCAGCTCCCACTCCAACTTCAGCCTCTGTGGCTGCATCTTCCCTCTCTCATCCATCACCCTGGACCACTTCTGCTATCATATTTGGCAGATCCGTGAACATTTCCATCACCTCTCTCTGTAGTCGTTCTTGCATCGCTTCAAACCGGCGATCCATGTGAGCCCACATCTCAGTGTAGTGAGTGGGTTCTCAAGGTCACACAGCCACCTGAGCAACAGAAGCTGCCTCAGCTCCCACACTTATGCCTGATCCCTGCCGAGTAGGGGACCGGGTCTCCGAGGGTGTAGTCCCAAAGTGAGTCCATGTGTAGTGGCTCTTGTGAGGTCTGACGGTAACCCACTCAGTTGTAGGGGGAATCTCCGGTTCCTCCACAGTAGACGGGGTGGTTGTGGGAGGCTCGCTTCTATCATCCATTGCTGGGTATCGTGCGTAGGCCCCCAGTTAGTAAAGATTACTAACACTCTGTGAGAGCCCAGCAGAGTCACTCAACAACCAGAGTTCTTAAACAAGAAAACTTTTATTGAAGATAGTTCTGAATGGTCATCCACACTTCTTGTGTTAGTAATGGCGTACTGTCATTAGGTTAGAGCAGGTATTCAAAGATAGTTACAAAGTGACACCACCAATCCTAGGTCAGATAAAAGGCACCTAAAAATACTGGCTAAGTGTTCCCAAAGAATAACGCGGGAACAAAGGCAGTTTGCACCTGAAAAGAAACAGCAGCTGAAGAACAGACAGTCAAGGTCAGCAAAGCAGGCAAGGTGATAAGCGCTCCTGAGAAGGAGGCAGAGACACATTCCACAGACATGAGGCCTCCCCAGACAGAAACCACCCGGGGAGTGGCAGCATTAGCTGACACATCCCCCCTGATCAAAACCCTTCAGCAGACGGCAAGCACCAATCTATGTGCTGGCCGATTATGCATGATGGCCACTCCCTTTCCCATCCAGAAGAAGTATGGCCATTGTTCCTCTTCCATTACAGGGAGGTGCTGATAGGATGTCAACTCAGGTGAGGAGGGTGCCAAAACTGCCACCCGGGGCCCCCCTTCTGACATTGGACAGGGTGCCCCTTTCGTCACATAGAGGTCCCTGCAGGACTGCCAATGGCCCTTCATTCTGCCACAACAGAACACTGCTGGTTGCTCCTGCATCCGTTTTGGCCCATTTGCAGATGCCAATCCAATGGGGAGAGGCAACACCCCAGCTGCACAGCCAAAACACCATCAAGTGCTCACACCGCAGTCAAAGCCACCTCTTGTAAGTTCCCAGATACATCCAGCATCCTGGTCATTCCTTCCCCACTGCCATTAAGGAGGCACCCCTAGCAGCAAAGGATGGAAACTGCCACTGGTCACAGAGGTCATGAATCCACAAGAACCATTCCATTGTCCCTGGATCCCTTTTAAAAAGTTGAATCATTGTGCCTGTCTGAGGCATTGATGTCTGTTTGGGACCCATGGGGGAGGGTGTTGAGGAAGCAACAAGGACCCAATGGACCCAAGAAGAAGAAGAAGAAGAGAAGAAGAGATTGGATTTATACCCTGCCCGTCACTCACTTGGAGTCTCAGAGCGGCTTACAAACTCCTTTCCCTTCCCCTCCCCACAACAGACACCCTGTGAGGTAGGTGGGGCTGAGAGAACTCTTTCCCAAGCTGTCCTTGAGGGAACAGCTGGTACAGAGCTATGGCTTGCCCAAGGTCATCCAGCCAGGTGCAAGTGGAGGAGTGGGGAATCAAACCCAGTTCTCCCAGATTAGAGTCCGCGCACTTAACCACTACACCAAACTGGCTCTTGAGGGGCAGGGGCCTCATCCTGGCAAGACTGAAGCCACAGAAATGAACACAAGTGGGTGGGAGGGTAAAGCAAGGAGACAGGCCACTGTTCCCCCAGCCACAGCCATAGCCACACAGTGCACAGGCATAACTGGTGGGTCAGCCAACTCACCTTGTGGAAGAAGGGCAGGTGTCCTGGGACAGCAGGATTCTGCAGGGGCAACATCATGGGTGGTAACTTCTGGCACAGCCCTGGGGGAGGTAGCTGGTCCCAGTGGGCTGGCATGACCCAACAAGGAGTGCTGGACCTGTTGTTGGAACAAAGCTGTTGGCATAAAGGCCCACCACCACAGTGAGGTTCAACCAATAGCTGAAAGCACTGCAGAGCAGATATAGTCAGTTTCAGAGGGCATAGCCCTACAGAGCCTCGCTAGGGTCATCTGGATCCTAGCCACCTTGGGGAATATTTGGGAATGCAAATAAGAGGCTTGAACAGCTAACAACAGTGGCAATTGGGCAACGTTGGCTGCCTACAGCACTAGCAATGGGGGTTTGAATGATAATTGCCCTTTCAGATGGCCCTCCAGCAGCATGGCAACCATGACAGTAAATGCCATCACTGTTGATTGGGAACCAGGTTCAAGAAACACACTAGCATCCTGGGGTCCAGTGCCCACAGAACTAGGAGCATTCACCCATCACAGGGTGGATGCAGGGAATCTGCACCTTGGAGGGATCAGTCATCCACGCAGATGTTCAGTCCCATCCATGAACCCTCCCTTTCTCCAGTCTTCTAACTGACGACCTCCGGAGGTATCTGGATCGGGGCGGTGTGGCAGTACTGTTGCTGTTAGACCTGTCGGCTGCGTTTGACACAGTTGACCATCAGTTGCTGATCCACCGCCTCACCGACATGGGAATTCAGGGGCTCGCATTGCTTCCTTTCTCCAAGGTTGGGAACAAAGGGTGGCACTAGGGGAACCGCAGTCCAAAAGGTACCCACTGGAGTGTGGAATTCCTCAAGGGGCAGTGCTTTCTCCGATGCTCTTTAACATCTATATGTGCCCCCTTGCCCAGAGGTATGGGTTGGGATGTCACCAGAACATCAGCTCTATCTGATGTTGGGCAGCCAGTCAGACTTCAGACTGGAAGATCTGGACCAGGTGTTGCATGCCGTGGCTGGTTCGCTTAGACTGAGCCAGCTGAAGCTGAACCCAGCAAATACGGAGGTCCTATGTGTTAGCCAGGGTGGTCCAGGGGTGGGATCCCTCTCCCAACTTTTGGTGGGGTGCCATTGGTGTCAGCGCCGAAGGTCAGGAGTTTGGCGTCAGCTAATGCTGCTATGGCTCCCAGGTGGGAATCACCATCCCTCTTCCTCTTACATCACTCAGGTGGAATGTTGTTAGCCCAACTGCCTTATTTTGTTATTAATATTGGGAATGTATAAGCTTTAAATAACTGGCAATAGGCAGAACGGGTTTCACCTGTGTATACAGAGGCTGTCCCTCTTCCAGACAAACCAGAAACAGACAAGGAGACTTGAGTCAGTACTAAATGTAGTGTCTTTTACTGAAAGAGTCTTAATCAAGCAAACAATACAGATTCACTCACACGCTTATACAGATCCTAAGAAATATAGATAGAGCAAAGACATTTGCATTAGCAAGAAATTGTTGGTATTCGTCGAGGGCAATAATTACCTGTCCAGAGAGCTGATGTGGTCCTGCTGGAAAAATAAAGGAAGACTGGGACGGAGATTGGGGCACATGTCTTGAATACGCAGCAACACAGGTTAGACTCTGGCTGTGCAACCAAGAGCCGGGAAGGAGGATGGAGTGGGAGATAGTGAGGCTAGAGAGAGAGAGAGAGAACAGTTGCTGGGTGTCCTCTCTTATTGGGAGTCTCTTGGGGGCCAGCTTGGCCGGACACCTCCCCTGGGAACACCCCTTGGCTGGTCCACCCTCTAAGTCCTGACTACTAAGAAAGGGACACGTGGGGATGGTCAGTGTTTGATTCTACCTTGTGGTCTCGGGGGGAATACCTGGGCAGGAAGAGGATGACTCATCGGTTAGCGTCTTTGTTTCGCTAATGAGATTAGTTTCTCTGGTCAACCGAAACTAATTCTTAGACAGGTCTAGGGTCCATGTGGAATCAAGAACAATCCTTATTGTTCTCTGGAGCAAGGAATGTTGGGTGGTGGGTGTTGTCTGCGACGTGGAAGAGAAGCTTGCGCTTAATGGAGTTTGAAAGCACATGTCCCAGCCAAAATGACAAGATGGCTATGTCTGTGTGTCTTTGTGTTAAGGGAGCCTCTGGAAGCTGGCAACCTTGGGAGTCACTGGAACACTGTCTCATGCATCTGCTGGGGTTGTTTGTAGCTGGTTTTTCTCCCTGGCTATTAAGCATCATATTCTCTCTTACACTTAACAACCCAGTCCATCTATTATCACTTATGAATTTTCACATCCATAAGAGTGCAGAAGTACCTTGCAGGGCTAACAATGTTGAGTTTTGTTTCTTGTGCAGCTGCCATATCACCTGCCGCCTAGCTCTGACCTTGGTGTCTGATGCTGCTTCTTCCCTTGGGAATGTAGATCCGTTATTTTAGGCACTTTGCTAGTGTTTTGTGATTGGGTGTGAGGCTTCTGTACTAACAGTAAAAGATCAGACCTTTGTTGATGAAAACAGAGTTCTTTATTAGTCTTAATACTGCTTGACAGGTTCTCGGATGTTTGTTAGAGATGCCAGGTACAAAACAGTCAGAGTTAATATACCCTCCCACTTGTTTGAACCCACCTTGAAACCAATCACATTCAGAATAGAAAACGCGGGAGATGGGGTCGAGCCGTTTGGATTCCCACAGGAGGGTGAGGTGTTAAAGTTGTAAAAATTCCCCTCTTGAACTGGGCGACCCAGATGTGTGAAACCTATGCATAACAAAATGACTCTGTGGTCAATAACAGACCTTCAAAGCTCTCACAACAAGATAAGACAGTCTCTGTCCCAGGAAATGGGAGGAGGGAATGCATGGGAGGAAAAGCCATTTGTTCATCTGTGACGTGCAAAAATGTGGGGTCACCATTCTCCCGACAGGAATGGTTACATTGTACAGGGCTCATGAAAGCAATACATTTCAAGGTGACAACAGGGTGGGGGAAGCAGACATAGCAGGAGACATGTAACATTTCATTTGATAGAGCAAACAATGCAGACTTTTGTCAGGCCCCCTGACACCGGGGATCTTTGGCGGGTTTTTGCCTTGAATTCTGTGTAACTGACCATCTCTAAGAGGCCCTCATCATTACTGACACAGAACATGTGCGGATGACCTACTACTATCTCAATAAACTACTTCTAGTTAAGTAACATTGTTGGGACTGATTTTGTGAGTTCCTGGATATCTCCTTAACAATGGATGCCCAGGTAGCAGCCACTGCTAGGTCGGCCTTTTACCAACTTCAGCTGATCAGGCAGTTGGTTCCCTTCCTTGACCGCAACGACTTTGCCACAGTGATCCATGCAATGGTCATCTTGAGACTAGACTACTGTAAAGCTCTCTACATGGGGCTGCCCTTGTCGCAAATTCAGAAGCTGAAGAATGCCATGGCCAGGCTTCTAATGGGCCTCCCTAGATGGGAGCACATTCAGCCTGTGCTGAAGACATTGCACTGGCTGCCAATAGCATACCGAATTCGCTTCAAGGTGCTGGTAGTTACTTTTAAAGCCCTATATGGCCAGGGTCTGACATACCTGAGGGACCGACTTTCCCCACATATACCCAGAGAGCACTGTGGTTGGGGTCTCAGAACTGACTGACCCTCCTGAGCCAACAGCAGATCATGACTCAGAAAGACCAGAGCTAGTAAACTGTGTCCACAAGTATTTTACAGTATACCACCTTAAGTAATTACTGCTAGGAACCTCAGAGAGAGCAGGATTTTCTGCAAGATGGGGGTGGCATGGGGAGTGGGAGCTTGGCCCTGGTGGGCTGGCCCAAGCTCCTTGCACAAGGCCTGGATGGCAGCTCTGTCTAGGCAAAATCAATTGAGGCAGGTGCTGTCTGAAAGACGGAGAGTGTTGATGCAAGCCTGGTACTGGTCAGCATAGCACTTCCTCTGTCATTGTTGTGTCACCCACACATAAAGCGCTGGTAGCAAGTGAATGTGGAACACCCTGAGCATGGGAGGTAAGGGCAGGAGGGAGCACCATCCCACTTGCAGCTGGCCTGGCCCTGCTGAAAAAGGGAACAGCATTCATGAGGGTGGTGGGTAGCCAGAGCTACAGTCCTCCGTGTGACTGGCGTTGTTTCCCCCCTGGATACAACCTACTCCGTGAGTGGCTTGTCACCCATTGCCCGCAGCCACCTGGCAGGTGATGGCCCTGACGGGAGCATGGGGGTGGGGCAGGGTGAGGGGACTGGCATCTTCCCAAGGTGAGATATGCCACCTCCACATTCCCCTGTGTGGGGGTGGCATGGTGGCTGCAACATCTGGTGGCGGGGACAACTGGACTTAGGCCAAGAAGGCACTGCTGTACAGGTTGGTGATAGGAGCATGCAAGCATTGCCCTTGCCACAGCCAGGAGCAGCTTCGCCACCTCCCGCCACATGCCTTCTAGTGCATGGCTGTGGAATGGATGTCTGCCCTGGAACATACTGTCCGAATGGAGATGTCCACTCTAAAGCGCTAGAACAATTCCTTTGGTTGTGCTCGGAAGTGTGTCTGAGCCATTATGGGCAAAGGTGTTCCTTATGAGTGGGCAGTGGGTTTGCTATGAGCAAAGGCCGTCATGTGGGCAGTGATACCCCTTATAGTGGTAGGTGACTGCAGCTGAAGAGCCATCACAAATGGTGGGAAGCCTTTTCCAGGGGGAAGCAAAGGATAGCGGGGCTGGCAGTATCTATAATGGTGGCTGCCAAGCACCTGGAGGGGCTTCTTGCCAAAGTTTGGGACATGGTTGAGGACTGGGGTGCATCAAGAGGCTGCTAGGGGAGTCTGCTAGGGGAGTTTGAGTCTCTCCAGGCACCCCCTGCCCTTCCTCTTGCACTGCCTCCAGCAGGGGTGGCACGTGGGTTGGCATGGGGTGTGGGCACCCTGCTGGACTTTGCAGCCAGAAGTGAGCAGGGGGCACTCTCACACCCACATTCTTGTCCATCATCACCCTCTGGAGCCCTGTGTGTGCTCTGTATGGACTGGTACCATGGGGTACCTGCGGAGCTGATGTGTGACAACTGACAGGTGGCTGGGGTTTGTAATGGGAGCTGGTCTCTTTAAGGGGGATGTGCAGCAAAGGAGAGTGTCGCTCCTATAACCCACCCCTCTCCACTTCCTACCAGTGATGGATGTTTGGGTTGGCCTCCTCAACTCACGACTCCCATTAGTCCTGCCTGCCCTGTCTATCATGCCATCCCTGCCTCGCAAGAACACAGGAACTCAATGCTCCGGTGGGATTGCCATGGACTTCACTACGGCAGCACTGGCAAAAGTGCTGGTGCACCTTTCCCCCTATTTAGCTGCCACCTAACTATCTCCTTAGGGAGGCAACTAGTAGTGCCACAGTTGCAACCCGGGCAGCTGCTGCAGCACAGGCACAACATAGGATTGCTCTGCCTAACACATAATGCTTCTTTGTAATCAGTAAACTCTTGGCTCTACTAGTGGCAATATGTTGTACTCTGACCGGCTGTGGCTCTCCAGAGTCTCAGATGAAGTTTTTTCACATCACCTGTTACCTGATCTTTTTAACTGGAGATTCTGGAGGCAGAACTTGGGACATGCAAAGCGGATGCTCTCTCACTGAGCCACAGCCCCACCTCAAGCTTGACAGCAGAGGCATATATATGTATAATAGTGGGAGAGCCACTATTAGATAAGAGTGATATATTGGATAAGAGTGTCAGACTGAGAGACATGGCTTCAAATCCCCACTTATGGAATGGAACATTGGGCCAATCACATTCTCTCAGCCTGACCTACTTCACAGGGTTATTGTGAAGATAAAATGGAGGAGAGAAGGTGCTTTGGGTCTCCATTGGGGAGAAAGGTGGGGTACAAATTAATAAAATAAAATAAAGAAGAATCATAATAGAAATAAATAATAATAAACTCTTAGTCTAATCTCTGGCAGCTTCCATTTAAATTATCTGAAATCACAGGATGGAGAGAGATATCTGCCTAAGACAACTGAGACCTGCTTCAAGTCAACACAGACAGCAGTTAGCCAGATGGACCATTGGACTAATGTGTTGTAAGTAAGCTGCTTACAATGCCATCCTAAGCAGAGTGACACCTTTCAAAGTCAACTGAAGCTAATGGGTTTAGAAGAGTCTAGCTCTATTTAGGATGGTATTATTATATCATTATTAGACAGTACAAGTGGAGACCTGCAAGAAACTTGCAGGAATTTTTCTCCCCGCCCACCCTGTTTTTTCTTTCCCCTGTAACAGTAGACCATAAAACCAATTCCCTGGGAGGAGGATGGGAAAGAGGGAAGACCTGAGGCACTGAGAACTTCTATTGCCTGCTCGAAGGGCAAACTCAGACATGATTATTTTCTGCTGGCTTCCCCCCCCTTTTTTTTGGAGTAAGTGTGTGCTCTCTTCTTGCAAGCGGAAGGAACTGCCTTAGGAGAGTGAAAATCACAAGGTATATGCTGCTGGAGGCTTGAACGTTCGTTCGGTGGAGGGGGCATAGCCATGAGGGAGGACTGAATGCAATCAGAACTATGGGAGTGGACCTATGACAAACATGTGCATATGTAAAGCCCCTATCAGGTCTTTTGGGTGAAGCCGGAGGTGTGGCTCCGGCCAGCATATGATGAGGGCACTGGAGCCCTGTAAGCATGCTTGATCTGACCATCTCCTGGACATGCTGAATCACTCAATAAAGGCTTCATGATTTCACTGTTCCTGGTCTCCTGAGTCCAGTACTCTTCACTGGCGATGAGGATGGGATCCCGATGAGCAACTCCTCGGCCGACACCAGCACCGCATCGAGCCCAGACCAGATCTGTCAGCCACCGGCCCTGCTTGGCTCCAGCGCCACCGCACCGCCATCGGCTCCTGAGGATCTCGCTCAACCCACTGCTGCACATCCCAGAATGGCCGCTGCTCCAGGAACCACCAACCCATTCGATCTAGCCTGCCCCGAAGACTGGGAAGCATGGACAGACCAGCTCACATCCTACTTTGACGCACAGGACATCATGGATGCCAGAAAGAAGAAGTCCTGGCTCATGGCCTCCTGCGGGGTAAAGACGCTGAAGTTACTCTGCAGCCTGCTTTCCCCTCATACCCCAGCGGAGGCCATGTACGACGACATCATGCTGCTCCTAAGGAACAACTTCTTGCCGAGACCCTCCAAGAACACACAGCGGGTGAAGTTCTTCCACCAGCTGCAGCAGAAGGGTGAGTCTGCCTCCAATTACCTGGCGGCCCTCCGCCATCTCCTGGTGGGGTGCGAGTCCATGGCCGTAGAGGACACGCTATACTCTGCATTCCTGTGTGGGGTCTGCGACCCCAAGCTTCAAAGGAAGCTGATGGCCAACTCCACCGCAACCCTGGACGAGATGCTAACCACGGCTTGTGCCTTTGAGGTCTCTCAGCAGGAGAACCTAGGCACATCCACGGCCACCCACCAGACCAGGGCTGCTGCAGACTCTGATGTATCCGAGGACGATGAGACGCTCCAGGTACAACACCGGCCTCTGGGACAGGGGTCCCGCAACTTGGGTGAGAAGGCTTCCTGCTCACCGATGCCACACTCCAAACATTCCACGTGTGCTAGCTGCGGTGACCAGCATGACCGCCAGACCTGCCGTTTCCGGGAAGCAGAGTGCCGGTCATGTGGCAAGAAGGGCCACATTGCCTGGGCCTGCCGCAGCCGCTCCAACTGCCGGATCCAAGCCGCGCACCAGGAGTCCGCCGAACTCCTCCAGACAGCAGCAACCCACCACAACCACTGCAAGACACAGCAGGTAATGAACTTGCCCTCCGACACCCCCAACAAAATTAAGGTCTCAGTTTTGATCAAGGGGACCCCCTGCCAGATGGAAGTAGACATCGGGTTGTCCTACTCCATAATCTCAGAGTCCACCAGCCGCAGGCTCTGCCCCGGGGGGGGGGCTTACTTTGGAAAGTTCAGGGCCTAACCCTGCAGGACTTTCAGAAGAACCCGATACCGATCAGGGGGTTGGGCAAGTTCCGGGTCCAATTTAAGAACTTTACAGGATGCTTGGGCCTCCTGGTGGTGGCGGGCAACCTCACAAGCCTGCTGGGACTCTCCTGGTTCCAGCCCCTAGGGCTGGGCGTCACCAGGTGTACACAGCCTGTGGCCCACAGATTTTATCGACATCTGTGAGGAATTCCCAGCAGTTTTCAATGGGGCACTGGGCTCATATACGGGACCGCCCGTCTCCCTGGACCACGACCCTGCGGTCCAGCCCATGCGCATACCAGTCCGCCATTCACTGCTCGCAGTGTGGCCCAAGATTGAGCGGGAGCTTGATAAGCTGGTCGCCCAGGGAGTACTAGAACCAGTGTCCCACGCCCGATGGGAGACCCCGATTGTGATGCCAATGAAGGCAAACGGGGACATTGTCAGGTTCCCTGTCATTTTGTTGTTCAATTCCTCCATGCAGACTGTTTACTCCCAGTGGGAGTATGGTATCCTATTTCTTCCAACGTCAGAGTGCTCTTACCCACACAATCCCCCTCTCCTCCCCCTGCGCCTCGCCAGCTCTGCTAATCTGTTTTGCTGTGAAGTTAACCTTGGGATGTTTCTGTGATGGGTTCCTCCAGGTGCCTGACTGTGTGGGAATGTGAAGTAGGAGTTCTCGCGGGGGGAGTGGTTTCTAGCTTGCGCGCCTTTTCTCTGGGAAAGTAACTGCTGGGGTTTTTCGTGCTTTTTGCCTATTACACTGATTGGTGCCTGTCATTTATCTGCTATTTGAAAACTGTATAATGACTCTGAGTCCTATTGCTTGGGTATCAGTGTCAATAGACGTGTTCCCTGAAAGACCATTAAGAAAATAAAAGGACTTTGCTTTTACACTGAGGCCTGGCTTATTGGATCTAATCAGAAGTCTCACAGATTGACAGTGATCTTTCCATCAACGGAAAGAGTGACCCCCATACCTGACGATGTCAGAAGATGGGACCCTCGTTCCGACCTCTACCCCTGAAACTCCGGCAACTACTACACCTGTAGAGCCGGTGACTACAAACTTCGATACCTATGCCCCCCTGGGTCGTGGGGGGACTATGGGCGATTGGTCAGTGACGCCAAGGTATTCCTGGTCAACGTTTGGAAAGGGCACAGAGGAATCCTGGGTCCATGAGAGACGGGGTTCCAGAGTGCAGTTCGCAGATGAGGAGAGGGATGGCTGGAGGCTGAGTGCTCAGCTGGAACAACGATCTCCACCTCACTATCCAGACCAGGTTCCTGATGAAGTCTGGCAGCAAATGGATCGGAGGTTCGAGGAAATGCATGACAGACTGGCGATCGAGTTGCGGGAAGCATTGCTCAACATGCAGAATGTCGTGTTGGGAGCCGTGGGAGGCGGACAGGTCGGAGGTGATGGTGCAGCTGGAGGGCTTCCTCCCCCTCAACAACAGGGGGATGGAGGTGCAGGACCTGTGCATCAAGCACCTGGGAAGGCTCCTCCACCACCTGGGGTCCCGGCCCACCCAGTGCCCCAACCAGGGGACAGGATTTATCAACAGCCTCCAAATGACCCCCCTGCTGGCTACGTTTGATGGTGATCCTGACAAGCTCCGTTTTTTCATCATTGAGATTCAGCGGTTCCTGGAGACTTGGGGACACCTATACCCCACTGAACATGAGAGGGTTGGCTACATTGGCTCTACATGAGTTTACACAACCCTCCCGGCCCTGAGCTGAGATCAGTAAATGAGTTCATGTGGGCACTCCGGCAGCATTATGAGGATCCCTTGGGGGAGGAGAAGGCCCAGAATCAGTTGTGGAAACTGGTTCAGGGTCAATCCTCTGTAAGGGAATATACTGCTCAGTTTCGTAGAATAGCTGCAAAAGTGCATGGCTGGTTTCAGGACCTTTTTATTGAAAAGTACAGGGAGGGCCTGAATTCGGAGATATACGAGACTGTGTTGAGAAATGACCGGCCTGTTTCCCTAGCGGCATGGATGAGAGCAGCGGCTGATGTCGAAGAGCGTTTTACGTTGATCATGTTAGGGTTGCAGTCGTCCCATTCTGCTGCAAAAGTTCCTGATAAGACCAAGTTCAAAACTGCCATTCAGGAGTTACGAGATGCTCGCTTTAAACAAGGACTTGCTGGGGGAAAAGCTTCCTAAGGGAAAACTGTACTCAATGAGCCCCGCAGAGAGAACTGAACTGCTACAGTTTCTAGACAAAAACTTAGCACGGGGTTTCATCCATCCCACCAAATCCCCGTTCGCAGCCCCCATCCTTTTCCGGAAAAAGAAGGATGGAGGATTGCGGTTATGCACAGACTATAGAGGGCTGAATGCAGTCTCAGCTTCTAACACCTACCCGTTGCCTCTCATCAAAGACTTGCTAGTGGAGGCAGCAAAGGGAAAGATTTTTTCCATATTGGATCTACAGGAAGCCTACTTCCGTGTGCGCATCAAAGAGAGAGACGAGTATAAGACTGCTTTTAATACCCCCCTGGGGTAATTTGAATATCATCATGCCATTTGGCATGGCTGACGCTCCTGGCGTATTTATGAGTCTTATTAATGAAGTGTTGCACAAGCATTTGTTTAAAGGAGTGCTTTGTTATCTTGATGATATCATAATCTACTCACAAGATCTGGATTCCCATGTAAAATTGGTGAGGGAGGTGTTATCCACGCTCAAAACCCATAAACTGTATGCTAAGCTGTCCAAGTGTGAATTTCACCACACAGAGATTGACTTTTTGGGGTATTGTATTTCTCCCAGGGGTCTGGAAATGGACCCAGCTAAAGTTGAAGCAGTAGTCTCATGGGAGGCCCCCCGTACACGCAAACAGTTGCAGTCCCTACTCGGATTCTGCAACTTTTACAGAACATTCCTCAAGGACTTTGCTAAAGTCACTTTGTCCCTTAGTGATCTCCTGAAAACAAAAGGGAGAGGTCCTGAAGCGGGCAAGCCTGGAGAACGCTTGCCCTGGTCACATGAATGCCAAGCAGCATTTGAGACTCTAAAAACATTGTTCACCTCAGAACCCATTCTGGCCCACCCCGATGAAACTCAGGAGTTTATTGTTCATGTTGATGCTTCAGATGTGGCAATGGGGGGAGCAATCCTGCAAAAAGGTGAGGATGGGAGGGTGCACCCCTTGGTTTACATATCAAAGAAATTTAATGAGACTGAGAGAAACTGGTCGGTTTGGGATAAGGAAGCTGCGGCTACCCGCCTAGTTCTATCCACTTGGAGACATTGGTTAGAAGGGGCCCAAACGCCTTTTGAAATATGGACTGATCATAAGAACCTAGAGGTGTTACATACTAGACGGGCTCTCAATGTGAAACAGCTCCGGTGGGCTGATTTCTTCTCCAAGTTCAATTTTAAACTGCGCCATTTCCCAGGGACAGCTAATTCCTTAGCAGATGCTTAGTCCAGGCTTCCCCAACATGACTCTCAGAGGGAGGAAATTTTTGATTCCATGTTTTCCCCTGAGCAGTTGGAAGGAGCTGTTGTTACTAGGAGTCAAAAGCAGCAGTCTGGTGCAGTTCCCTTAACCGAGTGGATTATGAAATGCGCCCTGGAATATTCCCAACAGGATTTGGATGATTTTGGAGCAGAAAAGGAGGTGCAAAAACACTTAGACGGTTGCTGGTACAAAGAGAATAAACTGATAGTGCCAAAATCTCTTAGACTGTCTATTTTGCAGGCCTGCCATGAATCTAAGCTCTCAGGCCACTTTGGAGGCCTCGGATGCGAGGAGACATTTCAGACTATGTGACCTCTTGCCAGACCTGTTTAATGTGTAAAAAATGAGGGGGGAAAGCCCCGGGGCTTCGACAACCTCTACCCACCCCTTCCAGACCCTGGGAGGTCATTTCCATGGACTTTATAACTAACTTGCCTCCCAGCAAAGGGAAAACAGTTATTTGGGTGGTGGAGGATTTATTCTCCAAGCAGGCACATTTTGTCCCGTTTAAACAACTCCCCACGGTGAAGGGTTTGGCTAAGGTGTTTTTTGCTCACGTGGTGAAACTCCATTTCTTTCCTAAGCGTATAGTTTCCGATAGGGGGTCTCAGTTCGTTGCCACCTTTTGGCGGGAGCTTCTGCAAGTCATGGGAATCGAACCCACCTTAAGCTCCGCCTACCACCCAGAAAGTGATGGACAGTCTGAACGTCTCAATCAAATCCTGGAACAGTTCTTGCGTTGTTACTCAAATTACCATCAGGATAATTGGGTGGATCTTCTCCCCTTTGCAGAGTATAGCTACAACAATACTACCATTCCTCCACCGGTGTATCCCCATTTATAGCTGTGGGGGGCTTCAAAGGTAATCCCCTCTCCACCATGCCCTCGTCAGTTGATGAGACCCCATCTCAGTTTGGATTATGGTGGACTTCCCTTCAGAACTCTTAGCCCCTCATCGATAAGACTCTAGATCAGGCCAAATCAGATTATAAAAAATATGCGGACAGGGGAAGAGCACCCGGGTGGAATTTGGGTCCTGGGGACTCTGTATACGTTTCCACAAAAAACATTCGTGGCTTGCAACCTAACAGAAAACTGTATGGAAATACGTGGGCCCGTTTAAAGTTCTACATAAAATTTCCTGTCTCTTTTGAACTTGAACTGCCAAAGTCACTTAGTTCTGTGCATCCTGTTTTCCATTATAGCTTGCTGAAGAAGTGTCCTGGGCCGAATTCGAGGAGACTGGATCTCCTGTTCCTCCTCCTCTGATGAAGCGGGGGGGACCTCATTTTGAAATCTCCAGCATTTTGGACGCTAAGCTTAAACGGGGCCGTTTGTATTATTTGGTTCAATGGGTTGATTTTGGTCCTGAATGTAATGAATGGGTTGCTGCAGAATATGTCCATGCTCCCAGATTGGTTCGTGAATTTCACAAGTGTTATCCTTCTAAACCTGGTGGGGGGTGATTTTGGGAGGGGCAGGATGTCAGGTTCCCTGTCATTTTGTTGTTCAATTCCTCCATGCAGACTGTTTACTCCCAGCGGGAGTATGGTATCCTATTTCTTCCAACGTCAGAGTGCTCTTACCCACACACACACCCTCTCCTCCCCCTGCGTCTCGCCAGCTCTGCTAATCTGTTTTGCTGTGAAGTTAACCTTGGGATGTTTCTGTGATGGGTTCCTCCAGGTGCCTGACTGTGTGGGAATGTGAAGTAGGAGTTCTCACGGGGGGAGTGGTTTCTAGCTTGTGCGCCTTTTCTCTGGGAAAGTAACTGCTGGGATTTTTCGTGCTTTTTGCCTATTACACTGATTGGTGCCTGTCATTTATCTGCTATTTGAAAACTGTATAATGGCTCTGAGTCCTATTGCTTCAGTATCACGGTCAATGGACGTGTTCCCTGAAAGACCATTAAGAAAATAAAAGGACTTTGCTTTTACACTGAGGCCTGGCTTATTGGATCTAATCAGAAGTCTCACAGACATCCGCATCTGCACGAACTATAAATACCATCAATACAGCACTTCAGGCCCACGCCTACCCAGTCCCAGTCATCAGCCAAATCTTGGCCTCCCTGGCCAGGGTGCGAGTGTTTGGGAAACTAGACCTGGCCCAGGCCTATCAGCAGCTTCCATTCGACGATGCCACAGCAGAAGCACAGACCATTGTGACGCACAAGGGGGCATTTAAGGTAAAGCCCTCCAGTTTGGGGTCAGCGTAGCCCTCGGTATCTTCCAAGAGTTAATGGACCATTTGCTAAAAGGTCTTCCAGGGGTGCAGACCTTTTTTTGACGACATCCTGATCGTGGCTCCGGACATCAAGACCTTCTCGGCCTGCCTACACTCCGTCCTCCAGTGATTCCAGGATGCCGGCCTGAAGGTGAAATGCAAGAAGTGCGTCCTTGGGGTGCCTGTGGTGGATTTCCTCGGCTTCAAGGTGGACGCCTACAGAATTCACCCCACTAAGGACAAGGTAAAGGCCATCTCCGATGCCCCAGCCCCCAAGTCCAAGGCTGAGCTGCAATCTTTTCTGGGACTCATCAACTTCTACTACGCCTTCTTTCCCCACAAGGTGGTGGTAGCTGAGCCCTTACACTGGCTCTTGGACAAAAGCACCACCTGGACTTGGGGTCCCTGCCAGGCAGCGGCCTTCCAGGGCATCAAGGACTTCCTAATGTCCAATGCGGTCCTTGCCCACTTCAACAAAGCCCTGCCCATCGTATTGGCCTGTGACGCATCTTTTTATGGGGTGGGGCAGCTTTGGGTCACAAACTGCCGGACAGCCGGGAGGTCCCGGTCGCGTATTACTCCTGGACCCTAGCCCTGGCTGACAGGAACTATGCTCAGATAGACAAGGAGGTGCTTGCGATCATGGCTGCAATCAAAAAGTTCCATACTTATTTGTATGGGTACAAGTTCATGGTCACCACGGACCACAAACCTCTTCTGGGCCTCCTCACCCTGGATTGCCGCATGCCACAGATGTTGTCCCAAGTCCTCCGATGGTCGATCTTCCTCGCGGGGTACGACTACGACTTGGTGCATCACCCGGGGAAGGCCATGGGCCATGCAGATGCACTCAGCCGCCTTCCGCTGCCCTCCTGCGACCCCGACCCAGCTCCGGCTTACCACATCGCTCTGCTCGAGGACCTGCTGGACCGGCCACTTCAGGTATGGGATGTGGACCGGTGCACGGCCCGGGATCGTCAACTCTCCCGAGTCTCTGACTAGGTGGGAAAGGGGTGGCCCAAGAATCCGGACCCTGAGTTCACGGCCTTCTCAATCTGGCATGCAGAACTCTCCACCCACAAGGGGTGCCTACTCTGGGGCTCGAGGGTAGTGATTCTGGAACCCCTCCACCCGCGAGTGCTGACCACTCTGCATGAGCACCACCCTGGGGTAGTACGAATGAAGGCCCTGGCCCGGAGCTACGTCTGGTGGCCAGGCCTTGACAAAGAGATAGAGGACCGGGTCCGCCGCTGCGAAAAGTGCCAAGAGACCCGTCCGGACCCTCCACACACTCCCGTCCGCCCCTGGGAGTCCACCCAACGCCCGTGGTCCCGGCTCCACATGGACTTTGCGGGCCCGGTACAGGGGCAGCTTTTCTTTATTCTAGTTGACAGCTACAGCAAATGGCTGGAAGTTGTTCCGGTGCATGCCACCTCCTCTGAAGCCACCATTCGAGCAATGTGGCGCATCTTTGCCACCCATGGCCTGCCAGACACCATCGTCTCGGACAACGGCACGGCTTTCACCTCCGCAGAATTCCAGCACTTCGTGGAGCTCCATGGCATCCGGCACGTGAGATCCGCCCCTTTTCAGCCGGCCACGAATGGCCAAGCAGAGCGAATGGTCCGCACCACTAAGGAGGCGCTGAGGCGCATGGACCAGGGGGATCTGGGGTTTAAGTTAACGGCTTTCCTATTCGGCCAGCGCACCCCCCCCTCACTTGGCTACTGGTTGCAGCCCTGCAGAGCTGCTCATAGGCCGCCAGCTGACAACCCAGCTTGATTGGCTCCACCCCGATCAGGCGCCAGCCGCCTCCAAAGAACCCAACGTCCCCAAAGCTCCCAGAGGGTTCGCACTGGAGGACCCGGTCTATGTCCACAACTACGCCCAGGGGCCCCTGTGGTTGCTGGGGCAGATTATCCACGTCACCAGTCCCCTCTCCTATGAAGTCGTGGGTGAGGAAGGACAATGGTGGAGGCGCCATGTGGACCAGCTTCACCACCGCCTGCACACCTTCTCCGTGGACGATCCAGGGCTGGACTTCCCAGATGTGGAACCTGAGGTACCAGAGACAGACAATCCACCTGCCCCACGACCAGCTGAGACTCTGCAGGAGGACTCCACAGAAGCCGCCCACCTGGATATCACTCCAGTCGCTGTCCCTGCACTGGCACCAGACCCGGCTCCGCTCATGGCAGATATTCCCAAATCTCCGCTCCCTAGACCGGCGGCTCCGGCAAACCCATGCCACTCAACCAGAGAATGGAAACGTCCCGCACACCTCAGAGACTATATTTGCCAAGGGACAGTCCAGACTATGGGGGAAGGGGTGTAATGTAGTTTGTTCTGTGTAACAACCGGCCTGCCATGTGCTCCCAGGTAATGGCACCCGCCGCATGGTCAGAGCACATGGTCAGGCAAAGAGGGGAGCTTGGATCTGGAGGAACAATAGACATCCAGATTCTAAACCTCCACCAATGTGGGACCTAGGTTCTCCCTGGGGAGCCAATGCGGCCAAAGGCTCCTCCAGGGAACCTATGAAAAACATGTGCATTTGTAAAGCCCTTATCAGGTCTTTTGGGTGCAGCTGGAGGTGTGGCTCCGGCCAGCATATAATGAGGGCCCTGGAGCCCTGTGCATGCTTGATATGACCATCTCCTGGACATGCTGAATCACTCAATAAAGGCTTCATGATTTCACTGTTCCTGGTCTCCTGAGTCCAGTACTCTTCAGGGAGGGAGGGAGGGGGAGAGAAAGCTCCTCGGTAAGTTATAAGAACATAAGAGAAACCAATGTTGTATCAAGCCAGTGGCCCGTCCAGTCCAACACTCTGTCACACAGTGGCCAAAAACACCAGGTGCCCTCAGGAGGTCCAGCAGTGGGGGCAGGAAGCCCTCCCACTGTTGCCCCCCCCGTCAAGCACCAAGAATACAGAGCATCACTTGCCCCAGAGTTCCTATCTCTACCTTGTGGCTAATAGCCACTGGTGGACTTCTGCTCCATATGTTTATCTAATTCCCTCATGAAGCCGTCCATGCTTGTAGCCACCACCACCTCCTGTAGCAGTGAATTCCACATGTTAATCACTCTTTGGGTGAAGAAGTACTTCCTTTTATCTGTTCTAACCCGACTGCTCAGCAATTTCATGGAGTGCCCACGAGTTCTTGTATTGTGAGAAAGGGAGAAAAGAACTTCTTTCTCTACCTGCTGTATCCCATGCATAACCTTTTAAACCTCAATCATGTCACCCCTCAGCCGTCGTTTCTCCAAGCTAAAGAGCTCCAAGCGCTTCAACCTTTCTTTATAGGGAAAGTGTTCTGACCTTTTTATCATTCTAGTTGCCCTTTTCTGCACTTCTTCCAATGTTATAATATCTTTTTTGAGGTGTGGCGACCAGAACTGTACACAGTACTCCAAATGAGGTCGCACCATCGATTTCTACAGGGGCATTATGATACTGGCTGATTTGTTTTCAATTCCTTTCCTAATAACCCCCAGCATAGCATTGGCCTTTTCCATTGCTGTCGCATACTGTCTCGACATTTTCATTGAGTTATCTACTAGGACTTCAAGATCTCTCTCTTGGTCAGTCTCTGCCAGTTTGGACCCCATCAACGTGTATTTATAGTTAGGATTTTTGGCTCCAATGTGCATCACTTTGCACCTGGCCACATTTAAACCCCATTTGCCACGTTGATGCCTACTCGCCCATCCTTGACATATCCCTTTGGAGTGCCTCACAATCCTCCCTGGTTCTCACCACCCTGAACAACTTTGCCATCTGCAAATTTAGCCACTTCACTGCTTACTCCCAACTCTAAATCATTAATAAACAAGTTAAAAAGCAATGGACCGAGTACTGATCCCTGTGGTACCCCACTGCTTACTTCCCTCCACTGAGAAAATTGCCCATTTATACTCACACTGTTTCCTTTTAATTAGCCAGTTTTTGATCCACAAAAGGACTTGCCCTTTTATCCCATGAGTATTGAGCTTACTTTGGAGCCTTTGATGAGGAACTTTATTAAAAGCGTTCTGAAAGTCAAGGTAAACAACATCTATTGGGTCCCCCTTGTCCACATGTTTGTTTACTCCCTCAAAGAACAGTAACAGGTTAGTGAGACAAGATCTTCCCTTACAGAACCCATGGTGAATCTTCCTCAATAGATTTTGTTCATCAATGTGCCTACTAATTTTTTCCTTAATAACATTCCGTTTCCTGCACATGTGCAATGGACACTGATTTACTTTTTGGTCCTTTATAACTTCCCCTCATATTTTTTTTACAGTTTTTAGATTTTTCTGCACCTCTGGGGAGCGGCCCTCGTGTGCAGGATAATCACTTTACCCTCCATGTGCCCCTGATTTGTGGAAATAAGTATCCGCATGCACAGGGGGCACTTGGGAATTAGATATATAGATTATATCTGAATTCATACCACTATCAGATACAACTTTATTTATTTATTTATTCATTCATATTTTTATCCTGCCCTCCCCGCAAGCGGGCTCAGGGCGGCTCACAAGGGCACAAAGTGCCAAACCCAAACAACAGCTAAAAACATTTTAAAATATAACGCAACAATAAAACTTTAGAACTTGCAAGCAAGCAACTAGACTCAGAACATACAATCTCTGCTACTGCTTTCTGCAATTAGTGTACTTGGCCTCAGCAGGGTGCTAAAATAAACAGGAGTCTCATGGCACCTTAGAGACTAACGTTCTACTTCAGAACAAGGTTCTGTGGAATAGAGCCCATTCTTCAGGTGCTAAGAAGTGAGTGTGCTAGACTATTTTCATGAGTACAATTGAAGTGTGTTGCGTATATATCTCCCACTCTTCCTTCAAGCTCAGGGTGGCTTATACCATTCATTCAAATTGTTTTTGCAGTCTGATTCTGGCCTGAGAGCTGATGAAGATTAGTTTTAAGCTACTGTTTATGCTCTGGCTATGTTTTTAATGCTGGGTTTTTAGTAATTATTTTTTAGTAATTTTAATGCTGTTGCAAGTTTTATGTTTTAATTTGTGAGCCTCCTTAAGCAAGTTCTTTGGAGAGGTGGCATAGAAATGTTCTAAATAAATATTTCTTCCATTCTGTTCTCACCTGGTTCTACACCCTGGAGGGTAGGTTAGGCTGAGAGAATGTGACTGATCCAAAGTCATTCAGCAAATGTCATGGCAGAGTGGAGATCTGAACGTAACTAGGATAAAATACTGCCTTGAGCCAAGGATAAGAATGAGTACTGTAAGTTCAACTATTTGTCTTTGTCATTAAAGAGGTTTGTGTTCTTGTTTGGGGGGAGTTTTTTAGAAGTATGCTGTAATGTTTTGTCTTCAGCTATAGGATGTGGCTGGATTCAACTGCACTGTAAGGGGAGGCTATATACCAGGCCCATAGTAATGCCCCCCCAGGGCAATGCCCCCTCACCAATTTGTCCTGCCCCCTCACCAATCAGCCGGAGTAGGAGTGGTCAGGAGGAGGCCTTCCTGCCTAGTCATCGCCTGATGGTTGGAATGGCGGGCGCCTCAGGCCACGTCATCTGGGAGCCAGCCCAGTTGAGCACAGGAAGTTTGGATTGGCAGTGTGGCTCCTGAGGCAGGGTTTGGATCTTCAGCTCATTGGCTCAGCTCCCCTTCATCGGTTTGGCTCCTCCCTGTTGTTCAGCCGGTCCCCCCAGCTTGGCTCCTCAGTCCTCTATTGCAGCGGCTAGTTGGTAGCCAGCTCCCATAGGCTTTTTGCTTGGCTGGTGCAGTTTTGCTCTGCAGTTTTGGTGTGCCAGAGTAGAGCCTTTCAGTGCCAGTGAAAGCTGCCTCCTGGGGTGGGTGGGGGCCTCACTCTCGGGGCCTCAGGGAGCTTAGGGGGCCGAGCCATGGGTACACAGCCATGGGATTGAATTCTCCATCCATTCCTCTCCTTTTGGGTGAGTCTGTTTCTTTTAAGGTTGAAGAAAAACAGTTGCTTACCTGTAACTGATGATCTTTGAGTGGTCATCTGTGCATTCACACCCATGGGTTTAGTGCACCTGTGCTGAAACCATCGGTATTGTAGAAAGCTCAACAGATTTTCGTGCCCAGTGACTCCAGGCATGTGTGGGAACCCCACCACACATGCCCAGAGGAGCGGGGCGTAGACATCCCACCAGTTCCTTCTGTCTGCTGCAAATCAGACACTGCTGATGGGGAAGATGAGGGAGAAGAATAATAAGTTTTCTGCCTTCGGCTTCTGCCTCTCTCGACTGCCTGTTATTGTAAATTGTGTCAATGCTCATTAAAAGCTGGCTAAATAAGAGAAGACAAAGCCTGGTAGCAGAGGGGAAGCATGGGTGGATGGTGTGCATGCACAGATGACCACTCGAAAATCATCAGTTACAGGTAAGCAACCTGTTTATCTTCAACATGGTTTCTGTGCTTCACACCCATGGGAGATTGGCAAACAGTAGCCTACCTGGTGGAGGGTGCTGGCAGGCTGTCACTGAGAGGCAACAGAGAGGATAAGGTGACCCATTGCAGTATGTCTGGAAGCACAAGTGTTGAGAGCATAGTGCTTGAACGTATTAGACATTGCCCATGTAGCTGCTTTACAGATGTCAGCGAGGGAGACAGCCTTGAGGAAGGCCGTGGATGTCACTATAGCCCTAGTGGAATGGGCTCGTAGCGGGCCTGGGAGCGGAGTCTGAGCCAGAAGGTAGGAGAGACAAATGAGTTCTACAATCCATCTCAAAAATATTTGGGCCATGATTTCAGCCCCCAGTTTACTGGCTGCGTAAGAATTTAAAAGATGAGGGCTTCTGCTTAGTCCGTGAGAGGTAAAACGGTAGTGCGTGTCTGACATCCAAGGTGTGCAGAAAACGCTATAGGGGTCGGAAAGAAGTCTGGGAAGAATACCTCAGAGCGAAGATGAGATTCAGAGAGAATTTTGGGGAGGAAGGATATGTCAGGAACCAAATGCACCCCATTTGGCTGAAAGCAAAGCTATGGCAGATTGTGTCGGAAGGTGAGGATTTCACCGACTCTCCTCACTGAGGTGATGGCAACCAAGAAGGCAGTCTTCCATGAGAGGTGCTTCAGGTTGCATGTTGCAAGTGGCTCTAAGGGTTTCCTGGTAAGTTGGCGAAGAACGAGGGGAAGGTCCCACATCTGAGTAGGTTCCTTAATTGAAGGATATAAATGCAGGAGGCCATGCAAGAAACACTTTGAAAGACGGTGACCAAAAACAGAGAAGTTGTCTATCCTGTCATGGAATGCAGAGATAGCTGGTAGATACACTCGTATAGAGGAGTGTGAAAGTCCAGCATCAGCCAAGGAAATCGAAGATCAGAGGCAGTCCTATGGTAGAAGGTGAAGCTTGAGTTTGTCCAAAAGAGCAGAATCTTGACGATTTATAATTGTAAGACCTGTGTGTGGAAGCCTTACGAGAGTTCAAGAGAACCCCCACTACTCAGTCAGAGAAGGAGGAGGAAGTAATCTCCAAGCTGTGAGTTTCAGCTTTGGAACATTGTGGTAGAGAAAAGGACTCCCTGATAGACGGAGTAGGTCTGGATTCACCGGAAAGTGGTAATCGTGTTCCCTGACTAAGGAGAGTACCACTGGGAACCAGGGCTGTCTGGGTCACCATGGAGACACCAGGATGCAATTCGCCTCACCCTGAACTATTTTGCGAACTATTTTGTGAACACAGGTGAGTAGTGGCAGTGGAGGGAAGATGTACAGGAAATTGAAAGTCCAGGAGGCCATCTCCTAAGGAAAGAGGATCGACTCCCCCTCAGCTGCAGAACAGAGGACACTTCCTGTTGTTTCTGGTCACGAAAATGTCCACCTCAGGGAATCCCCAGCAGTGAAAGACAGGGTCTAATTGAGACAGGTGAATTCCCAATCATGAAGGCAAACGTGCCCTCTACTGAGGAGATCCGCCTGGATATTCAGAGAGCCCGGGATGTGTGTGGCACAAAGGAAGATCCCATTTTTGATGCACCAATCCCAGAGATGAAGAGCAAGGTCGCAGAGATGGTGCGAGACTGTGCCCCCTTGGTGGTTGACGTAGCTCAACGTGGGGGTATTGTCTGTGAGGACTGGGACACACTGCCCTCTGACAAGTGGCAGAAAGGCATGGAGAGCGAATTGTATAGCCAGAAGTTCCAGGTAGTTGATACGTTGAGAGAGGAGGTGGACATCCCACTTGCCACCTGTACTGAAGCCCCTGAGGTGAGCCCCCCAGCCCCATCTGGAGGCGCCCATTGTCAGTGTCAACTTCAGGACGGGTTGGTGGAACAGGGCCCCTTGAAGTAAGTTTGACCGCAGAGTCCACCACTCCAGAGAATCTCTGACAACTTGAGGAGATGAAAGGAGGGTTGACTGGGGTAGGGAGTCTGAACGGAAGGAGCGGAGAAACCACAGCTGCAGTGGTCACATTCTGAGTTTCATGAAGACCAGAACTGCAGTTGTTGCTGCCATGAGACCCAGAAGGCATTGGATGTTGAACACCATGGAAGAAGGCAGGGAGTGGATCTGTTCGGAGAGGGCGATGATAGGTATTGCCCTGTTCCTTGGAAGGTAGGCACAGAGAGCTACAGAATCCAGGTCAGCTCTGATGTATTGGACCCGTTGTGACGGGCAAAGATGAGACTTGTCCTCATTGATCTGAAGGCCCAGGTCATTCAGTAGGGACCGGATGAACATTACGTTTCTGAGCAAGGTCTCCCATGAATCCACCACTAACAACCAATCATCTATGTATGGGAAGACAATAAGGCCTTGAAGGTGGAGAAAGGCTGCAACAACTACCATCGTCTTCAAAAATACCCTCGGGGCCGTAGAGAGGCCGAAGGGGAGCACTTTGTACTAGTAGTGGCTTTGGCCAATCGAGAAGCGCAGGAACCTGCGATGGGGAGGACAAATGTTCAGGTGAAAGTAAGCGTCCTGGAGGTTGAGAGTAGCATTCTTGTGAAGGAGAGGAAGTATGGAGAGTAGCGTGACCATGCAAAAGCAACGGTATTTTATAAAGTGGTTCAGCCCCTGTAGGTCTAGAATAGGTCTGGTACCACCGTTCCTCTGGGGCACCGCGAAATAGTGAGAGTAGAAAACCATTCATTGTTGTTGAATGGGAACTTGCTCTATGGCATCCTTGTGAAGTAGTGTGGTAACTTCTTGAAGGAGAGTGTCAGACGGTGGGGTGGTGATGAACACCAGAGGGGAAGGAGACTGAGCGAATTCTATAAGACGTCCTCATGACACAATAGAGAGGACCCATGAGTCCTTGGTGATCAGTTGCCAAGTTCAGAGGTAGGGATTCAAGCAAATGGAAACCTCAACTAATAAAGGGAAGTCAAAGGCACTGTTTGGGGGGGTCTTGGAGCCTTGGAGTGAGCAGACTGCTGGGCAGGAGAATATTTCTGCTTGGGGGCATAAAGAAGTCTTTGGAAGCCCAGTGATTTACGGGGATGCCAAGACCGGTCAGGGGAACTCCTGCTAGAGGACCATCGAGATCAGGGTCTGGAACACAGGCAGTGTTTAAAGGCCTTGTAGAGGAGGAAACTCACAAGGTACAAGAGGCCTTTATATTTTTGTCCATGTCTTGCAGGACGTTGTCAGTGGTAGAGTGGAAAAGGCCAAGGCCATGAAAAGGAAGGTCTTCAATGTAGGCCCTGGTGTCCATCTGGAGGTTAGTTGTGTAAAGCCATGAGTACTGATGCAGTGCAATGGCAGATGTCATGGTTTTTGAGAAGGTGTCCAAGCCATGCTTGGATGAATTAATTTGTTGCTTGGCTAGGATTAGTCTCTCCTTTTGGATTTTGTAGGCTGCCAGACATTTATCATCAGGAAGGGAGGCAAAGAGCTCTGTAAACTGTTCCCAGAGGGCATATTGGTAACGGCTCATACAAGCTAAATAATTTGTGGTCTTAAGACCCAATGCTCCTGCTGAGTAGAAGCGTCTACCGAAGGCATCCAGTTTCCGGCTCTCCTTGTCAGAGGGGGTGGAATGCGTCTTTTTAGACTTGGAAGAAGAACTGACTACCATGGAATTGGGCTTTGGGTGGTTCATCAGGAATTCCACGCCAGAGTCCGGGACTTGGTACATGTGATCCATGCGGCAGGAGAACACCGTTACAGAAGAGGATTTGCCCCATGGGGACTTGGCTGCCTGAAGGAGCACTGATGACATAGGCAAGGCAATGGAAGTTGACAAGTCAAGCTGGACTATGTCAAAAACAGCACCTGCAACTACTGGTTTTGGTTGCATTACTGAGAGGCCAAGGGAATGTGCCATCCTCTTTATCAAATCCCCATAGGAAGTAAGGTCTTCAGAGGGTGAGATAGGCAGATCATCTGAGACCTTAGGCTTGGGTGAAGGGTCATCTGGGGAACTATGGCCCTCAGAAGCCTCTTCCTCAGATTCCCTCTCTGATGAATCAGAAGAAGCAGACAATGGGGCTGGAGGCTGAATAGGAATCCCAGTGACCTGTCTCTGCTGCGGAGGTGGAGGAGGAGGTGTCGATACCGGTTGCTTTGGAACTGGTGGAGTAGCCAATCGATGTCAAGCACCTGTTGGAATTGGAGCTGGCATCGGTATAGAGGCGGGTGGTATCGAAGGAGGTGGCGAATGATGTCAAAGGTCCACAATGCCGAAGTCAGGCAGCTTGGAAAGGGAAGCCAAAGGACACAGGACGACCTCAGCGAATGAGACCAGTGCATGGAGAAACGATCCCAGTCTGAATGCCCTGTAGGAGTCAGCCAGGGCATAGTCGCAGACTATGTAGTCAAGGATCAGACCTTTGTTAATTAAACAGAGTTCTTTATTCCCAGTCACTACATTACAGGTCCTCGGATCATTGTTAGAGATAAGAAATACAATAGAAGCAGGATTAATATACCCTCCAGTACAATTTGAATTTCCCATAGGTAACCAATCACCAAGAGGGAAAAACCGTGGGCTAAAGGTCCTTTGACCGTTTGCTTCCCACAGGAACAAGGGTGAGGTGTGAAGCTGTAAATTTCCCTTCTGAAACCAGGATCCCTTAGATGTGTCCATTTCGGGCATAACAAATAACTTGCCAAGGTCTTCACACGCCGATAAGGAAAGGTCCGTGTCTCCGCCGGCAGGGAGGAAAGGAATGCAGAGGGGGAGTGGGGTGAGAGGCTGTTCCCAGGTGTTGAAGACGCCACCCTCCCGGACCAAATGGTTACATTGACCAGACCCTTTGTCAGTCATAAAACATCAGACAATAACCCAGTGTCCCCAATGACATGATACATGGTAAAAGAGATAACACATAGTTGTAGCTGAATTGCAAAAGCAGATTACAGAGAAAGGGAATATAGAGAACATGAAAGCAAACCTTTGTTAGAATCTTTAGATTCTGACACTCTGCCACCTGAATAATTTACTTCATCCAGGCTTATCAGGAAAACGTTTATGGAAAGCTTTGACTAACCTAGGAGCATGCACATTATCTGAGACAACCCATTCATTTTGTTCCGGACCAAAATCTACCCACTTGACTAAATATAGCAAGCGGCCCCTACGCATTTTTGAATCAAGGATTTCAGAAATCTCAAAGTGAGGCGCCCCCTCCTTCATCAGTGGAGGAGGAGTCGGAGGAGTTGGATGCCATGCATTCGGCCCAGGATTCTTCTTCAACAAGCTGAAATGAAAAACAGGATGCACAGAACTCAGTGATTTAGGCAATTCAGAAATCTTGCGCAATACTTTATAGGGGCCAACGTATTTCCACCCTAGTTTCCTGCTCGGTTGTAGACCATGTATATTTTTGGTAGACAGGTATACAGAGTCTCCCGGCTGAAGGTCCCATCCTTCAGCCTGTCCTCGATCAGCATATTTTTTGTAGTCCTCTTTGGCTTTATCTAAAGTCTTAGCAATTAAAGGCCATGAGCCCTGCAGGCTAGCCCACCAGTTCTGAAAATCAGAGGGGGGCCCCTCCGGTGGGTAGAGGTTTTCCCTCAAAGCCCTCCACTGCCATGAAGGGAGATACTCCTGTGGAGGAATGCACAGCATTATTGTAACTGTATTCTGCGAATGGCAACAATTCCACCCAATTGTCCTGATGGTAGTTAGTGTAACACCTTAGGAATTGTTCCAAAATCTGATTCGTTCGTTCGGATTGGCCATCAGTCTCTGGATGGTAACCCGAGCTCATGGCCGGTTCAATGTCCATTATTTTCAAAAGCTCCCGCCAGAAGTTGGCAACGAATTGACTGCCTCTGTTGGATACCACGCGCTTGGGGAAAGCGTGTAATTTGATCACGTGATTGAAGAAGGCTTTAGCCAGCCCCTTTGCGGTCGGTAGCTGTTTGAACGGGGTAAAGTGGGCTTGCTTAGAAAACATGTCCACCACCACCCATATAACCATTTTTCCTTTGGAGGGTGGCAGGTTAGTAATAAAGTCCATAGCTACCGCTTCCCAGGGTCGGGAGGGGGTAGGGAGTGGGTGTAGCAGTCCCGGAACCTTCCCCCCCCCTCCGTTTGCACATCAGGCAGATTTGACAAGCAGTGACGAAGTCCGATACATCTTTACGCATGCGTGGCCACCAGAACTGCCGCTGAATTAGGTTGAGAGTCTTTAGGAATCCAAAATGACCAGCTAATTTGGACGAATGGCACGTTAACAAAATATCCTTTCTATGTGCCCTAGGCACCACGAGTTTATCTCCGTGATACCAGCAATTGTTGGAACGCTTAGAGCACTCCTCTATGCCTTCAAACTCTTCTGCCTCTTAAGGAGAGTAATCTTCCCCCCATTTTCCTTCCCAAGACTGCACAGTGGCTTTCTGGCTCTGGCTCCTGGTGATCACAGCACCTCCCAATTGTTGTTGTGAAAACATAGAGTCGAACACTTCCTCTCTCTGACTCTCGTGCTGGGGTAACCTGGACAATGCATCTGCTAACGAGTTGGCCTTCCCAGGGAAGTGTTTGAGTACAAAGTTGAATTTTGAGAAAAAGTCAGCCCACCTGAGCTGCTTGGCATTGAGGGATCTCTGCGTGCGCAATGCCTCTAAGTTCTTATGGTCTGTCCAAATTTTGAACGGGGTCTGAGCTCCCTCCAGCCAGTGTCTCCAGGTGGTCAAGGCTAACCGAATAGCCGCTGCTTCCTTATCCCATACTGACCAATTCCTCTCCGTCTCGTTACATTTTTTTGAAATGTAAGCCAGGGGGTGCAGTTTATTGTCGGACCCTTTCTGGAGAATGGCCCCCCCCCCATCGCCACATCTGATGCATCAACATGTATCACAAATTCTTTAGATTCATCGGGATGGGCCAGGATGGGTTCCGACGTGAATAGCTTTTTAAAAGTTTCAAACGCCCTTTGGCAATCATCTGACCAGGCTATCCTCTCCCCCGGCTTCCCCGCTTCCGGACCCCTCCCCTTGGTTTTTAGAAGTTCTGTTAGCAAGAGGGTGACCGTGGCGAAATCTTTTAGGAAAGTGTGGTAGAAGTTACAAAATCCCAACAGGCTCTGCAATTGCTTCCTGGTTCGGGGTGCCTCCCATTGCACCACTGCCTCTACCTTGGCAGGGTCCATCTCCAGACCCTTCTGAGAAATGCGATACCCCAGGAAGTCCACCTCCCCCCGACTGAATTCACATTTGGACAACTTAGCATACAATTGATTTTTAAACAGTATAGACAGCACTTCCCTGACCAATTTTACATGTGACTCCTTATCAGGAGAATAGATCAAGATATCATCTAAGTAACATAACACCCCCTTAAATAAATGTTTGTGCAACACCTCATTGATCAAGCTCATAAAAACTCCCGGCGCGCCACTTAAGCCGAATGGCATCACCAGGTACTCAAATTGTCCCAATGGAGTGTTAAAGGCTGTCTTGAATTCATCCCCCTCCCTGATGCGCACACGGAAATAAGCGTCCCGCAGGTCCAGCTTAGTAAACACTTTTCCTTTGGCTGCTTCCGCCAGTAGGTCCTTTATCAAGGGGAGGGGGTAAGCATTAGAAGCGGACACGGCATTCAGGCCCCTATAATCTGTGCACAATCGCAAGCCCCCATCCTTCTTTTTCCGGAACAGAACAGGCGCCGCGAAAGGGGATTTGGCGGGGCAGATGAAACCCCGCTCCAAGTTTTTATCTAAAAACTTTCTCAACTCTTCTCGCTCCGCTGGACTCATGGAATAAAGTTTTCCCTTTGGCAATTTTTCTCCCGGGAGTAACTCGATTGCACAGTCTGATAGTCGATGGGGGGGGGGGTAACTCGTCTGCCTCGGTTTCGCTAAACACTCCCATCAAGTCCCGATATTCCTTAGGCACTGCGGAGGGCACCAGCGAAAGAGCCGGTGCGCGCAGGGGGGCCGGGGGACCCGATCCCCATCCCGGATCCCACTTGTGGTGGTTACACTTTTCATCCACCCACAAGATCTTCCCTTCGCTCCATCTGATATAGGGGTCATGGGTGCTCAACCAAGGGCTCCCCAACACCATGGGTAATTGGGTGTTGGGGGTGATGACGAAGGCCCTCTTCTCCCAATGTTCCCCTGTCCCCACTACCAGCAGCTCTGTCTCAGCCACGCACGCCTCTTTCATCTCTGAACCATCCATCTGCGTGAACGTGAGTGGCTCTCCTAGTGGGGTAACTTTGGGATCCAGCCCATCCACTACTAAGGGGCCTATTAAGTCTCTAGCGCACCCTGAGTCAATTAGGGCCCGTACCCGTATGTGGGTCCCGGTCCCTGGGGCTATTACAGTCACTATCATGTACAGTAAAGGGCTGGGGATGCTCACCGGAGATGGCGCGTCAGGGTTAGGGACCTGCAGTTCTGTGCCATTCACTGCAGGTCGTTGGAGTTTCCCGGCATCTGCGCTTCTGTCAGCTCCAGCTCCCCTTGCTCGCTTGTTGCCCCTTCCAGCTGTAATGTCCGGGGTTTAAACGATGTCTTCCCTTTATTGGGGGTGCTCCCCGCCACTGGGGTGGAGGTCTTGGGAACTTTGCTGCTTCCACGGGGACACGCCGAGGCGAAGTGGCCGCTCTCCCCGCATCTCATGCAGAGCCCCTGCCTGAACCGGTTGTCTCGGATTTCTTGGACGCTGAGCTTGGCTTTCACCTTCTGGATGGCTTTAGCTTGAGCAGTCGCGGAGGTTCCCATTTTTATGAGGGTGAACCTCTCCTCCACGTCGGCAGCCGCTCTCATCCACGTCGCGAGAGATCCCGGTCGTCCCCCCCGCAGTACGGTCTTGTACACCTCAGGGTTCAGGCCCTCTCGATACTTCTCTATGAAGAGGTCTTGGGTCCAGCCTTGGATCTTGGCCGCTATCCTCTGGAACCGGTCGGTATATTCTCTCACCGAGGGCCGCCCTTGGGTCAACTTCCGTAGTTGGTTCCGCGCCTTCTCCTCCCCGAGGGGGTCCTCATAGTGCTGTCTGAGGGCCCACATAAAATTATTCACGGACTGGAGTTCGGGTCCCGGAGCGTTGTGAAGGCTCACGTACCAGTCGCTGGCGGTGTCCCTCAGTTTGGACCCGATGTATCCAATCCGGTCTCGCTTGGTGGGGCATAGGTGCCCCCAGGCATCTAGGAACCTCTCGATTTCTATGAGGAAAAATTGTAGCTTCTCTGGGTCTCCGTCGAAAGTAGCCGTCAGGGGGTCGTTGGGCGCTTGGCGGATCATCCGTTCCACCGACGCAGGTGCCGGGGTCGGAACGGGAGCTGGGACCGGCACCGGGACCTGCTGAGGCACTTGTTGCGGGACGACCCCCGCGGGAGCTCCCCCTGGGGGGGTTGGTTGTGGCGGGGCTCCTCTGGCCGGCCCTCCAGGGCCCCCTTGGACTGGTCGAGCCACCTGGAAGGCAGCTAAGGCATCGCAGAGTTGATACTGCAAATCCATGGCTACTTCCCTCAGCTCTGTAGTGATTTGCAGCCGCATGTCCCCCATCATGCGATCGAGGGCTTGGCTCGGATCCTCTCCGTACAGATCTGGACCATAGGGCGCGCCTCTCTCCTCGTCGGGTAGCGGGAGTCTCCAGTCACCCCCGTAGTACGTCTCTCTCTCGTCTCCCAGGAAGCTCGGCCTCCCTTGCTCGGAGCGGTCCCCAGGGACCGAGACGCGCACTCCCCTCCAATTGTGGACCCACGAGTCGACTGTCCCACGGCCGAAGTTGGCCCATGAATACCTCGGGGTCCTGGACTGGTGAGGGGGTAGTCGCGGGATGTAGTGAGCCCCCTGAGCCGTAGTCACTGGCTTCTCGGGCTCCCTACCGCCGCCTCCAGCTCCGGCACCCTGGTCGTCCGGGGTCACCGATTGTCCTTCAGTTGTAGGGATGGGAGGAGTACCGTCGTCCGACATGGTCAGGTACGGTAAAGTCCCAGTCACAGATCTCTAACAATCTGTAAGGCTTCTGCTCTATGTAGTCAAGGATCAGACCTTTGTTGATTAAACAGAGTTCTTTATTCCCAGTCACTACATTACAGGTCCTCGGATCATTGTTAGAGATAAGAAATACAATAGAAGCAGGATTAATATACTCTCCAGTACAATTTGAATTTCCCATAGGTAACCAATCACCAAGAGGGAAAAACCATGGGCTAAAGGTCCTTTGACCGTTTGCTTCCCACAGGAACAAGGGTGAGGTATGAAGCTGTAAATTTCCCTTCTGAAACCAGGATCCCTTAGATGTGTCCATTTCGGGCATAACAAATAACTTGCCAAGGTCTTCACACGCCGATAAGGAAAGGTCCGTGTCTCCGCCGGCAGGAAGGAAAGGAATGCAGAGGGGGAGTGGGGTGAGAGGCCGACTGTTCCCAGATGTTGAAGACGCCACCCTCCCGGACCAAATGGTTACATTGACCAGACCCTTTGTCAGTCATAAAACATCAGACAATAACATGGTCCCCAATGACATGATACATGGTAAAAGAGATAACACATAGTTGTAGCTGAATTGCAAAAGCAGATTACAGAGAAAGGGAATATAGAGAACATGAAAGCAAACCTTTGTTAGAATCTTTAGATTCTGACACTCTGCCACCTGAATAATTTACTTCATCCAGGCTTATCAGGAAAACGTTTATGGAAAGCTTTGACTAACCTAGGAGCATGCACATTATCTGAGACAACCCATTCATTTTGTTCCGGACCAAAATCTACCCACTTGACTAAATATAGCAAGCGGCCCCTACGCATTTTTGAATCTGGTCCAGCATCGGGGGATCCAGTTGCCTTATTGGCGAATCCAGCAGATGTATGGTAGGTGCCGCTGTGGCCATCCTGGGCAAATCCACAGCCAGGACCTCAAGGGCGTGCGGTGTGGCGGAGGCAGGAGGTAGCACAGAGATTGCAGGTCCGGGCACCAAGCCCTTTTTTGAAGGCTTACCGGTGGCCAATGTCGAACTCTTGTGCCTTTTCTCAGTCTTGTCCTTCTTCTTTTTAATAGGTGTGGAGGATGCAGACTGCGTTGGCACTGGACACTTTGATGTTGTGCGGACGATATCGGAACCCTTCTTTGACATCGGTGCCCCTGTAGAAACTACTGTTGATGTTGACGCGACTACAGGGGTCGATGTTGAGGACTTAGGTGGACGATCAGAGTCCATGGGACCAGAGAATGGGGCGGCATCAGGGAGCAAAGCCAATTCCAGGAGGGCTACTCAAAGACGCGCCCTGTTCTTGCATGTCTGGTTTGAGAATTTAGAGCAGTGCACGCAGGTTTCACCAAGGCAAATAATGCACAGGGGATGTCCGTCCAGCGGGGCAAGTTTACTACCACAAGAAGTGCACCTTTTGAAAAATACCCACCTTTTTGCCATGGAAATCCAGACAGTGGGAGGGGCACCCTAAGGGCAGGAAGTTGAACTAAGTCCCCCCTCAAACTAAAATCCTTTTTTAAAAATAGAAAAATGAAGAAATAAAAGAAGCAAAAAGGTTGAAGAAATAAAGAACTTTTAGCGAAGAGCTTTCCACAGAAAGATGAAGCCAACCGAAGGAGAGCTGTTAACAGCATGGCGGTCAAAAGAGAAATGGTGGGATGCCTCTGGGCATGTGTGGTGGGGCTCCCGCGCATGCCTGGAGTCACTGGGCATAAAAACCCGCTGAGCTTGCTACGATACCGATGGTTTCAGCGCAGGCGCACTAAACCCATGGGTGTGAAGCACAGAGACCACGTTGAAGATTTATAGTTAGATCCAATGCTCCCTCTAAACTGTGGAGTCATGTGAGCAAAAATTCTACTTCCTGAGCTACTGGCATTAAAGTTGTGAGCAAGCAATTTGGAATTGCATAAATTAGTTTGTTCTGCAGTCATCCTTCCTGAGCTGAAACAAAAATGTGTGAGCTGGAGGCTAAAAAACTGTGAGCTAGTTAGCTCACACTAACTCAGCTTAGAGTGAACACTGGTTAGATCTTGGTAAACTGAGAATGTAAGAGGACACGTAGTGTTAAGTTTTAAGAAATATAGTTAAGTGGTAGTTAAATTGATTTGGTTAATAAAACATTTTAATATATTAATGTTATATTTTGGATTATACTTTGGATTAGGCAGGTTCGCTAACCTACAGCTGGGGGTGGGGTTTTGGTGTGCAGTGACTGTGTTTTGCATTTGTGAGAATGTCCCAATAGATATAGTCCACAACAGGTCTCCTTAAGCAGTAAGTCCTTTATTTGTAGAAAAGATCATTGTAGTCAAACACTTTTTCCTGTTAGTAATGCTGTGCTTAGGGATTACATATATTGATATACTGGATATGAAATATGGCTTAAGAGCTGTCTACCAATCACTAGACAGGATTTTAGGCGCTCAAATATACTGGCCTGAAGTTCCCATAGAAAACGCGGGAAATGGAGTTCTCAGAAAATAATGATGTTGAACATTTCTAAAAGCTAAGTTCCCAAGACATGAAGAAAAGGAATACATAACACCGGTGAGTTTGGCACCGGTGAGGCACTCCTGTTTAAGGACAGGACACAAGAGATAACACCAGGGAAGCAAATAATTGAGTCAGGGCATGCACAAGCGAAGCAAACAAGCAAGCAGGCAAGCAAGCGGAGCACGCATTCCAGAGGAGGGGGTCATGGCCCCGTTGTGAACTCCTGGGTGGTACCTGTCACCAAACTTCGGGGGGAAAGCATATTTAAGCCTGTGACCTTTTCAGAGACCATGTAAATACACCTTGAAACAGTCATACAGTTATTGGAACGAAATCATGGCAGTTAACTGACAGTATTAGGTATTAAACTCCACTGTACTAAACTGCCCCTTGTTGCCCCCCTAACAAAAAAATTCTGGCTACAGACCTGCAGCATGTGCTCACCTTTATGTGATACAGTTCTTCAGGCAATCATTGTGGGCTAATCTGGGAGAAGGCAGGAATTATGTGATCCTCCTCCTACAGTTTCTACAAGAACTTAAACTCAATTTTCTTGGCAATCATTCAGCCTTGTGTACAGCCAAGCAGATACAGAATACATTTTCCTTGTGACAGGCATTTTCCATAGAGTATTTCTCTACTAGTAAAGTTAACCTTAGCTGTTCTGCTCTCCCAGCACCTCCTTGTCCAGTTGCCACCACTTCTCCATCCCTGTCCTAACAATCCTGGCTTTTGAAACATGCACATCACTTTTTCCTTCTCTGCTTCAACTGCTCTTATGATAAGCCTTAGCGTGTGTTGCCTAGGACATGGAACATTACATAATACGCAGGCCACATTAACAGTTATCCAACTGCAAATCCTGACTGCAGTCCAGGAGAGCAACCTTGCTAATTTCACCAGCAAGTTGAAAAAAGAAAGTTTTAGTTGGGTGTGTACGTGTGTGTGTGTGTGCGTGTGCACTCACGCATGTCTGTGCCCACCCTCTTTTACTGAGAGAAATGTGCAGGAATTGGCACCAGGGGGCAGCAAAGGGAGAGTTTTTGTTCTCCTCTCTGCAGTTGGGCCTTTTCGCCTCCTGATTGTGCTAAATGCTTATATACCAATGTTTCCATTTACAAACCCTGCCTCCCCTCCCCCATTCTCCAACAGGGCTCTGCCATTAACCCTATACTCTGCTTCAGCTCGGCTATGGAGCCTGTTCTTTTTCTCTCTCTAGCCCCCCCAATCCTCCCAGTTGACATGCAGCTTTGGTGATGGGATAAATTGAAGGTCTCTGAAAGGGGGGTGGGGGCTCTTAGCAGAAAATCAAGGGAAAATCAAGGATTTGGACCCCTCTTCTGGACTCAACTAAATTTGTAGGACTACAGTGGGGAAGGAGGGTAGTGTCTGCTTTCCAGTTTTTTGGGGGAAGGGATCATTAAACTCTTCTCCTCCTGGCTTCAAGATCCAATCTGTTCTAAAGCTGTTATCTCCAGTATGGGAAAGTTAGAATCTTAAATTTGGGGGGGGGGGGGGGGAAGGGCTTTATTAAACCTTGTTTTGGAGGTGTTCAGGACTCCTTTACATACTTTCCACAACGTCCATAGTGTTTGGAGGCGGGCTTATACTTTTAAAAAATTGAGCTTTCTCACTTCCTCAGTTGGGGGTGCTGTTGGGGGTACCCCTAGACTGGTTGGGAAAAGTGTTGAGGGTCATTGTCGTCCCCCTTCTGTAAAATAGCGTCTTTTTTTATTGCCTTTTTGTCTGTGGGGACAGATCCCAAGTTTCTCCTTTTGAGGCTTAAAAGGGGATTATTAAATTGTTTTAAGACATGTTCAGGACCCTCCATTAAAGATTCACATGCTCTAAAAGATATCCATGATTTTTTGGGGGGGGGGGGGGATTTTTTTTTCTTAAGGAGAAGCTTTCTCCCGTCATCAGTTCGGGGCTGCTTCAAGAAAGCGTGTCGAGGGACACCGTGGCCCTTCAGTAAACGGGTATCCATTTTTGTTTCTTCCCTCTCCCCCTTTTTGTGTGCGCGGCGGGGAAAGAAGAGCCAAAGCTTTTGAGGCCACTTCCGCCTCTCTCCGCCCCGCCCCCCGGTTCCAGTTGCGCACCCTGACTTTGCCCTCTGGGCTGGGTCTCGTCTCTACCTCACTGATTACCCACCCACTCCCCTCACAGAGCAGGACGGGTCCCCTCCCCCCATTGCCTGCCCCACCCGCTCCGAAGCAGGAGTTTCCGGGAAGCTCACTAAACAGAGCCGCAGTATCGCTCAGCCGCCCTCTCCCTTAAAACCCCTCCGCCGGGGACTGTGGCAACCACGTCAAAGAGTGCCCCAAAGCCCAAAGTCTTATCTATTATTCTTATTTCGCTTTCCCCCGCCTTGAATGGAATCAAAAGTGTCGTGAGAGGCCATTAAAAAGTAGGGGGGGGGGGGGAACCTTTAGCCGGCTTTTTTTAAAAATTGGAAGTGTGTGTAAAGCGAAGGAAGGAGTCCCGGCTGCAGCGGCGGCATACACGAGCAAAGTAGAGACTGTAAAAGATCCCGAAGAGCTCGTTGAGCGAGAGGGGAGGGGAGCGAGCGGGAAAACGCGGTTCGGAGTAAGGAACAGCCTCTCCCCCCCCCCCCCGTCCCTTTCCACCCCCCCATCCCACTCCCTAGCCGGGGGCGCTTCTCACTGAGTTATGGAGGCGCCAAGCTCAGCCGAGGCTGGGAGCTCCTCCCCTGCCCCTCTTTGCTCTGAGTTAGAGGGGGGCGCTTCCCCCTTAGTTTTTAATGTTCGTTCTCACAAATCAGTTAATGTGTGCGAGCGACACACACCCACACCCGAAACACGTTTCTGCGTCCGATTTCTGCCCTGGTTTACACAACATTAGCACAGGAATGATTATATATGTATACACACATAAATCCAGTGGACCCTGGAAAACTTAACAACATACATTCTTCTTTAGTCTTAAAAGGATCGCTTAACTCTTGTTTTACTTTGCTGCTACAAACTAAAGCAACTGGAATCATGAAATATGCAGATACATACATACAGTTAATCCCACACAGGCATATGGACTGCCTACCGCTTCATAAGAGGTCTTGGGAGATCTGCATTTTTGAAGGGGGAAATGACCCTGTAGAATCTACAGCAATGCTGGAGCTCCCCACACATGTTAAATACCTTGCAGCCATGAAATCATCCTATCACTCTTTGGAGAGTCTCTCATAGCTTTAGAAGGTCTTTGACAGCAATCCTGAGAATTCCTGGAGATTTCCAGAGGGAGCCTGGGGAGGACAGGGACCTCATTAGGATACAATCCCATAGAGTCCACATAGGATGATGTTTGACATTCCTGCTTCCATTGCGCACATCTGTACAGGACACATTAAATTGGGGTTGCCAGCTCTGGGGTGGGAAATATCTGGATATTTTGGGGGTGGAGCCTGTGGAGAGTGGGATTTGGGGAGGGGAGGGGAGGGGAGGCACCTAAGCAGGGTATAATGCCATAGAGTCCACCCATCAAAACAGCCATTTTCTCCAGGGGAAATTTATCTTGTTCACCTGGAGATTACTTGTGATAGTAAGAGATCTCTAGATGTCACCTGGAGGTTGGTAACACTTTTAAAAAGAGAGTCTAGTAATACATACTCTGGGACTGAGAACAGGACAGGGAGTTGCAGGAACACCAGGGGCCCCATATACCTGCCCAGGTTCCCATCAAAGATGGACTGGAACTCACTGCACACCTTGCTGAAGTCCCGTTTGCAACTGTGGATCCCCTCGACCGAGATCCCCAAGGAGCCAAACCATGCTTGCCCAGCAGGCTGTAAAGGTTGCCAGCAACGACTAGCAAGTCCAGGTGATCATTAAAGCCCTTGTGCTGTACTCAGAAGCTACCTATGCCCCGTATCGGCACCCGGTTTCATTGGAAGTCCATTAGGGTAACCAGAGCCGGGCATAGGCGGAGGGCCCTATGCAGACAGTCTTTTCAGGGTCTTCTCCAATATTATGGAGAAGGCAGACCCAGAGTCCAACTCCATGGTGCACCTCCCTCTATTCTCACCCTGACCTGTATTTTAGGGACGGAAGTTTGGCTCAGAAGCTGCAGTACCTGTTCCTCTGCAAGCTGGTAGAGGTCTTCTGATGCCGTGTCCTCCTCATAGTTCATCCTGACTGTCTGGCGGCGCTGGGGCATCTGTGTGGTTGGTGCTTGGGACCCCTTGGACCGACAAACCCGTGTGATATGGCCGCAGTGGCCGCAGCTTCGGCAGGTCGCATCCCTGAACTGGCACATTTTTCTGTCATGCTGGTGCCCTGCAGCTGGCACACTCTCCTCAGGACGATTCTGTCACTGGATTGGAGTGGAACATGGATCCTGGATTGCACTGTCAGTTTTGCTACTGCATCCGGTGGACCTCCTCCCTGTCGCTGTGGTCGGAGCCGTTCTGGGGACCCATGGCGGCAATGCAGTGGCTGGACGAGGTGCTGGTCATCGCCGGGTGTGATCTTTCCCACATGGTGGCCGTTGCTAGGGTGGAGGTGAGGGTGCACTTCTCATCCTCCATGATGCACCTCCTCAACTTGTTGTCCCAGAGGCTGCAGACAAGTTGGTTCCTGAGGGCCTTTTCCAGGAATGTCCCAAACTCGCATTCTGCTGCCAGCCTTTGGAGGTCCACCAGATAGGCTGTGACTGACTCATGGGGCTGTTGTAGCTGGTGCTGAAATGCCATGTGGCGAGCTATCTCGGAGGGCTGCAGGATGAAATGGTCCTGTAGCACCTTGATGATTGCATCAAAGGTCGCCTTGGACAGCTTGGTTGGCGCAAGGAGGTTCCAGGCCAGTACCGTCACAGTGCTGCAGGAACTGATCAGGAGGCCCCTCTTATGATTGTTGTCGGTGACCTGGTAGAAGACCAGGATCGATTTGAGTCCCTTGATCCAGCCTTCCCAGTGCTGGGGCTGTGTTGGGTCAAAAGGCAGGACAAGTCCTACTCCCGGAGCAGTGGCCATAGCTGCGCGGTGTGACGTGGAAGCATTTTCTTGGTTGTTGCCTTGGGTGCTCGTGGCTGGAGGAGAGGCGGAGGACATCAGCTTCCTTGGGATTGCGGCAGCAGGCTCGTTTAACGGGATCCCATCCTCGTCACCAGTATTGTCTACTGGGATTGCATAGATTAGTTGGACGACAACGTAGCAAACAGTATTCTTTATTGGTACACAATTAGCATGCAATACTGGCCACGAGGGCCAACTTTATACAGTCCCTAGAACACACCCAAAAGTCCTATTGGTGGGTTTGAATTTCCCACCAGAGTTCTCATTGAAGGGCTAGTGGGAGTCTAGGATCCTTGGCTCCTATTGTTTCAGGAGCCAAGCTCAAACTATAAGTCACTGGTGCCATATGGCAGTCAGCAGACATAACACGTGTGTAGAGGGGAAATATAAAAGGAGTGTATAGGAATCTTTCAAAAAGAGTTAGTGACGCTTTCAAATAGAAGAAGAAGAGAAGAGATTGGATTTATACCCCGCCCTTCACTACCCAAAGGAGTTTCAGAGCAGCTTACAAACTCCTTTCCCTTCCCCTCCCCACAACAGACACCCTGTGAGGTAGGTGGGGCTGAGAGAGCTCTGGCAGAAACTGTTGTTTTTCAAGAACAGCTGTGCCAGAACTATGGCTTGCCCAAGGTCATCCAGCAGGTGCAAGTGGAGGAGTGGGGAATCAAACCCGGTTCGCCCAGATCAGAGTCCGCACACTTAACCACTATACCAAACTGGCAAATACAGAATAAACCAGGAGTCGAGGTCCAGCAGCCCCTTAAAGACTACCAAAATTTAAACTTTCATGGGTCAGAGCACACATCAGATGTAGTGGTGTATAAATCCTTCAGATCCAGACGCTAATTTACCTGAGGAGTTTGATTTGGAATACATTGGTCCAGTAGACACTGATTCTGATGTAGTGCAAATGTGGGTCAGAGAGGTTTACTTCAGAGGGACTGCTGGTGGATATCTTGAAAGGCAAAAGCCACAGAACCCAAAGGAGCAAATACTAACTGCGGCAGATTAAATCTTGGCTGACTCCGACTCTGCCCACTAACAGACTCCCGCACAACTGGAAGCAAAGTTAAAGGCTCTCAAAGATTCTCTCCAGTCTAAACCACAACTGTGTCTTTGGCAGTGCCCTTCGTTTTAGGCACCCCTAAAAGTTGACTACCATGGTCCTGTACAGGACTATTTTGGGGCAGGAACGCACAGGAATGGAGTTCCGGCTGGCTTCTGAGTTGGTTACGTGTACAGCCCCCTCCCCGGGTTTCCCAGGCACCTTGCAAGCAGCCGGGGCATCTGGGGAAGCCAAGCTGATCCAGGGAGGGAAGGCAGATTAAACTGCCTCCCCTCCTCGGGTTCCCCAGGTGCCCTGCAAACCACGGGGCACCTGGGGAATCCGATCCTGGGAGGGAGCTACGCTGTAAGGGGTGTGGCCTAATATACTAATGTGTTTCTGCTCTTTGGTGTGGCCTATTATGCTAATGAGTTCCTGCTGGGCTTTTTCTACAAAAAAGCCTTAGTCCTGTACCTTTGTCCTTTGGGCATAAAAGATGTATACACTGAGGTGTATAATAAAGAGAAGGCTGTGTCAAAGTCTGTCGTGCTGTTCACACTTGATGTTAAAGAGTCCTTTGCTTGTGTCTTAGCTTGGAAAAAAGTGGCTGCTGTATAACAGCAACAGGGAAATCCTTATCATCCAGATATATGTTGGGTCCAATTGGTCTCTAGGTAGCCAAACTGCAGAGCAGGGATCTCCAACCTTTTTGAGCCTGTGGGCACCTTAGGAAATCTGAGAGAGCCTGTGGCTGGAGCAGGAGGCAAAGCCAGCCACAAAATGGCTGCTGCAGCTTACCGTCAGTCACACAGTGAAAATCTTTGTGCTATGATGGCAGCTACTGCCAAAGCAATGTTTTTAAAAATTCATACAGCCAATCAAATCTCCAGTGGCCAATCAGAAAGTTTGCTGGGCAAAAGCCCCACCTGACCCCACCCACTTTCTAAAACACTTGGTGGGTGCCAGGAAAGGTGTCAGCAGGTGTCATGGCGTCCACAGGCACTATGTTGGGGACCCCTGCTGTCAAATATATTGCCATTAACATGTTAACATTTTCTAGATGTATTTTTCATAATAGAGCCACAGTGTGGTAATGGGGAAGACTAATGGCTCTTTCATACTGTATTTTTATTTTTGTTAGCTCTGCAGAAAACAAATACTGAGCTCATGTTTTTCCTGCACCCCAGTAACAGGGGTCCGTTGGGGCCGGAGCGAGGCGAAGCGAAGCTCCGCCAGCTCAGGATTGGCCACTAGGGCAGCCACGGGCGGAATCAGATTCTCTAATCTGATTCAGCCCGCCACCGAATTGCCGCCAAAATTCGGTGGCAACTTTAAAAGCAACTGTAGGGGAGGGGATTTGAGGGAGAGGCTCCAAACTTGCAGGGTAGCTGCTGGAGCCTCTTCTTGAAATACCCACCAAGTTTCAAGAAGATTGGACCAGGGGGTCCAATTCTACAGGCCCCCAAACAGGTTGCCCCCATTCCCTCCATTGTTCTCTATGGGAGGAAAAAAGTTAACATTTTTTCCCACCATAGAGAACAATGGAGGGGATGGGACAACTTGTTTGGGGGCCCATAGAATTGGACCCCCTGGTCCAATCTTTTTGAAACTTGGTGTGTATTTTGAGGAGAGGCCCCAGCAGCTACCCTGCAAGGTTGGAGCCTCTCTCTCAAACCCCCTTTCCTCCAGCCCCTCATATACCCTATGAGTTTTTGCCATTGATTTCAATGGCTCATAGGGTATAATGGGGCTGCAACTGACATTCCCTTTCTGACACACTTCTGGTGATGTCAGGGGACGTGGCATATGCTAATGAGTTATGCTAATGAGCTCCTGCACCTCTTTTTCTATGAAAGGACCCCTGCCCAGTGATATTTTAAAAGACTGTTCTTGCCTTATTTGAAGAATACAATTACATAGGATCCTTCTTTTGAAGAGATCACATTAGAACAGAACAACTACTAATATGTCAAAGTTGCGGGGTCTTAAATGCCCTGCCTCTCCAGAGGAACTATTTTTTTCCACTACCTGTTTCTACTGGGTATGTTATTCTTCACCCACATAGAATGATGTATTGAGTCTCTTTCCTGATAAGGAAAATTCAGACTCTGGCTGTGTGCATAGCACTTTGCACTAGAATCCAGAAATCCTAACTCTGGATCTCTACCAGAGCTTCACATCTTCCAATTAAGCTGTCTGGAAGACAGGGGCAAAAAACAGCAATGATTCTAAGGACTTGTTTTCTACAGATTCAATTTCTACCTCTCAGTTACCCAGCATTCCTATTAACCCCAAGAAAGAGGGCAAAAAAACTAAGTAAGCTTATTCTTCCTAGGTTTTTTTCATCCCCCTTCCCAGCTACAAAAAGCTTCACATTCTCCATTCCTGCTGCTGAATACAGGAGAGTAGTGATGAGATTTTCTCAGGCCTTGCTTCACTTCTCCCCACCCCCTCCACCATGCCCATCCCCCATCAAGGCTCCCATAACTTCATCCTTTCCCATTAACCCTGAAAGGAGCAATACAATAAGCTCTGGTGTGTTTTTTCTTCTTCTCAATTTATTTCACTGTGTTCTTCCTTCTCTCTAGATGAACAATTCTGTGTGAATAGAAACCCAACAGCCAGCTTAATATTTTTTTTATAAACACCCCCGCCTCATTCTCCCCAAACTGCTCAGCTTCTCCAAAAACCAGATTGCAAGTATTTCCCTTGTATTAATTACAAGGCACTGGTAGTTTGTTTTTGTTTGTTTAATAGACTTTTGTATATATAAGTTCCTCAGTTGCTCAGTTAGAGTCCTTTGATTTTTAAAAAAACTAACAATCTTTAATTATCTCTCGTAATTTTTCTAGATTATTAAAATTTTATTTAACCCTTTCTGTTTGAAAAGAATGAGTTATTTTTAAGAATAGTGGAAAGTTTTTCTTGTTCTATAGTTTAATTATTTTCCCACACACACACTCTAAGAACGTAAGAAAAACAGCCAAGTTGGATCAGACCAGAGATCCATCTAGTTCAGCATCCTGTCTCACAGAGTGGCCAATCAGTTCTTCTGCAGGTCCAACAACAGGGCATAGAGACTAAGGCCTTCCCTTGATGTTGCCTCCTGGTGCTGGTATTCAGAGGTTTACTACTTCTAAATGTGGAGGTTCCCTTTAGTCCCCATGGTTAGTGGCCATTGATAGACCTATGCTCCATGAATCTGTCTAATTGTGAGAGCCCACAGAGTCAGTGGACAACAAGTGTCCATAAACAGGAAATCTTTATTGAAGAAAGGTCTTACTGGTTATTTGCACTTTTTTGTTAGTAATGGTGGTTAGGTGTGAGGCCAGGGAAATTATACATGATCAGGGCTATTTTTGGGCAGGAACGCACAGGAACGGAGTTCCGGCTGCCTTCTGAGTTGGCCACACTTACAGCCTCCCCCCCTCCCAGGTTCACCAGGTGCCTCGCAAGTGGTGGGGCACCTGGGGAAGACAAACTGATCCAGGGAGGGAAGGCAGATTAAACTGCCTCCCCTCCTTGGGTACCCCATGTGCCCCGCAAGCCACGGGGCACCTGGGGAAGCCAATCCTGGGAGGGAGCTGTGCTGTCAGGGGTGTGGCCTAATATGCTAATGTGTTTCTGCTGTTAGGTGTGGCCTATTATGCTAATGAGTTCCTGCTGGGCTTTTTCTACAAAAAAAGCCCTGTACATGATTCAAAAGGGTTCCCTATGATAAGAAAAGAACAAAAGGGGCTAAAAATACTGGCTCTTTGTTCCCAAAGTAAAAACGGGAAAGATACATAGCTGGACCTAAATGAAACAGCAGTCTTCCAAGGTCAGAGAAGCAGACTTGGCGATAAGCGTGCCATGAGAACAGGGTGGGTAAAATATTCCACAGACATGAGGCCCACCTGGGTCAGGAACCACCTCCCGCTCGAGGGATGGCAGCATTAGCTGACATTAATCCCCCTTTAAAGCTGTCTATGCCTGTGGCCAGGCATTAAAACATCCTCTGGCAGCAATTTCCATATTTTAATCACTCATTGTGTGAAGAATTTCCTTTAATCCATCTTGAATTTTCTGCCCATGAGTTTCATTGGATGCCCTCAAAATCTAGTATTTTTTTGGGAGGGGGAAAGCTCTCCTCCTTGACTTTCTCCACCCCATGCATAATTTTATAAACCCCATGCCCGTGCTTCAGGCAACCAAACATATGATTGTATATGCAGGGGTCTGTTGGGGCTGGAGCGAGGCAGAGCGAAGCTCCGTCAGCTCAGGAGTGGCCACTAGGGCAGCCACAGGCCGAATCAGATTCTCTAATCTGATTCAGCCCGCTGCTGAATTGCCACTGAAATTTGGTGGCAACTTTAAAAGCCACTGGAGGAGAGGGGGTTTGAGGGAGAGGCTCCAGACTTGCAGGGTAGCTGCTGGGGCCTCTCCTTGAAATACCCACCAAGGTTCAATAAGATTGGACCAGGGGGTCCAATTCTACAGGCCCCTAAACAGGTTGCCCCCATTCCCTTCATTGTTCTCTATGGGAGGAAAAAAGTTAACATTTTTTTCCCACCATAGAGAACAATGGAGGGGATGGGACAACTTGTTTGGGGGCCCATAGAATTGGACCCCCTGGTCCAATCTTTTTGAAACTTGGTGTGTATTTCGAGGAGAGGCCCCAGCAGCTACCCTGCAAGGTTGGAGCCTCTCTCTCAAACCCCCTTTTCTCCAGCCCCTCATATACCCTATGAGTTTTTGCCATTGATTTCAATGGCTCATAGGGTATAATGGGGCTGAAACTGACATTCCCTTTCTGACACACTTCTGGTGATGTCAGGGGATGTGGCATATGCTAATGAGTTATGCTAATGAGTTATGCTAATGAGCTCCTGCACCTCTTTTTCTACGAAAGGACCCCTGTGTATATGTAGACATCACCGGATGGCCAATATAGAATTCAAATAGATTACATCATTATAAGCAGAAGATGGAGAAGCTCTATTATCTCTGCTAAAACAAGATCAGGAGCCAATTGTGGTACAGATAATGATTTATTAATATTGAAAATTATAATAAAGCTGAAGAAATACACCAAAACAAAACCAAAACACCAAAATACAATCGAAGCAACATTCCTGAAGAGTTTAAAAACCATGTAAACAACTAATTCAAGTGAATGTGAACCAGAAGAACTATGTCTTGAAACCAGAGATATCAAGGAAGAATGTGCAAAGACTATTCCTGTGGTCAAAATAAAAGAAAAGCCTTAATGGATGACTGAGAGAACTCTTAACATTGCTAAAAACAGATGAGAAGCAAAAGTAAAGGTGACAGAAACAGAATCAAAAGCCTAAATGCAGCATTCCAGCAACTCACATGTAGAGACAAAGAGAACTATTATAACAAAATAGAAGACAACAAAAAAGGAAGAACAAGAGATCTGTTCCAAGAAATCAAAGGGAAATTTAAATCGTGGTTAGGCATGCTGAAAGATCAACAGGGAAATACATTAACTGAACAGGACAAAATAAAGAAAATATGGAAACAATACACTGAGGAACTGTACAAAAGAGATGAAAGGATTCTTTTCAAGAAGCATCTTTTGAAGAAAAACCTACAGTTTTAGAAAGTGATCACCATGAGTAGATGGGATATCAATAGAGCTATTCCATGTCCCAGTAACTGAGTCCATCCAAATCTTAACAAGATTGTGCCAACAAATATGGAAAACAAAACAATGGCTCACAGACTGGAAACACTCCATTTTCATCACAATTCCAAAAAAAAGGAGACGTCCAAGACTGCAGCAACTATCGGACCATTGCATTAATTTCTCACGCAAGTAAAGTGATGCTCAAAATCTTACAGCAAAGGCTGTTGCCATATATGGAATGAGAAATGTTCAAGCAGGATTCAGACAAGGAAGAGGAACTAGAGATCATATTGCAAATTTATGTTGGTAACTAGAGCATACAAGAGAATTTCAGAAGAAAATAAACTTGTGTTTCATAGGTTACAGCAAACCTGTCTGGATCATGAAAAGCTATGGTTGGCTTTAAAGGAACTGGGTGTGCCACAGCATTTGATTGTTTTGATGTGCAATCTATACTCTGGACAAGAGGCCACTGTTAGGACAGAATATGGAGAAACAGAATGGTTTCCAGTTGGCAAAGGTGTCAGACAAAAATGCATTTTATCTCTCTGTCTCTTCAATCTGTATGCAGAACACATCATAAGGAAAGCTGGATTAGATTTAGATGAAGGTGGAGTGAAGATTGGTGGAAGGAACATTAACAATTTGAGATATGCAGATGACATCCCACATTACTGGCAGAAAACAGTGAAGACCTGAAGTGATTACTGATGAAGGTTAAAGCAGAAAGTGCCAAAGCAGGATTACAGCTGAGCATCAAGAAGATAAAAGTAATGACTACTGGGGAATTACACCATTTGAGGGTTTATTATGAAGAAACGGACATTATTCAAGATTTTCTATTCCTTGGCTCCATCATCAACCAAATAGGAGACTGCACCCAAGAAGTCAGAAAGAGATTGAAACTGGGGAGGGCAGCCACGAAGGAGCTAGAAAAGTTCTGTAAGTGTAAGGATGTGTTGCTGGCAACCAAGATCAAGTTAATTCAGTGGTGGCAAACCTATGGCACGCGTGCCAGAGGCGGCACTCGGAGCCCTCTCTGTGGGCACGCATGCAGTTTGGGCACTCAGTCTCTAAAAGGAAAAAGACGACACAGACTCGAGGCTGGGCTGTTCTCAAACTTACAAAGTATGAGCCAAGGTTAGACAAATTATCAGCATGCATACAACAGCAAAAATCACATTAATTGTTCAAAAGCATGCCAAATGCAAACTTTTACCTTTCAAAAAAAAGTTGTTTGTATAATTGAAAGCTCTGTTATTGTGTTTTTCTTTTAAGACAAAAGATGTTAATGTATGAGTTCTTTTTTCTAAACTAAAACCTCAGTATTCAGGTTAAATTGTCATGCTGGCACTTTGCGATAAATAAGTGGGTTTTGGGTAGCAGCTTGGGTACTTGGTCTCTAAAAGGTTCGTCATCACTGAGTTAATTCATGCCACAGTATTCTCCATTACTATGTATGTGTGTGAAAGTTGTACAAAGAAGAAAGCTGAAAGTAGATTCCTTTGAAATATGGTGTTGGAGGAGTGTTTTACGGATACAATGAACCTAGGCTTGCCAATTCCCAGGTGGGGGCGGGGGATACCCCGATTTTGGGGACTCCTGCCCACCACCAGCCAGCTGGCCAGCAAGGAAGCCCCACCCCCAACAGCAACCATAAAGCCACATAAGGACACTAGAAGCCCTCCCACTGTTGCCCCCCCCAGCACTAAGTATATAGTGCATCACTTGCCCCAGACTGAGAGTTCCTATCTGTACCTTATGGCTAATAGCTACTGATGGACCTCTGCTCCATAGGTTTATCCAATTCCCTCTTGAAGCCGTCCATGCTTGTAGCCGCCACCACCTCCTGTGGCAGTGAATTCCATGTGTTAATCACTCTTTGTGTGAAGAAGTCCTTCCTTTTATCCATTCTAACCCAACTGCTCAGCAATTTCATTGAGTGCCCACAAGTTCTTGTATTGTGAGAAGTTTGCTGGGGCAGAAACCCATCTTTTCTCTAAAGCAGCTTCTTCAATAATAATTGAAAAATAACAATAATAATTAGTGGTGCCACCAAGTCACAGCTGACTCATGGCACCCCTAGGACCATGGGGTTTTCAAGGTATGAACACACATGGAGCTGCCTTATTTTGAATCAGACCACTGGTACATCAAGGCTACTACTGTCTACCCAGACTGGCAGTGGCTCTCCAGTGTCTTGAATAGAGGTTACCTGATCCTTTTAGCTGGAGATGCTGGGGATTGAACCTGGGATCCGCTGCATGCCAAGCGGATGATCCTTGGGGACTGAACCTTGGCATCCGCTGCATGCCAAGTGGATGATCTACCCACTGAGTCACAACCCCTCCTTGGGGCAAGAGATGAACAGAGGTGGTTAGTCATTGCCTTCCTGTATATAGCAAACCCAGTCTTCCTTGCTAAGCTCCCAAGGTTTGATGAGACCAGGTCAGCTATCAGGCTGCTACGAAGGAGTATCTTACATCCCATCAATCACTTGTTCAAAGAAATTGGGACCTACCAGGACAGACAAAAACACCACTGTTCTCAAGGTCAACATTTTTATGACTACAGACATTATATTATTATATTTATCATTTACATCTAGTACAGCATCCTATCTCACACAGTGGACAATGAGTTCCTCTGGCAATCCAACAGCAGGACAGTGGCAATGATTTCAGCATAGCAAGTTTATTTCAGGTCCAGATGAAGAAAACGGAGGTTAGGGGGCCTGCTTATATACACAGGTAAGCCACACCCCTGCTTATATACACAGGTAAGCTGCACCCCTGACCTTGCCCAAACAAGGCAGTTGGATAAGGTAATTGATTAAGTTCCAAGTTCATTGAATAAATTTCAAGGTAATCCCAGGATAGTAGTTGGATAATCCCAGGGGCGGATAAATCTCAAGGTAATTGGATAATCACAGATTTAATCACAGACATTAACACCCCTCCCCCCATAGTTCAGACCCACCCTAACAGACATAGTCCTTGAGATATGTCGGCCTTCTTCATTCCCTGTCTGAATGTCTCAGAGCTACGGCAGGCAGCAATGGAACCAGAGTCTCGGCCTCAGGAGTGGGAGCGGAAGCTGGGGTGTTGGAAGCTGTGTCCGGCAGGGGCGGCCTCTGTGGTTGAGTCCGATGGAGATGGATGTTGGGGTGCAACGGCTGTTGCAGGGCCAGGTCCCCAGCCCTCCTCCTCCTCCAGGACCGGGTCGGGAGTGTTGTCCTCATGCTCGCTTGTGTAGCCAGAAACACAGGAACGCAGCCGGCATCGGAGATGGTCCACGTGTTGCCTCCAAACCTGCCCGTCCTCACCAGCTACCTCAAAGGAGAGGGGTCTGGCGATGTGGATAATCTGACCTGGTAGCCATAATTCCGGACATACACAGAATCTTCTGGAGGGAACCCTTGCAGAGCCCAGGGGATGTCGGGCTCCTTGAGGCTCGTTGCCGTTCAGTCAGGGTGCAGGCGGTCGAGTTGCAAAATCAACCGGCGGCCCGTTAGGAGTTCGGCAGGGCTGCGTCCCATGGAGGAGTGGGGCGTTGAGTGTTGGCTGAACAGAAAAGCAGTTATTTTAACTCCCAGTCCCCCTGGTCCATCCTCTGCAGCACCTCCTTGGTCGTGCGGACCATCCGCTCAGCTTGCCCATTGGTGGCTGGATGGAAGGGAGCAGACCTTACGTGTCTGATGCCCTGCAGCTCCATGAATCACTGGAACTCTGTGAAGGTGAAGGCTGTGCCATTGTCAGAAACTCACATGTCTGGCAAGCCATGCGTGCAGAAGATGCGCCACAAGGCTCGGAGGGCGGCTTCGGACGACGTTGACTTCACCGGCACGACTTCCAGCCATTTGCTATAGCTGTCTACTAGGAGGAAAAAGATCTGCCCCTGAACTGGCCCCACAAAATCCACGTGAAGCCGGGACCAGGGCCTTTGTGCCTATTCCCAGGGGCGGATATGAGCATGGGGGGGGGCAGGTCGTGACCTCTGGCACTTACTGCAGTGGTGGACCTGGTCCTCAATGTCCTTGTCCAGCCCCGGCCACCATACGTAACTTTGGGCCAGGGCCTTCATTCTCATAATGCCAGGGTGGTGCTTGTGGAGAGGGCTGAGTACCCAAGTGTGGAGTGGTTCGGGAATCACTACCCTCGACCCCCAGAGCAGGCACCCCTTGTGGGTGGATAGCTCATTTTGCCATGCTGCTTGTCCCTGCTTGAGAACGCGGCAAATTCTGGCCCCGGGCAAGTGGGCTATCCCCTTTCCCACCCAGTCCTGGACCTGGGAAAGAGTGAACCCTAGCCGTTGTCAGGTTCCTGTCATGTTTTGTTTCCTTGTAGTTTTCCCGGTTACAGGTCCCGGTGGGAGCTCGGCATCAGTTCCTGCTCTGATGGCTCAGTTTCCCCTCCTTCCCAGTCCCCCCCCCTTTTCCACTCCTCCCTCCTATGGGTGAGCTCATGTGTTTTGCTAGACTTCAGTTATCTATGTTGATTCCTCTTGTAACCTTGGGCAACTGGGCTCTGCTTTTCCAGGTGTCTTATGCGGGGGCCTGCAAGTAGCTTTCACACAGGGTCAGGGTGGGAATTTAGTTTCAGCTTGCGCGCCTTTTCTTCCCTGAGAAAGTAATGGTAGATTTTTGGTGCTTGATTATTTTCCTTCTGATTGGTACCCATGCTTCTGTTCCTGTTTCAATACAGTTTATGAATCCCCTCCTTACTGTATGTGAGATCACAAACAAAGCAAGTGTTCCTGAAAGACCATTAAGAAATAAAGACTTTGTTTTAAACCACAAGGCCTGACTTACTGGATCTATTCAGAAGTCTCACAGATTGTTTGTGATCCTTCCAATCGGGAAGGAGTGAAACCCAGACCTGGCCATGTCAGATGATGGGTCCCTCGTTCCCACCTCGATTCCCGAAACACCGGTCTCCACCGCACCTGTGGAGCCGGTGACTACGAACTATGATTTCTATGCTCCCCTCAGTCGGGGGGGGGGGAGCCACACGTGGTGCAGAACCTTTACCAAGGTATTCCTGGTTGACCTTTGGTGGAGGTACTTTGGAGTCCTGAGTCCATGACAGGAGAGGATAGCGTGTGCGGTTCTTGGACGATGAGAGGGACTCCTGGAGGTTGAGTTTGGTCCCAGACGAACGTGAGGTCCCTCGACCATCGGAGAGAGGTACAGATGACCTCTGGAAGCAGATGGACCGGAGATTCGATGAGATGCATGACCCACTGGCAGTGGAACTACACAAGGCGCTGCTCGAGATGCAACAAACCGTGCTGGGAGCAGCTGCGGGAGCGATCCCTCAGGCTGGAGCCGGAGGTGTAGTGCCAGCTCAGCAGCAGGATGGCAGAGCGGGTCCTGCACAACAACCACCCGTGGGTCCCCAACAGCAGCCAGCAGCACCAGCACAGCTGGCCCCATGTCCTGTGGACCGGTTATACCGGCAGCCACCCAACGATCCCTTGACAGCTACGTTTGATGGGGATCCTGATAAACTCCGGTTTTTCATCATCAAGATTGAGCAGTTTTTGGGAACTTGGGGCCACCTCTACCCTACCGAACGCGAAAGAGTTGGCTATATTGGCTCCAAGCTATGGGACACTGCAAGTGACTGGTATGTGAGTCTGCACAACCCCCCGGGTCCTGAATTGAGATCAGTAAATGACTATGTGGGCCCTCCGGCAGCACTACGAGGATCCCTTGGGGGAGGAGAAAGCCAGGAATCAGCTGCGTAAGCTGGTTCAGGGCCGATCCTCTTTAAGGGAATATACTGCCCAATTCCGTAGAATAGCTGCAAAGGTGCAGGGCTGGGGTCAAGATCTCTTCATTGAAAAGTACTGGGAGGGGTTGAACCGCGAGATATACGAGACTGTGTTACGAAATGATCGGCCCGCTTCGCTGGCGGCTTGGATGCGGGCAGCAGCTGACATGGAGGAGAGGTTCACTTTGATCAAACTGAGTTCCCCCGCCTCTCACTCAGTTGCTAAGGGCACACCAAAGCCCAAATTTAAAACCACTGTTCAAGAGCTTCGTGATGCTCGGTTTAAGCAAGGACTTTGCATGCGGTGTGGGGAGAGCGGCCACTTTGCATCGTCCTGTCCCCTGGGAGCTCCAAAAGTACCCAAGACTTCCCAGCCGACTCCTGGAGGAACACCACAACCCACGAAGGGAGGTTTTAAACCCCGGGCATTACAGCTGGAAGGGGCAACTGCAGAGGATGAGAATTTCACATTGGAGGCTGTGACAACCCAGCCATCAGGAAACTTCCCAGACCTGCAGTAGGAGGCACGGAGCTGCAGGTTCCCCCTCCGGCTGCGCCACCAACGGTGAGCAGTCCTGGACCTTTGCTCTATATGATTGTGACTGTTATTGCCCCTGTTATTGCCCCTGTGATCTCTGATTGGCTCGGGGTGTGCTCGAGACTTAATTAGTCCATTAGTGGTGGAGGGATTGGGGCCAAAGGTAAACACGCTGTCTGACCCTCTGCGTTTCACTCAGATGGATGGGTCTGAAATGAAGGAGGCTTGCATAGCAGAGACTGAGCCTTTGATTTTGGGGACTGGGGATCACTGGGAACAGAGAGCCTTTGTTATCACCCCCCACACCCAGTTCCCTATGGTATTGGGAAGCCCATGGTTGGGGGCTCATGACCCTTATGTTAAATGGAGTAAAGGGAAGATTACATGGGTCGATCCCAAATGCACAGAACATAAATGGAATCCCAGCTGGGGTTCAGGAACTCCTTCACCCCCTTCACATGCCTGGTCTCCGAGGACATAAACAAAATCCCTGAGGTTTTTAGTGAAACAGAGGCTGATGAACTACCCCCCCCCCCAATAGACTGACTGACTGTGCTATAGAACTGTTACCTGGGGAGAAGTTACCCAAGGGAAAGCTATATTCTATAGGTCCTGCAGAGAGGGAGGAACTGCGGAAGTTTTTGGATAAAAACCTTGAGCGGGGTTTCATTTAGCCAGCTAAATCACCTTTTGTGGCCCCTGTTCTGTTCCGTAAAAAAAAGGATGGTGGCTTACGCCTTTTCACGGACTATAGGGGGTTGAATGCCGTTTCTGCCTCCAACGCTTATCCCTTACCCCTGATCAAATACTTGTTGGCAGAGGCGGCTAAGGGGAAGATTTTTTCCAAACTGGATCTACGAGAAGCATATTTTCAAGTGCGCATCAAAGAGGGGGATGAATATAAGACTGCCTTTAATACCCCACTGGGGCAATTCGAGTGGCAATTCGGATTATGCCATTTGGTTTGACTGGAGGTCCCGGAGTTTTTATGAGTCTTATAAATGAAGTGTTGCACAAGCATTTATTTAATGGGGTGCTTTGTTATCTTGATGATATCATTGTTTACTCACAAGATAAACCTTCCCATGTTAAATTGATGAGAGAAGTGTTGTCCACCCTCATGAAACATAAACTGTTTGCCAAACTGTCAAAATGCGAGTTCCATTGTACTGAAATTGACTTCTTGGGTTACCGCATTTCACCAAGGGGACTGGAGATGGACCCCGCCAAGGTGGAAGCAGTAATTTCCTGGGAAGCCCCCCGCACACATAAACAACTCCAAAGCCTATTGGGATTTTGCAACTTTTACAGAACGTTTTTGAAAGACTTTGCAACAGTCACCCTACCCTTAACTGAGCTATTAAAAACCAAAGGGAAAGGTCCTGAGGCTCGCAAGCCGGGTGAACGCTTAAACTGGTCAGCTGAGTGTCAAGCCGTCTTTGACAAGCTTAAAAAACTTTTTACCTCAGAACCTATTCTGGCTCATCCAGATGAGACTCGAGAATTCATTGTACATGTTGATGCTTCGGCTGTGGCCATGGGGGGGGGGGGCGATTTTACAGAGAGGGGAGGATGGGAAGTTGCACCCTTTAGCATATGTCTCCAAAAAGTTTAATGAGACTGAAAGACACTGGTCAGTGTGGGACAAAGAGGCAGCAGCTATTCGTCTCGCATTGTCTACTTGGAGACATTGGTTAGAGGGGGCACGGACGCCTTTAGAAGTTTGGACAGATCATAAAAACATGGAGGCACTGCGCACCCGTAGGACTTTAAATGCAAAACAGCTCTGGTGGGCTGATTTCTTTTCCAAATTCAATTTTAAACTACGACATTTTCCGGGAACATCTAACTCCCTAGCAGACATGTTGTCCAGGCTCCCCCAACATAATTCAAAGAGGGAAGAAGTGTTTGATTCCATGTTCTCGCCGGAGCAACTTAGCGGAGCTGTTGTCACTAGAAGCCAAAAGCAGCCAGCAGCCACGGCTCCCTCTTCTGAGTGGATTACAAAATGTGCACTGGAGTACTCTCAGCAGGATCAGGATGAATGGACTGGGGAGGAGGGTGTGGAGCAAAAGCCTGATGGTTGTTGGTATAAAGGCTCAAAATTGGTGGTGCCAAATTCTCTTAGACTGTCGGTTTTAAATGCTTGTCATGAATCTAAACTTTCTGGACATTTTGGTTATTTGAAAAGGTTAAATTTGCTTCAGAGGCAGTTTTGGTGGCCGCGGATGCGCAAACATGTTTCAGACTATGTAACTTCCTGCCAAACCTGTCTAATGTGCAAAAAACGAACAGGAAAGCCTCCAGGTCTGTTACAACCCCTGCCCACTCCCTCCCAGCCGTTGGAGGACATCTCCATGGATTTCATTACTGACCTACCACCCAGCAAAGGAAGGACTGTGATTTGGGTGGTAGTGGACTTATTTTCCAAACAGGCACATTTTGTCCTATTCAAAAAATTGCCCACAGCTAAGGGTTTAGCCAAAGTGTTTTTTAATCACGTGATCAAGCTACATTCTTTTTCGAGATGCATAATTTCGGATTGGAGCAGTCAGTTTGTTGCCACCTTCTGGCGGGAGCTTTTACAAACTATGGGCATTGAGCCAGCTCTCAGTTCTGCTTACCACCCAGAGACCGATGGACAGTCTGAACGAACTAATCAAATCCTTGAACAGTTTTTGAGGTGTTATTCAAATTACCACCAGGATGATTGGGTGTATTTGCTCCCTTTTGCTGAATACAGCTACAATAATGCAGTGCATTCATCCACTGGCCCCTTATTGCTAAGACGCTGAATCGTGCCAAAGCGGACTACAAAAAATATGCGGACCGGAACAGGGCTCCTGGTTGGGAGTTGGAGCCTGGAGACTCTGTCTATGTGTCTACCAAAAACATCCGTGGCTTGCAGCTGAGCCAGAAATTAGGGTGGAAATACATCAGGCCTTTTAAAGTCTTGCGTAAGATCTCTCCTGCGTCTTTCGAGTTGGAATTGCCTAAATAGCTGAACTCTGTTCATCCTGTTTTCCATTACAACTTGTTGAAGAAAAATCCTGGGCCGAATACCTGGCGTCCGGAGACTCCAGTTCCTCCTCCTCTGATGAAGGAGGGGGAGCCGCATTTTGAAATATCCAGCATTTTGGACTCTAAACTCAAACGTGGACGTTTGTTTTATCTGGTTAATTGGGTGGATTTTGGTCCTGAATGCAATGAGTGGGTGGCGGCTGATCATGTTCATGCTCCCCGTTTAATTCATGCTTTTCATAAACATTATCCTACTAAACCTGGTGGGGGTTGATTTTGGGAGGGGCAGGATGTCAGGTTCCTGTCATGTTTTGTTTCCTTGTAGTTTTCCCGGTTACAGGTCCCGGCGGGAGCTCGGCATCAGTTCCTGCTCTGATTTCCCCTCCTTCCCAGTCCCCCCCCTTCTCCACTCCTCCCTCCTATGGGTGAGCTCATGTGTTTTGCTAGACTTCAGTTATCTATGTTGATTCCTCTTGTAACCTTGGGCAACTGGGCTCTGCTTTTCCAGGTGTCTTATGCGGGGGCCTGCAAGTAGCTTTCACACAGGGTCAGGGTGGGAATTTAGTTTCAGCTTGCGCGCCTTTTCTTCCCTGAGAAAGTAATGGTAGATTTTTGGTGCTTGATTATTTTCCTTCTGATTGGTACCCATGCTTCTGTTCCTGTTTGAATACAGTATATGAATCCCCTCCTTACTGTATGTGAGATCACAAACAAAGCAAGTGTTCCTGAAAGACCATTAAGAAATAAAGATTTTGTTTTAAACCACAAGGCCTGACTTATTGGATCTATTCAGAAGTCTCACAGCCGTGCACCGGGAGACGTTGGCAACCTGGATGGGCTGGTCCAGAAGGTCCTCCAGGAGGGCGATATGGTAGGCGGGAGCCAGATCCGGTTCGCAGGCAGCGGCAGGCAACTCAGGGTGTCAGCGTGCCCCATGGACTTGCCAGGGCAATAAACCAGTGAGTACTGGTAGCCGGAAAGGAAGATGGACCACCGCAGGACCTGGGGAGACAGCATCTGGGAGGTCTGGCAGTCCGGGGCGAGGAGGCCCAGGAGAGGTTTGTGGTCAGTGGCAACCATGAATGCCTGGCCGTACAAATAGTCATGAATTTTTTTGATGCTGGCCACAATAGTCAGTGCCTCCTTGTCGATCTGCACATAGTTGCACTCTGCAGATGTCAAGGTTCTTGACTGGAGCAAATGGAGTGACCAGAACCTCCCTGGCCGTTGGGTAAGCAATGCCCCAGGACCACGGCCACCCCGTGTGGGGAAGCATCGCAAGCCAGGATGACAGGGAGGGACTCGTCAAAGTGGGCAAGCACAGCATTAGATGTAATGGCTTGAAAAGCGGCCGCATGGTGGGGGCCCCAAGCCCACTTAGCGTTCTTGTCCAGGAGCCGGTGCAGTGGCTCCGCCACCGCTGCCTTGTGGAGAAGGAATGCATGATGGAAGTTCAGGAGCCCCAAAAACGACTGGAGCTCCGCCTTGGACTGAGGAGCCGGTGCCTGAGAGATAGCCTTTACCTTGTCCAGTGTGGGGTGGATTCCTTGGGCATCCACGACGAAGCCAAGGAACTCCACGGATGAAACGCTGAGCAGACATTTCTCCCTCTTGACCTTCAGACTGGCATCCTGGAAGCGCTGGAGGATGGCACGGAGACGCATCGTGAAGGTATGGATGTCTGGGGCCCTAATCAGGACCATCAAAAAAGGGCTGGACACCTGGCAACCCTTTCAACAACTGGTCCATTAATTCTCGGGATAACCCTGGGGCTACACTGACCCTGAATTGGAGCCGCTTTACCTTGAAGGCCCCCTTATGGGTCATGACGGTCTGGGCCTCAGCAGTAGCATCGTCCACAGGCAGCTGCTGATAGGCCTGTGCCAGGTCCAGCTTCCCGAAGACCTTGGCGCCGGCCAGTGTAGCCAAAATGTGGCTGATTACGGGCACCCAGGTAAGCATGCACCTGGAGTGCCATGTTTAATGTGCACTTGTAATCCACACAGGTGCAGATGTCTCCGTTGGGCTTAAGCGGAGTTACGACTGGAGTTTCCCAGCGGGCATGTGATATGGGCTCTAAAACTCCTTGCTCAACTAATTTGTCCAGTTCCTGTTCAATTTTAGGCCAAACAGCAAGTGGAGGCCAGTGGGCCAGGATGTGGATGGGCCGAACCATGGGGTCAAGGTCCAAATATTCTGGGGGGGGGGCAGTGTAGAAGCCTAGTGCTCCAGCAAAAACTGCGGGGAATCCTGCACAGATATCTTGAAAGTCTGGGGTGCGGATACTGTTCACCCCCCCATTACACTCAGTCCCAGGGGCCTGAATCAGGATAGTCCCAAGAGGCTTGTGAGGTTGCCCACCAGCACCAGGAAGTCCAGTTTTCCCTTAAAGTCCTTGAACTGGACCGTGAACTTGCCCAGCCCCTTGATCGCTACGGGATTTTTCTGGAAATCCCGGAGCTGGAGCCTTGGGGGCTTCCTTAAGCAGGGGGCGCCCTCTGGACGCAGTTTCCGGAGCGTGGCCTCTGAAATGATCAAGTATGATGACCCTGTGTCTAGTTCCATAAGGTAGCGGGAGCCCTCGATGAGGATGGGGGCCTTCATCTTACTGGGGGCATCCTGGGGCAAGTTCATTACCTGGTGGTGGGGTGATGACTTGTGAAGCTCAGCCGATTCTATATGTGCGGCTAGGGAGCGGCGGTTGGCCCGAGAATGGTAGGCCTGGGTGATGTAGCCCTTCTTCCTGCAGGCCCTTCCCACACTCTGCATCCCGGAACCGACAGTTCCGGCAGTCATGAGGATCACCGCAGCTGGCGCAAGACAGTCCAACAGCCCAGGGAGTTGTAGAGGTTCGGGTTGATGACCTGGTGTCGGCGGGTGTTCCTCTCGGCAGACGGATGGGAGTTGGTACCTGGAGGATGGCAGCAGACTTGGAGTGTGTCATCCTCGTCAGAGGCCTTGGATTCCAAAGATGCAGCGGTGCGATGGGTGGCCATGGTAGCACCGGACCTGTCTTTCTGGGAAATCTCATAAGCGCATGCTGTTTGTAAAACCTTGGTCAGGGTGGCGTCAGCAATGGCCACAAGTTTTCTGCACATTTTGGGCCACCGCCACAAACTCACAGCCGACAGCAAGCCGGCGGAGGTCGGCCAGGAACATGGCCACAGACTCATCCTTTAGCTGGATGCAGCTGAAGAACATCACTCGCTGGGTGAGTTTTGAGGGCTTGGGGGTGAAGTAGTCATTGAGAGCCCCCATGATCTCGTCGAAGGACGCCTCTGTGGGAGTACGGGAAGAAATCAGGCTTCTTACCAACCGGAGGCTGGCGACCCCACAGGTGCTCAGCAGTCATGACTTGCACTTCCCGGCATCCGTGATCCCCTGGACATCGAAGAAGAAGCCTAGGCCTCCCAAAACTCGGGGCTGGAGGGGTTGAAGGGTGCAATCTGCTGTCCCAAAGCGGTGGCCATCTGGACTCATGGATCAGCAGTACAATGAGCAGGGTCCTCAGGAGCCTGGAGCATTGGCGATGCGGGCTGCTGGGGCCAGGTGGTGCCAGAGGCTGACAGACCTGGGCTCGGTGCAGTGCTGGAGTCAGCTGGAGAGTTGCTCATCAGGATCCCATCCTTGTCGCAACTGAAAAGTACTGGAGGCCGGTGGTAGTGATTTCAGCATAGCAAGTTTATTTCAGGTCCAGATGAAGCATAAGAAAATGGAGGTCAGGGGCCTGCTTATATACACAGGTAAGCTGCACCCCTGACCTTGCCCAAAAAAGGCAGTTGGATAAGGTAATTGAATAAGTTCCAAGTTCATTGAATAAATTTTAAGGTAATCTCAGGATAATAGTTGGATAATCCCAGGGGCAGATAGGTCTCAAGGTAATTGAATAAGTTTCAAGGTAATTGGATAATCACAGATTTAATCACAGAACATAACACACACTAAAGCTTGCCAGGTGTTTGAGCTCACCTTTCAAGCTTGGCCAGTATTCTAGATACAGGAAGGTCAGTGGCAGCTACACTCTGTGCATAGTCGAGGCACTCTTAGGAATCATGAAAATGTTCTGGGATTGAAACAAAGCATCCAGTTCTGGGGTTGAAACAAAGCATCCAGTTTATTCCATCTGCCCTTCAACAGAAGCCATATCTCCCAAAACTCTTACTTTCCCATGCAAACTATTTATTCTGATCCAGAAGTCGTTCAGACCTAGGGAGGCATTCCAAGAGCAATACACTCATTCCACCACCTTACAAAATCCTGGAGGCTAGATGGTATATGACTCCAGAGATGTTAGCAGAATGTTACCTTGAACTACCTAATACTTGTTGGAAATGTAAAAAGGTTGTTGGTTCATTTTTCCATATGTGGTGGACTTGTGATAGAGTGAAAAAGCATTGGGCTTGGATACATGGAATGTTGCAAAAAATCTTAGATTTTTACTCCTGAATTATTTTTACTATTTATTTATTTATTTATTATTTACATTTTTATCCTGCCTTTCCAGACAGCTGGCTCAAGGCGGCTTCAGGCAATAAAATACCCTCAAAGTGGTTTACAGTTTAAAACATAAAATAAAGATATCAAAGTTAAAACAACATAGACAACAACGAATACAGGCGGCAATCAGAGTTCTCAAGGTTGAGAGGTCAGCAAGGGGTTTGACCTGTGGTCCATTTTTACTGAATATAAGACCAGATAATTGTAAAAAACAAGATTTTTACCTTATTAAATATGTATTAACAACTGCCAGAATATTATATGCTAAATATTGGAGAAAAGATGAAATACTTTTAAAGGAAGAAATAATAAGCAAAACTCTTAAAACTGCTGAGATGGACAAATTAACTTTATTTTTGAGAGGGCAAGAAGAAAGAAAATTTCAGACTACATGGTCAAGATTCTATAAATGGTTGGAAGATAACAATAAATGAACTATAGATAAAGTTAAAGGTTTCCCTTGCTCGAAAGCCAGTCGAGTCTGACTGTAGAGATGCGGTGCTCATCAAGCTGAAGACCCAGTGCTGTCCAAAGACATTTCCATGGTCATGTGGCCAGCATGACTAGATGCCAAGGCACACGGAACACCGAAGTGTGTTCCTTCCCACCGAAGCTGTACCTATTTATCTACTTGCAATTTCTTGCTTTCGAACTGCTAGGTTGGCAGGAGCTGGGATCAAAGATGGGAGCTTACTCCATCATGCAACACTCGTGTCTTGAACTGCTGAACTTTCCAGTCTGCAGTTTAGCATCTTAACCACTTGAGCTGCTGCAGCCCCTACTACTGTGGTAACTTTAGTCTAATCTTTTTCTCACTATTGTAATGCTCTTCTGCAGTTCAGTGTCTTTTTTAAAAAAAACATAATTTTATTATTTTCAGATCATAAAGACATTACAAAGAAAGTAACATACAACAGCAGTGAAGCATATACTTTTATTCCTGCTTAAGTTTAAGAATTTAATTTAAAAAATAAATAATAAAATAAGTTCAACTCTATGAGAACAAGCCCCTTTCAGAAAAGAAAAGAGAGTCGTTTCTCAAATTTTGGGACAACGCTAGCCTCTCCCCTGGCGAGCGACCACCAACCATAGTTGCAATCCTCAGCATGCTTTCATGGGTGCAAAGTTCTATGGAACTCAACAGGTCGGGACTCATCTCCAAAACAAGCCCGCCCAGAAAACAGGGTTGCACTTACCTGTAACTGTTGTTCATTGACATCTTCTGTGCAGACACACATTGGGACTGCGCATGCGCAGGCCGGCCTTGGAGACAGATTTCTTTAGCTAAAATTTTTTTAGAACTGGGCGGTCTGCCCTCTCTCACCTGAGTCTGTCAATCAGGTCTTGTGACCTTGGGTGGACTGCCCCCATTCCCTCAGTTCCTACTAGCCGCCACAGGTAAGTGCAACCCTGTTTCATCATCTGTCTTCCTGTGCAGCCTCACATTGGGACCTCTCACAAGCTATTACCTGAGGAGGAGGGTGAGTCTCTCATTGGAGTAATGAATGAAGAACCGCATTCCCAACCTGTGTTTCTTCTCTCTGTTGGAGGTCCAGAGCATAGTGTCAAATGAAGGTATGGTCAGATGACTATGTGGCAGCATTACAGACAACTTGGAGAGGAACATTCCCAAGGATTGCAGTTGTGGAGCCTTGTGCCCTGGTAGAGTGTGCTTTAATGCCCACAGGACAAGAAGCACCTGAGCTAGTATAACAAGTACAAATGCCAGAGAGAATCCATCTGGATAAAGTCTGTGCTGATACTGGGTTTCCCTTTCTTGGGCCCCAATAGGATACAAAAAGTTTGGGAGATTTCCAAAAGAACTGTGTCCTGTGAATGTAATAAAGGAGAGCTCTTTTGATATCTAACGTGTGGAGAGTCTGCTCCATAGCATTGGTTAGATTTGGGGAAAACACTGGCAAGATCAGAGCTTGAGCCAAGTGAAATGAACCTTTGGGAGGAAAGACAAGCAAGGATGTAACACCACCTTACACTCAAAAAATTTTCGGTAAGGCGGATCTGCTCACAGAGCAGATATTTCGCTAACCCTTCTGAGCGATGTTACTGCTACTAAAAAGGCCATCTTCCATGAAAGGTAAGATAGGTTACATGAAGCCAAAGGTTCAAAGGGTGGTCCCACTAGCATAGTAAAAACTAGGGTAAGGGACCATTTTGGCACTATCACAGGTTGAAGTGGAAAAACATTCCGCAAACCCTTGAGGAATCTCCAAGTAAGTTTATTAGAAAAACAGTGTTTCCCCATCAATATCATCATGGAAGACTGAAATGGCAGCCAAATGAACTTTTACAGAGGACACTGAAAGTCCTTATTGAGCCAGTGAATAAGCAAAATCTAAAACATCTATGGACAGCAAAATCTAAAACCTTGGGCAAAGGACAAGTGAAAGGGCAGTCACCCTTGGAGACTTTTGGAACCTAGACCATTTGTTATTATAGGAAGCTCTGGTGGACGGTTTTTTGCCTCAATTAAAACTCTGAGGACATTCCCTGTAAAATCCCCTTTCTAATTTCCATCCTGTCAGGTGTAGGGTCTGCACAGTGGGGTGCAGCAACAAGTCTTGCACTAAAAGGTCTGGATAGGCTGGCAGAGTGAAAAAGTTCCCTTGGCAACATTCCCTCAGCACTGAGAACCATATCTGTCTATGGGGCTATTAGTATGGTTCTTGTGTGGTCCCTCTGAATTTTTGCCAGAACCTTGCTGATCAAAGGGAATGGGGAAACACAGTGCCCCAACCATAGATGTTGAAAAGTGTCTCCCTCCGAGGGGGCAGGGTCCTAAACCTTCCCAAGAACAAATCCAGGGAGCCCTTATTGACTAGTCCCTTGCAAACAAGTCCATTGCTGGAAGGCCCCAGGTCTGAAATACTGGGGTAAGGTACTTGTACTGAACGGACCATTCATGGTTCCCTACACATTTTCTGCTGAGAGTATCTGCTTCCATATTTTGAGCTACAACAATATGGATCACATGGGGGAAATATCCAGTTCTATAGCCCGTCTCCATAATCTTTGAGCTTCTAGGCAAAGTTGGAGAGATCCTGTGCCCCCTTGCCTGTTTATATAAAACATGGCTGTAGAGTTGTCTGCTTATATAAGAACCTTTTTTCCAAAAACCATATCTGCGAATGTATTGAGGGCTAAACGGATAGCACGTAATTAAAGATTTATGTGAGCACCTTTATAGTAAGAAGGCCACCTGTCCTGAACCTGAGAGTTCCCACAGTGTGCCCCTCAACCTATCAAGGAAGTGTCAGAGGTCAAAGTAATGTCAGGGGATCAAAATCCAAACTACTCCGGTTTCCGGTTGGGAGAATGGAGGTCTGACACGCTTTGCAAATGCGCAAGGCGGACAGCGGCTCTTCCTGACAGCTTGGGTGGGTTAATCCACCCGACGCAACCTCACACAGGTAGTGTGAGGACCAGCAAGCAATATAATCCAGGTTTGAGCAACCTCGGTGAAGGGAAAGTCTCGGAGGAGACTTTTCCGACACCTTGAGCACTGCAGCCGAAGAGGATTCTTGCGAGTATCTCTAAGGAGCCGAGCTGAGCTGAAAAATTCAGCATAAAACCTCCAATTCCCCTGATTCCTTAACAAAGAAGACAAAGTTTAAACGATGGGACCACATCTGAAGCGAAGTAACAACAAAAGGTAACGGAAAAAAGTTTTTTGCCTTACCATTGCCGCGTTTTGAAAGATGAAAAACAGATCGGGTGAAGCAATAGACTGATGTTGATTGGATGAGAGCAGTTTTGAAGTGCTAAAAAACCGAATTTGAACTTAAAAAGTCAAAAAAACAAGTTGTTTAACATTCCTGCGGTTAAGAGGAGTCGGGAGGGGAAGCCAAGCATCGCGAGACAAAGAGGGAGAAGGGAACCAAGCATCGCGAGATTAAGACGTGAGGACTGAATCAGGAAGTGACGGCTAGAAAAGCAGACAAGAAGGAAAAAGGAGAAGAACCGGAAGAAAGTAAAGGGGACTCTAAATACTGCCGGACCAGAAAGGGGACTCTAAATACTGCCGGACCAGAAAGGGGACTCTAAATACTGCCGGACCAGAAAGACCATAACAGGAAGTGACGTGCAGAGAGCAGACAAGTAAAGAAAAGGAAGGGACAAAAGGAAACTACGGCAAGCCAGAAGCAAGGTAAAAAGACTATAACCTTTGACATTAACCATAGAGAAGTCGCGCCCGCCATTTTGGATTTATAAAATTTTTAAACTGCAATATCTCAAAGATTATATAACGTAGAAGGCTGAAACCAACATAATTTGACTTGGCAAGATTAGCTTGTTTGAATGCACTAATTGGTGTTTGATTTGGAAGACAAGATAAAATCGATCTTTTTAAAGAGGCAAAACGGACCGCGGACTAAGATCGAGAGCAGCCACATGGTCCTCTCCTACAATGGCAGCAAAAAAAGAAAAAGAGTTATTAGCCGTTATGGAAGCAATGGAAAAGAAAATGTTAGACGCTATAGGAGAGGTAAATGTTAAAATGAATAATATAGCGGCTCAAGCAGATAAAAATTGCATGGAATTAAAAGCAGAATTTCAAAAATTATCCACAAGAACACAAGATATAGAAACTAAAGTAAAAGAACTGGAAGAAAACACCCATAAGACAATGAGAGAGAACGAGAGGATGGAAAAGATGATGCATTATAAAGATATGCAAAACCACTTGAGATTTCGAGGGATTGAGGAAAAATTGAATGAGGATATTTTTACAAGAATGCAAGAAGCAATAGCAGATTTTTTACAAAAACAGGAAGAAGTTGTTAAAGAACACATGGATCTTGTTTATAGAGTTAACTCTACATATGCAAGAGACAAAAACATACCAAGAGACGTGGTTGTCCAATTTACAATGAAAAGAACAAAAGAACAAATCTACAGGAAGTGCTTTACTGACCCCTTTGTAATAGATGGAAAGAAAATCATAGTAATGAAAGAATTGCCTAGAGCAATACTGCAAGAAAGGAAAAAATTCAAGCGTCTGACGGATAAACTGAAGGAGAAAAAAATCAGATATCGTTGGGAAATACCTCAAGGACTAAGTTTTTATTATGGCAACTCCAGAGTAGTGATTAAAAGCACAGAAGAAATGTATGCATTCCTGGGAGAGAATAAAGATGATTTTGGAGATATTTAAGAATATATCAAAATGGATTACAAAATACTTACATGGAATGTAAATGGACTAAATTCACCCCAAAAACGTAGAATGGTAGGTCATTGGTTGGAAAAACAAAAATGTAATATAATTTGCTTGCAAGAAGCTCATCTTAAAAAACAAGACCATAAATATTTAATAAGGAAAAAATTGGGAGAAGAATTTTATTCTTTAGCAAGTAACAAAAAAAAAATGGTGTTGTAACATATGTCAAAAAAGATTTGGAACCCAAAGTAATATTCAAAGACAAAGATGGAAGATATTTAGCTATTGAAATTTTACTGCAAGGAGTGAAAACTTTGATTGTGAACATTTATGCTCCGAATGGAGCTAAAGAAATTTTTTTAAAAGAACTTCAAATGGAATTGGACAATGTAAACTATGATCAAATTATGATGTTAGGAGACTTCAACGGAACTGTAGATAATAAACTAGACAGGCGCTCTAAAAGAAAGGATGAGACGTTAGGGAAGCTTCCAAAAAACTTTTTTGAACTGATAAAACAAGAAAAGTTGGAAGATATTTGGAGGAAAGCTAACCCACAAGGAAAAGACTTTACCTTTTACTCTAACAGACATGACTCACATTCAAGAATTGACATGATTTGGATGACTACTAACCTAACCTTCAAGACAAGAAAAGTGGAAATTTTACCCAGAATAATCTCAGATCACAATCCGTGTTTATGGACAGCTGGGCAGATTAAAAAACAAAAGAGATGGAGAATAAACGAGGACTTATTAGATAATCAAGAAATAATTAAAAAATTACTTGAAGAAACAGACCTATACTTCCAAGTAAACATGCAGAAAGAAGTTAAAATTCAAACCGTATGGGATGCATATAAAGCAGTGATGAGAGGACTATTGATATCGTTAAATGCTAAAGATAATAAAAAGAAAAAAGAGCAATATGAAAATATTTTACAAGCTATTAAAACAAAGGAAGAAGAACTGAAGAAGAAACCAGGGAAAAAGAAACTGCAAAAGGAAATTTGGATGCTACAAGACCAAGCAAAAGCCATTTTGAACCAGGAGATGTACTGGAACTTAAAAAAACTTCAACAAAAAGCATTTGAAGGTGCAAATAAACCCAGAAAATACTTAGCATGGCAATTAAAGAAAAAACGTGAAAATAAATTTATCACTAAAGTGATAAGAGATAATATTGAGATAATAGATAACAAAGGAATAAAAAGAGAATTTTTTAAATACTACGCAAAACTTTTTAAGAAGGAAAACAAAGACAGAAGAAAGATTAAAGAATACCTGCAAACATTAAAGTTACCAAAACCAACAGAGAAAATTAAAGAACTATTTAATAATCCAGTATCATTACAAGAGATCAAAAATGCAATAAATGACTCAAAATTAGGTAAAGCACCTGGACCGGATGGATTTACAGCGAAGTTCTACAAAACGTTACAGGAGTCAGTTTCACCGGTGTTACTGCTATTGATGAACGATATAAGAGTTACTGGAGAGGTACCAGAAACCTGGAAAGATGCATCCATCTCACTGATCCCGAAAGAAAATCAGGATTTGACCAATGTTAAGAATTATAGACCGATCTCTTTACTGAATAATGATTATAAGATTTTTGCTTATAGCGGATAGACTAAAAGAGCACCTTAAAGAGACTATACAAACAGAACAAGCAGGGTTCTTACCTAATCGACAAATAAGGGACAATCTAAGAGTAGTAGTGGACGCTATAGAATACTACGATAAACATCCTGAAAAGGAAGTGGGCTTTTTCTTTTTAGATGCGGAGAAAGCGTTTGATAATTTAAACTGGGATTTTATGTTTGAAGTTTTAGAACATCTTGAGATCGGTGAATATATGCTTAACTTCATTAAAGCAATATATAAAGAACAGAAATCCTCAATAATAATTAATACCGAAAAGACAGACGATTTTAAAGTTGAAAAAGGAACAAGACAAGGATGCCCGCTTTCGCCGCTGCTATTTATTTGGATTTTAGAAGTTCTACTGTTAAATGTGAAGGAAGACAAAGATATTAAAGGCTTAACAATTAAAGGTTTTTCTTTCAAATATAGGGCCTTTGCAGATGATGTGATGTTTATAGTGGAAGACCCCTTATCCACATTACCACATTTGTTACAGAGAGTAAAAGAGTTTGGTGACTTAGCAGGATTTTATGTAAATAAAAACAAATCGAAAGTAATGTGCAAAAATATGTCAAATAAGAAACAAAACGAGTTACAAAAACTTACAGAATGTGAGGTGGTGAAAAAGACAAAATATCTGGGTGTAAACCTAACTATGAAAAATATTGATCTTTATAAAAATAATTATGAAAAATTATGGTTGCAAATTATGCAGGATATTAAAAAGTGGAATGTATTGAATTTGTCATTGCTGGGTAGAATTGCGGTGGTCAAGATGAATGTGTTACCACGATTAATGTTTTTGTTTCAAACTATTCCAATTGTGAAAGATGTAAAAACATTCAAATGTTGGCAGAAGGAGCTGTCTAAATTTGTGTGGGGAGGGAAAAAACCAAGAATTAAGATGAAAATAATGTGTGATGCCAAAGAAAGAGGAGGGTTTCAACTACCAAATCTAAGGTTATACCATGATGCAATATGTTTGACCTGGGTAGGGGCATGGACTATGTTACAAGATAGAATGTTATTGTCCCTGGAAGGTCATGATTGTAGATTTGGGTGGCATGCATATTTGTATTATGGCAAAACAAAAATGGACAATATGTTTAAACATCATTATTTGAGAAGAACACTAATGGATACGTGGACAAGATATAAAAACTTTTTTTCAGAAGAGATACCCATGTGGATTGTACCCGCAGAAGTCTTACATCCAACATCAAGATATAAAGGACAAGATTGGCTGAAGTATAGAGACTTATTAATAAGACATGGCAAGGATTTTAAACTGAAGGAGCAGCATCAGATTGACTTTGATTATGGTTGGTTAAGATATAGACAAATATATGACTTGTATAGAAGTGATAAAAAACACGGTTTCAGGGGAAAAAATAATGAAATAGAACAAGTTTGGGAGGAAGGTGGGAAAAAAATGATTTCTAAAATGTATAAAGTCTTGCTAAAATGGTTTAATGCTGATGAAATGGTAAAAGAACAAATGGTAAAATGGGCGATAAACTTTAACAAAGACATTGAAATGGAATCTTGGGAATTCTTATGGAAAAATGCTATGAGTATATCTACGTGTTATAACTTAAAAGAAAATTGTTTTAAAATGATGTATAGATGGTATATGACACCAAAAAAAATTGCAAATATTGGTCAAAATATGTCTAACAAATGTTGGAAGTGTAAAAAGAAAGAAGGGTCTTTTTATCATATGTGGTGGACTTGTGATAAAGCAAAGACTTATTGGTCAAAAATACATGCAGAAATGGAAAAAATCTTGAAATGTACATTTAAGAAGTTGCCTGAAATGTTATTGCTAGGACTTAAACTAGAAGAGATAAATGTAAAGAAAAGGACAATAATATGGTATATGATTACAACAGCAAGAATGGTGTATGCACAAAACTGGAAAAATGAAAAAATACCAGAGGTGTGGGAATGGTTGAAAAAACTGTTATATATGGCTGAAATGGATAAGTGGACTAGAAAATTGAATAATCTTTACTCAGAGACCTTTCTGGAAGACTGGAAAGATTTGAAAGAATATGTTGAAAAGTATTGGGATATGAAAAACTATATCTATACATGGTTATAATAGCATAAAGGAATAGAAATATATTATATGAATGTTTTAGTTAAAATTAGACAATGAAACTGTTTTTATTTAGAAATACATAAGAGTATAGAAAATAAGAATTGGTGTATAAGTATAAGTATTTTAAAGCTATATAACCGTTACCAGAAACGAAACATAGATATAAGTATTACTATTTTGAATAAAATGGAAAATGTGTTATGCTTCAGATGTGGTGGGAAACCACCAAAACAAGATAAAAATAGAATGTACAAATAGAACAAAATGTTATTTAATATGGAAAAAGGGATTTGTATAAGGTTAAATGTATTATTTTCGATTTTTTTTTTTTTGAAAAATAAAAATTTCTTTACAAAAAAAAAAAATCCAAACTACTCCCTCATAGAGATTATTATCAAAAGACCACCAGTTAAAGGCTTTCAGAATGGTCTGAGGTATACTGAAGCATTGCACGGAGGTATGTGTTGTTGGGTCAAACCTCCTAAGGAACCACAACTGCAACTCACATAAATGGAGTTGTGCATATGGCACTACTGCAGTGGTTGAGGCTAGAAGTCCCAGAAAGCGTTGGAGGGAACTCACAGACTGAAACTGATGTTTCTTAAAGGAAGTCAGCATCAACTGAATAGGCTTTCCTCTGTCTCGAGGTAAGAATGCTCTACCTCTCTCTGAATCAAGGATGTCTCCTGAAGAGTACTGGACTCAGGAGACCAGGAACAGTGCAATCATGAAGCCTTTATTGAGTGATTCAGCATGTCCAGTAGATGGTCAGATCAAGCATGTTTCCAGGGCTCCAGGGCCCTCATTATATGCTGACCGGAGCTACACCTCCGGCCGCACCCAAAAGACCTGATAGGGGTTTTACATATGTGCATGTTTGTCATAGGTTCCCTGGAGGAGCCTTTGGCCGCATTGGCTCCCCAGGGAGAACCTAGGTTCCACATTGGTGGAGGCTTTGAATCCAGACGTCTATTGTTCCTCCAGATTCAAGCTCCCCTCTCTGCCTGACCATGTGCTCTGGCCGTGCGGCGGGTGCCATTACCTGGGAGCACATGGCAGGCCGGTTGTTACACAGAACGTACTACATTACACCCCTCCCCCCATAGTCTGGACTGTCCCTTGGTAAACATAGTCTTTGAGGTGCGCGGGACATTTCCGTTCTCTGGTTGAGCGGCGTGGGGTCACCGGAGCCGCTGGTGTAGGGAGCGGAGATTCGGGAATATCTGCCACGGGCTGAGCCGGGTCTGGTGCTGGTGCAGGGACAGTGACTGGAGTGATGTCTGGGCGGGCGGCTTCTGTGGAGTCCTCCTGCAGAGTCTCGGCTGGTCATGGGGCAGGTGGATCGTCTGTCTCTGGTACCTCGGGTTCTGCATCTGAGAAGTCCAGCCCTGGATCGTCCACAGAGAAGGCGTGCAGGTGGCGGTGAAGCTGGTCCATGTGGTGCCTCCACCATTGTCCTTTCTCGCCCGCGACTTCATAGGAGAGGGGACCGGTGATGTGGCTAATCCGCCCCGGCAACCACAGGGGCCCCCGGGAGTAGTTGCGGACGTAGACCGGGTCCTCCGGCGTGAACCCTCTGGGAGCTTTTGGGACATTGGGTTCTTTGGAGGCACCCGGCGCCTGATCAGGGTGGAGCCGATCAAGCTGGGTTGTCAGCCGGCAGCCCATGAGCAGCTCTGCGGGGCTGCGACCGGTAGCTGAGTGAGGGGTGGTGCACTGGCCATATAGGAAAGCCGTTAACTTAAACCCCAGATCCCCCGGTCCATGTGCCTCAGCGCCTCCTTAGTGGTGCAGACAATTCGCTCTGCTTGGCTGTTCGTGGCCGGGTGAAAAGGGGTGGATCTCACGTGCCGGATGCCATGGAGCTCCACAAAACCCTGGAATTCCGCGGAGGTGAAAGCCTGTGCCATTGTCCGAGACGATGGTGTCCGAAAGGCCATGGGTGGCAAAGATGCGCCACATTGCTCGAATGGTGGCTTCGGAGGAGGTGGCGCGCACCGGAACGACTTCCAGCCACTTGCTGTAGCTGTCGACTAGAATAAAGAAAAGCTGCCTCTGTACCAGGCCTGCAAAGTCCACGTGGAGCCGGGACCACGTTGGGTGGACTCCCAGGGGCAGACGGGAGCATGTGGAGGGTCTAGATGGGTCTCTTGGCACTTTTCGCACTGGTGGACCCGGTCCTCTATCTCTTTGTCAAGGCCTGGCCACCAGACGTAGCTCTGGGCCAGGGCCTTCATTCGTACTACCCCAGGGTGGTGCTCATGCAGAGCGGTCAGCACTCGCGGGTGGAGGGGTTCCGGAATCACTACCCTCGAGCCCCAGAGTAGGCACCCCTTGTGGGCCCGATTGAGAAGGCCGTGAACTCCGGATCCGGATTCTTGGGCCACCCCCTTCTCACCCAGTCGGAGACTCGGGAGAGTTGACAGTCCTGGGCCGTGCGCCAGGCCACGTCCCATACCTGAAGCAGCCGGTCCGGCAGGTCCTCGAGCAGAGCGACGTGGTAAGCTGGAGCTGGGTCGGGGACGCAGGAGGGAAGCAGAAGGCGGCTGAGTGCATCCGCATGGCCCATGGCCTTCCCCGGGTGATGCACCAAGTCATAGTCGTACCCCACGAGGAAGATTGACCATCGGAGGACTCACGGGGACAACATCTGTGGTGTGCGGCAATCCACGGGGACAACATCTGTGGTGTGCGGGCGAGGAGGCCCAGAAGAGGTTTGTTGTCCGTGGTGACCGTGAACTTGTGCCGGTACAAGTAAGTATGGAACTTTTTGACCCCAGCCACGATCGCAAGCGCCTCCTTGTCTATCCGAGCATAGTTCCTTTTGGCCGGGGCTAGGGTCCGGGAGTAATACATGACCGGAACCTCCCAGCTGTCCAGCAGCTTGTGACCCAAAACTGCCTCCACCCCATACGGAGATGAGTCACAGGCCAATACGACGGGCAGGGCTTCGTCGAAGTGGGCAAGGACCGCATTGAACATTAGGAGGTCCTTGATGCCCTGGAAGGCTGCCGCATGGCGGGGACCCCAAGTCCAGGTGGCACTTTTGTCCAAGAGCCTGTGTAAGGGCTCAGCCACCACCACCTTGTGGGGAAGGGAGGCATGGTAGAAGCTGATGAGTCCCAGAAAAGATTGCAGTTCAGCCTTGGACTTGGGGGCCGGGGCATCGGAGATGGCCTTTACCTTGTCCTTAGTGGGGTGAATTCCGTGGGCATCCACCTTGAAGCCGAGGAAGTCCACCGCAGGCACCCCGAGGAGGCACTTCTTGCATTTTACCTTCAGGCCGGCGTCTTGGAATCGCTGGAGGACGGAGCATAGGCGGGCCGAAAAGGTCTTGATGTCCGGAGCCGTGATCAGGACATCGTTGAAAAAGGGTTGCACCCCTGGAAGACCTTTTAGCAAACAGTCCATTAACTCTTGGAAGATACTGGGGGCTACGCTGACCCCAAACTGGAGGCGCTTTACCTTAAATGCCCCCTTGTGCGTCACAGTGGTCTGTGCTTCTGCTGTGGCATTGTCAACCGGCAACTGCTGGTAGGCCTGGGCCAGGTCTAGTTTCCCAAACACTCGCGCCTCAGCCAGGGAGGCCAACACATGGCTGATGACCGGGACTGGGTAGGTGTGGGCCTGAAGTGCTGTACTGATGGTGCACTTATAGTCCGCGCAGATGCAGATGTCCCCATTTGCCTTCATTGGCGTCACAATCAGGGTCTCCCATCGGGCGTGGGACACTGGTTCTAGTATTCCCTGGGTGACCAGCTTATCGAGCTCCCGCTCAATCTTGGGCCGCAGTGCAAGTGGCGGATGGCGGACCAGTATGCACATGGGCCAGACCGCAGGGCCAGGACTTCTTATTTCCAGCATCCGTGATGTCCTGTGCGTCGAAGTAGGATGTGAGCTGGTACGTCCAGGCTTCCTAGGTTTCGGGGCAAGCTGGATCAAATGGGTGGGTGGTTCCCGGAGCGGTGGCCATTCTGGGATGTGCAGCAGTGCGAGATCCTCAGGAGCCAATGGCAGTGTGGTGGCGCTGGAGCCGAGCAGGGCCAGTGGCTGATGGATCTGGTCTGGGCTCGATGCAGTGCTGGTGTCGGCCGAGGAGTCGCTCATCGGGATCCCACCTTCATCGTCAGTGAAGAGTACTGGACTCGGGAGACCAGGAACGGTGCAATCATGAAGCCTTTATTGAGTGATTCAGCATGTCCAGTAGATGGTCAGATCAAGCATTCTTCCAGGGCTCCAGGGCCCTCATTATATGCTGGCCGGAGCCACACTTCTGGTCGCACCCAGAAGACCTGATAGGGGCTTTACATATGCGCATGTTTGTCATAGGTTCCCTGGAGGAGCCTTTGGCCGCATTGGCTCCCCAGGGAGAACCTAGGTCCCACATTGGTGGAGGCTTTGAATCCGGACGTCTCTTGTTCCTCCAGATTCAAGCTCCCCTCTCTGCCTGACCATGTGCTCTGGCCATGCGGCGGGTGCCATTTCCTGGGAGCACATGGTAGGCCGGTTGTTACACAGAACATACTACATTACATCTCCAATAAACTATACATTTAGTTGGGACCAAATGAGACTTCTGCATATTAAATATCAAACCCTAACATATTTATATAACTAGGTGAACCTGTGATGACAGGGATTCTGGGGGATTTGAAGTGAGAAATATGAAATATGCATCTTTGAGGTCCAAGACAGTGAACCACCTATGTCTAGAGAGCACATTTATCATTGAAAATAGAAACCATGCAAAATTTCTTAACAAACAAGGACTTATTTAACAACCTCAAGTCTAAGATTGCTCTCCTGCCCCCATCCTTCTTATCAACCACAAAAATTTTGAATGAAAACCAAAGGTTTGTAAACCTTTAGGAACCTCTTTAATTGTACCCTTGGTAATCAACTCTCCCAGTTGGGCAGAAAGCTCTGGAAACTGGTATCTGTTGCTAAGGTACCCTCGAAAAGGGGAGGAGAAGAACAGAACTCTAACCTATAGCCAAATTGGCTAATAGACAGGACCCAGGAATCTGAACAAATTAACTCCCATGTAGAGAGGAATTTGGATAAACGGTCCCTAAAATTCAACTCCGGGTTAGCTAGTGGAGGACGTAGTCAGAGCTTAGGGGGCTGAGGATGCTGTGGCCCTTGACCTTTTTGCATCTGGGGAAACTTTTGCTCTGGGCCCCGATGTTGTCTACCATAGGTGGCACCTTGCCCTTGGCAGTGCCTTGACAGATACTGGTATTGATGTGGTAGAGGTCTTTGTGGGTGATAGAAGTTGCCCTGGAAACTGGGTTGTCTAGGGTTAAAACGCTGTGATGATTGTGATCTAAATGAGTAGACACTCAGAGAATGAGCATCTCTTCTTTACATTAGAGAGGAATTCATCAGTACTGTGGGCAAAAAAGTCTTCCAATGAAAGGGCAAATCCTCTACTCTGGCCCTTGTCTCTAAAGGCAGTGTTGTCAGGTTCCCTGTCATGTTTGCTTCCTTTTCTCAGTCCCTTTTTCAGGTCCCGGCAGGAGAGCGGCATCGGCTTCCCTCCCGACAGCCTCCCCCCCCCTTTCCTCCTCACCCCTCCTTCCTCAGAGTGAACTCATCTGTTTTGCTAGACTTCAGTTATCTCTGTTGCTGCACTTGTAACCTTGGGCAACTGGGGCTCCACTCTTCCAGGTGTCTTTTGCGTGGGAATGCATGTAGATTACACACAGGGTCAGGGATGGGAATTTAGCTCAGTTTACGCGCCTTTTTTCTCTGAGAAAGTAACAGTAGCATATTTTGGCGCTTGATATTTTTATTCTGATTGGTACCTGACCTTTTACTCCTGTTTGAATACAGTATATCAGTTCCTCACATTCTGTATCTGGTATCACTAACAACGCAAGTGTTTCCTGAAAGACCATTAAGAAATAAAGACTTTGTTTCACATTACAAGGCCTGGCTTATTGGTTCTCATCAGAAGTCTCACAAGTGTAGTACTCCGAAGCCAGGAGTGTCTATGGAGAACTATGCCAGAAGACAGTAATCTGGCTGCTACTTCTGCTGAATGTTTCCCAGCACTAATTTGTTGTTTAGATAAATGGATAGCCTCTGTTTGAATTACTCTGGCTAATGTAGCACTTTTTGACCAGAAATCAGAACAAACACTATCCAAAAACGAAGGTACCGGACAACAGGCACAGGAGAAGCTTATTTATTGACGTCAGTCTCAGCTTTGCAAAAAGTTTTGCAGAAAAATATGCCGAGCCCCGTTTTCATGTGGGCTCTACCTTAAATACCAGTGGGGTGGGAGTTTACAGAAGAGGTGTCATTCGTATACATTCAGCATCATTTTTGTAAGCAAGGCATTCTATTAAAATCCCACCCATGCCTATCTGAGTCAAACTAGCAGGAATGTTCATTTCTAGTTATGTTGCTAAACATCAGAATTCTCACGGCTCCCAGGCTAGCTGACTTGAGATAAAGTTGTAAGTGAAACAATAGGCGTTTGTATAGTTCACGCAGGTGTCTTATATAACATGAGAGAATCTTTTGCTTGGCCTTGCGGTTTCTCAGCTTTATGATTAAACATTGTTAGTGCAGAAATATGGCTTCTTGAAATTCTGTTCCTTCACTTGTGTCTTTAGCCTCCTCAGGGAGAATATCAATATATTTCTATATACCTTCCCATAGAAACAACTGGTATTCCCCCCCATTATAGTCTCATAATTGGCTACTCTAAAGTTAAGAGAAGCCGAAGCATATATCTTTCTGCCCAGTCCATCTAGGCAAGGACCCTCACAGTCAGCAGGGAAGGAATGCTGCCCTGGACACCTCTGTGCTTGCATGCCCTCCATGATAATAGAGGAAAGGGGAGGGTATGTCATCAGGAAGTCAGCACTCTCAGGATTGATCGCGCAAAGATGCTCCAGTTTTCAAGGCATAGTTTGCAGAGAAGCAGGAGTTTTCCATATCTGATCTGCCAGATTATCAAGCCCTTCCAGTATGGGGAAGGCAATAGATGTCAGTGACTCTGCATACAAATGAGATAGGATCTTATTCTTGGGTCTGGAATCAGACACAGCCACATCAGTTTCCAATGCTCTGGCCATATGTATCGCCTGCTCACTATAGAGCCTATAATCTTCAGTTAGTGAAGCGGGGCTGGAATCCCCCGTGGGATCAGGGAGAGTGTCAGAGGTTGTTTGAGACATTGTAGATACTCTGTCTGCCTCCTGAAGAGGTGGGGGGAACTGAGCTGGGAAGTTCTCCCTTGAATCATGATAATAATCTGGGCCCCTTAACAGATCTAAGTCATAGTCATAAACTGACACCTCACTCTCCCAGTCAGTGTATCTAGGAGGCTTAAAATAGCAATCTTGAAACTGAGTATCATAAGGCTCCCTTGGTATAGGTATCTTAAGTAACTGAATATCATAAGGCTCCCTTGGACAGTGGAACTGACATATGGACTCTCTCCCTGTGCTGGTCCAGACACAGGACCTCTGATTCAGAGTTGGAGTCATGAACAGACAGACACCTACTGTGGGGATGGGGGGCGTGGAGAGGGCGGGGGCAAAGCAGGTCGTGCTGCTCCTGCAGAGGCTTTGTCTGCATTAGAAACAGGAGCCTTAGAGCAGTCTCTCTCCTTGTTTCTATTCTTTTTATGTCGTTTCTGTGGTGGTTCAGAGAGGGACCTAATTGCAGCAGAGGTCCCAGGGGAAGGTGTGTGAGTGTGCTCATGGTCTTCTTTAGAAGACATAGAGGTTGCCCGTCTGGGCGTCAGTTTTGGAGCCCACGTTGGGACAGTCAGAACTGACTAGGTTGAGGGCGAAGCCGTAGACTGAGCGGCTGTCGGGCCCATAGAAATTGCCATGGCAGGACTCTGCCATTTGGCTTGAGTCTTTTTTGGGAGGGTTGATAAGAATGCCCTCTCCCATAGAGCTGCTTTAAGGCGGGGTGCCCTGTCAGAGGGAGCTTTTGGGGTAAACCTTTCACATGTAAGGCAACCGAAGACATTGTGTCCCTCTCTTAGGCACGTCACTTGAGCACTTTAATAATTTTACTGTACTGTTTTAATGTTGGAGGTTATGATGTTTTAATTGTTTTATTGTGAACTTTGGTTCACTAAGTCTGTAAGCCGCTCTGAGCCTGCTGTGCGGGGAGAGTGGCCTAGAGATTGAATTTAAATAAATAAATAAATAAATAAATAAAAATCAGACAGTAATCATGTTCGTCTGTCTGGGATTTTAACCCCACAGCGATTACACTTTTTTAAAGATGGCTTGGGAGCCATGTCGTTATTGTAAAACATGAGGAGGTTCTCCTCAGAATAACAGTCTCTCACAAAACAACAGTCTCTCACAGATTCTCCTCAGAATAACTGTCTCTCACAGTAGAACCAGTCTCGTCAGCAGCAAAAAAGGAACTGAGGGAATGGGGGCGATCTGCCCAAGGTCACATGACCTGATTGACAGACTCAGGTGAGAGAGGGCGGACCGCCTAGTTCTAGAAATTTTTTTAGCTAAAGAAATCAGTCTCCGAGGCCAGCCTGCGCATGCGCAGTCCCAATGTGGGGCTGCACAGGAAGACAGGTGATGAACTGGGCAGCAAACTCACCCCCACCAGTCCTGCCTTCTCCCACCATTTTCCCAGAACCATTTCGGGAGGACGAGAGGGGGCTTCGCTGTAGCCCCTTCCCCACCTCTTGACTGCTACTGCACCCTCCCTGAAAGGAGGGCAGGGAAACCCACCATCCCCCTGGAGAGGCCAAGCAGTGGCCCAGCACCTCCCTCCATGAGGGGCAAAGATGTTCTCTGGCCGAGCAAGAGTCGCCCCAGCTTGGCTTCTGCACTGGATCTGCGCTGCTTGGCTCTCGGTTCTGGGGCAGTGACTCAGCTGGCTCCCCAAAAAGGTGCGCAGGAGGCCTGTCGTCCCCACTCCCAGGGAGGGTTCAGCGGGCTGGAGAGGTCCAGAGTTTGCATGGCGCAGCCCATCCCCAGAGCCTCAAGGGGCTAAGGATGCTGCACCTCCTGCAGGTGGCTGCTGAGACCCAAGGAGGGGCAGAGGGGGAGCACAGTCCCAGTGGCAGAGAGTTCCCCCCCATCTCCTTGCTCCACGGGTCCTCTCGGTGGCTGGGCTTCAGAAAGGGGGGAGCTCGTTTGGCTAGACAGCCCAGACAACATCTCATGTGATGGTATACCTTTATTGCAACAGATAGAGGGAGCTTACAACAAGTGATGTTATGAATATTTGTTTCTGAGGAAGTTATCCACGAAACGAAGTTTCATTCCAGGAGTCTTCACTGTATTTCATCTTGTGTGCATCCATCATCCTGATTCCACCTAGTACACTTGCATTGTTCATTTTTGATTCCTTGTCAACACCTTGAGTATTTATATTTTTTGTATAATAGATTTGTATAATCTGTATACTTGCCTGCTATGTGTTTTTGACTTTTACAATATTATTGTTAGCGTTCTTCCCCAGTTTGGTTTTTGCTGTGTCCCAAGTAGTGCAACAACATCTATATCTCTCATCCCTATCTTGAAGCATGGAAGAATATTTCACTACTGATTAAAATCATGTACAAGTTAATGAAATGCCTGCAGGTTATACATGTGTAGCTAGAGAGAATGTTTAACCAGTTCTACTCTCCCCCATTGTATAGCCAAATTGCACTCAGAAATTCTGAAGCAAAAGATTCTTGTCATGCCATCAAGCTTCACATACAAGAAAATGCCAACAGTGTCACTTTTATTTCTTACAGATAATTGGAATACTTCCAATAAAAAGTACATTTTTATTTGGTGATAAAGAAATGCACCAACGTATTTCCTTTAAAACTCATTATATTTATTAAAAAGTACACAGGCCTATGAAACCCTAGAAAGGTGATGAGATAGAAGTGCTACGAATGCTACCAATATGTGATACATACCTATATTAAGGATGTCAACTGTGGAAGGAAAACATGTCCTTAATAGAGATTTGTATGGTATGGAGCTAAATAGCATTTATTTAGCTAAGTAATGTATCCCCCCCTACTTTTCTCCCCACTGGAGACCCAAGGCAGCTTACACTATTCTCCCCCCCCCCCCCCATTTTATCCTCACAGCAATGCCTGTGAGGTGGGATAGGCTAACAGTGTGTAACTGGCCCAAGGTCATCCTTCTAGCTCCATAGCAGAGTGGAGATTTGAACCTGGGTCTCCCAGATCCATGTCATACAGTCTAATCACCACACCATGCTGGTTGTCATCACCTGATCGTTGCTGCAGATCAAACTGATATTAAAGGGAGACCAGTTTAAATGCTGGTAACCCTGACCTATGTACATATAATATATAATATTTGGCTCTTCCTCAAATAGTTAAACAGACACCTCTCATTGTGCCAGGACATCATCAGGGATCCCCATATCTCCATAGGTATTCATTTATGGTTTTTATTTATTTTTGTTTACTTCATTTATACCTCATTTTTCTCCACAGTGGGGACCTAAAACAGCTTACATCATTTTATCCTGACAACTACCCTGTGAGGTAGGTTAGGCAGAGAGTGTATGTCTGGCTTAGGGTCACCCAGTGAAATTCCATGGCACAGCCGGGAAGTGCCGGTTGCGTACTATTCCAGGACTTTGTCACCAGCAGAGCACAACTATGCACAAATTGATAAAGAGGCACTGGCGATTGTAGCTGGCATCAAAAAACTATTTTTTGTATGGCCAGGCTTTCATGGTTGCCACTGACTATAAGGATCTCCTGGGTCTCCTCACCCCGGACCACCAGATCCCCAAAATGCTGTCCCCTTGGGTCCTGCGGTGGTCGATTTTCCTTGCCAGCTACCAGTACTCATTGGTTCACCACCCCGGCCACATGGATGCTTTGAGTCGCCTGCCACTGACTTCCTGAGATCCAGATCCAGCCCCAGCCTACTACGTCACACTCCTGGAGGACCTTCCGGATCATCCCGTCCAGGTCGCGAATGTCTCCCGGTGCACAACTTGGGATTGCACCCTTTCCCTGGTCTTGGACTGGGTGGGGAGGGGGTGGCCCAAATGTCTGGGTCCAGAGTTTGCCGCTTTCTCCGCCTGCAGAAATGAGCTATCCACCCACAAGGGGTGCCTACTCTGGGGTTCGAGAGTTGTGATCCTGGAGCCGCTCCACACCTGGGTGCTGAACACCCTCCACGAGCACCACCCGGGCATAGTCCAGATAAAAGCCTTGGCCTGCAGCTATGTCTGGTGGCCAGGGCTAGACAAGGATATAGAGGACCAGGTGCAGTAAATGCCAAGAATTGTGGTCCGATCCCCCCCATGCTCCTGTACGGCCCTGGGAGTCAGCACAAGGCCTGTGGTCCATATAGATTTCATAGGCCCGGTTCAGGGTCAGCTTTTCTTCCTGCTAGTCGATAGCTACAGCAAATGGCTGGAAGTGGTACCAGTGAAGGCGACATCATCTGAAGCCACCATCCAGGCCATGTGGCGCATCTTCTGCACACACAGCCTGCCAGACACAGTGGTCTCCGACAACAGCACAGCCTTCACCTCCGCAGAGTTCCAGCGCTTCATGGAGCTGCACGACATCAGACATGTAAGGTCTGCTCCCTTCCACCCGGCCACCAACGGGCAAGCCAAGTGCATGGTCTGTACAACCAAAGAGGCACTGCAGCAGATGGACCACAGGAACTGGGAGTTCAAATTAACAGCCTTCCTTTTTGGCCAGTGCTCCACCCCCCACTTTTCCACAGGACACAGCCTGGCCGAACTTCTGATGGGCCGCTGCCTAACTTCTCAGCTCGATCATTTGCACCTGGACCGAGCACCAAACGCAACAAGGAACCCCACGTTCCCTGGGCTCCACAAGGGTTTTCCCCGGAAGACCCTGTGTATGTCCAAAACTATGCCTGGGGTCCCCTCTGGCTGCCAGGCCGGATCATCCACATCACAGGTCCCATCTCCTACGAGGTTGCTGGCAAAGACGGTTAGGTCAGGAAGCGACATGTGGACCAGCTCTGCTGCCAGCACGGCTCCCTCATTCCTGACCATGCAAGCAAACCCAAGGACAATATTCCCAACCCGGGCCTCGACAAAGAAGAGGCCCAAGACCCAGGACCCGCACCGTCTGCTTCACCCCAATGGACGCCCTCACCGAACACAACAGAGGACCCCCCACCAGATGCAACCACAGACACCCCGACTCCAGTTCCAGCAGCCGAGGTCCAGGCTCCACCAGCAACCGTAGCAGTTCCGAGACGCTCCGACTGAGAACGGAGGCAACCTACTTATTTGAAGGACTATGTCTATTAGGGGGGCCCTGAACTATGGGGGGGAGGGGTGTAATGTACTTTGCTTGCACCAGGACACTTGCCATGTGCTCCGGTAATGGTGACCGCCACGTGGTCCAAGCACATGGCCAGGCCAGTGGCCTGAGCTTGGATCTGGCTGAACAATAGCTGGCCGGATCATAATGGGACACCAATTGCATGCCTAGATTTTCTCAGGGGACCTATGAATTGGGACCGCTCTCATTAGGTCCTATCAGATCATTTGGGTGAGATCAGGGGTGTGGCCCCGACCTAAATAAAAGCAGGGCCCCAAGCCCAGGTTGCTATGCTTGTTTTGGACCCGCTAATAAAAAGAGCTATGCTTGAAATCACTCCAATGGCCTCTCGACTCCAGTACTTTCCACTGGTGATGAAGGTGGGATCCCAGTACTTTCCACTGGTGATGAAGGTGGGATCCCGATGAGTGACTCTCCGGCTGACTCCAGCTCCGCATCAAGCCTCGCAGATCCGTCAGCCAACCAGCACTGCCAACCGCCCCCAAGGATCCTGCTCTTCACGCCGCAGCTCCACAAGTCCAGATGGCCACTGCTCCAGGACAGCAGGTTACACCCTTCAACCCTTCTAGCCCCAAGCTCTGGGAAGCCTGGGCCGACCAACTTAGCTTCTTCTTCGATGTCCAAGAAATCATGGACGCCGGTAAGCACCAAGCATGGCTGCTGAGCACATGCGGGGTCACCACCCTGGTAAGAAGACTCATTTTATTTATTTATTTATTTATTTATATCCCACCTTGCCAGTTTTTCACCGTTTCACAGTTCCATCTCTCCCCGCACTCCGACCGAGGTGTCGTACGAAGAAATCATGAGGGCTCTCAACAACTTCTTCACACCAGAACCCTCCGAGGTCACCCAACGAGTAACGTTCTACAGTTGCCTTCAGCAGAAGGGTGAGTCTGTGGCCATGTTCCTGGCCGATCTCTGCCGGCTAGTTGTAGGCTGCAAATTCATTGCGGTAGAGGACACTCCCCTCACCACGTTTCTGTGTGGGGTCTGCGACCCTAAGCTGCGCAGGAAGCTAGTCACTACCTCCGACGCCACCTTGGACAAGGTATTTCAAACAGCTTGTGCTTTTGAAACTTCCCAAAAAGACAGGTCTGCCAGCTCCTCATCCACCCACCACACCGCGGAGTCGTCGGAATCTGAGGCCTCCGATGAGGATGACGCATTCCAGGTACGCTGCTGACCACCAGGCTCCGGCGTCTATCCATCTGCAGAGGGGAGCAACCCAGCCAACACCTGGTCAGCCACTCAAGCCTTCGCAAACCCCCGAGTGGGCGCACTGTCTTGCGCCAGCTGCGGTGATCCCCATGACCACCGGAATTGTCAACTCCGGGACACACAGTGCCGGTCATGTGGAAAAAAGGGCCACATTGCCCGGGCCTGCTGTTCCCAGGCCAACCGCCGCACCCTAGCCATGCATAAGGAATCAGCTGAGCTCCACGCAACTTCATCACCCCACCACCAGGTAATGAACTTGCCCTGGGACACCCCTGACAAGATTAAGGTCCCCATCCTTATTGAGGGTTCCCCCTGCTTTATGGAATTGGACATGGGGTCCTCATATTCCATTATTTCAGAGGCCACACTCCAGAAGCTCTGCCCACGGGGGGGGGCGCTTATGGAAGCCTCCAGGGACTTCCAGAAAAACCCAATAGCTATCAGGGGGCTGGGCAAGTTCACAGTCCAGTTTAAGGACTTTTGTGGTAAGCTGGACCTCCTGGTGGTGGCAGGAAACCTGACTAGCCTTTTGGGACTATCCTGGTTCCAGCCCCTGGGTTTGGGAGTGACAAGGATTAACAGTCTCCATACCACAGACTTCCAGGATATCTGTGCAGAATTTCCCACTGTTTTCAACGGAGAACTAGGCTCCTATACTGGTCCTGCGGTATCCCTGGACCTCGACCCCACGGTCCGACCGATCCATATCCCGGACTGCCGGCCTCTGCTCGCTGTTCAGCCTAAAATTGAGCTGGAGTTGGGTAAATTGGTTGCTCAAGGAGTTCTGGAACTGGTGTCACACACTCGTTGGGAAACCCCCATCGTGACCCCACTTAAGTCTAACAGGGAAATCCGCATCTGCACGGATTACAAGTGCACATTAAACATGGCACTTTAGGCACACGCCTACCTGGTACCCATTATCAGCCATGTTCTGGCTACCCTGGTGGGCACCAAGGTTTTCAGCAAGCTGGACCTGGCTCAGGCCTACCAGCAACTGCCAGTTGATGACACAACAGCCGAGGCACAGAAGATCGTCACCCACAAGGGCGCCTTCAAGGTAAAGCGGCTTCAGTTTGAGGTCAGTGTGGATCCAGGGTTATTCCAAGAGCTAATGGATCGGTCATTGAAAAGGTTGCCAGGTGTCCAGCCCTTTTTCGATGACATCCTGATCGTGGCCCCGGATGTCCAGACCTTCACAAAGCGACTCCAAGCTGTCCTCCAGCATTTCCAGGATGCTGACCTGAAGGTCAAAAAGGAAAAATGTCTTCTGGGTGTCCCCTCTGTGGAGTTCCTGGGCTTCACCATGGAATCCACCTCACCCAGACAAGGCAAAAGCCATCACCGAGGCACCAGCCCTCAATCCAAGGCAGAGCCATGGTGCAAGCAAAGTACATTACATTTATGTACACAGAGTGTGTTTTAAAGGAGAAACAATCTCCCCAATAAGCAAGGACATCACACTCCTAGTGTGTTTCTGGGCACAATTCAAGGTGCTGGTCTTGACTTCCAAAGCCCTATACAGTTTAGGACCAACACACCTGAATGACTGTCTATTCCTTATGAAGCTCCTTTACCGCTACAGTCATCTTTGGAGGCCCTGCTTCAGGTACCCCTGCCTTCTGAGATCAGGCGGGTGGCAACCTGGGAGAAGGCCTTCTCAGTCACAGCACCAAAGCTCTGGAACTATCTCCCTAGGAAGATTCATCTGTCCCCTTCTGTTGTCATCTACCAGTGAGTAAGGACTGTTTTGTTTCTTTTGGTATTCCCTCAGTGATTCCTCCTTCCTAACCAATGTTTTAACTGTTGTTTTTATGTTGTGTATGTATTTTAACTCAAGTTCTAAATTGTTTTACAGAGCAATCCTGAGGGGGAGACCTGAATCGGAATAGGGAGCTGACTGACCCCTGCGCCAGTGTAACTCAGATATATGTCAGTAGAGGAGCAGCTGCACCATGGCCGCATGCCAGTGGAGTGACAGCACAAACCCCTGCACCAGCAGAAATGTGGGCATGCCAGGGGACATGATGCCAGCCAGTCAGCTCCCTAAGCACTTTTTGTGTGTGAACGCCCCCCCCCCCCAGAACAGGCGCAAAACTGTGCCAGCAAAAATAGCAAGACAGCCCATTAGTGGCCATGGTAATTCCCTTTTTACTCCCCCCCCCACTCCATTGCAGCCACGCCCTTGGGAACCCAACCAGTTCAGGATCTCAACTAAGTGTGCACCCAATCAGCACACTCCCATGCTGTCCCTGCTCCTCTCTGGCACCCAATGATAGTCCACCCCATCCTACAAATGGTTTGGGGAGGTCACCCCACAACTTCAGAGGTAGGGCACATTGCATAAGTTGATGTTGGACAGCTTCCTATCATGCAGACTTAGAGCTAGCACACATGCGCATCAGTGGCGGGCAAAACACTGGGCATGGGGGGAAGAGACCACCAGGAGAACAAAGTCCACACTCCATGGCTGACCTCTCCCAGATTTCAGGCCCCACAGGTATCGCAGCTCTTCTGCTGGGATCCCAAAGGGCAGCCCCACACAAACAAGTAAGCAAGGCACCCTTCACCCTCCTTGGCCAACAGCAGTGGCATCAAGACGCATCTGTCACTCCCAAACCTGCCAGCTGGGGGCCAGCAGTGCTCCCCCCAGATGGACATGGACCATGCACACCAGGCAGTTTAGTGTGTCGGAGGCTGCCCAAGGCAGGGGCCAGGGGAGGGGCCAAAGGTGGCACCACCCCACTGCATGCCCCACCCATTGGCAGCACTCCTCATGCATAAAATGCACCAGTGGGTGGGAATCCCCTCCAACCTGAGAGCCGAGTGCCCCCACCTGATGCCGAAACCCAATGCTGAAACCCTTCCCTTGCAGGTACAAAATTCCCTGTTGCTACTGACAGAGTGCATCTCCAGATACGCAAAGGTTCTGACAGGACACAGGATAAGGTGTGGATGATCTGGAATCCACCACCCATCAGGTCCTCCTTGTTACATCAGAGTGCCAGATGGGGTGTCCACAACTGCCAAATGCCCTACAAGCTGCCAATGAGGAATGTTGGTGGCTGCTCCACCATATGTTTCTGTCAGCTATGGCTGCCATTCCCAAGTGGGAGGTGGCACATCTGCTCCTCACCACTGGGCCTCTGACCCCCTCCATTGGAATGTCTCCTCTGTTCTCACTCTCAGCTGCTTATCGCACTGCGCCTCCCTAACCTTGAGTGTGTTGCTTTTTGCTGCTTCTCAACCGCTTCTCTTTTCCAGGTACTAATTTTTTCCTGCTTTTAGCCTGGGAAGAAATGTCCAGTATATTTGAGCGCAATTTTATCTGTGTGGTGTTTGGAGGTTTCACTTTGCATTACCCTATTTGAATACACTATAACTGTACCCAGTCTACCCTCACCCCTTCATTACTGACTCAAGACGTGTAGATGACTATAAGATCCACTGACAATAAAAGAATCTTCTGATTAAGACTTCTGGTTGCAGTTTGAAATCCCTTAGACTCTCACAGAGAGTCAGTAATCCTTCTGCTCTGGAGAGATCGCCCATACCTGACCATGACGGATGACAGGGCTGAACTTCCAAAGACTTCTGACTTGGGAATTCCCATGTCCACATGTGAGGAGCTGATTGTGGTCCCCACCTGCACTGGGTGAACACCCAGCCAAGGGATTCCAGGTACTTATGGACTTTGTTCGGGACTGAACCTGTTGAAACCTGGACCGCTCGTAGGGACTCGAGCATGGGCCTAGGAGTGGGGGTCGAACCCTGGGGAGGGGCTGGGCCACACATCTCTGCCAGGCCCTGGGACTCCAGATGCCCCAGGGAGCCGGAGTTCAGGGACACATGGTCCTATATAGATTGTCAGTTCAAGGCAATGCAACAGCTGTTTCAACGAGAGATGACAGCTATACTGGAGGAGCTCCTGGCTATGATCCAGTGAGTGGTCGGCTGAGAGGGAGCACCCAGCGATGGAGCTGATGGAGCAGGGAAAGGTGGCAATGGAGCAGGTGTTGGGCTGCAGCAGCTACCCGCCCAGCTGCCACCTGGTGGGGTGCCCGCCGCTCCAGCCCCAGGACCCCAGGGGCCAGTTGCACCCATGTTTGGATTGGATGTCAACCCTACTACACTTGCAGGAGATTTTGGCAGCTACGTTCGATAGGAATCCAGCCAAACTATAGTTCTTCATCATCAAGATGGACCAGTTTCTGCAAACCTGGGGCCATCTTTTCCCTACCGAGGGAGACCGTGGGGGTTACATCAGTTTGAGACTCTGAGACGAGGCTGCCGATTGGTACATGAGTCTACATAACCCCCCTGGTGTCGAGCTGGAATGTAACGATGATTTTATGTGGGCCCTCCAAAGGCAGTATGAGGATCCCATGAGCGAGGAGAAGGCTCGCAATCAGATCCGGCAACTGAACCAGGGGCGAGACTCTGTACGGGAGTATACCGCGACCTTCAAACACTATGCTGTGAGAATTAGGGGCTGGCCTGAAGAAGTCTTTGTAGAGCAGTACTGCCAACGGTTGAACCTGGACTTGTACGAGACTATTTTGCATAATGTCAACCCTACTACACTTGCAGCTTGGGTGCGTGCAGCAGAAGAAGCGGAGTCCCGTTTCACTCTGATCCAGATGCGTACTCCTACTGGAGCCCAGAAGGGATCCAGCCAGGCTACCACCCCAATGAAGCCCAAGTTGAAGACCCCCTTAAGGATATATGAGACCTCAGATTAAAGAAGGGTCTGTGCATGAGATGTGGGGAGGGCGGGCATTATGCATCAATGTGTCCAGCTGCTTCCCCGAGCATGGCGTGGTGTCATCTCTCTCGGCCACTACACCATGGCCATTCAGGGGGCCCCAGACCCCTAAACCCCGAGCCCTGCAGCTGGATACCCCACAGGAGGTCAAGAAAATGGTGGTGGTCAAAACCTCTCAGCCAGTGGGAAATGCCAGGGACCTGCTCTGATGGTTGCGAAGCAGCAGGTCCCCACCCCATCAGCACCTAAAGTGGTGAGTTCTCCTCCCCCCTTTTATGTAATTGTGACTCTAATTAATCCAAGCGTGGTCACCCAAGTTAGGGTAAGAGTGCTGATAAATTTGGGTTGCGCTCGGAACTTGATCAGCCCCATAGCAGTTGGCAGACTGGGGGTGGGAGTTAACTCTTTGGAGGAACCTTTGAGTTTCACCCAGATGGATGGGTCAGAAATGAAAGAGCTCTGTATGTTTGAGACTCAGCCATTGATAGTGGGCACGGGAGAACATTGGGAGCAGAGAGCCTTCATCATCACCCCTCAAGCTCAATTCCCAATGGTTTTGGAAAGCCCATGGTTAAGCACCCATGACCCATACATCAAATGGAGTGAGGGTAGAATACGATGGGTGTCCCCCGAGTGTGAGAAGCATAAGTGGCAACCCTCATGAGGCCCTGTTCCTACCCAGGACCGTGCTTGCCTTGTGAAAGAGGAACTGTTATCGATACCTGCTGCATACTGGGATTTAGCAGAGGTGTTTGGTGAGGTTGAAGCAGATGAACTGCCCCCCGCCATCACAATACTGTCTGTGCCATTGAACTGCTACCGGGGTATAAACTTCCTAAAGGGAAGCTGTATTCCATGAGTCCAAACGAACAGGTGGAACTACGTAACTTCATTGATAAAAACCTGCAATGGGGATTTATCAGACCGGTCAAATCCCCCTGTCTTGTTCAGGAAAAAGAAAGATGGGGGTTTGAGACTTTGTATGGACTACAGGGGTTTGAACGTGGTCTCTGCTTCCAATGCCTACCCATTACCACTGATCAAGGACCTCCTGACGGAGGCGTCCAAGGGGAAAATCTTCTGCAAACTAGACCTCAGGGATGCGTACTTTCGGGTGCGCATAAAAGAGGGGGATGAGTACAAAACAGCATTTAATACCACCCCCCCGGGGCAATTTGAATACCTAGTCATGCCATTTGGACTTCAAGGGGCTCCACACGTTTTTATGAACCTGATCAATGAGGTCTTGCACAAGCACCTATTCAACGGGGTCCTATGTTATCCGGATGACATTTTATTATACTCCCCTGATGAAGTGTCACACATCAAATTGGTGCAGGAAATCCTGGCTACATTAAGAATGAATAAACTGTTTGCTAAGCTGTCTAAATGTGATTTCCATAAGACTGAAATTGACTTTTTAGGGTATCTCATATTCTCCCGGGGTTTAGAAATGGACCCCTCAAAAATCTCAGCAGTGATGGAGTGGGAGGTCCCTCATATCCATAGGCAACTTCAAAGTTTTCTTGTGAAGGAAATTCCACATGAGACGTGAGGTTGAAGGAGAGAAAACCCAGTCTGCCCAAGCTGAGCAGTGGTGGTTTATTTCAAGCCTGGCTGACAATCTAACACAACACACTTACAGACAGCTATGTCAGCATTCAGTACATAGCACAGTAAGAGAATCATCATAAGGAATCAACATGTGGAATCAACATGAGGAGACGAGACAACTGTCTCAGGAGTATGCTATTTACAAAAGGCCTTATCAGCAGCCAGCTTCAAGAGGACAATGCTCATTGTGAGCAACGAGAAAGGAGAAGCATGGACTTTGACCCTGGCTAGCATTCCAGCCTTAGATCTTCCCTACATCCCACTCTTTTTTGTTTTTTCAAGCAAGGGGGGCTGTCCAGGCCAGGTCTCTGTATCAGATCCCTCATCCAATGTGTCGTCAGAGGGATCTGCCCAGAATCGGGTCTGTGGGCCCCTAAGAGTCACCATGGAATAGGCTGAGGGTTTTGGGGTAGCTGCTCGACAAAGTTGACACAGGCTAGAGAGACATTGTAAACCACAGCAAAATACAATTCCCAACACAGCAAAAAACACACAATATTGAATAATCTGGCCTAACCACCAAGTGGGGATCCAGCTCCAGAGAGCTGCCCACCAGGCAGGCAGGATATCTTGTTTGATGGACTCTGCCAGGGCATTCAGATTCTGGATTTGACAATGGACCGCCTTGGAGTTGTCAGTGAGATTGAAGCAACACATACCGTCCAGTTCCTCACAACCATGATGGTGGAGTAAGAGCAAATAGTCAATTGCTGTGCGATTCTGCAAATTGGCATGGGGCAGGGCTGAAAGGTTCTTTAAAAGGTTCAGGGGGGTGCAAACAGGAATGGCACAGCTGGTCAGCAAACCCTGGGCTGACCGGCTGCTCTTTAGAGAAAAGGAACGCAAGGTAGCACTCCTTGCCAGGCCCTCCCACAGATTTTCGTGTGGTTTAGCAAAGGGGTTGTTTGGCAGTAGGCTCACCTCCCCCCCAGGGGGAGGAAAAGCAAGCAAAGGCAAAACAGAATGGTGAGAGTAGAATCTGCAGTTATAACTGCACAAATTGCAGCAAAAAGATTCTCTGAGGTCTGTTCCTTTCCCTGCTCCATTAGGAGGCACTGCGCTCGGTTGATGGTCTGCTTGATGGCTCCCCAGATTATCGGAAGTGCCCTCTGCCGGGGCTGCCGGGGCCGGAATGGGTGCTGAGCTTCTGACAGGTGGACTGTGGTCATCTCGGTCACCGGGTTGAAGTTGGTGACATTGTGCCATGCCATGATTGGGTCAAACACACTTCGCAGGAACCCACAGCAGACCTGTTGGGGACAAAACAGAAGCATACCCTCTCCCCCAGGTTATCAGAGGAACCAGACCCAGCCAGGCCCTATTTGGCAGGACCGGATACATCACCAAAGGACGGGGCAAAGGCGGACCAGACCAAAAATGTTGGTCAAAAGCAGTTTGTGAGGCATGATCAGCTCCAGAGGTAACATTAAGCTGATTAACAGTGAATAAAACTCAGGTCACAGTCCGTTGGATGTTAGCCAGGTTAGAAGGGGAAAGTTCCCGTTTTTATTTGTTTAGCAAGAGCAAAGCAGTTTGAAAATCTTGCTTAGAAAAAGGGAAAACGATTTTCACTAAATCTTGTCCAGCACGTTCTAAAACGCACTGCCTGCCCTGTGAACAGAGCAGATCCACAGCCTCCTGCAAGCATAACACGTTTTGTGGTGGGCTGTGGCTGAGATAAAACCACTCAATCAGGAAGACTGAGCCTCCATGCTCTATGCCCAGCACCCCAGTTGGGGTTTGGGGCGTAGGCAAGAGGTATAGCTGGAAGCCTGTATGGCTAGATGGGAGGCGATCAACCCACCATTTTGACACAGCAGAACTGACTGCAGCAAGAGCCGCATGAGCCTGGATTGGCACCGAAATGAGATCACTGGGGTGCTTGCCGTGCGTTAATAGGGCGGAAAGGGGGCTGAGGAGATGAGTGGGCAATGCAAAAAATGGATGGGCCCAGTTGATGGTTCCCAATAGTTGTTGCAGGGCTACCAAGGTTAGGGGGCTTGGGAAAGTGAGCTGGGGAACCAAGGGATGAGCCAGAGACTGAGAAAGTCGGGGGCCCAGGTAAGAAAAGGGTGGAGAAAACTGAACCTTTTCTGGGGCGATCGGCAGACTTCAGCGCTCCAAAACAGAGGCAAGATCTCCCAACCAGGACGAGGGAATGGTGGGGCAGCCACCAGAATATCATCCATAAAATGATAAATCAGGGCTTCAGGATGGGCCAAACGAAAGGGTTTGAGGGCTGTGTCAACAAAATGCTGACAAAGAGTAGGTGAATTTAGCATGCCTTGAGGAAGGACAGTCCACTGAAAGTGCCGAGTAAGGCGTGAATGATTTAACACCGGGACTGTGAACGCAAAACGCTGCTGGTCTGGTGGATGCAGGGGGATAGTAAAGAAGCAATCTTTCAAATCAATAATAAACAGTTGGAAATCAGCTGGAATTAAATTTGGGTTGGGCGTACCACATTGCAGGGAGCCCATGGGCTGAATGCAGGCATTCACTGCTCTCAGATCATGCAGCAATCGCCATTTGCCACTTTTCTTTTTTATCACAAAAACAGGGGTGTTCCAAGGACTAGAGGAAGGCTCAATATGACCTGCAGCTAACTGCTCATTCACTAAACTTTCCAGAGCAGTGAGCTTATCTTGTGGCAGTGGCCACTGATCCACCCATACCGGGATGTCTGTGAGCCAGCACAAGGGCAGGGTAGTGCAGTTAGCCATCAAAAGTTTAAGTGGCTCCAAGCTGGGAGAGTAAATCTCAGCCCCAAAGATTTACATGGACTGGCAACACAAAAGGGCGCAGCTGAACACGAGTCTCAGAATTTTGAAGAGAAAAGGTGATAAACACTGCGCTTTGGCGAGCTGCCTGGTGTCCTCCCACCCCCCACATACTGGGGCATGTCTCCAGAGGCCACTCAGGGGGCCACTGATCCTCACCAATGACCGTAACGTCGGCACCAGTGTCCAAGATTCCCTTAAAGGGACGTCCTTGGAGCAAAAAGATTTGCTGAGATCTCTTCTCAGTGACAGTGGCGGTTAGGCCAAGAAGTGCTCCCTCAGGGCCAAGCAATCCCCCTCCACCTGCGGGCGAAACACAGGGGAGGAAGATCAACTGCGCTGGGACACTGCCGGGTGGAAGGATTTGGGGCATATTGGTCCACAACTGAATGAAAACTTGCCCTGTGTGATTAGAATTGATGAGCCCAGGCACAATAAAAAGTCCTTGTTTCGCTGCTGAGGAGTGGGGCAAAACAAGACCCACAGTGCCTAATGGTGGTGACCCTGTTACTTGGGAAGCAACAACTAAAACTTCATTGGGGTATTTGAACTGAACCTCCTCCTTTACAATGAGATCAATCCCTGGGGTCTCATTGGGGAGTCTTGGGTTTAATCGAGGTTCAGTTCCTGGGAAGACTCTGTTTGAACCGGGGCCAGAGATGGGCCCGATTGGTGGTTTCCTGAATGACAGTCTCTAGCCCAGTGAAAGCCTTTTCTGCATTTTGGATACTTCGTTTTAGGCTTTGCACCCTGGCTTGAAGAACTCCCCGCCTGGCGCCCCCCCCCCCCCGGGCCCAACATTCTGCCTGAAAATGTCCCGTTCTCCCGCAATTGAAACACTTTCCTTGGGGCTTTTAGCCTTTCTGAAGTGCTGCTGCTAATAAACCAGCCTGATGAGCAGGCCCCCCGACATCTTGACATGCCTGAATCATTTCAGAAAGACTGGGATTCCTTCCAAGACCCTGTATAACCTGGCGGCACTCGGCAGTTGCATTTTCTTTGGCCAGTTTTTTCATTAATTCAGCCTGTGCCTCTGTGTTGTCAATTTGGTGCTTTAATGCCTGTTGCAAGTGATTAATAAAATCCGGGTAGGGCTCGGTTGCCTTTTGGCGAATGGAGGAAAAGGATTGCAAGGGAATGTCAGTAGGTGGGACTTTTTGCAATGCACGAAGAGCGCACTCAGAGGAGACCCGAAGAATGGCCTCAGGTAGAACAATTTGCTGATCTACTGGGGCAAAAAGACCACATCCATAGAGTTGCTCAGCTGTGTATTGCCCCCCAGACTGAAGACCCTGAGTCTGACATTGCTGTTGATATTCACTGTCCCAGACCACATACTGTGCTGGAGTTAAGAGCATACGTATGGTGGTTTTCCAATCCTCTGGGACCAAGAGATGATTTCTCATGGTGGCCTCTAAAAGACCCTGGACATAGGGACTACTAAGGCCCATGTCTTTGATCCCCTTTCGGAGCTCCATCAATAAATTGTAAGGCAGGGGTTTGTACTCCACTATGTTGTGGCCATTGGTGTCCTGTTGACCAGTGTAATGGACAGGACAGAGACTTAACATTTCAGTGAGGTCTTCTAGATCAGTGTTCCCACACTCCAGTTCTGCCTCAAGGACCTGACAGACCATGTTCCCTGGGTGATTGGTTGAATTACAGGTTGAATTACAGGTTGAATTACAGGTTGAATTACAAGTGGGGGCCATTGGAGCTGAAGGTTGTCCAGCCGGAGGACTGGGAACAGTGGGTGATGGGGCGGCCACCAGACAAATCGAATGGGGGGGGGGGGTTGTCAGTTAATTTCTTTTTTGACTGCACGGGGCCATGCATCTCTACTGCATGTTGAGCCTGCTGCCAGACATACAGCATATCCACCGCTGCCCTTGGGGGGAAGTGAAGGGCCTTTCCAATTTTTTTCCATTGGCGTAGTTGTAGAGATCCCTCAAGGGGATACCAGGGGCACTCTTTTCGATGAGTTTCAAAAGAGTCTGTATTTGAGACAGAGTTGCAGACCCGCCACAAGCCTGTATCAAATACCTACATTCCTTCACATGCTGTTTTTGGGGGAGTGTTAAAGTTCCACCCATACTCATCAGTTGATGGGGTCACGGAGTCCCAACGATGAAGACGAGTGCACTCAAGGGGCCTATGCCAGGCACTGGTGAGTCGTAGTGTGATCCTTTTTACATGTCCCTATTCAGGCGGCAGATGAAGGAAATTCCACATGAGACATGAGGTTGGAGAGAAAACCCAGTCTGCCCAAGCTGAGCAGTGGTGGTTTATTTCAAGCCTGGCTGACAGTCTTATGCAATGTCAGCATTCAGTACATAGCACAGTAAGAGAATCATCATAAGGAATCAACATGTGGAATCAACATGAGGAGACGAAACAACTGTCTCGGGAGTATGCTATTTGCAAAAGTGCTTATCAGCAGCCAGCTTCAAGAGGACAATGCTCATTGTGAGCAACGAGAGAGGAGAAGCATGGACTTTGACCCTGGCTAGCATTCCAGCCTTAGATCTTCCCAACATTCTTGGATTCGTGAATTTTTACCACTCATTTATCCATAATTTCACTACATACAGCCTTCCCCTGACTGACCTGCTTAAAACAAAGGGGAAGGGTCCGGAATCAACTAAGCCGGGTGCCCGTTTAAACTGGCCTCTGGAGTGCCAAGTGGCGTTAGATGTCCTTAAGACTTTATTCACTTCCAAACCAATCCTGGCACATCCTGATGAGAACAAACAATTCACTGTGCAGGTTGATGCTTTGGATGCAGCTATGGAGGGGCAATTCTGCAGGAGGGACCTGATGGTAAATTGCACCCATTAGCTTACGTCTCTAAAAAATTTGGAGACACTGAGAAAAACTGGGCGGTTTGGGACAAAGAAGCGGCAGCTATCCGGTTAGCCCTCACTACCTGGTGGCACTGGTTGGAGGGGGCAAGGGTGCCCTTCAAGGTCTGGACTGATCACAAAAATCTCGAAGCACTCCAAACCCAGTATACTCTAAACGCTAAGCAACTACGCTGGGCAGATTTCTTTTCTAAGTTTAATTTCACTCTACGCCATTTTCCTGGTAAAGCCAACTCCTTGGCCGATGCGTTGTCCCACCTCCCACAGAATGATTGCAAATAAGACAATGTTGTAGATTCTATGTTTACACCTGCGCAACTGGGGGGGGGGGCTGTGGTGACTCGGAGCCAGGTAAAGAGAAAAGAACTGCCCGAATCTACTGAATGGAATATTAAATGTGCTCAAGCCTATGGGGACAAAGAATTAGTGGGATTCTGGGAGGATGGGGCCATATCCCAGGATCCTTTTTTTTTATTGGATTTTTAACATTAACAACATAATGGAGATATACATATATACAAAGAGCCACTTACTTAGTCCAACCATACATAAAGTTTGGACCAAACATCCAGAGGGTCCAAATTGGTGTACGGGTTCAGTAAGTAACTAAGTTTGTCCATTTCAGCCCAGCTCAACAAAATGCTGATTAATTCTTCTTTCCCTGGGAGACTCGACGATTTCCATCGTTTTGCCCGTAATATATGTGCTGCAGTCAGTATATAAGATAGCAATCTTTGGCTTTCCTTTGATAATCCATCCAACAGCATATTCAATAAAAATATTGCAGGCTCCAGCGATAGAGCTAGTTCCATAACTTCCCTAATCATGTTTTTAACCATCAACCAAAACTCTTTTACACTTTTACATAACCACCACACATGAAAGAATGTACCAATGTTGCTCCCACATATCCAACATTTATCGGAGGTATTTCTATAACAATTATGCAGTTTGACGGGGGACCAGTGCCAATGATAAAACATTTTTTATATATTTTCTTTATAGTTTACAACTCTCAAAAATTTAATTGACTTCCATATCTTAGCCCAACTATCTAAATCTACTCTACCACCTAAATCCCTCATCCACTGTATCATAGTTGGCTTTATTATTTCTTCCTGCATTTCTTGATTTAGTAAAGAATTATATAGTTTATTAATTTATTTATTATTATTATTCAGCCAGATCAAGTCAAAATTGTTAGGTTTTCTACTAATGCCTATTTTTTTATCCTTTTGGTATCTGGACTGTAATTGCACATTTTCCCACCAGGACAATTGCAGTCCCAATTCTTCTTTTAATTGCAATTCATTTTTAATATTTCTCTTATTATCTAATAAATTATCGTAACTCACCATTTTCTTTAAATTAATTAGCGAGGTTTTAGTAAAAGCCTCTAACGGTGATACCCACCCTGGAATTTTTATATAAAATTGATCTTTTACCTCTAACCATAATTTCATCAACACTGCTCTCAACTTATGCATGTTAAAATTCAAATGAATTTTGTGTTTCTCATACCATACATAGGCATGCCAGCCCATGTATAAGTCATGCCCTTCCAACGTCAAACTCTTGGATTATTTAACATTACCCATTCCTTTATCCAGACCAAAGCCGCCGCTTTGCCATATATTTCCCAATTTGGAATTCCAATTCCTCCTCAATCCTTTTGGTCTTGGAGTAATTTCCATTTAACTCGGGGTTTCTTCTTTATTTATTTCCAAATAAATGGTCTTGTTAAATCATTAATTTCCTTATAGAAGTGGGCCTTCTCTTTTAACAACGGAATCGTTTGTGCTAAAAACAAAAATTTTGGCAGAATGTTCATTTTAATGGCCACAACTTTACCTAACCAGGATAAATTTAAATCTTTCCATTTATTTGGATCATCTTTAATCTTTTTAAAAAGAGTATTATAGTTGTCTTCAATTAAGGAGCTAGTTTTGTTTGTGCAAGGTACCCCTAGGTATTTAACCTTTTTTACCACTTCAATCCCTGACATATTTTGAATTTTAATTTTTACTTGGTCCGAGCAATTTTTCACAAGAAGTTTAGTCTTTTGTAAGTTTATCTTTAAACCGGCAACTTTTCCATATTCATTGATTACTTTGAATAATCTACCTAAAAAGTCTACCGGTTCTTCCATAATATACATTAAGTCATCTGCATATGCACATACCTTATATACTTGGCCTTTACATTTAAGCCCTTTGATTGACTCATCATCCCTAATTTGATCACAAAGAGACACTATAGCGAAAATAAAAAGGAGAGGTGACAATGGGCATCCCTGTCTTGTACCTTTTTCTATCAAGAATTCTTGCGTTATATCCCCATTTAACCTTACTCTTGCAGACTGTTTTTTATATCTCACTTCAATCACTGCCTTAAAATTTTCTCCTGGGTCAAATTCCCTTAATTTCGCTAACAAAAACTTCCAAGATAAGTTATCGAAAGCTTTCTCAGCATCCATGAACATCAGAGTCACAGCTTTCTCTGGGTGAAGTTCTTAATATTCCAAAGTATTAATTAATGTTCTTATGTTTTCCCTTAGCTGTCTTTGGGGAGAAAACCTACTTGGTCTTTATTGATTATTTGATTTAATACTTTCTTAAATCTTTCCACCAAAATATTAGCAAAGATTTTATAGTCTGCATTCAATAATGAAATCGGTCTATAGTTACCGATTAAATCTAATTTCTCCCTATCCTTTGGAATTAGGGTAATTAGAGCTGTATTCCAAGATTCTGGGATTGTACTTGTGTTCCCCATAGCTTTTAAAAGATCTTTAAAGACTACCGAGATTTGCCCCTCAAAGGTGTGATAGATTTCCCCCGGTAAACCATCCGGCCCGGGAGATTTAATTTTTTTTTTTTGATAGCTTCAGCGACCTCACAGATCAAAATTGGTTCACTTAATCTTCTCCTTTGTTCCTCTGAAAATTTTCCTGTGTTTGACTTACCCTTCAGATAGGCCTCAGTTTCCTTATTGTTTTCTTCCTTTTGTTTATATATATTACTAAAATACACTTCTGCTATCCTTTTTAATTCAGATTGAAGAAACTTAATTTTTCCCTTATTGTTTTTTAAGGAAACTATAGATTTTCTAGCCTCCTCTTTTTTAATCTATATGCCAACCATCTTGTGGGTTTGTTAGCATTTAAAAAAAAATAGCTTGTTATACTGTATTTTTTTTCTGACTTCTTTATTCAACAGTAAATTTAGCTTATGTTGCTTAAAATGGTTGTTGGTTTCGAGACGAGAAATTGGTTGTTCCTAAATCTTTGCGGATGGAGGTGATGCATGCAGCCCATGAGTCTAAACTCTCGGGACATTTCGGTTACCTTAAGACTGAACTTGTTACAGAGACAGTTTTGGTGGCCGCACATGAATCGTGATATATCAGATTATGTGTTAGCTTGCCAGACATGTTGAATGTGTAAGAATCGAGGGGGATTGCTCCGACCCCTTGAAACCCCCAGTCAGCCTTGGGAGACTATTTCAATGGACTTTATCACTGATCTACCCCCAGTAAAGGGGAAACGGTCATTGGGGGGGGTGGACACGTTTTCAAAGCAAGCCCACTTCATACCCTTCAAACATCTCCCAATGGCTAAAGTCCTGGCGAAAGCGTTCCTAGCCAATATAATTAAATTACATTCTATCCTACAGGAGATAATTTCCAACCGCAGCTCTCAATTCATTGCCAACTTCTGACAGGAGCTTTTTCACATCTTAGTTCATAGAACCCGCTTTGAGCAGCGCTTATCATCCAGAGACCGATGGCCAAATGGAATGTGTGAATCAAATCCTTGAACAATTTTTGCAGTGCTGCACTGTCAGCAAGATGACTGGGTGGACTTGCTCCCGTTTGTGGAATATAGTTACAATAACACTGTACATTCTTCTACTGGAGTCTCCCCTTTCATGGCGGCGGGAGGCTATGAGGGTGTTCCTCTTCCATCATTGGGGCCAGCCTCTCCAGGACCAGGAGGTTTTGCGGACTGGTGGAACTCTTTACGTGACTCTTGGCCACTTATTGCAAAGACTTTAGAGGCTGCCAAGGCTGACTATAAGAAGTATGCAGACAAAGGGAAGGCCCATGGCTGTGATCTCTCTTCAGGAGATTCCATTTACATCTCTACTAAGAACCTTAAGGGACTTCAGCCCAGCCGTAAATTGGGCTGGAAATATGTGGGCCCGTTCACTGTGATAAAGAAAATCAATATGTCACATTTGAACTTGACTTGCCTAAATCGCTTAAATATGTTCACCCGGTTTTCCATTTCAGTCTTCTGAAAAAAGAACCTGGGCTGAACGAGTGGAGACCCTGACATCCAGTTCCTCCTCTGATGAAGAGGGGTGAACTTCACTTCGACGTGGACCAAATCCTTGATTCTAAATATAAGCATGGCCAGCTACTGTACCTTATTCACTGGCGTGATTTTGTTCCTGAGCATAATGAATGGGTTGATTCTGTGCATATAAAAGCTTTTGCAAAGCTTCATGCCTTCCATAAAATGTACCCTTTGAAACCTGAGGGGTAACTGGGGTCTTTGGGAGGGCAGTATGTCAGCTATGGCTGCCATTCCCAGGCAGGAGGTGGCACATCCACTCCTCACCACTGGGCCTCTGACCCCCTCTGTTGGAATGTCTCCTCTGTTCTCACTCTCAGCCACTTATCGCACTGCGCCTCCCTAACCTTGAGTGTGTTGCTTTTCACCGCTTCTCTTTTCCTGGTGCTAACTGTAATTTCCCCCTGCTTTTAGCCTGGGAAGAAATGTCCAGTATATTTGAGAACTATTTTACCTGTGTGGTGATTGGAGGTTTCACTTTGCATTACCCTATTTGAATACACTATAACTGTACCCAATCTACCCTCACTCCTCCATTACTGACTCAAGATATGTAGATGACTATAAGATCCACTGACAATAAAAGAATCTTCTGGTTAAGACTTCTGGTTGCAGTTTGAAATCTCTTAGACTCTTACAGTTTTCCCCACATGCGGGTACCAATTCAACCGGAAGAACTGTCACCCCATCCGTGAAACTGACCATTTGCTCTCCCTACACCAGAAGCAGGGCCTCAGGTGCACATGGACACATCCAGCCTCCTGGCTCTTCCCTACCAACAACCATCAGGGAGGCACCCCTAGCACCAACAGACCAAGTGGGGGCCCAGATGTCAATGCTGCAATCCCAGCCTTACCTACTGTTGTCCCAGGTTCCCTCCAATAAAGCTCATCTATAGTGTCCATCCCAGGTGTGGCTGTTTGTTGTGGACTATGGGAGGTGGGAGTGCATGGTGGGTGGCACAGAAGCCAGACAATCCTCACAGACCAAACTCCAGTAGGGTACCCATCCTGACAATAATGCTGCCACAGCAGCAGACACAAATGGGTGGGAGGGTATATGACAGGTTGCCATCCCCTCCAAGCCCAAAGCACATACTGCACAGCCAAAAGCTGGAGGGCTGCCCCACAAACAATCTAAAATCAGTTGGGGGGGCTAGGGGGAAACATACTGCCAAAGCAGTGAGCACGAATAGAAATGACATGGGTGTTTGCTAATGGATCAGTGCTGGTGGCAGTCCCTGGACCCACAAGGCTAGTATGAGCTGATGACCCATGCAGGAACTGCTGTGCTAATGATGTTGTTGGCTTTAGGGGCTGTCACCTCATTGAGGCTTCGTGGGCAGCATTCCATGCAGCTGAATGGAGGCCTGCTTGGCTCTTCAGGATCTCAGCTGCCCTGGGGATTTTTGCCTATGCAAATATAGGGCTCAGATGGCATGCAGTGTCCACTTGAATGGCACATCGCAGTGTCCACCGATGGCAAAAACAAAGTGTGCCACAGTTGATATGTGTGTTAGCCTACCTGATGGCTTCCCTGACCAACTGCTACCATGAGGATAAATGCTGCCAGTATGAGTGCCAAGCCATCTGAAACCATCCTGGGGCCCACTACCCAAAGAGCTAGGAGCATCTGCCCAAAATCAGGTGGATGCCAGGGGCCTGCATTGTGGAGGAATTGGTCATCCACATGGATGTGTGTTCCCTTCTATCCCCCTCCCCAGTTGTGCTTGCAGAAATTACATATTTCAGTGGTCCCACCTGGTGGAAATTCCTAGCTCTGTAGGCACTGTCGTCCCTTCCCCTATTCAGGGGATCCAAAGCAATGTTAAAAATAGAAAGGCTGAGGAGGTCAGCCAACCTGCTGGCCACAGCTACGGGGGCTCAGTGGCCCCAGGTGCAGATGGCCCCGTGACAGTGACCTCACCAATCCCTCTGGATGCCAGAAATCAACATGGCTCCAGTAGTTGGGCCATGGCCATGCAGGTGCAGACCTGACTGAGCCCTGATCCTGGCTGAGACCAGGGACGCCGCTGTGTATGCTCTGCTGTGGCAAGCAGGCCACCCTGTCAATTCTGGTGACTTCTGAATAGCGCCTGGGGGGTGGTGGGAGCGGGGAAGGCCATATGGTCCCAGTGGTGTCCTGGGCTTCAGCTGTCATGGGTGGGCCACTAGCAGCTCTGTCATTCTCCATTCAAGCAGAGGGGAGGAGAGCCCCCCCCCATGCCCACAGCCATCAGAATGTCTCTGCTGCCAGATGGACTCCTGCTGGAGATGGCCCCTAAAGTCCTGCCATGAAGAAGCCGGCAGTGATAGCATGCAGTCCCATTCTCCAGGCCTCAGGCACCTCTGCAATGACCCCCTGGAAGTATCCAGTGGCCAGGAACCTCAAGGAAAGCAGGGTTTCCACAAGATGGGAATGGCATGGGGAGTGGAGGTTTGGCCCTGGATTGCTGCTTGGTCCAGGTGAAACCAAATAAGGCAGGTGCTGTCTGCAAGAAAGAGGGTGCTGATGTATTTCCAGTAATGCCAGGCATGGCACCTCCTCCACCTTCACTGTGCCACCCAGACATAGAGTGCAGGTAGCAAATGAATGTGCCATACTCCAAGTATGGGAGGTAAGGGCAGGAGGGGACACCATTCGGTTGTGCCTGGCTTGGCCCTGCAAAAAAAGGGAACAGCGATTATGAAGGTGGCGGGCAGTACTGCCACCTGCAGTGTCCAAGCGGCCCCCCAATGTCTTGACCAATCTCCCTCTGCCCCACAGGTGACTGGCAGGGTGGGAATGCTGCAACAGGCCTGAAGGTGACAAGGAGGGCCCAGGATGCAGTATCCGCCATAGCAGCCAGGTAACAACCCCTGCCCTCACAGGGGAGGGCAACTCTGCCATCATCAGGATCTCATCTCCACAGCCTGGGTGCTCCTACAACACCCCTGAGGCCTCTCGGCAAGGACCCCCTCCCACATGTCTAGCAAGGAGGAGATGGAGCAGAGAGACAGGGAGGAGGAGGGTCAAGGTGGCAAGGCTCCCAAGCCAGGAGCCAAGGGAGGTTGGGCAGCAGAGGGGGGGGGCAGAGTACAAAGGCTCCATAGTTGCCTGAGAGCTCCCATGGACTGACGGCAAAGTTTCTCCCCTGTGCCCAGGTATTCATCCCCGGGTGTTCACTGCTGAGGTCATGGATAGACTACTCACCATGACCCCGAGGAGGTGCACAGCAATGGCAGCCTCTGTGGTACCGTGCTTGGCATCCCGGGGTCCCTGGCCTTAGTGTCTGAGGAGGAGTCAGCACAGAGAGCAGACTCAACATCTTTGGATGCCAGTGGCCCTGCCCTGGTGGACAGATGGGCAATATGGGTGGGGCTGGTGCCCCTGGCCCAGGTGTCACCACTGCTACTGGCCCAGAGGAAGGAGGGGATCTGGACCCCTTGCAAGGTTCCTGGCCACAAGGTCCATGTCCGGCACAGCCCATCCCACCCACTCTTTCCTCCATGTGGGTGGCAATTGAGCAGGAGCAGCTGCAGCACCATCAAAAGTGGTGGGGAGCCTTTGCCAGGGAGCAGCAGTGGATGGAGGAGGTGGCAGCATCTGTAACGGCAGCTGCTGGTCATCTGGAGAGACTTCTTGCTGTTGTGATGGTGATGGACAGGAACACATCAAGAGGCTCCTGGGTGACCTCTCCAAGTCTCTCTGGCATCCCCTGGCATTCCACCCACTGTGCCTCCAATAGAGGTGGCACATGGTTTGGCATAGGGACACCTTTGGTGGCATGGGCAAGTGTCTGGCTGCTGCGAACAGCAGTGAATGGAAGGCATCCAGACACCCATGTTCTTGTACATCATCAGTCTCTGGTGCCCTGTGAGCTCTGTGTACAGAGCTCCACTGTGGAGTGCCAGCAGGGCTGACAGGGGATGCCCCCTCACCACTGACAGGTGGCCAGGGCTTGTGACAGGAGCTGGTCTCTTTGAGGGGGGTGTCTGGCAGAGGAGGAGTATGGCTCCTCTGGCCTGCCCCCGTCCCCTGCCAGTGAGGGATGCTTGGCTCTGCCTCCTCAAGTCATGGCTCCCATTGATCCTCCCTGCCCTGTCTGTCATGCCACTCCCACCTCGCAACAGCACCAGAACAGAACTCTGAAGCAGAATTGCCATGGATGCTGCTGTGGCAGCAGACATCAGCACTGTTGGGGCACCTTTTTTCAATTTGGCCACCATGTAACCCTTAGGGAGGCAACTGATGCTGACGCTAAAGTGGCTCAGGGTTGCTCTCCACTTGTGTGTTTTGGGGGTTGGTTTAAATGTAGTTTTATTATGTGTCACATTGTTAGACCCTTGGTGAATCTTGTAAGGGCAGAAAGGAGGCATACAAATTTTGTAAATAAATAAATACATTGTACTAAGTTAGTGTACACATGGACTGCAGCTTATATTGTTTTCCACAGGCTGGTTAAAAACAACAAGACTCTGATAACCACAATGCCACTTCTGCTTCTAGTTTTTCTTTTTCCCTACTAGGCCTTATCGCTTTGACACCAGCAATGAATTTTAATTACTCAATATTTTCATAAGCCTTTCTAGAAAACAGGAGGCCCTTTTCTCTTTCAGAGGGGATAGATTCCATCAATATTTGGTGAAGTATTATGGTGACATAATTACTGTAATATTAATAATTATTGTAATATTAATAGTAATATCTAAAGTGGGTTAAGCAATTTGGAGTGCAATCCTAAGCAGAGTTGTACCCTTCTAAATCAATTTACATCAATAGGTTTAGAAAGATTGTACTCTTAGTATTGTACTGCTAAAAGCCTACAACACTATTAGAATGGAATGGGCCTCTGCCTGCAACTCACATATTAAGGGATTAAACATGTGGAAAACGAATGGAAGAAAAGAAATGCTGAGTGGCAAGAAAAGGCTATGTCATTGGATAAAGAGGAGAGTTTTTAATACCCAGGGAAGAAGCCAGATTAATATCAAAAGGGTATTCATAAGGAGCAGCAATAAAGAAGTGATATAGACAGCTAAACTAACATTTAAAGAGGAGAGAGAGAGGTGGAAAGAATAGAAGATAAGCAGAGGTAAGATCATAAAAAGATTTAAAAGTAAGAAGAGAATGTTTAAAACTGAAGTTTAAAATATTAGTAAAGCCATTAAAGTATGTAGAACAACAGGGTAAAACCTGGTCAACATGATGCCCAGAAAAGATAAGGCAAGCTGTGTCACAGAGAATAGAAATTAACCCATCTAAACAAGAAAGAGGAAGAGCATTACAATAGCCTTGAGTGAGAAAAAGATTAGACTAGTGTTACCACAGTAGTAGGGGCTGCAGCGGCTCAAGTGGTTAAGATGCTGAACTGCAGATCGGAAGGTCGGTAGTTCAGCAGTTTGAGACCGGAGTGCTGCATGACAGATGGAGCTCCCGTCTCTGGTCCCAGCTCCTGCCAACCTATCAGTTCAAAAGCAAGAAATTGCAGGTAGATAAATAGGTACCGCTTTGGTGGGAAGGTAACAGCGTTCTGAGTGCCTTGATGTTTAGTCATGCCGGCCACATGACCACGGAAACGTCTTTGGACAGCGCTGGCTCTTCGGCTTGGAAATGGAGATGAGCACTGCATCCCTAGAGTTGTATTCGACTGGCTTTCGAACAAGGGAAACCTTTACCTTTACCTTACCACAGTAGTGAAAGAAACAAAAAAAATCACAAATTCATTGTGTGTAAAGGGTGTATCAAAAATTATATTCAAGTTGTGGACCAAGTAGAATATTAGATAGCAAAATTACTGAAATAGAGGGAAAGAGAGAAAAGAATAAATGTGGTCTTCTCCAGGAAAGTTACTGAAATAGAGGGGAAGAGGAGAAAGACTAAAATGTGGTCTTCTCCAGCTTAAATTAATGGCGGGCAAATGGTCCAGGTGAGATCAGGAGAGGATGTGGCTCAGTAGTAGAGTATCTGCTTAGTGTGCAGAAGGTCCCAGGTTTATTTATTTATTTATTTTACATTTATACCCCACCTGTCCAGCAATGCCGGCTCCAGGCAGCTAACAAATAGTAAAAATCAAATCCATACATAAGAAAGATAAAAACCAGTTACTTATATACACAGTAAAAACCCGAAGGTGGCAATACAGAGACGTCCCGCCATGCACAGCAACCCACATGCCCCAGGCCGGGGGGCTACCACCAGTTGATTTTCCGGGCCAGCAGATTAAACCAGGGCCCTTTCCCCCAGCGGCGGCTCCTAATTAAAAGCCTGGCGGAAGAACTCTGCTTTATAGGCCCTGCAGAACTGCAATAGGTTCTGCAGGGCCTTATTGGTCTTTCCTTCCTCAGCCAGTGTTCCCTTCCCTGGGTAGGGTTGAAGTGGAGGGGAGCAGAGAAAGAAAAGAACTTTAACTTTAAATGCATTCTCAAAGCCCCCCTCCCCCGCTGGCCAGCTTAGAGAAGGCATTTGTCTCTTTAAATCCCTTCTCCAAGCCAAACCAGTTGGCGTGGGGGAGCTTGGAGGATGCATTTAAAGTTAAAGTTGCTTTCTTTCCACCTCTCCCCCCCACAGCTATTTGCTTTCTTTCCACCTTTCTTTCTCTCCCCCCCTCCCCATCTAAAGTTAAATGTGTTCTCCAAGCCTCACCCCACCATCACACTGGTTAGCTGGCTTGGCTTGGAGAAGGCATTTGTCTCTTTAATTACCTTCACCAAGCCGGTGCAGCAGCAGGGGCAGGGGGCTTGGAGAATACATTTAAAATTAAAGGTGTTTTCCAAGCCCCCGCCCTGCGGCCCTGCCTGCTGGTTTGGAGAAGACATTTGTCTCTTTAAATCCCCTCTCCAAACCAAGCTGGCTGCCTTGGGGGCATGGGGTGGGGTGGAGAACACATTGCTTTCTTTCCACCTCTCTCTCTCCCTCTTTCCCTCCCTCCCCCTATTTACTTTCTGTCCACCTCTTTCTTTTCACCTTTCTCTCTTTTCCTTCCTTCCTTCCTCTTTCTCTCCCTTCCTTCCTTCCTTCCTTCCTTCCTTTCTGTCTCTCTCTTTCTCTCTCTCTGTCTCTCCCCCTTCCCCCATCTATTTGGTTTGTTTCTCTCTTTCCACCTCTTTCATTCTCTCTCTCTCTCTCACTGTGACAAATATCATTAGTAAACAAATAAATATCATTGGACAAATCAATATTTGTTTTTACCCCTTTTGTTTTTATTTTTGGCAGTCTCATTTAATGTCAATAAAAAGCAAAATTCCATATTTTTCAATAAAAACCTGTGTGTAATATTTGTTCATGTCTTGTGGCTCTCAAACATCTGATGTTTATTCTATGTGGCTTTTATGTTAAGCAAATTTGGCCACCCCTGGAGCAATAAAACAAAGTTTTGAGTCCAGTGGCACCTTTAAGACCAACAAATTTTAATTCTAGGAGGGAGTGCGGGAGCAAATGGGCTGCCACTGGAAATAGTCCAAAGATCTTTAAACAGTTCGAAATGTGGTCCTTCTATCAGCTGGATGTATTTAACTCGCAGCTTCCAGTCACCGACTGGAGCTGTCCTCTTGAACCACCTGCATCAATGAGACATCTGTATGATGTTTCAAGTATCCACCACTCACAACGGGAGTAAGGGCAGACTGCTTTGTCACAGAGGAGGGTCTCTGTATATGGTGCCCATTTCCAGAAGTAGAACAGGAAGTATTGGTGTTCCTCAATGGTGATTTCAATGTAATTGGAGGTCAGGAACATCACCATGGTGAGAGGCAGTAGGGAGGTCTATTCGGACACAGTTTGAATGGGCAAGTGGGAGCTGACAGCCAGCACAATTTGTCAAGGGTCAAAATCACTCATTGGAACCACTCGCCTTCTAGGACCCACCAGCCTTGCAGATGTGTATTCAAGTCCAGTAGGTTCCTCACTCTCCCCCCTCTCAAAATAATAAAGAAGACAAAAAGCCAGATTGATGGTCTCGATGTAGTAGAGAGTCGCCTGGGGGAGATGTTACTGGGGGCCAGCATGGAAGAAATGGGAAGAAACAGAAATGGGCTGAAGGGCAGATGTTGCCGTCCAAGAGAGGGATCCAGAGACTGGCACAAGGACGGAGATGGTATAATGCCAAGATGTGAACGAAAGGAATGCGGTTTAAAAAAAATTCTCCCCTCTGGGCTGGGAGGGAGGAAAAAGTCAGTGCAGTTGCTTTCCAGACATACCTCAGCACACCTTCATACAAATGCTAATGGATCTAGCAGGAGTGATAATGGGTAGGTCAAGATCTTTCCCTTCTCCAAGCAGGCAACAGAGATTTAGAGGACTTTAGACCAGAATGGATCCAGGAATAATCTTCAGAAAGAAGCCCCAGGAAATGCTTCTTTGATCTGGCCTGACCTGGTCAGGGGGTGGGGAAAAGAGAGGTGATAAAAACTCCTTACAGCAGGAAGGAGGTCTCTTTTCCTTGGGTGCTAAGTTCCATGAGCGCACACAGAACTCTCCCCTGGGAAGGCAGCCATTGACCGTATGTGCACCTAAAGAGCTGGAGGAAACTTCAAGGTAATGGCTACTCTATAGAGATCTAGAACTCCTAAGCTAAAGAGCCTGTCCTATATTTTAACATCTGATAGGGCATGTATAGAGAGAGGGCCAGAGGATTTGCATTTTACCGCTTTCTTTTGTATTCCTGGCCCAATGTCCTGGAGCGACGGGGCACAGAGCAAAGTCACTAGGGTTGCCATCCCCCCAATGGAGGTGGGGTTTTTCCCGCTTCTGGGGGCCCCAATCCATCGCCACCCAGCTGTCTGATGGGGGAGTCCCACCCCTGAGCAGCCCCGTCTGCTCCTGATGTGCCTGGCATAGTGATGTCACCCAGAGGTTACATCATCGCGCAGGGCACATCATGGGGTGAACACACTAGCATTTGGGGGGAACTCTGTGGTAACCATAGAGTTTCCCCCGAAATGCTATAGCATCCCCCATGTGATGTGCTCTGTGCAATGATGTCACTTGATGTCAAGGAATAAGACTGGAGGCCCCCGCCAGAACATGGTAACAACCTGGCAACCCTAAGAGTCATGTAGCTAAGCTGCAGGTACAATCTGGTGTAGCGTTGTCAGAGTCCAGTCCCTAGGTAAAACACGGAGTCAGTGACAGAAGCAGGTTCAGGGCAAATCCAAGAGTCGAGGTCCAGTTACAGTCCAGGACTCAGAATCACAGTCCAGAGGCAGAGTCAGTGACAGCTGGGTTGCATTATTCAGGTGTGTGCACTGTCCTCCTTACTCTCTAGACCCAGGTGTCTCTGGGCTGCTAACTGTGCACTCCGTCTCCTTTCCTGCATATCATGATGGCCCCTTTTTCACCTACACTCTAATGCTCTGGAGGCGAGGTAGAAGGTGGGGCGCTCTCTGGCTTTGGGCCATGGGCCAAGCTGGGATGCTAATGTCAGACTGTGAATCGCTTCTTGGCAAGGTTGCAGTAGCTTGCTGCAGCAGGCAGTCCTCACCTAACTGCGAGTTGGGACCTTCTTTGCCTGTCTGTTCTTCCTCAGAGACCTGTCTCTTTGTTTTTTTGTTTTGTTTTTAATAACATATTTTATTAGGTTTTTCAGTGTTAATGACAAGCAAATCTTATATGGTGTTATAATCTAGTGTCTGGCTGATCCACAACACTCAGTCTGGTACTGTGCTAAAAGGATGCTTGTGAACATTTTCTTTTTAATAAATACTTTATAACTTTGGATGCTGGAAGTGGTTCTCTGAACCACATAGACCTCCACTGTCTCAAACAAGCTATTTTAAAAGTAGTGCCGGGGGAAGGCAGGCAATTGGCAAGTGGGGTGTATAAGGCAGTAAATAGTCTCCCTGGTGATCAAATGCTAGGCAGAGGGAGACACAGAAGTGGGGCCTCGGATCTTGGAAGGGAAGCTGGGAGTCCTGACCCTCCCTGTGGGCAATTCCTTACAAGGGTCAGATGGGGGTGGCGGACTACCTGGGTGAGAAATAAAAGCCTCTCCAGGGTTGCGGAAAACCTTGGAAGGCAGGGTGGAATAGGCCCTACAGGCCAGAGCAGGCACGTTCTGCCACACTGGGTATAAGCTTTCGTGTGCATGCACACTTTTTCAGATACATTGAAACAGACTTCTTCAAGGTGGTGGTGGGGGTTAGCAGCCAGGAAGGGCTAGTTAGAGTCAAGATGCATAAGTAACTGAGCAATAAGTATAGCTAAGATTGGATTTATGTAGTTGGTAAGACCTGTGGATAGCAGCAAATAGACAGAGATTCCCATTTGAGGGATCTACAACTAAGCTTTTGGGGGCTAAAGTATCCACCTGATGAAGTCACAAAACAGATTAACAAAGCCAGAATGGTATCCAGTGAAAACCTGTTTCAAGACAGGCCCAAAAAAGACAATAACAGAACACCACTAGTGGTCACATACAGCTCTCTGCTCAAAACAGTCCAACACATCATCAGCAACTTACAACCTCCACTGGATAAGGACAGTTCTCTTTCACAAGTACTGGGGAGCAAACCTTTTCTTGCACACAGATAGCCTCTCAGTCTTAAACAACTCCTCACACACAATAATACAACATCTAATTTGAACATGGACACTGAGCTTGCAATAAACCCAGATGCCAACTTTGCTGCCACATACACCCAGACAACACAATCACTGAACCTAACAACATAAGTTATACCCTCTCAGACTCATTCACTTGCTCATCTTCTAACATTGTATATGCCGTTAAATGCCAACAATGACCTTCCGTTCTCTACATAGGAAAAACAGGTCAAACTCTACGCCAAAGGATGAATGGACACAAATCGGACATTAACAATCACAAAATTGAGAAACCTGTAGAAGAACATTAAAACCTCCCAGGACACTCCATGGGGGGCTTCAAAGTAGCTGTTTTATTGCAAAGGAATGGGAGATTGCTGAATTACAAGTTATTACAACACTCAGGACTATGGAATTCCCAGGGCTTAACGGAGGTATCAGGCTCTTATCCAGGACATAGGCTGATTCACAGTTCTCCCAACCCGGAGCCCGGTCAATTGTCTTGGCTATGAGAGGCCATGACTCGCGGAGGGAATTCCACCACAAGCTGAGTCAGAAGAAGGGGTTGCCGGATGCAGCGTAGGGAGAGGAACCCCCTCAAATCCCTCCACCACCAAAAAAGGAGAGACACCAGTAGATGAATGAAGGGCGTTATTGTAACTGTATTCTGCAAATGGAAGCAGCTCCACCCAATTGTCTTGGTGGAAGTTAGTGTAGCAACACAAAAATTGTTCTAAAGTTTGATTTGTTCGTTCCGTTTCTCCATCAGTTTCTGGATGATAAGCAGAACTCAATGCAGGTTCAATCCCCATGATGTCCAGGAGCACCCGCCAGCACTTGGCAACATATTGTGCCCCCCTATCAGAAATTATCTTCCTCGGGAAACAATGGAGCTTTATGACCTGCGAGAAAAACACCTTGGCCAGGCCCTTGGCTGAGGGAAGTTTTTTGAATGGCACAAAGTGAGCCTGTTTTGAGAATAAATCCACCACCACCCAAATTACAGTTTTCCCTTTGCTGGGTAACAGATTGGTGATGAAGTCCATAGAGATCACCTCCCATTGTCTGGAAGGAGTAGAGAGAGGTTGCAAGAGTCCTGGGAGTTTACCCCCCCCCCCCCCGCTTCTTACACATCAAACATACTTGGCAGGAAGAAACATAGTCTGAGACATCAGTGTGCATGCAGGTCCACCAAAACTGTCTCTTAAGCAAGTTCAAAGTTTTCAAATATCCAAAATGGCCAGATAATTTGGATTCATGCGAAGTATGTAAAATGGACAGTCTCAGAGATTTAGGCACCATGAGCTTATCACCTTTGTACCAACATCCATCAGGATCCTTCCTTGCCCCCTTTTCTGCCTCAAATGCATCTTTATCCTGTTGCGAGTATTCAGTAGCACACTTTACAATCCAGTCATTAACAGGAGCGGTGATGTCCCACTTTGCTTGACTCCTAGTCACCACCATCCCTCCCAGCTGAGAAGGAGAAAACATAGAGTCAAACACTTCCTCCCTCTGAGATTCATGTTGGGGGAGACGAGAGAGAGCATCAGCGAGGGAATTAGCTGTTCCCGGGAAGTGGTGCAGAGTGAAATTAAACTTTGAGAAAAAATCAGCCCAACGCAACTGTTTAGCATTTAAAGCATATCTTGTGCGCAGCGCCTCTAAGTTTTTATGATCAGTCCATACCTCAAAAGGTTTCTGGGCACCTTCCAGCCAGTGCCTCCAAGTAGAAAGGGCCAAGCGGATGGCAGCTGCCTCTTTATCCCACACAGAACAATGTTTCTCAGTCTCTGTGAATTTCTTGGGGAAAAAAAGCAAGGGGGTGCAACAAACCATCCGCCCCTCCTGCAGAATCGCTCCCCCCATGGCTACATCAGAGGCATCCACATGAATAGTGAACTCTTTAGTTTCATCGGGGTGAGCCAAGATGGGCTCTGAAGTGAATAGGGATTTTAAAGTCTCAAACGCTCCCTGGCATTCGCTGGAGCAAGGCAAGCGCGCGCTCAGCTTGCTGGCCTCAGGTCCTTATCCCTTCGTTTTTAATAAGTCAGTGAGGGGCAGAGTGACTTTTGCAAAATCCTTGATGAAGGAACGATAAAAGTTGGAGAATCTGAGGAGAGATTGTAATTGTCTATGTGTGCGAGGAGCCTCCCAGGAGATTATTGCCTCTATTTTTGCCGAGTCCATTTCCAAACCCCTAGGCGAAATACAGTAGCCTAAGAAGTCAATCTCCTGCTTGTGGAACTCACACTTGGAGAGCTTAGCATATAGTTTGTGTTCTTTTAAGGTGGACAGGATTTCTCTCACCAACTTAACATGAGAGGCTAAGTCTTGTGAATAAATTATGATATCATTAAGATAACAAAGGGCCGCTTTGAATAGGTGCTTGTGCAACACTTCGTTGATAAGGCTCATAAATATGCCGGGAGCCCCAGCCAAGCCAAAAGGCATTACAAGATATTCAAACTGTCCTAGAGGTGTATTAAAAGCCGTTTTGTGTTCATCCCCCTCCTTAATGCGGACCCGGAAGTAGGCATCGTGTAAATCCAACTTGGTGAAAATCTTCCCTTTCGCTGCCTCAGCCAACAAGTCTTTGATCACTGGGAGGGGGTAGGCACTGGAGGTTGACACTGCATTCAGACCCCTATAGTCATTACACAGCCTTAGACCCCCGTCTTTCTTTTTCCGGAAGAGGACAGGGGCAGCAAAAGGAGAGGTGGCAGGGCGGATAAAGCCTCTAGCCAAATTTTTATCCAAAAAGTTGCGGAGTTCAGTCCGCTCAGCCGGCCCCATAGAGTATAGTTTCCCTTTAGGGAGTTTCTCCCCTGGCAACAGTTCAGTGGCACAGTCCATAGCTCTATGGGGGGGGGGCAGTTCATCCGCTTCAGTTTCGCTAAACACCTCTGCCAGGTCACGATACACATGGGGTATTTTCGCCAATTCGTCCTGGACCAGGCATGCCTGAGGAGCTGCCGGGGGACCCGCGCCCTACTGGTCCTCCCACTTATGCTGTGTGCACTTGGGGTTGACCCAGGAGATTTTCCCCTCACTCCACTTGATGTATGGGTCATGTGCCCCCAGCCAGGGGCTGCCTAGCACCATGGGGAACTGAGCGTGGGGGGTAATTACAAATGGTTGCTTCTCCCAGTGGTTTCCCGGCCCCACTATTAAAGGTTCAGTCTCGGCCATACACAGCTCCTTCATTTTGGAGCCATCCATCTGTGTAAAACGCAGAGGCTCCCCCAAAGGAACTACATTTGGCCCCAACCCTTCCACCACTAGTGAGCTAATTAAGTCTCGTGCGCACCCTGAGTCTATTAATGCTCACACACACACATGAGTGCCACTTCTAGGAACTATCACAGTCACAACCATAAAAAGTAGAGGTCCAGGGGTGCTCACCACTGGTGGCGTGGCCGGCGAGGGGACCTGCAGCTGTGCACCTCCTACTGCAGGTCCTTGAAGTTTCCCAATGGCTGTTCGGCTACGGTCTCCACGGCTTGGGTTTCAGTTGTTGCCTCTTCCAGCTGTAATGCCCGGGGTTTGTAGATGCCTTTCGGGGGTTTCAGGGTCCCAGCAGGAGTTGTCACAGTAGGTCTCGGAGTCTTCGGGGCACTTGCGGGGCAGTTAGAGGCATAGTGACCAGCTTCTCCACATCTCATGCAGAGCCCTTGCTTCATTCGTGCATCCCGCAGCTCTTGCACCGCCAACTTCAGCTTAGACTTGGTTGGGGCTTTAGGTGCGGAATGAGAGGTATGCGGCCCCAGCTTAATTATTGTAAATCGCTCCTCCACATCAGCTGCCGCCCGCATCCAAGCTACTAGGGAACCAGGCTGATAGTTTGTAACATAGTCTCGTAAATCTCTGGGTTAAGGCCCTCCCTTAATTTTTCTACGAAGAGATCTTCTGACCACCCTTGCACTTTGGCAGCCACTCTCCGGAACTGGGCAGTGTGCTCCCTTACAGCTTGCGCAGCTGCTTCCAGGCCTTCTCCTCCCCCAAGGGATCTTTATAATGCTGACTCAGTGCCCACATAAAGTCATTTATAGAACGTAATTCAAGCCCCGGGGGGTTGTGCAGGCTTACATACCAGTCACTAGCAGTGTCTCACAACTTAGATCCGATGTAGCCTACTCTCTCATGTTCAGTGGGGTAGAGGTGTCCCCACGAGTCCAGGAACTGCTCGATCTTGAGTAAGAAAAACCTTAACCGGTCAGGATTCCCATCAAAGGTTGCCATCAGAGGATCGGTGGGCATCTGGCAATAAATCCTCTCTCCCCCTTGGGGAACCAGCAGTCCCGGCACCGCCTGAGGAACAGGTGCCCCGACAGGGGGAAGAGGCTGGTTGCTCACACCCACTGGTGCCTGTTGGACGGGAGGTGCGGGCACTCCGCTGACAGCTCCAGCCGCCCCAGCCCCTCCATCCGCACCTGGCGCAGGAGCCCCCCTGAGGGCTCCCTGCATCTCGATTAGAGCTTCTCGCAGCTCCAATGCAACACAAACCTGCATCTCCTCGAGCTTCTGATCCATCTGCTGCCACAACTCATCTGGGACTGTGGCCACGATTCAGGATGGGGTCACTGGACCAGGCTGACCACTCACCCTCCAGTCGCCACGGCGTTCCTCCTTGAACCACACCCCAGAGCCTCGCCTGTCATATGCCCAAGACTCCTCTGTAGTGGTTCCAAACGCAGACCAGGAATATTTCGGTCTCACCGGCCGCTCAAAAGTGATTCCCCTCATCATAGCAGGGGTTAGCAAATCCACTTCTGTGGTTGCTGGCACCAACAAGGGCTGGGTGGTCACCGGGACCTCAGGGGTAGAGACTGGAACAAGGGTCCCATCATCCAACATGATCAGGAATGGGGTGCTCTCCTTCTGTTAGTGAAAGATCACTAACACTCTGGTTCTGATGTTTGAATATAGTATAACTTATCCTCTGCCCTGTAACTGTCATCACTAACACTCTGTGAGAACCTTGTAAGATCCAATAAGCCAGGCCTTATGTTGAATAAAGTCCTTTTATTTCCTTAATGGTGTACTTGGTAAGCACTTTCAGTGTTAGTAATGACAGTTACAGGACAGAGGATAAGTTATACTATATTCAAATGTCAGAACCAGAACCTGGCACCAATCAGGTGAATTGTAAAAAGGCGCAAAATTACTAGCCATTGCTTCCCACCGAAAAGGCACCAGACTTGGCAGCCCTCCTCCACCTCCCACCACACATCCCCGTTGGTTCCCATACCCCCACCACCTGGAGTCAGTGCTGTTAGAAAAACACTTCAAGGTTACAAGCACTGCTTAGAGAAACAGATACAGGCATGAGAACAAACTGTGGGGGGGCAAGAGAGTGCTAAATGATGTGGAGAGCAGCAGGCATCCAACTCCCACCCGGGAAAAATGTCAGGAATCTGACAATATCCAGAATTATACGTTGTTGGTTCTAAAGGTGCAACTGGACTCAACAACAGATGTGAGAACTAAGTTTTATTATCTATATACTAATTCCCAAGGTGCCCCCTCTGTGCAGATATCTAAATCTGTGTGGAGGGGACATGTGGGGGGCAGAGAGATTTTTCTGCACACTTGGGGGACTTTTAAAAACTATACAAGGGAGGATGGGGGGGATCCGGCAATTCAACGCTCTGAGAACTGCCTTGCTGCCATTGCCGCCGTTGCGGGGAAGGGGGGCATGAGAAGGCCTGGCAGGCTATCAGCTGTGAGCTACTCAGCCCTTGCCGCCACCACTGCCACTGAGGGGGCGAGGGAGAAGTCTTGGTGGACCAGTCAGACCTCACCACTGCCACTACAAGGGGAGGGGAGGGGGGAGAGAGAAGTCTTGGTGAGCCTCATCGCCGGTGCTGGGGGGGAAGAGGAAGAAGGCTTGGTGTTGATGCCGGGGGGGCAGGGTGTCAGCTAGGCTGTCATAACTAAATGGAGGGGAGAGAGGGATATGAAAAGGAGTGGGGAGAGGACTGTGGTGGTTATGTGGGAAGGCAATTGAATATTGGGAGATGATCCAGAAAATATTACAACAAATAACTCAGATGATTCCTTTAAAACCGGGTTTATTTCTTTTAAATGTAATTCCTGATGTTTATAATCACCTAGATAGAAAATTGATTATTCATGGGATCACAGCAGCTCGAATATTGTACGCCAAGTATTGGAAAGTAGAAAGAATTTCTGAGAAAGAATATGTTTATAAAATGTTGGAAGTGGCCGAGATGGATAACTTGACTCTGTTGTTAAAATGTAAAAACAAAGAGATGTTTGAGTTTGCATGGGTTAAATTGTAAAAATGGGTGGATAATTTTTGTGTGAAAAAGTAGTCGATCGTTAGGTAATAAGGTTACTCTGAACTGTAGTTGCCTCTTTTAAGCATGTGAATTTGTTGGACGGCTTATGTCATATATTTGTAAAACTTGAATAGATATATATGAATCTATAGGCACTGCGCACCCCCTGAAGCCTCAACGCCAAACAGCTCAGGTGGGTGGAGTTTTTCTCCAAGTTCCGTTTTACCCTCCACCATCTCTCTGGGAAATCAGACTTTTTGGCTGATGCCCTGTCCCGCCTCCCTCAACATGCAAGCCAAAGGAAAGACGTGATTGACTCTATGTTCACACCTTTGCAATTGGGTGGGGTGGTACTGATCCGCAAACAGGTGAAACGGGGGGGGGGGGAGGAGAAGGAGGTCTTTTCATGGAACACCAGATTCAAGGATGCTGTGTATGACAAAGACTGGGAGGAGCTCACCTCCTCACAGGGGGTGTAAGAACACGAAGATGGCTGCTGGTATAAGGGGTCCAAAGTCTTCGTGCCCATTTCTATGCGGGGGGAGGTGATGCGCTGGGGCCATGAATCAAAACTAGCTGGACATTTTGGGTTTCTGAAGTCTTTGCATTTACTGCAATGCCAGTTCTGGTGGCCGCATATGAGGGCAGACATTTCCCAATATGTTACCTCATGCCCTACCTGTCTCATGTGCAAACAACAAGGGGGTAAACCCCGTGGCCTGTTCGAACCTTTGGAAACCCCATCTAGGCCATGGGAGGTGATTAAGATGGATTTCATCACTGACTTGCCCCCAGCAAGGGCAATACTGTTATTTGGGTGGTGGTAGATTCTTTTTCGAAGCAGGTGCATTTTGTTCCATTCAAACAGCTGCCCACTCTAAGGCTTTAGCTAAGCTGTTTATGCACCACATTGTTAAACTGCACTGTTTTCCAAGGAAGGTAATTTCAGACAGAGGATTGCAGTCTGTTGCCAAGTTCTGGAAAGAACTTTTGCTCCTGTTGGACACTGAACACGGACTCACTACCACTTATCACCCAGAAACGGATGGCCAATCAGAGAGAATTAACCAAACGCTGGAGCAATTTCTCTGGTGCTTCACCTATTATCAACAGGATGATTGGGTGGACTTGTTACCGTATGCAGAATACAGCTACAACAACTCAGTGCATTCTTCCACTGGGGTCTTGTGAGACTTCTGCTCAAAGTAGTCAAGGATCAGATCTTTGTTGATGAAACACAGTTCTTTATTTCCAATCTCTACATTGGTACAGCTTCTCGGATTATTGTCAGAGATAACGCATATGACAGAAGCAGGTCTATTATACCTTTCAAGACAGTTTGAATTACCCATAGGTAGCCAATCACTAAAGGGGAAAAACGGCGGGCAAAAAGGGTCTCTGGCTGTTTGCTTCCCACAGGAAAGAAAGTGAGGTGTCAAGTTGTAAATTTCCCTTCCCAAACCAGACCCCTTAGATGTTACCATTTCACATAACAATCGCTGGCCTCAAGGCTTTCGCACGTTGATAAGAGATGGGACTTGTCCTCCCTTGTAGTCCCAGCCGGGATGAATGGAATGCGGAGGCAGGAGTGTGAGAGGCCCATTGTTCCCATACTTTGAAGTTGTCATCCTCCCGCTCTGACAGTTACACAAACCAGGCCTGGTCAGGGTCATAAACCTGGGGTCACATAGACTACATACATACTGGCCAAAGTGAGGGTTTACCTGGGGAAGGGGGCAACTACATGGCAGGTGTTACAAAAGCATCTATAGGAACATACATGGCAATAGGAAGCATGGCAGTAAGACAGAAATCATAGCAGTAAGCAATAGAAATACTTTGTCTGAATCAGCAGATTCTGACACACTGGCACCCCGAAAATAAATCTACCCGGGTTTGTCCGGGAACCTTTTATGAAACGCTTTTACTAATTTAGGAGCATGCACATGTTCAGAACGAACCCACTCGTTTTGTTCTGGGCCAAAGTCAAGCCATCTAACTAAATAATATAAGTGGCCCCTACGCAGTTTAGAATCAAGAATTTCTGATATTTCAAAATGGGGTGCCTCCCCCTTCATCAGTGGAGGAGGTGTCGGAGGAACTGGATGCCATGCATTTGGCCCAGGATTCTTCTTCAGCAAGCTGAAATGAAAAACAGGATGCACAGAACTCAGTGATTTGGGCAATTCTAGTTCAAAAGACACATCAGAGATCTTACGCAACACCTTGTAAGGGCCTACAAATTTCCACCCTAATTTCCTACTGGGTTGCAAGCCGTGTATGTTCTTTGTGGATAGGTAAACAGAGTCTCCAGGCTGAAGGTCCCAGCCCTCAGCTCGGCCACGGTCTGCATATTTCTTGTAGTCCTCTTTCGCCTGGTCCAGGGTTTTTGCTATCAGGGGCCACGACTCTTGCAGGGTTGCCCACCATCGTTTAAAGTCTGTGGGGGGAGTATCTGAGGCGTTTTCAATTGTGGGCAGTGGTTTCCCTTCAAAACCTCCTACAGCCATGAACGGGGAAATGCCAGTAGAGGAATGCACTGCATTGTTATAACTATATTCAGCGAATGGCAGCAACTCCACCCAGTTGTCCTGGTGATAGTTAGTATAACACCTTAGAAATTGCTCCAAAATTTGATTAGTTCGTTCGGACTGCCCATTGGTCTCTGGATGGTAACCAGAACTCAGGGCAGGCTCAATGTCCATAAATTTCAGGAGCTCCCGCCAGAAGTTGGCAACGAACTGACTGCCCCTATCGGATACCACACGTTTGGGGAAAGCGTGCAGCTTGATCACGTGGTTGAAGAAAGCCTTGGCCATTCCCTTTGCCGTAGGCAGCTGCTTGAAGGGAGTGAAGTGAGCTTGCTTAGAAAACATGTCTACCACCACCCAAATTACAGTCTTTCCCTTTGAGGGTGGCAGGTTGGTAATGAAGTCCATAGCTATCGCCTCCCAAGGGCGAGAGGGGGTGGGCAGTGGGTGTAATAGTCCCGGGACTTTTCCCCCCCCTTCTTTTGCACATCAAGCAGGTCTGGCAAGCAGAAACAAAGTCCGAGACGTCCCTGCGCATGCACGGCCACCAGAACTGCCTCTGAATTAAGTTAAGCGTCTTTAGAAATCCAAAATGCCCTGCTAATTTAGAGGAGTGGCAGGTTAGCAATATGTCTTTTCTTCTGCTTCGGGGTACCACCAGTTTATCTCCATGGTACCAGCATTTATTCTCCCGGAGGGAGCAGTCTGCTAACATTTCTAACTCCTCGATTTCTTCCGGGTAATAATCCTCCCCCCAGTCACTCTTCTCCGGCTCTACTGTTGTCCGCTTACTTTGACTCCTGGTGGTCACTGCACCTCCCAGCTGCTGAGGGGAGAACATGGAGTCGAACACCTCCTCTTTTAAACTCTCGTGCTGGGGCAATCGGGAGAGTGTGTCTGCTAACGAGTTGGCTCTCCCAGGGAAGTGTTTAAGCACAAAATTGAATTTTGAGAAAAAATCTGCCCAGCGGAGCTGCTTCGCATTGAGGGACCTCTGGGTGCGCAGCGCTTCTAGGTTTTTGTGGTCCGTCCAAATCTCGAAAGGGGTCTGCGCTCCCTCCAGCCAATGCCGCCAAGTAGTGAGGGCCAGTCAGATAGCTGCAGCTTCTTTATCCCAAACTGACCAATTCCTTTCTGTTTCATTAATTTTTTTCGAAATGTAGGCGAGGGGGTGCAGCTTTCCATCTGGCCCTTGCTGTAGGATGCCCCCCCCATGGCCACATCTGAAGCGTCTACATGGACTACAAATTCCTTGGTCTCATCAGGGTGAGCTAAAATGGGCTCTGAGGTGAAAAGAGTCTTAAGGGTCTCGAACGCCTTCTGGCATTCTCCAGTCCAGGCAATTTTCTCCCCGGGCTTCCCCGTTTCCGGGCCCCTCCCTTTGGTTTTTAGCAACTCAGTCAATGGGAGGGTGACCGTGGCAAAGTCTTTTATGAAGGTGCGGTAGAAGTTACAAAATCCTAACAGACTTTGAAGTTGTTTTCTCGTACGGGGGGCTTCCCACTGGACTACTGCCTCTACCTTGGCAGGGTCCATCTCCAGTCCCTTCTGTGAAATGCGGTACCCTAGGAAATCTACGGAATCTCGATGGAATTCACATTTAGACAACTTTGCATATAACTGATTTTTCAACAGGGTTGAGAGCACTTCTCGGACCAATTGCACGTGTTCTCTCTTATCAGCAGAGTAGATCAAGATATCATCTAAGTAACATAACACCCCCTTGAATAAATGCTTGTGCAACACTTCATTTATTAAGCTCATAAAGACCCCCGGCGCGCCACTCAAACCAAACGGCATCACCAGGTATTCAAACTGTCCCAAAGGTGTATTAAAGGCAGTCTTGAACTCATCCCCCTCCCTTATGCGCACCCGGAAATATGCGTCTCGGAGATCCAACTTAGTGAACACTTTCCCCTTGGCCGCCTCCGTTAGCAAGTCTTTAATAAGGGGGAGGGGGTAGGTGTTGGAAGCAGACACTGCATTTAGTCCTCAGGAGTCCGTGCACAAACGTAACCCCCCGTCTTTCTTTTTTCGAAACAGAACGGGGGCCGCGAAAGGGGATTTAGCAGGGCGGATGAAGCCGCGCTCCAAGTTCTTGTCTAGGAATTTTCTCAATTCCTCCCGCTCCGGAGGACTCATGGAGTAAAGTTTTCCCTTTGGGAGTTTCTCGCCCGGGATCAACTCTATGGCACAATCCGATAGCCTGTGGGGGGGGTAGTTCGTCCGCTTCGGTCTCACTGAACACTCCCATTAAGTCTCGATACTCCCGGGGGACAGCCGAGGGCACCAGGGTGAGGGCTGCCGCCCGGAGAGGCACTGGAGGTCCTGGTCCCCACCCCGGGTCCCATTTGTGGCCCTGGCACTTTTCGTCTACCCAGGAGATCTTCCCTTCGCTCCATTTGATAAAAGGATTATGGGAGCTTAACCAGGGGCTCCCCAACACCATGGGGAATTGGGTGTTGGGGGTGATGACGAAGGCTCTCTTTTCCCAATGCTCCCCCGTTCCCACAATTAGTCCCTCGGTCTCTGCCACACATGCTTCCTTCATTTCTGAACCGTCCATTTGCGTGAACTTGAGTGGCTCCCCCAACGGGGTGACCTTGGGTCCCAGCCCTTCCACTACTAAACGGCTGATCAAGTCCCGGGCACACCCGGAGTCAATTAGGGCTTGGACTCGGACATGGGTCCCGGTCCCAGGGGTTATTACAGTCACTACCATATACAATAAGGGGCCAGGGATGCTCACCGGAGATGGCGCGTCGTGGCTGGGGACCTGCAGTTCTGCGCCGCTCACTGCAGGCCATTGGAGTTTCCTGACATCTGCACCTCTGTCAGCTCCAGCTCTCCCTGCTCGCTCGCTGCCCCTTCCAGCTGTAGAGCCCGGGGTTTGAACGAGGTCTTTCCTCTGCTGGGGGTGCTCCCGGCCACCGGGGTGGAGGTCTTTGGAACTTTTCCCCCTCTTCTAGGACACGCCGAGGCGAAGTGACCACTCTCCCCGCATCTCATGCAGAGCCCCTGCTTGAAGCGGGCGTCCCGAATCTCTTGCATGTTGAGTTTGGGTTTTGCCTTCTGCGTTGCCTTGCCTGGAGCCGTCGATGAAGCTCCCATCTTAATGAGGGTGAAGCGTTCTTCCACATCCGCGGCCACCCTCATCCAAGCGGCCAACGATCTGGGTCTTCCCACCCGCAACACTGCCTCGTACACCTCGTAACATAAGCCCTCTCGATATTTTTCCATGAGCAGGTCTTGCGTCCAGCCGCGAATTTTGGCTGAAATGCGCCGGAACTTATCGGTGTAGTCCCTCACCGAGTTCCGCCCTTGGGTCAACCTCCGCAGTTGGTTCCGGGCTTTTTCTTCTCCCAAGGGGTCCTCGTAGTGGTGTTGGAGGGCCCACATGAAGTTGTTCAGCGAACGCAACTCAGGCCCGGGGGCGTTGTGCAGGCTCACGTACCAATCGCTGGTGGTGTCCTTCAGCTTGGACCCGATGTAGCCAATCCGGTCCCTCTCGGTGGGGTAGAGATGTCCCCAGGTGTCTAGGAACCGCTCGATCTCTAGCAGGAAGAACCGCAACTTCTCGGGGTCCCCATCGAAAGTAGCCGTCAACGGATCGGCAGGGGCCGGGCGAACCACCGGCCCTGCCGGCACTGGGGCCGGCGCAGGTATGGGTGCGGGCACCTGGCGGGGAACGGCCGGGGGAACTTGCGGCGGCACTTGCGGTGGCACCTGAGCGGGGACTCCTCCGGGAGGCACCACGGGTTGCTGGACTCCAACCGCAGGAGGTCCTCCCACGGCCAGTGCTGGCTGAGCCACTTGCATAGCCATGAGGGCGTCCCGGAACTGATACTGGAGATCGAGGGCTAGCTCTTGCAACTCAGTAGTAAGCTGGAACCGCAAATCTCCCATCATCCGGTCGAGGGCTTGAGTCTGGTCTTCTCTGTAGGGATCGGGCCCGTACAGTCCCGTTCTCTCTCCTTCCAGGGACGGGAGACGCGAATCTCCTCCGTAGGTCGTTTCGCGTTCGTCTCCCAGGAAACTCGGCTTCCCGCGGTCGAGGTGATCCCCCTGGAACGAAACCCGTGCCCCTTTCCGATCGTGCACCCAGGAGTCTACGGTCCCGCGACCGAAATTGCTCCATGAGTACCTCGGGGTCACGCTCTGAAGAGGAGGTGGGCGCGGGAGGTAGTGAGCCCCTTGAATCGTAGTCACTGGTACTTCGGGCTCCCCTCCGCCGCCTCCACCACCGGCCCCCTGATCCCCAGGGGTGGTCGGTGTGTCTTCGGGAGTAGTAGGGATGGGAAGAGTACCGTCGTCCGACATGGTCAGGAACGGCCAAGTCCCAGTCACAGATCTCTGACAATCTGTGAGTCTTCTGCTCAAAGTAGTCAAGGATCAGATCTTTGTTGATGAAACACAGTTCTTTATTTCCAATCTCTACATTGGTACAGCTTCTCGGATTATTGTCAGAGATAACGCATATGACAGAAGCAGGTCTATTATACCTTTCAAGACAGTTTGAATTACCCATAGGTAGCCAATCACTAAAGGGGAAAAACGGCGGGCAAAAAGGGTCTCTGGCCGTTTGCTTCCCACAGGAAAGAAAGTGAGGTGTCAAGTTGTAAATTTCCCTTCCCAAACCAGACCCCTTAGATGTTACCATTTCACGTAACAATCGCTGGCCTCGAGGCTTTCGCACGTTGATAAGAGATGGGACTTGTCCTCCCTTGTAGTCCCAGCCGGGATGAATGGAATGCGGAGGCAGGAGTGTGAGAGGCCCATTGTTCCCATACTTTGAAGTTGTCATCCTCCCACTCTGACAGTTACACAAACCAGGCCTGGTCAGGGTCATAAACCTGGGGTCACATAGACTACATACATACTGGCCAAAGTGAGGGTTTACCTGGGGAAGTGTGAGACTTCTGCTCAAAGTAGTCAAGGATCAGATCTTTGTTGATGAAACACAGTTCTTTATTTCCAATCTCTACATTGGTACAGCTTCTCGGATTATTGTCAGAGATAACACATATGACAGAAGCAGATCTATTATACCTTTCTAGGCAGTTTGAATTACCCATAGGTAGCCAATCACTACAGGGGAAAAACGGCGGGCAAAAGGAGCTCTGGCCGTTTGCTTCCCACAGGAAAGAAAGTGAGGTGTCAAGCTGTAAATTTCCCCTCCCAAACCAGACCCCTCAGATGTTACCATTTCACATAACGATCAATGGCCTCGAGGCTTTCGCACGTTGATAAGAGATGGGACTCGTCCTCCCTTGGAGTCCCAGCCGGGACGAAAGGAATGCGGAGGCAGGAGTGTGAGAGGCCCATTGTTCCCATACTTTGAAGTTGTCATCCTCCCGCTCTGACAGTTACACAAACCAGGCCTGGTCAGGGTCATAAACCTGGGGTCACATATTCTACATACATACTGGCCAAAGCAAAGGTTTACCTAAGGGAGGGGCAATTACATGGCAGGTGTCAAAGAAGCATATATCAGACATACATGGCAATATGAATATAGTATGGCATACAGACATGACAGTAAGCAGCATAGCAATGACATAGCTGTAAGCAACAGAAATACTTTGTCTGAATCAGCAGATTCTGACAGGAAGGGGGCAACTACATGGCAGGTGTTATAGAAGCATCTATAGGAACATACATGGCAATAGGAAGCATGGCAGTAAGACAGAAATCATAGCAGTAAGCAATAGAAATACTTTGTCTGAATCAGCAGATTCTGACAGGTCTCCCCTTTCATGGCTTTGTATGGTTACAAGGGGAGGCCCCTCCCCGTGATGTCTGATCACACCCCGGGGAATGGGGGGGACTTACATGAGTGGTGGTGCAGTCTGCAGGACCAGTGGGGGGCGATTCGTGAGGCCCTGGATAAAGCCAAAGCTGATTATAAAACTCAGGCTGATAAGAACCGGGCAGAGCCTTGGGACATAAATCCGGGTGATTGTGTGTATTTATCCACCAAGAACTTAAAAGGGCTGCAACCCAGTAGAAAGCTGGGTTGGCGTTATGTGGGTCCTTTCCCGGTTGTGCGTAAAATCCACGAAGTGACTGTTGATTTACTAGGGAACCTGACACAGGGAAGAAGGGGAGAAGGCTCACCTGCGGGTGCTTCCTCCTCCTCCTCCTCCACGTGGACCTCCTTCTCTCCTCCCCGCAAGTATCACAGGTCCCATCTCTTGTCTGTATGCTAATTTGCTGCTATCCACAGGTCTTACCAATGGTGTTAATCCAATCTTAGCTATACTTATTGCTCAGTTACTTATGTATATTGACTCTAATTAGCCCTTCCTGGCAGCTTCCCCCCCCCCCACCACCTACATGTAATGCTTGAGGAAGTATGTTTCAGTGTATCTGAAGAAATGTGCATCTATACATGCCAGTCACTCAGGTCTCACCCCTGGACTCAAACTTAGTTTTCACATCTGTTTGTTAACTCTTTTATTTGTATGATAATTTGCTGCTATTCACAGGTCTCACCAACTGCTTTAATCCAATTTTAGCGAAATTTATCACTCAGTTACTTATGTATCTTGACTCTAACCCTTCCTGGCAACTAACCCTCCCCCGCCTATATGTAAGGCTTGATGAAGTCTGTTTCAATGTATCTGAAGAAGCATGCATGAACACGAAAGCTTATACCCAGAATTAAACTTCATTGGTCTTAAAGGTACCACTGGACTCAAACTTTGTTTTATTAGAAGCTTCGAGATAAAGCAGATTATCTAATATTAGAGACTGAAAGATGATCACTGAGACCAAAGGAACAGAACAAAGAAAGTAAGGATAGGAGAAATGGAGCTAATGAAGAATCCATAAAAGCAGATCAATAGTCCTAATCCAGCACTTGATTTCTTATAGTGGCCAACCGGATAATGCTGGAAGGCCTACAAACAAGACAAAACCTTGCTCACAACAGTGGTAATCAGAGGATTATTTGCCTCTGAACATGGAAGTCTTAATTATCATGGCTAATAGCCTATTCTCTCCTATTCTCTATTAATTTGTCTAATCCCACTTTAACGCCAGCTAAACCAGTGGCCATTTTGTGGAAGTGAATTCCACAGGTTAATTATTCTTTGAGTGAAGTACTTCATTTTATCTGTACAATCTCCTGTGCAGCAGCTTCTCCAGGTTCTTGTGAGCTGTAGCCTCACTTCCTGTGTATATTTTTTTGGACCACTATCACGTCCCCCAGCCCCCTTTTCTATTCCATTTCTAAAACTACAATATCTTTTTTGAGATACAGTCTTGTGACCAGAACTGTATGCAGTATTCCAAGTGCAGCTGTACCCTAGATCTATACAAGGCCATTATTATACTTGCTGTTTAGTTTTCAATCCCTTTCCTAATAACCCTTAATATAGAATTTGCTTTTTCCACTGCTGTTGCACAAAGATATTTCATCAAAATATCTTCACAATCCCAAGATCATTTTCCTGGTCAGATACCACCAGTTCAGACTCTATATTTATATAGTATATATTTAATTATTTTAATAAGACTGCAGTTGAAACTTAGATAATTGGGCTTCCCTGCTCTCCCCTTCCCCATGGCCATGAAACTGAATTTGTTTTAAGTGATATATTTCATGCACCAGTTTCTCATTGGCACACTCTACATACCCATTGTGGCCAATTTGCTATGGTGGCAATCCTTTACCTTTTAGTTGTCCAAGAGTCCCACTGCCTCCTGGCCTGGTTTCTTATGGCTTGAAGCAATTTGTAAAAATTTCTTAATGGGTTTAGCGATATATTCTTCATATTTCTTGCCTTATTGATAACTTAGATTTGTTCTGCCAGGACCTATGCTCCTTGTTCACTTAATATGTGCAAAACATTTACTTATTAAGGGAGACTTTATGATTTCCTTGACTTTTTCTGTTAACCATCCTGGCATCCTCTTGGATATGATGATACCTTCCCTAATCTGGAACATACATTTTATCTAAACTTCTGTTAGTGTGGGTTTAAATAATTTCCAAGCTCCATGAAGGGACCTTACCCTATTTACTCTCCCTTTCAGCTTCCTTTTTGAGTAATTCCCTCCTTGTGTAGAATTTCCTCTTCTGAAATGAAATGAGGTTGTATTGGACTTCTGGGGTAATCTTCCATTCTGAACTTTATAGCACTTCCCATAATTCTAGAACCGGGGGAAGGGGGCAATGAAGCATGGACAAAAGGAATGACTACTTCCCTCAATGAATAAATAAATTGTGGAATTAACTGCCACAAAATGGCCATCAGGGAAGTCATAGAATCATAGAGTTGGAAGGGACCTCCAGGGTCATCTAATCTAACCCCCTGCACAATGCAGGAAATTCACAAATACCTCCCCCCCATACCCCCAGTGACCGCTGTTCCACACCCAGCAGATAACAAAAAACCTCCAGGATCTTCAGCCAAACTGGCCTGGAAAAAAATTGCTTCCTGACCCCAAAATGGTGATCAGCATTTCCCTGTCAGGTTCCCTAGTAAATCAGCACTCAACAACGTTCCTTAAGTAGGTTCAGTTTATTGGAGTCAGTATTTCTAAGACATTCCCTAAGCACTTCTGTGTTCAGACTAAAGTGGGGAGGCGGGAACGGGATTATGTACACAGTTCAAACTGGGGTGTCAGCTGGCTACAAGCCAATGAGTGCCCCGGTATGCTCGCGCTGAGAATAACAGCTTCAACATTCAGGCGGGAGACTCACCAGAGAACCCCGAGATCTTATGTAAACAGGGGCAAATGTTAGGAGAGCATCAAAGGCGACATTCCAGAGTTTACGACCGCAATTTCAGCCCTCTCCCCCCTCCTTTTCATCTCCCTCTTTCCCCTCCATTTAGTTATGACAGTCTAGCTGACATACTGCCCCCCTAAAGGCCCCCCCCTCCCGGCTTCGAAGGGTACAAGGAGTGGAAAGCACATAATAATTCAGGGGCATCGACATGACAATCCTAGACCCATTCATTTTTCTCAGGACCGAAATCCTTCCACTTAATCAAATAGAAAAGACAGCCATGCCGTATCTTAGAGTCCAGGATCCGAGCCACCTCGTGGTGCTGTTCGCCATTCAGAATCAGAGGTGGGGGGGCTGGGGAACGAGGGTGCCAGGCATTTGGTCCAGGATCCCACTTCAGGAGGCTGAAATGAAAGATCAGATGAATGCCCCAAAGGGATTTAGGCAAGGCCAATTCAACAGTCACTTTGTTGATTTTACACACAACCGGGAAAGAACCCACATAATGCCAACCCAGCTTTCTACTGGGTTGCAGCCCTTTTAAGTTCTTGGTGGACAAATACACACAATTACCCGGATTTATGTCCCAAGGCTCCGCCTGGTTCTTATCAGCCTTAGTTTTATAATCAGCTTTGGCTTTTTCCAGGGCCTCACGAATCGCCCCCCACTGGTCCGGCAGACCGTGCCACCACTCATGCAAGTCTCCCCCATTCCCTGGGGTGTCATCAGACATCACGGGGAGGGGCCTCCCCTTGTAACCATACAAAGCCATGAAAGAAGAATGCACCGAGTTGTTGTAGCTGTATTCTGCATACGGTAACAAGTCCACCCAATCATCCTGTTGATGATTGGTGAAGCACCTGAGAAATTGCTCCAGCGTTTGGTTAATTCTCTCTGATTGGCCATCCGTTTCTGGGTGATAAGTGGTAGTGAATCTGTGTTCAATGTCCAACAGGAGCAAAAGTTCTTTCCAGAACTTGGCAACAGACTGCGATCCTCTTTCCAAAATTACCTTCCTCAGAAAACTCTGTAGTTTAACAATGTAGTGCATAAACATCTTTGCTAAAACCTTGGCCATGGGTAGCTGTTTGAATAGAACAAAATGCACCTGCTTCGAAAAAGAATCTACCACCACCCAAATAACAGTATTGCCCTTGCTGGGGGGCAAGTCAGTGATGAAATCCATTGAAATCACTTCCCATGGCCTAGATGGGGTTTCCAAAGGTTTTAACAGGCCACGGGGTTTACCCCCTTGTCGTTTGCACATGAGACAGGTAGGGCATGAGGTAACATATTGGGAAATGTCTGCCCTCATATGCGGCCACCAGAACTGGCATTGTAGTAAATGCAAAGACTTCAGAAACCCAAAATGTCCAGCTAGTTTTGATTCATGGCCCCAGCACATCACCTCCCCCCGCATAGAAATGGGCACGAAGACTTTGGACCCCTTATATCAGCAGCCATCTTTGTGTTCTTACACCCCCTGCGAGGAGGTGAGCTCCTCCCAGTCTTTGTCAGACACAGCATCCTTGAATCTGGTGTTCCACAAAAGACCTCCTTCTCCCCCCCCCCACTCTCACCTGGTTGCAGGTCAGTACCACCCCACTCAATTGCAAAGGTGTGAACATAGAGTCGATCACATCTTCCCTCTGGCTTGCATGTTGAGGGAGGCATCAGCCAAAAAGTTTGATTTCCCAGGGAGATAGTGGAGGATAAAACGGAACTTGGAGAAAAACTCCGCCCACCTGAGCTGTTTGGCGTTGAGGCTTCAGGGGGTGCACAGTGCTTCTAGATTCTTATGGTCAGTCCAAACCTCAAATGCAACATGCCAAAATGAATGGGTCTAGGATTGTCATGTCGATGCCCCTGAATTATTATGTGCTTTCCACTCCTTGTACCCTTCGAAGCCGGGAGGGGGGGGCCTTTAGGGGGGGCAGTATGTCAGCTAGACTGTCATAACTAAATGGAGGGGAAAGAGGGAGATGAAAAGGAGGGGGAGAGGGCTGAAATTGCGGTCGTAACCAATGACGCCACGTTGACAAAGCTAATTTAATAGCCGCGGCTCCCTTGTCCCACACTGACCAATTTCACTCTGTACTGTTGAACTTCTTAGAAATGTAAGCCAGGGGGTGGAGTTGCCCATCCACCCCCTCTTGCAAGATAGCCCCTCCCATCGCAACACTTGGACAATGAATTTTTTATTCTCATCGGGGTGGGCAAGCACAGGCTCAGAAGTGAACAGCTTTTTAAATGTCTCAAATGCCTGCTGACATTCAGCTGTCCAGTTCAACTTTGCCCTGGGCTTTCTATTCTCCACACCTTTCCCCTTTGTTTTCAGCAAGTCAGTGAGTGGGGAAGTTACCTGGGCAAAATTTGAGATGAAATCTCTATAAAAATTACAGAATCCGAGGAATGATTGGAGCTGGTGTCGGGTGGTAGGTGCTTCCCACCTCACCACATCTGCTACTTTCTTTGGATCCATCTCCAACCCTCTCTGGGAAATGTGATAGCCCAGGAAATCCACTTCCTCCTTGTGGAAATCGCATTTGGACAGCTTAACAAATAGCCTATGCTCCAGAAGGGTCTGGAGAACCTCCCTCACCAATTTGACATGCAATTCCCTGTCAGGGGAATACAGAAGAATGTCATCTAAGTACACTAGCGCCCCCTGGAATAAATGCTGGTGTAGCACTTCATTGATCAGGTTCATAAAAACTCCAGGCACCCCCTGGAGGCCAAATGGCATAAAAAGGTATTTGAATTGCCCCAGGGGTGTGTTGAATGCTGTCTTAGGTTCATCCCCCTCCTTTATGTGCACTCTAAAGCAAGCATCCCACAAATCAAGCTTAGTGAAGATTTTCCATTTGGAAGCCTCAGCCAACAAGTCTTTGATCAGGGGGAGGGAGTAGGCGTTGGTAGTAGACACTGCATTGAGCCCTCTGTAATCTATACACAATCTGAGCCCGCCATCCTTCTTCTTTCGGAAGAGGACTGGAGCTGTGTAAGGGGAGGAGGCGGGACAGATAAAGTGTCAGGTTCCCTGTCATTTTGTTGTTCATTTCCTCCATGCTGACTGTATACTCCCAACGGGAGTCTGGTACCTTGTTCTTTCCCACGTCAGAGTGCTCTTACCCACACACACACCCTCCTTCTCCTCCCCCTGCGTCTCGCCAGCTCTGCTAATCTGTTTTGCTGTAACATTAACCTTGGGATGTTTATGTGATGGGCTCCTCCAGGTGCCTGACTGTGTGGGAATGTGAAGTAGGAGTTCTTGCGGGGGGAGGGTTTCTTGAGTGCGCGCCTTTTCTTTGGGAAAGTAACTGCTGAGGGTTTTTCACACTTTTGGCTTATTGCACTGATTGGTGCCTGTCATTTATCTGCTATTTGAAAACAGTATAATTGCTTTGGTTCCTATTGATTTGGTATCACTGTCAATGAATGTGTTCCTGAACGACCATTAAGAAAATAAAAAGGACTTTGCTTTTACACTGAGGCCTGGCTTACTGGATCTACTCAGAAGTCTCACATAAAGTCTCATGCCAAGTTTTTATCAATGAACTTGTGTAGCTCCCCTTCCTCTGCCAAGCTTATGGAATACAACTTTTCCTTAGGCAACTTGTGCCCTGGCAACAGTTCAATAGCACAGTCACAATTCCGGTGGGGGGGTAGTTCATCTACTTCCACCTCCCCAAAAAGTTCCGCCAAGTCCTCATACTCACGGGGGATCCCCCCACCCTCCTCCATCAGGATCTGCAGGAGGAGACTCACCCCACTCAGGTGACCACACATGGGACATGCACCCTGGATCAACGAAACGCACCACCCCCTTGCTCCACTGGATGTAACGGTCATACGCACACAGCCAAAGACTTCCTAACACCAGCGGGAACCAGGTGTTAGGGTTAATCACAAAAGCGGTGCTCCCAATGTTCTCCTGCCCCCAGCAGCACAGGGACTGTCTGGTATTTGCATGACTCAAGCATAGGGGAGCCGTCCATCTGAACAAAAACTAAAAGCTCTGGAAGTTTTTGGACTGGGGTCCCCAGCCCTGTAACCAGGGACGGGCTGATTATGTCTCTCGCGCAGCCCGAGTTGATCAGCACCTGGACTCGAATCTGCATGCCCAGATCTCTGTTTAAAATAGTCACAGTCACAAACAGGATGGGGTCAGAGCTGTTTACCATAGGTGGCGCCTGCGGTTTTCGGACCTGTTGTTTTGCACCTCTTACAGCAGGTCCCAGCCTTTTCCCGATGGCTCTTGTGCTTCCTCGCTGCTTGACGAGGTGTCCTCCAGTCGCACTCCCAGCCGTAGTGCTTTCGGGAACTTCCCTTTCTCACCGCTTGGTCGTTTCGGGGTTTCCGTGGCTGCCTTCTCTCCAGTTCTCGGAGAGGTTGAAGTTGTGCCTGATGAGCAGGCGCCCGCGAAATGGCCGGCTTCCCCACATTTAAGACAAAGTCCTTGCCGCTTCCACTGATGTGGTCTTTTCCTCTGGGCTGGGTCATCTTCTGGAGAGCCCCCGGGGTTTTAGGGTACGTCCATGGAGCTCACATCTTGATCATCTGCAGGCAGTTCTCCGCATCATCTGCTTCTCGCATCCAGGCTGCCAAGGAGAGTGGTTGCACATTGCGCAAAATCGTATCAAGAATCTTGTGACTGAGCCCTGTTTGGAAATGTTCCATTAGCATGGGCTCTGGCCACCCTTGGATCTTTGCAGTGATCATCTTGAACTCTTCCGAGTACTTGTGCATTGTGCAATTGCCTTGCTTCAAGGAGCGAAGGCACGCTCTTGCCTTCTCGCTGGCCAGCGGGTCTTCATACTGCCTCCTCAGTGCCCACATGAAAGCCTGCACATCCTGTAGTTTGGGGCCTAGGAGCTCATGCAAACCCACATACCAGTCTGCCACTCGATCCCTCAGCTTTGTGCTGACAAACTCAACCCGGTGTTCATCATCCAGAAATAGATGGCCCCAGTCTCTTAGAAATCTGCACACTTGCACTAAAGAGAACGCTAACTTTTCAGGGCCCCCGTCAAACTTAGCTTCCAGCAACTCCTTGGGTTGTTGCAGTCTGGGAACCCCAGGACTGAGGTTTTGAGCCGGTTGCTCTGGCCTCACAGGAACCCCAGGGGTCCCGGCTGGGGCCTCAGGATGCGTAGGGGGAGCTCTCGGCTGCCCGTCTGGCAGTCCCGTAGGCGCCGCGACCCCCTCTGGTTGGAGGGGAACCTGTTGCCTCAGCTCACCCCTCACTGCGTCTGCGATCATCTGTGGTAATTTAATCGTGAGTTCAAAAATCTCTTCCTGCACTCGTTCCCACAAGTGCGTTCCCATGCACTCAACCAGTGCCTCCACCTCATTTCCTCTGCCCCAGCCCAGCGACTCCGGACGGTTGGGCTGCGCGCAGTCATAGCAGCTTGGTGTGGCCACGTGGGGAGTTAGCATCCACGATTCCCTCAGCACAGTAGAAAGGTGCACCCACAAATACAGATCTCTTCCCCGGGTTTGAGTACCTCCTCCCGGCCCCCGCCTGAGAGCCAGTGTCTGTGTCCCTGTTGAGGGAACATCACTCACCGTGCTGACGGCCACCTCCGCCTCCGAGACTGGCTGGCCTCTGCCATTCCCCATGCTCATGTTGAGATTTGGGATGGGGTGTGCAGTCCAGTGATGAGGAGTCTGAACGCTCTGTCAGGTTCCCTAGTAAATCAGCACTCAACAACGGTCTGTAAGTAGGTTCAGTTTATTGGAGTCAGTATTTCTAAGACATTCCCTAAGCACTTCTGTGTTCAGACTAAAGTGGGGAGGCAGGGACAGGATTATGTACACAGTTCAAACTGGGGTGTCAGCTGGCTACAAGCCAATGAGTGCCCTGGTACCCTCGCACTGAGAATAACGGCTTCAACATTCAGGCGGGAGACTCACCAGAGAACCCCAAGATCTTATGTAAACAGGGGCAAATGTTAGGAGACCATGAAAGGCGACATTCCAGAGTTTACGACCACAATTTCAGCCCTCTCCCCCCTCCTTTTCATCTCCCTCTCTCCCCTCCATTTAGTTATGACAGCCTAGCTGACAGGCATGTATGAAAGGGCCACAAGAACTAAGCATTGATGCAACCCTTCCTGCCCTCCCTCTTATGACCTGCCTAACTTCACAGAATCAGCATTGCTGTCAGATGGCCATCTAGCCTCTGTGTTGAAAACCTCCAAAGAAGACAAGCCCACCACCTCTCGAGGAAGCCTGTTCCACTGAGAAACTGCTCTGTCAGGAAGTTCTTCCTAATGTTTAGCTGAAAACTCTTCTGATTTAATTTCAACCCATTGGTTCTGGTCTGACCTTCTGTGGCAACAGAAAACAACTCTGTACCATCCTCTACAGCCCTTCAAGTACTTGAAGCTGGTTATCATTTCACCTCTCAGTCATCTCCTCTCCAGGCTAAACATAGCTCTTTCAACCTTGGTCTCCAGACCGCTCACCATCTTCATTGCCCTTCTCTGGACACATTCCAGCTTTTCTATATTCTCCTTAAACTGTGGTGCCCAAAACTGAACACAATATTCTAGGTGAGGTCTAACCAGAGTGGAGTAAAACGATACCATCACTTCGCGTGATCTGGACACTATACTTCTGTTGATACAATCCAAGATGGCATTTGCTTTTTTAGCTACAGCGTGTCAGATTCTGCTTGGCATAATGATTCTTTTCATAGTGTTTCTAAAATGTTTCTCAATGTTTCTAAAATGTTTCCAATGTTCCTTATTGATTGAATCTGACATTGATGTATCTCTGTAACACTGCTCTGCTGCTTACTTTCGTTTTCTTTGTAGTGGATGCTTGACCAGATGGTTTATTACTCCCTTTGGTGTAGATTACTTGTCTGCTCAATGTTACTTTTCAGGTGGGAACTTGGTTTCCCACTTACCAGGGTATATTTTGAAAAAGTTCACTGAGACTGAGAGACATTGGTTGGTGTGGGACAAGGAAGCAGCAGCCATTAAACTGGCCCTTTCCACTTGGCAGAATTGGTTAGAGGGGGCGCAAAAGCCGTTTGAGATACGGACTGATCATAAGAACTTAGAGGCTTTGTGCACGCAACCATCTCTGAATGCCAAACAGCTCCGATGGGCTGATTTCTTTTCAAAATTCAATTTCGTTCTGAAACATTTCCCCGGGAAATCAAACTCCTTAGCCGACGCATTATCCCGCCTACCCCAACATGAGTCCCAGAGAGAGGAAGTGTTTGACTCAATGTTTTTCCCCCAGCAGTTGGGGGGGGGGGGTAGTCATGACACGGAACCAAAAGAAAGCGGCTCCGGAGTCCGTGGCATGGACTGAGAAATGTGGGGAGGCCTACACCAAGGAGGAAGTGAAGGAATGGGAGGGGGACAACGAGGCTACAAAGGCTCTGGACGGTTGCTGGTACCATGGTTCGAAATTGATTGTGCCCCTCTCCCTCCGGAAGGAGATTTTGCTGTCGTGCCATGAATCTAAGTTGTCGGGCCACTTTGGGTTTCTAAAAATGCTCAATTTAGTGCAACGTCAATTTTGGTGGCCTCGAATGCGCAAGGATGTATCTGACTATGTTACTTCCTGTCAAGTGTGCTTAATGTGCAAGCGGAGGAGGGGGGAAGGTGCCGGGATTGCTACAGCCGCTCTCTACCCCCTCCCGACCCTGGGAGACAGTGTCCATGGACTTTATTACCAGTCTCCCGCCCTCCAAAGGGAAAACAGCCATTTGGGTAGTCGTGGACCTATTTTTTTTTCTTTTTTTTATAATATAATTTTTTATTTTTTTTACTTGAAAAAAAAAACCATGCATGCTTAACATTCTGACAACATTAAAAAGGAAGCAAAACGGTGATTACATCTTAATATCTTTTCACTTATTTACATCTTGGTTTACAATTTTCAGTTTCATACCATTCATAGAATTTATCCCAGACAGCTGTAAACATATGATTTCGCTTATTCTGTATTTTAGTTGTCAAATTGTCCATTTCTACAATCTCGAAAAGTTTATTTATAAATTCTTCCTGTTTTGGTGTTTTTTCTGTCTTCCAGTATCTTGCATAAAGCATTCTAGCGGTGGTAATTCCATGGATAATCAATCTTTTTATGTTTTTATCACAGTCCATCACAATCACATTTAATAAAAAGAGTTCTGGTTTAAAAGGAATGGTATTTTGTGTTATTTCCTGAAGCGTCTTCTGAATGCGTGTCCAGTATTTGGTGGCTTTTCTGCAGGTCCACCACATGTGGTAATATGAGCCTTTATTTTTCTTACATTTCCAGCAAGTGTCTGAAGTTGAGGCTGAAAATCTGGCCAGTCTGTCAGGTGGAAGATGCCACATGTAGAACATTTTATATATGTTCTCTTTTAGTGGCACCGCTCTTGTAAATTTAATATTTTTTTCCCAAATTTCTGACCACCTATCAGTTTTTATGTTGTGTCCTAAATATTGTGCCCACTTCACCATATTTGGTTTGACCCACTCATCTGCCATTTTATCATTTATAAGACTTTCATAGACTTTTTTAATAGTCTTGGATTCTGATTGGAGCCATGCTTTATCCAGTTCAGTAGGTAATTTAAGAAAACCTGTCCTCCTGTCTACGTTATATCTTGATTTTAGTTGGTTTGTCTCCCACCACGTCAACACTATACCTAGGGTCTTAAGTGTTTCCTCATTATATAATTCTTGACTTTTGTTTAGTAGTAGTTCGTAGGGAATCATTTTCTCTTTGGTTAAAAGTGTTGGTTTAATTAATGCTTCAAGTGGGGCAACCCACTTTGGTGTTTTCTGATAAAACTTATATTTTATCTCTTCCCAGATTTTTAATAGTGGTCCTCTTACTGCGTGTTGTTTAAAAATCTTATTTTTTTGGTTGTACCACATAATTGAGTGCCAACCAGTTTCCAAGTCGTGTCCTTCTAATTTTAGTAATCTGTGGTTTTCCAATGTTGCCCATTCCTTAATCCAGACCATCCCCGAAGCTTGGTAGTATAAATACCAATCTGGTAACCCAAAACCACCTCTTTCCTGTTTGTCCTGTAAGTATTTCATCTTGATCCTAGGTTTTTTCTTTTGCCAAATAAAATCTGAGATGCACTTTCCTAATTCTTTAAAAAAGGTCTGGTTTCTTAAAATTGGTAGATTTTGAAGAGAAAAAAAAAGGCGTGGTAGAATGTTCATCTTGACGAGCGCAATGAGGGAAATTTGTAACCCTGCCCAGGCTTCCAGATCTTTTCTAATTTCCACTAAAAATTTTAAGTAGTTATCTTCATATAGAGAGCTACATCGGTTTGATATAACAATCCCCAGATACTTAACTTTTTTTACAACTTCAAAATTTGATTTTTCTTGTAGTATACTACCTATTTCCTTAGAGCAATTTTTAGTTATAATTTTCGTTTTCTTGTTATTGATCCTAAAACCTGCCACATGGCCGAAGTTTCTTAGAGTTTGTATTAAAGGGTCTATTGAACTAACAGGGTCTTCCAAAATAAACGCCATATCGTCAGCATATGCTAACAACTTAAAAGATTCTTGTTTAATATTTAAACCTTTTATCGTTTTTTCTCCTCTTATAATGTCACAAAGAGTCTCAAGAGTGAAGATGAATAATAAAGGTGAGAGCGGACATCCCTGTCTAACCCCTTTCTGTATTGTAATTTTCCTAGTTAAATCTCTGTTTACCATTACTGTAGCAACTTGTCATTGATAAATCTTTTTTATCATTGAAACAAATCTTTCGCCGCCATCCCATTGTGTTAGTTGTCTAATCATGAATTCCCAGCTCAGTTTGTCAAACGCCTTTTCGGCGTCTAGAAAACAAAGTGCCAACTGATTGCTATGGTGACTCTCATAATATTCTAGTACGTTCAAGATGGTCCTTATATTTTGTTTCTCTTGTCTTCTAGGTAAAAAGCCGGCCTGGTCATTCAGAATTGTCTGCGATAAGACCTTTTTAAATCTATTAGCTAATATTGTGGCATAAATCTTATAGTCCACGTTAAGTAGGGAGATCGGCTGAAAATTCCGTATCTCTACGCAGTTTATCTCTTGTTTTGGGATTAGGGTGATGATCGCCTCCTGCCAAGTTTCTGGGCTGTCCCCTCCTTCATAAATATTTTGTATTGTTGTACTTAAAAAGGGTGTGATTTGCTCTTTAAAAACCTTATAAAATTCTGATGGAAGTCCATCTGGCCCTGGTGTTTTTGCTAATTTTAACTTCTTAATACTTTCCCCAACCTCTTGAGATGTAATTGGCGCATTTAAACTTTCTTTCTGCTCTACACTAAATTTTTTCCTAATATATGTATTTAAGTAATTTTGAATTCCTTCCTTAGATTCATCTTGTTGCCTGTATAAGTCTTCGTAGAATCTTTCTACAATTTCTTTTAGCTCCTGCATACTTGTACACATTTTACCTTTCTCATCCTTCAATTCCTTTATATAATGAGCTGCTTTGTCTTTTTTTATTTTATATGCGAGCCATCTGGTGGGTTTATTTGCGTTTTCGAATAAATATTGTTTGTTATACGTTATTTTTTTAGCCAATTCGTCGTTTAATAAACAGTTTAGGGAATGTTGTAGAGTCTTTAATTTACTCTTATATATTAGTTTACTAGGGTCTCTCTTTAATTTTTCCTCTTCCTTTTTGATTTGATCTGTTAATTCCATATATTTATGTTTTCTTTGTTTTCGCATCCAGCTTTCTTGGCTAATCAGTTTTCCTCGAATAAAAGCCTTAAATGTGTCCCATATCACATGTATTTTTACCTCAGGTGTATAATTTCGTTTAAAGAAGTCGACTATATCTTCCTTACAATTACCTACAAATAGGTCATCTTTCATAACCCAAGGCCGCATTGACCATCGAGTTCTTTTGCGTGGTTCTGCTAGTGTTATCATCAATGGATTATGGTCAGCAAATGTTGCCAGTAAAATTTCCACCTCCTGAACTTCCCTTAAAATGGGTATGGATGTCCACACCATGTCAATGCGTGACCATGATTTAAATCTGTTTGAGAAGTAAGTATAGTCTTTTTTGTCGCCGTTTTTAACTCGCCAAGTGTCAATCACCGCAAATTCATCTGCCAGTTTGTATAGTGCTTTAGGTAGCTCGCTTCCTTTTGTTGTTCTAGGATTAACTGTTTTTCTATCTAATAACTTATCTGATACAACATTAAAATCACCGATTATACAGAGGTCATCAAAAGTAATTTTTGCTATTTGATTTCTGAGTTTTTCATAAAAGATTTCCTGATTTTGGTTGGGGGCATATATATTAGCCACCAACATTGATCTCGACTGTCTTAGTATTTTTACCAACACCACCCGTCCATCTTCTGACACAAAAGCCACTTCGGGATGTAAATATTGTTTAACATACATTACCACACCTTTTTTTATTATTATTCTTGTCAGATGATGTAAATTTTTCACCAATTTTTTTGCATTCTAACAAATAAACATCTTTTTCCTTGATATGGGTTTCCTGGAGACAAACAATGTCGGCCTTCAACTTTTGAATTTGCAAAAAAAAAATCTTCCTTTTTTGCGGAATATTTAACCCATTAACGTTAATAGACAAAATCTTAATTGTTCCCCTGTTCACTGTTGTTATTTTTCCCATTTTCCTTCGTGGCTTGTTGTCTCGTTACCACTTGTAAAAGGGTTTGCTTTTTATATTTTTTACTTTTGACACCCTTAGCTGTCCTCTTATCCTTAGTTCCTTCCTGTGTTTCTAAATCTGAATCACTGGATTCTTCTCCGGATAGTCCTATGTCCTTACCATTTTTCTTATAAAAATCCTCCAGTTTATAAATTGATGTTATATTATGTCTCTCCCCCTTATAGTAAAATGAAATTCCCTCTGGCAATAGCCATCTATATGATATCTGGTTTTTTCTCAAAGCTGCTGCCAAGTTTTGATACTCCTCCCTCTTTTTCCTTACCCTCCACGGAACATCCCGTAGGATTTGAATCTCGTTTCCCAATATGTTAAGTGTGGCAGATTTGGCATTTTCTAGAATTTTCTCTCTTATAATCCTTTTATAAAACCTCATATGAACTTCTCTCGGTTTGTTATTACGTTTTGCAAAAGCTGTATTTTTCCTAAATAGCACCTCTACTTCGTTATCCAAATCATAGGTAAAGTCTTGACCTAGCCAGTCTTTTAACGCTATTAGCATTATTTCTTTTATGTTCTCTGATTTACCTTCAGGTACATTTTGGAATCTTAACGCAAATGCCGATTTCTCCATTTCAAAGGTCATGAACGAGTTTTCAAGAGTTTCATATTCTTCCTTAAGTTCCATAAATTGCTGTTCTAATGCCTCAAACCTTTCTTTTGTCACTATCTTTTCTTTCTGTAAATCTCTTATATCTTGTTTATTCTCTTGCATCTGAGCCTTAATTTCTCCCATTTGGGTAGTTAATTGCTGGGTCATCATGTCAATCTTTTCTTGCATGGGTTCCATCGTCTTGGTGTTTAAATTTGGTAGGGTTGATTGTATGATCTGATTCATAGTTTCTGCTATACTCTCACTCGTGGACCTATTTTCTAAGCAAGCTCATTTCGTCCCGTTCAAGCAGCTACCCATGGCTAAAAGCCTGGCCAAAACGTTTTTCAATCACATGATTAAACTCCATACGTTCCCGAGGCGCGTGATATCCGACAGGGGGAGCCAGTTCATTGCCAACTTCTGGCGGGAGATTTTGTGGATTATGGACATTGAACCCGCCCTCAGTTCGGGTTATCATCCAGAGACCGACGGACAATCCGAACGGGTTAATCAAATATTAGAACAGTTCCTCAGGTGTTACACAAACTACCATCAAGACAACTGGGTAGACCTACTCCCCTTTGCTGAGTATAGCTATAATAATGCAGTACATTCTTCCACAGGAGTGTCGCCTTTCATGGCTGTGGGGGGGGGGGGGTTGAAGGAAAACCCTTGCCTTCTCTACCCAGCAATGATATACCCAAAGACTCAGACTTTTGTCAATGGTGGTCAAAATTACAGGAGTCCTGGCCACTTATAGAAAAACCCTTGGAGAAAGCCAAAGCAGACTATAAAAAATACACTGACAGAGGGAGGGCTGAGGGCTGGGACTTGAAACCTGGAGACTCTGTGTACCTCTCTACCAAAAACATACATGGATTGCAACCCAGTAGGAAGCTGGGATGGAAATATGTTGGACCTTATAAAGTGCTAAGAAAAATTTCGGAGGTTTCTTTTGAATTGGAATTGCCTAAGTCACTAAGTTCTGTGCACCCTGTTTTTCATTACAGCCTCCTGAAGAAGAATCCTGGGCAGAATGCATGGAGCCCGGATCCTCCGACTCCTCCTCCTCTGACGAAGGGGGGGGAACCACATTTTGAGATCTTGGAAATATTGGACTCTAAGATTCGCAGGGGCCGGGTCTTTTATTTGGTCAAATGGGTAGACTTTTGCCCTGAGTTAAATGAATGGGTCCTTGCTGATAACATCCATGCTCCTAAGTTAGTCTGCTCCTTCCATAAACGCTTTCCTGATAAACCAGGGGGGGTGAAATTTAGTTTTGAGGGGGCAGGATGTCAGATTCTGCTTGGCATAATGATTCTTTTCATAGTGTTTCTAAAATGTTTCTCAATGTTTCTAAAATGTTTCCAATGTCCCTTATTGATTGAATCTAACATTGATGTATCTCTGTAACACTGCTCTGCTGCTTACTTTCGTTTTCTTTGTAGTGGATGCTTGACCAGATGGGTTATTACTCCCTTTGGTGTAGATTACTTGTCTGCTCAATGTTACTTTTCAGGCGGGAACTTGGTTTCCCACATACCAGGGTGTCACATAGTACAAAGCTATCTCCCTTATTCCTCCCCCTGCTCCTCTGAGTGCTATCTCCTGAATGTAGCCTTGGGAATTATTTTATTGTTCTTCCTGCCTGTTTTGCCTGGGACCTGGCACATCTGGGTCACACAGTTCGAGCTGGGAATTTTTATGTTCTCTCACCCCTGGGTGACAAAAGGTGAATCTGCTTTCCCGCAATTTTGCTGTATGCTGATTGGTGATCAATGTTTAGGTATTCATGCTTGTAGGTATAATAATCCCCTGTCCTCTTTGTATGGCATCACTAACAAACACCGAGACCTGTTCCAGTATCTGAATAAAGGACTATGTTTTAATGACAAAGGCCTGATCATTTGCTGATAGCACAGAAGCCTCACACAGCATCACACTGCTGACTTATGTTCAGTGTATGGTCTACTAAGACCCCTAGATTCTTTTCACGCATACTACTGCCAAGACAAGTCTCCCGCTTCCTATAATTATGCATTTGATGTTTCCTACCTAAATGCAGAACTTTACATTTATCCCCACTGACATTCATTTTATTTGTTTTACCAGCCTGTCAAGATCATCCTGTATCCTGACTGTCTTTTACTGTGTTTGCTACCCCTCCCAATTTAGTATCATCAACTCCTTGGCCTCTATGCTCTTTGTTCGCACTCCAGGGCAACTGGTTGGCCACTGTGTGAAACAGGATATTGCATCAGATGGACCATTGGTCAGACTCAGTAGGGCTCTTCTTTATATTAACATTTCTGTATTCCTTCTGTTTAGCCATTCTACAGCAGTTGTTACAGGACAACACACATGACAGTCAGTCTTACAGTTGTGCTGTGCTGTGCACCATACACAAGTTGGATCTACACATTTATTTGTAGCAATGTTGTGATCAAGTCTTCAAGCTGTTAACCCATATGTTCTGCAGATCAGACTCCAACACTTTTTCTATGATGCATTGCATCTCCCACCCCACCCCAATATATCTCTTATCTGAATGCAATTACCTATCTTTCTTGGAGGATATGAAGAAGCAATGCCATATAATGTTGGAAGTTTGGCTCATATCCAGACACACCTTTTTGCACTGATGACAAACTCTTGCCTTCCCCCATGATCTTATTAATTTTTTTAAGAGCATAGCTGCGTCTGTTCAGTATGTATAACAGATATTTGTGGTGTAATAATTCTGGCATCTTCCCATTTACCTTCCAAAAGGTTGTATAAGCTCCATGGGGGGGAAATTAAGCACATAGTGCAAAATAAAAGGATGGCAAAGGGTAGAAATTGCCCCTGGTGCAACAGTGAGCAATTTTCTAATATACTTTTGTTAGATCTATGGTGAAGCAAGCCTTTTCCAATTGCTTATTGATTCTGCAGTGGCTGTATGGTTTTGGTACTAGATTTAGAAATACATTGGCAGTTCTAATGTAAATGCAGAGTTGGGCAGGTACACTACACTTCATCTGGTCTTTGCCTTATTCATGCCATAAATCTATTACCTCCATTTCTTGTCCAGCTATTCTGACTCATCTTTCAGTGATAACTGATCACAAAACAAGGGGATATCTTATCCACTATCTATGGAAGGTCAGCATCATCTGACATACATATATCTATAATTTTATACTTAATTTGGCTGTCAAGATTTTTACCCCAGAGGCTGTTTTACTAAGTAGCTGTTCAGTGATACTGTTTCTGGAGCTATCCATGCCAGTCAATTAAAGTTTGTCAACATGAGACATATATATTTTTGCAGATTTGGGGGAGATTTTCTGGCCTGTGTGAAGGGGTGGTCTAAGTGAGTCTGGAGCCCTGGCAAAAAGTTGATTAGGCTCCAGAATCACTGCCACTCATAGCCGGCCCTCCACCAGGGCTAAGCAAGGGGTGGCCATCATATCATATGATGTGGGGTAGAGCTACCACTACTGCTGAAGGCAGCTCCCAAAGCCCCAGACACAAAGGGTGGAAGTGGTAGTGGGAGTCAGCTCTTCTAAGTAATCCCCCCCTCCTTGGTGGGGGAGATAAAGATGGTTGGGGCCCTTCCAGTGTGGGCCCTGGGGTACCTGCCCCTGTTGCCCAGTGGCTACGACCCTGCCTATTTGGGTCCATTAAGACCTGGTGTGTTTCACATTCTAAAAATCTGACTTTGTCTCTACCATTTAATTGAATTTGGGACAACCCTGTTCCCCCCACACACACACTATCCTAAACTTATAAGGATATTGTCAGCTTTGGCTGTCATTCCCGGCCGGGAGGTGGCACATTAGCCTCCTCCAGCCAGTCCCTCACACCCCCACCTTTGGAATGTATCTCGATTCTCACCAGCAGTGGCTTATCTTGTGCAGCCTCCTTAACCTTGAATGTGTTGCCTTTCACAGCGTCCTAGCCACTTCTCTTTTGCAGGTGCTAACTGTAACATTATTCCTGCTTGAAGCCTGGGAATGAACCGTCCAGCATAATTGGGCACCTTTTTCTCTGTTTAATGATTGGAGGTTTTACTTTGCATTACTCTGTTTGAATACACTATATCTGTAACCTCTCTACCCTGTCCCACTATTACTGACTCAGGACATGTAGATGACTATTAGATCCGCTGACAATAAAGAATCTTCTAGTTAAGAATTTTGGTTGCAGTTTGAAATCTCTTAGACTCTCACAGAGAGTCAATAATCTCATTTCGGAGAGATCACCTGTTTCTGGCTGTGTCATTGGAAGGTGGTGCTGAACCTCCAGCTTCAACTGACTTGGGGCTACAGTGCACACAGACGAGGAGCCTATCGTGGTACCCACTTGCTGTTGGGTGGACGCCCGGCAGAGGGGGCCTAGGCAGTCATGGGCAATATTCAGAACTGAAACCCAGGAGTCATGGGCTCCACGGCCAAGTCTGGGGATGGTGGCCGAGCTCTGGGAAAGGGCTTATCTGCGAGATCGTACTCAGCCCCAAGATACGGGATGGTCCCGAGGACCCGAGTTTGCAGATGTGTGGTCCCAAATGGACCGGTATTTCGACGTAATGCAGCAGAGGCTGGAGCAGCACATAACTACCCTCTTGGAGGGGCTCCCCGCTGTGATTCAGCAAATGATTGATGGGGCCCAAGGCAGAGGAGCAGGAGCAGGCGATGGAGGGGCTGGGGCTGGGGCCGGGGCCAGAGTGGGCCAGCAGCAACCAGGCCAACAACCACCTGCAGGGGTACCTGCCATCCTTGCACCTGGACTTCCCAGGCCCACACCTCCCATACCCAGAAAAGACAGGTGTCCTGTCCCGCACAAGCTCCTGACAGTGAACTTCGATGGGAACCCATCCAAGCTGCAATTTTTCATCATCGAGGCTGGCCAGTTCCTGCAAACCTGGGGCCACTTGTTCCCTGACGAGAGAGATCGTGGGATATATTGGTTTGAGACTCCGAGATGAGGTGGCTGACTGGTACGTGAGCCTTCACAACCCCCCGGATCCTGAGCTCGACTGTACCGATGATTTTATGTGGGCCCTCAGACACCAATACGAGGACCCCATGAGTGAGGAGAAGACAAGAAACCAAATTCAGAGACTGACCCAAGGGAAAGACTCGGTGAGAGACTACACAGCAGCTTTCAGGCATCATGCCACTAAGTTCCAGGGTTGGCTGGAAGAAATCTTCATTGAACAATACCACCAGGGGTTGAACGTGGACTTGTACGAGACTATTTTGTGAAATGTTAACCCCACTACGTTGGCGGCATGGATACAAGTGGCCAAGGAGGCAGAGGCTTGTTTTACCCTCATCAAGATGTGCACCTCGTCAGGAACCCGGCTAGCTCCCGGTCAAGCCTCCACCCCAGTGAAGTCAAAAATAAACCCCCCTTTGAAGGATATAAGAGACTTTCGGATGAAAAAGGGGTTATGTATGTGGTGTGGGGAGGCCAGGCATTATACTTCTATGTGCCCAGCATCTCCCCTCGGGGAGGCCCCTCTACCTCTGCTGCCACCCTGAGGCAGACCAAGGGGTCCCAATCAATGAAATCAAGAGCTTTACAGCTGGACACACCTGCGGAAGGTGAGAAGTTGGTGATGGTGGAACCCTCCCAGCCAGTGGGAAATGCCAGGGACCTGCTCTAGAAGGCATGCCGCAGCAGGTCCCCATCCTGGCAGCACCAAAAGTGGTGAGCTTTCCTGCCCCCCTTCTCTATGTAATCGTGACTTTAATTAATCCCAATGTGAACACCCAGATTAGAGTTTGAGTGTTAATAGACTCGGGGTGTGCGAGAGACTTAATAAGTCCCATGGTAGTTGATGGACTGGGGGTGGGAGTTAACTCATTAGAGGAACCCTTGAGATTCACCCAAATGGACAGGTCAGAAATGAAGGAACCGCGCCTGTTTGAGACTCAGTCATTGCTGGTGGGCACAGGCAACCACTGTGAACAGAGGGCTTTCATTATTACACCCCATGCCCAATTCCCCACGGTACTGGGAAGTCCATGGCTGATCCATGATCCTTATATCAAATGGAGTGAAGGGAGAATCTGTTGGGTCGCCCCTGAATGCGTGGGGCTCATGGCAGGTTGCAGGGGGGGCTTGTCCTTCCTTGAACCTTGCATGCCTTGCGAAAGAGGAACTTTTATCCATACCTACTACATACCCGGATTTAGCAGAGGTATTTGGTGAGGCTGAAGGGGATGAATTGTCCCCCCCATCATAATACTGACTGTGCCATTGAACTTTTACCGGGATGTCAACTCCCTAAGGGGAAACTGTATTCCATGAGCCCAAGTGAATGGGTGGAACTTCATAATTTCATTGACAAAAACCTACACGGGTGTTTTATCAGACCAGCCAAATCCCCCTTTGCGGCCCCTGTTTTGTTCAGGAAAAAGAAAGATGGGGGCCTGAGGCTTTGTACCAACTACCGGGGTCTGAATGTGGTCTCAGCATCCAATGCTTACCCATTGCCGCTAATCAAATACCTCCTGATGGAGGCCTTCAAGGGGAAAATCTTCTCCAAACTGGACCTCCAAGACGCAAACTTCCAAGTGTGCATAAAAGAGGGGGATGAATACAAAACAATGTTCAATACCCCTCTTGGGCAATTCAAGTACCTGGTTATGCCGTTCGGACTTCAGGGCACTCCAGGCATCTTTATGAACTTAATTAATGAGGTTCTACATAAACATTTGTTCAAGGGGGTCTTTTGTTATCTGGATGACACCTTACTGTACTCTCAGGATGAAGCGTTCCATATTAAACTGGTGCAGGAAGTACTAACTACCTTGAAGGAGAATAGATTGCTAAGCTGTCTAAATGTGAATTCCATAAGACTGAGATAGACTTCTTAGGCTATCGCATATCCACCCTGGGCTTGGAAATGGACCCTTCCAAAGTGGCCGCAGTTGTGGGGAGGGAGGTTCCCCATACCCGTAGGCAATTACAAAGTTTTCTCAGATTTGCAAATTTTTACAGATCATTCATCAACAATTTCGCATCCTATAGCCTACCCCTGACAGACCCTCTAAAAACGAAGGGGAAAGGGCCTGATTCAACAAAACCAGGGGCTCGGCTAAGCTGGACCCCAGAGTGCCAAGTGGCGTTCAATGCCTTAAAGACCTTATTTACCTCTGAACCCATCTTGGTGCACCCCGATGAAAACAAGCAGTTCATTGTACAAGTGGATGCTTTGGACGCCGCTATGGGGGGGCCATTCTGTAAGAGGAATCCATTGGCTTACTTGTCTAAGAAATTTGGGGACACTGAGAAAAACTGGGCCATGTGGGACAAAGAGGTGGCCACTATCTGCTTAGCCCTCACCACTTGGCGACACTGGCTGGAGGGGGCCAGGGTACCCTTCGAGGTCTGGACTGATCACAAAAACCTCGAAGCACTGAGAACTCAATGCACCTTAAATGCTAAAGAATTACGCTGGGCTGATTTTTTTCTAAGTTTAATTTTACCCTGCGTCACTTCCCTGGAAAAGCCAACTCCTTAGCTGATGCGAAACAGCCTCCTGAAACATGACTGTAAAAAAGACACAATCATAGACTCTATGTTCACACCAGAACAATTGGGGGGGCAGTGGTGACTCGAAGTCAGGCAAAAAAGCTGGAGTTGCCTGGACTCACTGAATGGACTGTTAAATGTGCCCAAGCTTATGGAGACAGCGAGTTAGCAGAATATAGGGGTGATGGGGCGATACTTCAGGGTCCTGATGGATGTTGCTTTCGAGATCAAAGTAGTTGGTGGTGCCCAAGTCCCTACGGCAGGACATGATGTACACAGCCCATGAATCTAAACTCTCTGGGCATTTCAGTTACCTTAAGACTCTGAACTTGTTGCAAAGACAGTTTTGGTGGCCGTGTATGAGACAGGATGTATCTGACTATGTATCCACTTGCCAAACGTGCTTAATGTGCAAAAATCAGGTGGTAAGACCCCCGGATTGCTCCAACGCCTCAAAACCCCCAACTGACCATGGGAGACTATTTCGATGGACTTCATAGCCAACCTGCCGCCCAGCAAAGGGAAAATAGTCATATGGGTGGTGGTGGACACGTTTTCTAAACAAGCCCACTTTATTCCATTCAAACGTCTCCCCACGGCTAAAGCACTAGCGAAAGCATTTCTAGGCAACGTGATTAAATTACATTCCATCCTGCAGAAGATAATCTCTGACTGCGGCTCACAATTCATTGCCAACTTCTGGCGGGAGCTTTTGCAGGTCATGGGGGTAGAACCCAGCTTGAGTAGCGCTTATCATCCAGAGGCCAGTGGCCAAACGGAACATGTGAATCAAATTCTGGAACAATTTTTGCACTGCTATACTAACTACCAACAAGACGACTGGGTAGACCTCCTCCCTTTCACAGAATATAGCTATAATAATTGTTTTTTTAATTATATTTTTATTAGGTTTTTTTATTCTTTACAAATTCAAATTACATATTTATACATTTATATACAGGGAGCCTCCAACTTAATCCAACCAAGCATACAATTTAGACCAAGTCAACAACGTATCCGTCTTGGCCTGCACATTTAGCAAATAGCCTAATTTATCCATTTCGGCCCAGTTGAGCAACAAGTTCAAGATTTCTTCTTTTCGTGGCAAAATTGATACTTTCCATAATTTTGCCCTTAAGATACGTGCTGCAGTTACAATGCACGACAACAGTTTTTAATTCTCTTTTGATAAGCCATCCGGTAAGATATTCAGAAGAAAGATTGCAGGGTCCATTGGTAAGTCCAATTCCATAATTTCAAAAATCTTTTTTTTTTTTACCATCAACCAATATTCTTTTACATTTTTACATAGCCACCACATATGGAAATAAGTGCCTTTGCAATTGCCACATATCCAACAGTTATCTGATACAGTATTGTAACACTTATGCAACTTATCAGGTGACCAATGCCACCTATAAAACATTTTATAAATATTTTCTTTGTAATTGACTACCTTTAAAAATTTGACTGACTTCCAAATCTTTACCCATCTATCCACTTCTATGTTACCATCTAAATCTTTCATCCAATAGATCGTTGATGGTTTTATCGTTTCTTCCAACATTACATAGTTTGGTAAAAATTTATATAGTTTATTGATCAGTTTCTCATTATTATTCACCCAAATCTTATCCAGGTCAGTTGGAGTCCCATTAAAACCGGTTTTAACATCTTTCTGGAATCTGGACTGTAGTTGCGCATTCTCCCACCAGGACAACTGCAACCCCAGTTCTTCTCTCAATTGTAAATAGTTTTTAATAGTTCCCTTATTATCTAATAGTTTATCATAAGACACTCTGTTTTTGGAGTTAAGCAATGATGGTTTAGTGAAGGCTTCTAATGGGGCTACCCATCCTGGAATTTTTATGTAAAATTTAATTTTCATCTCTAACCAGATTTTCATCAAGGCTGCTTTCAAAATGTGCATGTTAAAGTTTGAATGGATTTTATGTTTTTCATACCAGACATAGGCATGCCATCCCATATACAAATCATGCCCTTCTAAGGCCAAAAGTCTGGTGTTGCTTAATGTTATCCAGTCCTTTATCCAAACCATTGCTGCTGTCTTACCATATAATTCCCAGTTTGGTAGTCCTATTCCTCCATTCTCCTTTTGATCTTGGAGTAGTTTCCATTTTACTTGCGGTTTCTTTGGAAACCAAATGAATGTCCTTGTTATGTCATTTAGATCTTTGTAAACTCGGCTGTTGGATTTTAATAATGGAATTGTTTGGGCCAGAAATAAAAATCTTGGCAAAATATTCATTTTAACTGCTGCAACTTTACCCAGCCACGATAGATTTAATCCTTTCCATTTATTTAAGTCCTCTCTCAGTTTTTTTTGATAAAAACGTTGTAGTTATCTTCAATTAGGGAGATAGTTTTATTTGAACATACTATCCCTAGGTATTTGACCTTCTTTACAACTTCCATTCCTGATATCTTTTGGATCATTTCTTTCACCTGTTCAGGACAGTTTTTAATTAGAAATTTCAGGTTTTTTATATTAATTTTTAAACCTGCCACATTCCCATATTCTTTGATTACTTCCACTAATCTTTCTACAGAGCTTACTGGATATTCGGTTATAAACATTAAATCATCCACATATGCACAGACTTTGTATTCTTGCTCCCTACATCTAAGACCTTTAATTAGTTTATCCTTCCTAACCTGCTCACAGCATGACTCCAATGCAAAGATAAAGAGAAGGGGTGACAGTGGACTTCCCTGTCTAGTAACTTTTTCTATAGGAAATTCTTGCGAGATGTCCCCATTTATTCTAAGTCTTGCAGATTGTTTTTTATATATTGCTTCTAGCATATTCTTAAAATTTTTACCTAGATTGTATTTATTTAATTTTGCCAATAAAAACTTCCACGATAAGTTGTGAAAGGCCTTCTCTGCATCCATAAACATTAAAGTAACCGCCTTTTCGGGATGTGATTCATAATACTCCAATACTTTGATTAAAGTTCTAATATTTTCCCTTAGCTGTCGTTTAGGAAGGAAACCTACCTGGTCTTTGCTAATTATTTGATTTAGAACCGTTTTAAATCTTTCTGCTAGGATATTAGCAAAGATTTTATAATCTACATTCAGTAAAGAGATTGGCCTGTAATTACCAATTAAATCCAGTTTCTCCTTATCCTTTGGGATTAGTGTGATTAATGCTGAATTCCATGATTCTGGGATAGTGCTTGTCCTAGTTATAGCATTTAAAAGATCTTTATAAATTACCGAAATTTGCCCCTCAAAGGTCTGATAGAATTCCCCTGGTAAGCCATCTGGGCCAGGTGATTTGTTGTTTTTTTTGTCTTTTTATTGCTTCAACCACCTCAAATATCGAAATGGGTTCACTTAATCTTTTCTTTTGCATCTCTGAAAATCTTCCAATATACTCTTTCTCATCTAAATACGCCCCAATATGCTCTTCGTTTTCCTCTTCTTGTTTATATATGTTACTAAAATATTTGGGTGCAATTTTCTTTAAATCTATTTGCAAGAATTTATTTACACCTTTCTCATCTTTTAAGGAGATTATGGATTTTTAGCCTGTTCTTTTTTTAATCTGTGCGCCAACCATCTTGTAGGTTTATTGGCATTCTCAAAGAAGAAGAATTTATTATATTGTATTTTTCCCCACCTCTTTACTCGATAATAGGTTTAATTTATGTTGTTTAAAGAGCAATTTATGGCCGAGAACAGATTAGCCGTCTCGGCCACTCTGCCTCCACTTCAGAAGCGGAGGCAGAGCAGCCGTTTAGACGGCCGCATCTGCCCCCAGGAGGCGGCCCGGACGCATTGCTTCCGGTGCCGTGCTCCTTCCGCACCAGCCGAGCACCACTTCAAAGTGGTGCTCGGCTGCTGCGGCGCGCCCCATGCATGCATTCCACCCACAGGAGCGGGTGTGAATGTGCGTGGGCAGGGGCAGCCGCGCGGCAGCCGCCCGCCGCTCCAGGAAGCCGCCCGCAGTCTGAACGCTGCGGGCGGCTTCCTTCCAGCGGCGTGCGAATGCCGCGCCGCGGGGGAAATTCCCCCCACCCCAGTCTGCCACGCCGCAGAGGCGCGGCAGACTGCCAATCTGTCTGCAGCCTATGTTTACAATTAGTGTCCCCATGTGTTTTAAGTCTATTATCTTCTTCTGTTTTAATCTGCTTGACAAGATAATCATATTCTTTGTTTTCCTGTTTCTTTTTCCAAGCTGTGTAACTAATTAACTTGCCCCTAACATATGCTTTAAAAGTGTCCCATACTATGTTCACCAACGTCTGTGGTAATAAGTTTCTGTTAAAGAAATCTTTAATGTCTTCCTTCATTGTCTGCACAAAAGAGTGGTCTTTCAAAATATATTTATTCATTGTCCATCTAGTATTTTTTCGTACCTCTCTAAGTGATACTACTAGTGGATTGTGATCTGCGAAAGTTAAAGGAAGGACTTCTATGTCATTCATTTCCATGACTAATGACCTTGAAAGCCATGCCATATCTATTCGCGACCAGGATTTGTATCTTGCTGAATAATATGTAAATACCTTCTGGTCAGCATATTTAGTTCTCCATGCGTCTAATATGTCGAATTCTTCAGTTATACGATAAAAATTATTTGGTAAAGTTTGGCCCTTTTTCTTAGAACTGTATGTACCCTTCCAGTCTAGATTCCTGTCCACCACCTCATTGAAATCACCTATCAAGCAGATATTATTACACCTTTTAATCTCCATTACTTCCGCTAACTGCTTAAAAAAGGGTTGCTGATTAGCATTTGGCGCGTATACATTTATTAAGATATATTCCTTCCCTTGTCTTATCATTGAAATTGCTACTATTCTCCCATCTATAGAGGCATAGACAAACTGAGGATGGAGATATTCCTTAGCATAAATCACCACTCCCCCTTTTTTTTCCTTTTCGTCTGCTGATACAAAAGTGGCACCCAATTTTTTATAATTAATATATTTTATATGTTCCTTTTTAATATGGGTTTTTGTAAACATACTACCTCAGCCCTAAGCTTGGTTAATTAATGACAGACCCTCCTTCTTTTTTGTGGTGCATTCAGTCCGTTTACATTAATTGAAACAATCTTAAACTCTTTAGTACTCAGTGCCATCTTTCATCTTACCTCCTCCCCGCCTGTTCTTTGCTTGATATCTTGTCTGGATTTGTGATGGAATTGATGACTCTGCCTTTTTCTTTCCTTTTGTCCTCCCTTCTTTTTTCTCTTCCTCTTCTTCTTTACCTTCTCCCTCTTCTACAATTCCCTCTTCTTTATCTGACACTGAAGCTTCTTCCTCTTCTACTAATCCGAAATCCACTCCGAATTTATCCAGGAAATTATCCAGTTTAAAGGCGGAATCCAATTTATGTCTTCTTCCCTTATATCCAAAAATCAGGCCTTCCGGGATATTCCACCTATATACTATATTTTTCTCCCACAGACTAGCCGCCAGCTGTTAATAGGATTTTCTTCTCTCTCTTACTCTCCATGGAACTTCCTTCAGAAACCTTATTTCTTCTCCTTGAATACAAACCTTGGTTTCATAAGCCGCTTTCAAAATTTTGTCCCTTATCAGTCTCCTATTGAATCTGATGTGCACCTCTCTGGGTTTCTTGAATTTCTTGGCAAAAGCCGTATTCTTTTTATACATTATATCAATCTCCGCCATTACTTCCTGCTTGGTTCCCACTTTTAACTGGTCAACAATTGCATTAATTATTTCTTCCTTCCAGTCTGTACTTAGTTCTTCAGGTACATTCTGGCACCGTAGTGTCAGTGCAGCTTTATCCATTTCAAAGTTAATAACCGTCTCCTCCAGACTTTCATTTCTCGCTTTCAGGTCTTGCAGATCCAAGTCCAAGTCCCTGACTCTGGAGTGGGTTTGTCTTCGCCCGGCCATTAACCTTTGTATGTCCGCCTTGTTTGTCGCCACCTGCGTTTTCACTTCTTCAATTTCAGTTTTAACCTGAGAGGCCAACTCATCCATCTTCCCATACATTGGCGCCAATTCCTTTTGAATAATGGCCGGGATTCTTTCTTCTACCTTCTCCATGAGAGCTGGTAAGGTATTTTCGATTACCGCTTTAACAGCCGCAGCAACTGAGTCATCAATCATTGCCTTGATTTCTTTGCTTGTAGGTGCAGTGTTGCTCGAGGATGGCTTCATTTGGGTTAGTAAGCTCAGGTTGGAGGGTGAAGGTAGGGAGCTTTTCCGACTAGCACCAGGATTACCTGACGCCATATATTTTTTTTTATTTTATTATTATTTTTTATTAATCTCCTATTTAATAATAATTCTTAATATTACTATTATTGTTTCCCCTAAATTATTTTAATTAATTATTTAGTTAATTAATTAATTACTTCCCTTTCTTTATTGAGTTATACTGCCAAATTAAATTCCTTCCTTTAGTTTGTTATTATTATTTACTATGCTATATTTATTCCCAGCTTTAATATATCTATTTAATTAGCCTCTACTTAATTCAGATAGCTTGATTAGCTTAATCAGTCAATCAATGTCCTAACCTTTCAGCCATAATCAATAATCAAATTCCGATCCACTAATTAATTAACCTATGTAATAACTTACATTAATTCATTTATATGGTTGATAAATATCTTAACCGTAACCAATAATCAAATTTTAATCCGCCAATTGATTAACCTATGTATTAACATATTAATTAATTATGGTTGGTAATTATCTTATTGTGTAGTCTTCCACTAATAGCTTCTATTTAATATTAATTTTAATGCTTTAGAGTTTCAATTTACGCTTTTATATTAATTAACCTACTTCCTTTTACTACCTCCACTAAATATCTCTTGCAAAGGAGTACCCAATAAATCAAAATTCACAATGCCAAAGTTAACCAAAATTAGCTATACATCAGCTTAATCCACTTATACTCAGCCTCCAATACTATGTAGCCTATGACCAAAAATTCCTTCTATCACACTTCACAGTTCTCTTACCACCAATCAACCTTCCCTCTCATTAACCAATATTATCCAATACTTTAATAAGCCCCTTCTAACAGTACATTACAGTCCTGTTCAGTTCCACTTGCTTCAGCTCCGTCCATCAAAAGCTGCTTCTCATCACCCTGTAAGCCCGCTTCCTGTTCGGACATAGCCTCTCTGACTCTGCTCCAACTCTAGGTGGCTTCACTCTGATCAGCTGCGCTTGCGCCTTCCAGCCCAGCTCAGGACCCTTCTCGCTCTCCATAGCTGCTCCACGCTCCACGCTCCAGTTCTGTCTCCGCCTCTTCAGCGCAGCCCGTTTTTGCACCTGTGCTCTCGCTGCGGCCGCACCCGACACTGAAAAACTTTCCTCTTTCTCCCTCGTAGACCCTTCATGACAGACTTCTCCTGGCCGACAAAAGCCTCAAGAAATATAGAACACAGAACAGAGAAACAAACAGGTTAGTGCAGCAAAATTTAAGCTCTTAATCGCCCCCACCCGCTCCTGCCTATTCCCCAATATCAGCTGGCCGCTTCCAAGTGGGGGTTCTTTAGCTTCCCACCTTCTAATTACATTAAACTCGGGCTAACTAATGTTTATAAAGAATAGATGCAAAACAAACTCAGCTCTTATCTCCTTGCTTTGGTCCCGTCATCCTGCGGTTCCTTTCCCTCTTCTCCCCACCAAGGCCAGTCACTGGTGCCGGAGGTACTCCTCTTCAGCTACTGCTCAGAGCTTGGCGACTGCCCAGTGAATATCGCCTATATTCCTGGGCAGCCCCCCACCAAAAGAAAAAGGGAAGCTCTTTACTTCTCTCCACCCTACAGGTGGAGAAAAAGGCAATGGAATTGCCTAGTAGTCCTGAAGGGTTTCAAAGCAGACCTCGGAGCTCACACTCCTCACGTCTGCTGTGAGGGAGGGCAGAACTGGAACTCGAATATAGCTATAATAATTCTGTGCACTCATCCACAGGGGTCTTCCCGTTTATGGCAGTGGGGGGCTATGAAGGCGTCCCTCTCCCGTCCTTGGCACCAGTCCCTCTGGGGCCAGGAGGTCTTGCAGACTGGTGGAATTCATTGCATAACTCCTGGCCACTTATTGCTAAGACTTTGGAAGCTGCCAAGTCAAACTACAAAAAATACGCAGACAAAGGGAGGGGCCCTGGGTGGGATCTGCTCCCTGGAGACTCGGTGTATGTGTCTACAAAAAATATCAAAGGACTGCAACACAGTAGAAAATTGGGTTGGAAACATATAGGTCCCTTCAGAGTTGTAAAGAAAATCAACGAGGTGACTTTTGAACTTGATTTGCCCAAATCACTTAAGTTTGTTCATCCAGTTTTCCATTTCAGCCTCCTGAAAAAAGATCCTGGGCCGAACGAGTGGAGGCCCCAACATCCAGCTCTTCCTCCTCTGCTGGGGGGGGGGGGGGCTCACTTCGATGTGGACCAAATCCTGGATTCCAAGTTAAAATGGGGCCAACTACTATACCTTATTCACTGGTGTGATTTTGGTCCTGAACATGATGAATGGGTTGATTCTGTGCATGTAAACGCTCCTGCAAAGCTTCGTGCCTTCCATAAATTGTATCTGTTGAAACCTGGGGGTTAAGTGGGTTTTGGGAAGGGCAGTATGTCAGCTTTGGCTCCCATTCCCGGCCGGGAGGTGGCACATTAGTCTCCTCCAGCCAGTCCCTCACACCCCCACCTTTGGAATGTATCTTGTTTCTCACCAGCAGTGGCTTATCTCGCTCAGCCTCCTTAACCTTGAATGTGTTGCCTTTCACAGTGTCCTAGCTGCTTCTCTTTTGCAGGTGCTAACTGTAACATTATTCCCACTTGAAGCCTGGGAATGAACCATCCAGCATAATTGGGCGCCTTTTTCTCTGTTTGGATTTACTTGGATTTAGTTTGCATTACACTGTTTGAATACACTATATCTGTAACCTTTCTACCCCTTCCCACTATTACTGACTCAGGATGTGTAGATTACTATTAGATCTGCTGACAATAAAGAATCTTCTAGTTAAGAACTTTGGTTGCAGTTTGAAATCTCTTAGACTCTCACAGATATGAAGAATGACAGCAGAACCAGGAAGACAGGATATATCTGAACATAAAGTAGATTACAGAACTTGGGAGTTGAAGAGAAATTTACATTTGTGAGAGATCTTGGTATAACTTCTTTGTTTCCTTGATGAAAACCTTGCTGGGGAAGTAACAAAATATATAAGGGGGGAATTTTATGAAAGCAGGAAGAGAATGGAATATATTACAAAGAGTGAATCAATACAGGCTAAGCCTTGGCCAATAAATATTTAAAAGTAGCAGAGAAACAGAAAATGTAAACAATGCATCTGTTCAGTTGCTTTGAACTGTTTAGAGCAGGGGTGTCAAACATGCAGCCCATGGGCCGGATCAGGCCTTTGGTGGGCTTCTATCAGACCTGCAGTGGAATTGGCTGTCTCCTACTTCTTCCAGTTCTGCTGCTGCATCATAGCTTGCTTTGCCAGACTCTCTCAGTCACTCAGAATATACTGGGTCCAGACATGTAGAAGTGAAATCAGCTCATAGTTTATTTCAAGCATGCAAACACAAATTGACTGGCAGGACCAGGGGTCTGCTTATATGCAGGTACAAACCCCACCCCAGTCACACCCGATTTCCCTGATAGGATTATTTACAATGCAACAATGCCCATAGATCCCCTTTAGGATCCTGTGGCGCAGAATGGCCTGATTTATGATCCGCATGGGCTACTGTTTGCCCATGCAAAGCTCCAGTCATTTTCTTGACCATGTGTGCGATCTCTGACTGCATGCACGGTCACCCTTAGTACATAACACCCCTCCCCCCATAGTTTGGACCCTCCCTAACACACAAAGTCCCTTAGGTAAGTGGGCCTCCGCTGTTTCCTGGCTGAGCAACATAGTACTGGTTCTGTGGTGGGCTGCTCAGGGACTGCCTCAGCTGGTCCAGGAGAAGGTTCTGGTCCATCGGCCGGGGCTGGTGCTGGAGGGATGTCGATGTGTGTTGGCCGATGAGCTCAGCCAGGAGAGTGCTGGTGTGGATGCCTTGTGTTCACCTTCTTCGTCTTGTCTTGGAGTGGGGGCTTCATCTTCACTCTCCTCGGGTGCATCAGTGTCTGCGGGCAGGAGCTGGTGGCACAGTTGGTCGATGTGCCTTTTCCACAGTTGACCATCTTCTCCTGAAACCTCATAGGATACGGGCCCTGTCACTTGAACTACCTGGCCAGGCAGGACCCCTTGCAAAGTTCTTTACATAGACTGGGTCCCCCGGGAAGAACCCACAGGGAGCCTTCTGCTGATCCGGTCCCGCGCTGTGTTCCGGGACACAGTCTGGGTGCAGGTGGTCCAACCTGGTTGTGAGCCACCTACTGTGAGGCTTCTGCACAATCAGCAAATGATCAGACCTTTGCAATGAAACAGAGTTCTTTATTTCAAATACTGGAACAGGTTCTCGATGTTTGTTTGAGATACAGAACAAAGAGGGTTAGGGACTAATATACCTGCAGGCACAATTGCATAAACAAATCCTACCAATCAGCATACAGTTAAAATGTGGGAAAAGGAAGGACAACTGTTTGTTCCCACCAAAGGTGAGAAAGTCATAAAAATTCCCATCTTGCCCTGAGTGACCCAGATGTGTTAAGTCCTAGGCAAAACATTTGGTCAGTGACAATAAGCTTTCAAGGCTATGCCCATTCTGGTATCACCCTGAGAGTCTGAACCGAGAGGGAGGAAGCCATGAAAAGATAGCTATTGTTTATGTGACACGTTGAAATGTGTGAACCCATCCTCCCGGGGAAAGCAGAAGAGCAATCTCTACTTCAAGGCAAGCCATAAACCATGTAATGAGATAGAGGGTAAAAAGAAACAGAAAGTAAATTTCAGGATAGCATGGAACAAGCAATCTATTGTCAGATTCTTACAGCAAAAAGTAACTCACAGAATAACATGGAACAATGCATACTTATGAGAATCTGACACCTACCCATTAGTAGTTCTGCAGGACTGCGCCCAGTCGTAATGTGCGGGGTTGTCTGTTGGCTGAACAGGAATGCTTCCAGTTTGTAGTTCCAGTCGCCTTTGTCCATGCAGCGCAGGGCTTCTTTGGCTGTGCACACCATGCGCTCGGCCTGGTCGTTAGTGGCTGGGTGGAACGGGGCAGAGTGGATGTGCCAGATCCCATAATAATCCATGAACTCCTGGAACTCCCCTGATGTGAAGGCCGAGTCATTGTCTGTCATGAGTGTGTCAAGGATGCCATGGGAGCTGAAGATTCGCCACATGGCGTGGATGGCGGATTGCAAGGACATGGCGGACACCGGAACCACTTCGAGCCATTTGGTGTAGGCGTCCACCAGGATGAAGAATAGTTGGCCACCACTTGCAAGGTCCAAGTGCAGCCTGGCCCGTGGCTTGTGGGATGACTCCCAGAGACACACTGGTGCCTGTGGTGGGTCTGTGTGCGATCGATTCCTGGCACTTCTAGCATCTCTTTACTTGATCCTCTATTTCCCGGTCCAGCCCTGGCCACCATACATAACTCCTGGCTAAGGTTTCATGCGCACTATGCCCGGGTGTGTCTCGTGTAGAGCGGTGAGCACCCACTTGTGCAGTGGAGGGGCACGACCACCCGGCTTCCTCAGAGCACACACCCCTTGTGTGAGGACAGTTCGTCCCACCAGGACAAGTAAGCAGTAAATTCAGGCCCTGGGCTGGGGGTCCAAGACCCGGGACAGGGTGTGATCCTGGGCCATGTGGCGGGAAACATCCACCACCTGTATGGGCCGGTCTGGCAGGTCCTCCAGTGCAGCGATGTGGTAGGCTGTGTCTGGGTTGTAGGATGGCAGGGGAAGATGGCTGACGGCATTGGCCATGGCATGGGCCCATCATTTCCTGGGGTGGTGAACCAGCGTGTACTGGTACCCTGCCAGAAAAATGGACCAGTGCATGACATGGGGGGACATCTGGGGGGTCTGTCAGTCCGGGGCGAGGAGGCCAAGGTTTGTGGTTCATGAGGACCATGAAAGGCCAGCTATAGAGATAATCATTGAATTTTTTTATACCTGCCATGATTACCAGGGCCTCTTTGTCAATCTGTCCGTAGTTGCGCTCAGTAGCTGAGAGGGTGCAGGAATAATACACAACAGGCACCTCCCGGCTGTCCGCTAACCTGTGTCCCAGGACTGACCCGACCCTGTATGGAGAAGCATCACAGGCCAGTACCATGGGGAGGGACTCGTCAAAATGCATTTGAGATTAAAAGCTCCTTAACCACCTGAAAAGCTGCAGCATGGCGGGGGGCCCAGACCCACAGGGCGCGCTTGTCAAGGAGGCGATAGAGCGGTTCGGCCACTGCAGCCTTGTGAGGCAAGAATGGGTGGTAAAACTTCAGTAGGCCTAAGAAGGCCTGGAGTTCCGCTTTGGAGGAAGGGGTGGGTGCTTGGGTGATGGCGCGGACCTTTTCGGGAGTCGGGTGGATGCCCTGAGCATCGACTGCAAGCCCTAGGAACTCAACCAAAGATACCCCAAGAGGCATTTCTCTCGCTTGACCTTCAGCCATGCATCATTGAACCACTGGAGGACCAACCGCAGGCATGTGGCAAAGGTCTCAGAGTCTGTGGCTGCAATCAGCACATCATCGAAAAATGGCTAGACTCCGGGGATGCCCTTGAGTAAACTGTCCATTAAGTTCTGGACAATCCCAGGAACCACACTAACCCCAAACTGCAGCCGCTTCACCTTGAACGCCCCCCCCCCCCCCAGTGGGTCACTATAGTCTGGGCCTCTGCCGTGGCGTCGTCCACCAGCAGTTGCTGGTAGGCCTGTGCCAGATCCAGCTTTCCAAATATCTTGGCCCCGGCTAGTGAAGTGAGTACATGGCTGGGGACGGGGTATGCATGATCCTGCAGGGCCTTATTTAGAGTATGCTTATAGTCTGCACATATCCAGACATCCCCATTAGGCTTCACGGGAGTGACGATAGGGGTTTCCCACTTGGTGTGCGGTACTGGCTCCAGAACCCCTTGTTCTACCAGGTGGTCCAGTTTGAGGTCAATTTTGGGGCGCAAAGCAAATGGGGTCATCTGGCCTTCATGCAGATAGGCCGGACTGAGGGGTCGAGGGTAACTGGGGGCCCGGTATACTGTCCCAGCAGGCCATCAAAAATGGCTGGGAATTCATTGCATATGTCATTAAAGTCCTTAGCCCTCACATGATTCACCCCCGTCACCCCAAATCCCAACGGCTCAAACCATGCAAGTCCCAGTAAGCTGGTGAGCTTTCCTTCCACCACCAGCAAGTCCAATAGTCCATCAAAACACTTGTATTGGACGCGGAATTTGCCCCACCCCTTGGTGGCCTCTGTGTTCTTCTGAAAATCCCGTAGCATTAGGCCAACCAGTTTTTCCAGTGGGGGTCCCCCTTGGGGCAGAGCTTCTTAAGGGTGGCTGCCGAAATAATGGAGAAGGATGACCCGGTGTCCAGCTCCATCTCACACAGGGACCCCTCCACTAACTCAGTCACATGGATCTTATTAGGGGTCTTCTGGGGCAATTGCATTACCTGGTGCTGGGGTCATGGTGTTGAAGATGTGGTGTTGTGGAGATCCATAGATTCCTGGCACATGGTCTGCTGGTGTCTGGATCGGGAACAGCAGACCTTGGATATGTGTCTCGTCTTGCCACAGGACCAGCAGGCTGCATCCCGGAATTGGCAGGTCCGGCAGTCTCTGCAACTGGCGCACAATGTAGGAGCGTGGTTTGGTCGGTGCGAGTGTGGCTGGCAATTGGGGAGTGCTGGGGTGCATTGCGGTTGGAGCAGCTGTCCAGGCTGATCCTTGGTAGTCAGGGTGGCGTACCTGTAGGACGTCCTCTTTGTCTGATGCTTCAGGGCTGAATGCGGCGGCCATGCGGTATGCTGCTAGTCCTTGGTGGTCTCGTTGTGATTTTTCAAAGGCCACTGCTGCTTTGAATGCCATGTCAAGTTTGGTGTTGTCATTGCCCACGAGCTTGCAGCAGAGCTTTGGCTCGCAGACACCCCAGATGAAGTGGTTTAGGAGCATGTCCTCGATGGATGGAAACTCACAGTTGATGGCCAGCCAGCGTAGGTTGGCCATGAAGTCTGTGGCTAATTCTCCGGCCTTCTGTGAACACTCATAAAAGTCCATTCTCACTGCCATTTTGGATGGCTTTGGCGCAAAGTCATTTGTGAGCGTGGTTATCAGCTCGTTGAAGGAGGCATCTGTGAGTTTCTTTGATGCAATGAGGCTCTGCACCAACCTGATCGTGGCTACCCCGCATGTGCTGAGCAGCCAGGCTGTCTCCTTGTCGGCTTCCGTGGTGTCTTAGACCTGGAATACATAGATCAGTTGCTCAAACCATGCCTCCCATAGCTCGGGGTGAGTTGGGTCAAAGGCAGCAATCTGTCCTGGAGTGGCAGCCATGGGGACTCGGAGCGCTGGGGCAAACAGCGGCAGAGGCACTGAAGCGAAGTGATGCGGGGCACGGTAGTCATGCCCTAGAGGCAGTGCTGGAGCGTGGTGCGGTGCTGGCTTCCAAGTTGGCGGCAGCTGGAGCATTGCTCAATGGTATCCCATCCTCGTTGCCAGTATAATATACTGGGTCCAGACATGTAGAAGTGAAATCAGCTCATAGTTTATTTCAAGCATGCAAACACGAACTGACTGGCAAGACCAGGGGCCTGCATATATGCAGGTACAAATCCCACCCCTGGTCATACCCAATTTCCCTAATAGGATTGTTTACAATGCATCTATGCCCATACGTCCCCTTCAGGATCCTGTGGAGCCGATTGGCCCGATTTATGATCCGCATAAGCTATTGTTTGCCCAAGCGAAGCTCCAATCGTTTTCCCAACCACATGTGCGATCTCCGACCTTGTGCGCGGTCGTCCTTAGTACATAACAGATAGGCAAGCTTCTGTTCCCCACACTGGCTGAGGCTCCTCCCCCTCCCAGGAAGAAAGACAGATCGAGCCAGAGCTTGCTTCCTGGCCAGGCTGCCTCAATCACACAGGAGACAAAGGCAAGCTTTCTTCCCATCCATTGACTGAGGCACCTCCCTGAAGGAGGGAGAGCCTGCTTTGCTTGGCTGCCTCAGTTGCATGGGAGAAATACAAGGCACCTTTAAGACCAACAAAGTTTTATCCAAGGTATGAGCTTTTGTGTGCCTTACTATAGTGTGTGTGTGTTTTGTTGGGCTTGTTACACTGTGGCTCTTCTGGATGCAACTGGGTTCCCTGCCCCTTTTCACTGTATTCATGCCCTCATGACCCAATCTTTCTCAGTAGGAAAGCAATATGAACTATTTAGATGAGGAATAACAACAAGCTAGTAGGTCGATTAGGCTGAGAGTGTGTACCAAGTTCACCCAGCACATTTCCTTTGGGGATTTTGAACTTAGACTTCCCAGATAGTAGGCTAATACTGACCACTGAGGAAGACTATAGCTTTGTAGACACACAGCCCTCAGTCTGTGTCATGGTGCCTTCTCATGTTCTTGACCAGCACACAAAGCTATTTATGTACAAATGCTCGCAATGCCCAGTCATTCCCCCCCCCCCCTCCCCGGGGTCCTAGGCTCAGAACTCTGAGCATGAGATTTCTGTAGTGAATGTCACTAAATCAAAAGTTGGTTTGCAGCTTATAGATACACACTTGATCAGCATACTCAAGATTGCAACAGCGCAGACATTTTGATGCAGTAATTCAGAGCAAGAGGTGTCAGTTATCAGAGGCTGTTAAATAAACAAAATATTGCAAGAGTGCTAATGTTTTAAGCATTTTTTTCCAAGTTAAAAAAATCTTTGTGTTTGTGTCCTTTATAAAGTTTATACTACTACTTGGCATTACATTTTATGACACACGGCCCGGCCCAACAAGGTTTCATTTATGTCATATCCAGCCCTCATAACAAATGAGTTTGACACCCCTGGTTTAGAGAAAGACTGACCCCAGTACATGGGAATCAAGGAAAAATAACAAACAAGGAAAAGTAACAAAACTTAAGAAAAAAGTAACAGAAAATGGGAAATGTTAAAGAGTATGTGTGTGTGTGTGTGTGTGTGTTTCCTCATTAATGTATAAAAAGCTTGTGTATATGCTCGAGAACAATACTTATATGGGTTTGAACAACAACACATCTGTGTAATTCTGAAACCGCTCTTCTAGCCTTTCTTATAAAGTTACAGATACCTGGGAGGTGATGACATTCTCTGAGATGATGTCCTAACATTTAATGCAGCAGCCTATATCCTATGGGTCAGATTACTAGTCCCTATGAAACTGTATTTTTAGCTGCTTTTGTAAGTACCTGCCACTGCCAATAAACTTAAACTTAAGTGTAAACTTAAGCAGCTCTGGCTGTTTATCTTCCTGTCACATGACCCACTTCAAATGACTTCCTGCTACATGCTGCCTCCTAGGATTAAAATTGAGTCCCAGCTTTGAAAAGGTTGATAACCACTAATTTACTGGACCCTTTTTATTTTGTTATTTGAAAGCTATGCATTTTGCCTCTGCAGCTCCAAAACAAAATCATTTATCTGGATTTTATTAGATGGGGTTGTGGCACAGAGGCAGCAGTGGAGGCCTGAGGAAGCCTCCTGAACTCAAGGCAGCAGCTGCTCCAGGACAGGGTGGGGCATCTTGTAAGCAGGCAGTAGCAGCCTGATGTAGCAGGCAGGAGTGGGGATTCAGCACTTGCAGGACAGTCTCTCTCCCACCAGACAGCAACTGAGCACAGCAGCAGGGGAAGGAAGTTTGCTAGTCCAGAGGGCGTGTGGGGGCATGTGGGACAGCAGGGGTCTTTGGCTAGCCCTAGGCAAACCCAGCTTGGACAGGGCAAGGCTGTATATATATGAAAGGCAATTGGTTGTGCAAAAGGAAATCTTGTATGGATGGAGTCATCACTGGATATATCTACATTTTACCAGTTTTACTGTAACAGTTGCCCTCAGATAATCCTGGGAAGTATAGTTTGGTTGAAGAACTGAGCATTCTTTTCTTTTTTTTTTGCCCCCTCACAAAACTACAGTTCCCAGTGTTCCTTGATAAGAAGTTAAATTGGTATTGTAGATATGTTGTCTTGTCGTTGGGCAGCATGATGACCTCAGAATGAGAACTATGGCTTAAATTTGGTTTAATAACAAAGCTAGATTTTTTTCTGCCGGAAGATATGAGGGCAGATCCTTCCTCTTGTGAGAACAAAATAAATATTTTTTCTCATTAAATATACAACCATGCTTTTTGAATTAAATAAAAATAACTAGGCAATTTAATGTAAGGTGGATTTAAAGAAAATCCAGCCTCTTGTTTAGCAGAGGTTCCTAAATCCCAGATTGCTGAAATATGGATTGTATGACAGGGGGTGGTTGACTTCAACATTGTTTTAATTTTTTAACTGCTCACCTTTTCTTTAATGGTCATTGGTGATCCTTGTGGAAGTAAAGGTACTAACCTATATCAGACAGATTGAAAATCTCCGCTGAAGGAGCACGGTTGTTGGTCAACAGCAATCCTGTGAAGTAGGCCAGGCTAAGTGTTTGTGATGGGCCCAAGGTCACCCAGTGAGCTTCCATGGTAGAAGTGGGGATTCAAACCCAGGTTGCCCAGGATCCTATTTCACCATTCTAACCACTATACTACACTGGATCTTGGTGCAGAATAATCATGGGCCCATTTTCTCCATGGTAGCTTATGGGGGGGGGGGAGCATGTGGATATTCAGAGTAAACTCATTCTGTATATAAGGAGAAGAAAAACCACCATGCAGAACACAACACTGAGTATGTGCTGTTGTTTCTTGAAAAATTCTTGGGTTTCCGAAACTGCTGCAGTAACCGTCAAAGCTAAGATTTTTCTACAGGAAGGATCACTGTTCTCCAAGTACTGTCTGACACAGGGAATTTGCTGAGCACGCTTGTATTCTAGGACTATGTCAGGCGCACTAGCTACTCAGTCTGTGTATTTTCTGCTTCTTTACACTCTTGTGACTTCGTTGGGTTTTACAGGAAGGAATGCATTTATACTTTAGCAGTGGTTTCTTTTTTATGTTACTTTATATTGATGGTTTGTTATGAAATGGATTAACTTAAATTGTATCAATATGAATAATTGAGCTTAATCAGATGCTCTTTGGCAGCTAAAACAATTAAAATATGTTGATCTACAAAGAAAGTCATTATGTTGCATTTGGGAGCTTTTTTGCCACTTATAGAAGATGCACCTTGACTATGCAAAGGAATCCCATTGTGTTATAGTAAAATACATTTCTAGTAACTGAACATTGCCATGAAGTGTTAAAGAGAGGTGAACTGTATGATTGCTGGAATTACTTAGCCAATTGATGGATATAAATCAGATATTAATAATTAAAAAGCTCAGATAGGGTTTAGCAGCCAGATGCTAATAATAATGATGTCTTCTGAAATCAGGATTCCAAATCCCAGAGTCTGTGACTCTCCTGTTTCTAGCTATAAAGATCCTGGGCTTCTTTCCAGGACTGAATATTTTATATGTATACAACCTATATTGCCATATTTCTTTAATTTTTTGTAGTTGTCTTATCTCATGTATGCTGACTGCCGTATTCAGCTGAGATTATTCATACATATACATTCATGAGGGTCAGTATGATGTAGTGGTTAGAGCACTGGGCTAGGATCTGAGAAACCCAGATTCAAGTCCCCACTTTGCCATGGAAGCTTGCTGGGTGATCTTAGACCAGTCAAAAACCTTAAGCCTGACCTAATTTGCAGTGCAGTCCTAAGCAGACTTAAACCTTTCTAAGTGTGAGGCTTCTGCGCCAAGTAGTCAAGGATCAGATCTTTGTTGATGAAACACAGTTCTTTATTTCCAGGTTCTACATTGGTACAGGTTCTCGGATTATTGTCAGAGATAACGTATACAATAGAAGCAGGTCTAATATACCCTCCCGAACAATTTGAATTGCCCATAGGGAACCAATCACCAGGGGAGAAAAACCGCGGGCAAAAGGTTCCCTGGCCGTTTGCTTCCCACAGGAAAGAAAGTGAGGTGTGAAGCAGTAAATTTCCCTTCCCAAACCAGACCCCTTAGATGTAACCATCTTCACATAACAAATGCTTTCCCCAAGGCTTTCGCATGTTGATAACAACTGGTCCTTGTCCTCCCAGCCGGGAGTGAAGGAATGCGGAGGCAGGAGGGTGAGAGGCTTATTGTTCTCATGCTTTGAAGTCGCCACTCTCCCGGGCAAACAGTTACATAGACCAGGCCTGGTCAGAGCCATAAACACAGGGTCACAGAATATACATTCACATAGGTTGAACTAGTAAGCTATAGGTATGATTACATACAGGGTTTGTATAGCATAGCACAGTCATGGTACAATATATAGCATTAATTCCCAGAAGCCCTTGTTAGAATCTGCAGATTCTGACACTAAGTCCATTGAAGTCAATGCATTTGGAAGGGTAAAACTCTGCTTAGGCGTCAATGTGAAAAAATGTACAGTTTCTATTTTCCTTGGAAGAGATAAGTAGCAGTTTTGATGCAGGGGGAAAGAGGCCATAGTACATTCCTTTCCTGTCCAGAGCAAGGGTGCATGTGTGAAGGAAGAGGAGCAGGACAGGAAGGGGTGCCGGGTGCCAGTGTTTTCCCTTCCATAGTAAAGATGCATACAGGTGGTTCCTTCTCATTGGGCTGAAAGAAAAAGAACAGAGAATCTGCTGCAGTAGCTTTAAAGCAAAAGGATAAGCAGCTGATCACAGAAGCATTGGTCTGTCTAGCTCTGTATTGTCTACTTTGACTGGCAGCAGCTATTCAGGATCTCAGGCAAATAAAGATCTTTCCCAGTACCTGCTGAGAGCTTAAACAGTCAAGAGGAAGATCAGCTATCTGGTTCCATCCATAAATTTGTCTCAGGACTGGAAAGGAAGAGAGGGTGTAACTCTTATCTTTACCCTTTGAAATTAGGCTGTTTGCTTTGTCAGCACTTTAAAGAAGAAAAAGCTTGTCCTTTAAAAACACATTTGTCCTTTAAAGTGCCAACAACTTACTAGATAGCCCAGTTTTAAATAGCAAGCCAACTAGAGGTCAAAGGGTTAAACCCCCCCCCCTTTTCTCTTCCTTGTAAACTGAGGCTCCATGAGCCTGCAGTTTGTGTTTCTCCTAGCTGAGTCGTGAGTTTTTGGCCCTTCTGCTTGTGAAGCATGTGCTGTACCACTGAGCCATGGCCCTTCTTGTATAGAATCATAGATCAAGGGTAGCCAGTCTTTTGCATTTTAGCAGTTGTACAGAAGAGGTCATTTGTCATACCCAAGTGCTTCAGGAGTTTGAAAAAGCTATATTGGTAGGACTGCCAACTGGCCTGTAATATGTCATATCCCTTTTAATAGAGGCTTAATGGGATTTTATTTACCAGGCAATGTTGTTTATCTTCATGTTAGCTGCCCATTTCCATAAACTGAACCTCTTGTTAAAAGGACAGGATACTTTTCTCCATTCCTGTTGACAACCCTATAATATCTATATGGACTGAAACCTCATCTATACAAAAATACAAAAGCCTTAAAGGCTGGCAATCCCTGTTTTAAATTGCAGTACTTTAACTCTTTAAGGACTTGCAGAACAGTATGGCATGAATTTGTATAATGCATCCATCCATTTCTTTCTCTTTACATAATCTTCTAGGCCAGATGAAATGGCAAAGACAACTCCAGGGACAAGGACAAACTTGAAAAAGAGAAGAAGAAGAGATTGGATTTATATCCCGCCCTTCACTCACTTGGAGTCTCAGAGCGGCTTACAAACTCCTTTCCCTTCCCCTCCCCACAACAGACACCCTGTGAGGTAGGTGGGGCTGAGAGAGCTCTGAGACAATTGTCCTTGAGAGAACAGCTGGCACAGAGCTATGGCTTGCCCAAGGTCATCCAGCAGGTACAAGTGGAGGAGTGGGGAATCAAACCTGGTTCTCCCAGATTAGAGTCCGTGCACTTAACCACTACACCAAACTTGCCCCGTGTTTGTTAACTAATCAGTTAATTAGTTTGCTAATTAGTTAAATAGTGAGTTCACCCATTACATCCTGAATTCAACTTGGAGTGCTGGTTGTTACCTATAAAGCCCTTCATGGCCTTGAAGCAGGACCCACATATCCAAAGACCATCTTTCCTGCTGTGCTCTTGTACCTCTGCTTGGCTCATCCATGCAAGGCCTTTTGAAGGTGTCACTCTGAGATTGGGCAAGATTAACAGTTGCCCATACCTGAACATTCTCTGTTGTGGCTGGTGAAGTGGCCCACTTGAGGAGGTCAGGAAATGCTGCCATGCTCCTGAATTGTTCGGGAATGCATTTTTAAAATAAAGGGAATTGTGAGACTTCTGATAAGTTCCAATAAGCCAGGCCTTAGTGTGAAAACAAAGTCCTTAATTTTCTTAATGGTCTTTCAGGAACACTTTTTTTGTTAGTGATACCAGATCAATGAGACTAGGAACTCTTATACAGTATTCAAAAGGCAATTGAATGACAGGCACCAATCGGTGTAAAACCCTGAAGCACGAAAACTCCCAACCGTTGCATTCCCAGGGAAAGGCGCATAAGCTAAATCACTACTTCCCCCCCCCCCCATGCCCCTTAGTGAACTCTACTTGCATTCCCACGCATAGACACCTGGAAAAACCCAGTACAGAGACATCTCAAGGTTAACGGTACAGCAAAACAGATTAGCAAGGCTGGCAAGACAGGGAGGGAAGGAGGGGGCAGGGGTGAGCACACTGACGTGGAATGGAACCGGATACTATCCTCCTGCCGGGAGGAACTCATGCAAAAGTGGGAAGAGCAAAATAAAATGACAGGGAACCTGACATCCTGCCCCTCCCAAGATCACCCTCCACCCAGCTTAGATGGGTAACATTTGTGAAAATCACGGATCAATCTGGGCGCATGGACATGCTCTGCAGCAACCCATTCATTATATTCAGGACCAAAATCCACCCATTCAACCAAATAATACAGGCGCCCTCATTTAACCTTAGAGTCCAAAATGCTGGAGATTTCAAAATGGGGTTTCCTCTCCTTCATCAGAGGAGCAGGAGGATCCAGTCTCCACAAATTCGGACCAGGGCTGTAATGGAAAACAGGATGCACAGAACTCAGTGATTTGGGCAGTTCAAGGTCGAAAGAGACAGAGGAAATCTTATGCACAACTTTAAATGGGCTCACATATTTCCAACCTAGCTTCTGGCTAGGTTGCAGACCCCGAATGTTCTTGGTAGATACATAAACTGAGTCTCTGGGTTCCAAATCCCACCCAGAAGACCTACCCCTGTCAGCATATTTCTTGTAATCCGCTTTAGCTTGTTCCAGAGACTTAGCGATGAGGGGCCAAGAGTCCTGAAGGGAAGTCCACCATAATCCAAACTGAGATGGGGAGTCATCACCTGGAGAGGATATCGTAGGTAGTGGGTTGCCCTCGAAACCCCCCACTGCCATAAAAGGGGACACCCTGGTGGAAGAATGCACTGCATTGTTGTAGCTATATTCTGCAAAGGGAAGGAGGTCCACTCAATTGTCTTGATGGTAATTGGAGTAACAACGCAAAAACTGTTCTAGGATTTAATTGACATATTCGGATTGTCCATCACTTTCTGGGTGGTAAACCGAGCTTAAAGCGGGCTCAATTCCCATGACTTGCAGTAGCTCCCGCCAGAAGGTGGCAACAAATTGACTTCCCCTATCGGAGATTATACGCTTAGGGAAAGAATGGAGTTTTACTACCTGAGCAAAAAATACTTTAGCCAAGCCCTTTGCCGTGGGCAGTTGCTTAAACGGAACAAAATGTGCTTGTTTGGAGAATAAGTCCACCCCCCCCCAAATAACTGTCTTCCAGATTTTAAGATTCAGTCCAGATTTTAAAAGGCATTTATGCCCCTTCTAACCAGTGTCGCCAAATGGAGAGAGCTAGGTGAATGGCTGCAGCCTCCTTATCCCAAACTGACCAGTGTCTTTACTAGGTGGTAAATTAGTAATAAAATCCATTGAAATAATCTCCCAAGGTCTGGAAGGGGTTGGGAGGGGTTGCAAAACCCCTCATGGTTCCCCCCCTCATTTTTTGCACATCAAACAAGTTTGGCAGGAGGTTACATAGTCTGAGACATCCCTCCACATCCGCGGCCACCAAAACTGTCTCTGTGTGAGACTTCTAAATAGATCCAAAAAGTCAAGCCTTGTGGTTTAAAACAAAGTCTTTATTTCTTAATGGTCTTTCAGGAACACTTGCTTTGTTTGTGATACCACATACAGTAGGGAGGGGATTCATATACTGTATTCAAACAGGAACATAAGCATAGGTACCAATCAGAAGGAAAATAATCAAGCACCAAAAATCTACCGTTACTTTCTCAGGGAAGAAAAGGCGTGTAAGCTGAAACTAAATTCCCACCCTGACCCTGTGTGAAAGCTACTTGCCGCCCCCGCATAAGACACCTGGAAAAGCAGAGCCCAGTTGCCCAAGGTTACAATAGAAATCAACATAGATAACTGAAGTCTAGCAAAACACATGAGCTCACCCATAAGAGGCTGAAGTGGGAAGGAGGGGGGAGGAGGGGGAACTGAGCCGTCAGAGCAGGAACTGATGCCGAGCTCCCGCTGGGATCTGTGACAGAGAAAGTTACAAGGAAGCAGAACATGACAGGAACCTGACACTCTGGAGCAAATTTAATGTTTTGAGGTATCCGAAATGGCTGGAGAGCTATGACTCAGGGCAGGCATGTAAGATAGACAGTCTGAGGAATTTTGGCACTATTAGTTTAGTGCCCTTATACCAACAGCCATCCGAATGTTTCTGCACCTCTTTCTCCCCTCCCAAATCATCCCGATCCTGTTGGGAATATTCCAGTGTGCATTTTGTAATCCACTCCGTCAAGGGGACTGCAGCGGGCTGCTGCTTTTGGCTCCTAGTAACAACTGCCCCTCCCAACTGTTCCGGGGGGAAACATGGAATCAAAAATTTCTTCCCTCTTAGACTCATGTTGGGGCAATCTGGACAATGCATCTGCTAATAAATTAGCCGTCCCTGGGAAATGTCGCAATTTTAAAAATTGAACTTGGAGAAGAAATCGGCCCATCGGAGCTTCTTAGCATTAAGGGTTCTTCTAGTGCACAACGCCTCTAAATTCTTATGATCAGTCCAGATTTTAAAAGGCATTTATGCCCCTTCTAACCAGTGTCGCCAAATGGAGAGAGCTAGGTGAATGGCTGCAGCCTCCTTATCCCAAACTGACCAGTGTCTTTCAGTCTCATTCATTTTTTTCGAGATATACGCCAAGGGGTGCAATTTTCCGTCCTTTTTGCAGAATTGCCCCCCCATCCATCGCTACATCCGAAGCATCGACATGAACGATAAATTCCTTAGTTTCATCGGGGTGGGCCAGGATAGGCTCTGATGTGAACAGTTTCTTTAGAGTCTCAAAAGCTGCCTGACAATCACTTGACTAGTTCAAGCGCTCTCCAGGCTTGCCAGCCTCGGGACCCTTTCCCTTCGTTTTTAAGAGATCAGTAAGGGGCAGAGTGACTTTAGCAAAATCCTTTAAATATGTTCTATAGAAATTGCAAAATCCGAGTAGACTTTGTAATTGTTTACGTGTACGGGGTGTCTCCCATGCCACCACTGCTTCCACTTTAGCCGGGTCCATCTCAAGACCCCTGGGGGAGATGCAATACCCCCAAAAGTCAATCTCTGTGCAATGGAACTCACATTTGGACAGCTTAGCATACAGTTTATGGGTCTTAAGTGTGGTCATCACTTCTCTCATCAATTTAATATGGGAGTCCTGATCTTGTGAATAGAGAATGATATCATCAAGATAACAGAGCACCCCTTTGAACAAATGCTTGTGTAACACTTCATTTATGAGGCTCATAAATACGCTAGGAGCCCCAGCCAATCCGAAGGGCATAACCAGATATTCAAACTGCCCCAGGGGGGTATTGAAAGCAATCTTATACTCATCCCCCTCCTTAATGCGCACTCGAAAGTAGGGTTCTCGTAAATTCAGTTTGGAAAAAATCTTTCCCTTTGCTGCCTCCGCCAACAAGTCTTTGATAAGAGGCAATGGGTAGGCATTAGAAGCGGAGACTGCATTTAGCCCTCTGTAATCCGTGCATAACCTTAAGCCTCCATCTTTCTTCTTCCGGAAGAGGACAGAGGTGGCAAACGGGAATTTGGCAGGGCGAATGAAACCCCACTCCAGGTTCTTATCTAGAACCTTCCATAATTCATCCCTCTCAGCAGGGCTCATGGAGTACAATTTTCCTTTAGGCAGCTTTTCCCCTGGCAAAAGTTTGATAGCACAGTCTGTGAGTCTATGGGGAGGAAGCTCATCTGCCTCTGTCTCACTAAACACTTCAGCCAGATTTCGGTATTCCAGCGGGATCTTGGCTAGTTCTTCCGAGACTAAGCAGGCGAGGGGAGAAGAGGGGGCCCCCAATCCCCAGGCAGAGTCCCATTTATGTTGTGTACACTTAGGGTCGACCCAGGATATTTTCCCCTTGCTCCATTTGATGTATGGGTCGTGAGATCCCAACCAAGGACTTCCCAGCACCATGGGGAATTGGGTGTGTGGCATTATTTCAAAAGCCCTTTTCTCCCAATGGTCACCTGTGCCCAAGATTAAAGGTTCCGTTTCTGCTACACATGCCTCCTTCATCTCAGAACCATCCATCTGGGTGAACCGTAAAGGCTCCCCCAAATAATTTACTTTAGGTCCCAAACCCTCTACTACTAGGGGGCTAATCAGGTCCCTTGCGCACCCCGAGTCAATGAGGGCTCACACCCGAACGTGAGTGCCACTTCCAGGTGCTACCACAGTCACAACCATGTAGAGCAAAGGCCTGGGGTTGCTCACCATTGGTGGTGCGGCCAGAGGGGGGACCTGCAGTTTCGCGCCTCCTACTGCAGGTCTTGGAAGTTTTCCGATGGCTGCACAGCTACTACTTCCAGAGTCGTTTTCTCGATGCTTTCACTCGTTGCCCCTTCCAGCTGTAGTGCCCGGGGTTTAAAAGTCCCTTTTGGTGGCCAAGGCGTTTCCCCTGGGAGTTGGAGTTGGAGTCTTGGGTGTCTTCACCCCCCCCCGGGGGCAGGAAGAGGCGTAGTGCCCACTCTCCCCGCATCTCATACAAAGTCCTTGTTTGAAGCGGGAATCGCAGAGTTCTTGGATTGCCGTTTTGAACTTGGACTTGGTAGTGGCCTTGGCAGCAGAATGGGATGATTGCAACCCTAGCTTGATTAAGGTGAACCATTCTTCCACATCAGTTGCTGCCCTCATCCACGCCGCCAGAGTTCCAGGCCAATCATTTCGCTACACAGTCTCGTATATCTCCGAGTTCAGGCCCTCCCAGTATTTTTCAACGAAAAGGTCCTGAGACCAGCCATGCACCTTCGCAGCTATTCTACAAAACTGAGCAGTATACTGTCAGGATCTGACAATAGCTTGCTTGTCCCTTGCTTTTCTGAAATGTTACTTTCTGTTTCTTTGTGCCTTTTTGTCACCCAAATGTTTTATTGTTTGCCTTGAAGTAGAAATTGCTATCCTGCTTAGTGTTACTCTTTGCCCGGGAGGATGGCCTCTCACATTCCAATGCATCACATAAACAAACTGTAGCTATCTTGTCATGGCTCCCTCCCCCTTCCCATTTGAAGCTCTCAGTGTGTTATCAGAGTGGGTACAACCTTGGAAGTTATTTTATTGTCACTGGCCAAATGTTTTGCCTAGGAGTTCTCACATCTGGGTCACGCAGGACAAGAGGGGAATTTTTATAACTTTCTCACCTTTGGTGGGAACAAACGGTCACCATGTCTTTTCCCGCATTTTGTATGTGTCCTGATTGGAGGATTATGTTTAAGCACCTATGCCTGTAGGTATATTAACCCAAGCCACCTTTATTCTGTATCTCTAACAAACATCAAGACCCTGTTCCAGCATTTGAAATAAAGAACTCTGTTTAACTACAAAGGTCTGATCTCTTGCTGATAGTGCAGAAGCCTCACAGATTGTTAGAGATCTGTCCTTAGGTTTCTCCCGTACCTGGCCATGTCAGATGACGGGAGCAACCCCATCACCCCACTGGAGACCCCGGTCACTACAGCTCCCATCGTGCCTGTGGAGCAACCGGTGCCGGTGACTATGGGACAAGAGCCGTGCCAGCCGTGCTAGGTTGACCTGGCCACCGGCCTCTCCACGATGCTCGTGGGCTACTTTCGGGGCCGGCACCTCCGAGACGTGGATCCATGACCAGAGGGGTGCCAGAGTACGTTTCAGCGGCGACCAATCGGAGTTCGGCCACCTGAGCATACTGGAGAATGATCGGTATCCTCAAAGGGGCCTGGAGGCTTGGGTTACAGCTTCCAGGACGAAGAACGCCAGCTGCCCAGGGGCCCAGATCCTACCGGAGAGGATCTGGAGTATGTCCTGGACTGAAGGCTGGACGAGGTGCATGACCACATAGCTGTGGAGATACGGGAGGCCATGCTGGAGATGCAGAAGCAGCTGATGGGGGCCCTCGCGATTGGGGTAATCCTGCTCCCGGGCCAACCGCAGCCTGGTGGGGGACCGGCCGGGGTGCCGCCGGTGCAACCTGCGGGGGGAGTGGGTGGGGCCCTGGCTCGACCTGCAGCCCTGGTCGCACCACCGCCAGGAGGACCCCCCACCCATCCCGGGGTCCCAGTGCCCGGCGGAGGCCTGATCCAACAAGCGCCCAGTGACCCCCTGAGGGCCACATTCGACAGCAACTCAGAAAAACTCAGGTTTTTCATCATAGAAATTGAGAGGTTCCTGGCGGCGTGGGGCCACCTCTACCCAACCAAGCGGGATCACGTGGGCTACATCGGCTCCAAGCTGCGAGACACCGCAAGTGACTGGTACGTGAGTCTGCATAACCCCCCAGGGCCCGAATTATGAACTGTAGATAATTTTATGTGGGCCCTGAGGCAGCATTATGAAGACCCATTGGGGGAAGAGAAAGCCCGGAACCAGTTGCGCAAGCTGGCACAGGGGCTCGGCTCGGTGCAAGACTACACCGACCATTTCCGGCGCATAGCGGCCAAAGTCCAGGGGTGGTCCGAAGACTTATTCGTTGAGAAGTACCGAGAGGGGCTGAATCCCGAGATCTACGAGACGATCCTGAGAAATGGCCGCCCCTTCTCCCTGGCTGCCTGGATGCGGGCCGCCGCAGATGTGGAGGAGCGCTTCACCCTGATCAAGTTGGGGGCATCGGCCTCCCATCAACCCAAGGCACCCCAAAAACCAGAGGGGAAGTCGGTGTTCCAGAAACTCTGCAACACCCGTTTCAAGCAAGGCCTGTGCATGAACTGTGGGGAGAGTGGCCACTTCGCCTCAGCCTGCTTGCGTGGAGGAACGAAGCCACCCAAGACCTCCACCCCAGTGGGAGGAGGAACCCCGCGGCCTGCGAAGACACCATTTAAACCCCGGGCGTTACAGCTGGAAGGGGCAACATGCGAGCAGGGCAAGCTGGAGCTGACCGAGACCCAGCCGTCAGGAAACTTCAACGACCTGCAGTAACTGGTGCAGAACTGCAGGTCCCATCCCCCAACGTGCCATCACCGGTGAGCATCCCTGGCCCTTTGCTTTACATGGTAGTGACTGTGATGGTGCCAAGCACCGGGACTCACATGTGGGTCCGGGCCCTTATAGACTCAGGGTGTGCCAGAGACTTAATCAGCCCGTTAGTAGTTGAGGGGCTGGGGCCAAAAGTAACCCCGCTGGGGGAGCCCCTGCGGTTCACCCAAATGGATGGCTCTGAAATGAAAGAGGCTTGTGTAGCAGAGACTGAGCCATTGATTTTGGGGACAGGGGGGCATTGGGTGGAAAGGGCTTTTGTGATCACGCCCAACACCCAGTTCCCCATGGTGTTGGGTAGCCCCTGGTTGAGCTCCCTCAACCCCTATATCAAGTGGAGTGATGGGAAAATATCTTGGATTGATCCCAAGTGCTCCCAGCATAAATGGGAGCCTCGCTGGGGAAAAGGGCCTTCTGCTCCTCTCGCCCCTGCCGCCCTGGCGTTGTTGCCCCTGCCCATCCCGCAGGAGTATAGAGACCTGGGAGAGGTGTACAGTGAGACCGAGGCAGACGAACTTCCCCCCCATCGCCTCACTGACTGTGCTATTGAACTGCTCCCAGGGGAGAAGTTGCCAAAGGGAAAGCTATATTCCATGAGCCCCTCTGAAAGGGAAGAGTTGAGGAAATTTTTGGACAAAAACTTAGAGCGGGGTTTCATTCACCCAGCTAAATCCCCATTCGCAGCCCCGGTGTTATTCCAGAAAAAGAAGGATGGGGGCTTAAGACTTTGCACAGACTACCGGGGCTTGAATGCCGTGTCCGCTTTCAATGCCTACCCCCTCCCCTTGATAAAGGACTTGCTGGCGGAGGCCGCGAAGGGGAAAATCTTCACCAAGTTGGATCTCAGAGATGCGTATTTCTGAGTGCGGATTAGGGAGGGGGACGAGTACAAAACAGCTTTTAACACCCCCCTGGGACAGTTCGAGTACCTAGTGATGCCGTTCGGCTTAAGTGGCGCGCCCGGCGTTTTTATGAGCCTAATCAATGAAGTGCTACATAAGTATTTGTTCAAGGGGGTGCTCTGTTATCTTAATGATATCTTGATTTATTCAGCTGATAAGAAATCGCATATGACTTTAGTGAGGGAAGTCTTGGGGACTTTATTAGAGCACCAGTTATATGCAAAAACTGTCCAAATGTGAGTTTCACAAACCAGAGGTTGATTTTTTGGGCTACCGCATTTCCCAATGAGGGCTAGAAATGGATCCCGCCAAGGTAGAGGCGGTGATTAAATGGGAAGCCCCCCGAACTAGACGTCAGCTCCAAAGCCTGTTGGGATTTTGCAACTTTTATAGAACCTTCTTAAAAGACTTTGCTACGATCACCCAACCCTCATGGAACTGTTGAAAACTGAGGGGAGGGGCCCAGAAGTGGGGAAACCGGGGGAGAGTTTGTGCTGGACCCCCCCAGTGTCAGAGTGCCTTTGAGGAACTAAAACAATTGTTCACCTCCGAGCCCATTCTTGCCCACCCGGACGAAACCAAAGAATTCATAATTCATGTAGATGCTTCGGATGTGGCGATGGGGGGGGGCGATCCTACAAAAAGACTCTAATGAGGTGTTACACCCTCTAGCCTACATTTTGAAAAAATTCAATGAAACCGAATGGCATTGGTCGATTTGGGACAAGGAAGCTGCCGCCATTAAGTTAGCTCTTTCCACGTGGAGGCACTGGCTGGAGGGAGCGCAAAAGCCGTTTGAAATTTGGACTGACCATAAGAATCTAGAGGCTTTGCGTACGCAGCAATCCCTCAATGCCAAGCAGCTCCAATGGGCCGACTTCTTTTCCAAATTCAATTTTGTGTTCAAACATTTCCCTGAGAAAGCAAACTCCTTAGCAGACGCATTGTCCAGGCTACCTCAACACGAATCCCAGAGAGAGGAAGTGTTTGATTCCATGTTCTCCCCCCAACAACTGGGAGGGGCAGTCGTTACTCATAGCCAAAAAAGACCCCCCTCAGAGACTCTTTCTTGTGTGAAATGTGGGGAAGCTTATACGGAGGAGGAGGTCAAGGAGTGGGCTGAGGATTGTGAAAATACTAAGTCTCTGGATGGTTGTTGGTACCATGGTTCAAAGCTAATTGTGCCCATTGCCCTGCAGAAAGAAATGTTATTGTCTTGCCATGAGTCAAAATTGTCGGGGCACTTTGGCTTCTTAAAAACCCTGAATTTGGTGCAGAGGCAGTTTTGGTGGCCACGCATGCGGAAGGATGTTTCATACTATGTTACTTCTTGCCAAGTGTGTTTAATGTGCAAACAGAGGGGTGGAAAGGTTCCGGGACTACTGCACCCCCTCCCTACCCCCTCGCAACCTTGGGAGAATGTGTCAATGGACTTTATTACGAGTCTTCCCCCCTCCAAGGGAAAAACTGTCATTTGGGTAGTAGTGGACATGTTCTCCAAACAAGCACATTTTGTCCCGTTCAAACAGCTACCCACTGCAAAGAGCCTAGCCAAAACGTTTTTCAATCACATAATCAAATTACATACTTTTCCCAAGCGAATAGTTTCTGACAGGGGGAGCCAGTTCGTTGCCAACTTCTGGCGGGAGCTTTTGCAAGTCATGGACATTGAACCTGCGTTAAGCTCGGGTTACCATCCAGAGACCGATGGACAATCGGAACGCGTTAATCAGATTTTGGAGCAATTTTTAAGATGTTATACTAACTATCATCAGGATAATTGGGTGGACTTGCTCCCCTTCGCTGAGTACAGCTACAACAATGCAGTGCATTCCTCTACTGGTGTCTCCCCTTTCATGGCTGTGGGGGGGGGGTTTGAGGGAAAGCCACTGCCTTCATTGACAAATGGCGATGACATCCCTAACTCGGACTTTACCCAGTGGTGGTCGAGACTACAGGAGTCCTGGCCCTTATTAGCTAAAACATTAGACAAAGCTAAAGCAGATTACAAAAAATACGCTGACAGGGGAAGGGCAGAAGGTTGGGATTTGAAACCCGGAGACTCTGTATATCTCTCCACAAAGAACATTCATGGACTGCAACCCAGTAGAAAACTGGGTTGGAAGTATGTCGGACCCTATAAAGTGCTAAGGAAAATCTCTGAAGTGTCGTTTGAACTTGAATTGCCCAAATCATTGAGTTCTGTGCATCCTGTTTTTCATTACAGCCTCCTGAAGAAGAATCCTGGGCAGAATGCGTGGCACCCGGATCCTCCGGATCCTCCTCCTCTGATGAAGGAGGGAGAGCCACACTTTGAAATCTCTGAAATTTTGGACTCAAAGTTGCGGCGGGGTCAGGTCTACTATCTTGTAAAGTGGGTGGATTTCGGCCCTGAGCTTAATGAATGGGTCCTTGCTGATAATGTGCATGCTCCTAAATTAGTTCGCTCTTTCCATAGACGCTTTCCAGATAAACCCGGGGGGAGCCCATCTTGAAGGGGGCAGGATGTCAGGATCTGACAATAGCTTGCTTGTCCCTTGCTTTTCTGAAATGTTACTTTCTGTTTCTTTGTGCCTTTTTGTCACCCAAATATTTTATTGCTTGCCTTGAAGTAGAAATTGCTATCCTGCTTAGTGTTACTCTTTGCCCGGGAGGATGGCCGCTCGAATTCCAATGCGTCACATAAACAAACTGTAGCTATCTTGTCATGGCTCCCTCTCCCTTCCCATTTGAAGCTCTCAGTGTGTTATCAGAGTGGGTACAACCTTGGAAGTTATTTTATTGTCACTGGCCAAATGTTTTGCTTAGGAGTTCTCACATCTGGGTCGCACAGGGCAAGAGGGGAATTTTTATAACTTTCTCACCTTTGGTGGGAACAAACGGTCGCCATGTCTTTTCCCGCATTTTGTATGTGTCCTGATTGGAGGATTATGTTTAAGCACCTATGCCTGTAGGTATATTAACCCAAGCCACCTTTATTCTGTATCTCTAACAAACATCGAGACCCTGTTCCAGCATTTGAAATAAAGAACTCTGTTTAACTACAAAGGTCTGATCTCTTGCTGATAGTGCAGAAGCCTCACATATACTCCCTTACAGAGGATTGACCCTGAACCAGTTTCCTCAGCTGATTCCTGGCCTTCTCCTCCCCCAAGGGATCCTCATAGTGCTGCCGAAGGGCCCACATAAACTCATTCAGGGATCATAGCTCGGGGCCTGGGGGGTTGTGTAAACTCATGTACCAGTCACTAGCAGTGTCCCGTAACTTGGAACCGATGTAGCCAACCCTCTCGCGTTCAGTGGGGTAAAGGTGTCCCCAAGTATCCAGGAACTGCTCAATCTTGATGATGAAGAACCTGAGCTTGTCGGGATCACCGTCAAACATAGCCATCAGGGTCATTAGGAGGCTTCCGTTACATGGGGTCCCTGGATCGAGGTGCTGGCTGGGCTGGGACCCAAACCGGTGGAGGGGCTCCCCCAAGTGCTGGTTGTGCGGGGCCAGCACCCCCATCTACCTGCTGTTGGGGGGAGGGAGCCCTCCAGCTGCACCAGCTCCTCCAGCAGGTCCCGCTCCGGCGGCTCCCACCACAGCCTGTTGCATTTCGAGTAACGGCTCTCGTAGCTCACCCGCCAGCCGATCATGCATTTCCTCGAATTCCCAATCCATCTGCTGCCAGAGGTCATCAGGAACTCGCTCCAGATGTCGAGGTGGAGGTCGTTCCTCTGGCTGAAGACTCAATCTCCAGGATTCCCTCTCCTCATCTGCGAACTGCACGCAGGAGCCCCATCTGTCATGGACCTTGGACTCTTCTGTGCCCGTGCCAAAATTCGACCAGGAATACCTTGGTGTTGGCGACCAACCACCAATCACCCCCCCATGACAAAGGGGGGCATAAGTATCAAAACTTGTAGTCACCGGCTCTACAGGTGCGGTAGTTGCCGGTGTCTCAGGGGTAGAGGTAGGGACGAGGTTCCCATCATTTGACATCTTCAGGTATGGGGAGCACTCCTTCCCAAATGAAGGAAGGATCACTAACAATCTGTGAGACTTCTGATAAGTTCCAATAAGCCAGGCCTTAGTGTGAAAACAAAGTCCTTAATTTTCTTAATGGTCTTTCAGGAACACTTTCTTTGTTAGTGATACCAGATCAATGAGACTAGGAACTCTTATACAGTATTCAAAAGGCAATTGAATGACAGGCACCAATCGGTGTAAAACCCTGAAGCACGAAAACTCCCAACCATTGCATTCCCAGGGAAAAGGTGCACAAGCTAAATCACTACTCCCCCCCCCCATGCCCCTTAGTGAACTCTACTTGCATTCCCACGCATAGACACCTGGAAAAACCCAGTACAGAGACATCTCAAGGTTAATGGTACAGCAAAACAGATTAGCAAGGCTGGCAAGACAGGGAGGGAAGGAGGGGGCAGGGGTGAGCACACTGACGTGGAATGGAACCGGATACCATCCTCCCACCGGGAGGAACTCATGCAAAAGTGGGAAGAGCAAAATAAAATGACAGGGAACCTGACAGGAATAAGGTTGTTGCTGTTGTCTGTCTTTAAACAGCTTTTATTTGCTGTGCTTATTGTAGATATTACCCTATTTGTGTTGTGGTGTTCTTCAGTTTTGTAATCCTGCTTCATTGGTATGATTTATACAGTATGCTTTTGTTGTATTGTTGTGTATTGTTCCTGTTGTTTTAATTTTGTGATCTGTCTTGAGTCTCAGCAAGAAAGGCAGGTTATAAATGAAGTAAGCAAGTATGTTGGGGGTAAATGATGCAGGAATGCTTTTATGGTTGGTGAAAGGAGAGCTGTCCAATGCTTTTATGTTAGTTCTATGCTGAAATGCCCGTTACAATAGCTGGAGAAAGTGTGAAGTCAGGTTAGTATTTCCAAACCCACACATTTAAATAAAATCTTGTACCATGCAGATATAATCAAAGCCAATATCAATATCCAGATGGTTAGAGTATGAACCGGCATTTCCGCTGTTGCCTAAATTAAGTTTATTCAATTTGTATTCCACCCTCCCCACCTTTCGGCAGGCTCAGGGCGGCTACCAACATATAATAAATATACAGTATCATTAAAACATTTTAAAACATAAAACCAAACAATTACATATCCTGCTACAAGATGACATATCTTCTATTTATCAGGTTAGTGTCTAAGATATTAACCAGCACAGGCGGCGGAAGAACGTTCTGGCTGGCCGGTTCTCACTCAGGCCAGGGCCAAAGATGTAACCCTTGGGTGGCCCCTACTTAAAGGCCCGGTGGAAGAGCTCCGTCTTACAGGCCCTGCAGAACTGTAATACGTCCCGCAGGGCCCTGATGTTATCCGGGAGCTCGTTCCACCAGTGTGGGTGTCAGATTCTACTTCGTATGCACAATGATTTCTTTATTACTGAATGTTTCTTTCTTCCTTTGAATCTGACAAGGATATATATTGCTGAAGGTTGCTCTGGTTTTTACTTTCGTTTTCCTTGTAGTTGTTATCTCCCATATGGTTTATTGCCTCCTTTTGGTCAATTGCCTGTCTGCTTAATGTTACTTCTTTAGGCGGGAGGTGGGTTCCTGCATTCCAACACGTCATATAAACAATGGCTATCTTGTTCCTGTTCCCTCCCCCTTTGCACTCCAGGCTCCCAGGACACTATCTGCCTGCTTCTAGCCTTGAAGGTTATTTTATTGTCGTGGTTTAAATGTTTTGCCTTGGTTTAAATGTTTTGCCTAGGTCTTAACACATCTGGGTCACACAGGCCAAAAGGGGAATGTTTATGCTTTTCGCACCCACGGTGGGAACAAACGGGCCCTCGATCTTCCCACATTTTTCCTTGTATGCTGATTGGTAGTAAATGTTTAAGCATTCATGTTTGCAGGTATATTAACCCCAAGCCTTCTTTTTATGGCATCTCTAACAAAAACCGAGACCTGTTCCAGTATCTGAATAAAGGACTATGTTTTAACCAACAAAGGCCTGATCATTTGCTGATAATACAGAAGCCTCACATTAGGGCCGCCACTGAAAAAGCCCTGGCCCTTGTAGCCGCCAACTGGGCCTCCTTCGGCCCTGGGAGGACTAGACGGTTCTGGGATCCCGATCGAAGCACTCGCTGGGGAACATATGGGGAGAGGTGGTCCCTCAAGTAGGTAGGTCCCAGGCCATATAGGGCTTTATAGGCCATATAGCACCAGCACCTTGAATCTTATCCGGTAGGCTATAGGCAGCCAGTCCAGGAGCACTCCCAAACTCCTCACCTCTAATGCTGGTACCAACGGCACCCCATCGAAGGCCGGGAGAGGGATCCCTACCCCTGGTCCACTCTGACTCAGGCACAGGACCTCTGTCTTCATCGGATTCAATTTCAATCGGCTCTGCCTGAGACAACGAGCCACGGCTTGCAACGCCAGGTCCAGATCACCCAGACTAGAGTCTGACCAGCCGCCCAACAATAGATAGAGCTGGGTATCATCAGTGTTCTGATGACAGCCCAACCCATGCCTCCAGGCAATCTGGGTGAGGGGGGCGCATGTAGATGTTGAACAACATTGGGGAAAGTACTACTCCCTGTGGCACTCCGCAAACCAGTGAGTGTCTTTGGGAGAGTTGTTCCCCAACCGCCACCCTCTGTCCCCGATCTTGGAGAAATGAGGAAAGCCATTGTAGGGCCAACCCCTGAATCCTCATATCGGCAAGGCGGTGGGCTAGTAGCTGATGGTCGACCATGTCAAATGCCGCCGACAGGTCCAATAGCATCAGCACTGCTGTACCGCCTTGATCCAGATGCCTCCAGAGGTCGTCTGTGAGGGTGACCAGCACCGTCTCTGTCCCATGGCCTGGTTGGAAACCAGACTGGAATGGATCTAATGCAGAGGTGTCATTCAAAGCTCAGCTCATGCTGATCTGAAATAAAACCATAGATGGTATAAAGTACTGGAGTCTGTTATGTTCTGTGCTCAAATCTGTGATTATCCAATTACCTTGGAACTTATTTAATTACCTTATCCAACTACCTTGTTTGGACGATGTCAGGGGTGCGGCTTACGTTTGTATATAAGCAGGCCCCCTGACCTCCATTTTCTTATGCTTCATCTGGACCTGAAATAAAATGCTTGCTGAAATCACATCAACCAGCCTTCGCTTCCAGTACTTTTCAGTGGAGACGAGGATAGGATCCCGATGAGCAACTCTCCAGTTGACTCCAGCACCGCATCTGTCATGCTTGCTCCTGACCCAGTCCCTGCTGACCAGGACCAGGCTCCTTTAACTAGCTTGGACGTAAGTCCTGAGGAGTCAAGCCAGCAGCAGGATCCACCTACGGTTGATCAAGCTCTGCCTGGCCCACGCTCATCCCCTCCTGGATCTCCCCCACCTGTTAGTCGGCTCTGTGAAAGACGCTGACAGGAATTAAAGGAGAGACGGAGTATGGCACATCAACGGAGAATGAGGGATATCAGCCCAGAGTTTTAGCAGCAGCAGGGCTACGTCCGGTATGCTGCTAATTGCTGACAGCCAGCACACGTTAAAAACAGAGGGCTTGTTCAGAGCCAATTGTGCTGGCAAAGATTTATTGTCTTTGATAGAACCCCTCGCTGGACACCTTTCTTTTTCTTTTCTTTTTTTAACTAACTTTTTATTTTTGCTCTCTTTCATTATTTTACACATTGTTATCAATGTTATCTCAACAATAATTCATGTATAACTGTGTATCTTGATTATATAATAAACTTGTGGTTTCCCACCCCCCTGCACCATTATTCCATTCATTGTAATTAACAAAATTTATAAGTATTATCTCTTACAGGTAACATTTCTGCTTATAGTGTGTAATATCATATTTATAATAATAACCTTACATCACATACAAATATCATTGTTTCCAGACTGCTTACAAACATTCCCTATATTCCCCTTCAGAAGTTAGACAGTGTAAAAATGTTATTTTTCATGCCCCAATATTGTTCTAAATAGTCTTTCAGATCTTTCCATTCTTCTAAGAAAGTCTCTGAGTCTCGATTGTTCAATTTTCTAGTTCACTTGTCCATTTCGGCCATATATAACAATTTTCTCAACCATTCCCATAACTCGGGAGTTTTCTCACATTTCCAGTTCTGAGCATAAACCATCCTTGCTGTTGTCACCATATACCATATTAATGTCCTTTTACTTACATTTATATCTTCTAGTTTAAGTCCAAGCATCAACATTTCAGGCAATTTCTTAAAAGTACATTTAAAATTTTTTTCCATTTCAACATGAATCATACACCAAAAAGCTTTGGCTTTATCACAAGTCCACCACATATGGTAAAAAGAACCTTCTTTCTGTTTACATTTCCAACATTTTTTGACAGACTTTGATTAATATTTGCTATTTTTTTCGGGGTCATATACCACCTATACATCATTTTAAAGCAATTCTCTTTTAAATTATGACAAGTAGAAATACTCATAACGTTTTCCCACAAAAATTCCCATGATGACATTTCTATTTCCTTATTCATATTAATCGCCCATTTTACCATTTGTTCCTTTACAACTTCATCTGCATTGTACCATTTCAACAAAATTTTATACATTTTAGAAATCAATTTTTTCCCTCCTTCCTCCCACACCTGTTCAATCTCATTATTTTTGTCTCTAAAACCACTTTTTTATCACTTTTATAAAGATCAAATATTTGTCTATACCGCAACCACCCATACTCAAAGTCCAACTTATTCTCTTCCTTCAATACAAATTCTCCATTTTCCATTTTTAACAAGTCTTTATATTTCAGCCAGTCTTGTCCTTTAAAGTTCGAAAAAGGTTTTATCACTTCCGCTGGTACTATCCACATAGGTATTTCTTCTGGAAAAAAAATTCTTATATCTCATCCAAGTATCCATTAGTGTTCTTCTTACATAGTGATGTTTAAACATATTATCCATTTTTATTTTATTATAGTACAAATATGCATGCCAACCAAATCTACAATCATGACCTTCCAAAGCTAATAGTTTTCTATCTTGTAAAACAATCCAAGATTCTAACCATGTCAAACATACCGCATCATGATATAATTTTAGGTTAGGGAGTTGAAAATTACCTCTTTCTTTAGCATCACACAATATTTTCATTTTTATTCTTGGTTTTTTCCCAGCCCACACAAATTTTGAAAGCTCTTTTTGCCATGTCTTAAAAGCTTTTAGGTCTTTCACAATTGGTATTGTCTGAAACAAAAACATTAATCTTGGTAAAACATTCATTTTTACTGTGGCAATTCTTCCTAGCAATGATAAATTTAAAGTATTCCATTTTTTAATATCTTGCGTAATTTGCAACCATAACTTTTCATAATTATTTTTAAACAAATCAATATTTTTCATAGTCAACTCAATACCCAAATACTTTGTTTTCTTCACCACCTCACATTCTATACCTTTTTGTAGTTCTAACTGCTTTTTACTCGACAAATTTTTACACATCACTTTTGATTTTCTTCTGTTTACATAAAAACCTGCTAAATCACCAAAAATTTTAATCTTCTGAAGCAAAAACGGAAACGTAGTCATAGGTTCTTCTGCTATAAACATTACATCATCAGCAAGGGCTCTATACTTAAAAGAGAATCCTTTAGTCATTCATCCTTTAATTTCTTTATCTTCCTTTATATTCCAAAGTAGAACTTCAAGTGTCCAAATAAATAATAGTGGTGAAAGTGGGCAACCTTGTCTGGTTCCTTTTTGAATTTTAAAATATTCAGTCTTCTCATTGTTGATTATAATTGATTTTTGTTCCTTATAAATTGACTTAATCATATTCAAAATAAAATCACCTATCTGTAATTTCTCCAAAACAGCAAATAGGACATCCCAGTTTAAATTATCAAAGGCTTTTTCCACATCCAAAAAGAAAAAACCAACCACTTTTTCCCGATGTTTATCGTAGTATTCAATTACATCTAAAACTACTCTCAAATTATCCTTTATTTGTCAGTTAGGTAGAAAACCTGCTTGTTCTTTTTGTATTGTTTCCTTAAGATGTTCTTTCAGTCTCTCTGCAATAATTTTGGCAAAAATTTTATAATCGTTGTTTAACAGCGAGATTGGTCTATAATTTTTTACATTCGATAAATCCTGTACTTCCTTTGGAATAAGTGATATGGTTGCTTCCTTCCACGATTCCAGGACTTCACCTGAAGTTCCAATTTCATTCATCAAAAGTACCAAAACTGGTGAAAGAGTCTCTTTAATTTTTTTATAAAACTTAACTGAGAATCCATCCGGACCTGGTGCTTTCCTTAATTTAGAACTTTTAATGGCCTCCTGTATTTCCTGGAGTGAAATAGGAGTATTCATCATTTCTTTTATTTTTTCAGTTGGTTTTGGTAATTTCAGTGATTGCAAATATTTTATAATTTTAGTTTGATCTATTGATTCCTTCTGAAAAAGTTTGGCATAGTATTTAAAAAATTCTTTTTATTCCCTTCAAGTCCATTATTTCCTTTTTATCTGTCACAATTTTACCAATGATTTTATTTTCTCATCTTTTTTTTAACTGCCATGCTAAATATTTCCCTGGTTTATTTGCACCTTCAAAGGATTTTTGTTGTAATTTCTTTAAATTACAGTATATTTCCTGATTCAAAATAGCCTTTAACTGATCTTGTAACATCCATATTTCTTTTTGCAGTTTTTTCTTCCCCGGTCTTTTCTTTAGTTCCTTCTCTTTTACGTTGATTGCTTGTGTAATATTATCCTGCTGTTCTTTTCTTCTTTTGTTTTCTCTATTATTTATGGCTATCATTGTACCTTGCATTACAGCTTTGTATGCATCCCATACAACTTGTGGTTTTGTTTCTTTGTGCAGATTTATTTGAAAGTACGTCTTTGTCTCTTCTTGTATCGTATTTATTACTTCCTGGTTATCCAAGAGATCTTCATTTATTCTCCATCTTCACTGTTTTTTCCCCTGTCCTGAATTCCATATTACAGGGTTGTGGTCAGAAATAAGCTTAGGTAAAATTTCTGTTTTCTTTGTTTTTAATGTTAAATTTGTTGTCATCCATATCATATCTATTCTTGAATGTGAGTCATGTCTATTAGAGTAAAAAGTATAATCTTTAGTTCTTGGATTCAATTTTCTCCATATGTCTTCCAAATTTTCCTGTTTAGCCAATGCAAAAAAGACCTTTGGTAATTTTCCAAGTACTTCATCTTTACTTTTTGAAAGTCTATCCATTCTATTATTTACTGTTCCATTGAAGTCACCTGCCAAAATTACTTGTTCATAATCAATTTTATCTAATTCCGCAATTAAATCTTTTTAAAACTTTTCTTTTGCTCCATTGGGTGCATAAATATTCACTATCAAAGTTTTTTTCCCATGCAGAGTTATTTCTGTTGCAAGGTATCTTCCTTCATTGTCTTTGAAAATTTCTTTTGGCTCTAGTTCTTTTTTGATGTAAGTTACCACACCTTTTTTCTTTATATTGGCTAAGGAAGAGAAGTCTTCTCCCAGTTTTTTCCTAGTTAAATATTTACAGTCTTGTTTTTTAATATGCACTTCTTGTAAGCAAATCACACTACACTTCTGTTTTTCTAACCAATGACCTACAAGTCTACGTTTATTAGGTGAATTAAGTCCATTTACATTCCATGAAAGTAATTTGTAATCCATATTGGCTCAGAATTAAATGTCCCCAGTCAGTATGTCTTAAAAAGCTGAGTTATGCTATGTTATTTTCGCCGTTCAATGTAGTTTAGTCTTTGAAATATCCACATTTAAAGTTTTAGTTTCCACTCAAATAGCGGACGTCTTTAGTTTCCACTCAGAATGGCATGTGTCTTTAGTTTTCACTCAAATGGTGGGCGTCTTTAAAATCCACTCAGAATGACATGCGTCTTTAAGTTCCACTCAAATGGCGGGTGTCACAAATCACTCTTACTTCCTTGTTCTTAAAAAAAAATGTTTCCCAGTTGCTGTAGTTCTTTCACTTTAAAAAAACCCGGTTTTTTAATGTTCTCCAATTTATGCAATCCCAAAGTCAGTCAATTTATTATTTATTTATTTATTTATTTATTTCGATTTATATCCCGCCTTATCAGAACTGGCTCTAGGCGGCTAACAACATAATATAAATATACAAATTAAAACACATAAAATTCCATTAAAAATCACATTAAAAGCTAAGCAGTCAATCACAGATGGTAGCAAATACAAACCAACATCCAGTACCAGTGTCTACTTTATTTCCCGCCAGGAGACTCCCCCCTCAGATGTTCTAGCAGCGATTCACCATGCTGCCTACTAAGGGCCGTTCCCTCTGGTGGCGGCCCCGAAAGCCTGGCGGAAGAGCTCCGCTTTGCAGGCCCTGCGGAACTGCAAAAGATCCCGCAGGGCCCTGATGTTCTCCGGGAGCTCGTTCCACCAGTAGGGGGCTGCCACCGAGAAGGCCCTGCTCCTGGTAGCTGTCAACCTGGCCTCCCTCAGGCCCGGAAGGGTCAGGCGATTTTGAGTGCCTGACCGCAGCACTCTCTGAGGTACATACGGGGAAAGGTGGTCCCTTAGGTAGGCAGGCCCCAGGCCATATAGGACTTTAAAAGTTAAAACAAGCACCTTGAACCGGATCCGGTACGCTATAGGCAGCCAGTGCAGCGCCCTCAACACAGGCCTGACGTGGTCCCTCACCAAGAGGCCCATCAGCAGCCTGGCTGTGGCATTCTGCACTAGCTGCAGCCTCCAGAGCTGGATCAAGTGCAGCCCCATGTAGAGAGTGTTGCAGTAGTCTAACCTCGAGGTGACCATAGCATGGATCGCTGTCGCCAGGTCATTGCGTTTGAGAAAGGGAACCAACTGCCTAATCAGCCGTAGATGGTAAAAGGCTGCTCTGACAGTGGCTGCTACCTGGGCCTCCATAGTTAAGGAGGCATCCAGGAGCACTCCCAAGCTCCGGACCTTCGGCGCTGGCACCAATGGCGCCCCTCCGAAGGCCGGAAGTGGGATCCCTACCCCCGGTCTAACCTGACTCAGGCACAGGACCTCCGTCTTCGTTGGATTCAGTTTCAGTCGACTCAGCTTAAGCCAGTCCGCCACATCCTGAAGTGCCCGCTCCAGGTCATTCAGGGTGGCCCTGGACCGGCCGTCCATCAACAGATACAATTGGGTGTCATCAGCGTACTGATGGCAGCCCAGCTTGTGCCTCCAAGCAATCTGGGTGAGAGGGCGCATATAGATGTTGAACAACAGGGGAGATAACACTGCCCCCTGAGGTACACCACATACCAGCGGGCGCCTCTGGGACAGTTGCTCCCCTAGCACCACTCTCTGTCCCCGACCTTGGAGGAAGGAGACAAGCCACTGTAAGGCAAGCCCCTGTACCCCTATGTCGGTGAGGCGATGGATCAGTAGCTGGTGGTCGACCATATCAAATGCGGCCGACAGATCTAACAACACCAGCACCGCCGTTCCGCCCCGATCCAGATACCGTCGGATCGGGGTCGTCCGTGAGGGCGACCAGTACAGTTTCCATCCCATGACCTGGCCGGAAGCCGGACTGAAACGGATCTAGCATACGAGGCTTATCTTCCTCCGATCTCAACTCTCTTTTGGATTATAGATGCTTGCTGGTCCCCCCCCCTGCCTGGGGAGGGCTGCGTCAAATGCGTTAGGCACCCGAACTGTCAAAAAGAGCAGCTGTACACTCGGTGCATTTATCGGGTGCTTCAGACTTCCATTTCTCCCCAACCGGAAACCACTGGATACCTTTCTGATTCAGTGTGTTTCTCTGGACTTTGAACCCGGCTCTGGACCTTGGACCGTTGACCCTGGACTTTGGACTCTGGATTGTGGATTTTGGATTTGGCGTTCCGATTCTATCTGTGTTTGTTCCTCGGCTATTCGACCCTCAGCAATCCTTGAGACGACGTCTCCCTGCTCCGTCCTTCGGCTATAAAGGTGATTTATGGTTTGACCACTGGACTGTTTGGGATAACGCGCTGCTCTACGAACTGTTAACTCCCTGCCTGCTGTGAACTTCTGACTGTCAACTTGGGCTGGTGTTTAGTCTGCCTCGACCCAGAGGCTCTGTTGTGACAGATTGCCAGCACCCATAGACTCGCCAGGCCCCACCATGACAGATCAAGCAGCGGGAGACGCTGACCCTCTTTCGGGTCTCCTAGCCCAGGTACAGCAGCTCACGCAGGCTGTGCTCTCATTGCAACAACAAACAGCCTCCAACACTGCTGCCCTGGCAGTTGCTCCCACGCCTCCCACTCGCTGCCCTGTAAATCCTCCGGACCGGTTTGGTGGCAGCCTGGAAGAGTTTCCTGCCTTCATTGCCCAGTGTGAGCTCTACTTTGAGCTGAGGCAAAATGACTTTCTCACAGACAAAACCAAGGTCTGTTTTGTTATCAGTCTCCTGAAAGGACAAGCAGCCAAATGGGCCACACCCTTACTGGTGGGAGCATCACCACTGTTGACCAACTACCCACGCTTCAGAGCTCATTTCGCAGCTGCCTATGCTAATCCAGTGCAAGCAGAGACAGCCAACCGCAAGATAAGAACTTTAAAACAACACCAAACCTCTGTCTCCCAATACACCACTGAATTCCAGTTAATTGCCCAGGACCTGGCCTGGAACAAAGCAGCTCTGACGGACCAATACACAGAAGGGCTCTCTGATGCAGTATTAGATGAGCTGGCTTGCAGTGATCGTCCAGGCACACTGCAGGACCTGATCCTTTTGTGCCTTCGCATTGATGGGCGACTGCAAAGTCGCCGCCAAAGCCTGAAGGTGAGCTACACTCCAGTAAGGGCTCTCCCAGCTTCCCCTCCTCGGGCTCTACTCCACCTCCTCCAGAACCCATGCAGCTGGGCGTCACCCGTCCCCGCCTGACTCCCGAGGAGAAGACCAGACAGTGCACCAACAACCTATGCCTCTATTGTGGCCAGGCCGGACATTTTTCAGACACCTGCCTTGCCAAATTAAGGCGCCCCACAAGCTCTGCCACCCCAGCAAAAGGCCAGCCCCAAGTCTAACCGGACCCTCTGGCTTGGGGCCTTTCCTGGGGTCCTCCAGCTCTGCATACCCTCCACACACCCCGTTCCTGCTTCCAATCCGCCTGCAGCTCCCTGACGGCCGGTGGCTCTTTGTACCCGCCATGCTGGACTCAGAGGCTGCCTGTTGCTTCATAGACAACCACTTCGCCAAGGAGCAGGGCATCCCCACTTGGGAAAAGAAGACCCCTACCCTGGTCGAGGCCGTAGACGGACGTCTGCTGCGATCTGGACCCGTCGTCCATGAGACCCAACCACTCGTCCTGTGGGTCCAGTAACATCAGGAAAAGCTGGCCTTCAACCTGGTCCGCATGCCGCGGTTTCCCATCATCCTCGGCTTGTCCTGGCTTCTCACCCACAACCATCACGTGGACTGGGAACATCAAGACCTGCAGTTCGCCGCCGAGCCTGCATCCCAGCCAGATGTACAACATGACCCTGAACCCGTGTCTCCTGTCAGGCCGCCTGGTCCCTTGCCCGCAGCCATCGTCCTAGGAGCCACCACTACCCTACCCGCTCCTTACCAGGCGTTTGTGGATGTCTTTGACGAAAAGGAGGCAGACCAGCTTCTTCCACATCGGCCCTACGACTGTGCCATTGATTTAGTGCCCGGCGCTCCAGTATAATCAGGCCGCCTATACCCCATGGTGGAACCAGAACTGGCCACGTTATGGGACTACCTGGACAAGAATCTGGCCCGAGGATTCATCCGACCCTCCACCTCACCACTGTCCTCTCCCGTACTGTTTGTGAAGAAGAAAACGGGAGACTTGCGACTCTGCAACGACTACCGGGCGCTCAACAAGATCACAATTCGGGACCGTTACCCCCTTCCGCTGATTCCAGAGCTCCTAGATCGTCTAAAAGGTGCTAGAATCTATACCAAGCTCGATCTCCGAGGTGCCTACAACCTGGTTCGTATCAAGCCTGGAGATGAGCGGAAGACTGCTTTTGGTACCCGGTATGGCCAATTTGAACCCATGGTCATGCCCTTTGGACTTACTAATGCCCCTGCCGTATTCCAGCGCTTCATGAATGACGTGTTCCGAGACCTCCTGGACCGGTTCCTGATTATTTATTTAGATGATATATTGGTTTATTCCACCTCCCTACTGGAACACGTCCAACACGTGCAGCAGGTGCTCCACCGGCTCCGAACTCATGGACTTTATGCCAAGCTGGAGAAATGTGCTTTCCATCTCCAGTCCGTGGAGTTCCTAGGGCACATCATCTCTCCACAAGGGACCCAGATGGACCCTAAGAAAGTGGATGCCATTCTCCAGTGGCAAGCCCCCCAAAATTGGAAGGACGTCCAACGTCTCCTTGGCTTTGCCAACTATTATCGCCAGTTCATCGCCAGCTACGCCAACCTAACCAAACCCCTGACCCGGCTCCTTCATCCGAAAGAACCCTTTCATTGGACCCCAGAAGCTGATCAGGCCTTCCATGCACTCAAACAGCGCTTCTCATCCGGTCCCCTCCTTCGGTACCCCGATCCCAGTCTGCCCTTCACGGTGGAAGCCGACACCTCCAGCGTGGCTATAGGGGCTGTGCTCTCCCAGCAAGATGACCCTAGCCTGCCATTGCAACCCTGCGCCTACTACTCCCGGCAGCTCTCCCACGCCGAGCAGAATTACACCATAATGGGAAAGAGAGCTACTGGCCATCAAAATGGCCTTCGAAGTCTGGCGCCACCACCTTGAAGGGGCTCGGCATCCAGTTCAGGTGCTCACCGACCACTGGAACCTGGAGCATCTACAGACAGCCCGCAGGTTAAACCAGCGGCAGATCCGCTGGTCCCTGTTCTTCTCCCACTTCCATTTCACCATCTCCTATGTCCCACACACACAAAATCAGAAGGCGGACACCCTATCCCGCCGACCAGATTATGCCCTCACGACAACGGAAGAAGCTCCCAAGACCAGCATCCTGCCACCCACGGTCTTTGCTGCTGCTCCTGACGTACCAGCTCTTGCAGATGAGATCCGGACCAGCCAGGCTACAGATCCCTGGGCCCAAAAGCACATGCAAGAAATACAGCAAGGTGCTACAGGGAACCTGACTACCCGTGATGGGCTACTTTACCACCAAGAGCAACTGTACATTTCCCCAGGCCCTCTTAGATCTCGCATCCTCCACCTTACTCACGACGCACTTCCGGCTGGACATTTTATTTATTTATTTATTTATTTATTTATTTATTTTTGTTTTTCCATTTATACCCCGCCATTTTGGTCAGCACAAGACGGCCCACCTCCTGACCCGGGACTTTTGGTGGCCCCGTGTTCAAGCAGACGTCAGCCGATACGTGAGCTTGTGCAATGTTTGCCACCGTGCCAAAAATGTGCCGGCCAAGCCCTCAGGTCTACTACATCCGCTTCCTGTCCCCTCCGGTCCCTGGGATATTATATCCATGGACTTCATTGTGGTCCTGCCTCGGTCCCAGGGACATACTTGCATCTTTGTAGTGGTGGATCTGTTCACCAAAATGGCCCACTTTGTCCCCTGCACCAAAGTCCCCACAGGGCCAGAAACCGCCCAGCTCTATCTGACTCATGTTTTCCGCCTACACAGACTCCCGACGTGGATCATTTCGGATCAGGGCCCACAGTTCACCTCCTGTTTCTGGCAAGCTTTACATCAGAGTTTGGGAACCGAGATCCACCTGTCCTCCGCATACCACCCCCAAACTGACGGCCAGACGGAACGAACCAACGCAACCCTCGAGCAGTACCTGCGCTGCTATACAACGTACCAACAGGATAACTGGGCCTCCCTGCTGCCGCTAGCGGAGTTTGCTTACAACAACGGCCTCCACAACTCCACCCAGACTGCGCCATTTGTGGCCAACTACGGTCAGCACCCCCGTTTCTTCCTTCTGGTTGGCTCCCCCTCCGATGTTCCAGCAGCAGATGCTCGAATAGATGAACTGCATGCTCTTCACGCCCTGCTTAGTACCCAGCTGCAACGCGCCAAAGACGCGTACAAGCTGGCTGCAGGTCGGCACCGCCAAGACGGACCGCCTCTTCAAGTCGGTGACCTCGTGTGGTTGTCCACTCGTTACCTACGGACTCCTGGCCGCTCCCCAAATCTGACTGACCGGTTCATCGGCCCGTGTCCAATTGACGCCCAGATCAACCCCGTGGTCTTTCGCTTGCACCTCCCGGCTCATCTCTGGGTACATCCTGTGTTCCACCGCTCCCTTCTTCAACTGGCCACTCCCCCAGATCCCAACCGTGATGCCCCGCCGCCGCCACCACCACCAGTCTTAGTGGACAACGAGGAGGAATATGAGGTCCACCGCATTCTGGACTCCCGGCTGCACCGAGGTCACCTCCAGTACCTTGTAGACTGGAAGGGCTACTCCCCCGATGATCGCTCCTGGGAACCGGCTACCAACGTGCATGCCCCTGACCTGCTCCGGCAGTTCCACAAGGCCTACCCAAACAAGCCAGGCAGTTTGGATGAGGGGGGGCCTGAGGGGGGAGATAGTGTCATGCTTGCTCCTGACCCAGCCCCTGCTGACCAGGACCAGGCTCCTTTAACTGGCTTGGACGTAAGTCCTGAGGAGTCAAGCCAGCAGCAGGATCCACCTACGGTTGATCAAGCTCTGCCTGGCCCACGCTCATCCCCTCCTGGATTTCCCCCACATTTTAGTTGGCTCCGTGAAAGACACCGACAGGAATTAAAGGAGAGACGGAGTACAGCACAGCAACAGAGAATGAGGGATATCAGCCCAGAGTTTTAGCAGCAGCAGGGCTACGTCCGGTATGCTGCTAATTGCTGACAGCCAGCACACGTTAAAAACAGAGGGCTTGTTCAGAGCCAATTGTGCTGGCAAAGATTTATTGTCTTTGACAGACCCCCTTGCTGGATACCTTTCTGATTCAGTGCGTTTCTCTGGACTTTGAACCCGGCTCTGGACCTTGGACCGTTGACCCTGGACTTTGGACTCTGGGTTGGGGATTTTGGATTTGGTGTTCTGGTTTTATCCATGTTTGTTCCTCGGCTATTCGACCCTCAGCATTCCTTGAGATGACGTCTCCCTGCTCCGTCCTTCGGCTATAAAGGTTATTTATGGTTTGACCACTGGACTGTTTGGGATAACGCGCTGCTCTACGAACTGTTAACTCCCTGCCTGCTGTGAACTTCTGACTGTCAGAATCTGCTGATTCAGACATAGTATTTCTAGTTCTTACAGTTGTGTTTTTTTACTTCTTTCCTGTTATATCCTATTGCTATGTATGTAACTTCTGTTGCCATGTATGTATTACAAATGTATGCTTGCAGATGCCATGTTGTAGTGCCTAACCAGGCCTGGGTTTTGTAACTGTTGAAGCGGGAGGGTGACACCTGCAATGTATGGGAACAATGGGCCTCTCACACCACTGCCTCCGCATTCCATCAGCCCCGGCTGGGACTTCAAGGGAGGATGCGTCTCATCTCTTATCACATGCAAAAGCCTTGAGGCCATTGATTGTTATGTGAACTGGTAACATCTGAAGGGTCTGGTTGGGAAGGGAATTTACTGCTTGACACCTCACTTTCTTTCCTGTGGGAAACAAACGGTCAGAGCCCCTTTTTGCCCGCCGTTTTTCCCCTATAGTGATTGGCTACCTATGGGTAATTCAAACTCCTTGGAAAGGTATAATAGACCTGCCTGTATTATCTGTCTCATCTCTGACAATAATCCGAGAAGCTGTACTAATGTAGAGATTGGAAATAAAGAACTCTGGTTTACCAACCAAGATCTGATCCTTGACTACTTTGAGCAGAACTCTCACAACTTGGGCTGGTGTTTAGTCTGCCTTGACCCAGAGGCTCTGTCTTGACAGCATCAAGCCCAGATCCGTCAGCCTCTGGCACTGCTCGGCCCCAGCACCCTGCATCGCTGCCACTCAAGGCTCCTGAGGATCCCGCTCTCTGCACCATTGCTCTATGAGTCCTGATGGCCACCACTCCAGGACAGCAGATTGCACTCTTTGAACCCTCCAGCCCTGAGTTATGGGAGGCCTGGGGCCAACAAGCTCGGCTTCTTCTTTGACTTCTAGGAGATCACGGATGCTGGGAAGCACAAGTCGTGGTTGCTGAGCACCTGCAGGGTCGCCACCCTCCAGTTGGTAAGAAGCCTGATTTCTCCCTGCACTCCCACAGAGGCATCCTTCTATGAGATCATGGGGTCTCTTCGACTACTTCACCCCCAAGCCCTCGAAACTCACCCAGTGAGTGACATTCTTCAGCCACATCCAGCTAAAGGGTTTGTCTGTGGCCACGTTCCTGGCCAAACTGCTGGCTTGCTGTCAGCTGTGAGTTTGTAGCGGTGGAGGACACCCTCCTCTCTGCCTTTATATGTGGGGTCTGGGGCCCCAAAATGCGCAGAAAACTCATGGCCACTGCCGACGCCACCCTGACCATGGTTTTACAAACAGCATGCACTTATGAGATTTCCCAGAAAGACAGGTCTGGTGCTACCATGGCCACCCATCACACCCCTGTATCTTCGGAATCCAAGGCCTCCGACGAGGACGACACACTCCAGGTCCACTGCCATTCTCCAGGTACCAACTCCCATCCGTCTTCTGAGAGGAACAGCCCTGCCAACACCAGGTCAGCGACCCGAGCCTGTACAACTCCCCAGGCTGGCACACCATCTTGCGCCAGCTGCAGTGATCCTCATGACCACCGGAACGGTTGATTCCAGGATGCAGAGTGCCAGTCATGCAGAAGAAGGGCCACATCACCCAGGCCTGCCATTCCCAAGCCAACTGCCGCACCCTAGCTGCACATCAAGAATCGGCTGAGCTTCACACAATGTCATCACCCCGCCACCAGGTAATGAACTTGCCCCGGGATGCCCCCAATAAGATTAAGGTCCCCATCCTCATTGAGGGCTTCCCCTGCCTTATGGAACTAGACACAGGGTCATCATACTCAATCATTTTGGAGGCCATGCTCCAGAAACTGTCCAGAGGGAGGTCTCCGTTTACAGAACCCCCCTTACGGAGCCCAGCTCTGGGACTTCCAGAAAAATCCCGTAGCGATCAAGGGGCTGGGCAAGTTCACAGTCCAGTTCAAGGACTTTAAGGGAAAACTGGACCTCCTGGTGGTGGCGGGCAATTTCACAAGCCTCTTGGGACTATCCTGGTTTGGACCCCTGGGACTGGGTGTAATGGGGGTGAACAGTATCCGCACCCCAGACTTTCAAGATATCTGTGCAGAATTCCCCGCAGTTTTTGCCAGAGCACTAGGCTCCTACACTGGTCCCCACGGTCCAGTCCTTGACCCCACAGTCTGGCCCATCCCACATTCCAGCCCGCCGGCCTCCACTCACTGTTCGGCCTAAAATTGAACAGGAGCTGGACAAATTAGTTGAGCAAGGGGTAACTCCACTTAAGCCCAACGGAGACATCCGCATCTGCGCGGATTACAAGTGCACATTAAACATGGAACTCCAGGCACATGCTTACCTGGTGCCCATAATCAGCCACATTTTGGCTACACTGGCTGGCGCCAAGGTCTTCAGGAAGCTGGACCTGGCACAGGCCTATCAGCAGCTGCCTGTGGACGATGCTACTGCCAAGGTCCAGACCATCATGACCCATAAGGGGGCCTTCAAGGTAAAGCAGCTCCAATTCGGGGTCAGTGTAGCCCCAAGGTTATTCTAAGAATTAATGGACCATTTGTTGAAAGGGTTGCCAGGTGTCCAGCCCTTTTTCAATGACATCCTGATTGCGGCCCTAGATGTCCAGACCTTTGCAGCATGTCACCGTGCCGTCCTCCAGCACTTCCAGGATGCCAGTCTGAAGGTCAAGAGGGAGAAATGTCTGCTCGGCATTCCATCCATGGAGTTTCTTGGCTTCATCGTGGACGCCCTGAACTTCTATCATGCATTCCTTCCCCACAAGGCAGCGGTGGCGAAGCCACTGCACCAGCTCCTGGACAAGAACGCTAAGTGGGTTTGGGCCCCCGCCATGCGGCTGCTTTTTGGGCCATGAAGGACTTGCTTATATCTAATGCTGTGCTCGCCCACTTTGACAAGTCCCTCCCTGTCATCCTGGCCTGTGATGCTTCCCCATATGGGGTGGGAGCAGTTCCGGGGCATCACTTACCCAACGGCTGTGAGGTTCTGGTCGCTTATTATGCAAGAACCTTGTCGTCTGCAGAGCCCAACTATGCACAGATCGACAAGAAGGCGCTGGCTATTGTGGCCAGCATCAAAAAATTTCATGACTATTTATATGACCGGGTGTTCACGGTTGCCACCGACCACAAACCTCTCCTGGGCATCCTCGCCCCGGACTGCCAGACCCCCCAGATGCTGTCTCCCCGGGTCCTACGGTGGTCCATCTTCCTTTGTGGCTACCAGTATTCGCTGGTCTATCGCCCTCGCTGGTCTATCACTTGTCTATTGCCCTTATCCAACTATCTTGTTTGGACAATGTCAGGGGTGCGGCTTACGTGTGTATATAAGCAGGCCCCCTGACCTCCATTTTCCTATGCTTCATCTGGACCTGAAATAAAATGCTTGCTGAAATCATGTCAACCGGCCTCTGCTTCCAGTACTTTTCTAGTCAGAGACGCGTTTCAGTGAAATCAGTTCATAAGTTTATTTGGTTGAGAAGGTGAACATGCAGGACAGAGGTCCTGGGGCCTGCTTATATTTCCACTTTAGCCATGCCCCCGGCCTCACCCGGTAAACCTGATAGGGTCAGTTTCCCGCAGATGTGTGCTATAGGTCCCCCGTCGGATCCTATGCGCACCATTGGTGCAAATTATAATCCGGCTGGGCTATTGTCTACCAGACCGAAGCTCAGGCAGCTAGCCCAGCCATGTGCGTTGTGGTGAAACATTACAGACGGACAATCCTGAAGCATAAGAATGAGATCAGAATGATAAAGTGGCACAACCCCCCCCCCCCCTGCATATTAAAGTTTTCCCATATGGCAATCAGCTAATGTACACAAAACATTCAAGATTTTTTTGTTTTCCCTTTTCTCCCTCCTGCTGCTATAAATATTTTCTCTCTATGGGAAATTCTGATAAAGCTATGCACCTCCACTACCACAAAGCTGTAAATGTTCAAACATGATGCCTCTGAAAGGGAAAATATTTTGACCATAGATTTAGTAAAACCTAGTGTTTCAAGTAGCATCATCACAGGGTAAGCAAAACCATACCACAGATTTTTTTCCCCTGCTTATCTACTTGTTTGTAACTGAAAATGTTATAATAAATTTAAAAGAATGAATCAAGCATCAAGGGCAGAACTTAACCAGTTTCAGTAGATATTAGATTAGCCCAAATATAAATTTAAATTATTTCTAATCTCTGTCTGTCAAGGCTTTTGGTTTCTTAGGTGGAAAATCGAAACTCAGCCTCTCTTCAACTGTATCAAATTGGCATTTCCCCAGCAATACCGGTTGTGCACAGAAATGTCATCAGCTTAACATACCCCAAATCAGTTTTATAACCCCAAATCATTACATTGCACAGAACATGGTATAAAGGTGCAGACAAAAGATGCTACCCTTTGACGGTACCCAAACTCTGTTGCATTTGCCTCAGTTTATTTAGTAAGGCTGATATTAATGGATGAGAGTGCTTCTATACATTTAAGAGTCATATAGAAGGAAAACATCTATCATGTGAGCTGGGAGCATTTGGAGGTGGATTATTTGTGGGCAGAAGGGAGTGTTTAAACATTCCTCTTCTGCTACTGATTCTATACTGTAAATTCCCCTCAGACCCTTTTTTGGTCTTTCCCCAGATGCTTACAGAAGTAAGCCTGGGTATTGGGGGCAGGGGCAGATTCTGGGGGGCATTTGCTGGAACAGATGCATTTATTTACTTAACCTTCCCCCCGCTTTATCCTGCCTGTCTCCTGAAGTTGAACAACATGGGTAATAGTTAATATATCCTGTTCTTGCTAGCAGGCCTGAAGAAAAATGCCTTGTCCTTTAATTCAGGCTGAATGGGATTCTTTTAATTAATTTTTTAATTTAAGGCTGAATGGGATTCTCCCATGTCCTGATAAAATTCAGCTGCCCCTTTTTACACATTAAGTCTCTATTAAAGAGAGAGGAATTTTTTCTCCTTATGCTGTCTGCCAAATACTCTTCTACAAATCCCCCCAACACATTTATGTTACCTCAGCAAAGGAGTTTTTCAGTATCATCCCCCCCCCCCCCCCCGTTGTTGGTTTAAATTTGGGAATGTGCTGAATTTCAACTACTTAAGGCTGATGTATACACTGTGGGTTTTATAACACACCTTCCTGTCTTCCAGTCATGAGCATGGCAGATCTATAATTTTGTTTTAAATTCAGTCAGGGCTCTAAGGGAAAGACAGGAAGTTAAGAGAACAAGTGTAATACCTTAACACTAATGCATTTGTATTAAATCCATGACTGGACTTTTCCTTGAACCCAAGTTCTTTCTTTTATAGCCCATCTTTATTGACAAGTAGGTCCTGCTGTGTTCAATGGCCAGCGTTTCCCAGTAAAGATGGTTTTTGGACCGTGGGGTAATAAAGCAAAACTTCTCTACTTTGTAGGAGTCCATTCCTATAAATTCCTTGTCCATATTTTCAGACTGCCTCATTTTGTTTGGAAAATGGCACTGTAGAATGTGTTTGGTGTAACCTTAATCCTGACCATCAGCATCTGGGCTCTGTTTTTTTTTAAGCTTCTAAGCAGAAAATTCTGTGTATGTTTGGATGCCCGAAATCTAAAACATTTTAAGCTCTAAAATAAAATATGCAACATGTTATGGTGCAATGAAACATTATCTGGACTAGGATGTTTTTATGCTTGTTAAATAAATGAGTGTTGATCTAGCTGTCCCGTTGTATGTCACTTCAGGCAAAACTAGTGTGATGGTGTCTGTGGGCATTTTCGTGCATGATGCTAAAGAGTCATGTGGGGTCCTTCTTGTGTTCTTGGGGCTATGTGTGAAATGTGATAATGCAGAGCAAAAAGAGGACAAAAACCATTTTTAATCTGGAATGTTCCTCGCCAATATAAGGTTTACACTTACATAATAAATATTGTGTACTGGGTTCAAGGCATGGAAAAGGCGGACGACGACGTAGCGATCAGCTAGTTTTTTGGTACACAACACAAGCATGCATTTCCGGCCGCGAGGGCCAACTATATACAGTCGCCTAAACCGCACCCACAGTCCCATTGGCAGGTTTGACTCTCCTGCCAGAGATCTTATTGGAGGGGCAGTGTGGTCTAGGATCCTTGACTCCTATTGTCTCCAGTGCCAAGCTCAAGCCTCATGTCGCTGCTGCTCAGAGATCAACAGCGGACATAACACCCCTCCCCCCATAGTTCTAGCTCCACCCTATGTCACATAGTCCTGCACATACAATGGGGGTCTGCGCTCCCTCTGTGAGCGCCACTGTGCAGGCATGGCTGCTGCCCCCATGTCTTTGTCTGGCAGCCTTGTTGGACTCTCCTGCTGCTGGGTTGGGCAGTCCTCAGCTGGTGCGGGGCTGGGGCCAGTGCCTCTGCAGGCCATTCTCCATCTGGTATGAGGGTGAACTCTAGCTCCTCTTCTGGCACTCCCGTTCCGGGGTCATCGCCACCAGGTTCCCAAGCCGGGATGTCTGCTGTGACAGGAAGCAGGCACCTTCTCAGTTGATTGAGGTGCCTCTGCCAGACCTGTCCATCCTCGGTTGAGACCTCGTAGGAGACTAGTCCTGTAGGTCGAATTATTCTCCCGGCAAGCCATGGAGTGCCCTTGCCAAAGTTGCAGGCATATATAGGGTCTTCTGGTGCTTCCCTCTGCTCTACTTGGGTGCGCGACTCGGGGGCCCAGTCTGGATGTAGCCTGTCTAACATGGTAGCCAACCGTCTGCCCAACAACAGCTCCGTGGGGCAGCGGCCAGTGACCTGGTTTGGCGTGGTGTGGTGTGGTGTGCTATGCCAAGAGGAACTGGGCTATGCAGGCTTCCCAGTCACCCTCCGTGAGTCATGTTAGGGCTTCCTTAGTGGTCTTCACCATTTGCTCAGCCTGTCCATTTGTCGCTGGGTGGAATGGGGCAGACTGAATGTGCCGGATCAGGTTTCCACTTAAGAACCCCCAGAATTTTTCTGAGGTGAAGGGGGTCCCATTGTCTGAAACGATGGTGTCCGGCAGGCTGTGCATCGAGAAGATCCGGCGAAGTGCCCGGATCGCAGCCTTTGATGATGTTGTAGGGATGGGACAGACCTCCAACCATTTGGACTATGAGTTCATGGTTTCAAGAAAGATCAGTCCATGAAAGGGGCCGGCAAAGTCTATGTGGAGTCTCAACCATGGCTTTTGGGTGGACTCCCAAGTGTGAGAATGTCCCAATAGATATAGTCCACAACAGGTCTCCTTAAGCAGCAAGTCCTTTATTTGTAGAAAAGATCATTGTAGTCACTTTTCCTGTTAGTAATGCTGTGCTTAGGGATTACATGTATTGATATACTGGATATGAAATATGGCTTAAGAGCTGTCTACTAATCACTAGACAGGATTTTAGGCACTCAAATATACTGGCCTGAAGTTCCCATAGAAAATGTGGGAAAAGGAGTTTTCAGAAAATAATGATGTTGAACATTTCTAAAAGCTAAGTTCCCAAGACATGAAGAAAAGGAATACATAACACCAGTGAGTCTGGCTCACACAGAATAGGAGGCAGTCCTGTTAAAGGACAGGACATAAGAGATAACACCAGGGAAGCAAGTAATTAAGTCAGGGCATGTGCAAGCAAGGCAGGCAAGCAAGCAGGCAAGCAAGCAGAGCACGCATTCCAGAGGAGGGGGTCATGGCCCCATTGCGAACTCCCGGGCGGGACCTGTCACCAAACTTCGGGGGAAAAGCATATGTAAGCCTGTGACCTTTTCAGAGACCATGTAAATACACCTTGAAATATTCACACAGTTATTGGAATGAAATCATGGCAGTTAACTGACACCAAGCTTGTGTGGGCGCGGTCGGGGGATTGGGTTGGGACTCCTGGCACTGGCTGCAGCACTTGACCCACACTTCAATTTCCCCATCCATGCCCGGCCACCACACGTAGCTTCGAGCGAGGGCCTTCATTCACACGACCCCCGGATGCGCCTCACGCAAGTCCTTTAGGATGCCCTTCTGCAGAGGGCTGGGAACTACCTCCCTGTCCCCCACAACAGACACCCCTTGTGGGCAGAGAGTTCCTCCCAGTGAGCCAAGTAGGGCATAAAGTCAGGACCCGCCGCATCAGCGGGCCACCCCCTCATTACCCAGCCCAGAACCCGAGAAAGAATGGGGTTCCAGGCCGGGGAGAGTGCCTGAGGCATCTGGCGATCTGCAGCAAAGATACCCAGGAGGGGGTGATGGTGAAATGGCAACCATAGAGGAAGTCAAGGAACTTCTTCATGCCGGCCACGATCGCCAACCCTTCCCTGTCGATTTGTGCATAGTTGTGCTCAGCAGAAGACAAGGTTCTCGAGTAGTAGGCCACGGGAACCTTGCGCCCATCCAGGAGCTGATGCGCGAGCACAGTGCCCACCCCGTATGGGGAAGCGTCGCAGGCAAGCACTACAGGCAGAGTCTCGTCAAAGTGCACGAGCACCTTGTTAGAAAACAGGAGTGCCTTCACCCCTTTGAAAGCCGTGGCCTGGCACGGGCCCCACATCCAGGGGGCCTGCTTGTCTAGCAGGTGGTGCAGGGGTTCGGCTACTGCCACCTTGTGGGGGAGGAAGGCGTGGTAAAAGTTCAATAGTCCAAGGAATGCCTGCAGCTCCACCTTGGATGTAGGCTGCGGCACTTCGATGATGGCATTAATTTTGTCCCTTGCCAGGTGCAGGCCATCTGTGTCGACCGTGAAGCCCAAGAAATCAACTGACAGAACTCCCAGGAGGTACTTTTCCTGCTTCACTTTGAGGTCGGCCGTGTCATGCCTGCCCCTGACTTAGCCCCAGACCCAGTGCCTGACAGCCGAGGACAGGAGGACTTGGCTCAGTTAACTGAGGAAAACATAAGTCCTGCAGAGGATCCACAGCCAAGTCCTCAGCAAGACCCACCTGAGGCTGATCAGGCAGTGCCTGGGATGAGCAATTCACCACCAGACTCGCCTCCACCTGTCAGCAGGCTCCGTGAAAGGAGGCATCAAGAGCTGAATAGGCGACGCAAGGAAGCACACAGGCAAGGTTGACGATCATTAAGTCCTGAGTACTAGCAGAAACCCGGACTTCGCACAGCGGTGCTAAGTGGCTAATGAGCCGGAACGCTATTTAACAAGGCTGCCGGCCACAAGCAATTCGTGCTGGCAACATCGTTGGCAGAACCGTCCGTTCCATGCGCACCTTGCCTCTGATCCTGTTTGATTCTCTGGCCTCCGACCCGGCTTGCTTCGTGGACTTCCGACCTCTGCTTCCTGATCTTGGACTCCGGCTTGTGACCCTCAGCATTCCTTGACTCCGGCTTCAGATCTGCTGCTAACTGACTTCAGCTTGATTTACGGACTCTGACCTCTGGTACGTGTTGACTACGCTCGTGTTTTGAGATTGGGACTTGCCGCAACACTCTGCTGACTTTCTCCATCCTAGTCACACCCGGGACGTGCCTGCCGGCCTGTCTGTCCAGCCGGACTACCGGGCTCTGCCGTGACAGGCCGCATCAAAGCGTTGCAACACCATGCACAAGTGGGAGGCGATGTCATCTGTTGTGGTGGTGGCGATCAGCACATCATCAAAAAACGGGGTGACACCGGGGATCCCTTTAAGGAAAGAATCCATCAAGTTCTAGAATAAGCCTGGTGCAACCTTCACCCCAAATTGCAGTTGCTTAACTTTAAAGGCTCCCTGGTGTGTGACTATGGTCTGTGTGGCCGCAGTGGTCTCATCTATGGGGAGCTGTTGGTATGCCTGGGCGAGAACTAATTTACCAAAGATCCTTACCCCTGCCAGAGTAGCCAAAACATGGCTCACTACTGGGACCACAGACGTGTGATCTTGGAGCGCCCTGTTCAGAGTGCATTTGTGGTCCGCGCAGATGCAGATCTCCCCATTGGGCTTCGTAGGCGTGACAATGGGAGTCTCCCAGGGGGCATGCGAAATGGGTTCCAGGATCCCTTGGGCCATGGGGCGGTCTAGTTCTGCTTCTATTTTAGGACGTAGGGCGACAGGGACCTTCCTGGCTCACATGCGAATGGGCGATATCTATGGGTGGGGTTGCAGGGAAACCAGGGAGCCCATGTAACGTCCCAGGGTCCCATCAAAAATGGACGGAAATTGGCTGCAAACTTTGCTAAAGTCTCTCATGCAGCTATGAATCCCCTCAACCGAGAAACCCAACGGCTCAAACCACATGCACCCCAGTAAGCTACTCAGGTTGCTGGCAACTACCAATAAGTCTAGGTGGCCGTTAAAGTCTTTGTGTTCTGACTCGGAAACTGACAATGCCCTGGATCGGCACCTGGTTGTGCTGGAAATCCGTGAGGGTGACCAGGGACTGTCACAGGCAGGGGCCCCATCCCGGATACAGTCTTTTTAGGGTCTCCTCCGAGATTATGGAGAAGGCAGATTCAGAGTCTACTTCCATGGTGCACGGGGAGCCCTCAGTTTGGACTGTAACTTGGATTTTAGGGGCAGAAGAGTGGCCAGGGAGTTTCAGTACCTGATCTGCTGCCAGAAGGTAGAGGTCCTCTGTATCCGTGTCCTCCTCCTGGTGCGCCCGGATGGCCCTGCAGCGGGGGGGGGGCCTGTGGAGTTGGGCCTCGAGAACCTTTCAGCTGACAGACCTTCGCAATGTGGCTGGAGCGCCTGCAGCTCCGGCAAACAGCGTCTCGAAGTCTGCAAGTCTTGCACTCGTACTGCTTCCCACAGCTGGTGCACTCCCGTCAGGGCGACTCCATCACAGTAGTGGGATGGTTCACAATCCCCTGGTCGCACCGCCCGCTTGGCTGTGTGCAATGGACTCCTTCCCCATTGCTGCAATAGGAGCCGGTCGTGGGGGGGGGGCTGCGACCACCCGGTGGCTGGACGAGGAGCTGGCCGCTGCTGGATGCAATCTCTCCCAGGTGGTTGCCGTTGCCAGAGCAGAGGCGAGGGTGCACTTCTCGTCCTCCATTATGCGTTGTCTCAGCTTCTCGTCCCTCAGGCCATACATGAGCTGGTTTCTCAGAGCTTTGTCCAGGAATGCTCCGAATACACACTCTGCTGCCCGCTGGCGGAGCTCTGCCAGGTATGTAGCCGCGGACTCTCTGGGCTGTTGCAACCTTTGTTGGAAGGCTATGTGTCAGGCATCTGAGGGCTGCGGGTTGAAAAGGCCTTGCAGCACCTTGATGATCTGATTGTAAGTTGCTTCCCGGAGCTTTGTTGGTGCCAAGAGGTTTCTGGCGAGCTCGACAGTCTCGGTGCCGCATGACCCGATTGATGAGGCCTTTTTTTTGCTCTTCCTTGGTCACCTGTTGGTAAACCAGGATCAAGTGGAGTCCCTTGACCCAGGCCTCCCAGTGGTGAGGCTTCACTGGGTCAAAAGGCGGGACGACTCCCGGAGCGGTAGCCATTGCTGTGCAGGGCGGCAGGGAAGTGTTTCCTCAGGCATCTTGGTTGCCCTCTTTGGGAGCAGCGACGGCAGACTTCGGCTTCCTTGGGGCGCCGCAGCGGGCTCGCTCAACGGAATCCCACCTTCATCGCCACTACTGTATACTGGGTTCAAAGAATGGAAAAGGTGGACAACGATGTAGCAATCAGCTAGTTTATTGGTACACAACACAAGCATGCATTTCCAGCCACGAGGGCCAACTATATACAGTTGCCTAAACCACACCCACAGTCCCACTGGCAGGTTTGAATCTCCTGCCAGAGATCTTATTGGAGGGGCAGTGTGGTCTAGGATCCTTGACTCCTTTTGCCTCTGGTGCCAAGCTCAAGCCTTATGTTGCTGCTGCCCAGAGATCAACAGCGGACATAACAGTAAACTAGATGACAAGTGCAATACTAAACAGAGTTACACCTTGTTGACATGTGATGGATGCAGAAGGGTATAACTCTGTTTAGGATTGCACTGTAAGCGTCATGGGTAAAAAACCCTTTTGATTGATTTATTTTTATTTAGAGTATTTATATGCTGTCTCCCCATAGTTCTGCTCCATGTGGCTTACAGGTAAACACAGTGCCATAAAATAATTTTTAAAAATCAATATAAAAACAAAAGCCAGGGCATTAAACAATCATTGGGCTATCCTATTTGGATGCACACATATTCAGCGTAATTTGGGAATAAATTCAATGTAATACACTAGGTCATGAGCATAAAGTTGTTGTGTAAATGGGTTTTAAAGATGAACCACCCAAACATAAGAGGAAAATTTAAAGAAGACATTTAAAAGTTTTGTTACACATATAGTTAATTGAACAGCTGCCAAGTAAAAGGCACCGATAAAACTGTAGCAGAGCGGGAAAGTTCCTATTTCATGCTTCATGGGCTTTTCCTATCATACTTAGCAACATCATTTTTTGTAGTCCTCTGCCATGGTAGCATTTCAGTAAACATTACAGAGCAAAGTAATGATGATGGCATCTGGAAATCCCCTTCCCAACACTGTAATCTGAAGTAGCTAAATCCTTCTAAATCCATTAGGGTTACAAATTTCCAAGTGGGAACTGGAGTTTCTCCATAATTTCAACTGATTTCCAGACTACAGAGATCAGTTCCTCTGGAGGAAATGGTAGCTTTTGAACAGCAGATTCTATGGCATCACATCTCATCTGAGCTCCTTCCCCCATCATCACCCCCTAATCTCCAGGAATTTTCCAAGCCAGAGCAACCCTAAAATCCGTAGGATTTAGAAGGCTGTAGAGTAGAGATTACTGTGAAAAGCCAAAAGACTGTTATAAGACCAAAGAAGACTTGGTAATTCTATTTAACATTGCCATTTTAAGAAGAAACAGGAAGTTTTAAATTCAAATTTTACCTTGCAGTGAAGTCACTAGGCCTGCATTAAGCTATGATGTGCCCATATCCAACTTCTTGTGTTCACACAACTATGATTGCCTGCTCTGGCATGGGAAGTACCTGGAGATTTGGGAGGAGGTGTCTGGATACAACAGAGTTTGAGTAAGGGAGGGAGCTCTGCTGGTATATGATGTCACTCTAGGACTTTTGGTTCTCCTAGACTCTATGGTACACCATAGAGCCCACCCTTCAAACTGACATTCTCTCCAGGGAAACTGATTTTATAGCCTAGAGATCAGAAGTAATTCTGGGAGAAAGCCAGACCTCACCTGGAATTTGGGAATCCTAGCTCCTACACAGACTTGCTCCTTCCCTTGAGGAAACTATGGCTAAGTGGTAGAGCATTTGGTTGGCAGAAGGTCCCAGGTTAAAATGTCTGTAGTCAAAGTGATCAAGTGGCCAGTGATGTAGAAAAAACAACAACTAAAACCCTGGAGAACTAATGGTGGTCTTAATAGATAGAACTGACCTTGATAGTCCAAGGGTCTATTCCAGTATAAAGCAGCTTCATGTGTGTTCCCTTTTCCAGAATGCAATGAAGGAATCCGGATTTAAAATAAACTTAAGAACATAAGAGCCCTGCTGGATCAGACCAATGGTCCATCTAGTCCAGCATCCATAGTGGCCAACCAGTTCCTCTGGAGGGCCAACAACAGGGCATAGAAGACAAGGCCTTCTCCTAATGTTGCCTCCTGGCTCTGGGATTCAGAGGTTTAGTGCCTCTGAAATATGGAGTTCCCCTCACTCACCATGGCTAGTAAACTATCCTACATGAATGTTTCTAATCCCCTTTTAAAGCCATCCACACCTGTGGCCATCACTACATCCTCTGGCAGCAAATCCCATATTTTAATCACTCACAGTGTAAAGTATTCCCATTTGTCCATCTGAATCTACTGCCCATCAGCTTCACTGGATGCCCTCAAGTTCTAGTATTTTGGGAGAGGGAGAAATATTTCTCTTTGTCAACTCTCTCCACTCCATGCATAATTTTATAAGCCTCTATCATGTCCCCCCTTAGTCGTCACAGACTCTTCAAAGGCCTTTTCCACATCAAGAAAGATCAATGTCCCTTTCAATATAGACTGAAAATCTAAAGGTTCAGAACAGAGGATGGGAAAATTGCAAGATGTTTCTCTACACTTAGTCTGCTGATCAGTTCCAGCTTTCATGCAAGTCTATTTGCAAGTTCAGCATGCTGCTTTTAGGTCATGGCATGGCACAGGTGAGAAAGAAAAACTTCTTAACCCAATGAATAATCAAATAAATAAATTGTGGAATTTTTGGTGGCCCGTGTGAGAGCAGAAAGGCGGGACATAAATTTTGTAAAATAAATAAATCCTCTGCTAGTGGATGTAGTGATGGCCATGAACACAGATAGCTTTAAAAGGGGATTTGATGGTTTTGTGGGTGAAGTGGGGTTCATCAATGGCTACTAGCCATGGTGACTAAAGGGTATCTTCACACGCTGAGACAGTCAGCCTCTGAATACCAGTACTAGGAGATTAGTATCAGGGGAAGTCTTGGCCATTATGCCCTGTTGGCCCTCAATGGCAACTGGTTGACCCAAAAGGCTGACCAGATTCCCTTCCACAACTACGAAGTTCAAGTAGCCATCAGAGTCTCTGTACCATCAAAGTAGCCATCAAGTAGACATCAAGTAGCCGTCAAAGTCACCCTGAAACACTCCTTGTCCCACACTGGTACTGGGTTTCTCTGAAAGTCCACGAGGTTTGGAGTGGAAGGCCGAAGACGCCCCCCCCCCGGGGACACAGTCTTTTCAGCGTTTCCACTGAAATTATGGTGGTGGCTGCACTGTAGTCTGACTCCATGGTGCAGGGGGACCCCTGTATTTGAACCCGGACCTGAATTTTTGGAGCTGCATTTTGTCTGGGGAGTCTCAGTACCTGGCATGGGCCATCCTCCATGAGGAGATAGAGGTCCTCAGTCGATGTGTCAGCCTCGTAGTGTGTTGCTGCTTGGTGGTGCGGTGGTGGTTTGTGTGTGGTGACCCTTAAACCCCATGAACGGCAGGCACGGGCAATGTGTCCCTGCTTGCCGCATGTTCTGCAGACGGCGTCGCAGAATTGGCAGGACTTCCGTTTGTGTGCATCTCCGCAGCTTGCACGGGGGGGGGAGCTATTTATTTATTTATTTATTACATTTATATCCCGCCTTGCCAGCTTGCCAGGTTGTGTTTGGCCAATGGTGCTGGGTGTTGTGGTTCCCTCTGGCTGGGGCAACAAACCTGCCTCATGTCATCCTCATCTGAAATATCTGAGGCTGATGCTGCCGAAGCCTGGTGTGCAGTAGATGCTGGGGCCCGGGCCCGGTGCGATCTTTCGAACGCGGTGGCCAGCTGGAGGGCTGCATCCAACTTCAAGTCTGCTGTGTCCATCAGCTTGTGGCAGAGCTTGTGGTCATGGACACCCCAGACGAACTGTGTGAGGATGATTTCTTCGACCTCACCGAATTTGCTGTTGATGACTAACTGGCGGAGTTCGGCCATTAACACGGTGACTGGCTCTCCCGACTTCTGGCAGTGTGCCCACAGATCCATGTGCCAGGCCATCTTAGTAGGCTTCGGCACGAAGTAGCTCATGAGGGCCTTTGTGATGTCTTCAAAGGAAGCATCTGCTTATATCCTCGGGGCGAGCAACCCTTGTGCTAGGCAGATGGACGTGACGTCACATGTGCTTAGCAGGAGCGCCCTCTTCTTAATCTCGTTGGTTACCTCTTGGAAGCTGAAGTAATCTGTGAGCTGTTCCATCCATGCCTCCCATAACTCAGGGTGAGCGGGGTCGAAAGCTTTGATGAGTCCTGGAGCGGTGGTCATGACTCAGGAGCGGTGCGGGGAGTGTTGTCCGGTGGCATAGTCAGCAGTGCCTGGAGGCGCTGGAGCCCGGCGGTGCACAGTGGCCGTGGATCGGTGCTCAGTGGAGTGCTGGAGTCGGAGTCAGGCTTGCTCAACGGGATCCCATCCTCGTCACCGGTATAAAATACTGAGTTCTAGGCATGAGGATTTAGCTCAGATCTTTATTCAGGTACATCAGGAAGAAGATAGAACAGAATGTATGCAAGCAGGCCAAAAAGGGCCAATTATATACAACTTGTGAACTTCACCTTTAGGTCCCACTGGCGGGTTTGAATTTCCTGCCATAGTTCCTATTGGCACCTAGCCGTAAATTTAAGATCCTTGGCCCCTATTGTTCTCCAGCCAAAGTTGGGTTCAGACTCGCTGGCGCCTGGTAGCGGTCAGTGTACATAACAGGGGGGTAGAGCTTCGAGAGGATAGAGTTTGGGGAGGAGAGGGACCTCAGCAGGCCATAATGCCATAGTAAACTCTGTGTTATGGATTATCAGGAAAGGGATTGAACATAAAACAGTTGATATTATAATTCCCCTGTATAAATCATTGGTGTGGCTTCATTTGGAATACTGTATACAGTTCTGGTCACCGTATCTCATAAGAACATAAGAGAAGCCAATGTTGGATCAGGCGAGTGGGCCATCCAGTCCGACACTCTGTCACACAGTGGCCAAAAACACCAGGTGCCCTCAGGAGGCCCAGCAGTGGGGGCAGGACACTAGAAGCCCTCCCACTGTCCCCCCCCCCCATCAAGCATCTCAAGAAGGACACTGCAGGACTGGGAAAAGTGCAGAAGAGAGCAACCAAGATGATAAGGGGGCTGGAAAACTTTCCTGATGAGGAAAGGCTGAAGAGTGGGACTTTTCAGTTTAGAAAAGGGACAACTAAGGGGGGACATGATAGAGGTTTATAACATTATGTATGGGGTGGAGAGAAGTGAGAAAGAGAATTTTTCTCCCTTTCCCAAAATACTAGAATTTGAGGGTATCCAATGATGCTGATGGGCAGTCGATTCAGGATGGACAAAAGGGAATGCTTCTTTACATAGTGAGTGATTAAAATGTGGAATTTGCTGCCAGAGGATGTAGTGATGGCCACAGGTGCGGATGGCTTTAAAAGGGGATTAGAAATATTCATGTAAGATAGGCCTATCAGTGGCTACTAGCCGTGGTGACTGAAGGGAAGCCTCCACATTCAGAGGCACTAAACCTCTGAATGCCAGCACCAGGAGGCAACATCAGGAGAAGGCCTTGGCGTCTATGCTGGCGCACCAGAGGAATTGGTTGGCCACTGTGTGACAAGATGTTGGACTAGATGTCCACTGGTCTGATCCAGCATGGCTCTTCTTATGTTCTTAAGGCTGGTGTAAAAGCAAAGTTGTGTCCCTCTGACCTTCGGAGCAATGGATTATAGAGCCAATAAGAAGCTCATTTGTTTTTCTAGTGAACTGTCTTTTATGGTTACTACATGATACATGTATTACGTCGGTATTCTGTGGATTTAAATAAACTATATTATCTAATGCCATTCTGAAGGTTGTAAGAGGAGGGTCCCTAATTACCTCTCTGGTGACCTGGGCAGGCAGGTACCATTTAAATTGGACCAGGGACCAAGACAGGAATACCTGATATCTGCAAGAAGAACCTCCTGTTAATAAATAGGGCAAAAAGTAAAACTACTGGGAGCAACCAGCCTCTCCGCCTATATATTAATAATATCCTTGAGTCTCCTGACTGTACCATGTTCTGAGAGATGACCTTCACGATACTGTTTCTGCCTCTATTTTTCTTATCTTATTACAACAGTCTTCTAATGGCCTGCTTTGAACAAAGGATACAATTCCAGATAAGGTTGCCAACTCTGGGCTGGGAAATTCCTGGAGAATTATGGGTGAAACATGGGGGGAGAGGGGAGGGACCTCATTGGTGTGTAATGCCATAGAATCCACTCTCCAAAGCAGCCATTTTCTCCAGGGGAACTGATGTGTTGTGTGGAGATCAGTTGTAATTCTGGGAGATCCTTAGTTGTCAACTTCCAGGTGGGGCCCTGGAGTTCTAGAATTTTAACTGATCTCCAGACAACATAGATCAGTTTCCCTGGAGAAAATGGCAGCTTCAGAGGGCAAGTTCTATGGTATACCTAGGTGATACCCTTCGCCAAATTCCTCCTTCAAAAGGCACTGCCCCAAATATCCAGGAATTTCCTAGCTGAAGCTGGCAACCATAATTCCAGATCTGTTCCAGTATTATTCCAGGACACTTCCTATTTTGTTGTCATGTACGATGGCAGCAAAAATTATTCTGACTGGTTGATTCCCAACACCTTTTCGAATTCTGTTTTCACACCATGAAATTCGTTGCTCTTGTCCTTGTAGGGATCTCCCATCCTAATCCTCCTCCCCATAGTAGCCTACACATTTTAGAATGCTAAGCCTTTTTTTCAGGCATGATGTTTCTGAGGTTTCTATCCCACATACTGAGAGTGCAGGCAATGCGTGATCATTTCTGTACATGTGACCATTTTTTTGTATTAAAAGGGCAATGCAAGCATTTTTCAGCCTCAGTACAATGTGGTGGTGTGCTGAAGAGCCAGGGTGTTATAGTGGGAATCCGGGAGAGCCAGATTCAGATCTCCACTCTGCTGTGGAAGCTTGCTGGGTGACCTTGGACCAGTTACAGTCAGCTTAATGTACCTCAAAGGGGTGATGTTGTGATGATAAAATGGAGGAAGAACAATGTTGTAAGCTGCACTGGGTCCCTGTTATGGACAAAAAGCAGAATAAATATGTCTTAATAAATGTGCATCAACACATACTACTCAGAATCCAATTTTTATGCTGTGCATACTGAATCTACAAAATATTCATATTGCCCTTTTCAGCCATAGGAACACCAGAAACATAACACCTGAAAAGGGCTTTAGTGAAGTCTACAGGGTTTCTGTCACAAAATAGAGAATACCAGGGACAGTAGGAAAAAACCTCTGATGGGCAGCTGAAAGGCAAAGACATATCTTACAAAGATGGATTTTGAACATATATTTGTGGCTAAGGTTGTGAAACTTTTAAGTATTGAACAGGAGGCGATGAATTCAAACAAACAGGCTTTTATTCAGTGACATTGTTCAGCTCAAAAGACAGCTCTATGAGAGCAGCACTTTCATTTATACTGTTCCAACACATAACTTTCAACAATGTAACTATATACAAGCAATACTATTGGACCCAAGCAGGGCTCAGTGATTGGGTATCTAGATTGGCTTCAGGACCAATGGGAGTCTTTAATAAAGACTCCCATTGGTCCTGAAGCCAATCTAGATACCCAATAGGAATTGGAGGAATTGGATCAGCCAATAGGAATTGGAGCTTTAGGATACCAGAGCCCTTTTCAAGCTATCACTGCTTCATATTCTAAACAAACACAACAGAAACCCATTCTGATGGCTATGAATTTAATTCCAGGATAAATTTGCATCTCTAAGGAGGATGCTTTGAGGGTTCAAGATATGTTCTATAGCTGCTAAGAAATAGATTTTAGTAAATGTGGATGTAGTAATATTGCTGCCAACAGAGATCTTCATGAACCTGACACAGTGGGCTCAGGCTATCAAAATGCCACCATTAGCTGATCTTTAAGTCTAACAAGCCTCTGCCATTATTGCAGACTTAAGTTGTGAATTTGTGGGTTGAAGTGTAGGCTCAAGTATCAACTAAACCAGGACTTTTAACTAGAGTTTCCAGCTCCGGGTTGGGAAATACCTGGAGATTTTGAGGGTGGAGCCTGAAGAGGGTGGGGTTTGGGGAGGGGAGATACTTCAACTGGGTATAATGCCATAGAGCCCATTTTCTCCTGGAGATCAATTGTAAAAGCAGGAGATCTCCAGCCACCATGGGAGGCTGGCAATACTATTTTTAACCTCTAATGCAGGTTTTCCCAACTTTGGTTAGCCTCTGGACACTTTGCATTTTGAGAGAATGAAGTAGATGTCACCACAAAATGGCTGCCATGGAAAAGGGCCAATCACAAAATGGCTACCACTAGAACTGAGCCAGTCAAAACATTGGGAGGTTCCACAAAACGGTAGAATGTTCCTAGCCAGACATTCTCCTATGACAGAGACAGCTGTGTCCAAATGGGCACTCCCTGTAGTTGCAAAGGTGACACCTCTGAGGAAAGCTAGGGTTGCCAACTCTGGCCTGAGAAATTTATAAAGATTTGGGGGTGCTGCCAGTGGAGGGGGTAATTTAGGAAAGGATTTCATCTAGAATCTATGGAACACCATAAAATTTGCCCCTTTGAAGCTGCCATTTTCTCCAAGTATATGGATCTCTGTAGTCTGAAGATCAGTTGTAATTCTAGGAGATATCCAAGACCTATCTGGAAGTTGGCAATTCTATCAGGTTGCCCTGATCCCATGGCATTATATTATAGGGAGTTTTGAATTTGGTAATGTTCCCTTGTTATATTCTACAGTTATTGTAACATGATCCCTTGGGCAAAAAGCTTTTCACTTGTTATGTTGTTTGCTGGCTTTGGCTTAACCGGGCCCAAACCAGGCCTCGGCTCTGTTCCAGTAAAGTTCTGAACTATTTTTGGTACCAGGTGCCATGGAATTTACACATGGAACCACCGAATTCTATGCTCAGGAGCAGGTGAACGAATCAGGGAAAACTCTGCTGCCTGGAAACCTTGCTGGCAGTTGCTGAGGAACACTTTGTTTTGTTCTTGCTTATTATTTGAATTGGGATCCAGGTGGTGTTTGTAGTTTCCCATCTTCTGGGGTGGGGGGTCAATGCTCCCTCTAAGCTGTGGAGTCTTGTGAGCAAAAGTTCTACTTTGTGAGTGAAGGAATAGAATTTCAAAAAGCCATATTATGAACCACTGTTTAGTTAGCAAGCTAAGAAACAGCAAGGCCAAAGCACAAGATTCTCCGATGTCACATGAGACGCATGCGTAAGAGCGCAAAAACACACAAGCCCCCATTGTTCCGCTCGCAACTATCTTAAGATAGCCTAAGCCAGGAGACTGTGAGAATTCTGGCGGCTCGCAACATTACTTGAAATGAGCATTCCAGCTAGTTTGACTCTGATAGGCATGGGCGGGATTATAATTGAATGCTTTGCTTACGAATATGATGCAGAATGTACACAAATGACACTAACCATTTCTCTTCTGTAAACTCCCACCCCACTGGTATTTAAGGTCGAGCCCGCATGAAATCATGGCTCGGCACTTGTTTTTGAAAAATCTTATTAGGCCGAGTCTGACGTCAATAAAACAGCTTCTCTGATCCTGGTGTCCGAGTACCTTTGTCCTTGGGTTGGTTCTGGTTCTGGTTTAATAGTGCTTCATGAACTAATGGCATTAAAGTTGTGAGCAAGCAATTTGGCTACTGCATAAATTAGTTTGCTCTGGAGCCAGTCTTCCTGAACTAAGACAAAAATGTGAGAGCCGGAAGCTAAAAAACTGTGAGCCGGCTCAAACTAACTCAGCTTAGAGGGAACACTGGTGGGGGTAAAGGAATGTAAAGGAGAACACCAACATAGGAGGTAGTTACATCTAGATTAAGGTAATGTCGGCTAATTGCATTAGGATTACCTGTGGTTTTGACTGCACCCTTTGGTTTGAACCCCTAGGCTAACATACCTAGGTCTCTAACTATTTTAAGATCTATGTAATGTCCCTTTTGCACTGACCTTATTATCCATCACATATTGTTGAGTTTCTCTCAGTAAAATCCCGCCTGCCCAAGTCTGCTTGATGGGGGAAGTACCCCAAAATGTGAGGGTTTTTTTTAAAAAAATGGAAATATTTATATCCCAGTTTTATCCCCACTGGGGACCCAAAGGGGATTACAATATAATTCTCCCCTCCTCAATTTTACCCTCAACCTGTAAAGCAGACTGAACCTGGGATTTGAACCTAGGTTTCCTAGATCCTAATCTGACACTCTAACTACTGCATCAGCACTGGTTGTCTCACCTGTGGCCACTCCAGCTATACACTACTTGGCGTGACAGCCATGAGAACCTGGGCCCAGTTTGCTGACTGGGAAGTAGGAATTCCAAGGTGCCTTCGTCTTGACAGACCAAAGCATTGCTGGTGTCAGAAGTATCCTGTCAACCCTGGAGATGGGGAGCAGAAAGGGGAGGTTGAAAGATGCTGGCCTCTTCCCCTCAGTCATCACATCCTTCCCAAAGATGGAGCCAGGCACCAGCCTGGCACTTCGGAAGGGGTTGTTACAGGCAGGGCTATTTTGGGGCAGGAACACAGAGGAACAGAGTTCAGGCTGGCTTCCAAGTTGGCCACACCTACAGCCTTCCCCTCCCCCTCACTCCCCAGGTGCCTCGCAAGCCCCTCCTTGAGTTCCCCAGGCGCCCCACAGCTGTAGGGCACCTGGGGAAGCTGATCCAGAAACTGCCTTCCTTCTCTCAGGTTCCCCAGGCGCCCTGCAAGCACCTGGGGAAGCCGATCCTGGGAGGGAGCTGCACTGTCGGGTGTGGCCTAATATGCTAATGAGTTCCTGCTGTTGGCTGTGGCCTATTATGCTAATGAGTTCCTGCTGGGCTTTTTCTACAAAAAAAGCCCTGGTTACAGGCATCCACAGTAAGAGACTGGTATCTATGGATTGTGATGTATTTTGTTTCTGCCTCCCCCCTCCCTCCACAGTGTCTGGATGAGGAAAAAAACCTTTAATTTGAGAATAATGTGGATGCTCTTTAAAATCTGGGATATTTACAAATCTTATCTGGGTTTCCATGTTTACAGTTCTAACCCCAGTCTGCCATCCTGTGAAATAAGACAGTATTGCCCTTTCTTTTCATTCTAGTTCATTGTCAGTCTTGATGTTGAAATACTGCAGATGCTTTTTTGCATTTATTGTTCTAAAGTATTAACATCAGGAGTGTCTAGGGGTCACACACAAGCTTCTTAAAGGCTACAACAATAACAGAAATCACTTCTACGCTTGGCTTGCCGCCTGTCTTACTTTCCTAGCTCCTTCAGTTTGCACTCCCCTTTCGAGCCCCTGCAGGTCGGGAATTATATTACAGAAACTGAATGTGCCGCAGACTCCGTTCCATTTGTCTCTAGGAAGATCCATTTCGTAGTTTACTGTGAGTGGCTAGGACTGGTGAAATAATGGATTTCCTTGACTCAGACTGGAGTCCACTTTCTTGTCTCTGAATATATGCAGCCCTAAAGTTTTGGAACTCATTGTAAAATCATAGTCGGATGCAAGTTGTCATTTTTTTTTAAGTAAGCCCTCACTTGCTACGTTTTCCCCAAAGCCTGCCACTTACTTTAGACAAACAGCACAGGAGTCAGATGTAGGAGAAATCCATGCCACTCTTTGAATGTTGCAAGCCTTACGCTGAGCCAATGGATAGTTACCTTTAGCCTTATGCTCAAAACTCCACATCAGTTTTCACTGTAACGATTTCTCACTCTACAATTGTGTCAGTGGAGGGGGGGGGGGGAGAGGAAGGTGACAGATCTTGGCCCTTCTTACAAAAATAATGTCCAGCAACTAGCAGTGACTGATTTGCTTTTGAACTCTGGAGTTGCTCAAAGACATTCCATGTTCTTTGGGGATCATTTTGACCTCCACAAACATTATAAAAGGAGCATGATACATGGAAGACAAATTTTATACACACACACACAACCGAAACTAATAGGTTGTAGACACAAATATTTATATATGATCTTTGGTCAGTAATATAAGAGGAATGTACAAAGAGAATAATCAAATGTTCAGGAGATGGTAAGATCTTCCATATTTTATAATTTATCTTTTTTTTTTAAAAAACCAAGTGTTTGGCTATTCTGAAAGTACCCCCAACCCGCCTTGGCCCTGAAATCAATGCCAGGTTTTGCAGTGCACTCTATTAATTATAAATAATAGATGGCTCTCCTGTTCTTGGTCCTGTGGTATCTCGGAGTGCTTGTGCTATTGAGTCAAAGGCAAGAACCGTCGCCTGTCTTCAGAATGTGCATTTGTCTGTCTTTCTTCCCACCTCCCCGTGCTATGTTCTTGCTTTCAACCTTGGAAGCAATTTCTTGCTGAAATGTTCTCCTCTTTCTGAATTAGAAAGAAAGAAAACTCCATGCCACGTTTGCCAACCGCTTAGAGGCAACGGATAATGATAAGGGATGTGTGTATGCACACTGCATGTGGGGGAGAGAGTGGTGTGTGTCCCGATCCCGTTTCCATGTCAACGATTCAGTCCACGTTTGCCATCGCGCACTTGGCAAAACCAGTTTGAGGATCGAAAGCCTATTCCGCCCTCCCCCCCCCCCTAATCTAGACCACGTTTTCCGATGTTGCCTTGGGCTGCTGGCAGGACCGCTTTTCCGGGCAACTCTGCTCCGAAAGCAGGCAGCCTAGCGGCTGTGGCTTGTATTGTCGTCGGGGGAACTTGAAGTTGTTCGAACCTTGGGGAAGCAAAGCGAGTGGAAGCTGGCACGGCTGGGGGAGGCCATGTGCTGGAGGGTCAGAAATCAGGAAGGGGGGGGGGGGAGAGAGGGAGAGAGAACTGATCGTGTTAGTGCCTACAAGCGCCTGGTATGCAAACTTTTCCTTTCCCTCTGTGCTGTGATAGTTTAAGAGGAAAAGCTGAAGAGAAAAGGCAACTAAGGGGAGACATGAGTAGGGTGACCAACCTCCAGACAGGACCTGGTTTTCTTATGGAATTACAACCAATCTTCAGACTAACGTGATTAGCCGTTTCAGAGCAAATGACAGCTTTGGGGGTGGTACGCACCCCTGCTGAGTGCCCTCCCATATCTCCAGGAATTTCTCAAGCCAGGGCTGGCAACTGTAGACAGGATCTCTTCTCCCTCTTCCATAATACTTGGGGGGCACGTGGTGATGGGCAATAGATTCAGCAGTTGTGGAATTCACTGCCAGTGGATTTTGATCACAAGCATGGGTGGCTTTAAAAGGGGGGGGGTTGCCCCAGCTCCCCTGTACTTACCAGAAGTAAAGAGGAGAGGGCCAGCTGGAGCAACCTGCCTGACAATGGCCTGCATAGAGCAGAATTCAGCTCCACCCCTACTGGTCAACACAGCAAGGCAGTCTGCTCTCCAGGGTGTAGGGCCAATGAAACTAGGCCTGTTCAAGCGGTCTGCGTCCACGGTACACCTGACCCAGCAAGACTAGGCAAGGGGGGGAACAGCTGCTACATGGGGCATCCCTGAATCTTAATGTGCCAGCATTAGCTGGCTGGGGGGATGTGAACCGCTATTTAAGAGGGAGTGGAGGGTGAGGCTGGAGGCCAGCCTGGCCCAATCATACCTGATTAGCAATAGTTCCTGCCAATCAACCCAGGAAGGTGGGGCAACCCTCAACATGGCAGGAGGAGGAAGGAGCGGGCATACCGCAGGGAGTCTTTATTTTATTTATTTATTTATTTATTTCCTTCAATTTATATCCCACCCTCCCTACAAAGCAGGCTCAGGGCAGGTTCCAACGTATAATAATCTGCTGAGTGCAGATTTACATCATAAAAACAGAATAACAAAATACATACAATAAATACTATAAAATAAATACAACACTAAATACTTTAGAATAAATTATACCTCAACAGACACATAACAGTGACTCATTGTGGGGAGGCCCGATTGAACTGGATACCTGCTTCCTCAACTGAAGGCCTGGCAGAAGAGCTCCATCTTGCAGGCCCTGTGGAACTGTAAAAACTCGTGCAGGGCCCTAATTTCTGATGGGAGCTCATTTCACCAGGCAGGGGCCAGGGCTGAAAAAGCCCTGGCTCTTGTTGAGGCATCGGATATCGGAACCATCAGCAGATGCTGATTTGTAGAGCACCATGCCCTCTGGGGCTCATATGGGGAAAGGCGGTCTCGAAGATATGCAGGCCCCTGGTCTCAAAAGGGCCCTGGGAAGAAATGCTAGCCCTCTTGTCAGCTAGCTAGCTACAGGGGAGGGCAGTAGAAAGAGGAGAAAGATCTAGGGAGCTGTTCATACCTTCCCCTCTCTAGTACGAGGCCTGTATGAGGAGACTCTGGAGGGGGTATTGGCCTGACCCTGACAGATGCAAAAAGACAAATTCATCAAGGTTCATGGTCCATCAATGGCTACTAGCCAAAATACTTAAAGGGAATGTCCAGCCTCTGAATACCAGTGCTTGAAGGTGACATTGGTTAGGCCTAAGCTGCTATGCCCTGTAGTGGGCCAATAGAGCAGCTGGTAGGCCAGTATGTGATAAAGGATGCTGGACTAGATGGACTACTGATCTGATCCAGCAGGGCTTTTCTTATGCTTGTGAATGGCATTCCAAAGTGTTGGGTCAGGAACACAGATTGCACTGAGCACATGGCATGCAATGGTGGTCCACATTCAATAAACCAGGTGTGTTCTCTTGCTTTCAAGAAGCCAAACCTTTTCTGTTTTGGCACCATATGTCATTTCCTCCCTATGAAAATCTACTGTTGTTATCCCTTTTATGGCTGAGAAAGCAGATTGAGCCTTTCTTGGGGTGGGGTGGGGTGTTTTTCACCAAGCATTTAAGTAGGTTGGTTTGGGGCTGTATTTGTATCTTGAGTTCTATATTTGGTTCCTAGTTTTCTAGTTGTACTTATACCTTTTAGTAAGTATTTTTTGATTGACTTATACATATGCTGTGATAGAGAGGCCAGGTATAATTCGTAATGAATATGATTATATCTGGATGTTTGATATGTTGATAGTCATGTATAATTTTAGTAATCAATTTTCTAGGGTTGTTAATTGGCAGGAATTGTTGAAACTGGGAAGGGTGAGTTGGGAGAGTAGTATTGGAGAGAGTATTACATCTCAGATTGTCCTCACGGTGTTTATCAGGACTGAGATCTTCTACTGTGCCTGCCTCCAGATGTCTAGTGGGCCCGGATTCAGGCCAGTAGGATCTGTTGGGGTTCAGGATTCCAGTGCTGACAGGGCAGGGGAGGTATGGCGGTGGGACAAGGTGGAATAAGGGAAGGGGAAGGAGATATGGATATGCTCAATCCCCTTCCAACCTTTGTTCCATCTCAAGATGGAAAGTACTGGAGTCGGGAGGCGAGTTGTAGGATGATCATAGCAAAGACTTTATTAAGTGAATCAGCATGTTCAGGAGATGGTCGGATCAAGCATGCTGCCAGGGCTCCAGGGCCCTGCTTATATGCCGGCCGGAGCCACACCTCTGGCCGCACCCAAAATACCTGATAGGGGCTTAGCATATGCGCATAGTCCTGATAGGGCCTTAGGTCTTAAGTTGTAGTTCATAGGTCCCCCGCGGAAGACCTAGGCTGGCTATTGGTGGTCGTTTTGGATCCGACTGTCTATTGTTCTACCTGGCTGAAGCTCAGGTAGAATCGGGCCATGTGCTCTGGTCGCCATTTCGTGACTAGTACACAACACCCCTCCCCCCATAGTTCAGTCCCACTCGGCAGACATAGTCCTGAAGGTACTCTGGCCGGTGATGTTCGCGGCCCGAGCGCCGGGGCGTTGCAGGTCGCGGGGCCTCGGCAGGCCCTGGGATCGGGGTGCTCTCTTGGTTGCTTTCGGGAGTGCTGGGCCGCAGCTCAGCCGGCGCTCCGTCCACGGGCTGCTCCTCCGGTAGGGATTCTGAGGTTTTGTCCTCCGGATCAGGGTCCCCTAGCTGGGTTGGTGATGGTCCGCGGGAAGTGCTGACTCGGGAACACTTGGTGTGTGGTCCGGAGTGCGCCGCCGGAGCTGATCGATGTGGCCAGGTTGCTCCTTCTTCCGTCCCGACCTCGTACGAGAGCGGGCCGGTTGCTCGGATGATCCATGCCGGGATCCACCCTGGGCCCCGGGCGTAGTTCCGGGCGTAGACGTGGTCCTCGGGCGTGAAACCTTGGGCGGCTGGCCGGAGCTCCGTCCTCGCGTCGGCATTGATGGCGCAGTCGGGGTGGAGACGATCCAGTATGGTGCCGAGTCGCCGGCCCATCAACAACTCCGCTGGGCGGCGACCCATTCCCGTGTGTGGGGTGTTGTGCTGGCTGAAAAGGAATTTGATTAGCTGCAGCTCCCAGTCACCAGTGTCCATCCTTTTGATGGCGTCTTTGGTTGTGCGAACCATCCGTTCTGCCTTCTATTGGTTGCGGGGTGGAACGGTGCTGAGCGGATGTGCCGGATGCCGAACAGGTCTGTGAAGCGCTGGAACTCTCCCGACGTGAAGGCCGTTCCGTTGTCCGTCACGAGCGAGTCTGGCACTCCGTGGGTGGTCAAGATGTGCCACAGGGCTCTGGTGGCCGCCTTGGTCGAGGTAGACCGCACCGGGACTACCTCCAGCCACTTACTGTAGCTATCCACAACAATAAAGAACAACTGCCCCTGGACCGGCCCAGCGAAGTTGAGATGGAGCTGCGACCATGGTTTGTCAGTTGACTCCCAGGGCCGGATGGGGGCATGGGGAGGATCAGGCCGCGACTCTTGGCATTTGCTGCATTTGTGTACCCGATCCTCAATCTCCTTGTCTATGCCTGGCCACCACACTTAGCTGCGGGCCAAGGCTTTCATCCGGACGATTCCGGGGTGTGCCTCGTGGAGGGCTGCTAGTACCCTCGGGCGGAGCGGCTCGGGGATGACTACCCTCGACCCCCAGAGCAAACACCCCTTGTGGGTGGAGAGTTCATGTTTCCGAGCTGTGAAAGCAGCGAACTCCTGGCCCGGATGGTCGGGCCACCCCCTCCCCACCCAGTCGGAAACCCGAGAGAGGACGCGGTCCCGCGCCATGCGGCAGGCGACATTGGGTACCTGTACTGGGCGATCCGGAAGATCTTCGAGGAGGGCCACGTAGAATGCAGGAGCCGGGTCGGGGTCGCAGTCCGGGAGGGGCAAGCGGCTGAGGGCGTCGGCGTGGCCCATGGCTTTCCCAGGGCGGTGGATGAGGTCGTACTGGTAACCTGCAAGAAAAATAGACCACCGCAGGACCCGGGGGGACAGCATCTGGGGCGTCTGGCGGTGTGGGGCGAGCAGCCCAAGAAGTGGCTTATGGTCCGTGGCAACCGTAAACGCCCGGCCGTAGAGGTAATCGTGGAATTTTTTTACCCCTGCCACGATTGCCAGAGCCTCCTTGTCTATTTGGGCGTAATTCCGCTCCGCCTTTGACAGTGTCTGGGAGTAGTAGGCCACGGGCACCTCCCTACCATTTGGCAGACGATGGCCCAGGACAGCCCCCACCCCGTATGGAGATGCGTCGCACACAAGGACCACCGGCAAAGACTCGTCGAAGTGTGCCAAGACCGCGTTAGACGCCAACAAGTCCTTAACTGCTGCGAAAGCCCTGTCGTGCCACGGCCCCCAAGCCCATTTCGCCCCTGTGTCCAGTAACCTATGGAGGGGCTCGGCGACCGCCGCCTTGTGTGGCAAGAACACGTGGTAGAAATTGAGGAGGCCCAAGAATGCCTGGAGCTCCGCTTTTGTCGTCGGGGTCGGCGCCTCCGTGATGGCTTTCACCTTCTCCTTGGTGGGGTGGATGCCCTGTGCGTCCACGTGGAACCCCAGGAACGTTACTGAAGGTACTCCCAAGGTGCACTTGTCCTTTCGCACCTTGAGACCGGCGTCCTGGAAACGCTGCAGAACGGCTCGTAAGCGTGTCTTGAAGGTGGCGACGTCCGGAGCCGCGATGAGGACGTCGTCAAAAAATGGCTTCACCCCTGGAATGCCTTTTAAAACAGAGTCCATTAGTTGCTGAAACAGACCAGGGGCAACGCTGACCCCAAACTGGAGCCTTTTCACTTTGAAAGCGCCCTTGTGTGTTGCTATGGTTTGAGCTTCCGCGGTTGCCTCGTCTACTGGGAGCTGTTGATAGGCTTGAGCCAAGTCCAGCTTCCCAAAGATCATGGCCCCCACTAGGGATGCTAGCACATGGCTGATCACTGGTACCGGGTATGAGTGGTCCTGTAATGCCCGATTCAGAGTACATTTGTAGTCCGCGCAGATGCGGACCTCCCCATTAGACTTCAACGGGGTCACTATAGGGGTTTCCCATTTTGCATGGGGAACTGGCTCCAGCACGCCTTGAGCCACGAGTTTGTCTAGTTCCGCCTCCACCTTGGGCCGCATTCCTAAAGCCGGCCACCGGGCTGGCACCCGGATCGGGCGTACGGCCGGATCCAGGTCCAGGGAGACTGGAGGACCCCGGTAGGAACCGAGGGTGCCGTCAAAAATGGCCGGGAATTCCGCGCAGACTGAGTCGTAATCTGCTAACTCTACTTTGTGAACCCCCGTCATGCCCACCCCCAAGGGCTTGAACCAAGCGCGCCCCAGCAGACTGTTGAGGTCCTGCTCCACCACTAGTAGGTCGAGGGATTTGCATACGCCCTGGTATTGCACCTGGACCTGCGCCAGCCCCTTGATGGCGACTGGGTTTTTCTGAAAGTCCCAGAGCACAAGGGCAGTTGGCCGGTGCAGCCGGGGGCTCCGCTGCGGAAACAGTTTTTTAAAAGTGGCCGCTGAGACTATGGATAGGCAGACCTGGAATCAACCTCCATGCAACAGGGGGTGCCCCCGATCCTCAGGTTGACCTGGATCGCTGCGGGGAGGGGCTCTCGTAGTTGGAGTACCTGGGTGGCCGAAGAGGTGCTGTCAACTGCCTCGTAGCGGGCAGTGGAGGCCGTGGAGGACTGTCGCGTGTTCCAGACCGCATGGCGGTCGCCATTTTGTGACTAGTACACAACACAAGAGATGCTAGCTGTAGGGATAGGAAGGTATACCCTTCTCCAACACTGGTGTTGTGCAATGTGAGGACTATTAACAATAAGAACTCTGTTCTCCAGAGTTATCTGGTGGAACAGGCAGTAGACCTGGCTTGCGTGACTGAGACCTGGGTGAGGGAGGGCGAAACGGTCGCCCTGAGTCAACTAGCCCCCGCCCAGGTTTTTTAGTCCTTCACCAGTCCTGGACCAATGGGGGTGGGGGTGGGGGGTGGAAGTGGCATTACTGATTCGGGAGGCTTTCTCCTTCAGGTCACTCCCTGAGGCAAAGATTGCTTTATGACCTATGTTGTTTTAAATTGTTTCTAAATTTATTGTGTATTGTATTGAGACTGATAGAACCTGCCCTGAGCCTGCTTGCAGGGAGGGCGGGATACAAGAACAATGCAAGAACAATAAAATAAAAATAAAATAATAAAATAAAATCAAAAACCGCTAACAAACTCAGATTGATTTGCAAATGCTCCCCCAAGTATGTGTGTGCATACATACACATATACAGCTCCCCTTTCAGACATACACAAATGAATGCTGACAATCCCATTTAGACGGGTCATTTCGAACAGGAGCTGGGGGCAGCTCAGCTCCAGGAGTTGGTGCCAGTCTAGTGGCACCTTTAAGACCAACAAAGTTTTATTCTGCATACTTTTGTGTGCATGCATACTTCTTCAGATGAAAAGATGAGGGGGTCAGTACTGTCTACTGTGGTTGGCAGTGGCTCTCCAGGGTCTCAGGCAGAGGTCTTTCACATCACCAATGCCTGGTCCTTTGTTTGGAATCATGGTATCTGCATGAACAAAAGCCACTTGGAACAGGAGCTGTAATAAAGCTGGGAAATGGTGAAGATTGAGCAAAATCTGGCTGAATCCAGTCCATTGAATGCCAAAATAGAATTTTTGTATCCTGAAGGGTTTAAAACATGTGGGTAACATTTTTGGTGTGAAAACCACAAAATACACAATATCTACCTATACAAATGTAGTATGCTGACAAACATAAGAGGAAGTTGTAGTTTCCTGGATGCACTGGAAGCATGCCGAGCCCCAGGGGCATTGCCCCCGCATCAGGGGTCTTCTTGCCTCACCTCTGAGCTTTTGGTGAAGAATCAGCCTTGTGCACCAAGCAAAATGATCTGGGGTACATGTACTGTTGTTTGGCAAGAACACTGTGGGTTGCCTTTCTCTATACTGTGGTCTCTCTATGAAATTCTCTGTTTTCTTGATGTTGGTTATTTTGAAGTTTTAATGTTGTTTTAAATAGTAGAAGGACCCTTGAAGGCTGAAGGTTATGTTTTTGTCTTTCTTAACCTAATTTAGATTTTGCAGCCCACCCAAGGACCAAGTGATACAGGCTAAGGAAATATTGGACTTTGTTTGATGAGGATTCTGTCTTATTGACTAAGGGAAAATTGCTTCCAAGTTCATTTTTGAACCACACAATGTGCTTCATTAAGGACTGCATTCTGATTTTGATTGTATTTTATTGATTATATGTTGCTTCCTAGAGCTGAAGAGGCTAGTAAGGGTGGGGTAATATATGTTCAAAGAATCCATTTTACAATTTGTTACAAAGTCTTACATTTCTTGTTAAAATTAAAATGTCTCTGGCATTAGCAAAGATTCAGGATAAGATGTTCTTCTGTGTATTTTGGAGGCTAGAAGCTGTTGCTTTTCGTTCAAGTTCTTTCACGTAACTACATTGTTGTTAGCTACTTATTGCTCAAAATGCTCACAAGCTGCATCAAATTATTGGTTTATACATAAGGATTGAAGTCAGAAAGTAATGCTGTATACTGTGCTTACATCTGATCCTTCTGTGAGTTAGGCTGACTTGAGTACTCATAAAGGAGACCTGAAGACCTGGGGCAGATACGTGTGCATGGATCGTGCCAGAGAGAATGGAAGTGCAGATATACATTTTTAGTTAGCTAAACAGCTATTTCATGAGTAGGCAGCCCACATGTTGAACAGTGGTATGTCAGACCTTTTTGTTTGGCATACAGAGTGGTTTCTCTGACCAATGTATTTACTTCATTTATTTATTTAATTTATTTATGCCCCACCTTTCTCCCCCATTGGGAACCCAGAGCAGTTTACATTGTTGTTTTATCCAGTGTTTTTTTTCTGCGGGAATGCGCTGGAACAGAGCTCTTCGACAAAATTCTTTTAAAAACGTTTAAAAGTTCATGAGTTTTCAGTATACAGATTGAAAACTTCATTTCCCTCTTGAGAATTCCGGCACCTCTTTTTCAAAAAATAATAATAATTTTTTTAAAGCCCTGGTTTTATCCTCACAACCACCCTGTGAAGTAGATTAGGCTGAGAGAGTTTGCCAGGCCCAGTGGGCTTCCATATCAGACAGGGTATTCGAACCTTGGTCCCCCAGATCCTACTGGACACTCTAATGGTGCTGCTAGGGCCAGCAGTTTGGGAGAAGACAATAAGTTTGGGTAATGTCCATTGTTGCCTCCTGGACACTTGTAGTCACCTGCTGGGTGGCCAAGGCAAGCTCCTGCAGTGTTGCTGTGGTCTGGCTTGCTGGTTTATGCACAAGGGTTGAAGTCAGAAGTCAGTCTGGCAAAGTGCATCCCTCATCTCCCCTCCTTCCCATTTTGTTTGCCACCACACCACTATCTTCACAGGTAGATGCTGTGCAGGTTTGGGGGCACTCTGGCCATCAAGGTGCCTACCCTGGCTTTGACAGGAAGTGAATTAGCTACCCTGTTATAATTAAGCCCTGATATAGTTACCTCTTAGGAGCCATGGAGAAGCTCATTTAAGACCAACTAAGTGAAATGTAGAGCAAACTGAGCTTCGATTAAGGGTTTTATAACTACTGAAGTGAAGAAAGCACAAAATTGTAGTCCTAAAGACATTTTCCTGGGAGTCAGCCCCATTAAATTCACCAGTTTAGGATTGCTCTCAAAGACCTCTAGTGAGCGGGACAGAGTTATTAGGGGAAAGATCTGTCTACTGAAATGCCAAATATTCCCTAGATTATTTTGATGTGGGGGATGTTATTTGTTCATGGTGAGGTTATGCTGACAATGTGTTCTATTGGTAAGGGCTTTCCCACGTTGATAATTGTATCGTATGACAATTATGGAGTTGTTGGTAGTTGTGGGTACCAAAGTACCTCTTTCTGTATGGACAGCAGGAAATTGCATTACCTCAGCACTCCCTGCTGTCTTTTGTTGCTGGGGAAATGTGATCGATCTTCACATGCCCTCTTCTGCAAGTTAGCAACTCTATTGCAATACTAGAGGAATGTGGTTGTGCAAGTGTGGAGAGAATGTCCTGGGTAGTCCTGTGTCTTCAGCGATGACAAGCAACACAGTTCCTCCTCCTCCTATGCTGGTGACATATTGTGACCTTTTAAATTTTGTTTTAATGCACACTTTTAAAAGAGGGTGAATACTCCCCTATCACTTAAGCAAGGGGGAGGGGTTTTCTCATGAAACCATTTAAAAACAAGCAAAAAGCAGCATGAGACACTATCCCTTCTTTCCTTTCCTTTTTTGTTCTGCTGGTCTAACCAAAGGTCTTGAGCAAAGGCTATCACTTCTTGAGCTGAACTCCTACCTCCCTATCTTGTGAACTTCTTTTGTTCCTTTGGTTTATTTCATTCTCAGTAGTTGTACATTGCCTTTCATTAGCATAGAAGGACCAGATGGAATGAGAGTGGAGGTCTTGTTAAGCATAAATTGAACTGAGCCATCAGTGAGATAGAACCCCTGGCAAAAAAATTTTGAGGTATGGTTAGGTGTCCATTTAGGTAAAAATTAAGGCCTTGTGAAGAGTACAAGGTCCAGTTCTGGCCTCCTAAAATCAAGCAGTGGAAAATGTCACTGGTGGTAAACACTTCAACCTGGTACTAGATCCTTAAAAAGGGGGAGTGTCTTTAAGAGGGAAGGTGATCATGGACCTAAGAATAGGTGTATGTGAGAGGGCTCCTAATGCACCTGGTATTTGGTTAATCAATTCAACCATTAAAAAGGATATTAAATGCTCATCTGAGCACTGCAGCCAGGCTATTGCAGGGAGTTGTGGTGCCCATCTGTAATACAAAGAGCTGCACACCAGAATCTGAAGTTTCCACAACAGGAGTTGGTTTACTTCTTGAATTGTCACATTTGACTTTTATCACAGAATGACTAATGGAATAGTTAGGTAAGTGTGGTCATCCATGAGCTGTAGTGTCTTTCTTATAACACAACCATAAGCATGTTCTACTCTGTTCTGGAGTGAAATTTGCACCACTTACGAGTATGATTAGAATTGTAGGGATGGTCCTTACTTTAAGAATCATTTGAATATAATAGCTCCATTCAGTTAAAAGAATCCAAGTGGCTTACATCCAGTGGCTATAAAATGGCCTTTTGGTGTTAATAATCTGAGGTCTTCATGTGCTCTCCTATATGCTTCTTTCCTAGAAGTTTATCAGTGCAATCCTGTGCAGAGTTACTTCACCTTAAGCCCACTGAAAACAGTGCCCATCCATGTGTGAAGGCAGTAAATCTCTGAATAGCAGTGCTAGGAGGCAACATGGTGGGGTAGGCCTCTTTGCCCCATTGGTTGGCCCTCGGCAACTACATGACCACTGTGTCAAATAGGGTGTTGGACTAGATGGACACTGATTAAAATCAGCAGCATTTATGCACCAGTAAGTAATCTACAGTTTAGGTTCTCAGATTAAGAGGAGCCGCTAAATACAAAAAATGTTTTAAAATTTTTACTCATTTTTTGGTAAATGCTACATACACTTAACATAGCTTGGGGTCTGTTTTAATCCTGCCCTGTCCACTTTGTATGTTCTTATATCTTGAGAGCCAGCTTGGTGTAATGGTTGGAGTGGTTAAGAGGGGCAGACTGTAATCTGGAGAACTGGGTTTGATTTCCCCACTCCTCCACATGAAGCCAGCTGGGTGACCTTGGGTCAGTCACCGTTCTCTCAGAACTCTTTCAGCCCCACCTTCCTTTTGTGGCTTTTCCAGAGAGGTTGAAGAGCCCAGCGTTCTCCACCGTCTGTCTGGGCTCCGTGTCGGGTTTTGCGAGCGTCCTCTCCCCGGTCTTAGCTAGTCGCTTTAGTTTTGAAAGCGTCCAAAGGGGCCCGGCAGCTCCTCCTTTTGGGAGGGAGGGAGGGAGGGAGTGAGGGAGGCGGGCTCCCAATCCGGGTCCGCGTTCCAGTCCGGGCTTGGCAGCTTGCCGCGGCGCTGGGTAAAATGGCAGTGCTGAGCCTCGTGTCGGAGTGAGCAGGACTCGGCGGACCAGAGTCACAAACTGCCGCCGACGCCGCCCGGCTCCCCGCGTTAAAGTCTCGCCTCTCCGGCTCGGAGGACGGAACGGGGGGGAGGGGGGGCCGCCTCCGCCCGCTGCTCCGCCCGCCGCTCCGCCGCCCGCCCGCCGCGCCCCCTCCCGCACCGGGAGAGCCCCGGCCTGCCCCCCCGCCCCCTCCCCCCCCCTTCGCCGGCTGCAACTGAGCCAGGCAGGCAGGCGGAAGAGTGGGGCCAGGCCCCGCGCGCGGCCGTCCCAGTTCTCTCTCCGCCCGCCCGCTTCTTCGGCCTGGTGGCCGCGGGAGGAATGAGACGCCGTTGCCGCCAGGAGGACGCCGCCTGAGCCGGGGAGAGGACGCCCGGAGGAGGAGGAGGAGGAGAGCGGTGAGGCCTGGTGCCGGCCGGCCGGCCAGGCAGGGAGTCGGTCGGGCGAGGCGGAGGGAGGAGGAGGAGGGGGGGGGGGCTGGCCGGGTGGGGAGGGGGGATCATGGCCGCCCAGGTGGCCCCTGCCACGGCCGCCAGCAGCCTGGGCGCCCCGGCTCCGTCGGACCTGAAGAAAGCCGAGCCGTCGCGGGATTGTTCCTCGGAGGAGGCTGGGGGCGAGGCGGCGGCGGAGAAGCAGCAGCAGCAGCCGCCGCCGCCGTCGGAAAGCGATGGTCCGCCGGGCAAGGAGCTGCAGGACGGGGCCGAGAGCAATGGCGGGGGCGCGGGGAGCGAGTCCGACCTGAAGAGCTCCAACGGGAACCCCGGCCCCAGGCCTGGCGGCGGCGGCACCTCTTCGCTGAACAATAACCTGCCGGAGCCGCCCGGCGGTGGGAACAACAGCAGCGACGGGGTGGGGACGCCTCAGCAGCAGCAGCAGCAGCCGCCTCTGCCTCCGCAGCCGCCGCCTCAGCCTCCGCAGCCACCCATCCCTGCTCCTCACCCGGCGGCCTTGGCCCCGCCGGCGTACGGCTTCGGGCAGGCGTATGGCCGGGGCGCCCAGGCTGCGGCGGCCGTTGCCTTCCACCAACATGGCGGACAACAAAGCCCTGGCCTGGCAGCGCTGCAGAGCGGGAGCCTGGAACAGCCGTACCCGGGGCCCACGGGGGCCCCTCCGCAGAACTCCCACGGCAGCCCTGCGACGGGCCCGGCGGCGGCGGCGGCGACGGACCACGGCTTCGCCAACCACCAGTACAACTCCTACTACCCAGCGGCCGGGCGCAGCGCGGGCGCCTATCCGCCTCCCCCGCAAGCCTACGCCCTCAGCTCGCCTCGGGGGAACGGGCAGAGCCCCACGCAAGCCGGGCCCAGACCTCCGGCGGCGGCGGCGGCGTTCCAGCAGCAGCAGCAACAGCGTTTCGGGGCCATGGGGCCTTCGGCGGCCGGCGGCGGCGGGCCAGGCGGCGGCGCTACCCCGCAGCCCACCTCGACCCCCACCCTCAACCAGCTTCTCACCTCCCCGAGCTCCGCCCGGGGTTACCAAGCCTACCCCGGGGCCGACTACGGGAGTGGGCCGCAGGACGGCAGCGGGGGAGCGGCAAGCAAGGCCCCGGCGGCAACAGCCGCGGACATTGCCTCGCAGTACAGCGGCGCCACCGCCGGGCAGGGCTGGGTGGCCGCCGCCGCCGCCGGAGGAGGAGGAGGAGGCGGCGGCCAACAAAGGAGCCACCATGCGCCCATGAGCCCGGGCAGCAGCGGCGCTGGAGGAGGACCGCCGCTCGGCAGAAGTCAGCAGGTAAGGAGGAGCAGCTGTTTTTTTTAAAAAAGGGCGGGGGGTGGGGGGGAGCGGCGCACCTGGGGCAGGTGGGTGGGTGGGTGGGCGGCCGGGGAGGGGGTGGGGGGTGAAGGGCTCCCCCTGCCGTGGCCGGGTTTTCCTGCCCGGGCTGCCTTTCTACAGGCCCACGTTACTGGGGAGCTGCCATTGTCTCGCCCTTTCTCGTTCCTCTCTTGTCTTTCTCTAAAATGGCTGCCTCTCTGCCGTCTCTTCCTCCCTTCCCAGCCTTTTGTGTGAGCTTTTTCGGAGAGGTTCCCTTCTCCTTTCCTGCTCTTTCCCGTGTTCTTTCTTCACTGTGAGCCTCAAAGGGGGTCCTGGGGTGGGGTGGGAGGGCAAGGCTTGCCACTCTCCTTGGGGTGGCAAAAATAGCTCCAAGTTGCTGGGCTGGGGGAGGGAAAAAGGGTGTGCTTAGGCAGGATTGCTGCTGTTCCAAGCCCTGGTGTGCCCCACTCTTTTCTCTCTCTCTCTCCCCCCTGGTCACCGCTTTACTTCTTTCCTGGTGGGTCACAGCCCGGTCCCCATGGTGCTTTCAGGGGGTAAAGAGAGGGCAAGTGATCCTCACTGACATCTTTCCCCTTGCCCAGGCAAGCTGTAGCCATTTTCTGAGCTCGCCTTTTTCTGCCAGCCCTGATGCCTTTGCCTTCTGCTTGGAAGTGCTGGTAAACAGTTCAGTGATTGGAGTAGTAAGTGCAGATTGCTTTGGTTTGGGATTTGAATTATGGAGGTAAAATCCTTCTGTCAAAGCCAGGAGACAGTTGGTCTTAGGTTGACATCCTATCTGTGATCTGATTGGCTCCCCATCTCCTGCTCTTGGCCATTTATAATTGCCTCTGATGTAATGGTACAACAATCCTGATGAGCTCATAAACTTTTACACTCTGCTTTTTCTACCAGCCATAACCTAAAGCATCACTGCCACTTTTTTGCTTTTTTTTTTATTCCACAGCTGAAATTGGCTGTGACCTTGAGGAGGCTCAGCAGAAGCAGATCCACAGACAGGCTGCCCTCATTGTAATATGTCTGAAACAAAGAGGAAGGCAATGGCATTTTGTTTGTACCTTTTTGTATTTCCCCCCTTTTGCTTCTTGATCCTTATGCAGCCTGAAATAGATTCTGTGGGGCTGAAGCCACAAATTTGTTGCTTGTTTTTTTTCTATTACGTGACTTACCCAGGGAGTCAGTGGGTCCGTAAGGATTCATCTGTGTGGTTCAGGAGTTCATCCTTTTCAGAAGTTGTCTTAAACACTTAACAAGTTGCAGAATCAAATAGTGAATTACAACTGTTTGTGCCTCCTTAAAACAATTGTGGTCTGACCACCTCCTTTTATGGTGTTCTTGACAAGGGGGAATACTTGAATTTTCATTTTTAATATAGGAGTTTGAGTTGCTATATCAATTCAGGCTCAGGAATAGAGAGGTTAAGAATAGTTGGTATTTGTATGGTGGAAATATAAACACATTAACTAGCATCTTAAGTGTATTCTGATACATTTGAGAAATGGCTTTGGATTTTTTTTTACTTTTAAAATAAGGAGCCTACATGTAATAAGTTTATTGGTTCTTTCTGTGTAATGGGCTTACCCAGGCAGATAAGTGATGGTCATTTGGGATGTCCTTATTCCCCTGCTGGGCTCTTACAACTTTTAGGTTTGATGTTAGGCTGGTGATGAGGTCTTATGCTGTAACTTGTAGAATTTAAGTGTTAACACTTTTTTTTTAAAAAAAGTTTGACTCCCTTGTGTTCTTTACTTAGTGATAGCTTTAGTTCCCTCAGCTATTTTTACTCTTATGCCACCCATATAATCTTTTGAATTTTCAATTTTATATGTTCAGTACTAACCTTGAACTTAAGCAGGACTTTAAAATACACTGAAGCAGGATTTTAAAATCTCACTGAATGTCTTAACAACATGGGTATTAGTTGGGAGATTGAGCTTTTGAGTTGTTTCACACATTATGGATCAGCAGAGCAAGGTTTGCCACTGAGCGTGTACTGGACAAGGGGGCCCCTACAATTGTACATGGATGCAGAGTTTACAGTCACACTTTAAATTTTTAAAAGTACACAGAAAACATTTATACTCTTAAAAAACTGAAACATGTGAAGAGGCCTTTGGTGTTAGCAAGGAATAAATTGTATGTATCACTTACTACATTTTATTTCCTTCTTTCTCCAAAGAGTTGAGGGTGACAGGCATGGCTACCTCCACCCCTTGTATCCTTGCAACAGCCCTGTGAGGTAGATTAGGCCCAAGGATACCTGGTGAATTTCATGGCTAACCAAGAGATTTAAACTAGTATCCAATATTTTAGGTTTATGTGTGTATTTTACAGTACATCAGCTGCATTCTGGTTCCTCTGTAGCACTTGTGTCCGGTTCATGATTAGAGCTTTGGGGAAGCACATATAGGGGTAATGCATTAACATCTGGAATTAGGTGGAAAGATAAATGTGTTATAGTGCATAAATAAAAATGACTGTTGCGCAAGCAAGTACTTATCAATGCGTGAGTTGGCCTCTTTAACTGAGGGTGGGAAGGGAATGGGATGTACTTCAGGCACCATCTTTTAAGCTCCTGTTGGTTCTATCTGGAGTTAGCAGTGAGTTTCCTGGTGCCTTGGTGGCGGAAAGGGCCATCTTGTTGCAGCCTGTTTATTGCTACCTGATAGGGCTTTTAAGGCAAAAGGTGAACACAATTTGTTTGAAATATGGGGGTGACTTGGAAAAATTTCTCAGCAGTACAAATTTTGGATTGAATGTTGGTCTTTTGTGGATATTGTCACAAGTATGCGTTGGGGGAGTGGTACGGGCATGAAGGAGTAAAAATAAAGTAAATTCCTTATTTATAGTACATGGCTCCATGTCCCTTGCTATATCTGATCCCGAAGTCTCTCTATTCCACCTCTGTAGCTTGAAAAACCCCAACTTTCAATAAGGCGAGATCAGTTTCATGTGTGTATTGTCACCACAATACTTCACTTTTTCTCTTATCAGTTGCTCAGCATCTCAGGTAGAAGGTTACAATGTATTTAAAGCAGCCAAGAGAACTCTAAAAATATAACCTGTAAGGATTAAAATAAAATTTTAAAATTGTTACAGAATAGTTGTTTTCATAATATTACATTCCTTTGGCTATGAATGGTTCTGTGTGCCTGCCGCTAGGATACTTACAGGCTCTTTCTGCATAATATGGCACTTCGGACCTGGAAACATCAAAGTGAGTAAAGAGAACAGATTTTCTGTCTTGAAGCATAGAGCGGACATCTAGAGAGCTCCTGATCAATTCTGAGTGCTTAGCATAGATTCTGAGGCTCTAAAGAAACGGGGAAGGTTTTGTAATGTTGATTTGTGAATGTTACAGTTCTTGAATAAAGCCTCTTTTTGCTTAATTTTTTACTGTGTGGAAGAAGGCAAGTTGATCTTTTGAAGCAGGCTATTGGATTTTCATTTAACCATTTTGAGTCTTGCTTAAACATTCATCTTTTCATAGACTTCCACATAGTTGTGTTCATGTGGAATATTTTTTTTATTTCGAGTCATCCTAACATGTTAACTAAGAGAACCTGAGGCTTGGCTTAACTGAAATAGTAAGTGAAGCATGGAGGTGTTAAAAACACAGGTTTTGAACTAAATTCGTGCTAGGTATTTTTTTCTGTGCTGCCAATCACAAACTGTGTCCTAAAACATTAGCAGATTTTTAAAAAAAGAAATCCTTACTTTGATTTTGGTATTTGGCTTGTGCTGGCTGTAGTATTCCCCATACCCAGCATTATGCAAATAATAATTTGTTCTGCAGAGTAGCAGTTCTCAAGCTGAAGTAACATTCTGGTTCTGATGGAAATGCCAAACCGTGGTTTGGTGTTAGGTGAGCATGACCTCCCTCTTCTCCTTGTTCTTCCCATTGCATGTTCAGAATCAGTGGGTTACTTACTGTTCAGCGTGTACACAGAAGCAAACTACCGTATTAAATTGGCAAAGTATGTTTTATATTTCCCTTCCATACCTGGAATGCAAGCCATGGTTTGAAAGGAAGCACAAATGATAGTTAGCTAGTAATGGCAGTGTATAGTGTGGACTGAATTAAAAGTATTGGAGGGGGCCTTATGTAGATAGCCCAGGCTACCTGATCTCGTCAGATCCTGGAAATGGAATGGGGTCTGACCTCTTAGTACTTGGACGAGGAACCACCAAGGAAGTACTAAGCTGCTACACAGGGGCAGGCAATGGCAAACTACCTCTGTTTGTCTCTTGCCTTGAAAATCCTATGGAGTTGCCATAAGTCAGCACCAACTTCATGGCACTTTCTACTTCCGATGGAGGGGGAGGGGAAGTGTGCACAAAACTTGTTCTCATAGTGTCAGATGAAACTTTTGTCTGAGCCCGCCCACTATTTATATGAGATTGGAGCTTGCCCTGTGAGAAATATCCTGCTTTTTGACCCTACGTTCAGTTCCTCAAAGAAGCCTCCCCCTCCGGTTCCTCATATATTAGCTCCCATTGATGACTGGTTGGGAGGCATGTTAAGGACAAGAGCTCCCTAATGCCCTGAAAGCTGTGCCAGGTGCTTCTATGTCTCAGAGGTTGTCCCTTGGATTAGTGCATCAAGATGTGGAAGTATGGTCTATGCTGGAAAAATAAAGGGTTTAGTATGCCTTTAGTATACACTTGTGTTTCTAGGTTAGGTTTTTATTGCTAATGGGGATAAATATCTAGGTCAGGAAAATTATCTAAAATTTCTGCCTGCTGGAATTTAATTTTTGGATGCCTGGTATTATATCCTGATTTTAAAAATGAAGGTTATTAAAGAACCAGTGTAATGGTGGGTAATCTGACCAGTGAGACTCGGTGTTCAAACCCTCCCACTGCAGTAAGGTTGTTGGGTACCTCCTGGCAACCAGTGTGGGTGGGGAAATTACTGGGAGCAAAGAGAGACCTAGGCTGGTGATGCAGCAACATCACTTTGGTGCAAACCAGAAGTGACATCATCATGGTGATGCTCTGGTATTTGGGCAAAAAAACTATGGTAGAAATCATTTTTACCATAGAATTTCTGCCCAAATACCAGAGTGTCCCTGTGTCATTCTCAGCTTGATGATGTCACTTCTGGTGTGTGCAGGAAGCGACATTGCCATGTTTCCTAGGCATCCTTTTGCTGCAGGTAAGTCTCCCAATGTCCAGCGATTGGTTGTGGGAGAGGGGCCCTGGAGTGGGGGGGGGGCCTGGAGTGGAGGATCCCCCAGCAGTGGTCCAGCAAAACTGCTCAGCAGTGAAGCTCACTAGGGGAACAATCCTAAGATCATTTACTCAGAATCCTGCTTCAATGGGGCTTACTCCCAGGAAAGTGTTCTTAGGGTTGCACTGTAGGTGACCATGGGCCTCTCTTGTCTTGCTTAGGCTAACATACTTCACAGATGGTGTTGAGGATAAAATGTGTAAGCTAAGATACTTTGGGGAAGAGCTAGATAAATATCCAATAAATTGAATAAGCTGACAGTAACACTGTAAAGGAAGATCTTCGACGTGGTCTCTGTGCTTCATTCACACCAATGGGTTTCTGTGCCTGCGCTGAAATTCATCGGTATCTGGAAAGCTTAACTGATTTTCGCGCCCAGGGGCCTCTAGGCATGCGCACCGCCCCTCCACACATGCCCAGAGGAGCCCGGGCTCAAAGATCCTGCCAGTTCTCTTCTGACCGCCGCGCTGTTCTCAGCCTTTTTTCGTCGGTTAGGATCAGCTTTCGGAAAGCCTTCTTACCTCTTGAACTTGGACTGAATCATACCTCTTTCGGATTACGGATGTCGGATTGGTGATACGATTGGGGTTTTTTTGGGGGGGTTTCGGAACGCTCCCCTTCCTTGGATGGCTCAACTCTGGGGCTGCTTTAAAAGGTGCAGCTCTTGTGGCAGCAAACTCGCGGCTCCCGACGGACACAGTCTTTGTATTTTGTGCCTCGGAGAAACACATCGGCCCGAGTCCTGTGTCCACTGTGCAAAATTTTCAAACCAGACGCGCAAAAACAGAGCTGCCCGCCTAAAAGTAGCCCTCCTTGAGTCCGCGCTTTCCCCTCAGCCAGTGGCTGAACAAATGGAGACTCCCGGACTGCCTACTATGTCGACTTCGGCATCGGCCCCGTGTTAGTAGTGTTAGTAGGTCTGCAGTTGGTAATGAGGATGTTATCTTTTTAAAACTTAGCCTGCTTTCCAGCCTGAGACAAGTGGCAAGTACTTTGTAGATGTCAGTCTACGGATGATGACCTACCATAAATGTGTAATGTGTTTACCTGTATGTATCTAGCATATCATGTTGATGAATATGTAGAATGCTGATCTTGACATGCTCAGAATCCTACAGTACTTTGCCTTTTAGCATGTTTTCTCCTATCACGTAACAACCTATTTTATTCTGTTCAACAAATAAAAATACAAGTATCAAAAATATGTCTCAGCAGCTATAAGAATCAGGCACTTCTGCGGGGGTTGGTTTTATTTTTCTGACTGTCTGGCTTTTTGATATTCACGTAAGTCTACAGGTGCCTTGTTGCTCACCTTGAATTAAAGCGTTCTGCTTTTAAAGGTAAGGAAGTCTCAGTTATTGGCTTGGAGGTGCTGAATTTACCACTGGGAATGGCTAAGCACCTCTCTTTTTGGCTTTTTACATACAGTTGTTTTTATATTAACAGTGGGTGCCAAGGCTTTTATATTGAGTTGTATCCTACGGAGTCAGTGGCATTGTTACTTTATGAACCATTTCTGGTCAGAATCTCTTGCCAGTTTTCTGAACTAATCAGCCTCTTTCACTGTCAGTTCATCTTTTCCCCTTTTTATGTGTAATGTTCAGTGTTATACTGAAATAGTTCATTCACAAATTGTGCCATGAAGGGAGAGATCTCCCTGGCATCGGAAGCTTTTATGTGTAGTGTATAAAAGAAGGAAAGCCCTCTGAAATGTTTAAGGGTGCTCCTTTTTGAATTAGACTGGCTTTAGAGGAAAAGCTGTAGCTTTAGCACCCCGTCCTCAAGCTGAAGAGGCATCTTGTCTAAAATGAGGGATTTAGAGATCTTTTGGCTGTGAGGATGCTAATAAGCAAAAATTGGAGTTTCCTGCCCCTTTTCACTCCTAAAATTCAAATTATTTTTACTAAAGGATACTAATTTAGCAATGCTGCATTTCTGGATGCTTGGCAAAGCATGTTTGTACAGATAGTCAATGACTAATGCAGGCTTAAAGTTCTTGATCTTCTAACCTTGGTTCTCTTTTGGAGCTTATTGGTGCAGCCTCATGTCTGCAGTGTTGTTCATACCATACATGATTATCTTTCACCAGAGTCTGCTTTAAACTTCGTCTTGAGCCGTGTGAGTCTTAACACTAGTGCAAATACAATGCTGTACACACTATGGCTGGCATGGAAAATATGAGGAAGGAGGGGAATATTTGTGCAGGTGGAGGGATTCCTAGCTATGGTTAGGAAACCTTGCATCTATTCGGAGACAATATATTTTCCTTGCAGGTGCACTGTCTGGTGGGACTGAGATGGGGCTGCAAGTTTTCCTGCTTAAAACAGATAGCAGACAATCTTTAAGATGTATGTAACAAAACCAATTTGTAAATAGTTGCTGAAATATAAAAATTGTTTTCATAAAAATAGGTACTGAATTCCTTACAAACTGAATGCGAGTGCAATTTCTGAAGGACTGCATAAAGTTTCTCCCCAATATCTGGTGGTGGCTTGAGCTTTGCCTTTGCTTGATGAGCAGAATAAACCCACTACTTCTTTAAAGTTATTTTTTTGCTAATGGCCATCAAAGCATCATGTAGTGACGGATTTCCTAAAAAAAAGTGGACTCATTTTATAGTTAAATAACAAAAGTGTTCTTAACATTATGGCAGGTGTTATGGTCTGAAACTTTCCAGTCACTGACTGTCTCCATTTTCCAGCATTTATGTGTTGCAGACGTGGTATTGGTATTCTGTGTTGAGGTAACTGGGCATTGACTTCATGATGCATCAGAGTTCTGAATTGATGTGTGTACTGTCTTGCACTTAGGCCTGATCTAGTACAATATGAGGCTGGGAAAGAGAAAGTTATGGTTGCTTCTGTATAAGTAAGGAAGCATGAATTGATGGGGCAGGGTTTTGTTTATGCTCTGCTTTAGAAGGAGTCTCCAAGTGTGTGTGTGTGTGTGTTGGGGGAGATTGTGGCTATGGAAATGGCAAAAGGTAGAAGAGATACCATTGGTTAGGGCAGGAAGGTAAGAGACTTCTCCCTTTAAAATTTGCATTGGAAACAGCAGCAGCAGAGGTAACATGAAGTTTATGTAGACCAAAAACTTGTTGGCCTAAGAATTAAACTCATCAGTCCATTTGTATAAATTGTTACTGGTAGAACAGCAGTTCAGAATTGCTGCATCTCACTAACGTAGTAAGTGGCTTTTACTTATATGATGCAATTGTATGAGTTGTCATCCAGAATCAGGTAGATATGACAAGCAAGAAAGTGATCTTTTAAATTCCTTGTTCATGGATGCATGCTGGGCAGCAGTAAAGAGACCTTAGATATTTTTGGCAGATTTAGCTGCTGCATCCTCTCTCCCCAGTTTTCCATCCATGGTGTTGAACCAGATGTAAAGTTGAAAAAATGTACGCATTGTATCATATAAAGTTCAGTCATCAGATTGGTTAGTTTTTGGTTCTTTGCTAGTGAGGCTCATTTTGGATTACCTATTCATTAAAAAAACACCTAGTATACTTCTAGAATGGAAACTGGAGACCCCAAGGTTTAGTGACATGATAGTTTGAGTCTATACAGTAGCTAAGAACAGGAACTTAAGTCTTTGGCTTCTAGTCTTTCTGTACCTTAATTTACAAGGTCATTCCTCTACCTTTCCAGTGCAGTAATCGCTTCTGTCTTTGTTTGCTATGTGTTTAAAGAAATAGTGTCCAAACTTGCCTTGTGAGGCAAGCTAAGGGAAGAATAAGCACCAGCAAGACTGGAACAGGAAGAACTGCTTCTCAGGATTAATGCATTGCTTGTTACAGAACAGTTTAGTGATCTGCCCATGTGATATAATTAGGTATGGTTTGGGGAGGGTTTCATATTTCTCTGTGCACCTGGAGTCCTGGACTTGCAGGTCTTGGCATTGCTCAGCAGTTTAGCAATGTAACTTTGGCAAAAAGCTTTGCTTCTAGAGAAACCAAATGCTTCTGACTCTTCTAGAAATATAAAAGGTACAACATACTAATATATGAACCTGTCCCCCAAAATGAACTTAAAATGTACACATCTTCCCTGGATATGTAATCTTCTCATATCTACTTGAGGCAGTACCCTGTTTCTCATACAAGGAACCTACAGTCCAATACGCACAATGAAGCAACTTTTTGGAAATGAATGTGAGTTCTTTAATGCTTAGAAAACATTCACTAAAATTTAAAATTATGGAAAATTACCCGATTAAAGTAAAGCAATGTTTTATTCAAGGTGTGAGTTTTTGTGTGCCTGCACACTTCCTCATATACAATGCTTTAAAGTAAGTTAAAGTAAGTTAGTGATCTTCAGTACTGAGTAACATCTTCATATCTCTAAAGGACTAAAATAATTGTTAAGCCTAATTAAGTCCAAAAGCTGTTTGTGAGTGACCAGTAGAATCTTGATGCTATACTTAGCCAGAGTCTGCTGCCTTTGGCTCAGTTCACTTACAGTGCCAACCATGGTTTGGAATTGCATGAAAGCACCTTGTAATTCTTTTTCCTTGCTAGTTCTTTGCAAACCATGGTTTTGCTGTTACATCCAAATCAGGCAAGTTGTGATTTGCCTTCAAACCAGGACTGGGAATGGCTATCATGATTTGATTTTTGGTTTATAGCAGGTGCCAAGAGGAAATCAGCATAAGTAAGTGGGAGAAAGGAGCACCTTGACTTGAGGCTTACTTCAGGTGATAATAATTGGCATTCAGTTGCTGAAACTTGATTTGTGCTATTTAGTGCAAATGCTTCTTTGGATGAGATGTTCACCAAATGAAGAGGTACCTCAACCCATTTCTTCTTGCTTGGGGTTTTCAGCTATATTGCTGATTATATTATTTACAAGTGGGGATCCATGATACTTGTTGGGGGGACTCTTTCCCCACATTGTTGCTGTTGCCAGTGCATCTCCCTCTCCACCTACACAGTTGCTGCTGCCATATGGCTCCTTCATTGCTGGTGTGTGTGTTGGGGGGGGGGGGGGGCGGTGAGGACTGCTGTGCCTCACCTCCCCACGAGACTGACATTCTGGTTGCTAGCTGGGTGGTGGGGGGCAGCAAGGACTTGCATACCCTCCCTGCACGATTCCCTTGATTGCTGGTTAGGTGAGGGGGCTTGCTAGCTTGGTGGGGGCAGCAAGGACTCCTCCCCACCTCCTGATTCCCTCCTTATGGCTCAATAGGCAGGCAGCCTTGCTGGCTTAGCAGGAAGCAGTTAGGGCATTCGTCCTCCCCCATCCGGATCATTCATTCTGGCTTGGCAGAGGTGAGGCAGCAAAGACTCCTGCATCCCCCCTACCTGATTCCCTCCATGCTGGCTCAGTGCAGGGCCTAAGAGATTTTTTTTTGGGGGGGAGAATCCCATCTCCCCCCCCCCCCCATCGCTGAGCCTGGTGTGGCTCTAGGCCCCACCAGCCACCTCAAGCCCAGCAGTGATGGTTCCTGGTAGCTACTCGGAGCTCAGAGCAGCTCTTGGCATCCTCCACTACCAAGGCCAGACCTGGAGTTTCTCCAGCAGTGCTCTGCCATGGTGGCTGGGCCCAGAGCATCTCCTGGTGTCTGCAGTGGCCACTGCCAAATGAACTTGTAATTTGGGTGGAATTTAAACCCCATTTTTTCCTCTTTTTATTTTTTTAGATTTTTTTGCAAACCAAGCCTGCAGAAAACTCTGTTTAGTATCGGTATCCACAGATCCACAGTGATAAGACCACATGTCCCTATTGGATATATAGATCTCCCAAATGGGAACCTGAAGTTGCTTTCAGCATTCTCCTCTCCCATTTTATCCTCACAACAGCTGTGTGAGGTAGGTTAGGTTGAGACTGTGTGACTCGCCCATGGTTACACACTGGGTAACCTGGGTCTCTCAGATCCTAATCTGACATTAACCACTATGCCATGCTGGATCTTATAATTTAGTACATTTATGTATTTATTATTGAATATTTATATCTTGCCTTTTCTCTTGGCTCAAGGTTTTTAGACCTTTACTTTGTACCAAATTGCCTCTTTTAAGTAGCTTTGAAGATTGACTCTCTTAAGAGGTACGTGGATGGGAAGGAATGAACAATTAAGCTGAGAGTACATTCTGTAGGTCTACTAAGGAGTGAATCCTAGCTTGGAAAAATATAGAAAGTGCTTCAGACCTTCCACACAGTGAAAGCAGACTGAGGCCTAATCCTTGTGACTTTCCTGTCACGATGGAATGGCTTTGAAGCCAGATGACTTAAACTGTCAAGAGAGAAGACTGATTTATAATGAGTTTCCAATTTGCACACTTATTTCTTTAAAAAGCATGCATTTCAATTGCTAGATATTGCCAAATAACAACTATCTACAACTAAGTTGTACTCCCTAGGAAAGTATACTTTCTTGAATCAATGTAAAACAATATTTTACCCAAAAAAGATACATTGCTTAAGCATTCTTACTGATTTGTCAGGCCACATTGGCAATTTGGAAATTATACATCATGTATTTTTATTGCAAAATGTGGATTTCTGTTGAATCTCTTCACACATACATATTGAACAAAACTGCTTACTCAAGCAGGTGAAGCGTTCAGCTGAGTAAGACTGTTTATCTACCAAGTTCAGTATTGTCTGTTCTGACTGGCAGCAGTTCTCCAGGGTCTCAGATAGACAGGTCTTTCACATCACCTTACTACTTAATCTTTGTAACCGGAGTTGCCAAAGATTGAACCCTGGATCTTCTGCATGCAAAACAAGTGTTCTACCACTGAGTCATGACCCCACCAGTTTGGATAGGAAGTATCCTAAATATTGAGGAGTGGGGAAATTTGCACAGGGTATATGAAACAAAAAGGAGATCACAGGCCTGGTAGAGTATCTTGGGGATGAGGTGAGTGCTGGATCTGAGTGCCTGGCACTGGTATTAAACCAGAAAAAAAAGTATTTGCTTACTCCTGATTAATTGGGAGAAGGATGTCTTGCAATCAGTTGTAGAATACAGGACAAAACACTTTTTTTAGTGTTTTTTGGGGTGGGCTGTATCATGTGTTTTTGTAGACACCAGCCTACTTTGAGGGAGCTTCTGGATAGTCATGTTAGAAGATGCTCCCTAGTCATCAGTGATAAGGATTTTCTGGGAAAATTTAAATTGGAAAATTTTCTTGATAACTTTCCAATTTAAATAATGTTAACAATTTAAATAATATTAGCATAAGAACTACACTGTGTACAAGCGTGGACTATTTGCAAGCACTGGGTTTTGTCCATGTTCATATCCCATCTTTAGACAATTTAACATGATTTATTTGCTGTACAACAGCCCTGACAAACACAGATAAACAGACTATATTTATATGCATGGGGTGGAAAATTTTCCATAAAAAAATAGAACATTGAAAAATATTGCAGAAAATTTCCCACCCTGCATCACTGCTGGCCAATCTACGTACTAGAATGCTGAAGCCTTTCAGTCTGAAAAGCACAGAGCCCCTGAGTCCTAAACACACATGAAGCTGTTGTTTGAGGACCTGTCTGTTTTCTTCACTTGCCAGAATTGCATGGTGAAAAATCCCAGCCATTTGCTCTGCGGTGTTCATATGTACTAGTTCATGAATGATGGTTGAATTTTAGTCCAGATGACTGTGAGACTATGTACTCTAAATGGCTTTAAAAGGAAAATGGGTGTTTATTAACTTGATGTAAATGATTAACACAAATACCAAGTTTAACAGTGGGCTTATTAAAAACCTGTCTTTTCCTAGAAGAAGAACTTAATCAAGAATAGGGCCTTACTTGCCAATGGCGGTTCTTTCGAAACAGTTAATATGGCAGATGTTTCCATCAGCCTCTCGATGCTGGCCAGATGGTGGTATGTAATTTGATATAGTTTTTGTGTCTTGCCTCACTATGTTAAAGAGTTGTCCATTGTAGCATGTGCCATGTTTGACCAGTGTCTGTCTTCACAACCAGCCCATGAGGCCGCTTCTAAAAAGTTAGGGAGTGAGTCTCATGTACCTAGATGACAACATAACTGCAGCCCTGGTCCAAATCCTTGTTTCTTCTGAGCCAGTGCATCTTGATTAACAAAGTGGTGGTGATCTAAACTCTCAAGCCCTACTGCAGTGAAAATGGAGTGATTTTGATAGGATGCTTTCTCCCCACAGGTATGTTAATGATAGTCAAGATTATATCAGTGGTAATGTCATAATAAGACCAATGAGATCACACCTCCTCCAACAGGGCCAGGAAGTATCCATTGGTTACTGCAAGCAGTGATTTTTTCCCCTGCCAATTCTGTTACTGTATTTCAGCACTTAGTCCTTAGGTCACATTTGGCTTAAAAGAAAATTTCAATTGAAAGGTGTGTCTAAACTTGACACTCCTGGATTGCATTATCCGAGCTCTGTGGAGAGGGTGAGGGTTCAAGTTTTTGACTGTGTTTAGTCCAGTGCTTTGGTGCATGTGGTTAGAGCAGCAAACCACAATCTGATTTAAAAACAACATTGACATAGTTTTGTGTAAGCTGATCTGTTGTGTATAACTGCCCCTGAACCTTTTTTGGGGGAAGAATGTCGTTGGATAGAAACTTAAAAGATAAATTGCCAAACTTTGGTCATGTTCTCCTCAAGAAAGGACAATGGCATATATCCAACCATGCAGTTCCCCCAGTGGACTGTTGTTTGCAGAAGAGCAGGGCAGCAAGTTCCACCAATTTCCCTGCAAACCTCATTTTTGCACCCTGTGTTGTTCCTGATAGTCCACTTACTTTCAGGAACAAAATTGCAGTGGATTGGTGGCCTGCAGCAGGTTGGGGAATTGGGAGAGTCATGCTCCACAAAGTCCTCAGATGGCTGGCTGGATATACACCAGTGAACATGGAATGCTATCTTGAACTGTTGCTTCCAGGAATTCAAATCCAAATTTCTTTCTTTTATTCTCAGTTAAATATTCCATAAAGTGTGATTTTCCAACCTGTCCACTCAATACAAAGATTGAGTAAACAACAATACATGTACAAACACAGACTAAAAATCTCATATAATAAGAGGTTAATATGGTTAAATTTTAAAATTACATATTAAAATATCATATATTGAATTCATATCCACATCAAAACTATTTATGCTGGCAATTAAGAAAGTTATGAATTAGAGGCCTTGGTTTAAATTTGCAGCATAGGCCTGAATTCACTGGGAGGTCTTTGGCTCTTACTTATCTCCTGCTTCCTATCTATAATATGGGGAATTGACATACCTTGTGTGGCTGTTGCAAAGAATATTGAATTAATAGATGTGAAGCACTTAAATATTACATATAGATTGCTATCCACAAAATTATGGAAAAGGCTTTCTGGCACAGCACCCACCAGAAGTTGCCTTTATCCGACAATGCATGCTATCCTGTAAAAATGTTCTTGATAACATTTACTGTGACTGCAAATCAGTGGGAGAGCTGTCCTTTTAAGACTTGCCAACCCTGTAAAAGTAAAATTGGCCATGCCTGATCGTGTTATGGCTTCTTGCTATACTTGTTCTTAAATCACTGAAAGGTTTTGTTACATATGTTGTTCCTCCTCTCCCTCTGGCATGGGCAATATGAATTTCAGTATCTGCTAATCTGCATCCAGGATCTGTCTCCCTTCTTTTTGCTTGTTTCCTCTCTAACTTGCTGAACAACTCCTGGCATTGCTAACATTGCTTTTATAAGCAGTCCACCTGAAACAATGGCTGGTGTAAACAACTAGACACAGAGAAGCTCCTGCTATACTGTGCAATTTCAAAAGTTCACACAGAATTTCCCCTGAAGTGTTTCTAGTCCTTTGTGTCATTGCAAGTGTCTGTTTTGTGTGGGGCTTTCCAAGAGTAGCATATATTGGGCTGTACATGCCCTTCTTCCTCAAGGGCTATTGGCATAGCCTGATTTGAACTGAGCTGGATGGCAACCTGACCATCATAGGCCAATTGTGAGTTGCCACTGGTGGCCAGGTAACATGCAAATTGTAGGGCTTGTGCTAGTATGGATCACAATACCTTGCTGACTGTTTAAGGCACACTTGACACCAACAAATTCTAAGCAGGATATGTGATTTTCAAGTGTTGTTTAAAACACTGGTATATAAAGAAGATGTTACTAGGAGATGGAGAAATACCAGTAGCTCCTGTTGCCTCTGAGCTGCCAGGTAGGCCAGCCCCTTGCTCAGTTCTGTACAGTGGAAGCAAACAGTCCTTAAGGTGGCTTACATGTTGTAAAGGAAGCTCCATTCCCTGTTGTTCTCCAGGGTTTCCACCTGTCCTTTCTCCCAACTAGTAGTTTCCTGAATTTCATTCATGGACTGGCCTCACCTATAAAGCATTTTGTTTGTTTACTATTCTACCAAGAAAGCAAACAACCAGTAGTAAAGGTGAATGCAGTCAGTTCCCCTACACTAGCTCTTCTGTTGGCTCCCCGCTCTTTCAGGGCCTTTTCCCGTCTACACATCCCATGCAGATTATTATGGCAAGGATGTTGGTATTGACCAAACCCTGCTAGCTCCAAACCTTTTCTGACTGCTGCTTCTCTCATAGGTTCCCTCTCAATCTTTGTATTGGTTATTTGGTCCATCTGAAATATTCCCATTTTGCTTCTGGAAGACTTCAGCATCCATGCTGGGCCAGCCTCTCTGTCCTGCATTCTCTCCCTGATCATCTGTTTTTGGATTGTCTACTTACCTATTGACACTGAAAGAAATCTCTCCTTCTCTAGGAAATGTATTGACTAACCTCTCTGCTGTAGATCTTCTGTCTTGAATTCACTTTGTTGACATTCCACCTTTTTGTTTTGTAACCTGTCTGTGGTTCCCTTAAAATATTCCCCTTTTGACCCAATCTCCTCTGCCACTGCCCCCTCCATCCTCCCAATTTGGCTGCCTTTAGCTCTTCCAGTCTCTTAACTGCTTGATTTAATTGTTCTACCAACACATTCACCTCACTAATCACCACCACTAGTTTACATTCCCTCATCAGCATCTCTGCCCCTGCTGTTGTGGTGCTGAGTGCATCTGAAGGAAATAGGTGCAGCCAGCCATAGCTTTCCATTTTAAAATTCATGCTTTTTTGTTTTATTATTATTTATTTATTTATTAATTATTTAATTTCTAGGCCGCTCTCCCCACATTTCGCAGGCTCAGAGCGGCTTTCTTAACTACTCTGACATCCTGATGCAAAGCCATTCTCCAAATAATTGTTTCTTTGTTACCTTTTTAAAAAATGCTGTACTAAGGCTCCCCCTTTGACTTTTCCTTTCAGTAATTTCAGTTTTATGACCAGCAGTTTCTCTACTTCCTTTCCTGACCCAAGGGACTTGAGGGGTTTATTTTGGTATCTGAGGGTTTATTGAAGTTCCTGAATGGCTGTGGATCCATTGTTCGTATAGGCATGATTGGAAGCTTTCAGAATTTTGAGTTTGAGCTTGAAAAATCTGTTGTTGTTGTTCAGTCGCACAGTCGAGTCCGACTCTTCGCGACCCCATGGACCACATCACGCCAGGCCCTCCTGTCTTCCGTTGTGCTCTGGAGTTTGCTTAATTTCATGTTCGTTGCATCGATAACACTGTCTAACGATCTCATCCTTTACTGCCCTTCTTTTTTGACCTTCAGTCTCTCCCAGCATCAGAGTCTTCTCCAGTGAGTGCTCCCTTCTCATTTGGTGGTCAAAGTATTTGAGCTTCAGTTTCAGTATCTCGCCTTCCAGGGAACAGTCAGGGTTGATTTCTTTTAGGATTGACTGATTTGATCTTGCATTCCAAGGGACTCTCAAGATTATGGCTTAAGTTTATGGCTTAAGTTGCTGAGGCAGCAAGAATAGATTGAACAGCTGTTGTCTTGGTGTTGAATTTTCTCTCTTAACATCTGGTTGGAATTCAACTGTAGCTGTTTGAAAGGTCTTCTGTTAGTCTCTTCTGTATGACTGTCATCCCAGACTTGGTCATTGTAAGTCTTCAGCTGGAGAAGAAAGTGCTAAAGAAGTCTTCATATTCTATGGACAGACTCCCTGAACTTGGTTAGGGTTTAAGGTGGGCCTAGTTCTTTATCACATTGGTATTGTACACTTGCATTTTGTAAGCAAAAACAACATTGTTGCGGAACACCCATCACCATGGGGGATTAACTGTTGTTAAGAATCGATTGCAACTATTATGGTATATTGGATGACATTATAGTACCACTGGAGAAGAATCATTTGTTCAGTCAAATACCCTAGTATGGTGTTAACTTCTGATTCTAACTTCTGCACGTTTACCGCCAAATGGAGGCATCTGTTGTGATCTTTTTTCTCTAGAAGCCAAGAAAAAAAGTGTCTTTCTGCACAAGTGTATAGTTCGCCAGATTAACGAGGACCACTTTTTAAAAATCAGATGACTTTAAAAACAAGTTGGGTAGCCATTTAAAAACAAAATGCTCACATAATATTTTCTAACTTAACAAACACCATTAGTGGAGATTGCCATCTTGGAAAAGGTATTCATCTTTTCCTGTCCAGAAGGAACAATTGGTTCAACAGTATCAAAACAGGGAGTACTTTTTCTTCAGAGCAGTTGTTTTATGCAGATTTCATTGGTTTGTTTAAAACATGTACAAATAAGATTTCTTTAATGTTAAGTTGTGGACTGTATAGTGCTTTACAGAGAGATCCCTAGCCCTGTTCTATATTTGGAACATCTTGGGGTCCTGTAAATCCCTGCATAAGCACATGAAGCTGCCCTGCACTGAATCACACCCTTGTTCCGTCAAAGTCTGTTTTGTGTACTCAGACTGGCAGCAGCTCTTCTGTGACTTGGAAAAGGTTGAACCTGGGACCTTCTGTGGGCAAAGCTGGTGCTCTGTCACTGACCCTCCTATTCATTAGTTAATTGCACAGCTTTGTTAGTTTTCCTATGCAGATGCAGGCAATGACAAACTACCTTTGAACCTCTCTTGATGGCAAAAAACAACCTCCACCTCTGCTGCTTGCTGCTTCTACTACTGCTCCTAGAAAATGAGGTAGTAGGTGGTGGTTGAGGTGTTGTAATAACTTTGTATACCTTTTAGACAGCCTTTAGTTTTGGAGGAAAGCCTATCCATATGTCATAAGTTTTGTGTGGGTGGGGCTTCACATAATAAATTGGCAGAGCTGTGTCTGGGGCAGCTTACCTTAAGTAAAAGGCCACATGTTCGTGTTCGGGCGGCATTCCCTCCCAAACAAGTATCATCACATTATTGTTGCATTATTGTGTGTAGTGTTTTGCAGAGTAACTACAAAAAGTTGGTCACTGCCCCAAGCAGTTGACAATCTAAAATTTGAGATGGGAGGCAGTCAAGAGACAGGATGAAGAAAAAGGTGAAAGGGAATAGGGGATGAACATGGACTTCTACCTCTTGATCTGTTTGGCTAGTAGAGGTGCTCTTCTGTGGCCGAGGGAGCTTTCCCTTGACACAAGTTGCTGCTTGTACCAGAGGAAGACTCCTTTCTCTGAATATTGGATCCTTCAGATCCAACCTTTGTGTTTGATTACAAATGCTCTTCATTTTTGTAGGAGGTAAAGGCTAAATAGTTAAGCTAGTGTGAGGGTTCGAGAAAATTTCCTGGTGTAAAAGGCAGCCACGGAGATCCCCTGTGACCTTTACCCAGACTTTTTGATTACTGCTCTCTGTATCTCAGTGACAGCATATGAAAGAAGTGTTATTGGTTACTTTTTAAATTGCTACCTCATTGTGAATCAGAAATCTTGCCAATCGTGTGGTACATGCTATTTCCAGTTGCTGAACTTAGTTTGCATATTTGTGACTTGGGGTCAGTGTAATGGACAAGTGGTACTGGGCAAAGTTTGGGAGCTTCTCAGCTATGCTGTTTGCAAGACGTGCATGTGTGACTAGGTAGAATAACTGAGAAGGATGTTTTAAAGTGGAGCTCCCTTTTCTGTGCTGAACAACTATGCAGATAAAAACCACCCAAATGAAGTATATTCAAAGGTTTTCACTTGTCATGATTCAGAGAGCCGTTGGTGGGCTTGCGACACAGTGGGGTGTCTGGTTACAGTTCCCTCTGTGCTCAACAAGACAATTTTGAACCTGGGGAGCTTCAAAAGTAGAGTTTGATGCAGGGCAAAGAGCTTTTGTTATTTAAAAAAAAAATCCCTGCACTACTTGTGTGCAATTAAGTGCTTGTTGAGAGTGTTCCTGGAATGAGGAATGTGGTTAAAGTACAATGGATCTATAGCAGAAATGCTCCAATGTTGACGTTTAAACATGAACATGATCTGACCATACCAATGCTAAGCAAGTTAAATGGTTTGATGGGAGTGTAACTTCGAGCTTCTAATATGTACACCATTGATGCCAGGACAGTGCTAGTAGTATTCTTCCCCATATATTTCTGCAAGAGATGGAGTATCTTACCCAGTGTGGTCTGTATAGTGGTTGGACTAGGATCTGGTTCAAAACTCTCTGCCATGGAAGCTTGCTGAGTAACTTTGGGCCTAGTCTCCCACTCAGCCTAACCTGCCTCTTAGGGTTGTTGAGAGAGTAAATTTATGTATTTATTTATTTAGATTTGTATCCCGCCCTCCCTGCTGAGGCATGAAAAATGAAAGAAACTGCTGGGATCCCCATTTGGGAGAAATGCAGGATATAAATGAAGACACAGATATGCGCCCAGATAGTGTAACAGAAAAAAATTGATGAGCTCCATGAAAACTTTTTCTTGGCAGCTTTTACTTTGGTAGGTTGTATGTATGGAAGATTAACCATAGAATGCGGTTAAATTTTGATATCTTCTTATTACTGTGTATTGGATCTGGACTATCTTTCCATCACTGGAGTGAAACTCTTCTGCCTCCCATTGTGGCCCACTGACCTCCATGAAATGCTGCTCCTGAGGGACAGGGAACTGTGACAAATGACAGGAGGAGTGTTTGTAGCAGGAAGGGAAATCGTGGAAATTGCCAATTTAATCTAGATCCAACCCCAGGAAATGGCATCTGATGAGGATGCTAAAGCATGCATGGTAAACAAGGGCGTAGAAACAAGTATGGGTGAGATTTGTGTTTTTTCAAATCTTGGATACTTCTTGTTCCATTATTTTGAAGATAGTACCTTTTGTTCTTGCATGACTGCAAGGCTGAGGGGGAGTTATTTGTACAGAGTCCTTACAGCTAAACTGAAATGCTCCTACCTTATGAGTCTGGAAGAGGTTGGGATGGTTTGTTTATCTCTCCTTTTGGATGAGTGAGATGTAGTGCCTTCTATAAGGTAAAAGGCAGAAACCATTGAAATCCTTTTTCTTAAAAGCAAGTAGATGGCAGCTCTAGGAGTGACAATCTTTCCTTGTATCAATATTTATGGTCTGGCAGAGCAAACCTAAAAAGTTTTTCCCGGGGGGGGGGTATGTAGTGTTTGTTGTATTTGGAGAAGATAACCGCCCCTTTTTGAATGGAAATCTATTTTCTCCCTTCCATTTGTCTCTGATCCCATCTGGGTTCAATTGTGGGGACTTGATGGAGGCTGCATCTGTGCATTTTCCAAGCTGCACTAAATCTGTACGTTGTTTTTCTGGGGTTTTATTTGTTGGTGAGAGCTTTCATCTTTTTGGTCGCTTTTGGGTCCCAGGGGTTCAGTGGTCTCTGTCCTCTTGACCAAGCGTGAGTACTGTCAGGCCCAATAGAGAAGCTGCCCTAACAGCTGCTGCTGCTGCTTCTCCCCTGAATTGCATGGGAAGCGGCCTTTGCAGCCTTTGTACAGCAGCCCAGCCGCCAAACAATAGTTTTCAGCTTTCAAGGCCATGTGGAGAGTCACGTGGGCACCTGTTTTTGCTGTTTACTGCTGGGGTCCTTACCCATCTGTTCTCTCGGCTTTCTGGGTTATCCCGTGCAGGTCCAAGTCCTTGTAGGCAGCCAGCCCTCCTAGTAGGAGATTAAGTTCGCTAACCTTCCTGGCAGGAATGGTGTGGTTTTGCTTTTTATGCAGACTAGCCATGTGCTTCAAGGCATTTGGAGGAAAAGATATTTCCTGTGTTTAGCTCTCAGTGGGTGGTTCCTGGCTTTACTGTACAGGGGCTGTAGGGTTGGAGCCTATGAACTGAGCGCATGCCAGGGAGGGATTACAGTGTGCTGCCCCCCCTTCCCATTCCACCTCCATTGCTACGTCACCACAACACAACCACTCATGTGCGCTCATAGTGTTGGTGTCATTCATTCAGTGCCAAGATTGCTTTAAAAAATTCCCTTGGCCCCGGTTCAAACAGGAGTACAGCTGGGATGTGTTAGATTTTAGGCAGTCTGCCCTCAATTTGAGATGAGTTATAAATAGCTGCTCTGACTTCCTTAACTAGCACACTCTGAGGTAAAATGCAGGTTAATTACTGTGGGAATCAATTAGGGCTTCTCTCTGTTAAAGAGCCAGCAAGGTTCTTCTAAATTTTTTTAAATTGTGTTATAAATCAGATGACAAAACTGGTCAGGAATAGATTCTTGATCCAAGATGAGGGAGGCTTTTGTTTGCTATGTAATGAAGGAACCTGGTTCTGTTTTTAACTTAAACAGCACAGCCATTTTCAAACGCTTCAGAATCCTTGTTCTGCCCCCTTCTACAGTTAAGTGTAGAATGTAACATAACCTCAGGCAATATTAAGTGCTTCATATTAGCTTCTCCTTGCTTTCGTTCTTGGTCTATTGGAGCAAGCTTTGTTGTCCAGGGAAAAATAGTGTTGGAAGCTTCCCTAGAGCTTCTCTATCAATACTGGCCAAATTCCTGGCAATTTAGTGTCTGAAATGCACGTGCAGCGCTGCCAGGCACCCCCGGACGATCCTTAATAGTAACAAATGATCGGGGGGGGGGTGTGTGTGCTTTTTTACTTGGAGGTTGCAAGTTTTTCTGGAACTGAAAGCTGACCTGTGCAACACTTGTGTACAACAATTTCTCTCTTACAATGCCACTACTAATTCATATTTGAGATGAATTTTTTAAAAACTCAGGTGAATGACCCCTTCCACTCCAAAAATCTTGTGATAGCACTGATACCAAGCATGGAATAAATGCATTGGTTGATTTAAAGACAGATTTCCAGGGGCTGTTTTAGTGTGTTTGATGTTTATGCTGATTGGCCTGATGGATTACATAGAGGAGTTCATGTTCTTTAAACAGCCCATGCGGAACAGCACTGCTTCTCATGTCTACATGTATACTGGCATTTTATAGGCAATAGTGTCTGCATTATAGCCTTGGTAATTAAACAGCCTTTTGTCTCAAATGCTGTGGGACACGGTACTGCTGCTGTTGATGGAACCCAGGTGCAAGTTTTGACCTACTGGTACAGATGAGATCACTGATTGTCTGGGAGAGATATGTTCAGTGCCCGTTAGTTAACTTTGATCTTGAAGATTGGCATGACATGAACTTTCACTTTGTTCTGATTGGGTTTGTAGAATTGGCAGGACTGTGATTTGCTTCCACTGTCAATGAATGTGGGTAAGTTCGTTTATTCAATCATAGACCTTTATTGGCATATCATCAGTCGTAAGGTGTATAAAACATTGTACCATAAAATTAAAATCTAAGATTCCATATAACTTAAGTACAATCAAAATAGTACTATCTAAAATTTTATGCCTTAAGAACTTCTGTAAGAAATTTGGCAACATCATTAGTGACCTCAGGGATTGAATCATTCAAGAGAAGTTGACATTTTGACTTATTGCTCAAATAACTTTTAGGATGAAGCCAAACTAGAAGGAATTTTCCACGAGGTAGCTCATACAGGGGGCATTCAACAATTATGTGCTCAGTTGTGTCCTGGGAGTTAAGACCACAGGAGCACAGCTGTTCTTGTCTTGGGATTTGATGGTATCTGCCACAGAGTATTCTAGAGGGAAATGTGTTAACCCTGGCCAGAAGGAAAACGCTGCGATGAAGAGGGATATCGAGATTATAAAAATATTGGGGCATCTTGCCTGAATGGTTAGAGAGGCCGAGCACGGCAGGTGATCATGTACAGGGTTGAGTAGGGTGTAGCTTTTGCAGATCAATGTCTAAGTAAGAGTCGTTGTTTGAGGAACACCAAGTTGACTTAATTTGGATATGATTATGGAGTCCCAGGAGGAATTATGCAGTTCTTTTTGCAAAAAAGATAAAAGGGAGCCCGGCTCAGCTCTAAAGTAGAGCCTGAGCCAGTAGCATGTTGTTGAGAGCCAGGCCTTGGTCTCAATTAAATTTTGGCCAACTTCAGAGCAAATTGTTAAGTAAGGCACACATTTGGGGACACCTAATATTTGTCTAAGAAAGATTGCTTGGATGTTCTCCACATCACGGTTAAGGGCAGTGAACCATATAGGGATTCCAAACAGGACCTGTGATAGAATCTTACCGTTAAATACTCCGATCACAGCAGAGGTATATTGATTGCTGCTGGTAAAAAAGAAGAAGGATCTAAATTGGTTTAGAGAGATTCTCACTAGTTTTATAGTCCTATTTCTGTGGGTTGCCCGACTGAGATTGTAGTTGTAAGTTATACCAAGATATTTATAACTTTTAACTTGTTGAATTCTAACATTACCAATGTGCCAATTGTAGAGAACCCATTTTTTTGAAAATATTACCACATTTGTCTTAGTATAGTTGATTTTAAGCAGATTTGAGTGGCAATAGTTGTGAAAGGCTTCTAGATATCTTTGAAGTCCAATTTTAGTGAAAGATAAGATAGCAGTATCATCTGCGTATAAAAGGATGGTTACTGATTTGCCTCCTAGTTTGGGTGGATAACCGTTCACAGGCTCAAGTGAGCATGCCAAATCAGAGAGGGACAGGTTAAAAAGAAGGGGAGCAAGGACACATCCTTGTTTAACCCTTCTTAGATGGAATTTTATTGGTCAGCCTTCCATTTGGAGAATATTTAACTTGACTCGTTATGACTGTATGTAATTTTTTAGGAGGAATAGGAGACGCAAGTCAATTCCTAGTTTGAGCAGTTTAGCCCATAGTTTTTCTCTTGAGATTGAGTCAACAGCACTTTTTAAGTCGATGAAGTCTACAAAGAGCTTTTTATTGCCTAGTTTCATAGATTTTTCGGCTAGGGTAGGCAGAATCAGACAGTGGTCTAAGGTTGATTTATTTGTGGAGAAGCCAATTTGTTCTGGCTCTTTGATGGCATTAGATCGAGTAAGCGATGTTCTAGGTGCTTCGCATATAATTTTCTGTGGGTAAATTGTCAGCAGAGGGTCAATTTCAATGATAACTAACTTCCTGGTGTTTTGTAAACAATGGCTGTATTTTGGTCAGTCTTTGGATACAGAGTTTTCTAATTTGGGCGCCAAAGAATTGTCCTTCTAAGTTTGGTGCTTTTATAGCACAATCAATTTTGATTGGCTGGCAGCTTCTTTCAGTAGAGAAAGTTCTTCCATTACAGCTTTTACCTTTTGCTCTTGTGGATGTGGAGCAAGGGAGACTTTTAAAAAACTTGGGCAGTTTGATATGCAACTGAATGCTCTTGTTGTAACAAATACTGTGCTCTTTCTTTCCTAGCCATCCAACCCAATGGATCAGATGGGGAAGATGAGACCTCAGCCTTATGGAGGAAACAACCCGTATGTACAACAGCAGGGACCTCAGTCAGGGCAACAACAAGGTCATGGATATCCAGGGCAGCCATATGGGCCACAGACTCCTCAGAGATACCCAATGGGAATTCAGAGCAGGACACAGAGTGCGATAGGCACTGTCTCTTACGCACAACAGGTAAATAGGAGCAAATACTTCTGTTCCCGAAAATGGTACTGGTTACATTTCAGGTTCTTTTAAAGGTCTAGTCCTTGTGCTTGAAAGATGAGCACAGTTACTGTTTTCGGTGAATGAATAGGAAATAAGAACATCCTTAAAGTGATGGTTAGGAATATGTTAAGTCCCATGTACTGAGAAGTAGTGTCGCTTGATATGGAATCAAGAATTATGTTGCAATGGTTTATTGTTGCTGTAATTCCATCGACAGTATTTGGTAGTAGTTGTTTTGGTGGGTGGGGCATGCCATAAACCACCCACATGGCATTGGCTTCTCAGATGTCTGCCATTTTTTTCTGACCTCCAGTTCTTTGTTCAGTGACTTTCAGATCTCTAGTTTGACGACCCCCTCCCCTTCTCCTCCCTTGTGTAGATTCCTCCTTATGGACAGCAGGGCCCTAGTGGATATGGGCAGCAGACCCAGACTCCCTATTACAACCAGCAGAGTCCTCATCCCCAGCAGCAGCAGCAGCAGCCTTCATATGCTCAGCAGCCACAATCTCAGACCCCTCACTCTCAGCCTTCTTATCAGCAGCAACAAACTCAGTCTCAGCCTCCACAGCTCCAGTCCTCCCAGCCTCCATACTCGCAGCAGCCGTCGCAGTCACCCCATCAGCAGTCGCCATCTCCATATCCTCAGCAGCAATCCTCTGCTCAGCAGCATCCACAGAGTCAGCCAGCCTATTCGCAGCAGCAGTCTCAGTCACCTTACCAGCAGCAGCAAACTCAGCAGTCTGTTACCTCTGCGCTTTCTCAACAAACGGCATCTTACCCTCAGTCTCAGTCACAGCAGCAGTCGGCATATTCTCAGCAGCGCTTCCCACCTCCACAGGTAGGACTTGTCTCGTGTTTCCCTGTCCTCTGGTGGGCAAGTGCAGGAATAAAATTTCCCTTTCATTTTTGGAAAAGCAGCACAATTGTACGCCATGATTTCCTTGAGCCGTGGCTGCCTTAAATGTGTAGGTGCGCTCTCTCTCTCTCTCTCTCTCTCTCTCTCTCTCTCTCTCTCTCTCTCTCTCTCTCTCTCTCTCTCTCTCTCTGCTAGTGCAGAAAATGGGGTTAATGCAAGGGGGCAGGTGACCACCAAGGGGCTTTAAAAAGAATGACAAGGCTCTTATTGCTTCTAGCTGACACATACAACTTAGATCAGGCTTATTTAGCTTGGGCCCTGTTAAGTCAAACACAGGTTGTAATCATGTATAGATGCTCTGTCGAAGAAAAAAAAGAACCTTAGTTTGTAGCCTGTCTGGGGATGCTAAAACCACAGGGATATATGACAGTGAGAAGTACATGAGAGCCCTCATCTTAGGAGATTAGTGTGCTGCCTTGCCACACAGGTTGCCTTGGCTGTACTTACATATGGCTATGGATTATAGACATGCATAGATGTATCAAAACTAGAATGTGTTTGCTTCGTAGAGGGGTGATAATAGAAGAATTCTTGCCCTATTCCTCCAAATGTTAAAGAAAAATTTAAAAAGTGCCTGAAAACCAAATTGGAAATGGCCTTGTGGAGAATTTGTGTCAGCCAAAACTGGATCAACTGATAACTGATAGAACTTGGTTGTCATAAATTCTCCATTAATAACTTGATAACTATTTCCAGAATTCTTTATAGGGAATACCCTCTGGTGGAACACAGTTCCATCTTTTTGTTTTCAATCACTGTCATTTCTACTCCTGAAATGCATGCTTTTTGTTTTCAAGATTTGTTTTTAAAAGTATGTGGAATCTTTCTGCACCAGTTTGATTGGGACTCTTCACCTTACGAAGCCGTATGCAAATTTCCCTCAGTTTTCTCTTGTGAGCAGTTGCTTTCACTACATAGATTATTTTCTCCTGATTGCTCTTTTTTATATACTGTCCCCCCCGTGACAGCACAGGTTTTTTAGTGGATTAATGGCTACCACACCATGCCTAATGTAACCTGGCACAGTGTTCACTAAACACTTCGAAAGAGAGTTTATAAAAGAGAATAGGGCCAAACCTTAAAGAACTGGGCCCCATATTATAAAATAGGCTGCAGGGAGTGGCCACATATCCCCTACTCTGGTGCTGGTCTCTGATCACTTTTCTGTTACTGCTTCCCCAGTATGTACCTCTTGTAAGCTAGAGTGGTGCATACTCCTTCCTGTTTGCTTTCCAACCTCAGAATAATGCATAGCCAGAGCTGGGCAAGCAGATGCCTCAGTGCTGCCTTTTCCTCAATGGTACAGTGCTAGGATAATGGTCTTGCTAAAGTTTCTGTGTCAGAAGGAATGGCTAGATTGAGATGGCAGGGCTGCCTCCATTCTCTTTGACACTGGCATAATTGAGTGGGGTGGGGAAGGCTATGCAGCTAGCTGCCTTGGCACATACCTAATTTCCAAGCTGTCCAAAATGGCAGGGGGGGGGAGCTGTTTAGTCTCTCTTTTTTGCTTCCCCCATGAAGCAAGGGGGAGGCATCAGGGACTCAAGAGCACTTGTTATCATTAATCTGGGAACATTCATGTGAATATGGACAGGGAAAACTCAAAAAGGTTCCTTGAAGTGGTAGAGGGATAGAAAGGGGGGAGGGGCTGTTTTCCACCAAAAACTTTTATAGTCCCATCCCTCTGGCCGTTTCATCTATTTAAAGGCAGTAAGGCACTTTGGTGATTTCTAGTTAGACCTAATGTAGCCTTAATCCCTCTAATTTTAAAGGGACCCTTTATTTAAGCCAGGTGTTGGTCACTTGCCCCCTAGTCCTGGCTGTTAACCTGACATTTTGTGACTAGCTGCAGCTGAGGTAGCTTACCCATTGGGTGCTTTCATTTGCAGGGCTCTAGTTTAGCAACCACAGGAAATGGGTATCTAAGAAATTCTGGAAGTGTTTATAGGAAGGCTGCTGATTTGGGACATAATTGCTCTTCAACTGGTGGATGTAGCTTCAGTGATGTCAACACTACTGTTCAGGTTGTGCACACATACACACATCTACACTCATGCACAACTTAAACAGTAGTGTTGACACCACTGAAGCTACATCCACCAGTAGGAGAGCTTGAGCGGAACAAGGTTGTTGTGGGCTATGTTGCAATCTAGAATGAAAATTATACGATTTCACTCCTGGTTTCAGTGGCCTAGTCTCTTGTATTTCAGGAGATCTCGCAAGACTCATTTGGGTCCCAGGCATCGTCTGCTGCCTCAATGGCTTCCAGTAAAGGGCAAGAAGATGTAAATTTGAATCTTCAGTCACGACCATCTAGCTTGCCGGTAAGTCAAGCAGCCTGGTTTTAAGAATGGCTTGGGATAAAAGATTTGGAGACACAGTGGGGTGCTTACTGGGCATTGAGTGTTTTGGAAGGAAATACGAAAGGGCGTTCATGTATTTAACCAGGCCAACAATTTCCTGGGCTCCCACTGGGAAAGAGTTGAGTGTGTTGAAAAATGATGTGAACCCTTTGGAAACCCAATCCTATCTATTCCATAATATGAATAACATCCCCATTTAGGCTATACCATATAAATATAAATTCCAAAGTCTACAGATTCATACATACTGTGCCTCTGTGTCTGGAGGCATGAAAACTCGTTGTGCAGTTTCCTCAGAGCCTTGAATGTGCTCTGGCCATTTTTTTTATTTTTTGCTTTGCATGTATTTGTTAATGCTGTTCTGAATGTCTGTTTTAGCTGTGGAATCTGTGGGAATCTTCATGGTGGTCAGCCATTGTTGAGGGCCCATCAGTGTGCAGTAGCAGATGAAGTTGTGGGTCACATCTGCCTCTTCATGGCTACTGCTATCTCTTCTGTGTGTATCACACAAGGACAGCCTTTGTAGTGTATTTGGAAAAGCTTTTCAGTGCCTTGGTCCAGTGCTAAAATTCTCCTTGAGAGACTGCCCCCAGCAGGCTCAACGGGGAGTTTGAGCTGCTGACCTAGAATTGGTTGTTTCCACTCATGGCTGCTTGAGCAGTTTTTCAGCTTTCTGAGTAGTGCTCCTCCCAAAATTGCAGCTGCATGACTTTAAAAAAAAAGTTTAGTGCAAGGTGGAACCTGCACTTCTTATATATTTACAAGATTTCTGAAGGGGACCAGCTGTTCAGTACTGAACTTGCTCACTTTGAGCAGTACAAAATGTAGCTGACCTTCACTTGAGGGATTGTAGGGGCAAATCATATATGTGGAAATGCTACAAAAGTGGTTTAATCTTGGATGTGTGTGACATCAGCTTCAGTCTGCTGTCTCTTAACCCCTTTTACTTCAAGAGGTATCCCCTATTCTCTTAACAGCTGTCCTCATTCACATCATATTGTATGTTCTGGCTTCCTTAGGTTTTTTATCGTAACAGACTGAAGAAATTTCTCTGGTTCTGATAGGTGATGGGGCTGATAGCTGGCTTCAGTAGCTGGTGTCATCTCCACTAGTACTTCCACTGTATACTTTCTCGATTGTCAGAATTAATTGCTCCTGTTTTAGTGGAAGTGAACCAAGTAAGTGAGTTTGAGGGTTCCATTAACAAAAAACTAGTTTATTGTAGAACATGCTAGATGGGCTTTTTTAAATAGAGTCTCCATCCGGGTAACTGAGGCTTGGAGAGATGAATGTGTTGTGAGTACTCAAAAATGTTGCTCATCAGGAATTGTGTGTTCCATCTCTTTTCTCCAAAAGAAGAACTTTGCCTCTTTGGCAAGTTCTGGGGGTTTAATGGGTTCTGGGTTGACCATCCAGCTTGCTTATTTGACCATGCTTGGCAGCCTCTTCTCAGTATTAAACCTCTACTAAGGTACATGAAGCTGCCTTATACTATTGGGCTGTTAAGGTCAGCATTGTATTCTCTGACAGTGGTTCTTGGGCAGAGATCTTTCACATGACTTACTACCTGATTTCTTTAAAAAACAAAACCCTAGACCTTCTAGGGACTGAACCTCAGATCTGTATGTGAAGCAATTGCGGTCCCAATGAATCACAGCCCCCTCTCAAAGATGACATAGTGCCCCAAGTGCAGCATGAGATCCACTGTTAGTTTGTTGTGTATCTGTCCTTTTGCAGTCTTCTTCCATCTTTTAACATTTAATCAAAAAATCAAATGGTACTGCTTCTTTTACCAGTTCTGTGTAGGCTGTATCTGAGTCACTGAATATCATAAACACAGGTTAGACAAGAAATCCTTTGTTGTAGCCAGGTTCATATCCAAAGGCTGTTTTGAAAACCCACAAGTACTCTGAGGTCTCTGTATTTGGATGGAAATGTTGCCTGCTTCATTATAAAAGCACATCATGGGGAATCTCCAGAGTGCTCATTTCTGGAACTCAACTTCTAGTTGCAGTTTTAGTCTGCACATGAAATCAATATTTCTTGTCCCCCTCCCAATGCCAGTTTATAAGAAGTAAAGGTAATTCCATATTACAGTGATGGATGTCTCAGGCAAGAGATGCATAATTAAAATGACATTTGATTTTGAGGGGTAGAATTCATGATGAAACAGTCATCTGATAGCAGGGATGGAGTGTCAGTGTTGCCAGCTAATTTTTGAGGGGGTCCCAGTAATAAGACATTCAGAGTCAGTCTTGCAAATAAGTCCTGAAAATGTTGTTGGTCCACAAGTGTTGCTACTGACCTTCCTTTCTGCAGATTCCTGTGTTAGCAATTTGTGGTGTGTTGGTAGTCTTGAAGAAGGAAGAGGACCACATTCTTTTAACCTACAAAAGATTGCTCCTTGCCACTAGCCCATAGGAGCATGGCTGTTGAAAAGCCTGATTAGTGTCTTGTGGTCAAGACTTCATAAGGGCTTGAAAAAAGAGACACCTTTGGATGTCTCCCCGTTAGGAGCGTCTGTCTACAGAAAAGTTCCTTTCAGAAGTGTTTTAAGACCTATATGAGAGCCAGTTTGGTGTCGTGGTTAAGTGCGCAGACTCTAATCTGGGAGAACCAGGTTTGATTCCCCACTCCTCCACTTGCACCTGCTGGATGACCTTGGGCAAGCCACAGCTCTGTACCAGCTGTTCTCTCAAGGACAGTTGTCTCAGAGCTCTCTCAGCCCCACCTACCTCACAGGGTGTCTGTTGTGGGGAGGGGAAGGGAAAGGAGTTTGTAAGCCACTCTGAGACTCCAAGTGAAGGGTGGGGTATAAATCCAATCTCTTCTTCTTCTATATATTTGGGTAGACATTTGATTGTATCTAGTAGAATTTCATGTGTGAATAACTTTTGTTTTAGGTGGAGGATCCACCCTTGTTTGTTGTTTTTCATTGCAGGCCTTTGGGTGGCATGAGGTCGGTATTGTCTGCTTTGACTGACTGACAGTGGCTTATCCAGGTCTTTCTCATTGTCTCCTACCTGATCCTTTTAAAACCGGAGATGCCAGAGAATAAATCTGGGACTTCTGCATGCAAAGCGAATGTTCCGCCAGAGCCCCACTCACACTTTGGCTATCTTTGCCTCATTGGGATGTTTTCAGCTTGCCAAGCCATTTTGTACAGGGTGAACATCCCTGGAAAATGCCATTTGCTTATTTTGGCTTGTGCTCTTTCACCCTCTCCACAGCCATTTTTAATACATTCTTTAATACATTCTAAATACATTTAATACAATCTCACGTTGTAAGATGTGTCATGTCCATTGCCTGTCCAGTTGGGTTGCAGGCACAAGCTGGGTGTGCCTGAGATGTGAGCAGAATTACTGTCAGTATAGCTCTGTAGTAGCTGAAGAAAACCATATTAGGCAAAAAGAATATGCCCTTTCTGAACAAGTGGTAGGGCTTTTGGGAAGACTTTTTTCTAGAGAGACAGAAGAACATCTGAGATAGGGCTGAAAGTATTCACAGCTATGCAACGCTATTAAAACTGACCATTTGGCATATTTTAGGCTAATCATATAAAGCCTTTGTCTGGTTCCTTTTTTTGTTTTTGTTCCTTTTCAAAATTTTTGGATAGTTTGGTTCTTACTCCTTCTCTGCAGCTAGGTCACTAGTCGACTGCTGGTTCACTGGTCAGTTCACTAGTTAGCCCTGGTTAGTTTTGCTGAAGGGTGGTGTTAAAATTGGAGAGGTGATGGGCACACTCTACATTCCAAAAGACACTTGCCAGCAAATGCTGTTGCCCGAAATGTTGCTTTCTCTGTGCCTCTTCATCGTAGGATTAGCACTTTGCAAGGGGTTGGCATTTGCTCCCAGTTGCTGACCCCTAATTTTAAAGGAATAGTTTGTTTGCTCTTGGCAATCCATGTTCTAGGACAACTTAGCTGTTTATTTTGTTAATAGTGTGTGTACGAGGATATGGTTTTTAGGTTACTTCTTATGTGTTCCTTAAATTCAGCTCTATTTGAAAATTGTGCTGTGGGAAGTAAAGTTATGGAGCTGATGGAGAAGAAGTTAAAAAAAAATCTCTTCCTACATTCTGCTCTCTTTTCTTTATTCCTCTCCATGTTTTTTCCCCTTTTTGATTCTGCCTCCTTTTGGCCTCTCTGCTTGGTTACTTCACCATCCCCTCAATTCTCCTCATTTTTTACAGCAGTCGTGTCTTACCTTTCCTGATTCTCTTCTCTCCATCCCTTGTTGTTCCTGCAACCTCTGTCTGATGGCGAGACACTGGCTTGAGTTTTGCCATGAGTCCTGTGTGTGTGCCATTCTGGCAAGTTCTCTTGTTTGGGTATTTCCCCCAAATATGGGGATCGTATGGGGAAAATTCGTATTTTTCTGTATACCTGATGGGTCCCACTAGTATGAAGAAACCTGTGTGACCTCTGTACCCAGCACTCTTTTGTTACCTTCACGAGGTGCAGGACTCATTTTTAGATATAATGACAGTAAAATGTTGGAAACCATGGCACTAGTGCCCCGGTGTCACTAGAAAAGGACAATTTCCCCACAGCTTGAAAACATGATGAAAAGGTTGATCGCACAAGAAATGAGGAACACACTCCCAATTGGAATGTTGGTGCAAACAGTTATAATGTAAGTCATCTGATGCACAAGCAGGAATAGCATTTGTTTGGTGTTGATGTAGTATTGGCAGCCAGGGTGCTCATCAGAGCTTTTGGTGTGGCAGTGTAAATTGTCTTTACTAGTTCTTATATTTCCTTTGCTGACTAAAGTCACTTCAAGATGGATAGCCTTGTTAGTTTGTCTGTAGCAGTAGCAAAGAGCAAGAGTCCAGTAGCACCTTAAAGACCAACAAAATATGTGACAAAGTATGAGCTTTCGTGAGTTAGGTATCTGAAGAAGTGAGCAGTGACTCAGGAAATCTCATACCCTGCCACATATTTTGTTAGTCCTTAAGGTGCTTGTTTCTTTGTTTGTTGTTAGCCATTCAGTTATGTCTGACTCTTGGCAATTCTTATGGGCCGCTCTCTCTGCTTTTCCGATCTTGTACTGTTTCTTTGAGTCATTCCATGCTCAGGCTGGTGTCGACTTTTATGGTGTCTAGCCACCGTGTTACTGGACTCTTGTTCTTTTCTACTGCTTCAACTCACTTAACTACTGTAATATAGAATGGCATATGAGGAATGTTTTGTGAACACATGGAAATGACAGGCTCAGGATGTACAGTGGCAGGGCATTTTTGAGTGCGTTGCCAATGCAAAGAGACTGATTATGATTTCACAAATGCACTTTCCAAAAATTATGACATCATGGACTTGACCATCTCTTAGTGTTATAACAGTAGAGTAATTACTATAATTGACATACTGGATTCTGTACTGTTTCAGGCAACATTATTCCTGTTTCTCTTAAGAATGCTTTTGTGTTAAGGACCTATGTATATTTTATAGTTCCAATTTTTTAAACTGGTTAGACTGTTGGAAGTGGATTATGGGACTGGAAGGGGGAGTGTGTGTGAATTTTATTCTTCTGGTCTTCATCTTGGTAAAACATTGCCTAGGCACTAGTGTTAATGTGCAGTCAAGGTGAAGTGTGATTCCTATTTAAATAGGTCTTGAAACCAGCTTCTTCAGATGCCGGATTATTATTGTTTCTGAGGAGTGGCCACTGTATACTTTGTTCATTGTCAAAACAGGAGTCCAGGAGCACTTTGGAGACTAACATAATTTATTCCAGTGTTGTGAGACACAGCATCTGAGGTTACCTTGGAAAGCTTATGCTGGTATAAATTCACATAGTTTGTAAGGTGTCACCAAGCTCCTGTTTTGTTTTTCCTGCTATAAACTAGTATGGCTACCCATCTGTAATTCCTGTTTTAGACAGTTCTTTCAAATAATAGATCTTCGATGTGGTCTCTGTGCTTCACACCTATGGGTTTTCTGCGCCTGCACGGAAATCCATCGGTATCGTAGAAAGCTTTAACGGATTCCATTGCACATGCTTAGAGGAGCAGGGTGTGGACATCCCGCCAGTTCTCTTCTGACCGCCGTGTTGGTAACAGCTTTGTTACTTCGCTCCGTCGGTTAGTGTTGTGGAAAGCTTTTCTTCTCTTCCAGCCTTCATTTTGGTTGTTTGTTCCTTTATTCTTCTTTTCTTATAAAAAAAAAAAGGGACTGTCTTTAATTTGGAGCGGGGGAGTTCTCCCTCTGAGAGGAGGACATCTTGATGGGTGTTTCCCACCCTATCTGTAGGGAGGCAGGAACTAATTCTTCACTTCCTGTTCTCTGGTGGGATACGCCCCTTCAAGTCAGTTCTGTTCCTTCCTCAGTAGGGAGAGCAGCACTTAGTGGCCACTCGTGCCTTTTTTGTACTTTCACTTTCCATTCTTCTTCTTACCTTTTCAAACTTTTTTCAAACCTTTTTTCTTAAATGTTTTTTCAAAAAACGGACGTGGATGATTGCGCAGGCGCCATTCTGAATTGCCCCGATCCCGGGAGACCACAGAAAATGGCGGCCCAAGGCTGCGGAGCGGCTGTCGCTGCATCCATAAGCCCAGACATGACTAGCGACGAGAAGGAAAAGCGCGCCAAAAAACAGCCCCAGAAAGACGTGGATGATTGCGCAGGCGCCATTCTGAATTGCCCCGATCCCGGGAGACCACAGAAAATGGCGGACCAAGGCTGCGGATCGGCTGTCGCCGCATCCATAAGCCCAGACATGACTAGCGACGACGGGCAGGAGCTTCCCAATACCCAGGTCGCACACCAGCCCCATTTGGGAGACACACCAGCTGAAGGTCTACTCGTGAGTAACTCCGGAGACGGAGAACAGACTATTTCCCCTGCCCTTCTCCTGGCCCTTAAACAAGCAGGGAGGAGGTATTGATCATCCACTCACGGGGGGCCCCTTGTCACCAGGACCAACCCCATAGAGATGTGCCAGACAGGCACTACCAAGAGGGTGAGGAGGAAGACAGACCTCGCTGGACCACTAAAGCAGCTAGGAAGGAACTTTCCTACCCCGGCTGGGTCCCTCATCACTGGATCCCACCTAATTATGAGGACAGTGATACTGGGGATACCGGGGAAAGAGAAGAGGCTGAATTCCTCTCTGATGAGGAGGAAGAGGACTTGGAGGTTCCAGAACCCTCCATGTGCTTCTTTAAACCTGAAGAATATCCTTACCTCCTCTCCAAATCCCTGTCAGCAATAGAGTTACAATCAAAGCTGCAGGGAGAGCACAAAGACACTCAGGAAACCATCTGCTGCCTGAAAGCACACGGCTTCCTTGTAAACCTCCAGAAGAGCTCCCTGAACCCCTCGCAGTCCCTAGAGCACCTCAGGATCATCTTAGACATGGTTCGGAACCGCATGTTCCTACCTCAACACAGGCAGACAAGATCCGCTTCTTCACACGACAAATCATCACGGCCAGACAATCCACTCTGATGTCCCTGGCTAAACTACTGGGCCTCTTCATCTCCTGCATGGACTCCGTGCCCTGGGCGCGCCTCCATGCCAGACCACTACAATAACTCATATGGCCCTTCCAATCCAGGATAATGCAAAAAACAGGACCTCCCCGTGTCAGTCCCTCACCTAGTCAAGGCCAGCCTATCCTGGTGGATCACGCCATGAAAGAGGGGCTGCAGTGGCTCAAGTGGTTAAGACGCTGAATTGCAGACCAGAAGGTTGGTAGCTCAGCAGTTCGAGACCTGAGTGCTGCATGACAGGCTAAAAAACTTGAGCTCAGGCATTCTTAGCATTGAGTTCCACAGGCCTGTGGCCAGCTTCCTCTCATGCCTGCCCTCTAGAATAAAACCAACTTATATCTATCCCAGAGGAACAGCTTCTATGTCAAGACTGGAAGCAGATTGTCAAGGATGCCAGCCTCCTGGGATGGGGCGCAGTCTTCCTCCACCTCCCTGCACAGGGATTATGGTCCAAAGAAGAACAACTTCTGCCCATCATCCTGTTAGAGCTTCGGGCCATCCGCCTAGCCCTCCTCCACTCCAGGGAACAAATTGCCGGTCATCACATCCTCATCAGGACAGACAACATAGTGGCGAAGGCATACATCAATACCCAAGGAGGATCCAGATCCTCAGAACTCCATCGAGAAGCTCTGAAGCTCCTGTCCTAGGCAGAACGCAACATACTATCTATCAGAGCGGAACACATCAAGGGCTCGCTGAATACCAGAGCGGACTGGCTCAGCTGTCAGACACTACAGGAAGGGGAATAGTCCCTCAAAGAGGACCTATTCAACCTCATAACATCTCACTTCAGACGTCCGATGGTGGACCTATTCACATCTCCACTCAACCACAGGGTTGCCAGATTCTTGATACTACCATCAAGCAGCAGAAGAGACGGACGCCCTGGTCTCCCAATGGCCCAAGGGTCTCATGTACACTTACCCTCTGACTCCGGTTTTACCAAAGCTCCTCAGAAAAATCAGAGAACAACAAATGGAGATCATAGTGGTAGCCCTGTATTGGCCAAGAAGACCTTGGTTCTTGGAACTCCAGAGCATGGCAACTGCCCCGTTACACTCCCAGTATCCCCAGACATGCTGACCCAGGGCCCCATCTGGCACCCAGATCCTGCATGGCTCCGTTTGATCGCCTGGAAGTTGAACGGCAAAACTTGCTCAGCTTAGGCTACTCCAGACCAGTAACAGACACCATGCTAGCCTCTCGGCACCCTTCCACCAAGAGGATCTACAATGCCACCTGGCAGGCCTTCGTTCGCTGGTCCAGGAGAAAGAAGGTCAACCTGTTACACCCACACTTGTCCAGTGTTCTGTCCTTCCTTCAGGGCGGTCACGACTCAGGTCTGAAGGCGTCCACTCTCCGCTGTCAGGTAGCTGTCTTGGTAACCGTAGTTCCCAGAGTAGAAGGCTGGACCCTGTCCAGACACCCTCACATCCACCGTTTTTCTGAAGGGTGCATCACTTAAGGACCCACCGGTTCCCCACAGGTTCCCCACATGGAAACTTAACCTGGTTCTCTCTGCAGTAGCCAAACCAGCCTTCGAGCCAGTCCAAGAGATTCCTCTGATGTGGCTGCGAATGAAAACCCTGTTCCTGGTAGCTGTCACCTCCACCAGAAGAGTCTCCGAGCTTGGGGCTCTCTCCGCCAAACCGACTCTTTGCACCTTCCATAAGGACAGAGTAGTCCTCACTATCGGCCCTTCCTTCTGCCCGAAGGTCAACTCAAGATTTCACCGCTCACAGGAGATCTGCCTACCGTCCTTCTTCCCGAACCCTACCCACCCAAAGGAAAGACGTTCAGACGTCAGACGTTCACTTAAAGCCTTCTACATCGCACCAGCTCCTTCTGGAAGATGGAATCATTATTCATCTCAGTCTCACCCCCCAACAAGGGCAACAAAATGTCCACAGCATCCATCAGTGCCACCCTCAAAAGATGTATAGCAGAAGCCTATAGGGCCCTCAAGATACCCCTCCTCCGGGTATCACGGCCCACTCCATCAGAAGTGCAGCGACTTCCACAGCCTTCACCAACCGAGCCTCGGTGGAAGTAACCTGTTGGACAGCCACATGTCTTCCATTTCTACCTTTGTCAGGCATTATAAGACCGACTTCTACAACTCGACCAATGCAGCCTTTGGCCGGAGGGTCCTGCAGCAAGCTCTCATATCTGAAGACGATGTCCCACCCAGTTAAAGGGACACTGCTATGGGAGGTCCCATCAAGATGTCCTCCTCTCAGAGGGAGAACGGACCAGTGGATACTCACCGTGAGGGGTCCTTCTCCTCTGAGATAAGGAGGACATCTTCGCCCTCCCAAGATTCATCGTCTTCCTTTTCTATATTCTGAGTTTATCTTCCTTCCTGTCTTGTTCAAGCCACATTATCTGTTTACTGTTCAGACTAATTATGTTCATATTTTTCTAGTTATGGTTAGCCTTTGGTTTACAGCTGACTACTGCTTCTGGGAGTCCCCGAACTGACTTGAAGGGGCGTATCCCACCAGAGGACAGGAAGTGAAGAATTAGTTCCTGCCTCCCTACAGATAGGGTGGGAAACACCCATCAAGATGTCCTCCTTATCTCAGAGGAGAAGGACCCCTCACGGTGAGTATCCACTGGTCCGTTCTCCTGGGCCTTTGGCCTCCCCCCCTTCCCCCTCCTTGTTCTTGGCCACCTCTACTGCATGGCTAAAAAGTGGGGCTGCTTCAAAAGGTGCTCCTTGTGCAGTAGCAAACTTGCCGCCCCTGACAGACACTCCCTTTATCTTCTGTGTCTGGGAGAAAGACACCACTCTGATTCATGCACCCATTGCACGAAGTTCTCGAATCAAACTTGCAAAAATAGAGCAGCTCGCCTCTGGGTGGCCTTATTAGTATCAGCTTGGTTTCCCGCGTCACCGATGGACTCCGCGTAGCCCTGGCTACTGACGTCGAACGTCGATACCATGCCATCAACGTCGAAGGCCGCATCCAGCATTGTCAAAACCACATCAAAGCGCCCGCCTCAAATCCAATCTGTGGCTTTGACTCCTGTTAAAAGAAGACGGATAAGAAGGACAAACGACATAAGATCTCGGATATTGTCATGGGTAAGCCTGCTAAGAAGCCCTTGGCGCAGACATCGGCACCTGCCCTGCGACCCACTTCTGCCGTCACACCTCAGAGTCTCGAGGTAGCGGTACCGGCTGTCCCTGCTGTGATGGAACCACTGGTCATCCATCTTCTAGACTCCCCGATCAGACAGGTGGATGCCCTTCTTCTGGATACCACCGCAGTCAGTTACATAAACCGACAAGGGCACAGTGTCCCGCCACCTCTGCCACCTGGCCATCCGGATGTGCGACTGGAGCACCGACAACGGAATCTTCCTATGTGCCACTCACATCCTGGGCTCCCTCAATATACAAGCAGATCTCCTTAGCAGGAATCAGGCACAACTTCACGATTGGGAACTTGCCTGGACTTACCTATGCCCAGTGTTTCTCCGCTGGGGCTTCCCAGAGGTCGACTTGTTTGCCAACCAGAACAACAAGAAGTGCCCTATGTTTTGCGGCCTGGAGGGGAGGGGGCTCGATCCACTTTCCCTAGGGGACGATCTCCTCTACCCTTGGTCCCACAACTTTGTCTACCTGTTCCTGCCCCTGTTGACCTGGATGGTCCACAAGATCGTTCAAGATGGAGCAAACTGCATCCTCATATCCCCGTGGTGGCCCAGACAACCCTGGTTCCCAATCCTACTCTCCCTAGCCAATGGGAGATATCTTCACTTCCCACCTCAGCCGGACCTCCTCGGGGTCTCCAACACCCCCCTGCTACACCACGACATCCGTCGCCTCACGGCGTGGAGGCTCATTCCTTCACCTTCTCCGACCGTGTAGCCAATGTTATTCTCAAGTCCCGCAAAGCCTCCACACGTAAGTCTTATGCTAACAAATGGACCCGTTTCTGCTCCACTATTTCACGCAACACTGTCTCGCCACCTTCTGCTGGACTGCCTCAAATCTTCGAATTCTTGCTCTCTTTGGCCGACGCTGGACTCTCACACTCCTCGTTGAGAGTGTATCTGTCCGCCATTTCAGCAATCCACAACAGGGTTGACAACTTTTCAGTCTTAAGACACCAGCCCAGCCGTGGGACCTCCCCTTGGTATCACGAGCGCTCACTAGGAAGCCCTTTGAGCCTATGGCGATATGTGATCTTAAATTTTTGAAGTGGAAAATGGCCGCCTTAGTCGCTATCATGTCGGCAAGAAAGGTTGGTGAGCCTCCTAGCCTTCAGGCATGATCCACCATTCCTCTGCTTCTTACCTAATGCAGTTCAACTGGTACCTGATATTTCCTTTCTCCGCAAGATTGTCTCTGAGTTCCAGCTCCACTCAGAGGTCATTCTTCTGGACTTTTATCCTATTTTCACGTCAGAACAGGAACGCCTTCTCCATACTCTGGATGTCAAACGAGCTCTACTATTCTATCTTGCCCGCACAAAGCCAACCAGACACACCCCTCGGCTGTTCGTCTCCTATGCATCCAACAGACTGGGCACCACCATCATGGCCCAGCGGCTTTCGAGGTGGATCATCGAGCTCATCCTTCTTTCTTACCTCTTGGCTCGCATTCTGACTCTGGGCCCACTTCGAGCACACTCCACCAGGGCCATTGCAACCTCCACAGCTTTCCTGAAGGGAACCTCCTTTTCGGATATCTGCAAAGTGGCTATGTGGGCGATGCCGAACACATTTATTAAACACTATGCCCTAGACCAGGGGTGGCCAACCTGTGGCTCGGGAGCCACATGCGGCTCTTTCACATATATTGTGCGGCTCCTGGCAGGGCGGCTGGGGAAGCAAAGGGGAGGCATGCTTTTTCTCTCTTTCTCCCTTCCTTCCTTCCTTCCTTCCTTCCCTCCTTCCTTCCCTCCTCCCTCCCAGCTATTTGCTTTCCTAGTTTCTCTCTCTCTCTTTCTTTCCACTTCTTTAATTCTTTCTTTCCATCTCTCTCAATATCATTAGCAAACAAGTAATATCATTATCAATAACTGGTTTTCCTCATTTGTTTTTATTTTTGGCAGTCCCATTTAACGTTACTAAAAAGCAAATTTGCATATTTTTAAAAATAAAAACGTGTGTGTGATATTTGTTCCTGTCTTGCGGCTCTCAGACATCTGACGTTTATTCTATGTGGCTCTTACGTTAAGCAAGGTTGGCCACCCCTGCCCTAGACGTTAGAGCCGCATGATGTCTGGCTATGGGTCACCTTATTCTGTCTTCCACTTCCCAGTGAAGGCCTGCCAGCACCCTCCTCCAGGTATGCCATTGCTCACTACTCTCCCATAGGTGTGAAGCACAGAGACAACGTCGAAGATAAACAGATTGCTTACCTGTAACTTAGGATCTTCGAGTGGTCATCTGTGCATTCACACCGCCCGCCCTACCTTCCCCTCTGCTGCCAGGCTGGTCTTCCTCTCTCTCTAGTCTGGTTCACAGCGGTCAGAAGGAACTGGTGGGATGTCCGCACCCTGCTCCTCTGGGCATGCGCGACAGGGCCTCCACGCATGCCCGGAGGTGCTGGGTGCAAAAATCCATGAAAGCTTTCTACAGTACCGATGGGCTTCTGCGCAGGTGCGGAAAACCCTTAGGTGTGAATGCACAGATGACCACTCGAAGATCATAAGTTACAGGTAAGCAGCCTGTTTATACTCTCAAGGTGCTGTATAAAATCTCAGTACATGCTGTTATAGTTTTTACATCAGCCTCTTAAGGATGTGTCGCTAACCCTATATATTGAAGGCACAAAATGCTGAAGTCCACCTGCTGAGCTCATAGCAGACTTGGAAGTTTCTGATTTATACCTCATTCTGTTAGAGATGGTGTAGCATAGTGACTAACAAACTGTGTTGCTGATGCAGTGCTCAACCTGTGGTGAAGAGCTGGAAGTAGGGGCTGGGAATCCACCTTCATTAGGGGTGTGGCAGATAAATGGGTTGTGATTTTGCACTCTGTTCTCAGTTGTTCAACCAAAGTTAAGCTATTGCTTATGCATCTGGCATTAAATATTTCATTCTTGAGTTGCACTTAACAGCTGTAAGCACATGATGGCAGAAATATCAAAGGGCTAGGAACCAAACATAGTCCAAAGTGAGTTAGATAATCAGGAAACCAAACATCTTCTATACATACCTGTGGGTCTCTGTGTCCGCCATTTCCAAAGCCAGTTTGGCAGCACTGGCATGAAAGGTGCTGAGAGGATGTGCTGCTGATGGGGCATCCAAAGGTGGGCATCAGTTGGCACTAGTTGTAGCCTGGAAACCCAACTGTGTGATAATGCAAGACTCGGGCTAACAAGGAGAGAGAGTGAGGAGTTGAGAGAAAGAAAGATGGATCTTGGAAGGACAGTACATACATTTTAGCTGTAGTATAATGGCCAATTTAGGCTCGATCCAACCCACTTCCTCAGATGCATTTACATCAGAATTGCACTATTTATTTATTCACATTTTTACCCCACCCTCCCCGCAAACGGGCTCAGGGTGGCTTAGAAATGGCACACAGTACCAATCAGATAAAACTATTTAAAATGAGATTAAAATATAATAATAATAATAGTACAAATAAAATGCTTGCAAAGGTGTTAATACTAAAACATTCAGATGGCGTTCCTACTAATGCCTTGGTGTCGACCTCAGGGTCTTGTTCAGCTCTCTGCCCAGCCCGGGCTTCATTCAGGGCCAGCCCACATCGCTGGTGTTACTTGCGATGATAGATGGTAAATGATGGTAAGCGGTGGCGACTCCTAATTGAAAGCCTGGTGGAAGAGCTCCATCTTGCAGGCCCTGCGGAACTGCATAAGATCCTGAAGGGCCCTGATCATCTCCGCGAGCTCATTCCACAAGAGAGGAGCCGCCACCGAAAAAGCCCTGGCCCTGGTTCCAGCAAGCCTGGTCTCCTTAGGGCCCGGGACCAGAAGGCGATGTTGCGTCCTGGACCGAAGTGCTCGCTGGGGTATATGTGGGGAAAGGTGGTCCCTCAGGTATGTTGGACCCTGGCCATATAGGGCTTTAAAGGTAAGCACCAGCACCTTGAAGCAAATTTGGTATGCTGTAGGCAGCCAGTGCAGTGCCGCCAGCACAGGCCGGATGTGGTCCCGTTTGGAGAGACCCATCAGCAGCCTGGCTGCGGCGTTCTGCAATATGCAGGCTAGAGGTTGTGTAGTAATATGTGTGTGCAGATAAGCAAATAAAACCTGTTGCACTAAAACCCACAAGTTTCTGTGAAGAATTTGAAAATAGTATCTACCTAGTAATTAATAATTGTTCTCTGGCTTAGGTGCTAGGAAGCCTTTGTTAATCTCTCAGACTTGAAAGCTTGAGTTCAGTGGCACCTTTAAGACCAACAAAATTTTATTCAAGGCATAGGCTTTCTCTGGCCAGAATGGTACACAGGCTTAAAAGAGACAATAACAGAACACCACTAGTAATAACATACAGCTCTCAACTCAAAACAGCATCATCAGTTATTTAACAGCCTCTAGTGAATAATGACAGTTTCTTTCTCAAGCAATGGGGGATAAACCTTTTTTTGCACATAGACAGCCTCCCAATCTTAAACAGCTCCCACCACAATAATACAACATCTGACTTGAACATTGATACTTGTACCAGAGCTTGCAATAAACCCAGATGCCAGTTTTGCTGCCACATACATCCAGACAACACAGTCACTGGAACTAGCAACATCAGCTACGCTATCTCAGGCTCATTCACTTGCTCATCTTCTAACATTGTATATGCCATTAAATGCCAACAGTGCCCTTCCATTCTCTACATAGGGCAAACAGGTCAAACCCTGCCTGCACCAAAAAATAAATGGACACAAATCTGACATTAAGAATCACAAGACTGAGAAACCTGTAGAATACTTCAACCCTCCAGGACATTCAGTGGGTGAACTTAAAGAAACTCTTTTATTGCTAAGAAACTACAGGAACAGACTGGAAAGGGAAATTGCTGAATTACAGGCTATTACAACATGTGGAACAAAAGAACCCCAGGACTTAACAGGGATATGGGTTTCTTATCTCACTACATATGCTAATCTCATTTAGTCCTTACATCTGTATTCTCACCAAGAAGGGCCATACATACTCTTTACTTTATTGAATTTCTTATTTTGAATAGTAGAATGGAATAGTAATTGTGAGGTAATGCAATGAATAGTGGAATGTAATATAATATGGAATGGTAGATTGGAATGTATTTCTCTGGTCTGGTGACAGACATAACACTACACTACAAATCACCCCTCCTTAAAGAAAAGGATGTTGTTCGTTACCTCCATGCTTGAGAGGAGACGGATGGAGCATAACAACAGTCTCAATTAATTACTCTCTGCATACCACAATTAAGAAAGGGTACATTTTACACATCAATCTCCAATTTTGGTTCACTATCCGCCCCCCCCCCCCCAAGAATTAAATCCAAACAAATGGTGACCATATAAACTAAGCTTGTTATTCCTGTTTGGTCCTTGCATCTGTTAAACAACTTCATTATGTTGTATGCTAATTTGCTGCTCACCCTCTGCCTATATGCATGAACTGGTAATTTCCATTTCAATGTATCGAAAGAAGTGTGCGTGCAAACAAAAGCTTATACCTTGAATAAAACTTTGTTGGTCTTAAAGGTGCCACTGAACTCAAATTTTGTTCTGTTGCTTCAGACCAGTACAGCTACCTACCTGAATCAAACCGGAAAGCTGAAATCCACAACATGGCTGACAGACACACACTTTGAGGGACTATTTGCTAGTGAAATAGCTAGGATGGTTCTTTCAGTGAGTTCGAGGTATCTAAGATCTAACTGTACCTTTAATAAAAGTGTGTCTACTAGATTAGTCTTAATATGGCTGCCATTGTATCAACATAAGCTACCTTTCCTGTATTCAGCCACTGCTGATGTGCCAATGTGATGACTACATTAAAATAACTTCAAATGCAGGAATGGTGACCATGCACTCATTAGAGTACATGACAGCTCTGCACCCCCTCTGTTGATCTCAGTGTCCTATGCAGACAACTCCCTTAACAATTGTGCATTGAAGTTCTAGTTCCTACACAGGGGCATGCCCAATATTACTTACATCTTCCCCAGCTTTTGGATTGCGAGCTAGTTGCCATCTCCTGGGGATATTGGGGTTTTATAGATTAATGAAATGATGCATTATAAAGACCTGGGTCTAGAACCTGCTTCTATGAAAGAATGACATCTTTGAAGAGTTTGTTCCCTTTCACCCTACCACATTGTGATCCCAACTATAGTTTAGGCCAGGGGCAGTGAGAACATAACATAAGAAAAGCCAATGTTGGATCAGGCCAATGGCCCATCCAGTCCAACACTCTGTCACACAGTGGCCAAAAACACCAGGTGCCCTCAGAAGGTCCAGCAGTGGGGGCAGGAAGTCCTCCCATTGTTGCCCTCCCCCCAAACACCAAGATTACAGAGCATCACTTGCCCCAGACTGAGAGTTCCTATCTATATTTTGTGGCTAATAGCCACTGATGGACTTCTGCTCCATATGTTTATCTAATTCCCTCTTGAAGCCGTCCATGCTTGTAGCCGCCGCCACCTCCTGTGGCAGTGAATTCCACGTGTTAATCACTCTTTGGGTGAAGAAGTACTTCCTTTTATCTGTTCCCGGTAAGCTGAGTTAGTGTGAGCTAGCTCACAGTTTTTTAGCCCGAGGCTCACACATTTTTTCTTAGCTCAGGAAGGATGGCTCCAGAGCAAACTAATTTATGCAGTAGCCAAATTGCTCGCTCAAAACTGTAATGCCAGTAGCTCCCAAAGCAGAATTTTTGCTCATAAGACTCCATAGTTTAGAGGGAGCATTGGCCAGGGGTGTCAAACAGATTTGTTATGAGGGTCAGATCTGACATAAATGAGATCTTATTAGGCTGGGCTGAGTGTGTCATAAAATGTAATGTCAGATAGCAGAGATATAAACTTTATAAAGGACACAAACATGTTTTTAAACTTAAAAGACTCTTGGAATATTTTGTTTATTTAATAATCTATGCTAACTGACACCTCTTGCTCTAAGTTATTGCATCAAAATCTGGAGAGTGTGCTGCAGCAATCTTGATTATGCTGTTCAGGTGTGTATCTGTAAATTGCAAACCTACTTTTGATTTATTGACATTTATTACAGAAATCTCATGGTCAGTGCTCTGAGCCTAAGATCCAAGGGAAAACATGTAATGTCTGGGCATTGCGAGCTTTTGTACATAAATTGCTTTGTGTTCTGGTCAAGAACATGTGACAGCGCCATGACACAGACTGAGGGCTATGTGTTTGTCTACAAAACTATAGTCTTCCCCAGAGAAATAGCTACAACTCCTATGGGACAGTGCAAGAACAGAGAGACAAACAATGTATGGTGGTCAGTATCAGCCTACTATCTGGGAAGTCTAAAGTTCAAAATCATCAGCCTACAAAGGAAATGTGCTGGATGAACTTGGTCTGGACACACACACTCAACCTAATCCACCTCACTGGCTTGTTGTTATTCCTCATCTGAATAGTTCACATTGCTTTCCTACTGAGAGAGACTGGATCATGAGGGCATGAATACAGTGAAAAGGGGAGGGGAACCCAGTTGCACCCAGGAGAGTCCTGGCATAAAGCCCAACAAAACAGAGACTCTCGCTCTCTCTGTAGCAAGGCAAAAATCTCATAACTTGAATAAAACATTGTTAGTCTTAAAGGTGCTTTATCTCTCCCATGGGATTGAGGGAACTGGGTAAAATAAGCTCGGGCTCTTTCCCTACCTCCCTAGGGGACGAGGAGAGGAAGGAACCTCTGCCAATGGAGGGAAGAGAGGCTTGGCTCAGTAGCTGTGCTGTGCAATTGAGAGAGCCTGGCAAAGTAAGCTCTCGCTCTCTTTCCCTCCCTCTCCCTCCAGGGAGAAGAAGGGGGGGGGGAGGCCCAGCCAGTGGAGGAAGAGAGGTAGCTCCTGTGCAATTTAGAGAGCCTTGCAAGCTGTGATGCAGAAGGAAGCAGATGAGAGCCAATTTCTTGTGGGCCAGATCCCTGGTTTAGGTTATATCTGCTTGCTCTCCATTGATGAGAGTTGGAGTGGGACATGGGAATATCTGGTCAGTATCTTAGTTTACTTCTTGTAGTATATGTTGTGCTGCCTGCACCCTAGAACCCTGTGCCTCAAGACTGCAAGGGCTTTTCATGGAGATCTTGTGTATCCATGTTGCCTATTCGGCCCTGTGTTTGGATGCTGTTAGCAAATTAAACTTGCTGTGCATTTTGCCTAGGCATCAAAGTCACTTCTTTACTTCTCATGTGGGAATATGTACAGATTTGTCCCACAACAAGGAGCCATCTCAAGCTTTGGGCTCAGGAGGCTTGTCATCCAGTGATGAAAGGGTCATAGCGCACATGACTGGGGGTTGCCTGAATTATCCCCTCCCCCCCAACAATCTGAGTCTATTGGGCCCTTCTCGCGAGTGCCTTCTCTGGAATTCTAGAACCTCAAACAGTCCAGATGACTGTTGCTCCTGTACTTGAAAGGTGTAATAAAAGCATGAAAATGGCTGGTGGGTTGAGTGAACATCCACCTTTCCCACAGACTGAGAACATGAACGGAGTATTTGCTGCAGGTGTAGACTTCTTCTTTTGTCACTTTTTTTGGGAGGTAATTCTCCCCTTTCAATCCTTGCACAGATGACATCCTCAAGAAAATTATAGATACCAGGACAATACCACAAGACTAGTTTGCAACATTTGTTTATTTAGGTATTTATACCCTGCTTTTTTCAGGACCCAAAGCTGCATACAACAGTGTTCTCCTCTCCTCCAGACATTGTGAGTACATAGGGCTGTGGCCTGTAAAAACTATGTGAAGCGAGCATATTTGCATAATGTTGCTTGCTTGTGTAATTCTGAAGAAAAAATAACCGGGCACTAAAGTTCTACTCCCTCCTCCTCCCTTGCAGGCGGTCTGAGGCACTTTTGTTTTCAATGGTTAGATTTCTCCATGCATTGTTCAGGTTCTTTCAAGTTGCTTGCTAGTGCTCATAGAGTGTGCTGTACATTATTTTTTGGTATTGTGCTTCCTTCTACCCTTCTGTCTAATTTTTTTCAGTTGATATTGTAAATATCGGAGGGCTTTTGGGGGGGCTAGGTTAAGTGCTTTTGGTTCCGCTGTTTTGCTGGGTAGATTCCAAGGAATAACTTGTTCAAACAGATTTTCCTTCTGGATCTGGTGTAATTGAAATGTTAGCTCATGATAGCATGCTGGTGACCCCTTTGAAAGATATATGGATTCAGCCAGTGATTGCTTCTGGTGCTTCTTCTGCTTCCCTGGCTTTTTTTTTGCTAACTGACACTGATTTTGGCATAATGCTGGCTATAGCAAAAGTTTTGGCTGCAGTGGCTTCAACATGGAGGTGGAATTAGAAGGTGAATATAAGAACATAAGAGAAGCCAATGTTGGATCAGGCCAGCGGCCCATCCAGTCCAACACTCTGTCACACAGTGGCCAAAAACACCAGGTGCCCTCAGAAGGTCCAGGAGTGGGGGCAGAAAGCCCTCCCACTGTTGCCCCCCCAAACACCAAGAATACAGAGCATCACTTGCCCCAGACTGAAACTTCCTATCTATACTTTGTGGCTTAATAGCCACTGATGGACTTCTGCTTCATATGTTTATCTAATTCCCTCTTGAAGCCGTCCATGCTTGTAGCCGCCACCACCTCCTGTGGCAGTGAATTCCACATGTTAATCACTCTTTGGGGGGAAAAAGTACTTCCTTTTATCTGTTCTAACCTGACTGCTCAGCAAGTTCATGGAGTGCCCACAAGTTCTTGTATTGTGAGAAAGGGAGAAAAGGACTTTTTTCTCCCTCTGAGGTGGAGGCCATCTTGTGTGGGTGATTCCCACCTATCTTCAGGGAGGCAGGACTAAGCTTTGCTTCTTCCTGTTTCCTGTGGTGGGAGTTGCCCCTACCCAGTTTGCTTCCTGCCTCTGTTGGGAGAGCAGCTGGGTGTTGACTCTCTGCAGCACCCACATCTCCTTTAGGATTTTTTCTGCTACTTTCTCTTTCTTTTCTTCTTTGCTCAGTCTCCCTCTATCAAAAAACAAAAAAAAAGGTCTTTCGCCTCCTCCTCTCTCCGCCTCCCCCCCCCCCCCAATTTGGGGATCTGTGCTCTGTTTTTTTCTCTTTTTTCGGCTGCTGCCTCAGAAGCCAGGACCCTTCGCCCCCCCCCCCCCCCCCGTTTTCAGGTGCAATGGAAGCGGCGGGGCCATCCGAGGAGCGGCGCGTTCGTGCTACGCTGAAGCGCCCAGCGTTCGGGGAGTGGCGCGTGGAAAGCCGCACAGGCAGCGCAGCCCCTAGAAAGCAAGCCAAAACGGGCCTCAAACGGACACCCAACGGCGCGAAAGAGGCGGCAGCGGCCATCTTGGATGATGCGGGCTGCGATTTTCGATACGGGGATAGCCTGATGCGCCCACACCCCACTTTCTGTGATCCCGGGGCCGAGTGCCGATCCGGGGAGGAGCAAATTCGGCGGATCCAGGGCAGCTTCGCCGACGAAAGAGCGGAGGAGGAGGCAGAGGAGGTCGACGAGCAGGGAGCGGGTAATGTTCCAGAAACCCCTCCCTTTTCCCCTGAAGCCATGGATTTTTTCCACAGGGAAATGTTTAATGTCCTTACCCTATAAGGTACCCTAAAGACATCAAAGTCATCTCATGGAATGTGGCAGGCTGGCAGAATAAAGTCCAAGATGCCGTGTTCATAAGTTTCCTCAGAGGGTTTGACGTTATTCTCCTCCAAGAAACCTGGTCCTCAGGGCAGATTCACATTCAAGGCTATAAGTCCTACAATGTACCTGCTTTCAGGTCCAAGTCAAGGGGACGCTTTCAAGCTGGTCTGTCAATACTTGTGTCATCCCACTTAAATTCCAATGACATTCCGCTACAGTCCAATAGTCACATGGAACAGTCTATCAAGCTTTTTTCTGATAATTTACAATTGATTTTTGTTAACATATACATACCTTCTGCTTTGGGAAATGAATCCCTTCAGCAATGCTGGGAGCGTATGGCCACGCTTTTCGAGGATCTAGAAAGGCGCTATCCATCTACTGAAATAATTTTAGCGGGCGATTTTAATGCAAGGGTGGGCATGAACTGCAGCATGCTTCCCCAAGCTATTGGATTTGACCCAGATGCCACTCTTCCTTTTACTTTTTCTTACCCAAGACAATCTAAGGACCGACTTCTCAACTCAGCGGGCATTTGTCTTGCCAAATTCTGTGTGCATCACAATAGATTTTGGTTAAATGGCTTGACCGACTTTCCCAATTCCGGAGAGTTCACTTTTGTGTCCAAGCGGGGCTGTAGTGTGATTGATTATATTTTAATCTCTCAAAAAAAAAATTCCTTACCCATTTTTGCAGTGTGGGGGGAGGTGGTTCTTCCAGGTCTCACTCTCCTCTCCCCCCCCCCCCCCCCAGGCAGCCTGAGGCCTTGGGAAAGTGGCCCACCAAGGTGTCTCAAAAGAGCACAGCCAAGCTTCACCATCTCCAGAACCCCCAGTACCCTGGGGAAGATGACCTCTCTCACTATTCTGGTGAAAGAGAGGAAGGGGAATTTTCCTCTGGCCCAGAGGACGAAGGGGAACCTGTACCAAAATCCCCATCTGCAAAGGAACAATCCTTTCGGTTTTTTAAATCTGAGGATCTTCACTATCTCCTTTCTCAGATATTAGCTGCCCTCCACGTCCAGGGCAATCAAAAGATGACCAAGCCTGTTCCCCCACCACAAGAACAGCCAGATGCATCAGATATTTTTGATGAGTTCTTCCCTCCAACGGATCCTTCTGAAATTGCCTTTCCCTTCCCAGGGTTTTATGTGAGAAAGGTCAAGGCTGAATGGGAAAGACCACTGTCTTCCAAACCTTTCCCTGGGGTTACTAAGAGGCTTTACCCACTTCACTCCTCTGCTTTAGAGTTATTGCAGGTTCCTGTCATGGATGCACCAGTGGCGGCACTGCAGTCTCCAGGAGTAGTCTCTGAAGATGGCCATGGTTCATTGAGAGATAGTCTGGATAAGAGGGCGGAGTTTGCCCTTCGCAAGGCCCATGAAGCTAACGCTTTAGCCATTCGGGCCTCATCTGCAGCGTCTACTGTTTCCAGGGCAGCCATAGTTTGGATGCGCAGGCTCATACAAATGTTACCTGAAGGCAACCGTGCTCTGCTGGAGGGAGCAAATCGGTTACTAAAAGCAATTTCCTTTTCGGCGGACGCCACCCTGGACTCGATGGTGTTTTCAGCAAGAGCTATGTCCACAGCGACTGCAGCACGTTGCACCCTTTGGTTGAGAGCCTGGCCAGCTGACTATCAATCCAAGGCCATGGTGTCTGCGTACCCATTCCAAGGGGATAAATTATTTGGAGACTCCTTAGAGAAAATCCTCGTGGAAACACGGGACAAAAAGAAAACCCTTCCTAGATCAGTTCGGACCAGTGACAAGAGACTGGGATCCTCATCTTCCTTTCGTCCCTACAACTCGTCATTCAGATCTCGACAGGATAACAGACGTCCTGCTTGGACCCCCAACAGTCAGCCCTTTCGTCGAGGCGGATTTGGCTCCTCCAACAGATTCAAGAACTTCGGAAACAGAGCCGACAAGGTTGGAGACTCCAAGCCTACCAAGGCATGACTATGCAGGCATCCCAGTGGGCGGTCGTCTTCTACTCTTCTCCCCAAGATGGATGACTTCAGATCCCGACTTATGGACTGCAGACGTCATTTCCTCAGGCTACAAAATAGAATTCAAGTCCCTTCCTCCTGCCCGATTCTTACCCTCACCAGTCCACAAAAACCCAGAAAAACGACACAGAACCCTGGCGGCAATGAATCATCTCCTTCATATTTGTGCAGTGGAACCAGTGCCCCCAGAAGAACTTCGATCCGGGGTGTACTCGATTTTCTTCACGGTGCCAAAAAGAAATGGGGATTGGAGGACAATCCTCGATTTGAAGTTCGTAAACAAGTTTGTTGAATTAAGACATTTTCACATGGAGACCTTGAGGTCCATCGCGGAATCTCTCCAACCGGGAGAGTTCCTCACCTCGGTGGATCTGACAGAGACATATCTCCATATACCAATCTACCACCCACACAGGAGATTCCTGCGATTCTGTGTAGAGAACACTCACCTCCAATTCCGTGCCCTTCCATTCGGCCTGTCCTCAGCACCCCGCATCTTCACCAAGATTTTAGTTCATCTGGTAGCTCACCTCAGAAAGCTTGGCATCCACATTCACCCGTACCTCGACGACCTCTTGATCCACTCTCCATCACGGGACCAATCACGCAAGGACATTGCCGAGACCATAAGACTTCTGGAAGATTTTGGGTTCGTAGTCAACAGAGAGAAGAGCCATCTACAACCTACTCAGCGTCTAGAACATCTAGGGGTGTTAATCGATACACCAGGGGTCCTCAAACTTTTTAAACAGGGGGCCAGTTCACTGTCCCTCAGACCGTTGGAGGGCCGGACTATAGTTTTTAAAAAAACAACTATGAACAAATTCCTATGCACACTGCACATATATTATTTTGAAGTAAAAAAACAAAATGGGAACAAATACAATATTTAAAATGAAGAACGAGTAAAGTTAAATCAACAAACTTACCAGTATTTCAATGGGAACTATGGGCCTGCTTTTGGCTAATGAGATGGTCAATGTCCAGTTCCATATTTGTCACTGCTAGTCGTAACAAGTGATGCACTTGTGCATCAGTTAGTCTAGATCTGGTTGGAGATTTCAGATGTTATTTTGCGGGTAGGGAAGGCGCACGGGGGGGGGGGGGGTGCGCGGGCGAGCAAGGCACCCTTGACGGGGCTGTTTTCTTTCCCTCTCTGAAGAAACAAAGAACTCAGCATCCTCTCAAACTTTTTAAGGCAGCAAGCCCCCAGCTGCTTCTTCCTGAAACTCCAGTACTGCAGGCATCATGATGGGAAAAAGAAACCTCTCTCTCTCTCTCCCCCCCTCCGATTCCCAGCAGCACAAAAAGCCTCGAAAAAGACCCCCGCCCGGCTCTCGGGACTGGCGCAGGTCTCCTAGCCAGCTGAGAGGCCTCTCAGCCAGCTAGGAGACTTGGGGCCAGCCAGAGCGCCTGCCACCCCACACTTACCCTCTTCCAGTCTTCCTTTTGCCTCCTCCTGGCTGACTGGAAGCAGGGGGGGTGGGGCTTTGTCATGTGGCCCGGGATGAGTCGGCTGCAATTTTTCCGCTGCTTTGTGTGCTGCTGGGAATTGGAGGACAGGCAGCGGCACACCCAGCAGGCCAGAAAAATGCCCTCGGCGGGCCGCATGTGGCCCCCGGGCCGTAGTTTGAGGACCCCTGCGATACACGTTCCTCCAAGCTATTTCTACCCTTGAGCAAAGCGCAAAACATCAAAGGGATAGCCACACAAATCGTCATGGCTCGCACATCCTCCTTGTCTCTTCTGGCCAAGATGATGGGACTCATGATCTCGACAATAGACTCGCTTCAGTGGGGAAGATTCCACTCTAGACCTCTTCAGAAATTCCTTCGTCCCTTTCAAAACCACATCACCTTGAAGACAGACATGTCCTTGAGGGTGCCATTGCAAGTGAAAGCCAGCCTCCATTGGTGGACAAAGTTATCCAGCCTGACACAGGGGAAGACCTTTTGAATATCAGAACAGGTCCAGATCTTCACGGACGCCAGTCTTTCTGGCTGGGGAGCGACCCTACTGCATCTTCCAACACAGGGCCAGTGGTCCAAAGCAGAAAGGTCCCTTCCGATCAACCTCTTGGAACTTCGGGCCATTCGCCTTGCGCTACTACATTTCTCTCCAAGGATACAAAACAGACACGTTCTGATAAGGACAGACAATATTTCTGCCAAGACATACCTTTGCAAGCAGGGGGGGATGCGGTCCCCAGCGTTAGCCAGAGATGCAACTCTACTCCTGAGCTGGGCAGATTCTACACCAGATTCTTCCATCCGTCAGCGGAGAAGACGGACACCCTTCTGTCTCCGTGGCCTGCAGGACTCCTCTATGCGTTTCCACCTCTTCTGGTTCTCCCAAGGCTGCTGCGCAGAATATGTCTTCTCCAAGCGGAAGTCATAGTGGTGGCACCTTATTGGCCACGTTGACCGTGGTTCACTTCTCTTCTAGAACTATCGGTGTCTCCACCTCTACGCCTTCCAGTACTGGAAGACATGCTCCTCCAAGGTCCGATCAGGCACCCCGATCCAGGATAGTTCCATTTAACTGCGTGGAGGTTGAGCGTCAGAAGTTTGCAAGGCTAGGATACGACAAGGCAGTTATAGACACCATTTTGGACTCCAGAAAATAATCCACAACTAGAATTTACAATGTCACGTGGAAAGCCTTTGTCTGGTGGTCCTTGAGGAAGAAGATTGACCCCCCCCCCCTCATCCTAGAGTACGGTCGGTGTTAGCCTTCCTCCAGGACGGGAAATGCACGGGTTTGAAAGCATCCACTTAGAAGACAGGTAACGGCCTTAGCTTTGGTACTTCCCCTTTATCGAGGATTACCAATATCCCAACATCCACACATTCAGCGGTTCCTCAGGGGAGCTTCGCTAAAGGACCCCCCAACTCATCACAGGTTTCCCACTTGGAGACTCAATACGGTGCTTAGGGCGCTGACTAAACCTCCATTCGAGCCAATTTCTTCCATTTCTCTAAAGTTTTTGAGGATGAAAACCTTGTTCCTAGTCGCCGTTACATCAGCACGATGAGTTTTGGAGTTAGGTGCTCTCTCAGTACGATCAGACGTGTGTTTTTCACAAAGATATGGTGGTGCTTCATACAGACCCCTACTTCTGTCCAAAAATCAATGCGTCTTTTCATAGGAACCAAGAAATCTACCTACCATCTTTCGTCCCAAACCCATTTCATCCAACTGAAAAGACATGGCACTCACTGGACGTTCGACGCTCTCTAAAGTGTTACATTCTTCGGACTGCATCCATCCGAAAGACGGAATCACTGTTTATTAACATTTCCCCACCACACACAGGGAAGAAAATGTTCACAGCAGCGATCAGCTACACAGTTCGAACTTGCATTGCTGAGGCATATAGAAGTATGCACCTGTCTGTTCCTGAGGGTATCACTGCTCATTCCGTGCGCAGTACGGCTACCAATGCTGCCTTCATCAACAGGGCATCAGTAGAGGAGGTATGCAGAGCGGCCACCTGGTCTTCCTTGAATACCTTTATAAGACATTATAAAATCAACTCATATGCCTCTTCGAACGCAGCCTTTGGTCGGCAGGTCCTTCAACATATTCTGAATAAGGATGACAATCCCCCACCCAGAATTTAGGACCATTGCTCTGGGAGGTGCCACACAAGATGGCCTCCACCTCAGAGGGAGAACGACCAGTGGTTACTTACTGTGAGGGGTCCTTCTCCTCTGAGGGTTGGAGGACATCTTGGCCCTCCCGGATCGCTATCATTATCAGGTATGACACAGAATTTTACATGGGGATAGAGAGAGAGAGAGTGAGTTGAGGCTTGCCTCATGACACCAGCAATTAACCTCACGTAATCGCATGTTATTGATTGAAAACGTTTTTTCCGTTATCTTGTTTCTCCCTGTTGCACTTTCAATCTAGTTGTCTCTATTTCTGAGTTAATGTTATTGCAGCTTTTGGAGTTCCCAAACTGAGTAGGGGCGACTCCCACCACAGGAAACAGGAAGAAGCAAAGCTTAGTCCTGCCTCCCTGAAGATAGGTGGGAATCACTTACACAAGATGTCCTCCAACCCTCAGAGGAGAAGGACCCCTCCCGGTAAGTAACCACTGGTTGTTCTCTACCTGCTCTATCCCATGCATAATCTTATAAACCTCTATCATGTCACCCCTCATCCGTCATTTCTCCAAGCTGAAGAGCCCCAAGCGCTTCAACCTTTCTTCATATGGAAAGTGTTCCAATCCTTTTATCATTCTAGTTGCCCTGTTCTGCACTTTTTCCAATGCTATAATATTTTTTTTGAGGTGTGGCGACCAGAACTGTACACAGTACTCCAAATGAGGTCACACCATCGATTTATACAAGGGCATTATGATACTGGCTGATTTTTTTCAATTCCCTTCCTAATAACCCCCAGCATAGCGTTGGCCTTTTTCACTGCAGTTGCACACTGTCTCGACATTTTCATTGAGTTATCTACTAGGACTCCAAGATCTTCGACGTGATCTCTGAGCTTCACACCAGTGGTTTCTGCGCCTGCACCAAAATTCATCGGTATCTAGAAAGCTTAATGGATTTTCGCACTCAGCGCCTCCGAGCATATGCGAAGCCCCCACCGTGCATGGCCAGAGGAGCTGGGTGCGGACATCCCGCCAGTTCTCTTCTGACCGCCGCGTGGCTAACAGCCTTTTCTCGTTGGTTAGTGGACAACTTTGGAAAGCCTTACTTTTATTTGATTTCGGACTGGACTTGACCATTCTCTGCTTTACGGACTTCGGATTGTCTCTTTGGATTTCTTTCAAGCCTTTCGGGGCGCCCAGGGGTTTTCCCTGTCCCCTCCCGGACTTCAGGTCTTCACTGCATGGCTCAACTTTGGGGTTGTTTCAAGCGTTGCAGCACTTGTGGGAGTAAACTTGCGGCCCCCGATGGACACTCCCTTTGTATTTTGTGTCTTGGCGAATCCCATCGCCCCGAGTCCCATCGCCCCGAGTCCTGTGTTCACTGCTCTAAGTTTTCGAACCAGACTCATAAAAACAGAGCGGCATGCCTCAAGGTCGCATTGCTGGAGTCGGCTCTTTGTCCTCATTCTGAGTCTACCAGCCAGATGGACTCCTCGGCTATTCCGATGTCGACTACAGTGTCGAAGCCACCGATGCCAAAGGCTGCTTCCGATCTCGGTCATCGGCCTCCAAAACGGGCTGCGCTGGCCCACTCTTCTTCTTCGACTCCTAAGAAGAAAGATAAGTCTGATAAGCGGAAACAGCACCCGGCCAGTAAGTCCCGCGATAAGGGCGAGGCTAAGGGATGCTCGGATCCGGATGCACGGGCGTCGGCGTCGACTGCGGCTGCTGAAGGTACCCCCCCTCGAACCGTCTCGACCCTTACCGCCACCGGAGATCATCCACTTACTGGACTCTCCTATTCGGCCCCTGGGCCCTAAAATCAGTTAAGCTTTCTTAACCCATGAGTTTTGGCGCAGGCGCAGAACCCATGAGTTTTGGCGCAGGCGCAGAAACCACTGGTGTGAATGCACAGATGACCACTCGAAGATCATCAGTTACAGGTAAGCAACCTGTTTATCTCTCTCTTGGTCAGTGTCCGCCAGTTGCGACCCCATCAATGTGTATTTATAGTTAGGATTTTTGGCTCCAATGTGCATCACTTTGTACTTGGCCACATTAAACCCCATTTGCCACGCTGATGCCCACTCGCCCATCCTTGACATATCCCTTTGGAGTGCCTCACAATCCTCCCTGGTTCTCACCACCCTGAACAACTCTGTGTCATCTGCAAATTTAGCCACTTCACTGCTTACTCCCAATTCCAAATCATTAATAAACAAGTTAAAAAGCATTGGACTGAGTACTGATTCCTGCGGTACCCCACTGCTTACCTCCCTCCACTGAAAAAAATGCCCATTTATACTTACTCTCTGTTTCCTTTAAATTAGCCAGTTTTTGATCCACGAAAGGACTTTTCCTTTTATCCCATGACTATTGAGCTTACTTAGGAGCCTTTGATGAGGAACTTTATCAAAAGCTTTCTGGAAGTCAAGGTAAACAACATCTATTGGGTCCCCCCTTGTCCACATGTTTGTTTACTCCCTCAAAGAATACTAACAGGTTACTGAGACAAGATCTTCCCTTACAGAACCCATGCTGAGTCTTCCTCAATAGATTTTGTTCATCAATGTACCTACTAATTTTTCCCTTCATAGCAGTTTCCACCAACTTACCCAGTATCGACGTCAGACTAACTGGCCTGTAGTTTCCCGGATCTCCTCTGGAACCCTTTTTAAAGATAGGAGTGACATTCGCTACCTTCCAGTCCTCAGGAATGGAGGCAGATTTTAAGGAAAGATTACATATTTTTGTCAGGAGATCCACAAGTTCACATTTGAGTTCTTTTAGAACTCTCGGATGTATGCCATCCGGGCCCGGTGATTTATTTGTTTTTAAGTTGTCTATCAGTTGTAGGACCTCCTCTCTCGTCACCTCAGTCTGACTCAGGTCTTTCAACCCCCCTCCCGAAATCAGTGGTTCTGGAGTGGGCAGGCACTTCTCATCTTCCGCAATGAAGACAGAGGCAAAAAATGCGTTTAGCTTCTCAGCCATTTCCCTATCATCCTTCACTACACCTTTTACCCCTTGTCATCCAAGACCCCCATTGCTTCCCTGGCTGGTGTCCTACTTCTAATGTATTTGAAGGAAGTTTTATTGTTGGTCTTTATGTTTTTTGTGATATGCTCCTCATATTCCCTTTTTGCCTGCCTGATCACAGTCTTGCATTTTATTTGCCACAGCCTGTGTTCCCTTTTATCAGCCTCACTGAGACTAGCTTTCCACCGCTTAAAGGAATCCTTCTTACCTTTTACAGCTTCCATTACTTTGTTTGTTAACCATGCAGGCTTTTTTCTATACTTACTTGTGTCTTTCCTAACCCACAGTATATATTTTCTCTGAGTCTTTAGGATTGTAATTTTAAATCAGGGGTGGCCAACCTTGCTTAACGTAAGAGCCACATAGAATAAACGTCAGATGTCTGAGAGCCGCAAGACAGGAACAAATATCACACACACACGTTTTTATTTCTAAAAATATGCAAATTTGCTTTTTATTAACGTTAAATGGGACTGCCAAAAATAAAAACAAACAAGGAAAACCGGTTATTGATAATGATATTACTTGTTTGCTAATGATATTGAGAGAGAGAGAGAAAAAGAGAGAGATGGAAAGAAAGAATTAAAGAAGTGGAAAGAAAGAGAGAGAAACTAGGAAAGCAAATAGATGGGAGGGAGGAGGGAAGGAAGGAAGGAAGGGAGAAAGAGAGAAAAAGCATGCTTCCCCAGCCGCCCTGCCAGGAGCCGCACAATATGTGTGAAAGAGCCGCGTGTGGCTCCCGAGCCACAGGTTGGCCACCCCTGTTTTAAATAGTCTCCAAGCTTCCCTAATGGTTTTGACCCTTTCTACTTTTCCTTTCAGTTTTCTCCTCACATATCCCCTCATATCAGAGAAGTTACCCCTTTTAAAGTTAAAAGTGCTTGCGTCAGTCTCTTTGGGCAACTCCCTGTTTATACAAATGTTGAACTCAGTAACATTATGGTCACTGTTCCCAAGTGGTGCAGTCACTTCAACTTCTCTCACCAGGTCTTGGGTGTTAGTTAGGACCAAATCCAGGATCGCCTCTCCCCTGGTCGGTTCTGTAACCATCTGCTCCATAGCACAGTCATTGAGAGTGTCTAGGAACTCAATCTCTTTTTCCCGACTTGAACATATATTGACCCAATCAATGCATGGGTAGTTAAGTCACCTATTACGACACAGTTATTTCGTCTAGCCGCTATCTTGAATTCATCATTTTATAATCCTCCTCTATCTTTTGATTAGGTGGACGATAACAAACTCCCAATGTTAAGCTTCCTTTTGGGCCCACTAATTCAACCCACAGCATTTCCAGAAGCGAATCCAATTCTCCTACCCTCTCAATCTTACTGGACTGTATACCCTCTCTGACATAAAGAGCCACCCCACCTCCAACTTTCTCACTCCTATCTTTCTGATATAATTTATAACCAGGAATCACTGTATCCCACTGATTTTCCTCATCCCACCAAGTTTCTGAAATACCCACAATGTCTATGTTTTCCCCCAACACCAAGCATTCCAACTCCCCAATTTTACCTCGGACACTCCTAGCATTAGTATATAAACATCTATAGTTTCCCATACATGTTAAGCCCACAACCTTCCTCTTGCTGCCTCGAGACCGTGCCAGGCAGTCCCTATCATTTGCCACAGTCTCAGAGAACAATTCTGAATGAACCATCCCAAACCAGAGATTTTTCATCTCCTGTCGGCTTTCCCCCAATATTCAGTTTAAAAACTGCTCTGCCACCTTTTTGATTTTAAACGCCAGCAGCCTGGTTCCTTCCCGGGACAAGTGGAGACCGTCTCTCTTGTACAGCTCCCTCTTGTTCCAAAAGTATCCCAGTGCCTAACAAACTTGAACCCTTCCCCCCTACACCATCGTCTCATCCATGCATTGAGACTCCTGATCTGTGCCTGTCTCTCTGGCCCTGCGCGTGGAACAGGTAACACTTCTGAAAAGGCTACCTTGGAGGTCCTGGCCTTGAGTCTCCTGCCTAGCAGCCTAAATTTTTCCTCCAGGACCTCACAACTGCATTTCCCCACATCGTTGGTACCAACATGTACCATGACCACTGGCTCCTCCCCAGCACTATCTACCAGCCTATCTAAAACATGCGTAATGTCCGCTACCTTCGCACCAGGCAGGCAAATCACCATACGGTCAATATGCGTTTTCACCACCCAGCTTTCTACCTGCCTAAGGATCGAATCACCAGCTATCAAGAGCTCCCCTCCCTCCCTGCCCAGGGATGGTTCCTCGGTACGAAAGGTCACACCAGCTGTAGAAGAGGTCCCTTCTGAGGTCACATTCCCCTTGTCCACAGCACAGTGCCCTGTTCCCTCTCGACCCTCATGCTCCCTGACAGCAGCGGGGCTGCCAGATACAGAGTGGGACATATCTAACAAGTCCCCGAGAGTCTTGTCCACATGCCTGCCTGCCTGCCTGTCTCTGCTTCTCCAGGTCAGCCACCTTGGCCTCAAGTATTGGTATTAGGTGGTATTAGTGTGATTTATGTTGTCCAAGAGCATTGGGTCATCAGATCATTTTAAATTTAAAAAATGCTTTCAAGTTTGTCTCTTGCCATAAAGGCAAAAGGTTTAAACAAAAATTGGTTGGAACAGTAGAGTCTCACATTAATTCACTGAATCCAGTACTACATTCCACACTTTTCATGCATCTGTGCAGGGAGCAAGTGGATTGCATATCTTTCCCTTGTTACAGGCACATGATCATATTGACACTGGACAGGTTTAGCCATTCCTATAATCAGCAATTCACCACTGGTGCTTTCTGTTAAACAGCGTAACAGGCCCAGGCAAAGAGATTAACAGTGCACTTTGACTATACTTGGTATCCATATTCTTTGATGTACTCTTATGTAAGCCACACTGAGCCTGCCTTGGTGGGGAGGATGGGGTATAAATTAAATGATTAATTAATTAATTAGTTAAATGATTCATGCTCTGAAACACATAGGTTGGTCAGGTTATCTGTCTTGGGCAGAAATTCTTTGGGATGGGTAAGAAGGAGAAAACCCTCAAGAAGCTAAACTATAAAGATCTTCAGAAGTTGAAAAGCCAAGAGAAAATAGAGGAGTTGCATATGTCTTAAAGTTCGTACTTGCAGCTTCTGAAATGGGCTGTTTGATAGGCCTTATATACCCTAAAAAGCCAAGAACACTATCCATATAATAACTTTGTTAGGTCTAACCTAATGACATATAACAGTGTGCAAGCTTTTGGGTTCCCCAGAACTCTATATGGGCAGATGTTAAAAAGAGAAAAATCCCAAAACTTATTTGGCAGTATCTGGTCGGATGAGCCAGAAAGCTTGCACATGTTATGTGTCACTGAGTTGGCCCTAATAAATGTAGTACATGGATGATGTTTTTTGCTTTTGTATCGGCATGGTTATAAACAAAAAACCCCAAATATGGAACAAGATGGAATTTGGTTAACAACATTTGATCTTATTTTACTGAGCTGATGTGCCTTGTCTCTATTTATGGAGCTTTTTGCTGAATTTGTTCCCTTGGTCTTTTTGCACTTGTGGGTTCCTCTTCCTTCTATTCATGGCATGGAACTGGGCCTACTGATTTGTAAATTCATGGGAAAGTAAAATTTGCTTACTAATTATAATTTGTCTAGGCATTGCTGTAAATTGTCAGAGCAGACGGTGCCAGAGATCCATATGGCATTTGAAGGATCAGTGCCTCCCAAATGGTTCTGGCAGGAAGGCTCCTAATAAAGCTTGTCTGTTGAATAACTTCACTCATTTGTATGGAGGGGACAAGACAAGAGTCTTAATTTTTGCTATGCATGTGACTGTCCACTTTTTTGCCCCTTCTGTTTCTTCAGAGGTCCAATCCTTTCTGAAAGATTTTGAAGAGCCTTTTATATTTGAACAAGTTGATTACCATTAGCCAGACTTGCTCTGGCGCTGTGGTTTTTAGTTATAATCTGCTTTTTCAGTACTGCCTGCTATTTGACCATGTGGCACTCCCCTAGCTCCCAGTTCTGAAACAGAGTGAGTCTAACCTGGCACTCAGGAGGAAATTCCCCACCCCCCATTGCTGTGTCTGTCATGGCTGTTCTGAGCAGCAGAGAATGCTGTGTTCGCAGTTCTCTCTGAAGGGGCAGCCAATCAGTGCTTGTCACACTGCTCTGAGCCACTGATGCAGCTTTCTGTCTCTGTGCTTCCTGCAGGAGGCTGTATTTGCAGCAGATCACTCTATGCTCGATCCAGGGCCCGTTTCCTGTTTCTATTCTGGTCATTGGTGGCTCAGCATTGCTTCCTGCCTGTATACGTTACAGATTCCCCTGATGGGAGCTTTTGTTTTCTTAGGAACAATTTCGGTTAGAAAGTTAACTGAAATATGAAGACAGCTGCGACTTGGAAGGGAGCAGATTAGACAACAGGTCTGTGTGCTCCAAGTGGTGGTGCTGTTTTTGTCTCTTGTTCTGCCTTGAGCCTAGCTCCAGTAAATGAGGCAGGCCAGTATTTAATGAGAAAATTGCCAGAGGATTCCCAAATCTGATCTTGGATTCCCAAACGTGGTAGTTTCTTAATCTTGTGTAACCCACTGAATTGGCATAGCCAAAATGGCATTGTTGCTTGGCCTGTTTAAAAAACCAAGTCAGTGCATTGTTTCTGTGGACTGTAGAATGCAAGAATAGCCAGACATGGGGAAAGGTGAGAGGGAAGGGAATATGCTGTAAAAAGCAGCTTGAATACAAATCTCTCATTTTTCAACACTGAATTTTTTTTAAGTTAACTTGAAATCTTAAAAGTACGCCATCAGTTGTATTAAGGTCTTTTATCAAAGTCAAGTTTTATCTAAATTTAATAACACTTAAAGGAAAGTTTATTTTAAAACTAAATCCATGACCCTCTGTTGGAGGCCCTCTAATAAGCACAATTGGCTAAAGAATACTCTTGTTAAAAAATTATATTTATATGGCATCTAATCTGATTTTTGAGATCAGATACTGGATTTATTTTTGTGGTTTTTGAATTGGAAAGTAAATCATTTACAGTTCTTGGGATCTAGCCCCTGATTGCCTGAGGCACTATCTTGTATCTGACCAGGATAATCCACTGAGGCTGCCTGAATGGCCTTGCGTTTTTGCCCTCTACTGATCTTAGTTCTGCAGTTTACTCACAGCTATAATTTTCTCAAAATTACAAATATTCATGAGACTGCTGTCCATCTCATGCATCCCCCCCCAAACCCCCCCCCCCCACTATATCCTTAACTACAATTTATTCTGTCTGGGCAGCTCACAGTTGAGGGGGGCCTTGAGTGTATGGAGCCATTATTGGTCTCCCATTCAAGTAGAATTTGCCTGGTGGTGCTGTTAAGTAATACTAGTATGTAAAAGGTTTTGAGCGTAGGGAAATTGTTGTATGAAATTTTCCATTCTCTATGGATCGTTAGTAATAAGAGAAGGGGCAAGTATAATTTCAGTGATTGTGGTAGTACCCCTTGAACCCACTTCAAATGTACAAATTGCCAAGTTTTTCTTATGATACACTTTAAACAGCAGGACTTGAGAGTGATGATTTAGTAACCTGGGATACCTCAGTTTGATTTTAAATTTTTCTTGGATCCCGAAGCCCTAACCAGAACCTGCCACATAATTGGTAGCCCGTCATGTCCTTTGGAGGCCTCAGTCCTGCTGTGTCTTCAAAACAAGTGAGACCCACATCAGCTGTATTTTAAAAGCAATTTTTAGGTACAGTATTTTCATCTGTACCTGGTATGTAGTCTCAGGTGATAACTGACTCTTTAAGGGTCATAATTCAAAAAGACACTGACTTGACCGAGGTTCTAATAATTCTCATCCCTTTGAGTGCACAAGACTTTGTGCCAGAGGCTGGAAGAAACTTCTTGTTGGTTATTAACTCATAGTTAGAGGCTGGCTGAATGGGTGGGAAGGGGCCTGGGAAAACCTTCAGTGCTACTCATGAAAATAAGAAAGACCAGAATTGCACAAAACCTGAACTTCCAGTGTTCGGTTGGAAACTGCCATTGACTATCATCAATGGAGGCATAGTGGCATATCTCTATGGTGAAATATTTTTTAATGAAAAACAGTAGAAATAGGTTCAGTTTTGTAACTGAAGTAGCTGGTGACTGTTCTTGCTTCGTGGAGAACGGCATCTTGGAGTGGGTGATTCCCACCAATTGCTCAACTTCCTGTTTCCCAAGTGGGAGTTTGCTTCCTGCCTCCTTAGGGAGCGCAGCTTTGGAGCAAAGTTCCTTTGCCCTTTTTTACTTGCCTTTGTCCTAGAGCAGTTGCATACATACCTGAGGGAGAGTTTCCTAACCCCTCCAGCCTGTCCCTCTTTCTTTTTACACTTTCTTTCACACCTCCTCTTGGCTCTGCAGCTTCTTTTGCCTTCCTGATTTTTTCTTTGCTCCCCCTCCTTCCTTGTGGAATGTGGAAGAGAATGGCCCAGCAGCAGGGATGTAAAAGGGAAAAAATTATCTTTGAAAATGATGAAGACCCTCTCCTCCTTCCTTCTGTCTCCTGTGAAAAGAGCCCCCCTGCCTTTAATTTGGTGTAGTGGTAGCCAGCTTGGTGTAGTTAAGTGCGCGGACTCTAATCTGGGAGAACCGGGTTTGATTCCCCACTCCTCCACTTGCACCTGCTGGATGACCTTGGGCAAACCATAGCTCTGTACCAGCTGTTCTCTCAAGGACAGTTGTCTCAGAGCTCTCTCAGCCCCACCTACCTCACAGGGTATCTGTTGTGGGTAGGGGAAGGTGCACACTGGACGAACGATCAAGGAACCGAGCAAACCCACGAAGCTCACTTTACCTTCTACGCTGCAATGAGTGAAGTTGAACTTGATATCTGGTTCAGTGATCTGAAACCACGATTTAAAGCAGTGGAGGGAACAGGAATGCATCCCCCCCCCCCCCCCCCGTCTTAAGCGAACTTTGAAACTGAATTAGGGGGCTAGGATTACTGGTGTTTGTGGGATGTAACCACGTGAATACAGATCCACCTAAAGTGGCTGTTTGAACACGCTTTCTTTGACTTTACTAAACTTTCCTGAACTGTAAACAATGACTGGCATGGGAGAAAAAATGGCAACCAGAATGAAGCCCTCTTCAGGAACTGCAAAATCAACACTTCCGGCTCTCAAACCGGAAACAAACACTGACTTTCCGAACATGTTAGCTGTAGCATTGCACCCTCTACTGGATCAGATGACTAACCTCAACAACAACTTTGAAGCTCCCCAAAAACAATGGAAATAGACTACTTTTAAAACAGATGAAACAGCAAAATCTGTGAAAAAGGTTGAAGCCAAGACAAAAGATATAAAACAGAGACTGGAAGTGGTGGAGAAAGAGAGAACCTCTGATAAAGATCAACTTTTAAGACTTCAAAGGGATAAATCAGCTTATGTTCTGAGATTTCAAAGTATCCCAGAACAAAAGGGTGAGAATCTGAAGCATTTGCTAAGTGGAGCATTGGCCCCAATGACAGGTTTACAAGCAGATCTACTATAAAGTGATATGGATATGATCTATAGAACATATCCAGAATTTATTAAGGAAAAAAACCTGCCTGGGGATGTATTGGTGAGATTCTCAAAGAGATCTACAAGAGACGTGGTGCTCAAGGCCACAAATGGGACAACCTTAAAAAAAAGAGGAAACGATACAAAAGCTTAACCAACTTTCTACAGAAACATTCTACCCCCTACAGATGGATAACACCTGAAGGACTTGTCTTCAACTACAAAGAGAAAAAGGAAAAGATTGACTCTGTTATAAAAGCAAAGCAGTTTTTGGAACAGCAACAAAGTACAGTGAAAGATAAAAACCAACAGAGGAAGAGGAAGAAGAAGCCAGCATACTTGGAATGGAAAGTACAGAAAATTAAGTGAGCCGTACCCCTGAAGAGGACTCTGAATCAGAAAAAGGGGTGGCAGGGGCAGCACCAAACCCACTGAAAGTCAAATGTAACTTTGAAAAGGGGAAAGCTAGAGGAAAGAAAAGGAAATAATGTAACCTAGTTAAAACATGAAAGTTTGAAAACGTGTAACTGTATCCACTTGATTTAATCACTTAAATACCAGTTTATAATAGAAAACTAACTAAACTACTATGCTTCATTATAATAACTGCATTTTAAAGGAAATCTTTGCCCAAGCTAATTGAGAAACTTTTTTATATGTTCCTTGTATAGCTTCATTTTAGTTTAGTATTTAGTATTTGTAGTGTTTTAGAGTTTGTTAGTGTTTAGTGTTTGTAGAAGTAAAATGATAAAAAAATCTTTTTAAAAGGGTATTTATATCTTGACAATGTGATAAGAACTCTTTATATGAACTATGGAAGGACCAGTGGTGTCCAGAGTCCAGGTCAGTTAATGCCAATAACTGACAAGGCTTGAGAAGAGGAGACTGCGGTACCTGCAGTAAATTGAAGATTTCAATAGGATCCATGTCTCTAACAATATGCAATCTTAATCCCTCCCCACACACAGATGTATTTATTTATTTATTTATTGATCCCTAACAGCTGTGTCCTGGCAAGGTAACAATTTGAATAATGTAACTGCCCTAGAACACTTTTCTATTAGCTGTGCACTAAAATAACAGTTTTCATGTGGCAGTATTTTGAGTGGCAACTAATATTTAATCTATTTTCTCTTCTCCTTTGGACTTTGGGCCCTAAAGCCTTTAGGGATAGTACAGAGCTACCCTTCCCTCTGTGATTTCCTCATTTCTGATGTGGTAGCACACAGTGGACAGGAGGACTTGAGAAACTTTACATCCTAACTTTGTATTACTGTTCCTCTTCTTGCAATTATACTGTAATTTGTTAGCTGTCACATACAAAGTCCTTCACAGCCTGGTTCCCTCTATTAGCAGGACTGTCTCTCCCTTCTATGTTCCACTGCGACAGCTTTGCTCATGTGAGCAGGGCTTTCTGCAGGTGTCATCTTTCAGATGGGCAAAATCAGCAACTACTTTTACATGTGCATTCTCTGTAGTGGCTTCTGACTTGTGGAATGCCCTGTCTTGAGGAGGTCAGGAAGACTCCCACCCTTCTGGCTTTCTGCAAACTATTCAAAACTGAATTATTCTGGAAGGCTTTTTTTACACGGATACTAGGACTGTATGGTAATGAAATCTTTTTCAGAGAGATGTTTTGTAAAGGGATAGGTACTGTGGTCTGTAGTATGGTGTCCAGTATGTGCTATTTGTTGCTGTAAGTATGATCCTGCTATGCAATTCCTGCACTTTTTAACATATCATGTTAATGCTTATGCTTTGTTTCAGCTGTGTAACCAGATTTTTACTCGTTTTCAGATTTCTGCAATCCAAACCTCTACTGTTTATTGGATGTCCTATTCTGTTGATTAAATTGTTTCACTCCACATAATCCGTGTTGAGTCTTAGTGAGAAAGGCAGACCATAAATGATATAAATAAATAATAAAACAATTAAAATACCCTACTGTCACAGGTTCAAGAGCCTCAAACCTGGAGTATTCCAGCTGCTTTGCCAGGAGTTCCCCTCCCTTGATCGTCACAGGCATATTTTTATAACCTCAATCCTTCCCCACTGTAGTCCCATGAAACCTCACCAGCCCCAATGTCCACCCACTAATGAGCCCTCTTTATTAGGAGTCCAGCCCACAAGAGGCAGGGCAGGTTAAGTTTAGTCTACCACCTCTGCCTCCTTGTGCTCCATGCTGCAGTTCTCGCATCTTCTGGGCTCTCTCAGCTTCCCGCCTGTCTGCCGCAGTACTAGCCTTCTTCTCTCATTCCTGAGTTACTACGCTGGTCTCTGCTTCCTGGTTGGACTGCTGCTCCTCAGCTGTCAAGTCCTCTCCCCCCCAGCCCCTTGTGTCTGCCTCAGAGAAGCTTCTTGGCTCCTTCAGGGTTCTGCACTGCTCCAGTGTGCCCTTTTAATTTCTTGCCAAGGGCTGGTGTGATCCCGCTCTTCTGTTGGCGGCAGCTGTGCACCTCCAGCCCATGTTCCTTTACTTCCGTGTGGAGCATCAGCGTGTCAACTACCAGCCAGTCCCACAGGGCTGCCAGACAAGCCACACCTACCTTTCCTCTTTGCTTCAGGTGGATGGCCTCTTAACTGGTCCCTTAGTAATAAGCTATATTGGGAAAAAATCGGGGGCCATAAGAACACAAAGGCCTGTGTGCAGCCACTGTATCATATGTATACAGGAGGAATTAGTGCTCCCTGTATCTTTCTCAAATGTATAGTGGAAACTTTGGGGTTTGGGGCTCACTCAACTTCACCTTTATTGGGATTTGTGCATACTTGTCATGTGGTGTGTTTCTAGAAGGTACTACTGTCTGGTGAGCGGGGCAGAGTAATTGAATCCTCAGGTGTTTTCCCCTGAAGTATTGGGGAAATCGGCAATACTATTTGCATTCCCCTCAAAACTGTTTTTTAGTGATCCTGGATTCTAAAGATTAGGTTGTGTGTTGCATATTGCTGAATTTTGGGGGGGAAATTGTAGTGTTGCCTTGGGAAGGAAGTACGTAGTGGGTTAATTCTTGTACCCAAAGGGCTAAATCCTGTGCCATGTTCTGCCTCCACGCATTCACCACCTGTCCACAGTCAGTATTTTCAGCATAATACACAGCTGATGCAGGCTGTCAGCAATCTAAAGTGTTATAGGCAGAGTATATCTTGCAGTTCATGAAAGGAAGATGCGTTGGCAGAACTGAGGATGCTTGTCCCCTTAGGGAAAGGCTGGCTTCCTGTTGCTTCATTCAAGCATCTTTGAAAAGATCAGGGCTTTGACCATGCTGGTGAGACCCTGTATTTATATTTTTTGAGAAAAGTTGCAGCAGAAAATACAGATTGGACAAAGAAAATTATTTATTTAATAGCTTTCTTTTTTACTTTTCCCTGGACTCTCCAGGCACCCTGGTGGAGTTTTTCTCCTGTATGCAGAAGTGCTTAGAACATAAAGTAAGTCTGGATTTCCCATAGTTTTGAGTACCCCTGCATATGTTGCTTCTTGCTCTGCATTCCTCTTAAGTTCCTTGCAACTTAAAACATGGTTTCCTTCACTTTTGGAATACATAGGGACAATGACAAACCGCACTCATATGAGGTCCAGAATGTGGTTTGTGGCGTTGAATGTTTTGAGGTATAATGGAGAGAGAGGGAGAGGGAGGATCTGAATGTGCTGCTTTTCCTGTGTGATTGGAAGTGCAGGAAATGGAGACAAGAACTGGACTCTCCAGAATGTAGTTCTGCAGGTGGTTCTCTCTGAATGGAATCAAAACATTGCTAGACATATGTGTTAAAACTGACCAAAGTCCAAATGTTCTAGTGAACACCCCTGCATGTGAAACAGTGGCATAGATGGAGTCATTATGCATACATGGCAGTGGGGAGCGCTTGATGTGCCTCTGCTGTCCCTCCTTCATTGAACAGTTAGTTGCCTGGTTATTCTGGCTGGTGGCAGACAGGAGATAGGCAGGGCAGGCATAGGCTGGCAACTAGATCCCATGTGTCCTTTTCTAGCCCCAATTATGTCCATGTTTGGTTGTTGGGGGCAGAGATGCTTAGTGCCATGGGGCTAGTGGTGGTCCTTTTGCTTTTCACAGATGCATTGTTTCCCAGTTCATCTTGGTGGGGCAGCTGTGGTGCCAGAATTTGGGGGCAGTTGCCTAGATTGGGCCAGGCCTCCTTTCCTCCTTTTGTGGTTGGTGGCAGTAGTCGTTGTCTGCCCACCCCCAGCAGCAAGGTGGGGAGTGACTCAAGGCTTGAGGCTTTGTTAGCAGGTCACAAGGGGCCCGCTTGCTTAAGTGGTACTGTTGGCAGGACAATCCAAGTCCATAGAATTTCCACATTTTGTTTAAGTTTCTCAGGTTACTGATATTTTGCAATTTAGGCTTTTTTAAATGTAGGGTCCCTTAAAGGGTTAACTGGAAACTAGCTTTGGAAGGGTGGTTGCTTGCTGGAGAGATCCATATCCAGCTTTCCCTCAAGGAGGTGGTGGAGGAGGAGAATTCTAGCTCTCTTGCCTTGTGTGGTTTTTTTCTTCAGTGACATCATGAGAACATTGAATCATGATTCCTTTTTCCCTCCTTGCTTCTTCAACCCCAAGTCGTTTGTATTCCCATTTAAAGGGGAGGGGGGGAGGCAAGGCACAACTGCCTTCTTTTCACCATTGGTGCTTTCGGGATGCATTTCCCCCCCAGTAGGTATTTGTTTAAAAGAAACTGGAAGGGGGATGGGGAAAGAGAAGCAGTGGATGTGATTAACACGCCTGCTGAGCAGTTCTGTGGGAGTGGAGTATCGACCTCTGCTGAAAAATCAATGGCTGCTGCAGTAGCAGTGCTTGCATTTCCCCCCTCTTGTTTCCCCCCCTAAAGGTCTCTAGTTGAAGGAGTGTGGTAAAACCAGTAGCTCTTCCGTTTTTTCTCTAGTCAGTTTCACCAAAACAGCAAAGGAATCCCTTTCTCTCCCTTCCCCCCAACACTAACTTGCTGAGATGGGTTATTTTTTGCAATTAGAGTGAAATTCCTCATGTGACACGCACCAGGCTCCTCCTCCAGAGCCTCCGTTCCAAGCCCGTCTTCCCTGCACTGCAGATACAGCAAGCAGTTTCTACCAGTTTTGTCTAAACCCAGACTGGAAGAAGAAGCTTTTGCTTCCTTTTCCAGCAAGAAAACACTCTAGTTTCTATCCTGAAGTACAGATATACTATGGAGAAGCTTAAACTCCTATTTGGAGAGAGGGAGGACAGGGTGTTTCTTCTGTCGATGGAGATACCTAGATTAAGAAACTTTACTTGAGATCCTTCCGTTGTTTAAAAAGAAAATGATAAATGCGTATCTGTACTGTGGGCGGAGAAGCTGCTACGATGAGAGAGAGTCATCTGTGTACGCTGTGTAAAGATGCTAGGGGCCTTTATATAATTTACTAAAGAAGCTGTGTGTGCACTTTTAAGACAGGATCTAAAAAGTAACCAGCTCTGTTTATGCTTGGTTCTTGTTGAAACTAGTTGAATGGAGTTGGCAGTGGCACCCTTTGGAAGCTGAGGTTTTCAGTACTGTATGTAAAAAAACAAAACAATAAAACCCAAAGAGTATTTGCAAAGAGATACAGAGCATAGTGTGAAATGAGGCCTTTTGTGGTGGGAGTTGCAAAGATACTGGTTGGTGTTGTCCACATATTCAGAGCAGAGATGATGGGAATACTGGAACACACAGAGTGCCAGTTCTAAACAGATGAACAGAGTTTGAGTCCAGTGGCACCTTTAAGACCAACAATGTTTTTTTTAAGTTGTAAGTTTTCATGTTCAAGCACACTTCCTCAGACAAATTGAAAAGAAAAATTCTTCAAGCTAGTTTACTAGTTACTCTAATAAAGGTTATAGCTGTGTTCAGGATTGCATTGACAGAGAGCTGATAGACTGAGCCATTGGTAATTTCTAACTTTGCATATTTCCATGAACACAGATGTCAAGCTGAACTTGTTAGGTGTATTTGTGTGTTTATTTTATTTTATTTATTTTATTAATTAATTAATTTTATTTATACACCACCCTCCCTGCAAGCAGGCTCTGTTTTGGAAATCGTTTACCTTTTTTGGAGGAAAATTGCTCATAGAGGAAGATCTTAATTTATAGGCTTGAAAAATGAGGTGTTGCTCTGACCTGGATAGCCCAGGCAAGCCTGATCTCGGCAGCTAAGCAGGGCCAACCCTGGCAAGAATTTGGATGGGAGACCTTTGAAGAATACCAGGGTCGGGAGGCAGAGGCAGGCCATCAAGCCACTTCTCTGAACATCCTCCATACCCCAGTAGGAGTCACCAGAGGTCACCATGACTTCCAGGCACGGGCACACGCACACACAAAATGCAAAAATACCCGCCAAAAATCATATGCTGAACTCAGATGTGTTTGTCTCTTTCTGTTCTGCCTCATTTCTTACCTTCTGGTGGTGGTACCATTTGCTGCACAGCCATGAAAGCTTAAAACAGTTTTGACTGATATTGGAGAATGACAGAATTCTTGGCACTGGTTGCACAAGACAACTTCTGTTATGGGCTGTTGGTTGGGCTCCTTACCAGAGAATTTGTTGTTCTTTAGTGCCAACATGTTACGTTACTTAGCACAGCTATGGAGAGCATGCAGCTTTATTTTTTTTATAAATTTCCATTTGGGGTACACAACAGTTTGATTCAGTATGGAGAAACAACTCCCACTGTCTCAGTTAACATAAGCATGGATATTTAAATATTTAGCATTTTCAGTTATGCCCAGTTTCAGATATTAAGGAATAATTTTACTTGCAGAAATGCTGATTTTAATTCTTTTAAGTATTTCAGATTTGAAATTTAGCCATTTGAGAAGGGCGTTGCAAGGCTGTGGTGCTGCTTTGCTCACATTTTCATACTACCTCACTAGGAAGCCATGTCTTTAGGAGAATAACTGGTAGCTGTGAAATATTTATTCATTTTATTTAAAACATTTTATGCTGCTTTTGTCCCTTGAGCAGCAAGCAATAAAAACAAGCTTTTGAAATACACAATAGAAAAACAATTAAACACATAAAAACATGATGGATTTGATTTAAATCAGTAAGATTAGATTTAAATCATGGCTCTCTACATAAAGACTCATTCTTGCTGGTGTAATAATATTTATGACCAGATGAAGGTTTCATTTTTAGAATAACAACTTTTCAGATTAGTTTTACAGTTATATCAAAAAATTACTGATTTGGTTACACTACTAGAAACATATCATCGATAGATACAGGGCTTTTTTTTAAAGAAAAGGCCCAGCAGAAACTCATTAGCATAATAGGCCACACCCAACAGCAGGAACTCATTAGCATATTAGGCCACACTCCTGGCAGCGCAGCTCCCTCCCAGGATCAGCTTCCCCAGGTGCCCCACGGCTTGTGGGGTGCATGGGGAACCCGAGCAGGGGAGGCAGTTTAAACTGCCTTCCCTCTCTGGATCAGCTTGGCTTCCCCAGGCGCCCCATGGCTTGTGAGGTACCTGTGGAACCCGGGGGGGGGGGGGGCTATAGGCATGCCCAACTTGGAAGCCAGCCGGAACTCCGTTTCTGTGTGTTCCTGCCCAAAAATAGCCCTAGTTAGATAGTTCACCTCACAATAATTTCATAATTATCTCCAGTTAGTAGGTTAATCATTCATATTTGGAAAACTTTTCTTCTGTACTTTATTGGAAGGAGAAAAAAAACTTATTACCTTAATAATAACAATTTAAATAGTTTTATTTAACTAAACAATGACATTATAGCATATGTATTCTTGTATTTGCTTAAACATCCATGTTTATTAACTGATGTAGTTAAACAGAATATCTTTTTTTTTTTTTAAATGTAGACTATCAGCCCGGTCCACACATGAAAAAACTTAAAATGTTGTCCTTTGTAGCTCACTCATCTTCTTGTTTGTTCATAATCTGGAAAAGAAAAACAAGTTTTCCTGCTTTATTGGGTCCCAAACAATTTCTCAATTTAGAATGAATGAGTCCAAAGAAAGAGAATAAATCTTTCTACGCCAGCAGAAGAAAATACTGCTGTTTAAAGTGAAATAATTACTTCAGCAGTCTCTAAATCCAAGTGCTTAAGTGACTTCCACCAGTTCACTAGTGTGACTTTTAAAACATCATCAGCCAACAGATATTTCTTGAATGGTTCCCTCTTAGCTCTGAAGTTTATCATAGCTGTATTATAGATGGATGATTGCTGGATACTCATGTCATAGCTAACTCCCCTTCTTCAGCACTTAAGTTTTGACCCTGGTACCAGATATTGACAATATTTGTGATAAAATGAGCTGGAGACGTTGCTTGCCTCTTTGGTTTTTTAAATGCTTGTAATTTAATTCTGTCAGTGTGTAGTTCTGTTTTTAAGTGCTCACTCCATTCCTTCCAAATTTCAACAGCATCAGCAATAAAACAGCTATTTTTCTGTATTTTGTTTAAAGCTTCAGAAATGGGTTTCAGGATGCTCAGCATATGTTCAACATTTCTCTTAAGTCCAATGTTGAGGATTTTGGCCATAACTGTGCCATCTATTTCTTCTTGATTTTTGGTCACAAACTGTCATCAGAATAGGCCAGTTCTTGATATATTGCTCAAATCAGTCCACTACAGAGTTCATCTAACATCTTGTGGGAGTGTTTGCTTTCTTTTCAAAGCTGCTGTTGCAAGTATTCAGCAATTTCAATGACAGTCTTTATTTCTGGAAAAGTCTTTGGGTAGGAGGTGCAGCAAATGAGCACTGCAACTATATGTTATTAGCTTTGTGTTCGCTTTCTGCTCTTCTAAATTTCTTCTCATCTTGGATATATTTGCAGCATTGTCTGTGACCAAACTGCATACTAAATATTTGAATTTTTGTTCATGTGTTACGATGGCTTTTGCTGCCACTTGTAAGTATTCTGGTGTGTGCATTTCCTGACGTATTAATTGTTTCTGCAAGGAAGACATTCCCTTCTTCTGTTGTTACAGGCAACATACAACAGGATCATTGTGGACATTACTACACCCATCAAGACTTAGGTTAACAATTTTACCCTCTAGAGCTGTTGCGCATTGCTCTATTTCTCTTTCATACTCTTTATCGAGCAGTTTCCCTGCAACACCTGCTCTGCTGGGTGGACTGTATCTTGGTCCTAGTGACTGAACCATATTAATGAAGTGTGGGGTTTCAATCAGATGGAAAGAAGAGTTTGTCACGTAAACAAACTGGGCATTTTTTTCATCAATTAACTCTTCTTAATCTGCTGGTTTTTATCACAAATCTATCCTCAGTGGTGGGCTTTTTTCTTTTAGGTGATATACTGTGGATGTGTGATGTATATGATGTGACTGAAACACTATCCTGGACAGGTAACTCTGAAACTGTAGAATAGGAGGATGGTGATCTTGAAGGTAGATAGTATCCAGAATCCTTTCTGTTGATGATGGATTCCCCTAAACAAAAAAGTCAATGCTATTATTTTATTACTTATACCCTTTCTGCTTATTTAGTATTACTCATTGTATTCACTGCCACTCAGTACTGCCAAAAAAGGAATGTTTGCTTATTTCAACTCTTTATTTCTTCATAACAACTCTCAAAATAATAGTAACATGCAGTAATAATAACAAATATAATTTTGCTCAAACATGACAGTTCCTCAAGGCAGTCTTTAAGAAATATGATGAAATCAAAATGTTAACCAACCTGAAGATCTTCTTCGTGGTCTCTGTGCATCACACCTCTGGGATTAAGTGCGCCTGCGCCGGTCCCGATCGATAAACTTCAAAACCCAACGGATGTTCGCTCCAGCTCCCCGGTCACGTGCACGTCCCACTGCGCATGACCCGGGGAGGGCACGAAGATCCCGCCAGTTCTCTTCTGACCGCCGCGTCGTGAGGATCCCCTCTCCGCTTCGGTCGGTAGCTAACTTTCGTTTCCAATTGGAAAAGCCTTTCGGACTGATTTCTTCCTTTTCTGACTATGGACTGTTTCTTGGACTCGCTTTTTGGAAATCTCCTCGTGACTCCCCGCTCGGCCTATGGCCCAGAGGTGGGGCTTCTTTAAACGCTGTCTTAACTGTGGGAAGCACTCTCTCTGCCTTTTGTGCTTGGGCGAGTCGCACCGCGTGGACTCGTGTTCAAGCTGCGCTGCTTTCTCCAAACAGACCCGCAAGAACCGAGTGGCTAGGTTAAGAGTGGCACTCTTAGAAGCAGCGTTATCCCCAAAGATGTCTGCAGACCTCCCTAGGGGACGGTCTCCTTCTCCAGTGGTCGGGGAGACATCTGTACCTATTCCCCCCGATCCCCCTGATACTACGGGTGGTACACAAGCTGATATCAGAACGTCCATGGGTGATTCTCATCACACCGTGGTGACCGCGGCAACCTTGGTTCCCCACGCTTCTCCCGTCTCTCTCTCGGAGTGTATCTCCACTTCCCGACGGACCCAGATCTACTCTGGATGTACGGGGGCCAGGTGCTTCACCACGACGTGCCCAGATTGAAGCTGACAGCTTGGTTGATTCAACCTCAGGAATAGACTCCTGTATTGCACAGGTTCTCCTGAACTCACGCAAACTCTCCACACGTCGTTCATATGCTGCAAAATGGACTAAATTTCTAGCCTTTCTGGCTTCTGTAGGACGACCTTCCGTCCTTGCTACCCTTAATGATGTATTTGGTTTCCTTTTATCGTGTAAGGACAGAGGACTGTGCCACTCATCTATCTGTGTCTATCTGTCAGCCATCTCAGTCAACCATCCTGAGATCGAAGGTTACTTAGTGTTTTCTCACCCAACCACAAAGCAATTCCTCAAGGGAATGCGTCGCCTCTACCCACCAGTGTGGACACCGGTCCCGGCATGGGACCTACCTCTGGTCCTTACCAAGTTAATGGGCAAACCCTTTGAGCCCATGGCTTCCTGCAGCCTTCAACTCCTTTCGTGGAAGGTTGCGTTTTTGGTAGCCATCACTTCTGCTCGGCGTGTAAGTGAGCTCTCGGTGCTTTGTTGCGACCCACTGTACCTCACGTTCCACCATAACGCCGTTGCCCTGGCTCCAGATGTCGCTTTCCTGCCCAAGATAGTCTCGGAGTTTCACATAGGGGCGGACATTACATTACCAGTGGTTTTTTCCTGATCCTCAGGACCTGACACAACGCAGCTTACACACTCTTGACGTCAAGAGAGCTCTTTCCTTTTACTTGCACCGGACAAAACCATTTCGCAAGTCTCCGGCTCTTTTTGTCACCTATGCCTTGCCCAGGCAGGGACAGAAACTGTCGTCTCAAAGACTCTCAGTGGATAGTAGAGACGATAAAACTCGCCTACCTCCTGGCCAAGAGGCCATTGCCGGCGTCCCTCCGGGCACACTCCACTCGAGCCGTGGCTGCCTCCACGGCATTCCTCAAGGGCATTCCCCTGGGAGACATTTGCAATGCTGTGACGTGGGCGTCTCCTCACACGTTTGTGAAACACTACGCTCTAGATGTCCGTGTCCATCAACGTACTGTGGTGGGCCGTGCAGTTCTGCAAGCAGCGCAGATGTGAGACCTCCAGCACCCACCTCCAGGTATGTGGTGTGTTTATTGCTCGCTATTCTCCCAGAGGTGTGATGCACAGAGACCACGAAGAAGATATACAGGTTGCTTACCTGTAATTGGAGATCTTCGAATGGTCATCTGTGCATTCACACCACCCGCCCTCCTTCCCCTCTGCTTTCGGTCTCTTTTTTTCTTGGGGGCTGTTGGCAGCGGTCAGAAGGAACTGGCGGGATCCTCGTGCCCCTCCCCGGGTCATGCGCAGTGGGACGTGCACGTGACCGGGGAGCTGGCGCGAAAATCCGTTGGGCTTTGAAGATTACCGATCGGGAACGGCGCAGGCGCACTTAATCCCAGAGATGTGAATGCACAGATGACCACTCGAAGATCTCCAATTACAGGTAAGCAACCTGTATATCCTACCTGTTCAAACGTTCCTTTTGTCATCTTCAGCACATCACTTCTCATGATGTTGAGCTGGAGCCCAGCAGAGGGTGTGGCTAGCAGCTATTCAGATGCACCCAGGCACTCAATTTGCAGTGAAACAATGGCCTTTCTCTCCCTATCTCAAGTAGCCAGCACTCTGCAACAACTCAAAACTCACACACTTCCAGATACAGTCCCCACACACAGTACCCTCAGCTAAACCACCTCAGCTGAAAGCAAATAAGAAAACATCCTTCTTGCAGCTCTCTCCTGCCTTCCAGAGCTGACCAGCTGGCTGCCTGGAGAAGCAGAGACAGTCAGGCACGTGGAGAAGACTCTCGGGGACTTGTTAGATATGTCTCACTCTGTATCTGGCAGCCCTGTTGCTGTCCGGGAGCATGAGGGTCGAGAGGGAACAAGGCACCGTGCTGTGGTTAAGGGGAATGTGACCTCAGAAGGGACCTCTTCTACAGCTGGTGAACAGGTATCCTTTCATACCGAGGAACCATCCCTGGACAGGGAAGGAGGGGGGCTCTTGATAGCTGGTGATTTGATCCTTAGGCAGATAGACAGCTGGGTGGCGAAAACGCATATTGACCATATGGTGATTTGCCTGCCTGGTGCGAAGGTAGCGGACATTACGCATGTTTTAGATAGGCTGGTAGATAGTGCTGGGGAGGAGCCAGTGATCATGGTACATGTTGGCACCAACGATGTGGGGAAATGCAGTTGTGAGGTCCTGGAGGAAAAATTTAGGCTGCTAGGCAGGAGACTCAAGGCCAGGACCTCCAAGGTAGCCTTCTCAGAAGTGTTACCTGTTCCATGCGCAGGGCCAGAGAGACAGGCACAGATCAGGAGTCTCAATGCATGGATGAGACGATGGTGTAAGGGGGAAGGGTTCAAGTTTGTTAAGCACTGGGATGCTTTTTGGAACAAGAGGGAGCTGTACAAGAGAGACTGTCTCCACTTGTCCCGGGAAGGAACCAGGCTGCTGGCGTTTAAAATCAAAAAGGTGGCAGAGCAGTTTTTAAACTGAATATTGGGGGAAAGCCGACAGGAGATGAAAAATCTCTGGTATGGGATGAAGGGGTAGCTGGTACTTTCCTACAAGAAAATGGATCAGAATTGTTCTCTGAGACTGTGGCAAATGATAGGGACTGCCTGGCACGGTCTCGAGGCAGCAAGAGGAAGGTTGTGGGCTTAACATGTATGGGAAACTATAGATGTTTATATACTAATACTAGAAGTGTCCGAGGTAAAACTGGGGAGTTGGAATGCTTGCTGTTGGGGGAAAACATAGACATTGTGGGTATTTCAGAAACTTGGTGGGATGAGGAAAATCAGTGGGATACAGTGATTCCTGGTTATAAATTATATGGGAAGGATAAGGGGGAGAAAGTTGGAGGTGGGGTGGCTCTTTATGTCGGAGAGGGTATACAGTCCAGTAAGACTGAGAGGGTAGGAGAATTGGATTCGCTTCTGGAAATGCTGTGGGTTGAATTAGTGGGCCCAAAGGGAAGCTTAACATTGGGAGTTTGTTATCGTCCACCAAATCAAAAGATAGAGGAGGATTATAAAATGATGAATGAATTCAAGATAGCAGCTAGATGAAATAACTGTGTCATAATAGGTGACTTTAACTACCCACACATTGATTGGGTCAATATGTGTTCAAGTCGGGAAAAAGAGTTTCTAGACACTCTCAATGACTGTGCTATGGAGCAGATGGTTACAGAACCAGACAGGCGATCCTGGATTTGGTCCTAAATAATGTCCAAGACCTCATGAGAGATGTTAAAGTGATTGCACCGCTTGAGAACAGTGACCATAATGCTATTGAGTTCAACATTTGTATAAATAGGGAGTTGCCCAAAAAGACTGACGCAACCACTTTTAACTTTAAAATGGGTAACTTCTCTGATATGAGGGGATATGTGAGGAGAAAACTGAAAGGAAAAGTAGAAAGGGTCAAAACCATTGGGGAAGCTTGGAGACTATTTAAAATTACAATCCCAGAGGCTCAGAGAAAATATATACCGCGGGTTAGGAAAGGTACAAGGTATAGAAAAAAGCCTGCATGGTTAACAAACAAAGTAATGGAAGCTGTAAAAGGTAAGGAGGATTCCTTTAAGCGGTGGAAAGCTAGTCTCAGTGAGGCTGATAAAAGGGAACTCAGGCTGTGGCAAATAAAATGCAAGTCTGTGATCAGGCAGGCAAAAAGGGAATATGAGGAGCATATCGCAAAAAACATAAAGACCAACAATAAAACTTCCTTCAAATACATTAGAGGTAGAAAACCAGCCAAGGAAGCAGTGGGGGTCTTGGATGACTAAGGGGTAAAAGATATAGTGAAGGATGATAGGGAAATGGTTGAGAAGCTGAATGCATTTTTTGCCTCTGTCTTCACTGTGGAAGATGAGAAGTGCTTGCCCACTCCAGAACCACTGATTTCGGGAGGGGTGTTGAAAGACCTGAGTCAGATTGAGGTGACAAGAGAGGAGATCCTATGACTGATAGACAATTTAAAAACTGATAAATCATCGGGCCTAGATGGCATATATCCGAGAGTTCTAAAAGAACTCAAATGTGAACTTGTGGCTCTCCTGACAAAAATATGTAATCTTTCCTTAAAATCTGCCTCCATTCCTGAGGACTGGAAGGTAGCGAATGTCACTCCTATCTTTAAAAAGGGTTCCAGAGGAGATCCGGGAAATTACAGGCCAGTCAGTCTGACGTCGATACTGGGTAAGTTGGTGGAAACCGTTATTAAGGAAAAAATTAGTAGGCACATTGATGAACAAAATCTATTGAGGAAGACTTAGCATGGGTTCTGTAAGGGAAGATCTTGTCTCACTAACCTGTTAGTGTTCTTTGAGGGAGTAAACAAATATGTGGACAAGGGGGGACCCAATAGATGTTGTTTACCTTGACTTCCAGAAAGCTTTTGATAAAGTTCCTCATCAAAGGCTCCTAAGTAAGCTCAATAGTCACTTCCGGCAAGACTTGCGACCATGGCGGACGTGCTCCTCCGCAACTGCGGGGAGCGCGATCCGTACCCAGCGGGAAGAAGGGGCTTCGGGCTGGTGCCGAGACCCCAGAGACCCCAGTGAGGGCGCTCTGCCTGGGGTGGCACGAAGGGGATCTCTCCCTACGGTGGCGACCGAGGGATCGAGGTCCCTTTTCATCACCCCAATAGGTTCCCCCGCCCGTGGGAGCCATATGGCTGAAAGCGCAAATCCGTGAAGCAGCAGAGAGTGCGAAGCCTTGAAGCTTGAACTTATAGTTACGCATGGAGAAAACGTGAGTCTGAAGTAAAAACAAACAGAACACAGTGGGAATGGCGGGTGGAGTGAAACCCCCCCCCCTCGAGATTGGCGTACTTACGAGACTCTTTACGTGGCGTTACTGCATGAAAAAAAGTACGTTCGGCTTGCTGGATGGCAGCATCGCGCTTTAGAGGATATGAACTTTAAAAAGTTATAAGCGCAGTCGTAGAATTTGCTTCTTTCGTTCATCTTATCTAACTATCAACAAAAAGCGCAGCCTCAACAATGGCGGGGAAAACGAAACCTTCCCCCAAACTAGGAAGTACAGCTCCGAGTTCAAAGGTTGATACCACAGAGATGAGCACTGTGTTCTCCTCGTTATTGCGACCTCTAGTGGACCAAATGACAACTCTCAACGTCAAGATGGATAAAATGCAGCTGGAACTGAAGGAGTCGAATAAAACCACAGAGAAGCTGCAGCGAGAACTTCTGGAAGTTAAGACTTCAGTAAAAAATCACGATTCAAGGCTACAAAAAGCGGAGAAAGAAAAGGCCTTCCATTCTGATCAGCTCTTGAAACTACAGATGGAAAGATCAAATTTTTTCCTAAGACTTCAGAATGTGCCAGAGGATAAAGGAGAAGACCTTAAAAATCTGCTAAGTGAAGCGCTTGAACCAGTAACAGGCTTAAAAGCAGCGGAAATAAAAAGCAACATGGATATGGTTTACAGAACCTATCCAGATTATACTAAAAAGAAAAGCCTGCCTGGTGAGATTATGATAAGGTTCTCCAAACAGTCAACAAGGGATGTGGTGCTTAGGACCACAAATAAAGCGGTTCTGAAGATCAAAGGAGAAGAAGTTAAAGTGATGAAAGATATTCCATTTGAAATAAGGAAAAGAAGGAAAGCCTATGGGAAATTGACATCTTGGCTACAGTCTGAATCCATTATTTACAGGTGGAAGTTCCGGAAGGACTGAGCTTCAGCATCAAAGATAAAAAATATAAGATTGACTCTGTTCAACAGGCGACAATTTTTTTGGAAAAAAGCAAAGAAAAGAAAAAAGAGAGAGACTCAGATGGTTCGCTGGCATCGCAAGAAAGTATGTATGGATTTGATAGCTCAAAGAGTGAAGAAGAGATTTCTGACTCGGAAAAAGGAGCAGCAGCTCCAAAGGTACAAGAAGAGACTGTTAAGACAAGAAGAGGATGAAAAAAGAAATAAGGGCTGAATTGTTTTTATTGAAAATTGCACTTATATATTTCATATAATTTGTATAATTAAGCATTCCTCCAAAAGAGCATGTCTGTCAAATAGCTTTTTTTATTTTTCTTATATCATCAGTAACAATGTTAATTGAAAATCAACCAAGGTTTAAAATGCTTCATAAGTATTTGTGGTAAGGTAATATTAAGCAAATGATAAAGCACACTGTATAAGGTAAATGTAGCTTAGAAAGTAGTGATGTAGAAGTAGATATAGAAAAAATCAATAAAAATCTTTAAAAAAAAATAGTCATGAGATAAAAGGACAAGTCCTTTCGTGGATCAAAAACTGGCTAATTAAAAGGAAACAGAAAGTGAATATAAATGGGCAATTTTCTCAGTGGAGGGAGGTAAGCAGTGGGGCACTGCAGGGATCAGTACTTGGTCCAATGGTTTTTAACTTGTTTGTTAATGATTTGGAGTTGGGAGTAAGCAGTGAAGTGGCTAAATTTGCAGATGACATAAAGTTGTTCAGGGTGGTGAGAACCAGGGAGGATTGTGAGGCACTCCAAAGGGATCTGTCGAGGATGGGCGAGTGGGCATCAGCGTGGCAAATGGGGTTTAATGTGGCCAAGTGCAAAGTGATGCACATTGGGGCCAAAAATCCTAACTATAAATACACGTTGATGGGGTCCCAACTGTGGAGACTGACCAAGAGAGAGATCTTGGAGTCCTAGTAGATAACTCAATGAAAATGTCGAGACAGTGTGCAACTGCAATGAAAAAGGCCAACGCTATGCTGGGGGTTATTAGGAAGGGAATTGAAAACAAATCGGCCAGTATCATAATGCCCCTGTATAAATCGATGGTTCGCCCTCATTTGAAGTATTGTGTACGGTTCTGGTCGCCACACCTCAAGAAAGCTATTATAGCATTGGAAAAAGTGCAGAAAAGGGCAACTAGAATGATAAAAGGGTTAGAACACTTTCCCTATGAAGAAAGGTTGAAGCGCTTGGGGCTCTTCTGCTTGGAGAAATGACGGATGAGGGGTGACATGATTGAGGTTTATAAGATTATGCATGGGATAGAGCAGGTAGAGAAAGAAATCCTTTTCTCCCTTTCTCACAATACAAGAACTCATGGGCACTCCATGAAATTGCTGAGCAGTCGGGTTAGAACAGATAAAAGGAAGTACTTCTTCCCCCAAAGAGTGATTAACACGTGGAATTCACTGCCACAGGAGGTGGTGGTGGCTACAAGCATGGACGGCTTCAAGAGGGAATTAGATAAACATATGAAGCAGAAGTCCATCAGTGGCTATTAAGCCACAAAGTATAGATGCGAAGTTTCAGTCTGGGGCAAGTGATGCTCTGTATTCTTGGTGTTTGGGGGGGCAACAGTGGGAGGGCTTCCTGCCCCCACTCCTGGACCTTCTGAGGGCACCTGGTGTTTTTGGCCACTGTGTGACAGAGTGTTGGACTGGATGGGCAACTGGCCTGATCCAACATTGGCTTTTCTTATGTTCTTATGTTTCATTCAGACCACTAGGCCTTTCATTTCTTAATTGCAGGGTTTGAATTTTTCATTTCTGCCTGCCTTATCCATAGGTAGAGGAACGTTATTAAAATATTCCCAAACAGGGGGGTCTCTTTTATGGCCTGCTGCCATTACAGGCTTCCTCTCCAGGGAAAGAATAATATGATAAACCTCAAGCTATACACACAAAGTTAAAACGACTCGTGGAGTCTTTGGCTGCGGTCACACAGCCCTTAAATGCTGGAGGAAGGGCTATTTCCTCCCGCATTTAGAGGGCCCGTCCACAATGGCCACAGAAAGTCCCACGCCGAAGCAGGCTTAAGTGTTGGTTGCTCTCGCATTTTCCAACCCCGGGAAAATCAACAGTTTTCCGGGGTGTTGCGGGAGGAACCCGCAGTTTAGCCACCTGGCCAGCCCTCTCTCGCAATCATTGCGAGAGCGGGGCTGTCCAGATGGTCCCGTCGGCCATTTCCCCCCCCCCTTTTACACTTGGGCGCTTGGGCAGTCAAGCGCCCAAGTGTAAAAGGGGGGGGGGGAACCCCCCAAACTTACCTTTGCCGCCGCTTCCGCGGCCGCCTCCTCCTCTGTGGCCGCCTCTGCGGCCGCTTCCGCCACCGCCGCCTCTAATGCGGCCGCTGCCGCCGCCGCTGCTTCTGCTGCCGCAGGGGTTGGGATGTGTAGACATCCCAACCCGCGGTAGAAAAATACGGCCCCTTTAGATCCGGAAGGGCTCCCGGATTTAAAGGGCCCATGTGACCGCAGCCTTCTGCTCAAAAGGTTTCACTTGTATTTTTACTCCTTGCCCCTCCCTCCTCACACTTAGCTTCTTGTGCAGATCTGTTCCACTCCCAGCAATCTTTTATTCATTGAATTTTTTTAAACTTAGCACTTAAAGAGGCAAGGGGTTGATTCTGTGTACATAGATTTGCAAAGGAACAGTAGGATTAAAGTCTTTTTCTCCACTCTCTATGTTTATTTTATAACTTTTTTTGCTATTTTATGTTATAACATTTTTGCATGTGATCTGTGCAGACACAAATTCACAGATTTTAGAACTTTAAACCAAACAGCTGTGATAATATCTTCTAGATAAAGAAATTGCCCAGTGATCTTACAGAAACCTCTGGAAGAGCATGACATTGTGAATGGATTAATGGAATTCATTTACCAAAAAATTTAAACATTGCATGAATGTTACATAATGCTACATAATTAAAAACTAATCCTTATTTCATGATAACCTTTGGACTATAGTGTATCTTAAATAGAAAACTATCTTTAGATAGATTTTTCCTCAAAAAGCATTTTATTTAAAAAAATCCAATGTAAATTAAAAAAATCCAATTTACATAAAAATACATTTTTCATTTTTTAAAAAACATTGATTTTTATCTTTCTTGCATAAAAACCTACATAATATGACCTGCTAAGCTACATGATAGTCCTTAGTTTTTCTCCTTCACAGCAGAGTGTCTTTGGAACTCATAACAAGTATACCATCCTGCAATAGAACTAGGATTGTTGTAGAAACATAGCGGGTTGTTTTGGGGAAGAAGTGTGGTAGTGCTTTGCATGAATAGTTCTTTCTTTTCAGACCATATATATCCAGTAGACAACTCCAGCCCCCCTTGTGTTGATCAAAAATACCCATTGGTAGGGGGCATCCAAGGCTACAGGACATTATCTTTGCAGGAAAATGCAAGAAAAGGAGAGCAGTTTACACCACAGCAAAGAGCAGTGTCTCCGCATGCAGTCTTGCAGGAAAGTCCCTGCTGGCTTCTACACTGGGCTGCCTAGAGCTCTGCCAGGTATATCTTAATCCATGCCATACTGCTGTTCAGGCAATCCAGGCTCTTAAGTGCAGTTGACTATGCCCAGGCCTGCCTTTCTAAAGGTGTCGTACAGCTGCTGAACATGGCTCTACAGCTCTGAGGTGAGGAGCTGTCATCACCCTCCAGCAGTTTCTGCACTGTCCAGAGCTCCCCAGCTGTCAAAGGCGAGCAATGATGCCACAGCTCCCCAAACTTGCAGCTCCTATTTGGCCACTGGGGCAGCTGCTGTCTCTGAGCTATGGGAGCCATGTGGCATTATGGTTTGAACAGCAGGATCTTCTGCACTGCAGCTGGGCATCCGAAGCATACTCTTGAGACCTGGAGTACACCTCTGTGCCTTGGATATAACACTGTTGGTTTGCCCCAGGTGTGTTAGGCTCCCTCTGGCAGCACCCGATGCGACCTCCCCAGTTCCAGTGAGCCCTTCAGTAAGGCACCTGTTGTTATGCTTGCCGTGGCCCTGGCGGCACTGCTGCCAGCACTCCCTGGCTTGGCCCAGTTTGTTCCAGAGCAGCCTTGTCATCCACAGCAGAAGGAGCAGAGTAGGGCTGTGGGTGATGAGACTGCTCTGGAGCAAGCTGAGCCTCCACTCTGAGTCCATACTTTTGTGGAGAATGGCGGTTAACGAGTTTCTTAATAAATAAGAGAATGAGATTACTGCCTCTCTACCCTCTTCCATTTAGCTGCCTTTATTGGCCTTTAAAACACAATGTTTGATGCCCATATGGAGTTGACCTTGTTGGATTGTCAAGACAGGCCCTGGGTGCACTCACTTCTCTTTCTAATACAAGAAATGTTTGTTGTGGAGCCCAAAGACATAGGCACAACAACAAAACATTCTCTATGGGGGTGCATTGTAGCTTTACTTTCTCATGTGAGATCAGCTTAGGCCATAATGTTAAAACATGATACTAGTCTAATAATTTTAACTAAATCAGATACTTTTTATTCCAAAATAGGAAATGCTGGATTTAGCAGAGTTTCAGTAACTTTTATTAAATGGCTGGGTGAGGTTGGGTGGTGGTGTTTGTTTTTGGTAATGTATTCTTAACACAAAATCCTCCGGCTTCCTTTTCCTCTGGCTGCATTATGAATTCCAGTTTTGTCTTGGAGGCAGCCTTGTCTCCCCCTCCCTTTTGGGAGCTGTTTGATTTCAGGCATGGTTTTGTTGTGGTGTAAAAAGGTGGTGTTAGCAGCCGATTCCCTCTTCACCAGCAGCATGAGCAAACTCCTGCTGGCACAAGGCTGGATTGGGCAGCCAATCACAGCTGGAACGGTTATAGCTTTGGAGTCCCTGTGGGCTTCCGCTATCAGGTCACATCCCAAAATAACACTGGGCAGTATTTCAAGGGAAGAAATGAAGGCTTTGGGGCTGCAGCCAGCCTGGAGTGTGAGATTTCTCTGTGAAATACTTGGAAGTCCTCCAACTGGTTTTTTTTTAATCTGCATGGCAGATGAGCAGTAAAATGCATAAAAACACATTGGAAACATGTGAGGAAATTCTCCAGACCAAGATGCTTCATTCATGCTGTCAGAGTTACTGCTGTTGATTTACACCTCCTGTCTTCATTTGTGATGATTGGCTGCTTGGAGGGAAGAGGGAGCTTTGTTTGGCTGAGGTTGTAAAGTTCAGGGTTCCTCTGTTTGAAAAGGAAGAAGAGAGCCTTAAACTGCCCTGCCAGTTTGATCCTTTGGCAGTGTGTTTTTAAACATGAATCCTGCAGGCACTTCAAGTATTTTTTATTATTTGTGATGCAGTTTAATAGGTTGTGCCTTCCAGAATGGCCCAGAAGGCAACTGTAGTTTATATGTCATAAAAACTCAGATGCTCTGCAGTCCTGATTATAAGGTATTTTCAGCTTGCAAAAGTGACCCAAATTTCTTAAAATGAGAGAGACTTCATTGACACATTCATTTTTTAACTTTCCCTTCTTTTGTTCTTTCACCCTCCCTTCTTTTGTCCATTAGTCTTAGGAAATGGTATTTTAATACTTTTTTCTGTTGTTAGAAACATCTTGAAAATCCACATTTTGGATAGTATTAATTAGAGATGCCAGGTGTCAGGGAAAATCTAGTACTGCCCATAATTTTCTACTTGTCTTAATCGCCCTTTGGAACCGATTTTCACCTGTAATTCTAGACCCGCGTAAGGACCCTAAACTATAGGGAAGGGATACTGTTATGTACAAGGAGTTATTCAGGCCAAATTGTTCAGGCCAACTGTAACTCCACCATGGAGCTGTCCCTCCCCCATGTCTTCTCCTGTGAGGGTGCAATCATCAGTATCCCATATAGTGCTAAATTATACAGTGGCTAATTCTACAACTTGGCATTCATGTGAATGGGGAGACCAGAGGCTCTCATGTCAGCAGGGTAATACGTGAGCTGGCTTTCTGCCTACAGTGAATGGAAGTGGCTTCTGCTGAGTTTCTTACAGTATTCAGAAGTTGTCTTCCCCCCTTCCCCCACGCAGGACAAATAAATTCTCCTGTTCAACATTTTGATCTTGAATTGGATTGTCAAGCACAGATCTAGAGATGCCAAACTTGCAGCGAGTCTCCAGCTGACCCCTCTACCTACTCTACAAGTATGGTGAGGATTGGATTTAGGGGGGCCAAGTTACAGACTTTAAAGCAGGTACCCACAGGAAAGTGCTTTTGGGGGAAATCACAGCTGCAGGTTCAGGAGTGTGTTGAATGGACCCCCTGCAAGCCAGAGGCATCAAATTTGCAGACATCCCCAGGATGCCCCTCTACCTGCCCTCCAAGTTTGGTAAGGATTTATTTATTTTTTTTATTTTTTTTCATATTTATATCCCGCCCATCCCATAAATGAGCTCAGGGCAGGTTACAACATTTCCATAAACATTTCCATGACTTGGGGGGGGGACAAGGACTGTCCACCTCCTCATCATAGACATTGTTGCTGCAGATGGGCAATCCTTCTCCTCAGGCCCGGAAGGCGGTCACCCGCCTGCCTCCCCCAGGTGACAGGGTTTTGGGGGGTGGCCGACCACACTCCCCCTCGGGCCTGGGAGGCGGTCCACCTCATTGTGGAGATGGATTCTGGGAGTGGCCAACCCTTCCCCATGGGCCCAGCAGGCAGTCACCAGCATGCCTCCTCATTGTAGATTTTGTTGCTGTAGATGGGGAGACCTTGGGTGTAGTCAAACGAGCTCACTTGTGTGGGTGGATGTTTGACAGAGTAGTGGTTTGCATAGGTGGATTTCAGTTCACGGGGTAGGTATTGTGCTATGAGGTACATCTTGGTTCATGAGGTGGGTGTTGTGCTGTGAGGTAGGTCTTGGTCCATTCGATGTGAAGTAGCTGTTTCGTTATGAAGTAGATGTTGTTTGGGTTGTGTGTTGGTCCTGTCCACCCCCACTTGGACTTGTACAGGCAGATGTACAGGTGTGTTAACCCAAACACTGAGGAAATGGAATGCTTATCTACAGCCACAATGTCCTCAGTGAGGGAGGCAAGCTGGAGACGTGTGGATGTGGACAGGGGAGGCTGGAAGCACTGGGTCTTGGTGGGACACAACTTGTGAGGAGGCAGATGTGGACCAGGGGGAAGGCTGGAAGTGATGATTCTTTGTGGGATACATCTCGTAAGGAGGCAGACATGGATGGGGGGAGGCTGGAAACGATGATCCTTGGTGGGACACAACTTGTGAGACGGAGGTGTTCACAAATCCCAGTGAGGGGAAGTGTGGGTCCTCAGCCGAGGAACCTGGCAGCTAACCCTGTGCTCAGCTTGAGCAGAAGGACAGGTGGTGGCTTAGAGCTCTGAGTAAGCACCAAACATTCGTAGAGACCCAAAATCTTAAAAGACGTGGTAGGGGGAGGCTGGAAGTACTGATTCTTGGGATACAAGTTGTGAAGAGGCAGACATGGACAGGGGGAGGCTGGAAGCACCAATTATTGGTGGGACACAAGTCGTGAGGAGGCAGATGTGGAAAGGCTGGAAGTGACGATTCATCGGGGGACACAAGTCATGAGGAGGCAGACATGGACAGGGGGAGGCTGGAAGCTCTGGTTCTTGGGAGACTCAAGTTGTGAGGAGGTATATTTGGATGGGGGGAGACTGGAAGCTCCAATTCTTAGGGAGACAGAAATCACGAGGAGGCAGACATTGTCAGGGGGAGGCTGGAAGCAACGATTCTTTGGGGGGACAGATCTGGTGAAGAGATGTGTGTGAATGGGGGGAGGCTGGAAGCTCTGATTCTTGCGGGGACAGAAATTGTGAAGGGGAGGAAGGGGGAAGACAGGTAATGGATCTTTACTCCCCAGGGTCCAGAGAGGGGTAGCCCACAGAGGGAGGTTGACCTTGAGGAAGGTCAGCTCATCCACCAGGCCCAGGCATGAATGGTGGGAGCTGAGGATCTCTCACAGGTGGGAGAACACCTTCTCACTCTGGACACTGGTGGGGGGGCAGGAGAGGAGACTCATGGCCATGCAGGACAGGTCAGGCCTTGGACGCTTATTGGCTACTCCTAGATGTGTTTCAAGCATAGCATTGAGAGCTGAACTTGGTGAACAGTCAATGGAGGCTAAGGCACGGATAAAAGCATTACTCTTGAAAGTTAATATCTTGAAATCCGAGGTTGGGCCTACTCTACTCGGACTTATACAGGCAGATGCACATATTAGCCTTTGAGATCATCTATTGGAAAAGAAAATGGAATTTTTAGGAATAACAAACGATAGGGTAAAGACTACAGAGACCACAGAAATAACTAGGCTAATTAAAATATATGTAAAGAAACGGGATATTAATAGTGCATCTGTCAGGACCCGTAGGGTATGTTCAGCATCTTATTTGGGTATACTCCTCCTGATGCAACTGCTGAAATATTTTTATCGTTTGATAATACTAAAGCTCAGAAGAGCTTTTACTCTGGTAAGAATGAATGCCCTTCCATCAGTGGTTTTGGAGGGTAGATATAAAAAAGTGCTATATTCAAATAGAATATGTAGATGCTCAGATGATAAAATTGAAACAGTTGAACATACGATTATGGCATGTCCTATATTTAATGAGCTGAGGGCTAGATTAATTACCCCTTTACTTAGAAATAAGAAAATGCTCACTGAGGCATCTGACAGTATGAGGGCACAGGTGACGTGGGTTACTATTGGATGTGAATGATTTTGTTACTCTTGCCGTGGCAAAATGTACTTTATTTTTTATTTATTTATTTATTTTGGGATTTATATCCCGCCCTCCCCGCAAGCGGGCTCAGGGTGGTTTACATGGGCCGACGGCCAATCAAAACATTAAAACCTATAAAATCAATAAAACATTCACAATAAATACGGTTAAAACATATAATAAAAGCTTCCATAATAACACTTCTGATGGCAACTTAGTGGGCGGCATAACCCCCCCCCCCCCCGGCATCTCTAGATCTGTGCTTGACAATCCAAGTCAAATTTCTCCTCTGCAAACAGTTTTAGCAACTGCTGTGGTTTTGGCAGCACTAATAGCATTCCTGCCTCCACGTCCATCCTCAAGAACATATTGGGCAAAAGAGGCTCTGCCTCTGAGACCCATGGTGACATCTCAGTACAACTGGGTACTGGTGGGCAGGTAGGACAGGCTTGTTCCACAGGGACTTCCCCTGCTACAAGCACCCCAGTCCCCGACTCTTACCCTCGTGATACAAAGGGGTGTTGACAATTAGGTTGGACCCCCTGGCTGAGCCCCTCTGCTTGGCTTGAACAGAGGGACACATGGTGGCTCAGAGCCCTGAGCCCACCAGACAACGCCCCGGCTGGGGACAGGTGTTCAGAAATCCCCCTGAGGAGGAGTGTGTGGGTCCTCAGCCGAGGAACCCACTGGCTGAGCACCTCTGCTTGGCTTTAGCAGAAGGATAGGTACCTCAGAGAATCCTGAGTAAGCACCAAACACCCCCAACCCCACTGTTCATGGTACTGAGGAATGACCCTTCGAGTACCCTTGCCTCTCAGCCTTTAACTCCCTAACTGCCTGCTGCCAAGTAAAAACAGCTGCATGTGAGCTGGGGGTATATATCCATCCTGCTCCCATAAAGCAGAATGGGAGCTCTCTTGTTGGCAGCCACCAGGGCTTTTTTTGTAGAAAAAGCCCAGCAGGAACTCATTAGCATATTAGGCCACACCCCTGACAGCGTAGCTCCCTCCCAGGATCAGCTTCCTCAGGTGCCCTGCAGCTTGCAGGGCACATGGGGAACCCGAGGGAAGGAAGGCAGTTTCTGGATCGGCTTCCCCAGGTACCCCACAGCTTGAGGGGGGGGGGGGTAGGCTGTAGGTGTGGCCTACTCAGAAGCCAGCCGGAACTCCGTTCCTGTGCGTTCCTGCCCCAAAATAGCCCTGGCAGCCACTATTGGTGTTTCCAGGGTTGCAGAATCCTCCCCCCCCAATTGCTTTGACAATTAATTGATCAGCACCAGTGTGTCTGCCTCACGAGCTGCATGAACCTCAGTGAAAAACATGGCAGTTTGTGGGAGATGCGATCGCATGAACCGGGCGATTTTCGTGACAAACTTAGGTTCTACGTTCATGACAGGGTCCCTAATTCAGAACATACAGTTTACTTGGTCTTCATGTTTTATTCAAAAACAGCATTTTAAAATAAGGAGCAATAGTGGGAACACCAATTTCTAGCTAGGCACCAAACGGTGTTAGATCTTGCCTATAATGCAAAGATTCTTGCTTCTGTAGAAGTGGTTGCCAACTCCAGAATATTTTGTGGTTTACTCTGGCAGCTTGTTATCATTGTAGCAAACCAGGGAAGTGTGCATTTTGTAGCAAGTGCTGAAATACTACTTTTGCTTTTCAAAAGCAAGTGGGGGCCAGGCTGGAAATTCCCTGGTTCCTTCTGAATTAGTAAGTATTGTTTCCTTGAGCTCTGCCCCATGGATGTAGCCTTCGGCTTGATAAAGGCCTAGTGCAGGGCTGTCAAACATGTGGCCTGGGCACTGGATCAGGCCCCCAGAGGGCTTTTATCAGGCCCACAAGGGATTAGCTGACTCCTGCTTCTTCCACCAGTTCTGCTGCTACTGCTGCATCATAGCTTGCTTTCCCAGACTCTCTCAATCACTCAGGAGAGATAGATAGGCAAGCTTCTGCTCCCTGCACTGGGCTGAGGCTCCTCTGCCTCTCCCTCCCAGATTGCAACAGCACAGACATTTTGATGCAATAATTCAGAGCAAGAAGTGTCAGTTATGAGACTGATAAACAAAATATTGCAAGAGTGCTAATGTTTCAAGCATGCTTTTATTTTAAGTTAAAAAAACCTTTGAGTTTGTGTCCTTTATAAAGTTTATATCTCCACTATCTGGCATCACATTTTATGACAAACATGGCCTGGCCCGGCCCGGCCCAACCTGACAAAGTCCAATTTATGTCACATCCGGCCCTCCATAACAATTGAGTTCGACACCCCTGGCCTAGTGCTTTCAGAAGCCATCATCACCCAGTAGACCTGTACTCATCTGGATTTTCTTCGGTGGTTTCTTCTTGTTCCTCCTCTTAGCTATGCTGACATCTCTGGATTGTGGTATTTTCAGGCATGCAGATTTTGTATTGTAACATGACAAAATAAGCCATCTATAGATCTCCAAGGTTGGAAGAGATTACTTATTGGGTTTTTTAAAAAACAAATTTTATTATTTTTCTAGTTGTTCAAAATTTTACATAGTTACTTTCAGAATATTATCATCACTAACCTATTTTCTATATTACTATGTATTCCAGATACAATTCAAAACCTTTAGGACTTCCCGCCTCACCTATACGATTATATGTATAACAACAATATCTCATTCTTCTAGAAACATTTCTGAGTCTTGATTATTCAATTTTCTTGTCCATTTGTCCATTTCTGCCATAAATAGCAATTTTCTCAACCATTCCCATGTGTCTGGAGTTTTCTCACATTTCCAGTTCTGAGCGTAGACCAGGGGTGGGCAAATTGCGGCCTGGGGGCCACATGCGGCCCGCCAAGACAGTTGGCCACTGTCAGCACTTGAAGAGCTGCAGCTTGAACTTATTGACATGCAGTCAGATCACACTGTGAAAGAAATGTTTAATGCTGTGACATTAGTTGACTTTTACAAATCTTTGTCTGCTGAAAAGTTTCCGTGTATGAAGAAATTTGCTGGGAAAATGTTCTCTATATTTGGGTCTACATATATTTGTGAGCAAAGTTTTTCTTGCATGAAGATCAACAAGAGTAAATATAGACATTAAGAGACATTTGACAGACGTTAACTTGCAGGCTGTGATGAGAATCTCAACAAGCAATCTCACTCCTGATTTCAAAAAAATTGTAGAAAAGTGTGATAGGGTACATTTGTCTCATTAAACTGATTCGAAAATTAAATGTGCTTGCAGTTATAGATGATATGAAATTAGCACAATAAATAAATTGAATAAAACCACCATTATTTTATTTCATTTATATTTATTGATTTTTATGATACAGTTTATACCTTTTCTGAAATGCAAAGTTAACTAATGAATGCAATCATTTTAAAAGGTGCGGCCCTCCGCTAACCTCCGCTCCCACAAAGCGGCCCCCGAGCCAAAACAGTTGCCCACCCCTGGCGTAGACCATTCTCGCTGTAGTCACCATATACCAAATTAATGTCCTTTTATTTACGTTTACATCCTCTAACTTAAGACCAAGCAATAACATTTCAGGCAGCTTTTTAAAGGTACATTTCAAAAAATTTTCCATTTCAGCATGAATCATACACCAAAAGACATTAGCTTTATCACAAGTCCACCACATATGGTAGAAAGAACCTTCTTTTTGTTTACATTTCCAACACTTATTAGACAGCTGTTGATCAATATTTGCTATTTTTTTCTAAATCTGTAATTTTTCTGTTTCAGCTTATCTATCAACCGTTTGAATTTCTTCCTGTCTTGCAACACAGCTCTAGGGAGCTCTTTCATCACAATTACTTTATCTCCATCCATTTCAAAAGATTCCTTGAAGCATTTTCTGTAAATCAACTCTCTTACTCTCTTAGTGGTAAATTGCACTACCACATCTCTTGGCAGAATTTTCCTGCTAGCATGCTTTTGCATCTCCTTGTATACCATCATTGTTTCCACTCTATAATTCTCTTTTGTCACTTTTTGAATGTTTTCTTCCAACACAAGCATTTTGTTTTCCATCTCTTACGATTTTTTTGCCAAATTTTGAATTTCAGTCTTTAGGTCTCCAAAGTTTTTATCCACTTGCTCAGCTAGGTCATTTATTTTCTTATTCAGTTTCTTATCCAATTGTTGATATTGCTGGCTAAGATCACTAAAAGCTTCTGTCATCCTTTTGTCCATCGCCTCTATCATAGCCATTAGTTCAGTATCTTTTTTAGGAGCCATCTTGGATGCTGACCAGGTTGCCGCCCGCTTTCTCTGTTCAGACTCCGTTTTTACCTTTTAAAAAAAGCATTTTTTGGTGTCTTCCAATTTCAACGTTTTTGGGCTCTCAATCAGTCTTGAAGAGCTTTGACAAATGCCGTTGTTTTCGCCGTTCTAAAGTGTTTACTTTTTGAGATATTTAATTTTAAAGTTTTGGTCCTCCCCAAAATGGCGGACATCTTTTCTCTATGGTACTGGTCACAGGTCTTACTTCCTGGTTCTCTTTCACCCGGAAGTGCTCTTGCTAGTTGCAGTCCTCCCAGATCCCTTCCTCTTCAGTTCTTCTTTTCTGCTCTCAGCCAGACGTCACTTCCTGTTGTCTTCATTTTTTCTCGCGATGCCTCCGATCCCTCCAGTCCTCTCCTCCACGACCACAGGGATGGTAAACAAAACACTCTTCTGGCAGTTTTTAGCTAAAATCCAACTCTTTTAAAAATAAAAAAGTCTCAGAATATTCTTCAACTGATCCTCAGCTTATCTCTCTATTTTCTTTGCTTTCAAAGACACGGTGCTGGTAAGCAGAAAGTTTTTTCGTTACCTTTAGATGTTCTTCGGGTAAGGGTGAAGCTTCATAAATTAGAGTTTATCTTCTTTTAGTCAAGAAATCGAGGGAGTGGAGGTTTATGCTGAATAAATCAGCCCGGTTCAGCTCTCTAGAGTTGCTTGCAGAACCCGCATTGGGGGAGGAGATCAAAGTGGCAACAAATCCCCTCCCAAGATTTATCGCTCACCGATCTCAACTCTCTTGAGATTTTGCCCATGTGGGATGGGGGAAATCAAATCTATCGGTCATGTGCTTTTACACTGTAGTTTTCATAACGATATTCGTCTCGCTTATATTGAAGCGGTGATTGCCCCCCTCCGGGATCAATCCGAGGAGTTCATTATTGATACCTTGTTGTCATCCCAGAGAGCTGAGATTCTTGAGACTGTAGCAAGTTTTTTATGTGAGGTTTCTAGGAGGAGAGCCTTGTATTAGGTTGGACTGGAAATCTTGCTTTACCTGGCTATTTTGGGGTATATCGCCGGGTGCATTGTATCGTTTTTATGCCAATAAAAGTATTGTTATTGTATTGTTAACTCTCTCTTGGGTCTTGTTGCTTGCTGGACACTCCCCTGCCTGGGGAGGGTTGACTCGGGTGCTAAAAGCCCTCGAGTTGTCAGAAGGAACCGCCGTCCACCCTGAGCCTTTACAGGGTGCATCAAATCTCCATTTTCCCCGACGGGAAGCTTCGGAAGAGATTACTTATTGTGTAGGTACTCTGATTGTATAGCTCAGATCACATGTTCTTGTTTGTGAGTGGAAGCAGACCTCTGGCTCACAAAGCAACCCTGTAACCTAAGCTTTGTGATGTTCTTTGTACAGCATCATAGCTCAAAGTGATGCATTATAAGTGTTCTCTTCTGGATGAGCTGGATCTTGAAAAACCTTTTCCTGTAGTTTTGAAAAACGAAAAGTACCAGGTGAACACACAGTCTTCAAATATTGGTTAGTTCCTAGCTATTGCTTTTCATTGTCCCATTAACTGTGTAGCATACCGATATTATTTACTTTTTGTACAGGTTGAACTCATGTGTCCTGACAAATCTCCTTTGGGCACGAATCAAGCTAGTGGTGCTTCTGCAGTTCCTGTGTCCTTGTGTTGGTAGCCCCATTTAGCTCAGTGAATAGTTTGTGTGAGAGGCTCATGATAGTCATAGCCCTGCAGTGTTAAAGGACCCTAGCTGTGGTATGAACTGCTTTTCCATGAGCAACTCCCTTTCGACTGTGGTGATGTTTAAGTGACCCAAACACTGATGTTTGCGTGGCTCTTCTGCTGGGGTGGTAGTACAGATTTCCATAGGAAATCACCTCCATGTTGAGTCACTTAAGTGTTATTCATGCTATGCAGACTGCTTTTGAAAAAGCATATTGGTTGTACTAGACTAACATTTAAAGGTTTCTCTTGGCAAATCCAACTTCTATCCAGTAGATGGTGAGGCAAAAATGTAATCATCAAGAATTAGGTCTCTTACAGTGGCTAGCAGAAATGTGATTTTGAGTACAAAGAAATTTCCATGAGGCTTATACTGTGAAGAAATACCAGAAACTGTAAAATAGATGCATTCAGGCTAATATTCTGGATGTCAGTCACAGAGCAGTGAGAGCTATGCTGAATACTGCCTTCAGGCCTAGCTTTTTAGTGAAAGGGGGTTTATATTTAGTTTAGACTGAGAACATTGTTTTCTAACATATATGTGCTCCTCAGAAAGATCATAGGATCTTGTAAAAATTCTGTTTATTGGAGGTTTTTTTTAAAAGCACAATTTCATCTTTCATTGCAAGCATTTTCTGTGGGGAAACTAACATTCATAGCCTTGCAGGAAGTGGTCAACATACAACCAACTTTCAACAACAACAACAACCACCTGTATTGCACCCATACTGCCTAAGTGAGTTGCACTGGAGACCAGAGTAGTGCTTTGTTCTGACATGATTCCCTCCAATTGTGTATATTTGTTGGACAAAATATTTGCTTTGCCCTTCAGTCATGTTCTCCCTCTGAGGTGGAGAACATCTCCATTGGGTCATTCCCACCATTCCTTTAGGGAGGCAAGAAATACTCCCCCCCCCCCCGGTGCCTTTGGAAGAACCCTTTCTCTTTCAGTTTTGTTCCTGCCTCCTAGGGAGAAGCAGCTATAGATAGGGCTTTGCCTTTCTATTTCTTGTTCTAAGCTTCTTCCTTCCTCCTGTTCAGCTGTAATTACATTATTTTATACTAGGAGTAAGGCCCGTTGTGGGAAGAAATACAACAGGCTCTAGAAGGAAGCTCCAGGTGAGTGTCCTGGCTGTGGCTGGTGGGGCGGCAGAGGGAAGAGGAAAATTTCCTTCTGCTTAGCTTTAAGGCAGGGCTGTCACTTCACTTCACAGACCTTAATTGGCATAACATCACAAAACCAGATAAAATACACTGGAATCTGTAATCAGAAAGAACATCTTCTTGAAGCCTGGTAGAGGAATTTCGCTACAGATTCAGTGATTTCGGTCTTATTTGAGCTACAAGTATAAAGATCTTCCGATTCTCGGATCGACCCTTTAAAGGTAGCAGGAAAGGCTTTAAAAATACAGTATGAAGATCATCATAAAATTTACAGTGCAAAATAACATGATTGTTATTTTCAATCTCACTCGTCCCACATGGACACAACCTATTTGTATATGGAATTTTCTTAAATCTCCCATATAACACCATAGATGGGAGAATATTAAAATGAGCTAACATAAAACACCCTACGAAGATGATGACCATACAAACAAGATAGGAAGGGAAGGGCCAGATGAAAGCTCCCAACGCACTGGGGAACAACGTCCAGAAGCCAGGCTTTTCAGAACTTGTATCTCACTATCAATAAGTCTTTGTTTAATCTTCTCTGAGACAAAACCATGTCATTAATGTTAAGTCCAATTACTAAAATTTTCTCCTCAGTATAGGTCAACCAATCAGATAGATGCAATTCAGAAAGCATATGTATAATGAGCCCATTAGGATCACATCTAAAATAGAGGCGTAGCCAAAACTTAGTGGTTATAATCCAAGCCTTTGTAACTAGCCATCTCTGATTCAGCTCCAAGCATATTGGCTGCATAAGATACGCACGCTGGGAACCCTAAGATTTTCCTCAGGAACTTGACTGGAACACCATATAACAGTTTGGCACAGATTTTATAATTAAATACTTTGAGGGCCACAGAATATACTGATTTCCTTTGGTGAAGAAGAAACTGGAAATTGCAAGAACTGTACTAATAATAGCTTTTTCCATTTCCCTGGTGAGTATGGCCCAACCGGAGTTATAGTAAAAATGAATGCCAAGGTATTTAAAACTGACCTGTTCAATGGATTTGCCTTGTTCCACCCAAAGACCATAATTTTGGACTTATCGAAATTTAGGGAAAGTCTACTTCTATTACAATAAGTGAGAAAATGCATTAGCATCCTTTTTAGCCCAATTTTAGATAATGAGAGCAAGACTGCATTATCAACATATAGGAGCAATGGGACATGCTTATGTCCTATTCTTGGGCAATGGCGATCAATTCTGTTCATGAAAGGGGCCAAGACATTTAAAAAGAGGTTAAATAATGTAGGCACTAGCAAGGGTCATTTCACAGAAAAAAAAGAGGTGCAGGAACTCATTAGCATAACTTTTTACATATGCCACACCCTCTGACATCACCGGAAGTATCACCAACCCAATCCGCCCGGCTCCTGCACCTTTAGCAGAGGTTTCCTCAGCAGAGATCTGCAGGGGAATTTGTTCCTGGTCAGGAAGGAACCCCAATCCCCTCCTGCTCCTTTCTGCAGATCCAGCCCCAGTTCCAGGGGCCGGATCCAGAGCTGGCAGCCCTCCTCAGGAGCAGAGAAGGGGCCGGCCTGACCACCTCCTCTTTCCCAGCCCTGCTCTGTATGGGAGACCCACAGAAGACCCCCCCTCCCATGGCTGCCCAATCTGGGGGGAGCTTCTCTGAGCTTCTCTCTCTTCCCTGCCCCACTTTACCCTTCCAGAAGCACCCCACTCTGGATCCAGCCTCTCCTGAAAACAAAGCTGGATCCTCAAAGGTGGAAGTTGTGCAGGCTGCCTAGGAAACGCAGCTCTATTGCTTTAACCCTCTCAACCCTTCACATGCAAAATAAAACACTCTCTTTAGGACCAATTGAGGCCATCTTGGCCTGAAGCAAGCAGCAGAAAATTTTTTGAGTCCAGTGACACGTTTAACTCCAACAAAATTTAATTCTGCAGCTTTGCAGACCTCATCTTCCTCTCCTCTCTCAACTCCCTTTGCATCTTCTTACCTGCCCATCCCCAGTAGCTGCTGATCCTTCTCATTCAGCCACATTACTTGGCTCTCCGTTCTACACCCCCTTGCAAAGGGCAGGTGTGCAAGAATGGCCGGGTTCCCTGCCTGATCTTCTCCGGCAGCTGTGGGGCACCTAGAGAACATCGCGCAGGGAACCCAGACATCTTTAGAATGCCTTTCTCTGCCTTCCCCATTTGGGGAAGAGAAAGAAAGGTACTTAAATCCCCCCACTCCTCCAGGTTTCTCCGCAAAAGCAGAGAGTCTCAGAGGGAAAGGGGGGGCATGTCTTCCTGCCTCCCCCCCTTCTACAGCCCACCCACCATGGCGGGCTACCTGGAGGAGGGGAGGGGAGGCGGGCAGACATGCCTGCACTCCCTGCGCGATCTTCTCTAGGTGACCCACAGCTGCAGCGCACCTAGAGAAAATCGCACAGAGAACCCAGGCATCTTTAGAATGTCTTTCTCTCCCTTACCCATCTGGGGAAGATAAAGAAAGGCATTTAAATCCCCCCAGGCAGCGAGCCAGGAATGTCGGTGATGGGGGGCTTTAAACTCCTCACTTTGCTCCTCCCCCCGCCTTCGCAGGCCGCCTAGGGAAAGGGAAGGGGAGGCTTTTGAAGATGCCTCCCCCCCCCTTTTTTGCTTCCCCAGCCGGCTTGCCAAGGCAGGCTAGGGGGGGGGGGGAGGAAATGAAGCGAGAAGGGGTTTAAAGTTTAAACCCCTTCTCGCTTTACTTCGCTCCCCTCACTCCACCCCACCTGCCTTGGCAGGCCAGCTGGGAAAGGGAAGCAGAGGCTTGCACTCCGCCAGCCCAGGAGCGGGCACAAATGGTGGTGGTGGCAAGCCCCGCCCCCAGCGAACCTGCAGAAGAAGCTAAGCAAGAAGGGGTTAACCCCTTCTCACTTCGCTTCCTCTGCTGGCGGCAGGGCTTGCTGCCACCTCCATTTGTGCCTGCTCCTGGGCTGGCAGAGTGCTGCTCTGCCTCACTCCGGCCCCAAATGACCCCTGGGTGCTTGAATGCATCCTTGCTTAACACCAACTGTGGTTAAGGTCTTGGGGGTTAGTTCATCCTCTTTAGAGCACCTTATCTGACAAGAAGTTTCAGAGTACACATTTTTTATCAAGAGTAGAAGGCGCTTATCGATCCCCATATCTCTTAATTTTTTCCACAGAATACCTCTGGGTTCAAAAGCTCCCTTTAAGTCTAAAAAGGCAGCATATAATTTAGGCCCCAGGCAGGGCTGTCTCAAGTCATTTTGCTGCCCCAAGTGGGAGGACAGCCTCATGGTAACAGGTATAGTTCCCTCCACCCCTGACTTATGTTGATTTGGAGTTATGCAGTGGCAGCTAAGGTATAAAACCATTTCCTCTTATGCCATGTCTTCTGGGTTCCAAGGATCTGGAAAGTGGTTCCATAGCCAGTTACAGGGTGGCCAACTCTGGGTTGGGAAATACCTGTAGATTTGAGCAGTAGAGCCTGGGGAGGGCAGCGTTTGGAGTGCAGAGGGACTTCAGCAAGGTATGATGCCATAGAGTCCACTGCCTAAAGCAGCCATTGTCTCCAAGAGACAATCTTGGTCATCTGGAGATCAGTTGTAATAGCTGGGAAATTTTCTGTAGGAGAAATGATATGCTGTGGCTGGGGAACACTGTGATTTCTGAGAGATCTCCAGGCCCCACAGGGAGATTGGCACCTCCAGTGATCGTTTAAGGGAAGAGTGGGATATGCATTTTACCTCCGGACACATTCAATGACTCCCAACAGCAACAGCAAACTGTTTAGAATGTTAGAGGCAAAGGCCAATCAGGCCACATATGCAAACAACTTCTGTGTTCCGACTGGCTTTTGGGGGGGAGAGGAACAGCGAACTGTTAGAATGTTAGAGGCGAGACTCAGACAATGCAGCCAGTGGGTAGGGACAGCTTCTGAGTGACACATCATGGAGCCAACTGATTTAGGAGCATGTGGAATGTTCAGAAAATGCCACCCCACTACTCAATTATATATAAGGAGGGATTCCTTCTCACCTCATAAGAACATAAGAAAAGCCAATTTTGGATCAGGCCAATGGCCCATCCAGTCCAACACTGTCACACAGTGGCCAAAAATACCAGATGCCCTCCGAAGGTCCAGGAGAGGGGGCAGGAACCCCTCCCACTGTTGTCCGCCCCCAAACAGCAAGATTACAGAGCATCACTTGCCCCAGACTGAGAGTTCCTATCTATACTTTGTGGCTAATAGCCACTGATGGACTTCTGCTTCATATGTTTATCTAATTCCCTCTTGAAGCTATCCATGCTTGTAGCCACCACCACCTCCTGTGGCAGTGAATTCCACGTCTTAATCACTCTTCGGGTGAAGAAGTACTTCCTTTTATCTGTTCTAACCTGACTGCTCAGCAATTTCATGGAGTGCCCATGAGTTCTTGTATTGTGAGAAAGGGAGAAAAGGATTTCTTTCTCTACCTGCTCTATCCCATGCATAATCTGATAAACCTCAATCATATCACCCCTCAGCTGTCGTTTCTTCAAGCTAAAGAGCCCCAAGTGCTCTTTATGATACTGGCCGATTTGTTTTCAATTCCCTTCCTAATAACCCCCAGCATAGCGTTGGCCTTTTTCATTGCAGTTGCACACTGTCTCGACATTTTCATTGAGTTATCTACTAGGACTCCAAGATCTCTCTCTTGGTCAGTCTCCGCCAGTTGGGACCCCGTCAACGTGTACCTATAGTTAGGATTTTTGGCTCCAATATGCATCACTTTGCACTTGGCCACATTAAACCCCATTTGCCATGCTGATGCCCACTTGCCCATCCTTGACATATCCCTTTGGAGTGCCTCACAATCCTCCCTGGTTCTCACCACCCTGAACAACTTTGTGTCATCTGCAAATTTAGCCACTTCACTGCTTACTCCCAACTCCAAATCATGAAAAAACAAGTTAAAAAGCATTGGACCAAGTACTGATCCCTGCGGTACCCCACTGCTTACCTCCCTCCACTGAGAAAACTGCCCATGTATACTTACTCTGTTTCCTTTTAATTAGCCAGTTTTTGATCCACAAAAGGACTTGTCCTTTTATCCCATGACTATTGAGCTTACTTAGGAGCCTTTGATGAGGAACTTTATCAAAAGCTTTCTGGAAGTCAAGGTAAACAACATCTATAGGGTCCCCCCTTGTCCACATTTATTTATTTATTTCAACTTATATCCCGCCTAGCCAGGAAACCGGCTCTAGGCGGCTAACAGCATAAGATCAAACATACAGAGTTAAAATGCACAACATATAAAATCACATTAAAATATATACACTTAAGCAGTAAAATCGAACAGATGGCAGCAGATACAAACCAACACCAAAATCTGCAACCTACTTATTTTCGGCCAGGAGGCTTCTACCAAAGATGTTCTAGAGGTGACTCACCAGGCCACCTGCTAAGGGCCATTCCCTCCGGTGGCGGCCCCAAAAGCCAGGCGGAAGAGCACCGCTTTGCAGGCCCTGCAGAACTGCAAGAGGTCCCGCAGGGCCCTGTTGTTCTCCGGGAGCTCATTCCACCAGTGGGGAGCCGTCACCGAGAAGGCCCTATTCCTGGTGGTTGCCAACCTGGCCTCCCTCAGGCCCGGAAGAGTCAGGCGATGTTGAGTGCCTGACCGCAGTGCTCTCTGGGGTGTATACGGGGAAAGGCGGTCCCTTAGGTAGGCAGGCCCCAGACCATATAGGGCTTTAAAGGTTAAAACCATTGTTTGTTTGTTTACTCCCTCGAAGAACACTAACAGGTTAGCGAGACAAGATCTTCCCTTACAGAACCCATGCTGAGTCTTCCTCAATAGATTTTGTTCATCAATGTGCCTACTAATTTTTTTCCTTAATAACGGTTTCCACCAACTCACCCGGTATCGACGTCAGACTGACTGGCCTGTAATTTTCCGGATCTCCTCTGGAACCCTTTTTAAAGATAGGAGTGACATTCGCTACCTTCCAGTCCTCAGGAATGGAGGCAGATTTTAAGGAAAGATTACATATTTTTGTCAGGAGAGCCACAAGTTCACATTTGAGTTCTTTCAGAACTCTCGGATGTATGTCATCTGGGCCCGATGATTTATCAGTTTTTAAATTGTCTATCAGTCATAGGACCTCCTCTCTTGTCACCTCAATCTGACTCAGGTCATTCAACCCCCCTCCCGAAAACAGTGGTTCTGGAGTGGGGAGGCACTTCTCATCTTCCACAGTGAAGACAGAGGCAAAAAATGCATTCAGCTTCTCAGCCATTTCCCTATCATCCTTCACTACACCTTTTACCCTTGGTCATCCAAGGGCCCCACTGCTTCCCTGGCTGGTTTCCTACTTCTAATGTATCTGAAGAAAGTTTTATTGTTGGTCTTTATGTTTTTGCAATATGCTCCTCATATTCCCTTTTTTCTATACCTTGTGCCTGTCCTAACCCATTGTATATATTTTCTCTGAGCCTCTAATAATCTCCAAGCTTCCCTAATGGTTTTGACCCTTTCTACTTTTCCTTTCATTTTTTTCCTCACATACCCCGTCATATCAGAGAAGTTACCCCTTTTAACGTTAAAAGTGGTTGCGTCAGTCTTTTTGGGCAACTCCCTATTTATACAAATGTTGAATTCAATAACATTATGGTCACTGTTCCCAAATGATGCAATCACTTTAACATCTCTCACCAGGTCTTGGGCGTTACTTAGGACCAAATCCAGGATCGCCTGTCTGGTTCTGTAACCATCTGCTCCATAGCACAGTCATTGAGAGTGTCTAGAAACCCAATCTCTTTTTCCCAACTTGAACACATATTGACCCAATCAATGTGTGGGTAGTTAAAGTCACCTATTACAAAACAGTTATTTTGTCTAACCGCTATCTTGAATTCATTCATCATTTCATAATCCTCTATCTTTTGATTTGGTGGGCGATAACAAACTCCCAATGTTAAGCTTCCTTTTGGGCCCACTAATTCAACCCACAGCATTTCCAGAAGTGAATCCAATTCTCATACCCTCTCAGTCTTGCTGGACTATATATCCTCTCTGACATAAAGAGCCACCCCACCTCCAACTTTCTCCCCCCTATCCTTCCGATATAATTTATAACCTCTCTTTCTCTCTCCTCCTCTCTGCTTTTCTTTTGGAGCTAAGAAGACTCTAAAGAGGCTCAGCATTGCCTGATGCTCCAGCGTTCATTGGACCACATGGCGGCTAACGAGCATGCCTACGGCTTTTCTTCAGAGGAGGAGGAGATGGCGTGCACTGCGGCTGCAGCACTATCCGTTGGAGGGGCTGACTTGCCTTCACAGCTTGCTCGCGCCACCCCAATAATCTTGCCTGAAGTGGCGGCAGCACAACAAATTCTGAAGCGCTGCTGGCAGCAAATGGACATGGAACCAGTCCATCCCGGGCGGGAAAAGACTGGCAGTGGCCATTTTGGAAGCCCGAAGCCTAGCCCCTACATCCTCATCAGCCCCCTGCAGGCCATCTTGGGGACGGAGGGAGCAGACTCAGACTTCCATCAAGCTCACTCAGGACCCAGCCTTCTAACAAGTTAAAGTATAGATGCAGGACCCCTGCTTGCCTCTCCAGGCATTATGCAGGTGTTTCGCCAGGCCATGCAAGAGAAAATTTTCTCCTAATGTTCCAAGGTGGGAATCAATGTCCAGGGGAGGTACAGTCCACCCTACTGCATCCTTCCAATCCTTGGCCCACCAAGGCTGCCCAGAAGGCTCCCCCAATCCACAGCTGGGACCAAAGGGGGGCACTGGGAAGAGGAGGATTCTTCTGAATCTCTGATGGAAGACAGAGAGGAGGGGGAAGTCAAGGTGCCTGAGCAGTCCAACAGTTCTTTAATGCCAAGGACTACCATTATTTTCTGACAAAAAGGCTGAGGCATCACTTAAGAGGATCCATGAGGCTATAGCTATGATGGTGAGAGCGTCTACTATGGCATCTATTGCTTCTGGAGCATCTATAGTATGGATTCGCAAGTTGATTCAACTTCTTCCAAAGAATAACAGGACTGCTGGAGGGAGCTACCTGCATACTCAAGGCAGCCTCCTTTACAGTGGATGCCATGTTGGACACCCTGACCTTCGCTTCCTGGGCCATGGCCTCTACAGTGGTGACTAGGAGACTTTTCTGATTGAGGGTATGGCAAAGTCCTCCATCAGAAAAATTCCTGATCTCCCCGATCAGCAACTCTGTTGCCAAAAGGACTATTGTCAGCAGGGCCCTACAACATCTATTGGATATCAGAGCTCTAGAACAGGTCCCTCCCCTCAAGAGGGGACAGGGAGTCTATTCCATCCTATTCTTGGTTCTCCAGAAGAAATGGCGACTGGTGAACCATTCTGGATCTGAAGTTTCTAAACAAGTACATCAAGCTACGCCATTTCCGCATGGGAATGTTGCAGAAAGTCTGGCACTGGACTCTCTTCCTGACATCAATAGACCTCACCGAGGTGTACCTCCACATGCCAATCCATGCAACTCACAAAAGATTTCTTCGGTTCTGGGTGGGGAACGTCACTTTCAATACTGGGCTCTCCCATTTGGGTTATCCATGGCAGCCCGGCTGTTCACCAAATTGAAATCAATCCTGTAGTACACCTCAGGAAGCAGGGGATTCACATTCATCCATACCTGGATGACCTGCTGGTGTGGGGCAGTGACTGAGCTACCTCCATCTGGAACACCGAAGTGACACTATAGTGTTTACGGGACCATGGGTTTCTGGTCAGTCTCTCCCAAGAGTTCTCTCCAGCCATCTCAGAGACTAGAGCATCTAGGAGCTATAATAGACACTATTTGCAGCTCGCTTTTTCTGTTGCTGTCCATGGCCAAGAAAATCCGGGACATGGCGTCCTTGGTGGCAAGGAGTTCCACATCATCCCTGATGACTCTGGCCAAGCTGCTAGATCTCATGATATCATACTTAGACATGGTTCAATGGGCATGTCTTCATTCCAGAATTCTGCAGCGTTTCCTGCGACCATACCAGTGGCTAAAAATGGAGCACAGGGTAACGAATTTGTGGATCCCTGCAATGGTCAAGAACAGTTCGATGTGGTGGTCAAACCCAGAGAACCTTTGACTAGGCAAGAGGTACTACATACAGTCACCCAAAGAGATATTCACAGATGCCAGTCTTTCCAACTGGGGAGCAATCCTAGAAGGAGAACCCATACAGGGCCTGTGGTCCCAAGAGGAGTGAACTCTCCCAATCAACCTGTTGGAGCTCAGAGCGATCCAGCACACTTTGAGCCACTTCATCATCAGGCTTCAGGGCCAGCACATTTATTTTTATATATATTTATTTATTTTTGAGATTTATATCCCGCCCTCCCCGCAAGCGGGCTCAGGGCGGCTTACATGGGCCCAAGGCCTAGTCAAAACATTAAAACCGATAAAATCAATAAAACATTCAAGATAAATACAATTAATACATATAAAAGCTTCCTTAAAAGTCACTTCTGATGGCAACTTCATGGCAGGTCCAGCCCCCCCCCATGCCAGGACCATATAGGACCAGGGTTACATCACAGATGTTGAAGTGATGGGTGGTATCATCGGTGGCGGCTCCTATTCAAAGGCCTGGCGGAAGAGCTCCATCTTACAGGCCCTGCGGAACTGCATCAAATCCCGCAGGGTCCTGATCTCCTCCGGGAGCTTGTTCCACCAGACAGGAGCCGCCACCGAAAACGCCCTGGTCCTTGTTCTGGCAAGCTTGGCGTCCTTGGGGCCAGGGACACACAGTCGATGTTCTGACCCCGACCGTAGTGCTCTCTGGGGTACATACGGAGAAAGGCGGTCCCTAAGGTATGTTGGACCCTGGCCATATAGGGCTTTATAGGTAAGAACCAGCACTTTGAAGCGAACTCGGTATGCTATAGGCAGCCAGTGCAGTGCCGCCAGCACAGGCCCGATATGGTCCTGCCTTGCAAGACCCATCAACAGCCTGGCCATGGCATTCTGCACCAGCTGCAGCTTCCGGATTTGCACCAAAGGCAGCCCCATGTAGAGAGCATTACAGTAGTCTAGCCTCCAGGTGACTGTCGCATGGATCACTGTGGCTAGGTCATCACGGTCGAGGTAGGGAACCAGCTGCCTCGCCATCCTCAGATGATAAAAGGCCGACTTAGCAGTGGCTGCTACCTGGGCCTCCACTGATAAGGAGGACTCCAGGAGCACTCCCAGACTCCTAACTCTCGACGCAGGCACCAACGGTGCCTCGTCGAAGCTCGGGAGCGGGACCCCCCTCCCAGGCCGCAACGCCCCAGGCACAGGACCTCCGTCTTCGCCGGGTTCAATTTCAGCCTGCTTGATCTGAGCCCGGTCTAGATCGTCTGGGCCGGAGTCCGACCGGCCACCCAACATCAGATAGAGCTGGGTGTCATCCGCATACTGGTGACATCCCAGCCCAAATCTCCGGGCAATCTGGGCAAGGAGGCGCATATAGATGTTAAACAGCATCGGGGAGAGCACTGCCCCCTGCGGCACACCACAATCAAGTGGGTGCCTCAAGGACTGCTGCTCCCCTAGCACCACCCTTTGTTCCCGACCTTGGAGAAATGAGACGAGCCATTGCAAGGCCCGCCCCCTATCCCCACGTCGGCAAGGCGGCAGGACAGCAGCTGATGATCTACCGTATCGAACGCGGCCGACAGGTCGAGCAACAGCAACACCGCCCCACCGCCCTGATCCAGATGTCGCTGGAGGTCGTCAGTTAGAGCGACCAGAGCAGTCTTCGTCCCATATCCCGGGCGAAAGCCGGACTGAAAGGGGTCAAGGACCATTCCACATCCTGGAATGGACTGACAACATTGCAGCCAAAGTGTACATCAGCAACCAGGGCAGATCCCGATTGTCTCTGTTGCACCAGGAGGCGTCCAAAGTTCTGACATGGTCCAAGAAAAACATGGCTTCAAGAGCATGTCAGGGGGGCCACTAATACACAGGCTGACTGGCTCAGCAGGGAAACCATCTAAGAGGGGAAGTGGTCTCTCCATCCGACCCTGTTCCAATTTATCACAATGCATCTGGGGCAACCTATTGCCCTAGTGGACCTATTTGTGTCTCCGACTAATCATCAACTTCCACACTTCTTCACAAGGTATTACCACCAGGCAGCGGAAGCAAGGGAAGCCATGACCTCGCCATGGCCCAAGGGGCTGCTCATCTGCCTTCCCACCATTTCCCTTGATTCCCAGGACTCTATGGAGGATTTGGGAACAGAGAGCAGAAATTATACTGGTCGCTCCCTTCTGGGAACGTCGCCACTGGTTCTCGATGCTGGAGGAGATGACATTCAATTTACCATTGATGTTCCCACTGTCTTCTGGACATGTTTCTACAGGGACCGATATGGCATCCTCATGCGCATTGGCTGTGCTTGACGGCTTGGAGATTGAGCAGGGGAACCTCTTTAGGCTAGGCTACTCTACTCAGGTTACGGACGCTATATTGTTATCCAGGTGACAGTCCACCATTCATATTTATAGCACTACTTGGAAGGCTTTTGTGAAGTGGTGCAAGAGAAAGGAGAAGGATGCCCTGAGTCTCTTGATGGCCACGGTTCTCTCCTTCCTGCAAGAAGGTCTCGATTCAGGTTTGGAGTCAGTGAGACTATGCAGGCAGGGGTGGTGCTTTCCACAGTCTTACCTCTCATGGGCGGCTATAAATTGACATGGCACACCCATATCTTACTCTTTCTTCAGGACTTTCTTCATCAAGTCACCTCCTCAAGTTCATCCGTTTCCCACATGGAGGTTACACACTGTGTTGATGACATTCATCAAAGCGCCCTTTGAGTCACTCAGAAAAGTAGGTCTGTGATGGCTGTGGATGAAGACCTTGTTTTTGGTGGCAATGACTTCTGCGCATAGGGTATCAGAGATTGGTGTGCTGTCTGTTAAGTCTACGCTGTGCATCTTCCACAAGGACAAGGTCGTTCTTAGGACTGACCCTACCTTTCAATCAAAGGTGTCTTCCCCCTTCCATAGATGTCAGGAAATCTACTTACCAATCTTCTGTCCAAATCCCAAACATCCAAACAAGTTTGTGTGGCACACCTTGGATGCAAGACATGCGCTCAAGATTTACATTGGGCGGACTGAGTCATTCAGAAAGACAAACTACATGTTCATTAACATTTCACCTCCAAAAAAGGGGGGATAGGATGTCCAAAACGTCTTTTAGCACAGTGCTCAGGTCCTGCATAACGGAGGCCTGCAGAGTGACAGGACTACAGGTTCCCAAGGGAATCACGGCACACTCTCTGAGAAGTGCCTCAACTAATGCGGCCTTCACCAATTGGGCATTGGTGGGGGAGGTCTGCAGAGCAGCCACGTGGACATCGGTTTCCACTTTTGTGCGACACTACAAGTTGAATACCATTGCTTCCGCAGGTGCAGCATTTGGAAGAAGAGTTCTCCAGCACATTGTAATGCCTACCAATGATGATGACCCACCCAGCTGAGGGACACTGCCCTGGGAGGTCCCAATGGAGATGTCCTCCACCTCAGAGGGAGAACAGCCTATTGGCACTTACCATGAAGGGTCTTTCTCCTCTGAGGTCAGAGGACATCTTGGCCCTCCCGACATCATCGTTTTTCATGCTCCTATCTGTGCTGTACTCTTCTCCTTCTGTTTCCCTTTTCATATCATTACAGTTTCCATTTGGGTTTCTGGTTAACTGTTATGTTTCATCAGTGCAAGGACGTTAGTTTTGTTAGAGCTCACTTCTTTCAGAGTCCCAGAACTGAAAGAGAAAGGGTTATTCTGAAGGCACCGGGGGTGGGGGGGGGAGAATTTCCTGCCTCCCCAAAGAAATGATGGGAATAACCCAGTGGAGATGTTCTCCTGACCTCAGAGGAGAAAGACCCTTCATGGTAAGTGCCAGTGGGCTGATTCCTCTTAAAAACTGAAAGCTGGTATCTTGTACAGCCATTACTCTTCACCAGTTCCTTCTCTCGTACCTTAAAACCCACATTGTATTTGCCAAATAGGGTATTCCTTGATGGTAGGTGGATGCTGTAGAGTTTTGGGGATTTAGCAGTACTAAGCAGGTCTACCCAGAATCCTATTTAGGTCTGTTTAATGCAGTTTACTCCCAAAAAAGCATTCTCAGAATTGCTCCTCTAATAAAATGAATTTTCTTACTAATGTGGCCTGTACAATCTGTGAAGAAATTTCCTTTTGTGCTTTAAAATTAATGGACAACATTACGTTGTGTTTCTTTGAGTTCATGACTCCCCTGTAGCATCTAAGTTCTTTCAGTTGTCCTTTGACAAGCCTCTGTCTCCTAAAGCATCAGCAAAACTGGATCTTCTAAAAAATTATGGTTAATAGTGTTGTAGGATATATCAAGAGCTTTTTCTAGCCCCCATGCTGTTTTGTGAACTTTTTTTCTATGCTACAGTGTTCTAGCAAGAGAGCCTGGGTGTAAATACATTTGAGCATATACAATGTGCTGCAGTGATATTTTTGAAAGGATGGTACTGAATCCTGAAGCATATGCAGAACACTGTGTGTCATTCTGGTTAGCCGATCAAACAGGGACACTGTATAGTACTAAAAACAAATGGAGTTGCCATGAGTTGCTTTATAGAATGCCTCCTGCAGGATCAAGAGGATATTAGAAGCATTTTTTTATCTTAAGGAGCACTACTGGTTCTGTATAACAGAAGGGCATGCAAGAAAGAACTTATTAAAAGAACTAGAGGTGGGCAGAATCTAATAGAATGTTTAAATTAATGGGGTGTCATGTTGACATTGTAAAAATCTGTGTAATCAATGCAAATTCACAGGCTGATGGCAGATGGGACCATTTGGAAATCTATATAACAAGTGCAGACCCACAAGAAACTTTTGGAGAGGGGGCATTTCCCCCATCTCGCTGGGGCCGCCGCTCGCCCCTTCCCCCCACAGGCTCTTGGCGGCTCTCAGCAGGCCCACTGCCCGCCCCGGGCTCCCGGCGGGCCTAGGCGGCTCTCGCTGGGCCCACCGTGAGCCCCCTTCCCCCCCACAGGCTTCCGGCCAGCCTCGGTGACTCTCACCGAGGCCGCCGCTCGCCCCTTCCCCCCCACGGGCTTCCGGCCAGCCTCGGCAACTCTTGCCGGGCCACTGCAGTTCCAAGAGTGTTCCCTGCGCATGCGCAGGGGATGCTCTTTTACTTTTCGCGGGATTTAAATATCCCCCGGAATTTTTTTTTAAGTTTTTGGATTTTTCTGCACATGGGGGGACTGCCCCCCCATGTGTAGGAAAACCTCCCTCCCCCCAAGTGCCCCCCCAATGCGAATTTAGCTATCCACAAGCAGGGGGGTGCCTTCGCTATTAGTATATAGACAAGTGTAAACTCGCAAGAAGTTTGCAGGGAGGGGGCATTACCCCCATCTTGCCGGGCCTGCCACTCGTCCCCTCCCTCCCGGGCTCCCGGCAGTAGGATACTCGTGGGGGGGCCATTTGAGCCTCCCTTCCCGAAAATGGCGGCGGCCATGTGCTAAGCCTCCCCTCCTCCCTCCCTTCCCCAAAATCGGTGGTGGTGGCCACATGCCGAGCTGCCTCCCCTCCCTCCCTCTCCCAAAATTAGCGGCGGCCTCGTGCCGAGCCCCTCTCCTCCCTCCCCGAAAACAGCAGCGGTGGCGAGGCCCGCCACCCGCCGAGCCCTCCCCTCCAGCCAAAGTTTTGAGGGGATTTAAATATCCCCCCAAGAATTTTTTTTAACATTTAGGATTTTTCTGCCCGCGGGGAGAGTGCCCCCCGTGTGTAGAAACCCCCCCCTCCCCCAAGTGCCCCCCCCCCCCACGGATTTAGATATCCGCACGGGGGTGGGCACTTCGCTATTAGTATATAGATACTTCCTTATTCTTAGGATGCCTCTAGGCCTCTTTCACTGTAAAAATGTCAGAGGTGACTAAGGGAAGGCCAGCCAAATTCACAAAAATGGGAATTAAGAAACAGCTTTGTTTGCTCTGTGTGTCGAGTAAATCTTGCTCAAGAGAGGCTGTTATAAACCTTAGGGAACCTCAGAGGGTTTCTTCAGTTTATTGTAAGCAGTTTCCTAGTCCCTAATTACAAGATTAAGTCAATCTGTGACTTTATCATTTTGTCACTTCAGGTTATAATATGAGTATTTATAGATCCAAGTCACTATAGATATTTTTCTTTTTAAAGGATTTATTTCATTTTTATTCTTAATAAAATTTGGCGAATGGGAGTTGGAACAACAGGACACTGGGTGCACTGACACTTGCCAGCTAACTGGGACTTCCTATAAAAAAGTTTCATAGATGGCATTTCAGGGATCTTTAGGGTTCTTGTAAAGGTGACTAGGGAAAAATATAGTGGTGACTTGTACCTCACAGCCTTGCTGTAGCTTTTTTGGTTGACAGCATCACAAGCCACATGCTTAAATCCTTGAGAAACAATGAATAAAAACCACAAGCCTACCAAATGTAAACTCTTGAATTTAAATTGTCGCGTCTTCATGTATGCTGACATGTCTCTGCAAAAATGCATTCTTTCAAATACTGTTTTGTCCTAAATATTTACATGAACAGTAAGTTAGTATTTTAAAAGTCTAACTAATATGTTGAATTCCTGTACTGAGTATATATGGTCTCCTTATTTGTCTTCTGCTTCTGATGCACTTCTCTGTATTTTCTGCAGGATCTGTCTGGTTCAATAGATGATCTGCCCATGGGTACGGAAGGAGCACTGAGTCCTGGCGTCAGCACATCAGGGATTTCCAGCAGTCAGGGAGAGCAGAGCAACCCAGCTCAGTCTCCTTTCTCTCCACATACCTCTCCTCACTTGCCAGGCATCAGAGGACCTTCACCGTCGCCTGTCGGGTCTCCTGCTAGTGTTGCTCAGCCACGCTCTGGCCCACTCTCCCCCGCTGCAGTGCCAGGTTCAAGTTTATTTTAAAAGCTATCTTCTGTGGCTTTTGATCTCCTTAGTTGAAACTATCCTCTTCTTTCAGGGAGTTAGAAATATTGGAATCATGCATCATACAGAGGGCAGAAATGATTTCAAATCCTTTTTAAAGTTCTGTTTACTGCTTGCATGGCCTAGGACAAGTTGATAGGTAGCATCCTACTACATTGTGTATGGAAGGTTCAGTTAATTCTTCTATGCTTCTCTCCATTGCTGTGCCTTTTCCTGCCACCCAGAGGGAGTATTCTTGGGGTCACAGGACCCATATGGAGGAACAGCTGTGTAGGTTTGGGAACACTGGAGTGTGGAGAGACAAGGAGTTGATTTCACTTTTCTATTCCACGAGTGGAGCTCCACTGAGAGGAGGGAGTAGTTTTACCCTCTGCCCCCTCCTTTTTCTATCCTACCAATCATCTGTGTAGGTCCCATGACCTTGGGAGTGACCTTTCCAGGCGTCAGAAGGAACTGCAGTGATTTTTCACTTATTCTCCATGTTCCTTACCACTGGGGACCATCATTCCCCTCTCCATTTTATTCTTACAACATCCCTGTGAGGTGGGTTTGGCTGAAAGTTTGTGACTAGCCCAAACTCACTCAGTATGTTTCCATGGCAGAGTGGGGGTTTAAATCTAGGTCTTCTAGATACTAGTCCAACATTAATCACTACACCATGCTGACTGTCTCAAGTGATGAAGGCAGACATGCAAGAATTGTGTGCCCTCCACACACAGATGGTAGGATACTGCCCGCTGTCTTTCAGCCTTATCACCCTGTGATTTGGGGATAAATTTTGATACAGATTAAAATAATAGATAATGGTAGAGATCAAAATTAGAATGTTTACCTTATATAATTTTACTGCAGTAGGTTTCTATTTGAGATTTTTTTTTAGCACAAAGGTGATGGGTGTGGTATAGGATTATTTATGTGGAAAGCGTATTTTTATGGCAGACTCATTTCTCTCTTGTGATGCAGGTAACCAGATGCCATCTCGACCGCCTAGCGGCCAATCAGACAGCATTTTACATCCTTCCATGAACCAGTCAACCATAGCCCCAGATAGAGGTGTGTGTGCCATGAAGGTTATGCCATTTGGTATGACTTTTTAAAATATAAGTATATATATATTTTTTTTTTTTTAAAAAAAGGCAGAAGCACTGTGATGTTACCAAAGTTGGACATAGGCTTTGTATAGATCTTCTTCGTGGTCTCTGTGCATCACACCTCTGGGATATAGTGCGCCTGCGCCGATCCCGATTGGTAATCTTCAAAGCCTTAACGGATTTTTGCGCCAGCTCCCCAGTCACGTGCACGTCCCACTGCGCATGACCCGGGGAGAGGCACGAGGATCCTGCCAGTTCTCTTCTGACTGCCGTGTCGTGAGGATCCCGTCTTCGCTTCGGTCGGTAGTTTACTTTCGTTTTCCAACTGGAAAAGCCTTTTGGACTGATTCTTCCCTTTTTTGACTACGGACTGTTTTCTGGACTCGCTTTGGGATTTTCCTCGTTCTTCTCCACGCTCGGCCTATGGCCCAGCGGTGGGGGTTCTTTAAACGCTGTCTTAAGTGTGGCAGCAAGATAGCACCCCCGGACTCTTTGTCTACTGTGCTTGGGCGAGTCGCACCGTGTAGACTCCTGTTCTCCCTCTGAGAGGAGGACATCTTGATGGGTGTTTCCCACCCTATCTGTAGGGAGGCAGGAACTAATTCTTCACTTCCTGTCCTCTGGTGGGATACGCCCCTTCAAGTCAGTTCTGTTCCTGCCTCAGTAGGGAGAGCAGCACTTAGTGGCCACTCGTGCCTTTTTTGTACTTTCACTTTCCATTCTTCTTCATACCTTTTCAAACTTTTTTCAAACCTTTTTTCTTAAATGTTTTTTCAAAAAACGGACGTGGATGATTGCGCAGGCGCCATTCTGAATTGCCCCGATCCCGGGAGACCACAGAAAATGGCGGCCCAAGGCTGCGGAGCGGCTGTCGCTGCATCCATAAGCCCAGACATGACTAGCGACGAGAAGGAAAAGCGCACCAAAAAACAGCCCCAGAAAGACGTGGATGATTGCGCAGGCGCCATTCTGAATTGCCCCGATCCCGGGAGACCACAGAAAATGGCGGCCCAAGGCTGCGGATCGGTTTTCTCCGCATCCATAAGCCCAGACATGACTAGCGACGACGGGCAGGAGCTTCCCAATGCCCAGGTCGCACACCAGCCCCATTTGGGAGACACACCAGCTGAAGGTCTACTCGTGAGTAACTCCGGAGACGGAGAACAGACTATTTCCCCTGCCCTACTCCTGGCCCTTAAACAAGCAGGGAGGAGGTATTGATCATCCACTCATGGGGGGCCCCTTGTCACCAGGACCAACCCCATAGAGATGTGCCAGACAGGCACTACCAAGAGGGCGAGGAGGAAGACAGACCTCGCTGGCCCACTAAAGCAGCTAGGAAGGAACTTTCCTACCCCGGCTGGGTCCCTCATCACTGGATCCCACCTAATTATGAGGACAGTGATACTGGGGATACCGGGGAAAGAGAAGAGGCTGAATTCCTCTCTGATGAGGAGGAGGAAGAGGACTTGGAGGTTCCAGAACCCTCCATGTGCTTCTTTAAACCTGAAGAATATCCTTACCTCCTCTCCAAATCCCTGTCAGCATTAGAGTTACAACCAAAGCTGCAGGGAGAGGACCCAGCCGGATCCTCAAAAGCAGATGGCTCCAGACCCAGAGGGAGCAAAGACTACTTCCCCAGGACCCCAGGGGCAGAAAAGGTCTTCCCCTTCCCAGAATTTCTAGAAAATCAGCTAGTCAAGGAATGGTCCAAACCCATGGCAAACAAACGCTGCCCACCTAATGTGAGAAAGCTCTTTACCTTACCATATTTTATTAATAAGCTTGTACAAGTCCCTCTAGTGGATGCTCCTGTTATTGCGCTCCAGACTTCGGGTCTTTTTCCGAGGATGGCGATGGCCTGGTCAGAGACAGTCTAGACCGCAAGGCCAAGTTTGCACTCAGGTAAGTGCATGAAGCCTCCGTTATGGCCATCAAAGCATCCGCTACAGCCACAGTCGTGGGCCACACAGTCATTGCCTGGTCCAGGAAACTAATACAGCTTATCCCACTGTCTAGTAAGCGTCTCACTGAAGGAGCTAACCACCCTCTCGAGGCCTCCTTCTTCTCCACTGATGCTACGCTCGATGCCAGGATTTTCCCTTCCAGGGCTCTGGCTTCAGTGATGGCTGCCAGGCGTACCCTCTGGCTCAGGGCCTGGCCAGCGGACCTGCGCAGCAAATCTACCGTCACTTCTTACCCATTCCAAGGAGATTGCCTATTCGGAGATTCCCTAGACAAAATCCTAATAGAAACTAGGGACAAGAAAAGGCGATGCCACATACCCTGGGCAGGCCTGATAGGAGGGGATTCGGAAATTACCCTTTCAGTTCCCAGACGACACCATTAGACCGCTTTGTTCCCTCTCCCCTGATCAAAGATGCCTCCGAGCTACAAAAAACGATAGAAGCTGTCCAACACCTGTATACCATCTCAGCCATAGAACCTGTCCCTATCCAGGAATGGGGACAGGGAATTTGTTCCATTTTCCTTACTTTTCCCAAAAGGAACGGCTGTAGAGCGATACTGGACTTAAAATACGTCAACAGATTCGTAAAACTAAGACGCTTCCGAATGGAGACCCTGCAATCCATCTCAGGGGCTCTACAACCGGGAGAGTTCCTTCCTCCATCGATCTCATAGAGGCGTATCTGCACGTCCCCATGTTCCCGGGTCACAAGAGGTTCCTCCGATTCTTCGTCCTAAGCCAACATTGGCAGTTCAGGGCGCTCCCATTCAGACTCTCCACTGCTTCAAGAGTCTTTTCCAAGATCCTCATCCATCCCATTGCCCTCCTTGGGGAACAAGGCACCCATGTCCAGTGTTCCCTCTAAGCTGAGTTGGTGTGAGCTAGCTCACAGTTTTTTGGCCTCTAGTTTGCACATTTTTGTCTTGGCTCAGGAGGGGTGGCTCCAGAGCAAACTAATTTATACAATAGCCCAATCGCTAGCTCACAACTTTAATGCCAGTAGCTCTCAAGTAGAATTTTTGCTCACAAGACTCCACAGCTTAGAGGGAGCATCATGTCTATCCTATCTAGACAACCTGCTGATTCGCTCCAGCTCTAGAAACAAAGCGCACAAAGACACTCAGGAAACTATCTGCTGCCTGAAAGCACACGGCTTCCTTGTAAACCTCCAGAAGAGCTCCCTGAACCCCTCGCAGTCCCTAGAGCACCTCAGGGTCATCTTAGACATGGTTCGGAACCGCATGTTCCTACCTCAACACAGGCAGACAAGATTCGCTTCTTCACACGACAAATCATCACGGCCAGACAATCCACCCTGATGTCCCTGGCTAAACTACTGGGCCTCTTCATCTCCTGCATGGACTCCGTGCCCTGGGCGCGCCTCCATGCCAGACCACTACAATAACTCATATGGCCCTTCCAATCCAGGATAATGCAAAAAACAGGACCTCCCCGTGTCAGTCCCTCACCTAGTCAAGGCCAGCCTATCCTGGTGGATCACGCCATGAAAGAGGGGCTGCAGTGGCTCAAGTGGTTAAGACGCTGAATTGCAGACCAGAAGGTTGGTAGCTCAGCAGTTCGAGACCTGAGTGCTGCATGACAGGCTAAAAAACTTGAGCTCAGGCATTCTTAGCATTGAGTTCCACAGGCCTGTGGCCAGCTTCCTCTCATGCCTGCCCTCTAGAATAAAACCAACTTATATCTATCCCAGAGGAACAGCTTCTATGTCAAGACTGGAAGCAGATTGTCAAGGATGCCAGCCTCCTGGGATGGGGCGCAGTCTTCCTCCACCTCCCTGCACAGGGATTATGGTCCAAGGAAGAACAACTTCTGCCCATCATCCTGTTAGAGCTTCGGGCCATCCGCCTAGCCCTACTCCACTCCAGGGAACAAATCGCCGGTCATCACGTCCTCATCAGGACAGACAACATAGTGGCGAAGGCATACATCAATACCCAAGGAGGATCCAGATCCTCAGAACTCCATCGAGAAGCTCTGAAGCTCCTGTCCTAGGCAGAACGCAACATACTATCTATCAGAGCGGAACACATCAAGGGCTCGCTGAATACCAGAGCGGACTGGCTCAGCTGTCAGACACTACAGGAAGGGGAATAGTCCCTCAAAGAGGACCTATTCAACCTCATAACATCTCACTTCAGACGTCCGATGGTGGACCTATTCACATCTCCACTCAACCACCTGGCAGGCCTTCGTTCGCTGGTCCAGGAGAAAGAAGGTCAACCCGTTACACCCACACTTGTCCAGTGTTCTGTCCTTCCTTCAGGGCGGTCACAACTCGGGTCTGAAGGCGTCCACTCTCAGCTGTCAGGTAGCTGTCAGGTAGCCGTAGTTCCCAGAGTAGAAGGCTGGACCCTGTCCAGACACCCTCACATCCACCGTTTTTCTGAAGGGTGCATCACTTAAGGACCCACAGGTTCCCCACATGGAAACTTAACCTGGTTCTCTCTGCAGTAGCCAAACCAGCCTTCGTGCCAGTCCAAGAGATTCCTCTGATGTGGCTGCGAATGAAAACCCTGTTCCTGGTAGCTGTCACCTCCACCAGAAGAGTCTCCGAGCTTGGGGCCCTCTCTGCCAAACAGACTCTTTGCACCTTCCATAAGGACAGAGTAGTCCTCACTATCGGCCCTTCCTTCTGCCCGAAGGTCAACTCAAGATTTCACCGCTCACAGGAGATCTGCCTACCGTCCTTCTTCCCGAACCCTACCCACCCAAAGGAAAAGTTGTGCCACTGTCTGGACGTCAGATGTTCACTTAAAGCCTTCTACATCGCACCAGCTCCTTCTGGAAGACGGAATCATTATTCATCTCAGTCTCACCCCCCAACAAGGGCAACAAATGTCCACAGCATCCATCAGTGCCACTCTCAAAAGATGTATAGCAGAAGCCTATAGGGCCCTCAAGATACCCCTCCTCCGGGTATCACCGCCCACTCCATCAGAAGTGCAGCGACTTCCGCAGCCTTCACCAACCGAGCCTCGGTGGAAGTAACCTGTTGGACAGCCACATGTCTTCCATTTCTACCTTTGTCAGGCATTATAAGACCGACTTCTACAACTCGACCAATGCAGCCTTTGGCCGGAGGGTCCTGCAGCAAGCTCTCATATCTGAAGACGATGTCCCACCCAGTTAAAGGGACACTGCTATGGGAGGTCCCATCAAGATGTCCTCCTCTCAGAGGGAGAACGGACTAGTGGATACTCACCGTGAGGGGTCCTTCTCCTCTGAGATAAGGAGGACATCTTCGCCCTCCCAAGATTCATCGTCTTCCTTTTCTATATTCTGAGTTTATCTTCCTTCCTGTCTTGTTCAAGCCACATTATCTGTTTACTGTTTAGACTAATTATGTTCATATTTTTCTAGTTATGGTTAGCCTTTGGTTTACAGCTGACTACTGCTTCTGGGAGTCACCGAACTGACTTGAAGGGGCGTATCCCACCAGAGGACAGGAAGTGAAGAATTAGTTCCTGCCTCCCTACAGATAGGGTGGGAAACACCCATCAAGATGTCCTCCTTATCTCAGAGGAGAAGGACCCCTCACGGTGAGTATCCACTGGTCCGTTCCAGCTGCGTGGCCTTCTCTAAGCAGACCCGCAAGAACCGAGTGGCTAGACTTAAAGTGGCCGTGTTAGAAGCAGCTTTATCCCTGAAGATGTCTTCTGTCGACGCTTCAGGAACATCACCATCGGCTCCGACGGCCCCGGCATTGTCTCCGGTAAGGAGCACCACCGGTACCGAGAAATCGGCACTGAAAAGACCACTCCCTCTGCCAGACACTCCTGCAAAGAAACGCAGAGAGGGCAAGGAGGAAAAGGGCAAGCTGAAGCACAGGAAGGCTCCTAGTGCCCCGTTGACGCACCCTGCGCCTACCTTGACGCAGCTCGGGTCTGAGCAGCTTGACCCTCCCTGTCGTGAGCGATCCAGGGGTAGCTCAGCCTCCCCGATGCCGCGACCGATCCAGTTGACGGATTCAGACCCCGACATCGACCTCACTCAGGTCCCTCGAAGCAGCCCCGGGACTGATCCGTTACCGACACTGAGAGGTGATTGGGACTGGCGTCCTCCGTCCTCTCCGGTGCCGTGGGACGTTCGACAATGGAGGTACCTTTACAGCTCCTATCCTCCACCACCGCAGTGGTACCCACAGGAATGGGACTGTCAATCGACGTCATCCAGAGTCTCCCGATGCCGCGACCCTCCGGCTCCGAGACCTACTCCGCCACTGATGCCGACGCCGATGTTGATACTGACACAACCCCCACCCGATGTCGATCTCACTCCCGTACGTTGCAGGACCCATTGAGCCTGACCCCTCTGTCGCCATCCGAGCCTTCCAAATGGTAGATACCGGACTCCTCCGCATCCTCCGTTTCGGGTGATGAATCACCCCCTCATCCATCCCCGATCCCCCAGGTTGCTGACGAATTGCCGATCTCTCCTTCCAAAGACGTAAAATCGTACGGAGAGTTGATTAAACGAATGGCTCACTCCCTGGCCCTGGCCACGGTCCAACCGACTCCTACCGCTACCGATGCCATCTTCGACATCGTACAGATGGACACCTCCACCACAGCAGCCCTGCCTCTCATTTTGGTACTCATTAACACAGCAAAGGAGTCCAGGGTGCATCCTCTTCGACCCCCATCTCTAGTAAGAGATTGGATCATATGTACAAGATTCTGGAACCAGGAGCCGAATTCTTATTCGTGCATCCCAAACCTAACTCGGTAATTGTGACCCCTTCTGCTAAGGGCCGCAGTGGACACTCTTCCCCCCTTGACAAGGAGGGGCGGAAACTAGACTCTTTTGGTAGACGTTTTTATTCGGCAGGTGCATTGGGCATAAAAACTGCAAATTACACGGCCTGTATGAGCAGGTATCAATATTCCCTGTGGGAACAGATGACAGCACTTCTGGCCCATCTTCCAGAGGACAAGCAGCGCCTAGCCAGGAAGATCCAGAAGGAGGGCATGGTATTGGCAAAACACCAGCTCAATGCATCCAAACATTCCACAGACGTAGCTGCTAAGACGCTCACCTCAGCAGTCTCCCTCAGACGCCACGCCTGGCTGAGGTTGACTTCTCTTCCCCAAGACACAAAATCCTTGGTGGAGGACCTTCCCTTTGAGGGTGAAGGCCTCTTTAGTTCTACCACTGATACAGTTCTTCACAAACTGGATAAGAGCATGAAAATGTCCCGCAACGTGGGTGTTTCACAGTCGAGACAGCAGAAACAGAAGACCTGGCAAAGATCCTGGTCTAAGAAACAGCCACAGTGGTCTCCCACTGAACCCCAATGGCAAAGACCTTCTTCCTCTGCTTATCAACAGAAACCATATGGCCACAAGCCACGTTTCCCTACCGCTTCCGCTTCCAAGTCGAAACCCCCCAAGCCGAACAAACAGAGTCTTTGACTCCCGTATCCGCTCCGGTCCTCCCACCCGTCTGTCACCCTTCCTACCCACATGACAACACATCACTTCAGACAAATGGGCCCTCTCAGTTGTAGCAGAGGGCTACCGAATAGAATTCTTCCAGATTCCGCTAGACTCTTACTTCGTCGCCACCCCTCCCTCCGACACCCTGTCGTCAGAAGTCGAAGCCCTTCTGTCCAAAGATGCCATAGAGCCGGTACCCACAGATCACCTTCATCAGGGTTTTTACACCCACTACTTCACAATACCAAAGAAGGATGGCGGACTCCGTCCCATATTGGATCTTCGGAACCTCAATGCCTTTATAAGGTACGAGAAGTTCCGTATGACCACCCTTCAGACCATCCTCCCACTACTAGAAACCAACGTTTGGATGGTGACGCTGGACTTAAAGGATGCATACTTCCATGTGATATTCATCCTTCACACAGATCATTCCTCCGCTTCGTGGTCGGTCCACGTCATTTCCAATACAAGGCCCTTCCTTTTGGACTCTCCACGGCTCCTCGTGTCTTCACGAAACTCATGGCGGTAGTGGCAGCTCATCTCCGGCTTCAGGGTGTCCACCTCTACCCATATCTGGACGATTGGCTCCTTGTTGCGCCATCGGCGGCGACTCTGCAGAACCACATCTCACTAACCCTTCACACCCTAGACACCCTAGGGTTGACAATAAATCTAAAAAAGTCCATGCCCACTCCATCCAGACGGGTTCAATTCATCGGAGCCATCCTGGACTCTCTGCAGTGCAGGGCTTTTCTGCCCCCCAACAGGACAATGGACATAGTCTCTCTCCTTCGATCCCTCCGGGAGGACAAGGAGGCCACAGCCAGACAGCTACTCCGCTTACTGGGCCTGATGGCTGCAACCACGACAGTGATTCCATTTGCCAAACTGCGGATGAGACCACTGCAACTATGGTTTCTGCGGCGTTTTCGTCCCAGCATCCATCCACTCTCCAAACGCTTCCATCTCTCGGACTCGATTCTGGAAGCCCTTACATGGTGTCTTGTACCCCTGAACTTACAGTCGGGTGCACCTTTTCAACCCCCGCTCCCCTCAGCGACCATCACCACAGATGCCTCCCTATGGGGTTGGGGAGCTCACCTGGATGGTTTCTGCGTGGGTGGCAAGTGGGACCCCTCTGTGGCCCACAACCACATCAATTTCCTAGAACTGTTAGCTGTCCTTTACGCAGTCAGATCCTTCCGCCTATCTCTGTCGGGAAAGACGGTGGCCGTATTCACGGACAATACGACCACCATGTATTATATCAACCGTCAGGGCGGGACGGTCTCCCGCGGACTCTGCCGCTTAGCTATCGAGCTCTGGGACGAATGTCAGTCCCTCGATATTCATCTAGTGGCAACTCATCTTCCCGGCCTGCTCAATGCCCAAGCAGACTTCCTGAGCAGGGGAGGAGCATCTCTCCACGAGTGGGAGCTCAACCCTCTCTATCTGACCCCAGTCTTCAATCGATGGGGACACCCCTCGGTGGATGTGTTTGCCTCCCGGGAAAACAGGAAGTGCCCTCTCTTCTGTTCCAAAGCCGGCGCGGATCCAGCCTCCCTCGGGGACGGCCTCCTTCTCCAGTGGACGGGGAGACACTTATACCTGTTCCCCCCGATCCCTCTGATCCCAAGGGTGGTGCACAAACTATTAGCGGAACACCCATTGGCGATTCTCATCACACCATGGTGGCCGAGGCAACCTTGGTTCCCCACTCTCCTTCATCTCTCCCTCGGGTCGTACCTCCACCTCCCGACGAACCCGGATCTTCTGTGGATGTACGGGGGCCAGGTGCTTCACCACGACATCCCCAGATTGAAACTGACAGCTTGGCTGATCCCACCTTGGGAATAGACACCCGCATTGCGCATGTGCTCTTGAACTCCCGCAAGCTCTCCACATGCCGCTCCTACGCAGCGGACTAAGTTCCTGTCTTTCTTGGCTTCTGTGGGGCGACCCTCCGTTCCCTCCACTCTCAATGATGTTTTTGGTTTTCTCTTGTCATGTAAAGATAGAGGACTGTGCCACTCATCCCTTCGTGTCTACTTGTCAGCCATCTCTGTCAACCACCCCACCGTTGACGGCTACTCAGTTTTTTCCCACCCTACTACGAAGCAATTCCTGAAAGGGATGCGTCATCTCTACCCACCACTGCGGGCCCCTGTTCCAGCGTGGGACCTGCCCCTAGTCCTTACCAAGCTAATGGGCAAACCCTTCGAGCCTATGGCTTCCTGCAGTCTTCAGCTCCTTTCTTGGAAGGTTGCTTTCTTGGTGGCTATCACTTCCGCTCGACGCGTGAGTGAATTGTCGGCTCTTCGCTGCGATCCTCCATACCTCACGTTCTGTCATGATGCCGTTACTCTGGCCCCCAATGTCACCTTTCTACCCAAGGTAGTCTCTGATTTTCACATCGGGGCGGACATTACCCTGCCAGTGTTCTTTCCTGACCCTCAGGATTCGACACAACGCAGTTTACACTCACTCGACATCGAGAGGGCCCTCTCCTTTTACTTGCATCGGACAAAGTCGTTCCGCAAGTCTCCAGCTCTCTTCGTCGCTTATGCCTTGCCTAGACAGGGACAGAAATTGTTGTCTCAAAGACTCTCGAAATGGATCGTGGAGACGATAAAACTTGCCTATCTTCTGGCTAAGAGGCCATTGCCGGCGTCCCTACGGGCTCATTCCACTCGAGCAGTAGCTGCCTCTACGGCGTTCCTCAAGAGCATTCCCCTGGGAGACATCTGCAATGCTGCTACTTGGGCGTCTCCTCACACGTTTGTGAAGCACTACGCTTTAGACGTCCGTGTCCATCAACGTTCTGTGGTGGGCCGTGCAGTTCTGCAAGCAGCTCAGTTGTGAGACCTTCAGCACCCACCTCCAGGTATGTGGTGTGTTTATTGCTCGCTATTCTCCCAGAGGTGTGATGCACAGAGACCATGAAGAAGATATACAGGTTGCTTACCTGTAATTGGAGATCTTCGAGTGGTCATCTGTGCATTCACACCACCCGCTCTCCTTCCCCTCTGCTTTCGTTCTCCTTTATTCTCTTGGAGGCTGTTGGCAGCGGTCAGAAGGAACTGGCGGGATCCTCGTGCCTCTCCCCGGGTCATGCGCAGTGGGACATGCACGTGACCGGGGAGCTGGCGCGAAAATCCGTTAAGGCTTTGAAGATTACCGATCGGGATCGGCGCAGGCGCACTATATCCCAGAGGTGTGAATGCACAGATGACCACTCGAAGATCTCCAATTACAGGTAAGCAACCTGTATTTCTCTTCCATGTAAAACACTGATAAATGTGTAAAATACAGAATTTGAAATTAGGGCCAGTCTTAATGTGGAATGTGCTCTCTGAAAACGTATCTTGTGTGATATTTGTGGGGACACTATCCATATGCGGGGACAACTTCCACCTTTCTCCAAGTTACACTAGATAACAGATGGCAATTTTCTAGCAGCAAATTCTTGCTTGCCTCTAGAGAACTCTCTCAAAGTACTGCTAAGAAGGATGGGTGTGAAGTTCCCTAGGAATTAACTCAAAGGTTGCTTGTAGCAGCCCCAGAGCAAAGCCTGGAATATGAGTCTGAGCTGTTCCTGTTCGCTTGCCTGTTAGATTCTCATGTGGTATTAGGCAGAGTGTTTTGTATGGACAGAATGCATGAAATGTTTTAGAGGGTGCACCTTTATGTTGATCATTGAATTCCAGATGGTTCTTTAAAAAAACTGCTCTTTGGAAAATATGGAAGAGCGCTAGTTTTTCTTTCTGAAGTATGGAGAAGTTATTGAGAGGGAGCTAATTAAGTACTGATTTCTTTCTTGCCTCTGTTGTGTTCAGTGGATGCTGGTGTGTAGTACTGAGCATAAAGTAATTTTGATAGCAGCAGCAAAAATACAGTTGTGCCATGCCACAGTTCTGTGGGTTTTTTAAGTGTGAGCAGCAATGACCATATTGGAATTTGTCATTAAAGCAGTTATGTTGAAGGCTTTCACTGAGAACGTCATTGAGATGGTTGTATAGAACTTGAAGCTTTTGGAGTGTCAGCCCTGTTGGTGGGGCATGGGGAAATTTTGTGGGGCAGCCAGGGAAGGGAGAAGGGGAAAGAGGGGGGCAGCTGCATGTTTTCCCTGAACTCCAAGCTGTGATTCTGCTACTTGGAGTTCAAGCACAGGCAGCCCCCACTTGAAAAACACCATTGTCATGATACTTCTCTTATTTTGTGTGGTTAGGTGTGAAGGAGTTTTAAATTTCTTGTTGTTCCTTTCTCTCACTCAAAGTATCTATCGCTGCCACCAGGAATTTAATACCAGTCTTTAATTAACCTTTCCCACAGTATTGTGCCCGAGCTCTAAGGCTCCTTCATTGGACTGTGTGGTTCTGAGGATAAGACTCTGGGTTAACAATAAACAAGATAAAACTTTATTGGTAAAGGAAGCGTATTGGTTACAGGATGATTTGTTAAGCTTTTTAGGAGACTCTTTCCCTTTTTCTCAGGTCTCTGTCAGCTTTTCCCCTCACACTCTTATAATACTCAGACAATATTAGATTTTGCCTAGATGCCCCCTTAAGTATATGTTCTTCTGTTTTAGAATCTTAATGCCTTTCACAGCACCTCTATATGATTCTATTTGGAAGACTGTTTCTCTGATTTTGTAAACTGACCACAACTGACAGCTGCTGACTTCAAACTTCAGACTCTACCTTCTCTCTCTCCACACATGCACACTTCCTAGCTACGCCCACACATTCTCAGTCACCAACCAATCACCTCTCTCACTCATCTCCCTCTTTCACCCCCCCTTGTTCTTCTGAAACTTACCAACCATTTTAAAGGAACATACACTTGAAATCATTACAACCATAAATGCTGTTTTTCAAGCAGGGGCTGCCTGTGCCTGAACTCCAGGCAGCGAAATTGCCACTTGGAGTTCTGGGAAGGCCCTTGCAGGAGGTGAGGGAGAGGGGCAGCTGCGAGCTGCACACGATTTCGCAGCTTGCAGTTCAAGCACAGGTAGCCCCTGCTTGAAAGACACCATTTAATGGGTTTCCTCCCCCTCCCCTCCTCCAAGATTTAAAGGGCCCTCCAGCTGATCAGGTGGCCCTTTAAATCTTGCAGGAGGTGAGGGAGAGGGGCACCTGCCAGCTGTACGCCTTCCCTGAACTCCAACTGGCGAATTTGCTGCTTGGAGTTCAAGGAAGGCATGTGGTCGCCCTTCTCCCTTGCAGGAGGTGAGGAAGAGGGGCAGCTGCCAGCTGCACACCTTCCCTGGAGTTCAGGGAAAGTGTGCAGCCAGCAGCCACTCCTCTCCCTCACCTCCTGCAAGATTTAAAGGGCCTCCTGATCAGCTGGAGGGCCCTTTAAATCTTGGAGGAGGAGAGGGAGAGGGTGACTGCAAGATTTATGTGCTCCCACAGATCAGCTGGAGGGTTCTTTTAATGTCACAGGAGGGGGGAGGGGAAGAGGGGCAGCAGCTGTTGTGGGGCGTGCCTCACATCCTGAAATGCCCCGCTGTAGCTATGGGCCTGTGAAGTGCTCTCTTTGTGTGCATATTTGCTATTTAAATACAGACCTCACTTCTGTACAACTTTTATAACAGTACCGTTTGAAATTATTCCATTAGGTTACATACAGAGGAATCCACAGATGCCCCAGTATAATTCCCCTCAGCCTGGGTCTGCCTTATCTCCACGACAGTCTTCTGGAGGACAGATGCACACTGGGATGGGACCTTATCAGCAAAATTCCATGGGCAGTTATGGACCTCAGGGAGGTCAATATGGGCCACAAGGTGAGGGTATTAAGCTTCTGTTACTAAAACTTGTGAGCAGCAAACATACAATGCACCTGTAGTTGGGGAGAGCTCTGACCTGAATAGCCCAGGCTAGCCTGATCTCATCAGATCTTGGGAGCTAAGTAGGGTCAGCCCGGGCTAGTATTTGGATGGGCAAACTCCAAGGAATATCAGGGGCATGACGCAGAGGCAGGCAATGGCAAACTACCTCTGAAACATCTCTTCCCTTAACAAGTCTAGCTTGCCACCTAGTGGGGCATAACACTAAAAGAGCAAGAACTTTTGGCTCCCAGACAGTCTTAGGATTACCTGGCTATACTGCACACAATGCCATATGACAATTATTAACTGTTAGTTGGGGAGAAAACATCTGCACACACAGGAATGTGAAAAATGTATTTCCTGATCTGGGAGATGTACGCTTTCCTGTTTCTGCTTGTGTTAGGTTTAAACAGAGGGAATGAGCAGAGGCACACAGTTTCTGAACCTGAGATCTGGTGAAGCTGGGCTTAACTTAAAATAAAATGTGTGGCAAAGGTTTTAAAATGTTTGAGGAAGCAAGCATCTGTTGAAGACTTAGGAACCAGAGGTGGTTAAGCAGGGGTTTCTATGCCCTGCAGAGTGTCATATGCCTCTTGTGATAGGTAGTTTTCAGTTTTGACCTCTGTCTTGCTTACCTAGCCACTGTGGTAAGAACTTCTGTGATTTGCTGTGGTCTTCCAGATGGCTAAAGCTTTGTTATTCCGAGGAGACCCTGACAACAGTAATGATCTGCTCAATCATGATGAAATGATGCAGCATAATTTTGGTACTGCTTTTGTGGTAAGATGTTCCATATCTAAGCTGCAGTGAGAGCGAGCCAGCATAGATATCATTAACATTATGACTTCTGTTGGAGGGGAGGCAAAAGTTCTGCCTTATCTCCTTTGTGTTTCTTAACACACAGGCTGAACTTTTAAATCCATGTGTTGCCAAAACATCCTTCCGTCTTGCTGACATCTTGCCACTTTTTCTCTGTAGGTGGCTATCCCAGGCAGCCAAACTACAATGCTATGCCCAATACAAATTATCCCAGTCCAGGAATGGGGGGAAGCATGAACCCAATGGGAGCAGGGAGCCAGATCCATGGCCAGACTGGTGTACCTCCCTATCCTGGGCTTCCTCCAGGAAGAATGAGCCACGCTGCCATGGGGAACAGGCCCTATGGACCCAACATGGCAAACATGCCTCCCCAGGTCGGGACTGGAATGTGTCCTCCTCCCGGTGGCATGAACCCAAAAGCACAACAAGCTGCTGCCGCCGCCATGCATGCTGCTGCCACCAACTCAATCCAGAATAGGTAAGCATGCTGTTTTGTATGCAGTTCCTAGATTATTACCAGGTTTATCCCCCCACTCTAAAGCACAACTTGTCTGTGGTTTAGGCTCTTTTAAAACTTACAGTTCTTGAAGCATGTCATACCAAACCTCCCAAAGCTCTGAATAAAACTTTGGTAGGCCTCCCTATTTGAAATTTAAAAAAAGAAAGGGTTAGTCAGCCTCATTGTGATCTAGAGTATGAAAAAGAAAAGAACAGAAAGATTTAAGATCCAAGCATGCAAGAATTTGAGGTTGGTAAGCTTTCAGCACTTCCCATTATCATGAGAGCTAGTGCATCGCAAACTATGTTTTTGAATAATGTGGGGCAAGGCAGATGGGGGAAATGTTGACCTCTTGGGGTATCTTGCTAAGTAATTATTAGCACCTGCTATTTGGAGAGCTTTTGGCTCATTTATTTGGGTTGGAGAGGTTTGTTGGATGTTCTTGGGTGTTCTTTTCTGTTATTTGCCCTGTTAAACTTTTATGAGATCATTCTCTCTACCCCAACCCAGCTGACAAATTTTATCTGGAAGAGCCAGTAAAATAAGTGTTGTTTTGATTGCTTTGTTTGTCTCCTGTGGAGTGAGCAGGAAGGTTTGTTTTCAGTAGTAGCATTTACTACTGTTTATTCTGGATTACTGTAACATACACTATGTTGGACTGCCCTTGAAGACAGCTCATTACCTAGGAACTGCAGCTGGTTCAGAATGCGACATCCCAGTTATTGTCAAGGGCTAGCTAGTGAGAACACATCTCACCTATTTTAAAACAGGTGGCTGCCGGTTTGTTTCTGAGTTTATGTGAAGGCACTGATTGTAACTGTTAAAGTCCTTCATGGCCTAGGACCCCCCAGATCTAAAAGACTATCTTTCCTCTGTATTTCTCCATATGCCAGCTATGGTCTTCAGCTTGCCACTTATGGGCTATTTCCCCCATTTAAGGTAGCCTATATGGCATCTACGAGAACCTGTGCTATTCCATTCTATGGAATTGGCTCTTTGGAGGTTTGAGGAGTGCCACTGAAGTTTTTAGGGGATGCTACACAGCTGTTTTACTTGCTAGGACTGTTAATGCAGTATAGGTTGCAGGCATTGGGGGGCAGGTAAGTTACTGTGGATTTATTGTACTTAGTATGCTTTTAAAAATTGGAATTGTAAGCTGCCTTGACCTTCAAAGGAATGGCAGACTATAAATGTTTGAATTAATGCTGAAAAAGCTATTTACGCTGTATAGGGAGACTTGGAGAAAAGAGGGCTGTGCTTAGTGGACCATTGAGGTTTGAGTTCTCTTAACTGTGAAGAAGAGTTGTGGCTTTCTGCAATAGCTCTGAGTTTTCCCAACTCCATATAGTGGGACAGCAGGTCAGAAGTACAATAGATGTCATCTTTGGAGAAGGCTATTCCCTCTAGTCTTAACAGTATCTACAGGGAGTTATAATCTGGTTGGGTGGGGGGTGTTTGCTTCATCAGGAAATTATATCTAGGGGGGAAAGCCCCTGAATAGCTTTAGCAGTGTACACAGTCTGGTTTTTGATATTGCTAATGGTCCTGTTGTTCTTAGGCCATCTGGCTACCCCAATATAAGCCAAGGTGGAATGATGGGCACTGGACCTCCGTACAGCCAAGGAATCAACAGTATGGCTGGCATGCTAAATCCCCAGGGTCCACCATATTCAATGGGTGGAAATATGGCCAACAATTCTGCAGGTAAGTTCAGTCAGCCCCCCACCAAACTGCTTGGTTTGCATAATGCATATTGGAAAACATTCTAACTAACATCCATGGTCTTGATCCTTCAAGGGATGGCTGCAAGTCCTGAGATGATGGGACTTGGTGATGTCAAGCTCACGCCTGCAGCTAAAATGAACAATAAAGCAGATGGGACACCAAAAGCTGAATCTAAGTCAAAGGTAAAAGGAAAAAGTGGGAAGTGATTATCATGCATTATTATTATTTTTTTAGTTGTTAGCTTGAATTTCTCAGTATATTGTATTACTTGTTTGTGTGGTTGGGTTACGCAGTAAGTGAGCTTTTTTCTTATTACTTATTCTCTACTCTTCCTTGAGCAGCTTCAGAGCATAGTTAAACTCTTTTGTAGGGGAATAGGATGCTTTGATACAAGGTCTGCCTGATCACACTTAAACCATGCCTACTTTCATTGTACATCTGGCTAGGTATTCACCGCTGATAAAACTGGGCCTCAGGGCATGTGGTGTTGGATGTGTCTAGGAAAGTAAAGCACACATACAGTTAACTTGTGACCTGTGTTCCCTCTAAGCTGAATTAGTGTGAACTCTAGCTCACAGTTTTTTAGCCTCTTGGCTCACACATTTTTTTCTTCGCTCAGGAAGGATGGCTCCAGAGCAAATTAATTTATGCAGTGGCCAAATCACTTGCTCACAACTTTAATACCAGTAGCTCACAAAGTAGAATTTTTGCTCACAAGACTCCACATCTTAGAGGAAGCATTGCTTGTGACCAGCTTGCATGGGTATGCAAGAATGACTTTCCGGTTATGTCAGTTTAAGTCTTCCTCTTTAGGGTAGAACCTGCAATTAATAACAGGAGCTACTGTTCATGTTTCAGATCCTGAATGACAAATGGTAGTGCTAGTCTTGTTTTAAGTCATGATGAGAACCTAGGAGCCCTAAGGACTTCATGCATCTTTTAGAGCGTTTAATTCCAGCTTTCTCCATGTGGAGGAGGATTTCATTGAGAGGGTTACACCTCCTCCTTGCTCTGCAAGGTGGGAGTTTATGAAGATTATATGCAAGGACTTCCAGGTCTGGTTGGAGGCAGGCCCTGGTCCATGCCCTCCATTCTCTTGCAAGAACCCAACTTGCAGGGTTTGCTTCTTTCTTAAGCCTGTGACCTTTTTAAAAATAAAGTGTAGCTGTGTTGGTGTGCATGCTTGCAGGCGAAACACTAGCAAGCCCCCAGTGCTTATGGTTTAACAAGAGATTGTCTGTTCCTTAATGTAAACCTTTTGGGATATGCTTTATTTGCTGTAAAGTTCTACTGAGTCCCAAGTTATGATGTTGCATCATAGAACATAACATAGGATTAAAGAAGGAACTGTTATGGACATGGCTTCCTAGTCTGATCACTTGGGATTCCTGCTTAGTTTTTAACTATAGTTTTGCTGTTGATGCCACTATAATGCTTAATTGCTGTTAAAGGTAGGATGAGGGCATTTGCTCTGGATAGGGGTGGGAGCATTTACCATGTGCAGGCTTAAGACTATACCTGTGCCAGCCCAAAGGGATATGACCCAGGACAGAGCTTGGCAGTACCCAGTGGACGTGAGGGCACCTCAATCTGATATGGGTACATGGTGTGCTGCACCTGGCTGACAGACTTTGCAGTCCTCTGGCTTCATTTCACTGTTCTTGAGTAAAGATGTATTTTTTGCCAAGGACTGTAACAACTTTCTAGTGTTAATTTGATAAAGGAATTACACATTACTTCAGATGTTTCTGACATCTGTAAAGCATTGTCTCTTGGAGATTTGGTTGCTTCAGTGTTTGACAATAGCAGCAACATAGCTGCTGAAGCCAACATCAGGAGTTGCTTGTTCCCTTGCCTGGCTTGCTTGGCTTGTTTAAGAATATTAGTAGAGAAAACCTGATGATCCATTGCAGTGCCAGTTTAGTGGTCTTATTTCAGTGACCAGCATTAGAGATTTCTATTTCCATTTCATCTGTATGTGTTTACAGCATGTTGGATACAACTTTGAGTTCTGCTGCAACAAGAATGTGATTACAGTTTATTAAATAAAATGGTCTCTGTCCAGCAAGCCATGATCTTGCAAAGCATGATTTTCCTGCTTCACTATTCTGCAACCCACTGAGCCCCTTGAAATAGCATAAGGGACAAACTGGGGGTCTGCAGTGAGAGAGAGTGGAAGATTGGTAGAAATTGAGGCTGCATCTTCTGAAAACTTGTGTGGCTGAATATATGCCAGTGTCTTTAATGGCAGAAAACAATTTGGGGACTCATTTATTTTCCACATGAGAGGCATGCAGGATCTGTTCTTTATTGCCTTGAGGAAAAAGACTTGTAGAATAAGATTGCACTGATTGCAAATGTATTTAAACTGAAGTGAGAGGAGCCCTTGCTGAGAAATTCTACTGACTTCTTTCACCCTTCTCAAGCAAGAGTTTTTCAGTGATCATTCTTTCCTTGAGAGAAACTCTCTTCTGTTTCCAAAATGAAAGTTATTAGTAATGAACTTGGTCTTTCCAAAAACAAATATATCACACATGGAGATTGTACAGATCCAAACCAGTTCTTATGGGATCTCATTTCAGATATAGTCAGGGCTCTTTTTGTAGAAAAAGCCCAGCAGGAACTCATTAGCATATTAGGCCACACCCCTGACAGCACGGCTCAAATGTGATCATCCAGCCACATCCACCTTTTGCTTCTTATTCTGTTTACCTTGTTTGTTGCCAAAACGGTTTTGACAAAACCAATAAAAACTTTATTTTCTGTCCCATCTATTCAAAACCTTGCCTGAACCAATATCTTATGTCCAACAATTACTCCCAAGCTGGATTGGAATCAATTCCTAAAGGTTAGGTTCCCATGGAAATCAGCTTGCCTTCCTGCAGAACTAGTGCAGAACTGGTGGGGTCTGGAGATCTCCTGGATCTTCTTCGTGGTCTCTGTGCATCACACCTCTGGGATTATGTGCGCCTGCGCTGATTCCGATCGGTAATCTTCAAAGCCTTAACGGATTTTCGTGCCAACTCCCCGGTCATGCGCCGATCCCGCCAGTTTTCTTCTGACCGCCGCATCGTGAGGATCTCCTCTTCGCTTCGGTTGGTAGTTTACTTTCTCTTTGCTAAAAAGCCTTTTGGACTGATTTTTTCTCCTACTTGAACCTTGGACTGTTATTCGGACTTGCTTTCTGGACTCTCCTTTCGTTACCTTACGACTCGGCCTATGGCCCAGCGGTGGGGGTTCTTCAAACGTTGCTTGAAGTGTGGCAGCAAGATAGCCCCTCCAGACAAGCATTCTCTTTGTCTACTGTGCTTGGGTGAGTCCCACCGAGTAGACTCCTGCTCCAGCTGCGCTGCGTTCTCGAAGCAGACCTGCAAAAATCAAGCGGTTAGACTCCGTGTAGCTCTGCTGGAATCTGCCTTGTTGCCGAGCATGTCTTCAGCCGACGTACCGGGAACCTCGCCATCGGCACCGACGGCCCCGGCATCGTCTCCGGCATGGAGCGCCATCGGCACCGAGAAACCGGCGCCGAAAAGACCACTCCCCTTGCCTGATACCCCTGCAAAAAAGCGCAGAGAGGGCAAGGAGGAGAAGGGCAAGCTAAAGCACAGGAAGACCCCTAGTGCTCCGTCGATGCATGTTGCGCCTGACTTAGCCCAGTCCGGGCTCGTGCAGCTTGACCCTCCCAGTCACGAGCGATCCCGGGGTAGCTCAACCTCCCCGATGCCGCGACCTATCCAGTTGGCAGATTCCGATCTCGACATCGACCTCACGCAGGTCCCTCGAGGCAGTCCTGAGCCTGGGACGGACCAACCTTCGGCACCGAGAGGGGATAGAGACGGCCATCCTCCATGCTCCCCGGTACCGTGGTATGTTCGGCAGTGGAGATACCTGTATGGCTCCTACCCTCCGCCACCGCAGTGGTATCCTCCCGAATGGGACCATCAGTCGACATCATCTAGAGTCTCCCGATACAGAGACCCTCCGGCCCCGAGACCGGCACCGACGCTGACCCACCCACCCGATACCGAACATCTCCCTCTTCCCCTGTCGCAGGACCCTTCGAGCCTGACCCCGCTATCACCGTCAGACCATTCTGACAGATCGGCACCGGAATCTTCAGCTTCTTCCGCATCAGACAATGAGTCGCTCCCTCGCCCATCTCCCACTCCGCATGTCACTGACAACTTGCCGATCTCCCCCACCGAGGACGTGAAACCCTATGGGCGCATTCACTGGCCCTGGCTATGGTCCAACCGACACCGACTGCCACGGACTCCATCTTCGATATTGTTCAGATAGATACTTCCACTGCAGTGGCACTACCCCTCATCTCGGTCCTCATGAACACGGCCAAGGAATCCTGGGCACATCCTTCCTCCACTCCTATCTCGAGTAAGAGACTGGATCACATGTATAAGATCCAGGAGCCGGGAGCTGAGTTCCTGTTTGTCCACCCCAAACCGAACTCAGTGATTGTGACCCCTTCGGCCAAGGGACGTAGTGGACACTCCTCCCCGCTGGACAAGGAGGGACGGAAACTGGATTCTTTTGGCAGACGTGTTTATTCGGCTGGTGCGTTGGGTTTGAAAATAACAAACTACACAGCATGCATGAGCAGGTACCAATGCTCCCTTTGGGAACAAATGACCGCGCTCCTTGCACATCTCCCCGAAGACAAGCAGCGCCTTGCCAGAAATATCCAGAAAGAGGGCATGACTCTGGCAAAGCACCAGCTCACCGCTTCCAAGCATTCTGCGGATGTAGCTGCCAAGACGCTCACATCAGCAGTGTCCCTCAGACGCCACGCCTGGCTGAGGTCAACCTCTCTTCCCCAGGACACCAAGACCCTGGTGGAAGATCTTCCTTTCAAGGGCAAAGGTCTCTTCAGTTCCACGACAGACACCGTGCTCCACGAACTAGATAAGAGCATGAAGACGTCCCGCAACCTGGGCGTCTCACAGCCCAAACCACAGAAACAGAGGTCATGGCAGAGATCGTGGTCCAAGAAACAACCACAGAGATCTCCCGCTGAACCCCAATGGCAGAGGTCATCCCCCTCTCCATATCAGCAGAAGCCTTACAGTCATAAGCCCCGCTTTCCGGCTGCTTCTGCTTCCAAGACAAAACCTCCCAAACCGAACAAACAGAGTTTTTGACTCCTGTCTCCGCTCCGGTCCTCCCACCCGCCTGTCACCCTTCCTACCCGCATGGCAGCTCATCACATCCGACAAATGGGCCCTCTCTGTCATCACCGAGGGTTACAAAATAGAGTTTTTCCAGATCCCTCTGGAACCTTACTTCGTCGTCACTCCTCCCTCCGACACCCTGTCGGCAGAAGTCAAAGCCCTGCTGACCAAAGAAGCCATAGAGCAATACCAATCGTCCACCTCCAACAGGGTTTTTATTCCCACTATTTCACGGTACCAAAGAGAGATGGGGGGCTCCGGCCCATATTAGACCTTCAGAACCTCAATGCCTTCATAACCTACAAGAAGTTCCGCATGACCACCCTCCAGACCATCCTACCGCTGCTGGAGGACGGTTCTTGGATGGTGACACTGGACTTAAAGGACGCATACTTCCATGTGACCATCCATTCTTCCCACAGACCATTCCTCCGCTTCGCGGTCGGTCCGCATCACTTCCAATACAAGGCCCTTCCCTTTGGACTCTCTACCGCACCTCGTGTTTTCATGAAACTTATGGCAGTCATGGCAACTCACCTCCGCCTTCAGGGCGTCCATCTTTACCCTTATCTGGATGATTGGCTCCTGATTGCGCCCTCCGTATCAGCCCTACAGGACCACGTCACCCTGATGCTTCGTACCCTAGACGCCCTAGGGCTAACGATAAATGTAAAAAAGTCCATGCTCACTCCCTCCAGACGGGTGCAGTTTATCGGAGCCATCCTCGACTCCCTGCAGTGCAGGGCCTTCCTGCCCCCCAGCAGGGCACTAGACATTGTCTCCCTTCTCAGTTCCCTCCGAGAAGTCAAGGAGGCCACAGCCAGGCAACTGCTCCGCCTCTTGGACCTCATGGCTGCGACCACCATGGTGATCCCCTTTGCCAAGCTGCAGATGAGACCCTTGCAGCTGTGGTTCCTTCGCCGTTTCTGCCCCAGTATACACTCCCCCTCCAAATGCTTCCGTTTATCGGACTCGGTTCTGAATGCTTTAGATTGGTGGCTGATACCCCAGAACCTTCAGTCGGGTGCCCCCTTTCGACGCCCACCCCCTTCGGGAACCATCACCACGGACGCTTCCCTATGGGGCTCGGGAGCCCATCTGGACGATCTGTGCGTAGGCGGCAAATGGGACCCATCAATAGCTCACAACCACATCAATTTCCTGGAATTGCTAGCAGTCCTGTACGCAATCCGGTCTTTCCGCCACCTCTTGTCGGGAAGAACAGTGGCTGTCCTCACGGACAATACGACCACCATGTACTACATCAACCAACAGGGTGGGACGGTCTCCCGCGGCCTCTGCCACCTAGCTGTGGAAGTTTGGAAAGAATGTCAGTTGCTAGACATACATCTAGTAGCGGCTCATCTTCCTGGTCAGCTTAGTGTGCAAGCTGACTTTCTGAGCAGGGGCGGGGCATCCCTGCACGAATGGGAACTCAACCCCCTCTACCTGACCCCAGTCTTTGACCCTTGGGGATACCCTTCTGTGGATGCGTTTGCTTCCAGAGAGAACAAGAAGTGTCCCCTCTTTTGCTCGAGGGCGGGCAGGGACCCAGCCTCCCTAGGGGACGGCCTTCTCCTTCCGTGGACGGGGTTACACCTCTACTTGTTTCCCCCAATTCCTCTAATCCTGAGAGTGGTGCACAGACTATTAGCGGAACGCCCGTTGGCGATACTAATCACACCATGGTGGCCAAGACAACCTTGGTTCCCCACTCCCCTTCATCTCTCCCTCGGGTCCTATCTCCACCTCCTGACGAGCCCAGACCTGCTCTGGATGTACGGAGGCCGGGTGTTTCACCACGACATCCCCAGGTTGAAGCTGACAGCTTGGCTGATTCAACCTCAGCAGTAGATGCTCGCATTGCCCATGTTCTTCTCAACTCCCGTAAACTGTCCACACGTTGCTCGTATGCGGCAAAATGGAATAAGTTCCTGTCTTTCCTGGCCTCTGTGGGACGACCTTCCATTCCATCTACTCTCAATGTTGTTTTTGGATTCCTATTGTCCTGCAAGGATAGAGGACTGTGCCACGCATCTATTCACGTCTACCTCTCGGCCATCTCAGTCAACCACCCGACAGTTGATGGCTATTCCGTTTTCTCCCACCCTACCACGAGACAATTCCTCAAGGGAATGTGTCGCCTTTTCCTGTCAGTTCGGACCCCTGTTCCAGCTTGGGACCTACCACTAGTCCTTGCCAAGTTGATGGGCAAGCCCTTCGAACCTATGGCTTCCTGTAGCCTACAGCTTCTTTCGTGGAAAGTCGCCTTTCTAGTAGCCGTCACTTCAGTACAACGAGTGAGTTGTCGGCTCTTCGCTGCGATCCTCCATACCTCACCTTCCATCAGGACGCTGTTACCTTGGCTCCTGATATTACCTTCTTGCCCAAGGTGGTCTCTGATTTCCACATCAAAGCGGACATTACCTTGCCGGTATTCTTCCCCGACCCTCAGGATCAGGTGCAACGCAGCTTACATTCCCTCGATGTCAAGAGGGCTCTCTCTTTTTATTTGCATCGGACAAAGTCTTTCCGTAAATCTCCAGCTCTCTTCGTCGCTTATGCCTTGCCCAAACAGGGACAGAAGCTGTTGTCTCAAAGACTTTCTAAATGGATAGTAGAGATGATAAAGCTTACCTACCTCCTGGCCAAGAGGCCGTTGCCAGTGTCCCTGTGGGCCCATTCCACTCGAGCCGTGGCTGCTTCCACGGCGTTCCTCAAAGGCACACCCCTGGGAGACATCTGTAATGCTGCTACTTGGACATCTCCTCACACGTTTGTGAAGCATTACGCCCTGGACGTTCATGCCCATCAGCGATCTGTGGTGGGCCATGCAGTTCTGCAGGCAGCTCAGGTGTGAGACCTTCAGCACCCGCCTCCAGGTATGTGGTGTGTGTATTGCTCGCTATTCTCCCAGAGGTGTGATGCACAGAGACCACGAAGAAGATATACAGGTTGCTTACCTGTAATTGGAGATCTTCGAGTGGTCATCTGTGCATTCACACCACCCGCCCTCCTTCCCCTCTGCTTTCGGTCTCTTTTTTTCTTGGGGGCTGTTGGCAGCGGTCAGAAGGAACTGGCGGGATCCTCGTGCCCCTCCCCGGGTCATGCACAGTGGGGTTGGCGCGTGACCGGGGAGTTGGCGCGAAAATCTGTTAAGGCTTTGAAGATTACCGATCGGGATCGGCGCAGGCGCACTATATCCCAGAGGTGTGAATGCACAGATGACCACTCGAAGATCTCCAATTACAGGTAAGCAACCTGTATAATTACAACTGAGCTCCACACTACAGAGATCAGGTCAATGGCTGCTTTGAAAAGTGGAGTCCATGGCATTATGCCCCTCCTTCCCTCAAACCCCACCCTCCTCAGGCTCCACTCCCAAATCTCCAGGGTTTTCCTCAACCTGGAGTTGGCAACCCTAGTTCACTGGCAGAACAACCCTAGGAGCCAGTTTGGTGTAGTGGTTAAGTGCGTGGACTATAATCTGGGAGAACCGGGTTTGATTCCCCACTCCTCCACTTGTACCTGCTGGATGACCTTGAGCGAGCCAAAGCTCTGTACCAGCTGTTCTCTCAAGGACAGTTCCCTCAGAGCTCTCTCAGCTTCACTTACCGCACAGGGTGTCTGTTGTGGGGAGGGGAAGGGAAAGGAGTTTGTAAGCTGCTCTGAAACTCCCTTGGGTAGTGACGGGTGGGGTATAAATCCAATCTCTTCTTCTAGGTTTGTGGATGCACTGGACAGGAGTAGTTTGTGGGCTATTTTATTCAAGGTTCAAAATTTTATTCAAGGTTTAAGATTTCATGTGCCACCCACACTTTTCAGATGAAACCACACTTCTTCAGATGGATTATACCTTGGATGAAACTTTGGACTCCAACTTTGTTCTGCTGCTTCAGACCAACACGGCTACCCACCTGAATTATTACACTATAATATTTTTTACAAGCAATTGTGTACCAGTGGAGTGGTTACCATGCAGAGTCTGTCCCACAGGTAAAATGATCCTGTGAAAAAGTGGGCTTTACCACATCAAAATATCACTACCGTCACAAGATCACCAATCGTTGGAAGTCCACTCCTCAGAAGCAGAAATCTCTCTTATTAGGAGGTTTAAGAACATCAACTTTGCTGGCCTATTAAAGGCAGATGTCAGCCCAGTGGCAGGAGAAGAGGGACAATCATCTTCTTCAGAAACTCTGCCCACTTTTTAAATTTCACAAAACGGGCAATCTCCACAGTTCCATGCTCCACCATGCTCATTTTTAGTTACAACTCTGTTTCTCTGCAGATGTTCCTCAAAGTCCCCCATGCAACAGTCAAGTGTTCTGCCAACACACACAACAATGAAGCTACTTTTTCAGATGTTTTCTCTTGCGTGGCAGTTAGCACCAAACCACTTTAATACAGAGTTTAGACACACATATATTTGCAACCCATTCCCAACAAGACACTACAATGAACTAGTTAACACTCAGGCTTCAAACTTACTTTTCTTAAACAGAAGATGCCACGAGAAAACTAAAGAGATTCTCAAAAATTAAAGATGTTGTCAAAACCGGCATTTCCTGGGCTCTCTGCTTTTTTTTACATCTCTCCCCTTTTCCAACAATTTTTTTTACAAAAACACAAAGAACAAAATGGAACAACAAGGAAGGAAGAAGGAAGGAAGGAAGGAAATCTTAGGAAGAAAATCTTAGGATGCTTCCATAATAACATTTTTCACCAGTACTGACACCATTCATTCATTACTCATATTTTTCTGAGAATTCAGACAACATTCCTCCCAACCACTGCTGCATTCCTGTATTTTTGCTGTTGTCATTCCCTTATTCTTAAAGTTCTGGTTTGAGGCAATTTTCAGGGCTTCTTTTGCAACAGCAGCATAAAACTTTCAGGTGTGACTTAGCAGAGTACTTGGTTCAGAGTAGTGAATGGTCCAGGTGGAGATGGTATGCAGCCCTACCTTTCTGAGTTACATGCCCACTTGCCCAGCCTTTGGTATACAATTCTTGGAGGAATGGCTTGTCAGTTATACCTCTACACTGAAGTCTACTTAAAACATAGTTCTCATTTTTGGAAGGAAGTCAGTTTTTATAGCCTCCTTCCTTGCAATTCAAAGAGTCACCCTGACCTTCAGGACTTGTTCGTACTATTTCTAATTCGTGGCATATATTTGATTTGATCCTCTAATGTAGACTGAAAGAAGTTTTCTCTTTTTTTTCTTTTTTTGTAAAAACATTTTTATTGCTTTTTTAATCTATTCTACATACTACATGCTAAATCTACGCTAACTTATCTTATACAGAGAATACAGTTTGGAATGTTACAAATTCAAAGCATTATTATATTGAAAAGCAAAGTTAAATCTTGGTATCATCTGTTACCTCTATTTTGTTGTTTAGATTAATATTAAAGGCTAGATAGCTGGATTACATACAGACATAGAAGTATCTAAAAATTAGGTTCAAATCATTATCTGACATTATTAAACATTTTTTCTTTGGTCCTCTTCTTTTCTTCTTTCTTTCTTCCTGAGGCTTAGGGGCCACAGCCCCTTTTTCAGAATCCGACTGTTCTTCAGTTCCGCTTTCAGAGCCATTAAATCCATACATACTTTACTGCGATCCCAGTGAATTGTCTGACCCAGTCTTTGCTTTTTTCTTCTTGCGCTTTCCCAAAAAAAATTTTGCCTTTTCGATAGAGTCAATTTTATATTTCTTGGCTTTAAAACTGATGATCAGTTCCTCTGGAATGTCCCAATAATAGGAAATAGACTCCAATCTTCAAAGCTGTTCTGTTCATGGCTTTTAGCACCAAATCGCTTGTTGATCTTCTGGAGAACCTCATTGCAGTTTCACCTGGCAGGTTTTTTTCTTTACAAATTCTGGATAAGTCTTGTGGACTAAATCCATATCGCTTTGTGTAGAAACAAGTTTTCTCATGGGATTTATATCTAGGGTTGCCAACAGCCTGGGGAAAACGCCCTGTCCCTTTAATAGAGGATTGATGAGATGCTGTTTATCCTCATGCCATAGAAAGCTTCAACTCCCTATTTCTACACATTAAGCATTTACATGATTGCGGGGGGAGAGAGAGAGGAGAGGAGGAGAGGAAGGGGAGAGAGAGAGAGAGAGGAAGGGTAAAGAGAGAGAAACGGAGGGAGGGGGAAAAGAAAGGGAGGATGAGGAAGGAAGAAAGAAAGAAGGGAGGGAAGGAAGGAAGAGAAAGAAAAGGAGATAGGGAGGGAGGGAGCGAGAGAAATAAAGAAAGAGGAGGGAGGGAGGGAGAAAAGAAACAGAAAGCGAGAAAGGAAGGGAGGGGAAGAAAGAAAAGAAGAGAGAGAGACAGAGAGAGAGAGAGAAGAGGAGGCACTTACCGGCAGCAGGGAGAGTGTAGGCATGACAACAAGCCCGATGGAGAGAGCTGTGACAGTCGGCCCCTTCCCCACAGCTCTTTGCTCTTAAAGGGAAAGATCCCTTTGAGTGCAGAGAGCCGGGAGGCCTTTCCTGCTGGGGGGGGGGGGCTCGGACCCCAGCCGGAACGCCGTTCTGGTGCGTTCTGGCCCAAAAAGAGCTCTGGATATAGTCAAGAGGGTCCAGTAGACAGAAGTAATCGTTGTGTCCAAAATCTTGTAGGGTTCCAGTGTGTGTGTTTCAGTGACAAAAAGTAGAACAGTAGAGTGGTTTTAATGAAATTTTGTGCTGTCTCTAAAATTTAGTTCTACTGCTCTGCTCAACAAGGTACCACCTGCCTTCTCTTATGGGGATCTTGTTTCAAAGATTTCTTTCCTCTGTCCATTAGACTTCCTCTTAGCAAGGTACTGGCAAAGCTAAGCAAGATGGTTTCATTGATCTCTCTTGAGTTCTTTCCTAGGCTAGATAAGGGGTTGGTTTTCTACTCTTTCAAATAAGCATGATCCCTTTAGACCCAAAACTGGCCTTGGACTCTGATCACCTGGCATGTCTGAAGCCTTCTACCTGAAAATTGCTGCAGTTCCAAGTGCTGGAGAGAGAATTGTGAAATGATGGAAGGAGACTGATGTGGAAAAAAGCCTTGTGCCTTGTATGGCTACACTTGTCTTTGAAGCACACACTCGGGCAACTGTGCTGTAGGCTAGAAGATGTTGACTTCACTATAAAATAGGCATTTCCCCTTTAGGCAAAGTGCAGAATCCACCAGGAAGAGTGAATACTCTCAGATGTGAATCAAATGGACCTGTCTTATCCCTTCTGCAAAAAGCTTTATTCTGAAACAATCCTCTGAGTGATTTTGTTGCTGTGTGTTTCTTCTGCAGTTTAAGGACAGTTTGTATAGATATGTGTACCAAGTGTTGATGTCATTCATCCAATAATAGTTGAAGATATCTCAATATGAACCTCTGTGGTATTTAGTAAGGCACCTAAGAGGGATGCTATCACAATAGTCAACTTTTATTTTAAAACTGGAACTCCAAATAATTGGACCTGACTAGGAGCTAAGGCTCGTAGAGATGATCCCACACACACGTGTTCTCATTACATGGGGGAGGGGGGGGCAGACATGAGCACATTTGCCCTTCTCCACATGATTGCTGAGTGGTCTGCACAGGGCAAAAGCACACACACACCCTCCCTGCAATCATCAGTGTTGCAAAATCGGTGTCACTGATCACAGAGGACATTGCAGGATCCATGCAAACCACTTGGCAATTGTGTGGAGCATGGTCAGCGTGCTGATGCCTGCTTTCCCTCCCCATACAGTGAGTGAACATTCTGGGGAGGGTGACTTGTACTAAACCTCCCAGTGGTGAAGTTTTCAGGGATGCTCTAGGCCAGGGGTGGGCAAATTGCGGCCCGCGGGCCACATGCGGCCCGCCACAGAGTTTTTTGCGGCCCGCCAAGACAGTCTGAGTCTGTCTCTGTAGAACTGTAGAAAAGTGTACATTTGTCTCATTAGACAAATTGTCTCTGTAGAACTGTAGAAAAGTGTACATTTGTCTCATTAAGCTGACATTTAATCAGTTTAATCATTAGACAAATTGTCTCTGTAGAACTGTAGAAAAGTGTACATTTGTCTCATTAAACTGATTCTAAAATTAAATGTGCTTGCAGCTATAGATGATTGAAATCAGCACAATAAATAAATTGAATAAAACTACCACTATTTTATTTAATTTATATTTGTTGATTTTTATGATACAATTTGTACCTTTTCTGAAATGCAAAGTTAACTAATGAATGCAATCATTTTAAAAGGTGCGGCCCTCCGCTAACCTCCGCTCCCACAAAGTGGCCCCCGAGCCAAAACAATTGCCCACCCCTGCTCTAGGCTGATCCTGCTTTGAGCAGGGGGGTTGGACTAGATGGCCTGTATGGCCCCTTCCAACTCTGGGATTCTAAGTTAGTCCAGTGTCTTTTCCTGTTGCCTTCAAGGCAAATAAAGCCCTTGTTTAGTGAAATGCCTCCTCCTAGCTATTTGCTTGCTCTAGTTGGTTTGTTAGTGAACCTGTTAGTGTTCTTTGAGGGAGTGAACAAACATGTGGACAAGGGGGACCCAATAGATGTTGTTTACCTTGACTTCCAGAAAGCTTTTGATAAAGTTCCTCATCAAAGGATCCTAAGTAAGCTCAATAGTCATGGGATAAAAGGACAAGTCCTCTTGTGGATCAAAAACTGGCTAATTAATAGGAAACAGAGAGTGAATATAAATGGGCAACTTTCTCAGTGGAGGGTGGTAAGCAGTGGGGTACCGCAGGGCTCAGTACTGGGTCAGATCCTTTTTAACTTGTTCATTAATGATTTGGAGTTGGGAGTAAGCATTGAAGTGGCTAAATTTGCGGATGACACTAAGTTGTTCAGGGTGGTGAAAACCAAAGAGGATTGTGAGGCCCTCCAAAGGGATATGTCAAGGATGGGCGAGTGGGCATCAACGTGGCAAATGGGGTTCAGTGTGGCCATGTGCAAAGTGATGCACATTGGGGTCAAAAATCCTAACTATAAATACATGTTGATGGGGTCTGAACTGGTGGAAACTGACCAAGAGAGAGATCTTGGGAGTCATAGTAGATAACTCACTGAAAATGTCGAGACAGTGTATGACTGCAATAAAAAAGGCCAGTGCTATGCTGGGGGTTATTAGGAAGGGAATTGAAAACAAATCAGCGAGTATCATAATGCCCTTGTATAAATCGATGGTGCAACCTCATTTGGAGTACTGTGCACAGTTCTGGTCGCCACACCTCAAAAAGGATGATATAGCATTGGAAAAAGTGCAGAAAAGGGCAACTAGAATGATAAAAGGGTTGGAACATTTTCCATATGAAAAAAGGTTAAAGCGCTTGGGGCCCTTTAGCTTGGAGAAACGACGGCTGAGGGGTGACACGATCGTGGTTTACAAGATTATGCATGGGATAGAGCAGGTAGAGAAAGAAGTACTTCTCCGTTTCTCACAATACAAGACCTTTTGGGCACTCCATGAACTTGCTGAGCAGTCGGGTTAGAACAGATAAAAGGAAGTACTTCTTTTCACCCAAAGAGCGATTATCACATCTCCTAGCTTCTGTTTTTGTTTTCAATTAATCAAACCCAGCTTTTGCACCAGTAAGCACTGGTTCTGTTCCTTAGTGCAAGCTTGAACATGGGGAAAACATGGTCTTGTACTAGTGTGGTAACATTCTATTAGCCAGCTTGTTTTGGGAGAAGCAGAATACAAGCAGAATTAGGAGTGGTTTCTTTCTGATGTTCCTCTGGCATCTCACACGGATGATGGCAACGCTGGAACTTATTTTCCTGCCCAACTTCTGCCTTTACATTGTTAAGAGGTTCTTTTGTTCCCTCATTCTTCCCCATACATCAGTATTTATGATTCTCCTTCTCTCCATCTATCCATTTTTTTCACCAGACCCCATAATCACTCCAGTCTTCTTCAGGAGCCTTGTTCTGTTCCTTGATTTATCTCTTCACTGTATGGTTGCATCCTATTACATATCTCTGCTAAACAAAAAACTTGCATTGTTGTGAACGTAGATGTCATATGCTGGATTTTAGTTTCAGTGAAAAATTCAAGCATCAGGTTTAGGACTATTACAAGAAGGGGGGACCCGTGATACTCACAGGGGGAGGGAGTATTCCAATCCACCTCCCACCCCCCTCGTCAGGTACAGCAGCTGCAGCAAGGAGGCCTGCCGAGCCTCCCCCCCCCCCCCCCCGGCCAAAGCGTTCTCTGCACGTGCACAGGGAACGCTTTTACTTTGGGGGGGATTTAAATATCCCCCCAAAAGTTTTTTTTACTTTTAGGATTTTTGTACACACCTGGGGAGTCCTCCAAGTGTCCAGAAAAATCTCCCTGCCCCCCCAGGTGCCCCCCTGGCGCGGATTTAGATATCCGTACACAGGGGGCACCTTGGGAATTAGATATATAGATGTCACCACCCTCCAAAGCATCCCTTTTCTCCAGGGAAACTGATCTCTGTAGTCTGGAGAGGAGCTGCAATTTTGGGGGATTCTCAGGCCCCACCTGGAGTCTGGCATGCCTACTAAGTGTTGCCAGCTCCTGGTTAGAAAACTCCTGGAAATTTGGGGGGTAGGGCAGGGTTTGGGGAAGGGAACAGGTTACAATGCCATTCTGTCCACCTTCCAAAGCATCCCTTTCCTCCAGGGGGAACTGATCTCTGTCGTCTGGAGATGAGCTGTAATTCCGGGGGATTCCCAGGTCCCGCCTGGAGGCTGGCATCCCTAACTGAGACACCCCTTGGGTTTTGTTTACAAACACAGCTAACTTAAAGTTGGCAGCCATATCCATGAAGCCATCAGTCTCTCCCTCTTGCTTGGCAGAAGGGAAGCAGAAGCAGCAAGTCTGGGATTTGCAACATTCATTTTGCATGTGGGCTTGCTTCTTCCCCCCTACAGCCGTGAACTGCAGGATTCCATCCTCTTCCCCCCCACGCCCAGCCTTCCTCCACCCCTGGCTTACCTGGACTTTGGAGAATTCCTCGTAGACTCTCTTCTTCAGGTGCGCCGCTATCGCGGACAGCCCTGAAAGCTCCCTGGGTTCTGTTTTGCAAACGCTTCTGAGCCCTCGCAGCCACCATAGATGCCTGTTCTTTCTGAGCGTCCACCAAGAGACAGGGCTTGTTGTCGTTGTTGTCTTCTAAGGCAATCTAGAGCTCACACATGGCTACTTCCAGTTCCCAATCGCCTTTTAGGACCTTCCTTCATGTGTGGGGCCGAGGGTAGAAGAAACAACAGGCGGGACCGCGGGGGTGGGGGGGGGGGAGAAGGAGTTCCAACTAGATTGTTCAGGTAAGCCTTCTTCCCCCCCCCCCCAGCTCCTGCAGCGGGCCCTAGCTCGGGCCGCCGATTTTCCTCCCCACCCACCCCCGGCTCCTGCAGTGGGCCCAAGCACTTCTCAGCTGCCAGGTTGCTGCAGAGTTCCCAGAGCGTTTAACTTTGTGGGGGATTTAAATATCCCCTGAAAGTTTTTTTAACTTTTAGGATTTCTCTGCACATGGGGGGAGTCTCCCACGTGTGTAGGAAAATCTCCCTGCCCCCCAAGTGCCCCCCCGCGTGGATTTAGATATCCGCATGGGGGTAGCCACTTGGCCATTAGTATATAGATGAGTTGCTTTTCTGCTCAGAGGTGGAACATAAACCTCTAAGATGTCCATACATTCCATTACCCAAACAGCTTTCCTGCTTAAGCAATGGATCAGTGTTCCTCTTGGTAAATTCTTCTGCTATGAAGGGGCAAAATTTTGACCACTCTTAAAGATAGGTTGCTTTAAGAGGTCTCTGATTGCTAGAAGGTCTGATTTCTTTTTGAGAGAAGTTGGACATACTACTGAACTATGACTCTCTCTGATATGGATCTGTCCCCTCACTGTGTTAACATATAGCAGGGGTGGGCAAATAGCGGCCCGGGGGCCACATGCGGCCCGCCACAGAATTTTTTGCGGCCCGCCAAGACAGTCAGCCATGTGGTGAGATAGGGTACATTTGTCTCATTAAACTGATTCTAAAATTAAATATGCTTGCAGCTATAGATGATATGAAATTAGCACAATAAATAAATTGAATAAAACTACCACTATTTTATTTAATTTATACTTATTGATTTTTATGATACAATGTATACCTTTTCTGAAATGCAAAGTTAACTAATGAATGCAATCATTTTAAAAGGTGCGGCCCTCCGCTAACCTCCGCTCCCACAAAGTGGCCCCCGAGCCAAAACAATTGCCCACCCCTGACATATAGTATAGCTGGCTGCATTTGGTGAAAATGGAGCACCCCCCTCCCCAAATGTTCCAACACCCGTAAATATAATTAGCATTTCTTTCTGGCTGCTCGTTTGTTGTATCATAACTAGTAATCAGCAGGACATAAATCTAAATTATCATCTTAATGTTATGGTGTACTTCTTTCAAGGTTCATTCGCCTTCAGAAACAGTAGTTTTCTATAATTTGGAAAGCTGAGTAGCTTGAACATATCTTCTGATGTAGACTTTTATTTAAGATCTATTTCGAAAGAAGGTGCTTTATATATATATATATATAAAGTTATACATTGAGAGGTGTATTGTAGAAACATAACATAACATAGCATAACATAACTGTTTGTCATGATTGTATAACTGATACTTCTCATAAAGGTTAAGACATCCCCCCATATTTCCATAGTACCTTTGAAATGAAGCTGCTGTGTATACCAATGTAGGATGATGAAAGCTTTTAATCTCCACTCCCCCGCTCGTTCTCTGCCTAATGAGATGATCCTGGAAGCCTGGCTATTCACAAGTTGCATATGAATGCTTTAATTGCTATGTGATTCTCTAGCATGCTTTTCCTCTGTTGTAGAAGTCCAGCTCCTCTACTACCACAAATGAGAAGATTACTAAGTTATACGAGCTGGGTGGTGAGCCAGAGAGGAAGATGTGGGTAGATCGCTATTTGTCCTTCACTGAAGAGAAAGCAATGGGCATGACCAATCTTCCAGCTGTGGGCCGGAAACCCCTAGACCTGTATCGGCTCTATGTCTCAGTAAAGGAGATTGGAGGACTGACTCAAGTAAGTGATCAGATTTAAGTGAGAGACGTGTCTATTCATGTGGCTTGTAGTCTTTTTCTGTGACTCTCTTAAGAACTGAACTAGAATCTGATTAGTATCCTATATATATAATTCCCTTACGTATTGGCCATTTCCAGCTCTCCCATTGACTGTGCAGTGCGCTCCATCAGCAATTGGTCCATCAACCACCACTCAAAAGTACTCGTGTGCCATTGTTTGGGTTCTGGGTCTGCTCCTCTCCCCGCCCACTGCCAGCCTGGACATTCTTCCCTCAGAATTAACTGCCAAACCTGCTGTCTCTCATGAAGATACTTCTCCTGTGGCTAGACCATTTGCTTCAACCTCCTGCTGTGTGGCTGACTTTCCCCTAGGGTTGCCAATCTCCAGGTGGGACCTGGAGATCTTCTGCTGTTACAGTTGATCTCCAAATGACAGAGATCAGTTCTGGAGAAAATGGCTGCTTTGGAGGGAAGACTCTATGGTATTACACCCTGCTGAGTCCTTTCCCTCCCCAAACATTGCTCTCCACAGGATCCACACCCAAGATCTTTAGGTGTTTCCCTACTCAGAGCTGGCAACCCTTCTTTCCCCTCAGTGCCTGTTGCTAAGCAACCAAGCTTGGTTCTGTCAGTAAAAGACAGGGAGGGGGGACTCTTTCTACGCCTATTTTGGCCTTTGGGAGAAAACTCATTGGGGCCCATCCTGATTAGGGTTGCCAACTCCAGGTTGGGAAATTCCTGGAGATTTGAGGGGTAGAGCCTGAAAAGGGTGGGATTTGAAGAGGGGTGGGACCTCAGACAGGTACAATGCTATAGACTCCCCTGCAAACCAGCCATTTCCTCCTGGGAAACCAGTGTTGCCAATCTCCAGGGGAGGGCTGGAAATCACTCAGAATTACAACTGCTTTTCAGGTAGCTGAGGTCAGTTCCTCTGTAGAAAATGGTGGACTCTGTCATTATACCCTGCTGAGGTTGCCACAGCAAATTGAAACTGAGTGCCCAAGGCCGGGGCACTCGCCCAGAGCCTCTTTCTAGAGCCTGTTGTATTTATTTCCACAATGGGCCTTATTCCTAGTCATATCTTAATTCATATATTCCTGGTACACATAAGAAATTTTTAAAAGTTTCTTGTGCTGAAGAGGGCATTGCTGTTTGTGAGGTGCTCTGCCACGATGCAGTTTATTTACATCCCCTTCATCCAGCTTGAGGGACATTACTATTTTTCATACCCACCCTTTAATGTTGTTGTTCGTGCATATTGCTTGTCACAAACCTGTGATTGCTTGGTATTTACTTATCCCTTAGGATGGACAAATAAATTTCATAATGTGTTTCCTTCAGTACCTTGTTGGAGAAAAATCTCTGAATGTATACTTAAGTTAACCAAAACTAGTTGAGAAGCACCTTTGGGAATAGAAGACATGACTTGGGTTTAAAAGTTGGCTTTTCTGACTTTGTGCAGGTAAACAAAAACAAGAAATGGCGTGAGTTAGCCACCAATTTGAATGTGGGCACTTCTAGCAGTGCAGCTAGCTCCTTGAAGAAGCAGTACATCCAGTGTCTCTATGCCTTTGAGTGCAAGATAGAGCGAGGTGAAGACCCTCCTCCAGACATCTTTGCAACTGATTCAAAGAAGTCACAGCCCAAAATACAACCTCCATCTCCAGGTGAGTAGAGTTTGGCTTTTGAAGTCTAGTGTGTAGTCAGCCTGCCCTGTGTTCTGTCAGTGTCCAATAGACTGACCAGCCCCTCTGAGTAGATGACAGCTGGTCAGCAAGACCTTGTGTTTCTGCCATAAAGTAGGCTGCTGTATCAGCTTTAGGCAGTTTAAAAGTGGCCCTGTATAATCTGTTTCTTCATTCTGGAGGCAGCCTCCTGATAAAGCAGCACTTTCTGGGTGGTGGGGAGAGGTAATGTGCTAGGCTGACAGGTAGGCATTCAAACATGAACCAAGGTGGCAGGATATTTTGTTGGTGTTTCTTTCCATGGTCAGTTTCTGGCATCTGTCTATATGCTGACTACTTTTTCATTTTAAGACCAGGAACGAAATGTTTACTGATCTAGAATAATAGGATTTGTGGTGGATTTAATGCTGATTTATTTTTATGGCTCTTTTGTTTGAATGAAAATTGTGGTGTCTGATCAAGATTACAAAGGACTTAACAGAGCTGGTTTCAACTTCTATAAGGCATTCCTTATGTAGAGACACGGCATTCAGCTATCATTGTAAGACACATCTAAACTCCATTTTGCTGCACCAAGGACATACAGGGCTCTTTTCTACATATGAGCTCTCATTGCTCTTCCTCGCCGGAGTAGGAAAACAGACTTCCAGTTGGCTCCCTGCAACCTGGGATTCTAAGCTAGGATTCAGTTCTGTTTTGGAATCCTAATCCAGTCACCTTCATTCAGTTGTCATGGGCAAGAGAGGGGATTTTTTGTTCGTTTTTGGAGGTTTTTTGCACTTTGTGGAAGAAGAAAGGGAGGAAAGAATACAAGGGCACGACATAAGCTCAATTTGTGTCTGTTGTGACCACTTTGAGTTAACCTGTGGCTTAGCACAGTGCCTGAATGCACCCATAGTGTATTGTCCTTACATAAGAGCATACAGCAATTACATACAGCAAGTGGTGCCTTTTTAGAACATGAGGCAAGCCCCTTATGAAAGCTGCAGACCTGTATTGTCATCATAGCATTTTCAGCAGATAAGTAAAATACAACTCCTGTACTAAATGTCAAGCCTTGCTCCTTAAATTTGGTCCCCTGGTACCTGTGTACCTACTTAGTTCTGTCCTTTCTAACAGGGTGGAGCTGTGGCAGCCATCAAAGGTGGCAAAATTAATTGCAGTTAGTGGGTGGATTTGCACCAGAAGTACTGTGTGTGCAGAACATGGCTGTTCTTCATGGAAGGAGAACAGGATGAGTTCTTGCCTATCAGACAAGTAAACTTCTTCTACATTATCTATGTGCTTCAGCAGTCTAGGGGTCTTGGTGCTGGAAGAGCTCTAAGCTGTGAGAAGTACCATTTTCAAATCAGGGCTTGTTGCTGATTTCCCCCCCACATTTTTTGTGATAGAATACTCTTCTTAAGATGAAACTGGCACGTCTGTTAGAACAAATTGCTTTATTAGCAGCAGGTGTTCTTTAGTTTTTGCATTCCAGAAAGCATTCATTAATCCTTGTGTTGCTAGACTTTCTCAGTCCTTTGACATTCTACATTGTGTATTGTGTGTGAAAAAGCCAGCCCTTGTGGTCACACTTTTTTGCACTGCTGTATGTCTTCATCTTGAGGAGTCAGTCTCTGTCTTCCCCTGACCCAGCTGCCTTAACTCTAGGTTTCAGATTTGAGCAACTGTGCTTTCCAAATGAGCACTTCTTTATTGTGGTTGTGAAATGGCAAAGCATTGGAGACTTGTGATAAGGCAACTGTTATATGCTGTGAAGGACTATATGAAATACTGTGTTCAGCAACAGGACTATACAGAAAAATTGGCATGGGGAAAAATACCCAGAGGTCACTTGTGAGATGAGGGAGGCATCTGACAGAATCCATCAGGTAGCAGAATTCTCTGGTTAGGACGAAAACAAAAATCAAATATAGCTAAACATGCAGTGCTAATATAAAAATACACTATTTTAATTATGCATAGGAAATATTAAAACCCTAATAAAAACCACTGTCAGCTAATTGCTGCCATTCCCAGGCTGGAGGTGGAGTCCTCATTGGGTTCACGTCATGGCCCTCACCCCCACCTTTGGAATGTATCTCACTTCTCACAGTCTGAATGTTATCTCCTTAACCTTGGAAATGGGGAACTTTCTCAACGACCTTGCTGCTTCTGCTGTAGGTGTTTATTGTAACTTTCCCGCCTATAGCCTGAGAATGAAATGTCTAAAATGTATTTTGCAAGCCCCCCCCCCCCATCATCACCAGGCTGAATGCACTATAACTATAACCCCTCAACCCTTTCCTTTCATTACTGACTCAAGAACGTGTAGATGACTAAAGGATCCACTGGAATAAAGACTTTTTTGGTTAAGAACTTTGTTTACAGTTTGAAATCTCTTAGACTCTCACAGAGAGTCAGTAATCGCTACATTGGAGTGATCACCCCGTTCCTGAAATGGCAGAAGACAGGGAAGAACCCCCAGGGCTCGGAAGTACCGATATCCACCGCCAAGGAAGCTCGGGCAGTGCCTACGTGCAGTTGGGTGGATGTGCGACCCAGGGGTCCCCATCAGTCATGGGTGATCTTTAAGTCCGAAACTACAGAGACCGAGTCAGAGGCCGAGTCAGAGTCTGGTTACGGCAGCTGACCTCTTGGAGGGATATCGGCCCCAGGACTCAGGTCGGCCTCGAAGGCCAGAGTTTTACGGATGTGTGGAGCCAGATGGACTGGCGTTTCGAAATTATCGAGAACCGATTGGAATGCCAGATGACCACCCTCCTGGAGGGACTCCCGGGCAAGATTCAGCAACTGTTCAGGGAAGTCTAGGAGCAGGAGGGGCGGCAGGTGGAGCAGGAGCGGGGCAGCAGCCTCCAGTCCAACCTGCTCCCACGGTCGTGCCTCCAGTGCAACCCCCGCGCCTCCCGTGGGACCTGCACTGGGCCCTGGAATGGACTGTCGTCCTGTTCCCCATGAGTTACCTGGGGCGACATTCAACGGGAACCCAGCTAAACTTCAATTCTTCATTATTGAAGCTGGCCAATTTCTCCAGACCTGGGGCCATCTGTTCCCTACAGAAGGGGAACGAGTAGGTTACATCAGGTCCAGGCTCCGAGAGGAAGCAGCGGACCGGTATGTGAGCCTCCACAATACCCCAGGATCGGAACTGGAGCACACTGATGATTTCATGTGGGCCTTGCGCAGACAATATGAAGACCCGATGAGTGAGGAGAAGGCTTGTAACCAGATCCAGCGGCTGACCCAAGGGAAGGATTCGGTGAGGGAGTACATGGTGGCCTTTAAACGCTATTCTGCCAGAATCCGGGGTTGGCCTGAGGAAGTCTTTGTGGAGCAATACCGCCAGGGGTTAAATGTGGACTTATATGAAACTTTTTTGCAAAATGTTAACCCCACTACATTGGCGGTGTGGATATGAGCCGCGGAGGAGGCTGAATCCGGGTTCACTCTCATCAAGATGCGGGCGGGGGGGAACCCGATCCTCAACTACTTCGGTGACCCCCCTCCAAAACCCATGATGAAGCCACCTCTGAAAGAGCTACGGGACTTTCGTATGAAGAAGGGATTGTGTATGCGCTGCGGAGAAACTGGGCACTTTGCTTCCATGTCCTGCCACCTGCCCTCAAGGGGCCCAATCCCCAACAGCAACCCCAAGGCAGACGAAGGGACCCCAGGCCATGAAGCCACGAGCCCTACAGCTGGATACTTTGGGAGAAGGTGACAAGATAGCAGTGGTGGAACAGCCCCAGCCGGCGGGAAACACCAGGGACCTGCTCTAGATGGCGCGATGCAGCAGGTCCCCACTCCGGCAGCACCAAAAGCGATGAGTTCCCCTGCCCCCCTTCTCTACGTAGTGGTGACTCTAATCAATCAGAGCTCGGGCACCCAAATGAGGGTCCGAGCGTTAATAGATTCTGGTTGTGCTCGGGACTTAATAAGCCCAATAGTGGTAGATGGCCTTGGGGTGGGGGTGAACTCCCTAGATGAACCCTTAACTTTCACCCAGCCAGATGGGTCGGAAATGAAGGAACCTTGCCTGTTTGAAACCCAGCCCTTGCGAGTAGGGATAGGGGAACATTGGGAACAAAGAGCTTTTGTTGTCACTCCTCATGCTCAGTTTCCCATGGTGCTGGGAAGCACCCATGATCCCTGCATCAAGTGGAGTAAGGGAAGGATCTTCGACGTGGTCTCTGTGCTTCACACCCATGGGTTTCTGCGCCTGCGCCAAAATTCATCGGTATCTGGAAAGCTTAACGGATTTTCCCGCCCAGGGCCTCCGGGCATGCGCAGGCCCCACTGCACATGCCCAGAGGACCCGGGCGCGGACATCCCACCAGTTCTCTTCTGACCGCTGCGTGGCTAACAGCTCTTAGTCGGTTCGGAACAGCAAACTTTGGAAAGTCTTCTTTGTCTTCTAATTCGGATTGTTTATCGACCACTCTACGGATTACGGACTTAACTTGGTGACTCGGACTCCAAACTCGTTGAGGGAGGTAGCCTTGGGGAGTGCCCTTCCCCTCCGCCCTTGTATGGCTCAGCGCTGGGGATGTTTCAAGCGTTGTACCTCCTGTGGTAGCAAGCTTGCCGCCCCAGACGGGCACTCTCTTTGCATCTTCTGCCTCGGAGAATCCCATCGTCCCGAGACTCGCACTCATTGCGCAAGGTTTTCAAATCAAATGCGGAAAAATCGCGCTGCCTGGCTTAAGGTTGCGCTCCTAGAAGCAGCTCTCCAACCTCATGGCAACACTTCGAACATGGAGTCCGCCGATGCTCCCTCCACCTCGGCACCGAGTTCCACGTCGATACCAACATCGAAGCCCACATTGACAGTCACCTCCAAGCCTCCTATATCTAAGGCAGGGGTCCTCAAACTTTTTAAACAGGGGGCCAGTTCACTGTCCCTCAGACCGTTGGAGGGCCGGACTATAGTTTTTTTTAAAAAACTATGAACAAATTCCTATGCACACTGCACATATCTTATTTTGAAGTAAAAAAAACAAAATGGGAACAAATACAATATTTAAAATGAAGAACAAGTAAAGTTAAATCAACAAACTTACCAGTATTTCAATGGGAACTATGGGGCTGCTTTTGGCTAATGAGATGGTCAGTGTCCGGTTCCATATTTGTCACTGCTAGTCGTAACAAGTGATGCAAGTGTGCATCAGTTAGTCTAGATCTGGTTGGAGATTTCAGATGTTATTTTGCGGGTAGGGAAGGCGCCCGGGGGGGGGGGGGGGGCGCGCGCAAGCAAGGCACCCTTGATGGGGCTGTTTTCTTTCCCTCTTCGAAGAAACAAAGAACTCGGCATCCTCACAAACTTTTTAAGGCAGCAAGCCCCCAGCTGCTTCTCCCTGAAACTCCACTACTGCAGGCATCATGATGGGAAAGAGAAACCTCTCTCTCTCTCCCCCTCCGATTCCCAGCAGCACAAAAAGCCTAGAAAAAGACCCCCGTCCGGCTCTTGGGACTGGCGCAGGTCTCCTAGCCGGCTGAGAGGCCTCTCAGCCGGCTAGGAGACTTGGGGCCAGCCGGAGCGCCTGCCACCCCACACTTACCCTCTTCCAGTCTTCCTTTTGCCTCCTCCTGGCTGACTGGAAGCAGGGGGGCAAGGCTTTGTCATGTGGCCCGGGACAAGTTGGCTGCAATTTTTCCGCTGCTTTGTGTGCTGCTGGGAATTGGAGGACAGGCAGCGGCACACCCGGCGGGCCAGAAAAATGCCCTTGGCGGGCCGCATGTGGCCCCCGGGCTGTAGTTTGAGGACCCCTGATCTAAGGCTTCATCTGACTTGGGCATCACTTCTAAGCGTCCGGCGCCACCCCCCTCCTCCTCTTCTACCCCAACCAAGAAGAAGAAGAAGGACAAGGCAGAGAAATGCCTAAAGAAAGCCGCTGCCGGTAAGTCCTACTCCAAGGGCTCGGAGCAGGCTCGTTCCCCGCCAGTCATATCTGTACCGACTCCGAGTGCAGCACCAGAACAATCTTCCGCTCCAGTCGGGATCATACACCTCCTGGACTCCCCAATTCAGGAGGTCGACATCGATCTCCCGGATCAGATCTTGGACACTCAGAGGTTCCCGGATGCAGGGTATCCGGTGGACCCTATCGATCAGGCTCGATCGCACCAGGATTCCTCCCCGTCTCCATCCCACTCGGTGTCGTCTGACAGAGACCTGGACGTTCGTCGCCCATCGGAACCGAGGTCTCCACACCAACCGCAGGTCGATTACAGGACAGGCGACTACTATGCCCGATACCATCCCATGTCCTATTCCCCGGCGCATTGGGATCAGCACCCGACATATCCATATGGAGCGCACTCGATGTCGTCTACCATCCCTTGGCTCCCTCCCTCACATTTGCCTGACCGTCAGCGGTCCCATCGGTCTTGTTCTCCGGCACGCAGCTGACACGCAGACCTTGCCAGACCTGCTCAGGAGGACCCTCAATACTGGGTCTTTGACAGACCTCCTGAGGACACTCGATATCGAGACTTCCAGCATCCACGATCCCCATCACCTCCGTGGAAGCCACGTCAAGGGCACTCTCACACAGTACAAGCGGCCCCACCTCCACCCCCACCGATCCCGATTCCGACACAGTCTCAATGCCAGGAGCTGGATCTCCCAGCCCCACAGCCTTTGGACTTGGATTCATCTGACGGGGACTCGGATAGGGAAGCATCTTCAACGCACACGTCTCCAAGGGTGCCCTCCCCTAAGCCGGACATCACTGAAAATCACCCTATCTCCCCATCGGAGGATGTTGCATCCTATGGGGAGCTGGTGAAGCATATGGCTCATTCTTTAGGAATTCCGGTAGTGCAACCCACCCCAGTAGTGTCCGATCCAGTCTTCGACATCGTACAGAAAGACACTTCGGCATCAGTAGCACTGCCCATGTTCTCCGTCTTATTCCAAGCTACGAAATCCCAATGGGAGAAACCTGCATTGGCACCAATCTCTTCGCGTAGACTGGACCATATGTACCATCTACAAGAAGCAGGACTGGAATTCCTCCTCAACCACCCCAAGCCAAACTCCATGGTGGTTTCCTCGGCTTCAAGGTCCAAGAGATCATACTCCACACCTCCTGATAGGGAAAGTCGGAAGCTTGATGCCTTCAGCAGAAGGTTTTATTCAGCTGGCGTCCTGGGACTAAAAACCACCAACTACCTAGTGTGCATGGGGCACTATCAGTATGCTTTGTGGGAACAACTAGCTGACTGCTTAAGTTACATCCCAGAGGAGAAAAGGCTGGCCTTTAGACAAGTCCAGAAAGAAGGTTTGAAAAGAAGGTTTGACCCTGGCTAAGCAGCAAATCAATTCAGCCAAACATGCTCTCGACGCTGCCTCAAAGACTATGTCCTCTGCCGTGGCCCTCAGATGCCACTCCTGGCTCCGCACAACCAACTTACAGCAGGATACTAGGTCCCTCATAGAAGACCTCCCCTTCGACGGCCAGGGATTATTCCATGCCACCACTGATGCTGTGCTGCAAGACCTAGACAAGAGCATCAAAGCTTCACGCACACTTGGAGTCTCCACCCAGCCAGCTCACCCTTACAAGGGCCGCCAATGGTCACAACCATGGTCTAGGAGACCCTCCTCCAGAACATCCCCAGACAGAACGGTGGCGTCCACGACCGTCCCCCACACATCAACGGCAAACCTATGCACCTAAGCAGAAGTTTACCTCACCTCCACAGCAGAGCTGTCAGAAGTTCGCATGCCTGCCTAAGCAGGGACTTTGACTTCCACCTCACTTCTCTCCCGTCCACCCGTCTGGCTCCCCACATACGGTCATGGACGACAATCACTACAGATGCCTGGGTTCTCTCAACCATAACCAAGGGGTATTTCATAGAACTGGTTCAGAACCCCCTCCCCGCACCCTCTGTATTCGTCACCACTCCACCTTCACCGTCTCTTCTCCGGGAGGTGGACGCTCTCCTGGCAAAGGAGGCCATAGAGCGGGTTCCCTCTCACCATCTAGGAAAAGGTTTCTTCTCCCGCTACTTCACCATCCCCAAAAGAGACGGCAGCACGAGGCCCATTCTAGACCTCCGCGGCCTCAACCGATATGTCATCTACAAACGCTTTCGCATAGTCACTCTACACTCCATCCTGCCTCTCCTTTGCAGAAATTCCTGGATGGCGAACCTGGACCTTCAAAATGCCTACTTCCACCTAACCATTGCTCCGGTGCTCAGAAGGTTCCTGAGGTTCGCGGTAGGCCACAACCAGTATTAATACAAGGTCCTACCATTCGGCCTAGCCTCCGTACCACGAGTATTCACAAAGACTATGATAGTGGTCGTCGCCTATCTATGGCTCCAGGGCATAAAGATTTTTCCCTACATTGGCAACTGGCTCGTGGTGGCAGAGTCTCAGAGTCTTCTCAACACTCACGTTTCACATACCCTCAACCTCCTCTCGGATCTCGGCCTCCAGGTGAACAGGGCAAAATCTCACCTATCTTCTTCGTGGTCTCTGTGCATCACACCTCTGGGATAAAGTGCGCCTGCGCCGATCCCGATCGGTAATCTTCAAAGCCTAATGGATTTTCGCGCCAGCTCCCCGGTCACGTGCACGTCCCACTGCGCATGACCCGGGGAGAGGCACGAGGATCCCGCCAGTTCTCTTCTGACCGCCGCGTCGTGAGGACCCCCTCTCCGCTCCGGTCGGTAGTTAACTTTCGTTTCTTCTTTTTCCAACTTTGGAAAGGCCTTTCGGACTGATTTCTTGGACTTTACTTGACCTACGGACTGTTTTTCCTGGACTCTCTTTTGGATTCTCCTCCTTCTACTCCCCGCCCGGCCTATGGCCCAGCGGTGGGGTTTCTTTAAACGCTGCCTTAAGTGTGGGAGTAAAATCCCCCCCCAGACAAGCACTCCCTCTGCTTGCTGTGCCTAGGCGAGTCGCATCGCGTCGACTCCTGTTCGAGTTGCGCCGCATTCTCCAAACAAACTCGTAAGAACCGGGCGGCCCGACTCCGAGTGGCTCTCTTGGAGGCAGCGTTGTCACCGAAGATGTCTGCAGCCGACGCCTCGGCAACGTCCCCATCGGTACCGACGGGCCCTACGTCACCATCGATGCGAAGCCCTTCCGGCACCGAGAAGTCGGCATCGAAAAGACCCCTCTCACTACCACGAACTCCCGCTAAGAAGCGTAAGGAGGGCAAAGAGGGTAAGGGCAAGCTGAAGCACAAAACCTCGAGTGCTTCGTCGACGCATCCCGCGTCCGACATGACCCAGCACGGGTCTCCACAGCTTGACCCTCCTGGGCGCGAGCGACCCCGGGGCAGCCCCGTCTCCCCGATGCCGCGACCCATCCAGCTCACAGATTCGGAACCCGACATCGAGCTGACGCAGATCCCTCACAGCTGTCCCGAGACAGGGCCTGACCCGATGCCGGCACCAAGAGGCGAGCGAGACTGGCGCCTTCCCCCATCTTCGGTGCCGTGGGACGTCCGTCAATGGCGATACCTGTATGGTTCCTCCTACCCACCACCTCCACAATGGTAGCCAGCAGAGTGGGATCGCCAATCGACGTCGTCAAGAGTCTCCCGATGCCGAGATCCCCCGGCCCCGCCTCCGACTCCGATACCGAAACCGATACCGAAACTAACGATGCCGATACCCACCTCACCCGATATCGACCTCCCTCCTTATCAGCCAGATCCGTCGACCCCTATGTCTCCCTCCGAACATTCCGACCATTCGATGCCCGAATGTCCCGAATCATCCGATGACGAATCTCCCATCCAGCCGTCACCATCCCCTGATGTGGCTGAAAATTTACCAATCTCCCCCTCCGAGGACGTGAAATCCTATGGAGAACTTATCAAACGAATGGCACATTCCTTGGCGCTTGCCACGGTCCAACCAACGCCTACCGCTACCGATGCCATCTTCGATATCGTACAGATGGACACATCCACCGCGGTAGCGTTGCCACTAATTTCGGTGCTCTTGAGCACTGCCAAAGAATCCTGGGGCCACCCCTCCTCAACCCCAATTTCCAACAAAAGGTTGGACCATATGTATAGGCTCCAAGAGCCAGGGGCAGAATTCCTATTCATCCACCCCAAGCCCAACTCAGTCGTCGTGACCCCCTCGGCTAGGGGACGTAGCGGACATTCCTCCCCCTTGGACAAGGAGGGACGGAAACTAGATTCTTTCGGAAGACGATTTTATTCAGCCGGTGCATTGGGCATAAAAACGGCAAACTACACAGCCTGCATGAGCAGGTACCAGTACTCCCTATGGGAACAGATGACACCACTTCTGGCTCAGCTTCCTGAGGATAAGCAACGCCTTGCTAGGAAGATCCAGAGGGAAGGCATGGTGCTAGCAAAGCATCAGCTTAACGCATCCAAGCATGCTGCGGACGTCACGTCCAAGACACTCACTTCAGCAGTCGCCCTTCGTCGCCACGCCTGGCTGAGGTCGACTTCGCTTCCACAAGACACTAAGTCCTTAGTGGAAGATCTCCCTTTCGAGGGTGAAGGACTGTTCAGCTCCACGACGGACACAGTTCTTCATGATTTAGATAAGAGCATCAAAACATCTCGTAACTTGGGTGTCTCACAACCGAGACAACAGAAGCAGAAAACATGGCAGAGATCTTGGTCCAAACAGCAACCGCGAAGATCTCCCACTGAACCCCAATGGCAGAGACCACCGTCTACTGTCTATCAACAGAAATCTTATGGCCATAAGCCACGATTCCCGTCCGCTTCCGCTTCCAAGACTAAACCACCCAAGCCGAACAAGCAGAGTCTTTGACTCTCCCATTCGCTCCGATATTCTCACCCGTCTATCCCCCTTCCTACTAGCATGGCAACGTATCACGACAGACAAATGGGCACTGTCGGTTGTAGCAGAAGGCTACAGAATAGAATTTTTCCAGATTCCACAAGAATCGTACTTCGTAACCACCCCTCCCTCCGACACCCTATCGTCGGAAGTCGAAGCCCTCCTCTCAAAAGATGCCATAGAACAGGTACCAACAAAACACCTTCAGCGGGGGTTCTACTCCCGCTACTTCACGGTCCCAAAAAAGGATGGCGGACTTCGTCCCATATTAGATCTGCGGAACCTCAATGCGTTCATCACCTACAAGAAATTCCGTATGACCACTCTACAGACCATCCTACCGCTACTAGAAGCCAACGCGTGGATGGTGACGCTGGACTTAAAGGACGCATACTTTCATGTGACGATCCACCCGTCACACAGACAGTACCTACGCTTTGCGATCGGTCCGCGTCACTTCCAGTACAAGGCCCTACCCTTCGGCCTCTCTACAGCTCCTCGTGTCTTCACGAAGCTTATGGCAGTAGTAGCGGCACATCTGAGACTCCAAGGTGTCCACCTTTACCCCTACCTGGACGACTGGCTTCTAGTCGCCCCCTCTACGACGGAACTACAGAACCACATCTCTACTACCCTTCACACCCTAGAATTACTAGGGTTGACTATAAACCTCAAAAAGTCCATGCTTATCCCTTCCAGACGGGTTCAGTTTATCGGAGCTATCCTAGACTCCTTGCAATGCAGGGCATTCCTACCCCCCAACAGAGCAGCGGATATAGTCTCCCTTCTCCAGGCTATCCAAGAGACCAAGGAGGCTACAGCCAAACAAATCCTTCGCCTGCTAGGCCTGATGGCCGCGACAACGGCAGTAATTCCCTTCGCCAAATTGCGAATGAGACCACTGCAGCTTTGGTTCTTGAGGCGTTTCTGCCCCAAACTCCACTCCCTCTCCAAACATTTCCAGATATCTACCCAGGTCCTGGAGACCCTGAATTGGTGGCTTGTGCCCCAGAATTTACACTCAGGTGCACCTTTCCGGCTTCCACCCCCCTCAGCGACCGTCACCACGGACGCATCCCTATGGGGCTGGGGAGCTCACCTGGAAGGTGTAGGTGTGGGAGACAGGTGGCACCCCTCTGTGGCACACAACCATATCAATTTCTTAGAGCTGCTGGCAGTTCTACGCAGTGAGATCTTTCCGCCAATCCCTAACGGGGAAAACGGTGACTGTCCTTACAGACAACACCACCACTATGTTTTACATCAACCGCCAGGGCGGGACGGTCTCCCGTGGACTTTGCCGGTTAGCGATAGAGCTGTGGAACGAGTGCCAGGCGCTAGATATTCACCTGGTGGCGACTCATCTCCCAGGACTACTCAATGTCCAAGCGGACTTCCTAAGCAGAGGAGGAGCATCCCTACACGAGTGGGAGCTGAACCCCCTCTACCTGACTCCGATCTTCGACCATTGGGGACATCCATCCGTGGATGTATTCGCCTCTCGGGAGAACAAGAAGTGCCATCTATTCTGTTCCAGAGCAGGAACGGACCCGACCTCTCTCGGAGACGGTCTCCTCTTCCGGTGGACAGGGAAACGGTTGTACCTATTTCCCCCAATCCCTCTCATTCCGAGAGTAGTCCACAAACTATTGACAGAGCGACCATGGGCAATTCTAGTTACCCCATGGTGGCCGAGACAACCCTGGTTCCCCACGCTCCTCAGCCTCTCACGAGGGACGTATCTCCATCTCCCGACGGACCCGGACCTCCTCGGGATGCGCGGGGGCCGAGTACTGCACCACGATGTGCCCAGGCTAAAATTGACAGCGTGGCTGATCCAAACTTAGGGTTAGAATCACGCATTGCTCAAGTTCTACTGAACTCACGCAAACTCTCCACTCGACGTTCATATGAGTCAAAATGGACTAAATTTTTAACTTTCCTGGCGTCTGTGGGACGACCCTCAGTCCCCGCCGGACTTAAAGATGTTTTTGGTTTCCTCCTGTCATGTAAAGACAGGGGACTGTGTCACTCATCTATCCGAGTCTACTTGTCAGCCATCTCAGTCAATCATCCTAAGATTGATGGCTATTCGGTGTTTTCCCACCCAACAACGAAGCAATTCCTCAAGGGAATGAATCGCCTCTATCCCCCAGTGCGGACACCAGTCCCGGCATGGGACTTGCCCCTGGTTCTCACTAAGCTGATGGGAAAACCCTTCGAACCCATGGCCTCATGCAGTCTTCAGCTTTTGTCATGGAAGGTTGCATTTTTAGTGGCCATCACGTCTACTCGACGCGTGAGTGAGCTCTCGGCGTTCCGTTGCGACCCACCATACCTCACGTTTCATCATAATGCCGTCACTTTGGCTCCAGATGTCGCTTTCCTGCCTAAGATAGTTTCAGACTTCCATATAGGGGCAGATATCACCTTGCCGGTATTTTTTCCTGATCCCCAGGACCCAACGCAACGTAGTCTACACACTTTAGATGTCAAGAGAGCCCTGTCTTTCTACTTGCACCGGACAAAATCCTTTCGCAAGTCTCCAGCTCTCTTCATTTCTTATGCCTTGCCCAGGCAGGGACAGAAACTGTCGTCTCAAAGACTCTCGAAGTGGATAGTTGAGACGATAAAACTCGCCTATCTTCTGGCCAAAAGGCCACTGCCGGCGTCCCTCCGGGCACACTCCACTCGAGCCGTGGCTACTTCCACAGCATTCCTCAAGGGCATTCCCCTGGGAGACATCTGCAATGCTGCAACGTGGGCGTCCCCTCACACGTTTGTGAGGCACTACGCCCTAGATGTCCGTGTCCATCAGCGTACTGTGGTGGGCCGTGCAGTCCTGCAAGCAGCTCAGATGTGAGACCTCCAGCACCCACCTCCAGGTATGTGGTGTTTATTGCTCGCTATTCTCCCAGAGGTGTGATGCACAGAGACCACGAAGAAGATATACAGGTTGCTTACCTGTAATTGGAGATCTTCGAGTGGTCATCTGTGCATTCACACCACCCGCCCTCCTTCCCCTCTGCTTTCGGTCTCCCTCACTTTTTTCCTTGGGGGCTGTTAGCAGCGGTCAGAAGGAACTGGCGGGATCCTCGTGCCTCTCCCCGGGTCATGCGCAGTGGGACGTGCATGTGACCGGGGAGCTGGCGCGAAAATCCGTTAGGCTTTGAAGATTACCGATCGGGATCGGCGCAGGCGCACTTTATCCCAGAGGTGTGAATGCACAGATGACCACTCGAAGATCTCCAATTACAGGTAAGCAACCTGTATTTCCCCTGCCCAGCGTATCCAGTTCATCGGAGCAATCCTGGACTCTACGTCCCTACGGGCTTACTTGCCCGAGGACAGAGCATCTATAGTCTCCCTTGCTGCACAGATCAAGACCTAGCCTTCATCCTCAGCACTAGCCATACAGCGCCTCCTAGGCTTGATGGCGGCCACCACCTCAGTTCTGCCATTCGCGAAACTGCGGATGAGACTCCTCCAAATTTGGTTCGTCGCCCATTTCTGACCACAGACCCAAGCTCAATCTACCCACCTCTGTCCCCCGACAGAGGTCAGAGACTCCCTCTCTTGGTGGACGAACTATGCCAACCTTTTCCAGGGAGCTCCGTTCCACCTCCCTTCACCAACCGTGACACTGACCACAGATGCCTCCCTGTGGGGTTGGGGAGCCCACCTATCGGGTCACTCCACCAGAGGCCCCTGGGACGCATCCTTACGCAAGAAGCATATCAACTTTCTAGAACTGATGGCTGTGGCTTTCGCCCTCCAGGCGTTCTCACCACTCATAGAGTCCCAGTGCGTCGCTATCCTCACGGACAACACTACAGTGGTTGCGTATATCAATAAGCAGGGAGGAATGGTATCCCGTTCATTGTGCAAGCTGACCCTGCAGCTGTGGAACGACTGCATTGCGAGGAATATTTTCCTAAGGGCTACCCATATCCCAGGAACACAAAACACCACAGCAGACCTCTTCAGCAGAGGCACAGCTCGTCCACACGATTGGGAGCTTTGCCCCAGGTACCTTCAGCCCATCTTCGACCACTGGGGGACCCCCGAAATAGATGTCTTCGCGAACCGCTCCAATTCAAAATGCAAGATGTTCTGCTCTCAGGGCGGTGTAGACCCAGCCTCGCTAGGCGACGGTCTCGTCTACCCTTGGACGACCAGATTCCTCTCTGTTCCCCCCCCTTACAGCTACTGCCCAGGGTAGTGAGGAAGATTCTACAGGACGAGCCCAATTGTATCCTCATCGCCCCTTGGTGGCCAAGGCAGCCGTGGTTTCCAGTGCTCCTCTCCCTAGCACAGGGCCACTATCTTCACCTCCCTCCGGATCCGGACTTGCTGACCATCGCCGGGTCTCCACTGCGGCATCACGACGTGCCGCATCTCAAACTGACGGCATGGAAACTTTCCCTACGACCTTTTCCAGCAGAGTAACTAACGTACTTCTGAACTCACGCAAACAATCTACTAGGCGCTCTTACGCTTACAAGTGGGCGCGTTTCTCTTCTTCCATACACGGAGACGCCTCACCTACCTCTGCAGGTCTGGCTGCCATTTTCAATTTCTTACTCTCTTTGGCAGATTCGGGATTATCCCACTCCTCCCTGAGAGTCTACTTAGCGGCCATATAGGCGTTTCACAACCGAGTGGACAATTTCTCAGTTTTCGCTCATCCCCTCTCCAGACGGTTCTTAAAGGGACTGCTACACCTCTACCCGCCGGTAAAACGGCTACTCCCTCTCTGGGATCTTCCTCTGGTCCTGCGACACCTTACCAGGAAGCCCTTCGAACCGCTGTCAACATGCGACCTTAATCTCTTATCCTGGAAGATGGCCTTTTTGGTGGCCATCACTTCTTTGAGGAGAGTCGGAGAAATCAGAGCCTTTCGTCACGACCCTCCTTACCTCTCCTTTCTCCCCAACGGGGTTCGCTTACTCCCGGACATATCCTTTCTCCCCAAGGTCGTATCAGAGTTCCATCTGCAGGCAGAGGTGTTTCTCCCTGATTTTTTTCCAAACTACTCTTCCGGGGAAGAACACCTCCTCCACACCCTCGACATCAAGAAGGCTCTTCTTTTCTACCTGCATCAAACTAAGACAACTAGACAAACACCACGCCTCTTCGTCTCTTACGTGCCCGGATGTCGGGATGCCCATCACATCCCAGAAGCTTTCTCGCTGGATCGTGCAACTCATAAAGTTGTGCTATGAACTAGCTCGTACCCCACTCCTGGGGCCCCTACGAGCCCATTCCACCAGAGCAGTGGCAACATCAACAGCGTTCCTCAAGGGCACTGTGCTCACAGACATATGCAGAGCGGCCACTTGGATCACGCCAAACACCTTTATAAAACACTACACTATTGAAACTCGAGCGTCATCCCGTATGGAGATGGGCAGGAGTATCCTGTCAACTGCATCTCGTTAGCAGCCTGTCTGCACCCTCCTCCGGGTAAGTCACTGCTCACCAATCTCCATGGGTGTGAAGCACAGAGACCACGTCGAAGATAGACAGGTTGCTTGCCTGTAACTGATGATCTTTGAGTGGTCATCTGCATTCACACCGCCCGCCCTACCTTCCCCGCTGCTGCCAAGCTACCGAATTCTACACTGGTGGCAGTGGCCAGAAGGAACTGGCGGGATGTCCGCGCCCGGGTCCTCTGGGCATACGCATTGGGGCCCACACATGCCCAGAGGCCCTGGGCAGGAAAATCCGTTAAGCTTTCCAGATACCGATGAATTTCTGCACAGGCGCAGAAACCCATGGGTGTGAATGCACAGATGACCACTCGAAGATCATCAGTTACAGGCAAGCAACCTGTCTATACACTAGGTAGCTCCGAATTGTACAAAGCATACATGGCAACCCGATTGGGGGTCCCCTGTAACCACAACCGATGCATGCCTCGCAAAACAGGAACTTTTATTCATACCTACCGCATACCGGGATTTGAAGCGGATGAACTGCCGCATACCGAGGCTGAAGTGGATGAACTGCCCCCCCCCAATCGTAACATGGACTGTGCTATTGAACTGTTGCCTGGGAGTAAGCTCCCCAAAGGGAAACTATATTCCATGAGTCCCAGGGAAAAGGGTGAACTTTGTAACTTCATTGACAAAAACCTCCAAATGAGGTTTCATCAGACCGGCCAAGTCCCCTTTTGCAGCCCCAGTGTTATTCCAGAAAAAGAAAGATGGGGGTTTGAGACTATGCACTGACCATAGGGGGTTGAACACAGCGTCCATTTCAAACGCCTACCCCCCCTTTAATTAAAGATCTGCTTATGGAGGCGTCCAAAGGCAATTTTTTTTCCAAATTGGACCTCTGGGATGCGTACTTCTGGGTGTGCATAAAGGAAGGGGACAAATATAAGATGGCATTTAATACCCCCCTGGGGCAATTCGAATATCTGATTATGCCATTCGGACTTCAGGGCGCTCCGGGCGTTTTTATGAACTTAATCAATGAGGTTCTACACAGATATTTTTTCAAGGGAGTATTGGTTTCATTAGATGATATTCTGCTGTACTCCCAAAACAAGACCTCCCATATCCAATTGGTTCGGGAAGTGTTGGCTACTTTAAAAGACAACAAGCTATTCGCTAAGCTGTCCAAGTATGAATTCCATAAGACTGAAATCGATTTTTTGGGGTACCGTATATCCCCCCCGGGGCTCGGAAATGGATCCTTCAAAAGTGACGGCAGTAGCTGGATGGGAGGTGCCCTGGACTAGGAGGCAACTACAAAGTTTTCTAGGATTCACCAATTTTTATACCAACAATTTTGCCACATATAATCTCTCCTTAACTAACCTGCTGAAAATGAAGGGGAAGGGGCCCGAGGCTACGAAACCAGGGGCCCAGCTCGATTGGACCCTGGACTGTCTTCGATTGGACCCCGGACTGCCTTCGATACCCTAAAAACTCTGTTCACCTCCAAACCCATCTTAGCCCACCCTGATGAAAATAGACCTTTTGTAGTACATGTAGATGCCTCGGAGGCAGCGATGAGGGGGGGGGCGATTCTGCAGGAAGGGCTAGATGGACAATTATATCCCTTGGTTTACGTGCCTAAGAAGTTTGGGGACACAGAGAGGAACTGGGCAGTTTGGGACAAGGAGGCAGCGGCTATCTGTTTAGCTCTCACCACTTGGAGACATTGGTTAAAAGGGGCCAGGGTACCTTTCAAGGTTTGGACAGATCATAAGAACCTTGAAGCCCTACGGACTCAGCGTACGTTAAATGCCAAGCAGTTACATTGGGCTGATTTTTTTTCAAAATTCAACTTTACCCTGTGCCATTTTCCAGGGAGGTCTAACTTGCTCGCTGATGCTCTTATCTCGCCTCCCCCAGTACGACTGCCACAGGGACACAATGATCGACTGCATGTTCACTCCCGAGCAATTGGGGGGGGGGGGGAGCAGTAGTAACACGCAGTCAAGCTAAAGTGAAAAGATACAATAGCCCTTCCAAATGGATTCTTAAATTTGCCCAGGCTTATGGAGAAGGGGAACAGGCGGAATTCCAGAAAGACGGGACTATTAAACAGAGCTCTGATCATTGCTGGGTCCGCAACAACAAACTGGTGGTGCCCAAATCCTTAAGGTGGGAGGTGATGCACGTGACCCATGAATCCAAACTATCTGGCCACTTTGGGTATCTTAAAACTCTGAACTTATTGCAAAGACAATTTTGGTGGCTACGCATGCAACAAGATGTGTCTGATTATGTCTCAGCATGCCAAATATGTTTAATGTGTAAATTCCGAGGGGGAGGAACCCCTGGGCTCCTTCAACCCCTCAAAACCCCCAAGAGACCTTGGGAAACAATTTCCATGGATTTTGTAACAGATCTACCCCCTAGCAAGGGAAAAATGGTCATTTGGGTGGCTGTGGACACGTTTTCTAAACAAGCCCATTTTACCCCGTTCAAACAGTTTCCAACTGCTAAAGCTTTAGCAAAGACTTTCTTAACCCATATCATCAAATTGCATGGAATCCCGCGAAAGATCATCTCCGATCGCGGATCTCAGTTCGTTGCCAACTTCTGGCGGGAGCTTTTAGACGTTATGGGAGTAGAACCCGCGTTAAGCAGTGCTTATCACCCAGAGACTGATGGTCAAACAGAACATGTTAACCAAATCCTTGAGCAATTTTTGCGGTGCTATACTAACTATCAACAAGATGACTGGGTTGATTTACTCCCTTTTGTGGAATACAGTTACAATAACTCTGTGCACTCATCCACTGGAGTCTCTCCCTTCATGGCAACCGCAGGCTATGAAGGAGTTCCCCTACCATCCTTGGGGCCGGCGCCTAAGGTCCCAGTGGACTCACTGGTGGAATACACTTCGAGATTCATGGCCACTCACTGCTAAGACTTTAGAGAAAGCTAAAACAGACTATAAAAAGGTGGATAAGGGGAGGGATCCAGGGTGGGGCTACTTCCCAGGGACTCGATGTCTCTACTAAAAATATCAAAGGACTCCAACCGCAAATTGGGTTGGAAATATATAGAACCATTCAAAGTCATGAGGAAAATCACTGAAGTTACAAAGTTCACCCCTTTCCCTGGGACTCATGGAATATAGTTTCCCTTTGGGAAACAGGAACTTTTATTCATACCTACCGCATACCGGGATTTGAAGCGGATGAACTGCCGCATACCGAGGCTGAAGTGGATGAACTGCCCCCCCCCCCAATCGTAACATGGACTGTGCTATTGAACTGTTGCCTGGGAGTAAGCTCCCCAAAGGGAAGTAACTTTTGAACTGGAATTGCCTAAATCACTGAAAAATGTTCAGTTTTCCATTACAGCCTCCTGAAAAAAGATCCTGGGCCGAATGCATGGAGAATCCAATGTCAAGTTCCTCCTCCTCTGATGAGGGGGGGTGAGACTCATTTCGAAGTTGACCAAATCCTGGACTCCAAAATAAAAAGGGGTCACTTATGGTATCTGATTAGTTAGAAGGATTTTGGTCCAGAATGTAATGAGTGGGTCGATTCTATACATGTTAACGCTTTGTGCCTTCCATAAATTGTATCCCTTAAAACCGAGGGGGGGGGGTTAGAAGATCTTGGGGGGTGTTGTTGGGCCATCGATCCGGCTCTACCCCAGATGACTTGGGATGGGCACTTCAAGACGTAGCGGACTGGCTCAGACTGAGTCGGCTGAAATTGAATCCAATGAAGACAGGTCCTGTGCTTGAGTCGGAGCAGGTCGGGGATAGGGACCCCACTCCCGTCCTTTGGGGGGGGTGCCATTGGTGCCGGCGCCGAGGGTCAGGAGTTTGGGAGTGCTCCTGGATGCGTCCTTATCAATGGAGGCTCAGGTAGCAGCCACTGCCAAGGCAGCCTTTTACCATCTTTGGCTGATTAGGCAGTTGGTTCTCTTCCTCGAACGTGATGACCTAGCCACAGTGATCCATGCTATGGTCACCTCGAGATTAGACCACTGTAACGCTCTCTTGTTTTGGATCTGGAGGCTGCAGCGAGTGCAGAATGCCGCGGCCGGGTTACTGATGGGCCTCCCTATGGGTGACCACATCCGGCCTGTGCTGCACTGGCTGCCTATAGCATACCGGTTCAAGGTGTTGGTGTTGACCTTTAAAGCCCTATATGGTCAGGGGCCTGCCTACTTGAGGGACCGCCTTTCCCCATATGTCCCCCAGAGGGCACTGAGGTCAAGCACTCAGCATCGCTTGACTATTCCCAGACTGAGGGATGCACGGCTGGCCTGTACCAGGGCTAGGGCTTTCTCGGTGGCGGCCCCATACTGGTGGAATGAGCTTCCGAATGACATCAGGGCCCTGCGGGATTTGTTGCAGTTCCGCAGGGCCTGCAAGATGGAGCTCTTCCGCCAGGCTTTCGAATAGGAGCCGCCACCGGGGAGATGGCAGGACAACATCGCCCTGGATCCACAAGCCAAACCTTTTGTTGCCGCTGCTCTCCAGGAGCACGTAGATGCGGCCAGTACGGCTATGTGAGTCGTTTTATAATGTTGTTTATTTATGCTTTTAAATTGTAAACCACTTCGGTGGTATGTCATGTTGTGAGCCGCCTTGAGCCAGCTCGCTGGAAAGGCGGGATAGAAATGCGAAAAATAAATAAATATATAAATACAGGTAAAAAGGTACAAAATGTGTGCAAATACGAGAACCGAACGTGTTTTGGCTAAAAAGCCTTCCTCAGTGGTAATCTAAGCTGGGCACTCAGTAAATTACACATCAGTATGTTTAAAACTCATCATATATGGAATGGACCTAAAAACAAACAATTGTCGTATACTGTGTGGACCTTCCTCATACAGACATGTTCACTCATGGAGTAAGAAAGAATAAATATTCTGAAGAGGCAATGTGGGCCACTCATCCAAGTGTGTCTTATCTCATATACCCATGGATCTGTTTAGGTCCAATCTAATATTCAGAATCCAGAAAGAGTGCTCAGCTACAATGTAAAAAGTGCAGGATCAAAATGTGCCCAATCTCTCTCCTTCCACTTTTGCAAATGAGGCAATGGTGCCAGAAGGCTCCATAAACTGGATCTTGCCGCTGTGGTAAAAGTATCTTGCTGTGTCCGTGTTGTATAAGATCTCAGTTTGCAAAGCCCTGATTCTGCCAGCTTGCCCTCCTTTATAGTACAACTATATAAGCTTGTGGGTTAGCTGCTGCCTCCTGGACAGCTATTCCTCGCTGCCTCTTCCCCCTTTCAGTTTTTTTGCACTGCTGGTTATAAATGAATTGCAAGATGTGTCCTAGGAAGTGCAGCCAGTTAGGCTTTAATTCACACTGTATGGAATTGGCACCCTTCCAGTAGTTTGTAAATTTGTGAGTGGGGAGGGCTGGCAGGGGGTGGGGATGCACAACAAATGGCAGTGCTGGCAGGGAATGTCTCAAAAACCTTTTCCTGCTGATGTCAGTGTATTAGAATGCAGCAGAGAGTTTGGCTTGATGGATTCCCAGGGGAACGGAATGGAGCGGAAAGGCTAATGAATGGAGAAAAGCGTGTGGGGGAGGGGTTATGAATGAATGCCTCTGCCCTCCCTTCTCCGGAGATGTCACCAGCCTGGGAGGGAGCCACAGAGCTGAGGGAGAGGGTGCCAGGAAGGTGGGGCATAAACAAACATGCCCTGCAGGTGACCTCTACAGGATTTTAATGAATAGCTGAAATGACTCATCAACTTGCAAGGCTGACACGATGGATATTGGTTGCTGAAGCTGGTAACTAATGGATACCTTAATTAAGAGCTTGACTATTTCTCACGTGGAGGGTATATGCAACCTGAGGGGTGGCACCAAGGCCAGCAGGAACCACTGCGCTCTGTTTGGCCAATGGTCATTTTCAGCAGAGGTTTCTCAAAGGTGTCAGGTTGTCTCTGTATCGTGGGAGTTCATCTCCAGTGAAGCGGGAAGGCTGCAATAAGGGATCACATGTGCTGTGTTTTTTAGAGTGGGACTCTGGAGCCCCACTGGTGAGACATGCCAAAGTGTTACCTTCTATCCAGAATCTGAGTCCAGTAGCACCTTAAAGACCAACCAAATTTTCCAGGGTGTAAGCTTTCCTGGGTCCAAACCCATTTTGTCAGATAATCCATCAGGTATTGGATGAAATGAGCTGTGAAAATTTTATACCCTGGAAATTTTTGGTAGTCTTTTAAGATGCTACTAGACTTGAATTTTATTTTACTACTACAGATTAACACAGCTACTCACCTGAAACTCTTATGTCCAGTTACCCCTCCTTACCTTGCATAGATGGAGCACCATCTTTGCTTCTCCCTAAGACACATCATTTTGTGCATAATATAGTGCCTTTCCAGTGACTTTGGAGAATGTTTAGGTGTGTCGTCAATATAGGCAGGGTAGCATGGGTCCTAGAGACCATTCTGTCAGATTGAAAACATCTTGTTAATCCTAAAATGTCATAAGCCTTTTAATACACTCCCTGTAGAGAGTTGTAGAATTGGGGTGGGATTTATTCTTCTTGGCTGGCATGCCTGTAGTATCTGAGTTTGTAGTATTGGGGTTGTTTAGATAGATTTTTCTACCTACCATGGAGCTGCTGACACTTCTTATCTTTTTGCAGCGGGTTCAGGCTCCATGCAGGGCCCACAGACACCTCAGTCCACCAGTAGCTCTATGGCAGAAGGAGGAGACCTGAAGCCCCCAACTCCTGCATCAACACCACACAGTCAAATGCCCCCTTTGCCAGGCATCAGGTATGGCACATTTCTGTTTCTGCTACTGACCAAAACAACGGTGGCTCTGTCTAGCCACAGTATCTTGAATTAGTCTATTCGTGACTGCATTGAACTGTGATGTTTTTACTGAAATACTTTCCCTTCCCTTTATTGAATCAGAAGTAACTCAGTAGGTCTTCAGGATACCTTTCCTGATGGCAGTGACCCCACTTTCCAGAAGAGGAACTCCATGACTCCAAATCCAGGGTACCAGCCCAGCATGAACACTTCCGACATGATGGGCCGCATGTCCTATGAGGCAAATAAGGATCCATATGGCAGTATGAGAAAAGGTGATGATAACTTTTGGACTTATAGCGCACAGCCATTAATGCTTGCTGAGTCCTTTAACCCCATGAAAGTGGCACTTCTAATTGCTTACATAAAGCAGCGGAGCTCCCTTAGTCATCTTCTTCTGAAGCTAAGTGAGACTTTCTCCTTCCTGTTGAGATATGGGTTTTCTGTTCTGATCATTTTTCTTTCTCCACTTTCAGGAAGTGATCCCTTTATGTCCTCAGGGCAGGGCCCTAACAGTGGCATGGGCGATCCTTATAATCGTGCTGCAGGCCCAGGGATGAGTAACATGGCTATGGGTCAGAGGCAACATTATCCTTATAGCCCATATGACAGAGTGAGGTGAGTCCTTATGCCTGCCTGATCCTACACTGCTGAACCCAAGTGAATCCTAGTTTATAAAGAAAAGTTACCCAGTGTGCCTGCTTAATTCTGAAATGTCAATTTGTCCATGATTTGTGTGGGCTGAAATGGGGAGGGGGGGGGATGAGGAGCAAGGTAGTATCAGGATGATTGGTCTGAGTAAACAGTCGACTGAAACTATTATGTTTGGGGAGTACAACTGGAGGCTGTGATAGAAAGGTTGGAATCTGGCCTCTATCCCTTGGATTCAGGAATCTTGTGCAAACTGCACTTAGATCACCTAGATTTGTCAAGACAATAAGAATATGGTATATGACACCAGAAAAAATAGCGAAATGGTACCCAAAAATGTCAAATGTGTGTTGGAAATGTAAGCAGAACACTGGTTCTTTCTTTCATATGTGGTGGACTTGTAGCATTACAAAAAAAATTGGACATGGATCCATGATACATTGAAAAAAATAATAGACATGACTATATCATTTGTACCAGAACTGTTTTTATTGAATATTATCCCCAAGTTATTTAATAAACCAGATAGACATATGATTATACATGTGATAACTATGGCCAGGATTCTATGTGCAAAATACTAGAAAAGAGAGGAGGTTCCATCCAAAGAAGAAATAATCTACAAATTACTGGAGATAGCAGAAATGGACAAATTAACTTTGCAATTACTAGATAAAAATAAAGAAACTTTTGAAAACAACTGGGCAAGGTTTTACAAATGGATGGAAGACTACCTTAAAAAATTAATTACAATAATATTTAAAAGGTAAGCTCTAATCAATATGTATAAACGGATGTAGGTGAATAGTATAATGATTCTAGATAGGTAAATTTATGTAGATGCATAGAGTTCAGACTTTTTTTTCTTTTTTTCTTCTTTGTTCTTTTTATTTTGGAAAATTAATAAAAATGGGTTTAAAACTCATGCAGAAAGATGCTAAATTGCAAATGAACCTACATCAGAAAGAACTTTCTAGTTGGCATGGTGTTTGTTTCAGGTTATTACCTTTAAGTGTGCCTCTTTCTGTAGGACTGAAGCAGGAATGGGACCTGAAGCCAACTTAGGAGGTGGAACACCCCAGCCCAGCATCATGCCTTCCACTCCTGATTCAGGGATGTACTCTCCCAGCCGTTATCCTCAGCAGCAGCAGCAGCAGCAGCAGCGGTAAATGCAGACTTGGCTTCCTCCCTCTCGTAATGTCAGTTACATCAACACTACTCCTCTTTCTAACAGATGAATGTTATGGTATTGTGTTCATCTGGGCAGCAAAGTAATCGTTTGCTCTTTCTACAGACATGATTCCTATGGCAATCAATTTTCCACTCAAGGTACATCCTCTGGCAGCCCCTTTCCGAGCCAACAAACCACCCTCTATCAACCGCAACAGCAGGTGAGCTTCGAAAGGTTTTGAAGAAGTTGAAATTACAATGAGAAATTGTGGAAGGCAAGGGATATGTCTAGTCCGAAGGACTGGCTCCTTTTAGCAGATGCTGCAGTTTGATGATTTTGTGGGTGTGGTGGGGGCTTTCAGAATCTTCATTTCATGCCTGAATCTTGCAGAAATTTTCTATGAGTGTTCCAGACCCAAGGAACTATAGGCTTAATTAAGCTTTCACTGGCTCTGGCTTGATTTGTGCTATAGATTTTGCAGGAGAAACAAAACACAAAATGGTATATAGAGTGTTTTCTGTTGTTTGAGGAGGAAGTTAATGTTCTAAAATATTTGCAGTTATGAATGTAGCTGAGAAAAGTTAAATCTTAGTACACTGATGTTCATGTAGGGGCCACCCCCTCCCCCAAGCTGGTGAAGAACTGGCTTGTACAGACATTGGTTCTCAAGACATTTTGAGCAGGACCACTTCTAAGCTTCCTGTAGTTTTCTTTAGCATCAGTTAACACTAAGCAAGTTTATGTTCTATTTTTGTAATGTTTAGTGTTTATAGGATTACTGAACAGCAAGTAGTGCAGAATGGCTGTGTGGTACATTTTGCAGAGGAAAGTTTGCCATTAAGCCTTCCAAAGCTTGCTTGCTTGTTTATTTACTTATTTAGTATTTTTATTTATATCCTGCCTTGCTATACTATATACAGCTGCAAAACCTGGTCTGTAGGCAGAAAGCCAATATTTTTGTTATCCCCAGTCTTTGTGTTAAGAATTTGTTACAGCTGGATATTTGAAGGGCAAAGGGTCTGATAAAGAACTACAAACATTGTTGGTAGGAGGGACCTTTCTTGTTTGTGACCTAATTCTGCCATCATGGCTTGCCAAAGACCACTTTATCACAAAGAATGTTAGTGCTCTGTAGGCGAGTGTCACAGTCACGTGGCTGTGGTTTTGGTTTCCTATTCCTGAGGTGATCTTAGCAAGCCCTGGTGGGCAAGATCTCTGAACAGAAGTGTCATTCACTGCATGATAGCTCAATTGCCCAACTTGGGTCCATTTCCGCGTCTGAATCCTAAGACAGGGCTTGTGTGGTTGCCCTCCTGATACATGAAGGGAAACATGTCCATCTCTAAAGAGTTTTGAAATAGTCCTGAATACAGTAAGAGAAGCACAAAATAAGGTTGGTTTATTTTTTTAGTGTGCTTTCCTGAAGACCTCTTCCAGCCTGGTCATTAAACATATGTACATAATATACATATATAGATGAGAATACAGCTGATCATTTTTAGATGAGAATACAGCTGATCAAAGGAACTCACCCCAAAGCCGCCTAATACATAAGAGAACCCTTCTGTGGAGGATGACAGGAAACTGCTGGAATGTGTACGCTTTGTAAAAGTGGTTCCTGTATGCCTTTATCCTGAAAAGAAAGCTGATTACAAATGGCTGCAACTTTTCTTCTTCTTCCAGAATTACAAACGACCAATGGATGGCAACTATGGCCCCCCAGCCAAAAGACATGAAGGGGAGATGTACAGTGTATCGTATGGCACCGGCCAGGGCCAAGCCCAGCAGCAGCTGCCTCCGGCGCAGACCCAGCAACCAAGCCAGCAGCAAACAGCTCAGCCTTCCCCACAGCAGGAAATGTTTAACCAGTACGGAAGTACATATTCCACCACTGACCGCCGACCTGGAGGGCCGCAGAACCAGTTCCCATTCCAGTTTGGCCGAGATAGGGTCTCTGCTCCCCCGGGCTCCAGCACACAACAGAATATGCCACCTCAGATTATGGGTGGCCCTGTTCAGCCCACTCCAGAGGGCCCTCAGCAGGGCAGCATGTGGCAAGGGCGTAACGAGATGGGCTACGGCTATCCCAACCGGCAGAGTCCAGGCTCTGCACCACAAGGGCCTGCTTATCATGGAGGGAATCGAACAGATGAAATGCTGCACCCAGATCAGAGAGTTAATCATGAGGGACCATGGCCTTCTCATGGGAACCGTCAGCCTCCTTATGGTCCCTCTGCCCCTGTGCCCCCCATGACTAGGCCACCGCAGCCAAACTATCAGACCCCACCTAGCATGCAGAATCACATTCCTCAGGTATCTAGTCCAGCACCCCTTCCTAGGCCGGTGGAAAACCGCACCTCTCCAAGTAAATCTCCGTTTCTGCACTCGGGAATGAAAATGCAGAAGGCAGGGCCTCCAGTCCCTGCCTCACATATAACACCAGCGGCCGTACAACCTCCTATGATACGACGGGACATCACATTCCCCCCTGGGTCTGTGGAAGCTACTCAACCTGTGCTGAAGCAAAGGCGGCGTCTGACCACAAAAGACATTGGTAATTTCTACACTCTCATCTCTTGTGTTGCTGGGTAGGGTAGTGTCATTCTGTTGGGGTCTCATTGAAACAGTACATGAAGGTAAAGGGCTCATAAACAAATTCTGACAATTTGGGAACTGATCATTTACTATGATCTGGTAGTATTCTTGGTGTGTGGGGGGGGGGGTTGCATATACCGTGTATATTCAGTATGTGGATCACCATCTCCCATTTTGTCTGTTCTTGCCGAGTATGATCTGCCTCACAAGTCCTCCTTTTTATGCCCCTCCCTTCAGGGATGAGGTGGGCAGCAACTTGGGGCAGCCTGGTCAGTAGGGGCCCATCGTTGATGGAATGCTCTTCCCCACCAGGCTTGCCTGGCATTGCCAACATATTTCTGTTCACACAGGCTTTTAATTAGAGATTGATCTTTTAACAGTTTTATAATATTGAAATGTATCATTGGAATGTTGTTCATCACCTTGAGCCCTATGCATACAGGAGGGTGGTCTATAAATAAACTAAATAAATAAGGTTCTCTTAATCCGTCAACTGCTATTTTAGATCTACAGGGAATTTCTGCTATGGAAAAGCTGTAGGACCAAATGAGAGCACAGTGGAGATTTCCTTATGGGCTGGAATTACTGCAGGCATGCACAGTCCTCCACATCTTGCTGTCAGGTTCTTGCTTCTTTTTCAGTTTAGAAAGAAGAACTAAGGGGCTAGTTTTGTTCTTGTAGCTGACAGGAATCAAATGTGTTTTGTGTTTGCGACAGGAACGCCGGAAGCCTGGCGAGTGATGATGTCTCTGAAGTCTGGGTTATTGGCTGAAAGCACATGGGCCTTAGATACCATCAACATCCTACTTTATGATGACAACAGCATCATGACCTTCAACCTCAGCCAGGTGGGTGGACACCTTCTGGGAACAGGACTCAAAGCAAGAAAACAGGCATGGGAAGCTAAGCTGTAAGCAGTATTAAAGTAGAGAACAATGCTCTTCTGTCTAGGACCTGCCTGTGTTCTGCACAATAAAGAATCCAGTGTCATGAGATTGTTTTAAAGAGAGTGAGTTTCTAGTCATTATTCCATGAGAAGATGTGGGGGTGGGGTAATACTAATCAACCCAGAGCATTTGAATGCTCTTCCTGGCTTCTTACCCCTCTGTATGACTAGAAGAAACAAAATGTTACACAAGTAAGCAAAACTTGCATAATATACAGTATAGAATTGAGCTTTTGGGGTATAAATTTTTAAGTGGTGAATGTAATGTAGCCTTGGGCCCAATAGCTGAAGGACTTTCCATTGAGCATGTGTACATTGTGTATAATGGGGCTGCAGTGGCTCAAGTGGTTAAGATGCTGAACTGCAGATCGGAAGGTCGGTAGTTCAGCAGTTTGAGACCCAAGTGCCGCATGATGGAGTGAGCTTCTGTCTCTGGCCCCAGCTCCTGCCAACCTAGCAGTTTGAAAGCAAGAAATTGCAAGTAGATAAATAGGTACCGCTTCGGTGGGAAGGTCACAGCGTTCCGTGCGCTTGGGCATTTAGTCATGCTGGCCACATGACCACAGAAACGTCTTTGGACAGCGCTGGCTCTTCCGCTTGGAAATGGAGATGAGCACCGCCCCCTTGACTTGGATTCGACTAGATTTTGAGCAAGAGAAACCTTTACCTTTATATTGTATATGAAAATTTTAGATAGTCGCATGCACAGCTGTTCTATCTGTGTGACAGTTTTCTGAAGTAGATTATCTTTATGCCAATAAAGGTATTGTAATTGTAACTTGTAAAAGTAGATTATCTGCAATTTCATATGTATTACCTGGGTGGTGGGGGTGGGGGTCACAGAATGATGAACTGCTTTCTTTTCCTTTTTAAATACTTTTATTTCCTTTAGGCTGCTATTTGACAAGAAAGCTTTTATTGAACTGTCTGGCATCTGGGTTGTCTTTTGTGTGTTCACTTTAACGTTTATACAAAGCTACTTCATACTGAGTGGGAATATTGGTCACTCTAATCCAGTACTGTCCATGCAACCATTAATGGCTAGCCAGGATATTCAGGCAGATGTCTTTCCCAGCCCTGCTGCCGAAGTTCCTTTTAGTCGAGATGCCAGGGATTGAACCTGCAGAGAATGTGCTCTGCTGTGGAGCCAACCAATCCATTTCTCATTCTCATGCAAACTACTATTGTAATGAGAAACTTCTGTTGAATGCGGAATATTTGTGTGCTTGTGTTTATAGAACAAAAAGCACTGGGTTTTTCTCTTGAAGATGGAAAAATGTTATTAACTGATCCTCTGATAAAAAATGCCTTTATAAATAATACAGGAAGGCGGTATTCTAAGAAGTAGATAATAGTGATGCAATAGTCCTTTTTAGAAACTTTGCTACTAACTATGCCCATCCACATTTGTGTCCTCCTGCCTGTATTGAACTATTTTTCTCTCTTACCTACTTTCTCATGTGTATTTTTTCCCCTCTTAAATCTTGCAGCTGCCAGGATTGTTGGAGCTACTGGTGGAATATTTCCGGCGTTGCCTGATTGAAATCTTTGGAATCCTGAAAGAATACGAGGTGGGAGATCCAGGGCAAAGAACATTATTGGGTCCTGAAAGGTTCTGCAAGTCTTCAAGTCCTGCACCTGAAGATGGGGAGAAAGAGCAGCCATGGAGCCCAAACTATGAGGAAGAGGAAGGGGAGGAAGAGGCTGCCTTCACAAACAAAGCTGCAGCGCCTCTAGAGAACGAGGAGAAACTGGTCAGTAAGTTTGACAAGCTTCCAGTCAAGATAGTGCAGAAGAATGACCCATTTGTGGTAGATTATTCAGACAAACTTGGCCGGGTACAGGAGTTTGAGAGTGGGCTGCTGCACTGGCGAATTGGTGGGGGAGACACCACTGAACACATTCAAACCCACTTTGAGAGCAAAATGGAGCTGCCGCTGGCTCACAAACGAGCTTCCTGCAGCTCTGTTTTGCGAAAACGTTCTGTAGCTGAGAGCAACCCAGGTGCCCAGGAAGGAGGGTCTCTTCCGTCTGATGGTCCTCCAGAGAAAAGGATAACAGCAACTATGGATGACA